>CM060433.1:8703183-11103183 GCA_030545235.1 Helianthus tuberosus | reverse complement strand
TTTGTTGCGTAATCGGATCGGTAGCTTCTTGCTATGGATCTTGGCTGTGAAATAAAGTTTGCGTTGCCTTTCAAAAAAAAAAAGTATGTATTTTTTTTTGGGACATAGATAGTAGTAAATAAGAAGATTTGTAGAAGATCAACTATCGATATTAATGCTGGGAAGTCAATGTTGTAACAGTATATAATTTTGTTACTTGCTTCCAGATAAAATGCATATTCTTGCACTTTTTTTTTTGCTATATTATCATAAATAAAAACCGGTTCATTTATAGTAATTTGCTGAATGCAGTTCACATGAGGCTTTTCTAGTTTAAAAATTACAAAAAGAGAACTCCAATACATTCTTAATCTTATTTCTTTTGCCGTCATCGTTGTCGTTGTTTGGTGTTTACTCATCGTCAACATCGTCTTGCATCTCTTCTGCATATGCGAGTTCTTCTGCTAACTCTTCCTCGTTTAGTTCTTGTTCTGCGCTCGTAATATCTCCTTCAAAGGATGAACAATGTTGTACCCGTTCCACCCCGTCCAAGTAGTCTTTCAAACAAATGCACATCTCCATCATAAATGGGTCGAGGTTTCTTCTTACCCGAGGTATAACCCTGCCAATAACAGAAAAAGCGGAATCCAAAGCTAGCGTAGAAGCTTGGACTGTTAGTAGATCACGAGCCATAGCAGCTAGAATCGGAAATTGGGATTCATTTTTTTTCCACCAAGCGAAAATATCAAAAGTTTTAAACTCTTGCAAAGAAGTCATACCGCCTAAAACATTTGTCGCAATATAACTTTCAAGCTCGCTACCTCGTTGATTATTTGCATCTCTCATAAGATTATATAATTCTATCATTGGATCGTTAGAATCGTGACTACTGAATGCCGCATTTCTCATTGATTCATATTTTGCTTTATAAACTTCAAACATATTTGAAAAATGTTTGGTGAAGTTAGTTTTTACATTTGCTGCAAAATGCATGTCTTCTTCTAATAAATTCAAATGGGAAGTTATGTTTTCAAGTAAAATTTCAACTCCGCGAACATTTAGGGTTGGGTTCAATGCGGCGGCACAAGTAAAAACGGGAGACATTTCTTTAAAATATTTTATAAATTCAACTTTCATCGGACGGATCATTTCAGAAAACATTTGGCTTGTCTTTTCATACTCGGACAGTTTTGAACAAATTACACAGATTTGGTAAAGTACCGATGAACTCGTAGGTTCATAAACTCTTGATAAATGAGTAGTTGCATTTTTGAAAACTTTGAGCAAATCGGTTAATTGTTGGATAACTAACCAACTTGATGTCGGAAATGGAGTGACATTCTTACGCTCAACAAGGAGGTCATGAAACATTCGTAAAGTTTCTTTTTGTCGTAAAGCGCTTTTAAACATGTTACAAGTCGAATCCCATCTTATAGGTATCTCCCAATTCGGACCTAACCAAATAGCATTCTTTTCTGAACAAAATTTCATATATCTATGATATTGAGCTCTACTAGAACAAAAAATATTAATTAACATTTGCTTAAAAGTTTCTTTTATATCTTCAATATGTTTAAGTCCGTTTTGCACAATCAAGTTAATGACGTGCGCAACACATCGACTATGGAAAAAGTCACCGTTGCAAATCGGTTTATATTTTAATTTTAGTTGTTCAACCACGTCGGTGTTATCCGAAACGTTATCAAACGATATAGAAAAAACTTTGTCTTTTAATTTATAAGTTGTGATCACCTCATCTAAAATTCTATATAAATCATCTCCGGCATTTGGATACCCAAACAATTCAAACGTTGTTGTACACTTCATCATTTGCCACGTATCAGGGTTTACCCAATGAGCGGTGACGCAAAGGTACGAATCCGGTGAACCGTCTGGAGCCGTCCAAACATTGCAAGTTAAATTCACACCAGTTTTTAAATTTTCAAATCCTAAAATCATTTCATTTTTAGCTTGTTTCCACATTTTAAAACATTTACGCCTAAGGGTTGTGCGACTTACTTGTGTATAACGCGGTTGAAGAGTACCTTGGATGAACTTTGTCACACGCGGGTTCTCAAAATAGTTGAAAGGCAAATTCTCTTGAATCACACGCTTTGCCATCATATCTTCAACCGCATTTACGTCATAATTCCAAGTTTCTTGATTGCGCATCTTGCAATACGCATTTATATGTTTTTTCAAAGTCGAGTTTGAACCCGCGTTAAAAAACCCACCACATTTCTTGCAACGAGCCTTTTTTGGACCGTCTAACATTTCACATAAATCAAAATGTTGCCATATATCCGGGTTCCTAGTTGTAGGCACAACCGAAACCACCCTTAAGTTGCTTGACGTAGATTCAACACCAACAGAAGATTGAGATTGAGCGTGATCGGATGCCATTTGAAAGGGTTTTCGAGGTTTAAAAGATTAGAAAACGTTCTTTTGAATATTATTGTGATTAAACCAAAATATTCTAACACCTTTATATACTAACAAATGAGAGTTAAAATGGTAATAAAATGTAAAAATAGTCAAAATACGGTCAAACAGATGTTTTATAACGTTAACTAACGTCATTCTACTGGCTAGTTTCTTCCAACGGTCCGAACCGGTTATCAACCCGGTTCCAAAACCGGTTTCACTCAACCCCGTTCCAAAACCGGTTTCACTCAACCCGGTTTTCAAACTGGTTTTCAAAACTCTGTCAATATGAAGATCAATCGACAAAAGGGTTTCTGCAAATCTCTCGTATGAACACGAATCTGTAATTTATTTATTAATTTTAGGGTTTCAAATCTCCATTTTTATAATTTTAATTTATTACTGAAATTGAGTTTCGTTTGACATAAGTATGCTTGTTTATGTTATTTTCATATTTATGATTATACATTTTTATTTTTAATGAATTTGAAGATGATCGTTCTATTAAAAGTGAGTTGGGTTTTTTTATTTTTGCGATCTCCGAACTTTCGCTCAGTAGTGTTATGTATGTAGCTTTCCTACAGAAATTTTTGGGTATATACGTTTTCGACCCCTGTTCTATAGAAATTTTTTGGTATATACGTTTTCGACCCCCCGTCGAAAATCTCAAGCTTCGTCACTGGTTACACTTGCGTGTAATCATTGGTAATTCAAATGGTTGTATATTTAAACTTGTGATTAAATGCCTATAAAGTCGCTTTGAGACAATTAAATTTTTAAGTTTATGTGTCACCTAGGGGGTGTGCATGGGAACCATAACCGAGATGTTGATTAACGGATAACAATAACCAAAATCGTTTCCCCTTAACAGGTTTTAAATCTATAGGGGGTTGGTTATGGGTCGGTTAAGGGGTGTGGATAAAACCTAATTAACCAATATAATCGAACCGAACCTAACCAAAAGCCGATAGGTCGGTTTGAATATGTGTTTGTAAAATTGGAAACGGGATCAGGAGAAAACGGTAGAAAGTGTGAGAACGCTTCCTGGCCCAACACGTGTCACGCCGCTTAGAGAAGGGCAGAGGGGCTTTTTTGTCCTTTCATATTTCTTTTTTTAAACGCGTCTCACATCCCGTTTTCATTTTTTTGGCGTTTAATAAATACGCCGCGTTTTATTGTTTGTAGATCAGGATCATAGTAAATATTTTGGCGTTTTAAGTATGTTTTGGCGTTTTTATTGTTTTTTAAATCCGGATGCATGTCTATGATTTAAAAAACATCAGTAATTTTCTTGATGTTTATTATATCAAGTAGGATACATGTCTATAATTTGACAGACAATTATGTCGTTTTGAAAAGATAAATAAATTCAGTTTTTCATGTAGTGGCTTTTAATATAATAAATGTTTGGCGATAATGTTACCGTCTCTTCATTTTACTGTTTAGCAATTTCTGTTTTCGTTCAATTTCATCGGTGAATTAGTGTTGATTTTTCAGTAATACCTTGTTTGGCGTTTTATAGCAAAATCGTGCTTTGCTAGCATCCGTTCTCTCAGGTTTCACGCTATCAGTCGTTTTGGTGTTTTTGGCGTTTTATATTAATTTTTTTTAGTAGAGATTTAGATAATAAAATCAGAGAATTAGATAACAAACAATAGAAATTGAAAAAAAAATAACAATTATAATCTTATTTCTCTTCCAAATCTTCACTGTCATCAGCCTCTTCTACTTTAACTTTTTTTGGCGTTTTGAACCTGTCTTGAATACCTTATGTAGATCCTTATTTTCCTTCATAACGCCCGTCTTCATTAAGGGGTAAAAGTCTTTTTTTTCTTCGTTTTTTCATGAAAATTTGTCCATCTCATTCAGCAAAAGCTTATAGTGATACCCATGTAACACCCCGAAAACGGGTTTGGTAATCAAACTCTGTTAATACTAAAGGACGGGTAAAGTACCGTTAGTAATAAAAATAACCCGGTAAATATTTGGATTTAAATAAGAAATCCTAATATTAAATACAAGCGAATCAAAGTTTTAAGGAATTGAGTCTATAAGAGCCCGAGTTAACGGGACTTAAAATAAAAACGGGTTATAACTCCCGGGACCCACCAAGTAACTAGGAATATTAACCTAGTTAGTTGGTGTCTTGACATAATAGAACAAATATGGTTAAAATAACCAAACTATATGATTAACAAAAGTGGAGGGGCCTATGTTGTTAAAAATTGAAACTTATATTATTAGTTTTAATTAAAAACAAAACCAAACACCCCCATTTGGATGTCTGGTCGATCAAGAACAGGAGAGGGCGACCTCCCTCATCCTCAAAACCCTAAAGTTCACTAAACCCACAAATTGAAGGCTCAATCCAAGTTGAAATCAAAATCTGAACATGGAATCGTGATCACCTCGTCAAGAGGATCATAAGGTATGTCAAATTAGGGTATTTCGATTCAACCTAAGTTCTTGCATGTGATTGAAATCGAGTGTTGAGCTTAATTATGTGTAGCAAACATGAAATTGGTAGTGATATAAGGTTTAGGGGCAAACCCTAGATGATTTCTTGTCAAATTCTTCCATGATGATGGTATGGATCAAAATCACCATAGTGGGTGATTAATATGTTAGTAGAACTTGATAAACACTAGGGTTAAAACTCTTGTTCTAGTGTAAACTGAAATTATGAGATAATCCTTAAATTATTGATGTTAAAAATATGTGTATATTGTCTAATTAAAGTTAATTAGAGTGATAAACTCAAGTCATGAACTTGGTTTAGATCATGTAGAAATCTGACCCGCTAGGTGTTCGATAGAACGCCTAAATGAGGGTTAAAATGTTGAAGGTTGGGTAAAACGCAGACTTGGATATGTTAAGAAATAATGCGTTAAAGCTTACGAAAGAGTTCTAAACTTATTATGAATTGAACTCTTTAGGCAAGGAATCCGGAACGTCAAGCGGACTTGCCGATACACGTGGAAAATGTGTGCTTTAAAGGTACGTAACTACGGTTTCGTTACGTTATGCTTGATTACGTATTTTCGCTAGTAGACTTTAAATTAGCCTTATAGATGAAATTGGTATTTAGTTGAAGTGACGAAGATCACTAAATAGATAAACGGGTCAAAAGGTGAAATTATCACCCTTTGACAATATCGACTAATGGTTTGTTGAGTTATATGATTATAGGAATGAATATCAAATGGATGTATACCTCGCTATTTCTTAGCGGCTATTAAGGCAAGGTATCGAAACGGGTCAAAATATTGATCTGAGTCATGTATGTAAAATGGTTTAACTCATCACTTAGAACTTGAGGCTCTCTAAGAGTTAAACAAAGTCAAAATTGGATATTCGGTTATCTTAAAGGCAAACCGAATGACTTAAGTTATAATTGTGGTATTTTAGAAAAATAATGGTTTCTAATCAGAATTATAGTTAAAAGATCGGATTTTGGGTCAAACAAGTATCTAAGAGTCATTCGTCGTAAAAGAGGGACTAAAATTGACAAAAATGCCCTTGTAGGCTAAATTGAACAAACAACCCTTAAAGGTTGTTTGGAAACGAGTCTTTATGATTTGATAAATACTTAGGACGAGTATAGAAGTTGAAAGATGTAATACATTAGTTAAATGGCTCTATTTGAGTCTTTGCCGTAAAACGATGAGTTGAGAGGTAAACTCGGTTTATTTAAATTACCATAGTAAACCCACCATAAATACAGTTGTGGTGGAAAATTATATGATAAGAAATGTGGTAAAGTAATGTTAGGAACAATCGAAAGCGATTTTTAGCTAGAAGGTGCTTAAATACCCTTAACGGGTCAAAATAAGAATTTGAGCGTAACCGGGTTTCTATTAAGTAAGAAACCCGTGATTTGAGATTAATATGATAGGAGATGTGGAATCTAGGAATTTCATTAGTTTAAAGAGCAAATAAACATGTTTGTTTGATAAAAGTTGAATGGGTCAAAACTTGGTAAAAAGGGCAATAAGCCGAAGACTTAAAAGTCTGAAATTTTGTTAAACCGGATGTTGGATTTTAACTTCACAAGGTGGGAAATCAAATTACAATCACGTAGGAAGAAACGGTAGGTCAAACGGACAAGCGGATTGAAAGATACGAAAGTTTTCGTGTCAAAAACGGCAAAGTGAAAACTGGGCTGTTACAGGGGCCACCGTAACTTACGGTGTCCACCGTAAGTTACGGTGGAGTTGAAAGTGTTACGGTATTTACCCCCTGAGTTACGGTGGGGGGGATTTAACATTCAGGGGCCACCGTAAGTTACGGTGGAGGCCAAATTTAAGTGATTGTTTTTGGATCAAGATTTCAATGTTGGATTTTCCTAATTTCCTTGTTGTGTCGGTTATTTAATTATCAAAACTGACCTTTAAGTTGGTTTTGATCACAGGTGAATGTCGAGAGTTTCGGATGAAGATCAAGCATTGAGCAAGAACCGAACACACGTTAAACAAAGCTTCCGCAATGTTGTTTCGTCGTTATTCTATGACGGCGAATTAAAATCACATTATGTTGTATCACTTTAAATTGTAAAAGTTTTTTTAACAAGCCCGTATTTTCATTATAATTGTGACTATAATTACATGATTATGAGTTTAAATTATACGATAAACGTTAAATAATAACTAGGGTGTTACAACCCACCTCAGAGTAGAATCAGTGAATCTTCATTCAGAACAATACTCAATATAGAAGAAATGAGTTTTCGCATCTGTGGCTTTTTTAAGTATCTTTTTTGGCGTTTTAAAGTGAATTGTTTGTTGGAAAGATGCCGTTTATTTTTTTTGGTGGAGTGATAAGTTGATTGTGCATGCGTCTCTCTTATAGGATGTTTTTGACGCGTAGTTTAGGCGGGATTTTTATTTTATAATAAATGATATTAATAAAGTAGCCGTCTTTTCAGTTACTGTGTGTATTTTTTACTGTCTTTGTTCAGGTTTTTATGAGTTTTTATGGTCTTAGACATTCCATCTTCCAAATTTGGCGTTTTTTAATGGCTTTAAGTAGTTTTTGGTGTGGTTTTTTTTTTCCATTTTTAGCTTTTAATAATACTTCTCCAAATTACTTTTATTATAGGTTGGGAGTTTTTGGCGTTTTATTGCATTATGACGTTTTCACAATAATTATGACTGTTTTGGCGTTTTATTAATATAATGTTATTTTTTTATTCTAAGTTGAAAAATACATAACAAACAACAGAAAAAAGAAAATTAAAAAAAAATTAAAATAGAAACAATTCATCTTTCAAATCTTCACTGTCGTCAGTCTCTTTCTTCTTTGAAACATGTTCACTGGCGGTTTGGCTTAGCCATGCTTGTGTTTTTGTGGCCGTTTGGGAAGACAAAATGACATGAGTTTTTTGTTTGAATATGTATCTTCAAACAACTCATTAGTGTCATTCGTCTTTTCATGCCATTAAAATATTTATCAAGAACAAAACACAGAAAATGGCATAAGTCTGACCCCAACATTTTTTTGTTTATGATTTGTCCATCTCATGCAGCAAAATGTTATTTGAGTCACATCACCTCAGGGAAGAATGCATTATTCGAAACTTTGGCGTAGAACAATATTTGAATATACAAGAAACGATATTTGGCATTTTTGTCGTTTTACTGAGGAAATAGTGTATCTGAAAGAACTGTAGAAAATATGGCGTTTTTTGAGTAGTTGTGTTTGATGTTTTGGGGATTTTGGCGTTTGTAAGTTGAATGGTATATAGTAGAAAATATGGCGTTTCAGGTTCTGGGGGTGTGTGTTTTTATGTTTGGGATGTTTTTTGTTTATATAGCGATGTGTTTTGGGCCGTAATGGCGTTGTATTCATCAGTATGGAGTTTTGGTATAGAGGTGTAAAGACGCTTTTACCCTTAATGAGGATCGTCCACGTAATAAAATTGATGTTATTTACGAAAACGCCACCGCGCCAATCTAGTCCATAGATTGTTTTAATCGGACGATCGATAAGCGTTCTCACCGTTCTCACACTTTCTACCGTTTTCTCCAAATCCCGACCCTGTAAAATTGTTATTATTTCAATTTCAGTTCTCAAGGTTTGTAAGACCGTGGGGTATGGTGGGGCGGGGGTTTGGGGCATGGGTTGACACGTGGACTTCGAGGGGCACCGCTGGTCAGTTGCATGTTGGGTCGGTATGGCGGGGCGTGGCTAGCCCGCGTGGGTTGACCACGTGTTATACCCAACCCACGCCCAAACCCCCGCCCTATACTCCATAGTCTAACCTCCTTGATTATACTTGACTTGATACATTGAATGTCTTTTAACCATAATTCATAAATACCTTAGTAGGATGTAGTTCTGTTTGTAAATCACCATGGCCATGTAGTATGGATTTGCAGTTCAACACAAAAGGTTGAAGATCATAGTAAAGAAGAAACAAATGATTTAGGTGTAGTTTTTTTTTTTTACAAATATTTTATCATTTTAATTTATATGTATGAATGCTAAAGGTTTTATCATTATAATTTGTTCACTGTTGTTTGTAACTAATAAGGTTTTAGTTTTATACAAAGATTAACACTTTTGTTTGTAACTTTGTAATTTGTATTAATGTATATGGAAACACCGGTTGTTACCATTGATGAAGAGACCACGAGTGAGGCGGTTGATAATGTTGATGAAGAAAGTTCAAGAAATTGTAGAGGAAAATAAAGATGATAAGAGGTCAAAAAAATCTTTTGTATGGGACCATTTTACAATAGATAAGGATCAAGATATAGCTAAATGTGCTTATTGTAAATCCTTATTGGCTTATAGTTCAAAAAAGAATGGTTTAGTACCAAGTCTCCGGTTTACAAGAAGTTAAGAAATAGTTCATCTTAAGTTTTAAGCCATAAAATTCCCGTAAGAGTAGTCAATGGCAGATCCAGGGTGTTTTGTGGGTTCCCAGAAATCCCCTCAGTTTGGAAAAAATAGAAAAAAAAAAATATAGTAGAAACTTTGTATGATTTTGGAAAAAAAATACCGAGAATTAGTGAAAATCTAATAAAAGGAACCCTGTGCATCAAATTCTTAGATCCGCCACTGAGTGTAGTGGTTGTTGGACGTATTGGGTGGAGGCTTCGGCCATGGTAGGTGTCGCAACCCCCGATCCCTGATTCCCGGGAACGGGCGGCCGCGAGCCAGTTTCGGTGGTATCGTGGTATTTGTCTAATTTGGCAGCGGAAATTTTCATCAGGACCGTAGTTAGGAAATGTTTATCAGAGTAAAACCACCATATTTGATATTAATAATCACATGGGTAAAATTCAAGTTTCTTATTACAATACATTCATAGGGATAAACCTTATTTTATTGAATTTAAAACATCATCTTTTAGGTAACTTTTATAGCCACATTTTTCCCAAGCCTTCAGTGCTCTCCAGCTGGCTTTTTACTAATTGGCTGTCACATTTTGTTACCTGAAAACATGTTTTAAAAACATTTGTCAGCGGAAAATACTGGTGAGTGAATCCCAGTTTAATCAAGAAACATTTTATCAATTAAAACAGTATTGAGAGCGATCACATTGTTTATTTCTACACAATTACTCATTCAGTACTGTCAATCCTGACTTGTGGGTCATATTATTCATTGGCTAACTCTTTGTCCAATGGTAACGTCCTGTCATCCCCGACTTACTACTCACAAGGTAGTAAATTTTGTATACAAAACCCCAACATACCAGCAGTAATTGAAGAACTACAAAGACTCAATCACCGCTTAATCGCATTGTAAAACATTTAAGGTTTTGTAAACAAAAAGGTTTACACAAAAAGAAGGATTACTCACATTGCTATCTTAGACTTCGCGTAAGGGTTTCCTGGGAATAATCTATAATTTACACAAATGTACCTAGGTTAGTATCATAACCCTTTGAAAATATTAATGATACCCTCCCCGAGACGGCATTCCAACAACTACGTCGGGCAGAACCACGATAGTTGTTACGGAACCCTAAATCAATCGGGCAGCGTATCTAGTATGAAACCGGGGTTATAATACTTACAACGGAGCAGAACCTCGCTAATTAGGGGGTATAATACCCGCGTATTATAACTCTACTGCAGAATTTCGAGATTGAGAATGAAAATGTGAGCGAGTTCGACTGAG
This sequence comes from Helianthus tuberosus, assembly GCA_030545235.1. NCBI lineage: Eukaryota > Viridiplantae > Streptophyta > Magnoliopsida > Asterales > Asteraceae > Helianthus > Helianthus tuberosus. Next base: position 11,092,650 of record CM060433.1, on the reverse strand, counting down.
ATCCGATGCCATCTATTTATAGTTGTTGATATTGGACTCTCACGCGGCCCGCGTGAAAGACAAGGGTCGCTTACGCGGCCCGCGTCAACCCTGGTCAACAAGGTAGCTTGTCCCGGTCATCTACTAGGCTCGACACGATGTCGACACGTGTCGGCTCAGGGTGTTGCCATGTTATCGATCTCTCGCGGCCTGCGTTAACTTAAACGGGGTCTTACGCGGCCCGTTTGAACTAAAGAAACTCAAAGGAATCCGGTATTTACCTTGATACCGCCCGCGTAAATGGTTGGGGTGGGTCTACGCGGCCCGCCTCAACTTACTATTTCTTGTTTTTAATTTATTTTAAATACTATAACGTATTTCGGGCTCGGTTTTCACATACGGGGTGTATTTAAAGACATATTAAGATATTTTAACAGATAATAGGGTGTCGGAAATATACTGAGGGTGTTGGTTTTACTGAGGGTTGTTACATCCTCCCCACCTTATTTTAGAGCTCGTCCTCGAGATCTACTGGAACAAGTGCGGATATTTCCTTTGCATTTCTGATTCAAGCTCCCATGTGTACTCAGGTCCTCTTTTGGAGTCCCACTTTACTTTGACCAGAACTAGTCTTTTATGTTTGAGATTCTTGACTTTCCCGTCTTCAATTTGTAGAGGCTTTTCTACAAATTTGAGTTGTTCATTTACCTCTATATCCTTAAGAGGTACTATCAGTGATTCATCAGCTAAACACTTTTTAAGATTAGATACATGAAACACATCATGTATTCCTGCCATTTCCTCTGGCAGTTGTAGCTGATAGGCTACAGATCCTATTCTTTTAATAATCTTAAAAGGTCCAATATACCTGGGGCTTAGTTTTCCCCTTTTTATGAATCTTACTACTCCTTTCCAAGGAGAGACTTTCAACAATACCTTATCCCCTACTTGAAATTCCAATGGCTTGCGTCGGTTATCGACATAGCTCTTTTGTCGATCACGTGCGGCTTTCAGTCGTTCCTTGACTTGAATTATTTTGTCAGTTGTTTCTTGCACTATTTCTGGTCCAGATAATTGCTTTTCCCCAATTTCTGCCCAACAGACTGGGGTTCGGCACTTTCGTCCATAAAGTGCTTCGAATGGTGCAGCATTGATACTTGTGTGATAACTATTATTGTCACACCCCAACCGATGGCGGAAATCATCGGGGCATGGCACTGAGCGAAACAGATTGTCCAGAAGTTTCCATATCAACTATCATTACCATTTAATTTTAGTTAACATGTCACATACCACGTCATAAATAGTAAGCAAGTTATTACAGATAAACAACTAGACAATTATCCTGTTCCGACAACTCAGATTCAAATAAAAGTAAAGATAGTTTGTTTATTGGTTTCTAGGACTCCATTTCCTAGCTTCGATTTCATCACAGCGCAGAGAGCATCCTAGACCTTTCCTAGCCTCAAGTTCACAGCATGCTAAGCATGTAAACTTCCTAAGCATCTGTCACATACGTTAAAATAAAGTCAATACATTAAATGTAAAGGTGAGCATACAAGTTTGATAATAGCATATAGAGTTCGAATTCGTTTACGCATAACCAGCACGTACACATAGTGAAATGAAGCACGTTAGTTACCGACATAGACCCATCGATACCAATGACTGCGGGTTGACTGCCTGAGGCAGTTCACAATACATGATTACCACCGTAATCCATGCAAGTAAAAGATCCTTAACAACTCCCGTGAGAACGGGTGCTGAGTCCAAACTATAGTACTATCGTTGCTAAGGCAGGTAGACATCATTCCATGTGTAAACATAACAAACAAGCATTCATGAGCCACGTATAACATGCATTAACGGTTAGCGTTCAAATAGTTTGAGTAGTGTGATAATTGTAGTTTGAATATTCGTAACGTATGTAACACCCAAAAGTGCTTAAAGCAAAAAGGGATCGAGTATACTCACAGTGATTTTTGGATTGAAGGGAGCGCTTAGCGAATACGGTTAGCCTGAATAGATTCGGTAGCATAATGATAAGTGAAACGTAAAACAGGAAACAAGTATTGAGGAGTCGGACAGCTGGTCGATCGGACAACAGTTCGATCGGACGACTGACCGTTTGGCTGACAGTCCGTACGGTCTGCTGTTCGATCGGTCGGTAGGCCGATCGGATGGCTGTACGAGTGGATTGTTCCTTCCTTTGAGAAGGATGTGCTTGTGTATGATGGCTTGTCCTTTGAAGTTTTCGTTGTAGCATTTTGAAAACATTGAAGTACCTTTACCTTTCAGGTCGGTCGATCGAACGGCCGTTCGATCGGCCGGCAGCCCGATCGGTTAGGCCTTCAACAGAAATTCAAGGTGAAGTCTTTGATTCGGACAGGTGTTCGATCGGACAGGTGTTCGATCAGACAGATGTTCGATCGGTTGGCAAGTCAACAAGTCAAAGACTTAAATGAATTGCAGGATGTTATTAAGTGGATCGGATGGTGGGTCGATCGAATAGCACAACTGCTGTTCGATCGGACAGCAGGGTGTCACCTGATCGGACAGCTGTTCGATCGGGTGGCACTTCTAGTGCATTAAACATGTTGAAAATTGATTAAGTGTTGAAGCATAGTATCTCATGATTCGAAGAGTAATCCGATCGGACAATAGCTCGATCGAACAACAGTTCGTTCAATACCATTCTTCAAAACAAGTCGTTTGTGTGGGACCATGTGCTAGCCGATCGGCTGGCCAGTCGATCGGTCAGCTTCTTGACCTGATCAGCCTTGCGTCTAACACCTTGGTTGTTCTGTTTGTTTGTCGTTTTATCGAGGTACTTTGACAGCGAGTAAAACCATAGATGCCTAGTCCTTACTTGGTTTCCCTGGTCGGACAGGAATCACCCGAATCCGGTCGGTGGTCTGTTCGGAACGAAGTCTAACATTTAACCCGAAGTCGGTTAACCTCGTGGATAGAATCCAGATCTTGAGCCGTATAATCACTGAGTGCTTTGTAACCGGCTTAGGTTCCGTTTTCCACTGGTCGAGCGAAAAGAGTTGAAGGAAGTTGGGAAAATCCTTCCTTCAATCCTTTTCACCAAGTATATGTTCAGATCTATAGAAGATCCTTGTTCGTTTATGTGGAAATCGGCTAGATCCAAGTCATTCTTGGTGGATTGAGGTCAAAGCATGAAGTTCTTCAAGAACTCATGATGACATCATCCTAGAACACTTGATTCTTGGTGATTTCACGGTTAAAAGTTTAGATTTGAAAGATAGAAAGGTGTAGGGGTGTGCATAGATCAAGAAAGTACAAGATTTAGGACGAAAACTTACCGGAATCGAGAGAAATCTGAGAAAAGGCGAGTTGAGCGTGCTGGTCGAACAGGGGTTTCCAAAAGTGGAAAGAATGACAATGACAGGGGTATTTATAGGATGACAAAAGAGGAAAGGGATAGCCGTTCGGCTGGCAGCTCGTTCGGACAGCAGTCCGTTCGGCCGGCTGTTCGATCGGTTAGGAAGCCTGGTCGATCGGTTGCCTCTTTCTAGTGTTTTGCGCGACGTTTTCTGATATTTCGATTTCGATTGCGAGCGGTTCGATATGATAGGGTTTCCTAGCCAAATTACTTTCAGTCTCCACTACTTCGATTGTGATTTGAGTTCGAGTTCGATAGCATTCGAGTTAGATTTCGAGTTCGATTGAGTTCGCTTGATTAACTTAACACAAATAAACATGCACAGGTAACACGTAAGGCACACACACACGTATAAACAATAAGTAAAATTACGTAGTTTGAGTTACGATTCGATGTCGATTTAATTAGCATAGCTTGATTAACTTTATCGCATTGTTACTTTCTATAGTTCACAGTCGTAAGTCGATTGAAATACGATTAATACTCATCGATTATTGTAACGAACGACACTTACTCCACGTAATTCAAACAAAATAAAAACATTTCTACCAGTCAAGTCGCGCGAAATCGGTCGTTGACTTTAACCTTGACTTTGACTTTGACTTGTGAAAACACGGGGGGTTACAGCCTCCCCAGGTTTAGGGAATTTCGTCCCTAAATTAAGCTGAAAGCCGTAACAAGCCGTGAATCATGTTGAGAACTCTTTGTTTGGACCGAGTTAAAAACCGGGACCTACAAGTGGTATCTGAGCAGGTTCTCGGTTGCGAAGGTCAAACGCACAGATTCGTACTATAATCGGTGGTTCTATAGATTAATATAAAATCGTACAAAACACTGAAGTCACAATACTACTTTCTCCCTCTAACTTCATCCTTCGAACAACTGCGGGTACTTAGCCTTCATATCGCTTTCGAGTTCCCAAGTGAACTCTGCGCCTCGTTTGCCTTCCCATCGGACCTTCACAATAGGAATGCGGGAGCGCCTGAGCTGCTTGGTTTGGCGATCCATGATTTCGACAGGCTTTTCCACGAAGTGTAATGTTTCGTTCACTTGTAGATAGTCTAGAGAGACATGTAAATCGTGGTCGGCGATGCACTTTCGGAGGTTTGACACGTGGAAAGTCGGGTGGACGTTGCTAAGTTCCTCCGGTAATTCGAGTCTGTAGGCGACTTTTCCGATCCTTTCCAGAATCTTAAAAGGCCCAACATATCGAGGCGCGAGTTTCCCTTTCTTGCCGAATCAGACTACACCCTTCCAAGGTGATACCTTTAGGAGTACGTAGTCACCAACGCCAAATTCACGGGGCTTGCGCTTTTTATCGGTGTAAACCTTCTGTCGATCCCGAGCTTTCACTAGGTTGTTTCTGATTTGGAAAATTTTGTCCGTCGTTTCTTGTAATAGCTCAGGACCGGTTAGTTGCGAATGACCGATCTCGTGCCACACAATAGGCGACCGACATCTCCTTCCATACAATGCCTCGAAAGGTGCCATCTCGATGCTAGAATGATAGCTGTTATTATACGAGAATTCGACTAACGGCAGGTGTTTATCCCAATTACCACCGAAGCCTAGAACACACGCACGGAGCATGTCCTCAAGAGTACGGATCGTTCTTTCAGTCTGGCCGTCGGTTTGAGGGTGGAAAGCAGTACTTAGATTAAGCGTTGTACCGAGTGCCGTTTGAAACGTTTCCCACAACCGCGAAGTAAACCAAGTATCACAGTCAGTGATGATGTCACGAGGCGTCCCATGATTACAAATCATCTCGTCGGTGTAGATTCGGGCTAATCGTTCCACCTTGTAGTCTTCTCGTATAGGCAGAAAGTGAGCTGATTTAGTCAATCGGTCGACCACAACCCATATGCTGTCGTGACCTGATGACGTGGGTGGAAGCTTGGTTACGAAATCCATAGCTATGCTCTCCCACTTCCACATGGGAATTGGGGGTTGTTCGAGCAAGCTAGAGGGTCTTTGATGTTCAGCCTTGATTCTAGCACAAGTTAGGCATCTTCCAACGTAGAGAGCGATATCCCTTTTCATGCCCGGCCACCAGTACTTGTAACGAAGATCCTGGTACACCTTGTCAGCACCGGGGTGAACTGAGTAGCAGGATTTATGGGCTTCGTCCATGATAATCTGTCGCAAATTGGTTCGCTTGGGAATCCAAATTCGGTCTAAGAAGTGGAATATCCCATTCGATTTGCTCACAAGCTGGGCTCCATCGTGGTAGATTCTTTCTTTCTTCGAGGTGCGTTCGTTGAAACACGCGTGTTGAGCGTCGCGGATGAGAGTTTCGAGGTTGTGCTGGGCTTGAACATTACGAGTGCTAAGCAAGTAGCTTCGTCTGCTAAGTGCGTCGGCCATAACATTTGCTTTGCCTGGGTGATAACGAATCTCACAGTCGTAATCGTTGAGAAGTTCTACCCATCGGCGCTGACGCATATTAAGTTCCTTCTGATTAAAGATATGCTGTAGGCTGCTATGATCGGTGAAGATCGTACACTTAGTACCATACAGGTAGTGTCGCTAAATCTTTAATGCAAAAACAACCGCGCCTAGCTCGAGATCATGGGTTGTATAGTTCTTCTCGTGGATTTTGAGCTGACGAGATGCGTAAGCTATGACCTTGTCCCGTTGCATGAGGACACAACCGAGACCAAGGTTGGAAGCATCACAGTAGACAATGAAATCATTGTTTTCGTCATGCAATGTGAGAACAGGAGCATTGCAAAGCATGTGTTTGAGGGTTCGAAAGGCAGACTCTTGTTTAATTCCCCAAACAAAAGGCTGGTCTTTATGTGTAAGAGAGGTAAGTGGCACAACAATCTTCGAGAATCCTTCGATAAATCGGCGATAATAGCCCGCTAGTCCGAGAAAGGAGCGGACTTCGGACGGATTCTTAGGCGTAACCCAGCTCTTGACTGCTCCAATCTTCGCAGGATCGACGTGAATACCCTGACTATTTACAATGTGACCCAGAAATTGGACCTTCCCTAACCAGAATTCGCACTTGGAGAATTTGGCATAGAGTTGGTTCCCCTGGAGTAACTCGAGAACCAAACGTAGATGTTGTGCGTGTTCGGCCTTCGATTTGGAATAGATCAAGACATCGTCGATGAATACGATTATGAAACGGTCGAGATATGGTTTACACACATGATTCATCAGATCCATGAAAACCGCTGGTGCGTTAGTGAGACCGAAAGGCATGACAACGAATTCGTAATGGACGTAACGGGTTTGAAATGCGGTTTTGGGTATATCCTCCTCTTGAATGCGTAGCTGGTGGTAACCTGAACGTAGATCGATCTTCGAGAAACACGTAGCACCTTGTAGCTGATCAAACACATCGTCGATACGAGGCAGAGGGTAGCGGTTCTTGATAGTTAGCTTATTCAATTCCCGGTAGTCGATGCACATCCGGAACGACCCATCCTTCTTTTTGACGAAAAGGACTGGTGCGCCCCATGGAGAGGTGCTCGGGCGAATGAAGCCTTTTTCAAGTAATTCCTGGAGTTGGGTTGAGAGTTCGCGCATTTCTGACGGTGCGAGTCGGTATGGAGCTTTGGCGATAGGGTTGGCTCCAGGAATGAGGTCAATACGAAAGTCGATATCACGACTTGGCGGTAGTCCGGGAAGATCCTCTGGAAAAACATTAGGAAATTCTCGAACCACTGGAACGTCTTTCACTTCCTTCTTCTCTTTCTTTTCCTTCTCCGCTACTACGATGTTTGCCAAGAAAGCTCTGTATTCCTTGCGGAGATACTTGCTGGCTTGGATACATGACATAAGTTTGAGCCCCTTCGAGGTAGTATCGCCACATACACACAATAAGTCACCATTCGCGAGAGAAAAACGAATCATCTTGTCGAAGCATACAACTTCAGCATGGTTTTCTCGGAGAAAGTCCATGCCTATTATGACATCAAAACTTCCGAGCTGCATGGGGATAAGGTCGATCGAAAAGATGTGATTGTTGAGCTCGAGAGTACAATCACGGATAACAGAATTAACAGCGACGGTTCATCCGGTAGCGACTTCTATGTCGAACTTCGAGGAGAGTTGGGAACGTTTACGATTAAGGAGTTTCTCAAATTCAAGTGACACAAAGCAATTATCGGCTCCGGTATCAAACAAACATGAAGCATAAATACCATTCACAAGGAACGTACCATTGACCACGTTGTTGTCGGCCTGGGCTTGACGTACGTTGAGGTTGAAGGTTCTGGCACGTGCGGCCTGTTGTTGCTGCTGCTGTGGCTGCTGTTGCTGTTGCCGAGGCTCTTGTTTCACGACCCTGTTTGGGCACACGTTGGCGAAGTGGTTCTGGTCGCCACACGCGAAGCAAGCTCTGGCTTTGACTGCGGGTGCCGGAGGAGCTTGTTGACCCTGTGGGGCAGTGATTAGAGCTTGATTGGTAGGAGCTTGACGAATACGGGAATTGGCAGTAAAGTGGCCGTATACATTGCAGTGAGCACAAAAGCGGCATTGAATAGCAGTCGGGTGGTGGTAAGTGCAAGTAGGGCAGAGCGGGTGTGGCCTAGTGTATGCACGCTTTGCAGGAAGTGCATTGGCCACATGCGCCGCTACTTGACGCTGTTGGGCAGGTACGGTTTGAATCGGTGCAGCAGTAATCGCATAGTTCTTGTTGGTGGAGCTGTTCTTTCTCTTGTTCTTTCTCTTGTTGCTTGATGAGGTGGGTTCAGCAGTGGGTGCGGTAGCGGTAGCTTGATGTAGATGCTTGGAAGTCTTATCCCATACCCCAGCCTTAACCCGTTTTTCGTTGATCTCGGCGGCCAACTGATAAGTTTCCTCGATCGTTGTGGTCTTAGCCGCTTGCACGAAATCAGCAACGCAATCGGGCAAAGCTCGGATATACTTCTTGATGGTCATGTCGGGAGTCTTGACTTGGTCGGGACAAATAATGCTGAGCTGTTTGAAACGAGCAGTGAGACCAGCATTGTCACCATCCTTCTGCTGTATGTGCCAAAATTCATCGTCCAGCTTTTGACGTTCGTGAGGAGGGCAGAATTCCTCTAGCATAACTTCCTTGAGCTCGTCCCACGACAGACCGTAGGCTGCATCATTCCCTCGCTTGTTCCTCTCAGCTGTCCACCAGTCTAGTGCACGAGACTGAAAGACGCCGGTAGCATTCAGAGTTCGAAGGTCATCAGGGCAACCACTCTGTCGCAGAGTAACCTCGATAGAGTCAAACCAGTGGAATAGTGCAGTGGGACCTCCTTCGCCAGTGAATTCCTTTGGCCCACACGACTTGAATTGCTTGAAACTGAAAGGTCTTGCAGCAGCCTTAGGGGCTTCGGTTCTCGATTCCTCGGATGATTTGCTAGCATTTTCATAGACGTCACTCACGGCCTTTGCCACACTTTTAGCGATAATGGAAGCAAGACGTTTGTCCCTCTTTTCCTGACGAGAGAGTGCATGATGGGATCCAGACGACATGGTCTGCAACAGACATTGTCACGGGACTCATCACATTGTATTCGAATCTCACCTCACACGTCTATTTCTTACTAAAGCTCAGGAACACGTATGCTTACGTAAATACTTATCACGAATCACAAAATCACATAAGCACATAAAGCACCTAGTCATTTAATTCCTAAACACGTAAAGTATCATAACAAGAAACACATACGCCTTAGTCACTAGAGGCATTCAGAAAACAGAAACCTATCATTCAAGGTCTGCGATTGCTCGTTATAGTAGTCGCGTTTAGCATATCGAATATGCGTAGTATAAGAGTATGGTTATCCTAGGGTCGTTTAAGTTTCAGCGATTTGCCAGCGATGTGTAGTGTGTTGTGTGGGTAGCGAGAGGAAAAGGCATTAGATCGAAGCCAGTAGCATCTCAAAACGCTAACAAATAAACATAAAACACATAAATCTCATAAAATCGACGAGTCATCAGTGTCAATAGTTGTAGACTCAGAATCAAAACACACAAAATTCGGGGTATAGATTGTCTGCGGCTAGCAGACTTCGACTATCCAAGGTGGTTCAATTATTCACAGGGGATCTGTTATGCACTTTCAACTTTCAGGATCGTGCCTTGGCCTCGATTCTTGGGCGTTTGGCGTGAATCCCGTTAGTTTTATTGTGACTACAGATCGTCTGTTGAGACCTTGGTGAGAGTTTTGTAAAATGCGCGGAACAAGTTGTCAAGGTTAGGGTTTCACCCCTGGCTTGACAACTTCGTCCCTGTTTTGATAAAATTTTTGGGTCCTGGTTTGATCCGTTTCGATTGCGAACTGACTCGTACGACGTGCGGAATCCGTGCACGAGCAAGACCGAAACACACGAACGTAAAATAATCTGTGATTCTGTATATGATTTGAAAAGATACAACACCTTGAATCACTTGAAGCTCTTTCTCTCTCTACTTTCTCTCTCTAGCCTCTCTTTTCTCTAAAGTTCCAAAATGAGGAAAGATCTCCAAAAGTTCCTAAAGCTAACCCTAAGGAACCTATATATAGGCCAAGGGATATAATGAGAGATCTCATTATTTACATAAATGCCACCTTGCCTTTTTCTAGATATTTCTAACTATTACGATATAAGCACTAGAACTAAACTGTTTCTGCTACAGTCTTGAGATGATGGAGGCGATAGACATACTGCACTAACAGACTCCCCCTTGGATATTGCCACAGTCAATCTCAAACATTTAGTCAGACTCGTAGCTTCTGGTCTTTCTCTCTCTCTCTCTCTCTAAGTCTTCTTGAAGGTTTTACGACTTTAAAAACCTAGACTCCCTCTTGCTCGAACAGAATCCCGGTGGATCTGTATTCAGCTTCAGCTCCCCCTTTCGGTAAACTCTTCAGGCTCCCCCTTTCGTCAAGCTTCCGTGCTTTGGGATCGATACCTGGCTTTCCGGTTACAAGCTCCTCTGGGATAGTTACGTGGCTCCTTGAAATGCACGCTCCCCCTTGCGTTGAGCTCGTCTTCAGACTCCCCCTTAGACTCAGCTGTCGGGATCGTAGTCTGGTACAACATCTGCAACACTCATACGTTTATAAGTAAAACATTTTTAGATTTCCAGGTATCGTAACCTGGCTCCATCAAACTTTCTAAATCAAGATCCTGGGACTAAGATATAATAATATGAATATATCCAGGAATACTTGATACTCTCCCCCTATCAACAATCTTCAAAGATTTGGCAGTTTCAACGAACCGGATCAGAAACTAGCTCTTTTACAGATTTTAACAGTATAAGCAACCAAATCCTTCACGGTTAATCATCCAAGTCCAAACTAATGACCTTGGAGATATTACAAACTGTTTTTGATTTTTGATTAAAAATTCAAGTTTCAAATTAATGAACTTGTTTATTTTCAGAAACACGATCAACATACTTAGATTTTGAAACTCAGCACTCAGACATCGGTTGTCGAAAATAAAGCAGAATCAAAAATCTTTTTGTATTTTTCTGAAATATAAAGCAGTAAAGAAATATATATACAAACATATTTACATACAATATTTTTGTTTGAGTATGCGTTAGAGGATCATATCAGTTTATGACAAGTTACAAGTACCGTTGAGCTTAATTTCACTTTAAGAATTAAACAATTCACTTAGATTGTCGATATACTGATCCACTTAATTTTTCATACAAAGTTCAACTGATCCAGGATACGAATTATGTATTTTAAGAACTTAAACCCATTCATGTGTCCCACCTCTTGAATATACTCCCGTATCCAGATCCCAATAATCAGTCTTACAGGTAATTATAACACAAATGATATCTGTAAGGGGTTAATAAATTATGAAGAATCATGAGAGCTCAGGTCAGAACTACCGTTCGTCAGAGAGATCATGACTCAACTTGTGGGTGTTTCCCCTTTAGAGGATCTTTTTTACAACAGCATTGCTAAGCAATTTTATTGTCTTATCATATATGCTGAGGGTGATGCTGTGTTTCAAGCATTTGCGAAAAGTATTATTCGAGGACTAGGTCAGAACTTCCATTCAGCAGAAGTCCCGGAATAATACCCCAGACATCATTGAGTATAAAAACCTAGTATATCAGATTATGAGACCTTTCAAATGAGATTTCAGGGGTTACCTATATATCCAAGTAGTGTTCCCCACGAAATAAGCAAGTTTGAATTTATGTTTATATCCCGAAAAAGTTTACTAAATGTATAAAAATCTACCGACACATCCACGGTGAGATCGTTTAACACATTTAAACTTTCCATTTCTTTAGCGTACTGTGACAGTCCACTGATGTACTATCATTTCCTCTTTTTACACAAAAACTCAATTTTTTGTTTTATCATGTTTTTAGCAAGACCGAAACACACGAACGTAAAATAATCTGTGATACTGTATATGATTTGAAAAGATACAACACCTTGAATCACTTGAAGCTCTTTCTCTCTCTACTTTCTCTCTCTAGCCTCTATCTTCTCTAAAGTTCCAAAATGAGGAAAGATATCCAAAAGTTCCTAAAGCTAACCCTAAGGAACCTATATATAGGCCAAGGGATATAATGAGAGATCTCATTATTTACATAAATGCCACCTTGCCTTTTTCTAGATATTTCTACTATTACAATATAAGCACTAGAACTAAACTGTTTCTGCTACGGTCTTGAGATGACGGAGGCGATAGACATACTGCACTAACAGACTCCCCCTTGGATATTGCCGCAGTCAATCTCAAACATTTAGTCAGACTCGTAGCTTCTGGTCTTTCTCTCTCTCTCTCTGAGTCTTCTTGAAGCTTTAACACATTTTCAGCAACGAAGACTCCCCCATGCTCTAACTGAATCCCGGTGGATCTGTCTTCAGCTCAAGCTCCCCCTTTCGGTAAACTCTTCAGGCTCCCCCTTTCGTCAAGCTTTCGTGCTTTTGGGATCGGCACCTGGCTTTCCGGTTACAAGCTCTTCTGGGAAAAGTATCCTGGCTCCTATGCATGCTTCCCTTTGCGTTGAGCTTGTCTTCAGACTCCCCCTTAGACTCGGCTATCGGGATCGTAGTCTGGAATCTGCAATCCTCAAAAATTTATAAGTAAAACATTTTACAGTGAAAACATTTTCAGTTGTCCAGGTATCGTAACCTGACTCTATCAAACTTTCTAAATCAAGATCCTGGGACTAAGATATAATAATATGAATATATCCAGGAATACTTGATATTCTCCCCCTATCAACAATCTTCAAAGATTTTGCAGAATTAAGAATCCAACATCGAAAACTGACTCTTTATAACAAATTTTAACAATCTAAAAATCCAAATCCCTCACAGTTAATCATCCAAGTCCAAACTAATGACCTTGGAGATATTACAAACTGTTTTTGATTTTTAATTAAAAATTCAAGTTTCAAATTAATGAACTTGTTTATTTTCAGAAACACGATCAGCATACTTAGATTTTGAAACTTAGCACTCAGACATCGGTTGTCGAAAATAAAGCAGAATCAAAAATATTTTTGTATTTTTCTGAAAATATAAAGCAGTAAAGAAATATTTACAAACATATTTACAGATAATATTTTTGTTTGAGTTTGCGTCAGAGGATCATATCAGTTTTTGACAAGTCACAAGAACCGTTGAGCTTATTTACACATTAAGAATTAAACAATTCACTTAGATTGTCGATATACTTGTCCACTTAAATTTTCATACAAATTTCAACTGATTCAGGATACGAATTATGTATTTTAAGAACTTAAACCCATTCATGTGTCCCACCTCTTGAATATACTCCCGTATCCAGATCCCAATAATCAGTCTTACAGGTAATTATAACACAAATGATATCTGTAAGGGGTTAATAAATTATGAAGAATCATGAGAGCTCAGGTCAGAACTACCGTTCAGCAGAGAGATCATGACTCAACTTGTAGGTGTGTCCCCTTTAGAGGATCTTTTTTACAACGGCATTGCTAAGCAATTTTATTGTCTTATCATATATGCTGAGGGTGATGCTGTGTTTCAAGCATTTCGGAAAGTATTATTCGGGGACTAGGTCAGAACTTCCATTCAGCAGAAGTCCCGGAATAATACCCCAGACATCATTGAGTATAAAAACCTAGTATATCAGATTATGAGACCTTTCAAACGAGATTTCAGGTGTTACCTATATATCCAAGTAGTGTTCCCCACGAAATAAGCAAGTTTGAAATTTAGGTTTATATCCCGAAAAAGTTTACTAAATGTATAAAAATCTACCGACACATCCACGGTGAGATCGTTTAACACATTTAAACTTTCCATTTCTTTAGCATACTGTGACAGTCCACTGATGTACTATCATTTCCTCTTTTTACACAAAAACTCAATTTTTTTTTGTTTTATCATGTTTTTGGCTTTTTCAAATTTTCAAATGTTTTTGGATTTTCTGACAATATTACTCCCCCTAAAATTCAAAACATTTAAAGAAAATTTGACAACCAATACTGATAGCTTTGTCTCGCCATCCATTTTCTGCTTCGCATGCTCTGATTTGCAGAAAATATAATGTACCCCCATGATTTACAACCCATTGATTTTCGACAGTTTGAAAACCGTTTTTCAATCTTGTGAAAGTAATCATGTTTGTTCAACCGTGAGGGTTTCGGCGTATTCAATCAACATATTTTTGAATTTTTGAATATTTTTGACAAAAACAAAAACATATTTTTGGTTTTTCAAAATTTTTTCAATTTTTAGGGTTTTTGAAATATTGTTTATTTATGTACAGAAAACAAACAAACTCCCTGTTCAACCAAACTAGGGTTCAGCTATCACACCCCAACCGATGGCGGAATCATCGGGGCATGGCACTGAGCGAAACAGATTGTCCAGAAGTTTCCATAACAACTATCATTACCATTTAATTAAAGCAATACGTCCCATACCGTATCATAAATAGTCAAACAAGTTATTACAGACAACATCAAAACAAATATTCTGTTCCGACCACTCAGATTTAAATAAGTAGCAATTGTTTATCTGCTTCTAGAGACCCCTAATAAGTTATCTACAGACAACTATTTGTTGGGCTCTAAAGCTTTATTCTAGCTTCCATTTCCTACCACATATGCGTCCTAAGCACCTGTCACATACGTTAAAATAAAGTCAATACATAAAATGTAAAGGTGAGCATACAAGTTTGATAATAGCATATAGAGTTCGAATTCGTTTACGCATAACCAGCACGTACACATAGTGAAATGAAGCACGTTAGTTATCGACATAGATCCATCGATACCAATGACTGCGGGTTGACTGCCCGAGGCAGTTCGCAATACATGATTACCACTGTAATCCATGCAAGTAAAAGATCCTTAACAACCCCCGTGTGAACGGGTGCTGAGTCCAAACTATAGTACTATCGTTGCTAAGGCAGGTAGACATCATTCCATGTGTAAACATAACAAACAAGCATTCATAAGCCACGTATAACTTGCATTAATGGTTTAGCGTTAAAATAGCTTGAGTAGTGTGATAGTTGTAGTTTGAATAGTCGTAACGTATGTAACACCCAAAAGTGCTAAAGCAAAATGGGTTCGAGTATACTCACATCGATTCTGGATTGAAGGGAGCGCTTTACAGCGAGTACGGTTAGCCTGAATAGATTTGATAACGTAACGATAAGTGGCGCGTAAAACAGTACAAGGGGAGCGTGGTTAGGATGGCTGATCGTGCGGATCAGCTATCCGTGAGAGGGAGTCATCCGTGCGCATGAACTATCCGTGCGGATGGTGATCCATCCGGATAAGCTATCCGTGAGTGCGAGCTGTCCGTGCGGATGGTAATCCGTGCGGATTAGTTGTGCGTGCGGATGGCTTATCCGTACGGACAAGTTGTTTGTGTGGATAAACGTTCAAGTGGATTGTTTCTTCCTAAGTGTGAGATGTGTTTGTGTATGATGGCTTGTGCTTTGGAGTTTTCGTTGTAGCATTTAGAAATCACATAAGTGTTCCTACCTTTCAAGCCGGTCGCGCGGACGGCAATCCGTGCGTATGGTAGTCCATGCGGACAATGGTAATCCGTGCGGACAGCCTGTGCGCGCGGGCAGAGACAATCCGTCTGGATAGCCTGTCCGTGCGTACGACTTGGCCGTGCGGATGAACATTGTTTGAATTTTATTTTAAGGCCTTAGTATGTCATGATCCGAGGAGTAATCCATTCAGAGGTCGTCCGTCCGGATTGCTCATTCGTCGATACTCAAACCTCGTTTGGAAAGTGGGTCCCAAGGGTAGCTCGTCCGGGTGACAACCCGTCCGTATAGCCTGTACGTGCGGACAGCTAGTCCGTGCGGACAGCTTGTCCGTGCGGACAGCTAGTCCATGCGGACAGCTTGTCCGTGCGGACAACTGGTCTAATTGTTCCGTTCGTCTACACTTGGTTTCTGTTGTCGTTTATCGAGACGTTCTGATTACGTGGCAACCACTTGGAATTGTATTCTCACCCGCGTGACTAGACCGGTCAGGAACCACCCTAACTCGGCCTGTCGGCGACTCAGAACGGTCATTCCGGTTGACCCCGAAATCAGTTGTCTGTGGGTAGGATTCCAGATCTAGAACCAGTGCATCACTATTACCGAGTGGAGACTAGAACCGATCAGATTCGTACCGATCTTAAGGGTAAAAGAAGGAGAGAACTTAGGTTTATTTCTTTCAACTCTTTTATCCTTAGAAAAGTTTAGATTTAGGTGAAGTTTTCATGAAATCACATGGAAATCGTTCAGATCTGAGATATTCTTGGTGGAATGAGGTAAAGCTTGAAGTTCATAAGAACTTCATGATGACGTCACCCGATAATACCTCAAATCTGGATGATTTCGTGATTGAAAGTTTAGATTTGAAAGATAGAAAGGTGTAGAATTGTGTAGTGATCAAGAATGTACAAGAATTAGTGCAAGATCTTACCTGGATTGAGAGAAATCTGAGAAAGAGTGAAGAATGCGTGCGGTTCGGACGTCACTTGCCAAAAGTGGAAAAGTTGGAGAGTGACCCGTGTATTTATAGGATGCCAAAAAGGGAAAGGATGAGCCATGCGCATGGCACGTACCCGGATAGGCTATCCGCGCGGATAGGTCATCCGTGCGGATTGGCAATCCGTGCGGATTGGCCATCCGTGCGGATGCCGCCTGCTTTGAAGTGTTCGGTGCGATGTTGCTTTGGTTTCGATTTGCGAGCGATTCGATAGGGTTTCCTAGTCAAATTACTTTCAGTCCCAACTACTTCTTATATGGTTCGACTCGGAATTCGGGTTCGGGTTCGTTTTCATTCGAGTTAGACTTCGAGTTCGATTGAGTTCGCTTGATTATCCCAACATCACATAAAATAAACATGCACAGGTAACACGTAAGGCACACACACACGTATAATGACAAGTAAAATACACAGTTCGAGTTACGGTTCGATATCGATTTGATTAGCATAGCTTGATTAACTTTATCGCATTGTTACTTCCTATCATTCACAGTCGTAGGTCGATTGAAATACAGTTAGTATGATTCGGTTAGTGTAATGAACGACATTTACTCCATATAATATAAATAAAATAAAAACATTTCTACGAGTCAGGTCGCGCGAAATCGGTCGTTGACTTTGACCTTGACTTTGACTTTCACTCGTGAAAACACGGGGTGTTACAGCCTCCCCTTGTTTAGGAAATTTCGTCCCGAAATTATGCTGAAAGCTGTAACTAAGTCGTGAATCACGTGTGAGAATTGCTGATTTTTGGGATATGATATGCGAAATTGTCTGATCTAAAAGCCTACAAAGTTTCAAATCTTAATTTCGAAGCCGTTTGGGAGAAATTTGAATTTTTGTTAAAAAGATGTTGAATGTTGCTGTTGATGTTCACCGTACGGATAACAAATCCGCGTTGACTATTGTTGACTCGGAATCGTGCGGAATCCGTGAACGTGCTTGACTAAACATAATCGTAACGGAGTCAAAACCGATCCTACAAGTGGTATCTGAGCAGGTGATCGGTTGCGAGGATCAAACACACATCAGATTCGATCAATTTTTCACTTTTACATCTTTTCACGTTTTCAACAGATAATCGACAGATTAAACAAGATTTTACGGGTAAAAATTGTTAAGACTTGGATATGTTGTGCGAAAACACTTGATCTATAACGCTACAAAATTTCTTAATTAAACAATTGTGGGTACTTTGCCTTCATGTCGCTTTCGAGTTCCCAAGTGAACTCCGCGCCTCGTTTACCTTCCCATCTGACCTTCACGATAGGAATGTTTGAGCGCCTGAGTTGCTTGGTTTGGCGATCCATGATTTCGATAGGGTTTTCCACGAAGTGTAATGTTTCGTTCACTTGTAGATCATCTAGAGGAACATGTAAGTCGTGGTCGGCGATGCACCTTCGGAGGTTTGACACGTGGAAAGTCGGGTGGACATTGCTAAGTTCCTCCGGTAATTCGAGTCTGTAGGCGACTTTTCCGATCCTTTCCAGAATCTTAAAAGGTCCAACATATCGAGGCGCGCGTTTCCCCTTCTTGCCGAATCGGACTACACCCTTCCAAGGTGATACCTTTAGGAGTACGTAGTTACCAACGCCATATTCACGGGGTTTGCGCTTTTTATCGGCGTAAACTTTCTGTCGATCCCGAGCTTTCGCTAGGTTGTCTCGAATTTGAAAAATTTTGTCTGTCGTTTCTTGTAGCAGCTCCGGACCGGTTAGTTGCGAGTGACCGATCTCGTGCCACACAATAGGCGATCGACATCTTCTTCCGTATAAGGCCTCGAAAGGTGCCATCTAGATGCTAGCCTGGTAGCTGTTGTTATACGAGAATTCGACTAACGGAAGGTGTCTATCCCAATTACCACCGAAGTCTAGGACACACGAACGGAGCATGTCTTCGAGCGTACGAATCGTTCTTTCAGTCTGACCGTCGGTTTGTGGGTGGAACGCAGTACTTAGATTAAGCGTTGTACCGAGTGCCGTTTGGAATGTTTCCCACAATCGTGAAGTAAACCGAGCATCACGATCAGAGATGATGTCACGAGGCGTCCCATGTCGACAAATGATCTCGTCGGTGTAGATTCGGGCTAATCGTTCTACCTTGTAGTCTTCTCGTATTGGTAGAAAGTGAGCTGATTTAGTCAAACAGTCAATGACAACCCAAATGCTGTCGTGACCTGATGACGTGGTTGGAAGCTTGGTTACAAAATCCATAGCTATGCTCTCCCACTTCCACATGGGGATTGGTGGTTGTTCGAGCAAGCCAGAGGGTCTTTGATGTTCAGCCTTGATTCTAGCACAGGTTAGGCATTTTCCGACGTAGAGAGCGATATCCCGTTTCATACCCGACCACCAGTACCTATATCGAAGGTCATGGTACATTTTGTCAGCACCGGGATGGATAGAGTATCGGGATTTGTGGGGTTCATCCATGATAATCTGTCGCAGGTTGGTTCGTTTGGGAATCCAAATTCGGTCTAAGAAGTGGAATATCCCATTTGATTTGCTCACAAGATGGGCTCCATCGTGGTAGATCCTTTCTTTCTTCAAGGTGTGTTCGTTGAAACATGCATGCTGGGCGTCGCGAATGAGAGCTTCAAGGTTGTGCTGGGCTTGAACATTACGAGTGCTAAGCAGATAGCTCCGTCTGCTAAGTGCGTCGGCAACAACATTTGCCTTGCCTGGGTGATAACGAATCTCACAGTCGTAATCGTTGAGAAGTTCTACCCATCGGCGTTGACGCATATTTAGTTCCTTCTGATTAAAGATGTGTTGTAGGCTCTTGTGATCGGTGAAGATCGTACACCTTGTACCATACAGGTAGTGTCGCCAAATCTTTAATGCAAAAACAACTGCGCCTAGCTCGAGATCATGGGTTGTATAGTTCTTCTCGTGGACCTTGAGCTGACGAGATGCGTAAGCTATGACCTTGTCCCGTTGCATTAGGACACACCCGAGACCAAGGTTGGAAGCATCACAGTAGACAATGAAATTATCGTTTCCGTCGGGTAGTGTGAGAACAGGAGCATTGCAAAGCATGTGTTTGAGGGTTCGAAAGGCAGACTCTTGTTTGGTTCCCCAGACAAAAGGCTGGTCCTTATGCGTGAGAGAGGTAAGTGGTACAGCAATCTTCGAGAATCCTTCGATAAATCGTCGATAATAGCCCGCTAGCCCGAGAAAGGAGTGGACTTCAGACGGGTTCTTAGGCGTAACCCAGCTCTTAACAGCTTCAATCTTCGCAGGATCGACGTGAATACCCTGACTATTTACGATGTGACCCAGAAACTGAACCTCCCCCAACCAAAACTCGCACTTGGAGAATTTGGCGTAGAGTTGGTTCCCCTGGAGTAACTCGAGAACCAAACGTAGATGTTGCGCGTGTTCGGCTCTCGTTTTGGAATAGATCAAGACATCGTCGATGAACACGATGACGAAACGGTCGAGATATGGTTTACACACTCGATTCATCAGATCCATGAAAACTGCTGGTGTGTTCGTTAGGCCAAAAGGCATGACAACGAATTCGTAATGGCCGTAACGAGTGCGAAACGCGGTTTTGGGTATATCCTCTTCTTGTATACGCAGCTGATGATATCCTGAACGTAGATCGATCTTCGAGAAACACGTAGCGCCTTGTAGCTGATTAAACAAATCGTCGATTCGAGGCAGAGGATAGCGGTTCTTGATAGTCAACTAAATCAATTCCCGGTAGTCGATGCACATCCGGAACGACCCGTCCTTCTTTTTAACGAAAAGGACTGGTGCGCCCCAAGGAGAGGTGCTCGGGCGAATGAAGCCTTTTTCAAGCAATTCCTGGAGTTGGGTTGAGAGTTCGCGTATTTCGGACGGCGCGAGTCGATAAGGAGCTCTGGCGATAGGATTAGCTCCAGGAATGAGATCAATACGAAAATCAATATCGCGCTTTGGAGGTAGTCCGGGAAGATCCTCTGGAAAAACATTAGGAAATTCTCAAACCACTGGAACGTCCTTCACTTCCTTCTTCTCTTTCTTTTCCTTCTCCGCTGCTACAACGTTAGCCAAGAAAGCCCTGTATTCCTAGCGGAGATACTTGCTAGCTTGTAGGCATGACATAAGCTTGAGACCCTTCGAAGTAGTATCCCCATAAACGCGCAATGAATCACCGTTTGCGAGCGAAAAACGAATCATTTTATCGAAGCACACAACTTCGGCATGGTTTTCGCGAAGAAAGTCCATGCCTACTATGACGTCGAAACTTCCGAGTTGCATCGGAATGAGATCGATTGAGAAGATGTGATTGTTGAGCTCGAGAGTGCAATCACGAATAACAGAGTTTACAGCGACGGTTCTTCCGGTAACGACGTCAACATCGAATGCAGAGGAGAGTCGGGAACGTTTACGACTAAGGAGTTTCTCAAATTTGAGTGACACAAAGCAATTATCGGCTCCAGTATCAAACAAACATGAAGCATAAATACCATTCACAAGGAATGTACCATTGACCACGTTGTTGTCGGCCTGGGCTTGACGCACATTGAGATTGAAAGTTCTGGCGCATGCGGCCTGTTGTTGCTGCTGTTGTTGTTGCTGTGGTTGCTGCTGCTGCGGTTCTTGTTTCACTACCCTGTTCGGGCACATGTTGGCTAAATGATTCGGGTCGCCACACGTGAAGCATGCTCTGGCTTTGACTGCGGGTGCCGGAGGAGCTTGTTGACCCTGTGGGGCAGCGAGTAAAGCTTGATTGGTAGGAGCTTGACGAATACGGCAGTTAGCAGTAAAGTGGCCGTAGACATTGCAGTGAGCACAGAAGCGGCATTGAATAGCTGTCGGGTGATGATAGGTGGAAGTAGGGCAGAGTGGGTGTGGCCCAGTATATGCACACTTTGCAGGCGGTGCATTGGCCACAGGCGCCACTACTTGACGCTGTTGAGCAGGTACAGCTTGGATCGGTGCAACAGTAATCGCACAGTTCTTGTTGGTGGAGCTGTTCTTTCTCTTGTTCTTTCGCTTGTTGCTTGACTAGGTGGTTTCAGCAGTTGGTGCAGTAGTGGTAGCTTGATGCAGATGCTTGGAGGTCTTATCCCACACCCCAGCCTTGACCCTTTTGTCATTGATTTCAGCGGCCAGCAGATAGGTTTCCTCGATCGTGGTAGTCTTAGCCGCTTGCACGAAATCAGGAACGCAGTCGGGCAAAGCTCGTATGTACTTCTTGATGGTCATCTCAGGAGTCTTGACCTGGTCAGGACAGATAATGCTGAGCTGTTTGAAGCGAGCAGTGAGGCCAGCATTGTCTCCATCCTTCTGATGTATGTGCCAAAATTCATCTTCAAGCTTTTGGCGCTCGTGAGGAGGGCAAAATTCCTCTAGCATGACTTCCTTGAGCTCGTCCCACGACAACCCGTAAGCTGCATCATTCCCTCTCTTGTTCCTCTCGGCCGTCCACCAGTCCAACGCACGGGACTGAAAGACGCCGGTAGCGTTCAGAGTTCGAAGGTCATCAGGGCAACCACTTTGTCGCAGAGTAACCTCGATAGAGTCAAACCAGTGGAATAGTGCAGTAGGACCTCCTTCGCCTGTGAATTCTTTCGGCCCACATGACTTGAATTGTTTGAAACTGAAAGGTCTTGCGACAGCTCTAGGACCTTCAGTCCTCGATTCCTCGGATGATTTGCTGGCATTTTCATAGGCATCGCTCACCGCCTTTGCTACGGCTTTCGCGACGATGGAAGCAAGACGTCTGTCCTTCTTTTCCTGGTGAGAGAGTGGATGACGGGATCCAGACGACATTGTCTGTAGTAGACATCGCCATGGAACTCAACACATGTATTCGAATCTCACCTCACACGTCTACTACTACTAAAGCTCAGTAACACGTACCATGTAAACACATATAGTCACAAAATCACAGGATTGCACAAAATCACATAAACACACAGAGCACATAATCACAATATTCCTGAACACGTAAGCACAACAGCAAGAAACACATATAACTTAATCACTAAAAGCATATACGAGTATACAAAGCATTCTGACTGCCTTTATTGTCGATTCGTTAGTGACGTGTTATGTGGGTTTTGTGTTTTAGCAGAAGCAATAGTGTTGGGTCGAAACCAGTAGTACTTCAAAACGTTGGAAAATAACAGAAAATGCATAAATTTTTCATAAAGATCGATAAATCGAAAGTAGATTGTCTGTGGCTAATAGACTTCGACTAACCAAAGTGGCTCGACTATTCGCAAGGATCCTGTGTGCACAATTACCTCCAGGACTATGCCTTTGCCTCGATTCTTGGGCGTTGGCGCAATTCCCATTGGTTATATTGTGTCTTCAGGTCGTTGGAGTCCATCGAACTTTGGCGGGAGTTTTTGTATAAAAGCGGGACGAGTCGTCAAGGTTAGGGTTTCACCCCTATCTTGCAACTTCCGTCCTCGTCTTTGATAAAAATTGAGGAGATTATTCATCAAAATATGGATTTCACTCCTGATTTGGTATGATTCTCCTCGTTGATAGTTAAAACGCAAGCAGATTAGGCAACTTTAGTCGAGAGTTTGCGGTTTTCACACCTATTCTCGGCCTCATTACCTGTTCACAACTTGAAAATTCGAGTGCAGTGATAGAAAAGAGTGAGTGATAATGGCGAGTTTACGCATACGCGTGAGTTGGTCTGTTGGTTCTTAACTATAGACTAGGTCTCTAAGACTTCGACCCGGACTAGGTCGAGTCTTGCCTAATTCCCTATAGTTATGGCTCTGATACCAATCTGTCACACCCCAACCGATGGCGGAATCATCGGGGCATGGCACTGAGTGAAACAGATTGTCCAGAAGTTTCCATAACAACTATCATTACCATTTAATTAAAGCAATACGTCCCATACCGTATCATAAATAGTCAAACAAGTTATTACAGACAACATCAAAACAAATATTCTGTTCCGACCACTCAGATTTAAATAAGTAGCAATTGTTTATCTGCTTCTAGAGACCCCTAATAAGTTATCTACAGACAACTATTTGTTGGGCTCTAAAGCTTTATTCTAGCTTCCATTTCCTACCACATATGCGTCCTAAGCACCTGTCACATACGTTAAAATAAAGTCAATACATAAAATGTAAAGGTGAGCATACAAGTTTGATAATAGCATATAGAGTTCGAATTCGTTTACGCATAACCAGCACGTACACATAGTGAAATGAAGCACGTTAGTTATCGACATAGATCCATCGATACCAATGACTGCGGGTTGACTGCCCGAGGCAGTTCGCAATACATGATTACCACTGTAATCCATGCAAGTAAAAGATCCTTAACAACCCCCGTGTGAACGGGTGCTGAGTCCAAACTATAGTACTATCGTTGCTAAGGCAGGTAGACAGCATTCCATGTGTAAACATAACAAACAAGCATTCATAAGCCACGTATAACTTGCATTAATGGTTTAGCGTTAAAATAGCTTGAGTAGTGTGATAGTTGTAGTTTGAATAGTCGTAACGTATGTAACACCCAGAAGTGCTAAAGCAAAATGGGTTCGAGTATACTCACAACGATTCTGGATTGAAGGGAGCGCTTTACAGCGAGTACGGTTAGCCTGAATAGATTTGATAACGTAACGATAAGTGGCGCGTAAAACAGTACAAGGGGAGCGTGGTTAGGATGGCTGATCGTGCGGATCAGCTATCCGTGAGAGGGAGTCATCCGTGCGCATGAACTATCCGTGCGAATGGTGATCCATCCGGATAAGCTATCCGTGCGTGCGAGCTGTCCGTGCGGATGGTAATCCGTGCGGATTAGTTGTGCGTGCGGATGGCTTATCCGTACGGACAAGTTGTTTGTGTGGATAAACGTTCAAGTGGATTGTTTCTTCCTAAGTGTGAGATGTGTTTGTGTATGATAGCCTGTACGTGCGGACAGCTAGTCCGTGCGGACAGCTTGTCTGTGCGGACAGCTAGTCCATGCGGACAGCTTGTCCGTGCGGACAACTGGTCTGATTGTTCCGTTCGTCTACACTTGGTTTCTTTTGTCGTTTATCGAGACGTTCTGATTACGTGGCAACCACTTGGAATTGTATTCTCACCCGCGTGACTAGACCGAGTGGAGACTAGAACCGATCAGATTCGTACCGATCTTAAGGGTAAAAGAAGGAGAGAACTTAGGTTTATTTCTTTCAACTCTTTTATCCTTAGAAAAGTTTAGATTTAGGTGAAGTTTTCGTGAAATCACATGGAAATCATTCAGATCTGAGATATTCTTGGTGGAATGAGGTCAAGCTTGAAGTTCATAAGAACTTCACGATGACGTCACCCGAGAATACCTCAAATCTGGATGATTTCATGATTGAAAGTTGAGATTTGAAAGATAGAAAGGTGTAGAATTGTGTAGTGATCAAGAATGTACAAGAATTAGTGCAAGATCTTACCTGGATTGAGAGAAATCTGAGAAAGAGTGAATAATGCGTGCGGTTCGGACGTCACTTGCCAAAAGTGGAAAAGTTGGAGAGTGACCCGTGTATTTATAGGATGCCAAAAAGGGAAAGGATGAGCCGTGCGCATGGCACGTACCCGGATAGGCTATCCGCGCGGATAAGTCATCCGTGCGGATTGGCAATCCGTGCGGATTGGCCATCCGTGCGGATGCCGCCTGCTTTGAAGTGTTCGGTGCGATGTTGCTTTGGTTTCGATTTGCGAGCGATTCGATAGGGTTTCCTAGTCAAATTACTTTCAGTCCCAACTACTTCTTATATGGTTCGACTCGGAATTCGGGTTCGGGTTCGTTTTCATTTGAGTTAGACTTCGAGTTCGATTGAGTTCGCTTGATTATCCCAACAACACATAAAATAAACATGCACAGGTAACACGTTAGGCACACACACACGTATAATGACAAGTAAAATACACAGTTCGAGTTACAGTTCGATATCGATTTGGTTAGCATAGCTTGATTAACTTTATCGCATTGTTACTTCCTATCATTCACAGTCGTAGGTCGATTGAAATACAGTTAGCATGATTCGGTTAGTGTAATGAACGACATTTACTCCACATAATATAAATAAAATAAAAACATTTCTACGAGTCAGGTCGCGCGAAATCGGTCGTTGACTTTGACCTTGACTTTGGCTTTCACTCGTGAAAACACGGGGTGTTACATCAGCAGCCTCTTCCTGTGCCAGGCCGCTCATCAATTCTCTTCCTTGACAATCAAACTTCATAAGCACCTGCACATTCTCAAAAACTCAATTACTTGAACAATTTAGCCCAGGTCTGTTGGACCTTAGGCATTTCAACACAATAAACTTCATTCAACTTTGGAAATTCTTTGTCATTATTCACAAAAACGTTTTCATTTTTGACTTCGACCTTTTCATCTTTTATCAAAGTCACTTGTTTCTTAACACTCCATGTTTGACCTTTCGGAGTACCTCTTTTGTAAAAATGTGATTCTTTTTGAACATTTTGTTTTTGAACAACAACTTTTGGTTTCCAAAACTCTTGGGGTTTTGTCATATCAACAGATGTGTTCCAACTTTGTGTTGTTCTGAATCTGGGTGTGTGAGAAATCTGTGTTTGTTTTGAATCAGACCTAGTCTGTTTTGGTTTCCAAATTTGATTCGAAGCAAACTTATTTATGTTGTACCTCCAAGTTTGTTTTGAATCAAATCTGGTTGACCTTGGTTTCACATCCTCAGATTTCTGTTTTTCAACATCAACAGGCTTTGGGTTAGGACACTTGAGTGCCACATGTCCAATTTGATCACATTTAAAACACACTTTCTTTGAAACATCCTTGGCCTGTTGTTGTTTCTTTTTTATAGCATCAAACTCCGCATTAGACTGTTGTCCAATTTTTAGTTTTTCTTCTTCTGCTAAACTTTTTCCTTGAACAAAACTTGTTTTAACCTGAACATTTTTCTTCCAATTTTGTTTCTTTTTATAACCCAAACCAGCCTTCATGTTTTTCTTCTTAAAACCAGGTTTGTTATAAAAAGATTTATGACCTTTACCAGCAAACTTTGAAATTTCGGACTTCTCAATCTCAACCATTTTGAAAACTTTATCGACCTTTTCTGAAATCACATTCTGAATTGGAAATACAATATCTAAGAATAGTTTGTCCGATCCAATCATGGTATAGACCAATCCCTTTGAATCATCATCCAAATTTTTCTCGGATTTTGTGTTTTTCAGATAACCATCATAAAGATTTCCTTCATCTTCATCCTGTGATTCAGACTTACCTTTTGTAGACTCATCTTTCAAAACGCTTTCAACAACCTTACTTACCACCTCTGAATCATTAGTATCATCAGATTTGGAGTAAGTCACATCGATACTTTCAGGTAACTGGTCAGCTATGTTCAAACCCTTTGCCACCTTTTCCTCATCATAAAAGTATAATTGTTTCTCAATGGTGGTGGTACCTGATGAAATTCTGAACCAATACCCTTTTTGCAATTTTCAGTATCTTTGTCATCTGGTGTGATGTTGAAAATGCGTTCGAGAATGTACGAAGAGTTATGATAACTTTGAAGTTTGGTAACAACCTTTTCTTTTTCAGCCAAGACTTGTTTAAGATTAGCAATTTCATCAACACATTTGTTTAATTCAATTTGCTTTTCTTTAAACTTTCTTTCATACATTTCTTTAGTGACTAAAGTTTCTGACAATCTTTGATCAAAACTTTTGACTTGGCTCTTCAAAGTATCATACGCTTCTTGTACTCTCTGACTCGACCGCTTTAAAGAATCAAACTGTTTTTGTAAATCTTGAAATTTAGATTCTTTTTCAACACAATCGACACATTTTGCTGAACACAATTGTCTATAAACATCATTATCCTTTTCAAGATCTTGACATTTCTGTGTCAGCTTTTCAACTTTTATTTTCAAAATTTCTTCTTTTTCAATCATATCTTTACATTTTATTGTGAAACCATTTTCAAGTTTAACTATGTCATTGTCTTTTGTTTTTATGATGTCATCTTTTTCAGTACAGGCTTTGCACATTTCTATGCAATTCCTGCACTTGTTTTCTTTTTCATCAACCAATTCAACATTCGACAAGTCAGAAGATTTTCTTACCTCAGTCTCTTTTAGCACCGGTTCTTCTGTCTGATCTTCCTCTTTGTTTTCTTCTTCTTCTTCTTGTTTCTGTTCTTCTTCAATCTTCTGCTCTTCTTCAGCAGCAAGCTTTGCAGTAATCTTTACTTCTTCAACTAGCTTTTTCAACTCTTCTTCTTTTCTCTTCTTCATTTCCACTACCTTTGGTAGACTTGCTTCAAAAACTTCTTTTATCTTGTTCATTAAATCCGGCAAGTAACTTTTATCAGAAAGCCTTCTTGTGTTGAAAGTGCCCTCATTTGGAAATAAATTGGTTACTGCATCAAAATCCACTTTTGAAGGGTCAACCACTGGATTACCCTGTGGATCCATATAACATTCCAGTTCAGCATTCCATCTCTTGGCTCTTTTTGCTTCCTTGAATGGTTCAGTTAACTTTCCAATCTCCCATCTTGCACTGTCTCTTCTCCACCATCTATCATGATCAAAATTAGCCATGACTTGAAATTCTTGAATTACCTGGAGACTTTAATCACTTTGAATCACAAACAAACAAACACAATGAATTTATTCAATATCAAACAAATGAATCGAACGGGTATCCGATCAAGTGAGTCAACACAAGTCAACAAAATGAATATGTAACAATGGATCAGGTGGGAATCCTCTTGGACGAGTATCCGACGCTTTGACCTGAATCACAACAACAAATAGAATGATTAGGACCGGGTGATAATCCGTTCGGATTGCCACTCGATTTGTTGCACTTTAAACTTGAACAAACAAAATCCTTTGAAACAAATTGTAACTCGATTGTGTGGGTCAACAGAAGTCAAACTTCAAATTAATAGCAATGAATCGGGTGGTGGTTCGATCTTAGTCACTACTACACGACAAAATGAAGAATTATCAATTTGAAATGAATAAAATCACATGCGACTGACAGTTAGCACATGTACAGATTCAGATATCATTCTCTACACAATGATGTAATTCCGATGGCCAACATTCAAATTTTTATTCAAATTATGATTGGACCGTTGAAAATGCACATAAATTTCAATCACGTGAAACCTTTTCAATTTCAAACTTCACATGCAAAATGATAATGGCCGACAATTTAAATTGCTTCACATGCAAGGATTACTTTATCACATGAAATCTGATGTCCACAATTAAAACACACTGACCAAGTTGACTAAGTGACACTCACGGGTGATAATCTCAAGACTCGGATTGCTATCCGGATGGAGATCCGTACGGATGAGGATACGTGCGGGTGGGGATCCGGGAGATGTTATCCGCACGGGTAGGGATGTTATCCGCGCGGACAAGTTGTCCGTGCGTGTGGCAAGTCAACAAGTCAACACGGATGGCTGAAAGTAATCCGTGCGTGTGGGAAATGATGCTATACGCACGGGTGGGTGCTATGCGTACGGGTGGGTGATCCGTATGATGCAAAAGATTCTATCCGCACCGCACATGTAAGCTATCAATACTAAACAATATCACATGCAAACTGACAATTTTATCACGTGATACCTACTGATTTCTTTTAATTACAATGTTCAAATTCAGCCGACTTCTTGATTATTTAATCAACATATATTCACGTGACTTTCTGATGTAGTTTATAATGACAACAAACAATATCAATCACATGCACACCGAAAGCAATTATGAATCACATGTATTGTCGATAATGTTGACTGAAAAATTAACAGAGTTGACTAAAGTCAATACGGATAGGTCATGCGTGCGTACAAGTGTTCATGCGGATAGGTCAACGAAGGTCAAAGCGGATTGGTTATCCGTGCGTGCGACTTATCCACACGTATAGGTCAACAATCAGTGAACGCAGATTAGTTATCCGTGCGTATGACTTATCCGCACGTAGAAGTCATCCGTGCGTGTGACATCAAGAACAACAGCAACAACTTTTATCATTTTCGCACCACAAAAATTAAGATTTCTCTCAAACGACTATGAGTTTGAATCTGAAATTTTGTAGGATTGTAAATCATGCATATACGCACAACATATCCGAAAATTATCAATTTTTAACCGTAAAATCCTTGTTAATTTTGCGTTTTTCTGTTTAAAATGTGACAGAGAAGAAAAATGAAGAACTTTATCGAATCTGATGCGAATTGAGATCTGAAAACGATGAAATCCTGTGCGAAATCGTGTGAATTATCTGAGCAATCGATCTCCTGCTCTGATACCACTTGTTGGGTCCCGGTTTGATCCGTTTCGATTGCGAACCGACTCGTACGACGTGCGGAATCGGTGCACGAGCAAGACCGAAACACACGAACGTAAAATAATCTGTGATTCTGTATATGATTTGAAAAGATACAACACCTTGAATCACTTGAAGCTCTTTCTCTCTCTACTTTCTCTCTCTAGCCTCTATCTTCTCTAAAGTTCCAAAATGAGGAAAGATCTCCAAAAGTTCCTAAAGCTAACCCTAAGGAACCTATATATAGGCCAAGGGATATAATGAGAGATCTCATTATTTACATAAATGCCACCTTGCCTTTTTCTAGATATTTCTAACTATTACAATATAAGCACTAGAACTAAACTGTTTCTGCTACGGTCTTGAGATGACGGAGGCGATAGACATACTGCACTAACAAAAATAGAGGAGATTGTTCATCAAAATATGGATTTCACTCCTAGTTTGGCATAATTCTCCTCGTTTTAGTCAAAATACGGGTTGATTAGGCATCTTTAGTCGAGAGTTCGCGGTTTTCACACCTATTCTCAACCTTATTGCCCACTCTTAGTTGAAAATTCGAGTGCAGTGAGAGTGTAGAATAAGCGAGAGTAACGAGAAGTAAGCTCGTACATAACCCCTACTGGTTATGCACAAGTCGGTCTGATGGTTCTTAACTATAGTCTAGGTATCTACGACTTCGACCCGGACTAGGTCGAGTCTTGCCTAATTCCCTATAGTTATGGCTCTGATACCAATCTGTCACACCCCAACCGATGGCGGAAATCATCGGGGCATGGCACTGAGCGAAACAGATTGTCCAGAAGTTTCCATAACAACTATCATTACCATTTAATTTAAGTTAACATGTCCCATACCACGTCATAAATAGTAAGCAAGTTATTACAGATAAACAACAAGACAATTATCCTGTTCCGACAACTCAGATTCAAATAAAAGTAAAGATAGTTTGTTTATTGGTTTCTAGGACTCCATTTCCTAGCTTCGATTTCATCACAGCGCAGAGAGCATCCTAGACCTTTCCTAGCCTCAAGTTCACAGCATGCTAAGCATGTAAACTTCCTAAGCACCTGTCACATACGTTAAAATAAAGTCAATACATTAAATGTAAAGGTGAGCATACAAGTTTGATAATAGCATATAGAGTTCGAATTCGTTTACGCATAACCAGCACGTACACATAGTGAAATGAAGCACGTTAGTTACCGACATAGACCCATCGATACCAATGACTGCGGGTTGACTGCCTGAGGCAGTTCGCAATACATGATTACCACCGTAATCCATGCAAGTAAAAGATCCTTAACAACCCCCGTGAGAACGGGTGCTGAGTCCAAACTATAGTACTATCGTTGCTAAGGCAGGTAGACAGCATTCCATGTGTAAACATAACAAACAAGCATTCATGAGCCACGTATAACATGCATTAACGGTTACCGTTCAAATAGTTTGAGTAGTGTGATAATTGTAGTTTGAATATTCGTAACGTATGTAACACCCAAAAGTGCTTAAAGCAAAAAGGGATCGAGTATACTCACAGTGATTTATGGATTGAAAGGAGCGCTTAGCGAATACGGTTAGCCTGAATAGATTTGGTAGCGTAACGATAAGTGAAACGTAAAACAGGAAACAAGTATTGAGGAGTCGGACAGCTGGTCGATCGGACAGCAGTTCGATCGGATGACTGACCGTTCGGCTGACAGTCCGTACGGTCTGCTGTTTGATCAGTTGGTAGGCCGATCGGATGGCCGATCGGATGGCTGTACGAATGGATTGTTCCTTCCTTTGAGAAGGATGTGTTTGTGTATGATGGCTTGTCCTTTGAAGTTTTCGTTGTAGCATTTTGAAAACATTGAAGTACCTTTACCTTTCAGGTCGGTCGATCGGACGGCTGTTCGATCGGCCGGCAGCCCGATCGGTTAGGCCTTCAACAGAAATTCAAGGTGAAGTCTTTGAATCAGAAAGGTGTTCGATCGGTCAGATGTTCGATCGGTTGGCAAGTCAACAAGTCAAAGACTTAAATGAATTGCAGGATGTTATTAAGTGGATCGGATGGTGGGTCGATCGAATAGCACAACTGCTGTTCGATCGGACAGCAGGGTGTCACCTGATCGGACGGCTGTTCGATCGGGTGGCACTTCTAGTGCATTAAACATGTTGAAAATAGATTAAGTGTTGAAGCATAGTATCTCATAATTCGAAGAGTAATCCGATCGGACAATAGCTCGATCGAACAACAGTTCGTTCAATACCATTCTTCAAAACAAGTCGTTTGTGTGGGACCATGTGCTAGCCGATCGGCTGGCCAGTCGATCGGCTGGCTGTCCGTTCGGACAGCAGTCCGATCGGTCAGCTTCCTGACCT
This sequence comes from Helianthus tuberosus, assembly GCA_030545235.1. NCBI lineage: Eukaryota > Viridiplantae > Streptophyta > Magnoliopsida > Asterales > Asteraceae > Helianthus > Helianthus tuberosus. Next base: position 11,060,665 of record CM060433.1, on the reverse strand, counting down.
GATCAGCCTTGCGTCTAACACCTTGGTTGTTCTGTTTGTTTGTCGTTTTATCGAGGTACTTTGACAGCGAGTAAAACCATAGATGCCTCGCCCTTACTTGGTTTCCCGGGTCGGACAGGAATCACCCGAATCCGGTCGGTGGTCTGTTCGGAACGAAGTCTAACATTTAACCCGAAGTCGGTTAACCTCGTGGATAGAATCCAGATCTTGAGCCGTATAATCACTGAGTGCTTTGTAACCGGCTCAGGTTCCGTTTTCCACTGGTCGAGCGAAAAGAGTTGATGGAATTTGGGAAAATCCTTCCTTCAATCCTTTTCACCAAGTATATGTCCAGATATATAGAAGATCCTTGTTCGTTTATGTGGAAATCGGCTAGATCCAAGTCATTCTTGGTGGATTGAGGCCAAAGCATGAAGTTCTTCAAGAACTCATGATGACATCATCCTAGAACACTTGATTCTTGGTGATTTCACGGTTAAAAGTTTAGATTTGAAAGATAGAAAGGTGTAGGGGTGTGCATAGATCAAGAAAGTACAAGATTTAGGACGAAAACTTACCGGAATCGAGAGAAATCTGAGAAAAGGCGAGTTGAGCGTGCTGGTCGAACAAGGGTTTCCAAAAGTGGAAAGAATGACAATGACAGGGGTATTTATAGGATGACAAAAGAGGAAAGGGATAGCCGTTCGGCTGGCAGCTCGATCGGACAGCCTGTCCGATCGGACAGCAGTCCGTTCGGCCGGCTGTTCGATCGGTTAGGAAGCCTGGTCGATCGGTTGCCTCTTTCGAGTGTTTTGCGCGACGTTTTCTGATATTTCGATTTCGATTGTGAGCGGTTCGATATGATAGGGTTTCCTAGCCAAATTACTTTCAGTCTCCACTACTTCGATTGTGATTTGAGTTCGAGTTCGATAGCATTCGAGTTAGATTTTGAGTTCGATTGAGTTCGCTTGATTAACATAACACAAATAAACATGCACAGGTAACACGTAAGGCACACACACACGTATAAACAATAAGTAAAATTACGTAGTTCGAGTTACGATTCGATGTCGATTTAATTAGCATAGCTTGATTAACTTTATCGCATTGTTACTTCCTATAGTTCACAGTCGTAAGTCGATTGAAATACGATTAATACTCATCGATTATTGTAACGAACGACACTTACTCCACGTAATTCAAACAAAATAAAAACATTTCTACCAGTCAAGTCGCGCGAAATCGGTCGTTGACTTTAACCTTGACTTTGACTTTGACTGTGACTTGTGAAAACACGGGGTGTTACAATTATTATAAGAAAATTCTATTAAAGGTAAGTGATCATCCCAATTACCTCCGAAATCAATTACACAAGCTCTAATCATGTCCTCCATTGTTTGGAATGTTCTTTCACTTTGTCCGTCCGTTTGAGGATGATAAGCTGTACTCAGTTTTAATTTAGTTCCCATTGCCTTTTGGAAACTTGACCAAAAATGAGAGGTAAATCGGCTATCCCTATCAGAAACAATTGATAAAGGAATACCATGTAAAACAACAATTTCATTTACATATAATTTGGCTAACTGTTCCATACTGAATGTTTCCTTCATTGGTAATAAATGGGCTGACTTGGTTAGTCTATCTACAATCACCCAGATTGTATCATTTCCTTTCTTTGTTTTGGGTAATTTAGTAACAAAATCCATTATTATTAATTCCCATTTCCATACTGGCATTTGTTAGTGCATTTATGTCTATAGCCTTCGTCAATCTGAGCCGTAGCGAGAAACAGAAGAAAACAAGTTGTTATGATGTAATAGCTAGTAAAAAAGGCAAGGTGGCATAATTGTAATTAATGAGAAATCTCATTAATAGTCAAGGGCTATAAATAGGAGAGTTATGTTTAGATTAGAGACTTTTGCCATTTTAGAGATTTGAAGAGCTCTAGTTCTAGAGAGAGAAACTAGAGAGAGAAAGTCTCTAAGTGATTCAAGTGATTGTACGATTTTAGATTTATAATAGAATCACGTTATATTACGTCATGTGTGTTTAGGTCGCGTTCGTGTACGGATTCCGCACGTTTCACGTTCGTTTCGCAATCGTTTCGGAGTCAAAACCGGTCCTACAAGTGGTATCAGAGCAGGAGCTCGATTGCACTGATCCAACACACATTTCCGATCGTGATTTCATCAGATTCAGATCCGAATTTCATCTACTTCTTCATATTTTTCATATTTTCACGTTTTTTTTCTGAAAATCATCAAATTGAACGTGTTTTTACGGTCCAAATCGTCTGATTTTTTGATATGTTGTGCGAAAACACTTGATTTACAATCCTACCAAGTTTTAGATCCTAATTCCTAGCCGTTTAGGAGAAATCTGAGTTTTTGTGTCCGACATCGTTTGAAAGTGACCCTCTCGTTTGAAACTAGCCGTCCCGTTTGAACTATCGTTTGAAACTATCCGTCCCGTTTGAACTATCGTTTGAAACTAGCCGTCCCGTTTGAACCATCGTTTGAAAGCACCTGACCGTTTGAAAACTAGACTGATCGTTTGAAATGTTTGTCGTTTGAACTGATCGTTTGAAATGTTTGTCGTTTGAACTGATCGTTTGAAATGTTTGTCGTTTGAACTGATTGTTTGAAATGTTTACCGTTTGAAGTTGATCGTTTGAAGTTGATCGTTTGAAATCCTGTCTGTTTGAAAGAGTCTGTCAGTAGTTCACGTGATACAATTGATTTGATCAGATCTATATTCATCAGTGTACATGTGACTAAATTGCATCGAATCAGATTACGAGATAGTGTGGACAGTTTGCATGTGATAACAATTAATTTCGTGTGTCAGTGTGCATGTGTCATGTGGGTTTGAAATCCAATAAATAGTAAAAGACAAATATTGAATTAGTTGTCAGCCATATCTACTGAATTCATTCATTGCATTTGTTTGTTCGAAGATAGTGGTTCAATTAAAATCGATTGTTTGACTTGCCCAATCATGTAGTTGTCAGTTAAGTGGAATTAGCGGTCAATTCAGATTTTAGTGATTATTAATGTTGACAGCTCATATTGTTTGAACATCAAGTTCAGATCACGTGTTATCTGAATTGAAATTGATTGTTGTTAAAAGAAAATATAGTTTTGTCGGTTTGCACGGTTCAATCATTTGTCGTTTAAATAGATATTTGTCCATATCAGTTTGTTGGAAATTTGTCAAGATTATTTGAAAAATGGAAGTGGTATTTGATGAAAAAGAAAACCATGATCTTGAAAGTTTAAATCATTGGTATATGAGAACTGTGGATAGCAATTATAGAAATGTGAGTACGGACATTTGGATTAAAAGTTTTGAACATTTCATGTGTCAAAAGGATGAAACATTGGATGAGTTGGAAATACGGTTTAAAATTCTAATGGACAATTTAAGAAACAAGAATATTAGAATATCAAATGATGAACAGATATCGAAATTGGCAAATGCATTACCTGCTAAATGGGATGAATTCTTGGTTGAGCTAAAAAGGAAAGATTTTTTTCAAGAACTTTATCCAAGACAGTTCTTTAATGAGGTTAATGCAGAGTTTCGTAAGGAATATAAGAAAAAGAAGGAATTTTTGACCGAAATGGAAAAGAATTTACAAAAATTGGAATTGGATGTAATTACTGAAATTGATAATAGAATTCGTGTGTGTCTTGCAACAAAGAGTATTCTGAAATATGATATTAAAAGGAAATGTTATATTGATGAAAGTATGAATCCTTTTGATTTCGTTAAACTCTTTTGTGCAGGAACATATAAGATGGAAACAAAGGATATTCCAAAGAACGAAGAATCTTTGAAGCTTGGATCTTCAAGTTCAGAATCAGTGTGTTCTAAATGTGATAACTTTAAGGCTGACAATGACAAACTTTTGAAGGATGCAGAAAGTTTGACATTGGAAGTCGAGAAGTTGAGAGATGAGAAGCAAGCTGATGATAACCAGATTCTTATGTTGCAGGGAATTTGTGAAAATTTGAAGTCTGAAAATGTCAAACTGCTTAGTGATGTGAACAGTTTGACAGCAGAAAACAAAATTTTAAAAGAAAAAATTGAAAATTTTGAACATGAAAAATTAAAATTTGATAAAGATTTTAAAAGTCAAATAAAGATTTTAGAAGATGAGCGAGATATTTTTGGTAAAGATAATCTTGAAAAACAAATTGAAATCAATTCTCATCTTGCTAAAATCATTCAGCTTGAAAAAGAAGCTGAAAAAGCTCGGATGAAAATCAAAGAGCTTGAAGTTAAATTGAAAGGTTTTGTGACTTCGGCACCATATGAGTGTCTAAAACCGATCAATTCTGTTCCAATAAGTGACAAAGTCACAAATTTTGACAAAGTCAAAATTGAAGATTGTGATGACAAAGCTGATGATGAAATAGAAAAAGAAAAGAAAAGAAAAATATTTTTAGATTTACAAGAAAAATTTAAAAATACTCTTTTGCAATCTACTGAAACAGGTGAATGTTCTAAACAAAAACCTGTTAAGAAGAGTGTAGAGCAGAAACAAAAAGTAAAAAATTCGAAAAATTTTAAAAATGAAAATAAAAGCTCATCAGTTCAGTCATCCAATCATTATAAAAAATCACAAAATTTTAAAAACCAAAACTCACAAAATGTTGGTAATAAGTGGTGCAGGTTTGACCACAGTGCTCAAAAGACAAATCCAGCATTGAAGAGGAGAAATGATTATAACCAAGCCAAACAATGTTATGATCTGAAGGTTTGGACTGACAGAAGTGGATGGTACGATAACAGAGTGTGCTACACCTGTGGTGTTAGAGGACACATTGCTGTTAATTGTCAGAATTGGAATTTTGAAACACGAAGATGTTTTGAATGCAATATTAAAGGTCACATTGCCAGAGATTGCCCAAGGAGATCGATGGGAAGATCAAGGGTTGAATCTCAAAGAATGGTAAAGAAATCAGTCAACGTCAAGCCCAAAGAACAGAAGGTTCAAGAACCTAAAGTTCAAGAAATGAAAGTAAAGCTTTCACAAGGGCAGAGAGATAGACTGAGGAAGAAGAGGAAGAAGGCGAGAGAGTATTTGGAGAAGATTTTGTCTTCAGGTTCACCGGTTGGTTCGAATAAAAGTTCTGATGAATCGATTCACTCGACGGCAAAGTCAAGCAAATCGAATTCTTCAGATACAAATCTGAGGACAGAAAACAAGAAGAAAAAGAAAGTTATTGGCGATGAATCTGGCTCATCCAAGTCAGACAAGCCAAGTTCGGGCAATGAATCTGATTCCATAAAATCAGAGGAGCCACAAGTTGAGATAAAAAAGGAAGAAACAGTTCCTTTAATGAATGATGAGAATTTTCCACCATTACAAGTCGCAAACCTAAAATCAAAAGGTGTTGAAACTAGAAAAATGTTTAATAGCAATGTTGAACATATTTTTAGTAAGATGGTTGATGGTAAGGAAAAAGGAGTGAAAGAGTTTTATGAAGAAAAGAGAAAAGCTCAAAATGCACCCAAGACTAGTCAGGCTTGGGTATCAAAATCGGTTGGTTGAATTCCTGACTTGCCGGAGCTTCCAGGTTGGTAAGTGTTAAGCAGGTATCAGCATCATTCTTGAGAAATTCACAGGATGGTAACTGTGATATTTCGTCTTACATGTGGTAAATCAGGGACATTAAGTTGTACTTGATTTCCTACAAGTGTTGGTGTTTGACCTAATAATGTTAAATTTTCAAAATGGTTAAAAGAGAACAAGGTGATGAGATGACCCCGAACCCACAAGTGATGGGTAAACAAACTAATTTTTCCGGAAAAACCATTCTGATTAAAACAAACTTAAGTGTTTTGAAATCATTATGGGAAAATAGTTTGTTGTAAGGGGGAGTTCTGATTGAATATGTCGAAACCCTCACGGCTGAACAAACATGATTACTTTCATCAGATTGAAAAACGGTTTTCAAACTGTAAAATATCAATGTGTTGTATATCATGGGGGTATGTTATATTTTCTGCTAAAAGTGTTATATTTTCTGCAAAACAGAGCATGAGATGCAGAAAATGGATGGCGAGACAAAGCTATCAGTGTTGGTTGTCAAATTTTCTTTAAATGATTTTGCATTTTAGGGGGAGTAATGTTGTTATAGAAAATCCAAAAACATAGAAAATCCAAAAACATTTGAAAATTTGAAAATGACAAAAACATGATAAAATTCAAAAATTGAGTTTTTGCGTAAAAAAAGGAAATGATAGTACATCAGTAGACAGTTACAGTATGCTAAAGAAATGGAAAGTTTAAATGTGTTAAACGATCTCACTGTGGATGTGTCGATAGATTTTTATACACTTAGTAAACTTTTTCGGGATATAAACCTAAATTCAAACTTGCTTATTTCATGGGGAACATTACTTGGATATATAGGTAACCCCTGAAATCTCGTTTGAAAGGTCTCTTAATCTGATATACTAGGTCTTTATATTCAATGATGTCTGGGGTATTATTCCGGGACTTCTGCTGAACGGTAGTTCTGACCTAGTCCTTGAATAATACTTTCTGAAATGCTTGAAACATAGCATTAAACCCTCAGCATGCCGATGAAACAATAAAATTGATAGTCGCTGCTGTTGTAAGCAAAAAGATCCTCTAAAGGGGACATACCGTAAAGTCAAAGCTGATATCTCTCTGCGTATACGGAAGTATCGACCTGAGATCCCTCAGCCCTCGCATACCTAATTTATATACAGATATCATTGTAGAATACTCACCTGTAAGACTGATTATTGGGATTCTGGATACGGGAGTATATTCAAGAGGTGGGACACATGAATAGGTTTAAGTTCTTAATACACCTAATTCATATCCTGAATCAGTTGAAGTTTGTATGAAAATTTAAGTGGATCAGTATATCGACAATCTAAGTGAATTGTTTAATGCATAATGTGATTTTAAGCTCAACGGTACTTGTGACTTGTCGAAAACTGATATGATCCTCTGACGCATACTCAAACAAAAATATTGTCTGTAAATATGTTTGTACATATTTCTTTATTGCTTTATATTTTCAGAAAATACAAAAAGATTTTTGATTCTGCTTTATTTTCGACAACTGATGTCTGAGTGCTGAGTTTCAAAATCTAAGTAAGCTGATCGTGTTTCTGAAAATAAAACAAGTTCATTAATTTGAAACTTGAAGTTTTAAAATCAAAAATCAAAAACAGTTTGTGATATCTCCAAGGTCATTAACTTGAACTTGGATGATTAACTGTGGGGGATTTGGATGCTTATACTGTTATAGAGCTAGTTTCCGATTCGATTCGATGAAACTGCCAAATTCATGAAAATGGTTTGTTTAGAATGTTTGAGTGAGCCAGGTTACAATTCCTGGATAGCTAAAATTTGAAATGTTGTTACTTATGAATGTATGAGTGATTGCAGGAAAAAGTCCAGACTACGATCCCGGAAGCTGAGTCTAAGGGGGAGTCTGAAGACGAGCTCAAAGCAAGGGGGAGCTTGTAATCGAAAAGCAAGGTGTCGATCCCAAAGCATGAAAGCTGGACGAAAGGGGGAGCCTGATGAAGAAAAGAGTCTACAGAAAGGAGAAGCTGAAGCTGAAGACAGATCCACCGGGATTTTGTTCAAGAAGATTCAAAGAGAGAGAGAGAAAAAGAAGACGCTACGAGTTTGACTCAATGATCGAGATTGACTGCGGCAATATCCAAGGGGGAGTCTGTTAGTGCATTTATGTCTATAGCCTTCGTCAATCCGAGCCGTAGCGAGAAACAGAAGAAAACAAGTTGTTATGATGTAATAGCTAGTCAAAAAGGCAAGGTGACATAATTGTAATTAATGAGAAATCTCATTAATAGTCAAGGGCTATAAATAGGAGAGTTATGTTTAGATTAGAGACTTTTGCCATTTTAGAGATTTGAAGAGCTCTAGTTCTAGAGAGAGAAACTAGAGAGAGAAAGTCTCTAAGTGATTCAAGTGATTGTACGATTTCAGATTTCTAATAGAATCACGTTATATTACGTAATGTGTGTTTAGGTCGCGTTCGTGTACGGATTCCGCACGTTTCACGTTCGTTTCGCAATCGTTTCGGAGTCAAAACCGGTCCTACAGCATTTCTAATTGATGTAACAAACCTGAGGGTTTCTGATGTTCGGCTTTGACTTGTGAACAGGTTAAACATTTAGAAACATAGGCTGCTATGTCCTTCTTCATTCCTATCCACCAAAAATTTTTCCTTAAATCCTGGTACATTTTATCACTTCCTGGATGCATCGTATATTTAGACTTATGTGCTTCTTCTAATATACGATGACGTAGGTTTTCTAATTTAGGTATCCACATTCTCTTTTTATGAAATCTCCAAATTCCATCTGTTCCTTGTTCTAATTCTTTTAGCATACCTTTTAGCTTTTCAGTATCATCCTTGATTACTGATTCTTGTGTTTCTCTTATCTGATTATTTAAATCTACTTGTAGATTTAATTTAAGAGAACGTACCCTTTTTGGCTTTTCATGATATTTTCGGCTTAAAGCATCTGCTACTACATTTGCTCTTCCTTCATGATACTGGATATCACAATCATAATCACTAAGCATCTCCATCCAGCGTCTTTGTATCATATTCAACTCTTTTTGTTTGAAAATATACCTTAAACTCTTGTGATCAGTGAATATGGTAAACTTACTACCATAAAGGTAATGTCTCCAAATCTTAAGGGCAAAAATTATAGCTCCTAGTTCTAAATCATGGGTTGAATAATTCTCTTCATGATTCTTAAGTTGTCTAGATGCATAGGCTATAACCTTCTGACGTTGCATTAATACACATCCATAACCTAACTTAGAAGCGTCACAATAGACTACAAAGTCTTCAGTCCCATCTGGTAACGCTAGTATGGGTGTATGGGTTAATTTTTGCTTAAGGATTCTAAATGCTTCTTCTTGTTTTAATCCCCATTCAAACTTAACAAATTTATAGGTTAATTTAGTTAAAGGAATGGCTATTCTAGAGAAATCTTTAACAAATATTCTATAATAACCGGCCAATCCTAAGAAACTTCTAACCTCGGTTGGTGACTCAGGGGTTTTCCATTTGGTAATTGCCTCGATTTTTGTGGGATCCACATGGATTCCTTCATGGTTTACTAAATGTCCAAGAAATTGTACCTGTTCTAACCAAAATTCGCACATTGAAAACTTAGCATAAAGCTTTTCCTTTCGTAGTAAACTCAAAAGTGCGTGCAAATGTCTAGCATGATCCTCTTTACTCCTAGAGTAAATTAGAATATTATCTATAAATACAATTATGAATTTATCCAAATATGGCTTACATATTCGGTTCATCATGTCCATAAATGCAGCTGAGGCATTGGTTAAACCAAATGGCATGACGGTAAATTCATAATGACCATACCTTGTTCTAAAAGCGGTTTTAGGAATGTCCTCTTCCTGTACCTTTAACTGATGATATCCTGACCTTAAATCGATTTTTGAGAAAAATCGAGCTCCTTGCAGTTGATTAAACAGATCATCGATTCTCGGTAATGGGTACCGATTCTTAATCGTGACCTTGTTTAATTCACGGTAATCAATGCACATGCGCATCGATCTGTCCTTCTTTTTAACAAATAAGATGGGTGCTCCCCATGGCGATGAGATTGGCTGTATAAATCCTTTTTCTAACAATTCATCTAATTGTTTCTTCAGTTCCTGCATTTCCGCGGGTGCCAAATGGTAAGGTGCTTTGGCAATTGGTGTTGTTCTTGGCAGTAGATGGATTCTGAATTCAACTTCTCTGTCTGGCGGTAGTCCTGGTAATTCTTCTGGAAATACTTCTGAAAACTGAGATACTACTGGAATATCTTTCAAATCCTTTCCTTTAGTGTTAGTGATTATGGAAATCAAATACACTATAGAACCTTTTCTTATATAACTTGCAGTTTTCATCACAGAGATGAATTTTGTGGATCTAGATGGCTTATTTCCTTTAATTGTGATCATTTTACCTTTAGGTGAATTTACTTGAATTGACTTTTGATCACATAAAATACTGGCTTTATTGGCTATTAACCAATCCATTCCTAAAACAACATCAAATCCTGCCAGATTCATGGGATATAGGTTTGCTATAAATTTCTGATTTAAAATTTCTATTCTTGCCCCCTGCAAGATTTCAAAAATTCTAACAGTTTCTCCATTAGTTGTCTCTACTAAGCATTCTAGTGGTAGTTTAGTTAATGATTGATTTAGAAATTTGCAAAATGATGTATTAATAAAACTTTGGTTTGCACCAGAGTCAAATAATACTTTAGCAAAGACATCATTAACTAAAAACGTACCAGCTATGACATCTGGAATCATCTTGGCTTCATCTGCAGTCAAAACAAATGCTCTAGTATTTTTGGTATTCTTGTTGTTTGTAACTGGAGTTAATTTTGGTCAATTAAGCTTGATATGACCTTGTTCTCCGCAGTTGTAACATATTTTGCTGTTAGCTTTCTTCCTTCAGTCTTCTTCCTTGTGTCCCGATATTTTGCAAAAGTTACAGTATATGGAGCATCTTCCTGAATGCTTTCTTTTGCAATGCCTACAGTAGGGTGCAGAGGTAGAACCTACATTTCTCCCACGGTTAGAATTTCCAGAACGAAATTCTTGAGTCAATTTATGGGTTAGGTTCCTCCTTTGATCCTCTTCTCGGGTACAGACTAACTCATCAGTCAAGGTATTGGCTAGTTCTACAGCTTCTTCTTTGGTTTGAGGTCTATCTGCCTTGACTACATGTCTAATCTCTCCGATTAATCCCCAGATATAACGGGAGATTAACACTGGTTCTGGTGAAGCAAGAGTTGGCACTATCCTAGCATATTCGAAGAATAACTTAGTGTACCCCTTACTATCCACACCAGTCATCCTAAGGTTTAGGAATTTGTTTGCTATCTGTTCTTTTTCATTGGGTGCGCAGAATTTCCTTTCTACCTTGTTCTTAAATTCTTCCCATTCTATATTGTAAGTTCTATCACTTCCTCTTGATTGAAGGATAGTGTTCCACCATTCTAGTGCTGCATTCTTAAACAGATTAGAAGCAAACAATATCTTATCTTCTTCAGCACACTTACTTATCCTTAAGACTGCCTCAGTCTTTTCTATCCAGCGTAGGGTTGCAATGGCCCCTTCGTTGCCCGAGAATTCCATTGGTTTACAAGACCATAATTCTTTATAAGAACAACCGTAAGGCACAGTTCTTCTTCTTTTGGGAATAGGCAATTGAAGTATAGGTCCATTGTTAACATTGTTTTCTGGTTCGATTGGTCGCTTACTGCTATGTTTACTTTTATTATTCGCTTCTTAAATAGTTTGAATAATAAATGGCATGGCATCTATGATTCCTTGTGCCACTATATGTTGAAAAACACTATTATCCATTTGGTTTTCATTGTTATGGATGCTTGGATTCTCATTAACCACGTTAATGTTACTCTGGTTATCATTATTCAGATTTCCTTGATTTCCTTCGTCGGCCATCTGAATTTTAAACATTTACCCCATAATAATCTCACAAGATAATAGGTAATATAGTTAATCACATGACACGCAATCTAGCCAAAAACGTCGATCGTTGCGACTTGTACTCTATTTCCATATACTATGCGTCTATTACACACTAGTCCTGAAATAAAATTACAATACTAATAGAAACATAATCACACTAATAATAATATGCATCCGTACACACATATTTTATTTTATTTTATTATTACTACCATTTCCTCCATTCTCACATTCACGGATATGGATTTATCCAAAAATCCATATTGCGTTCATCGTATTTCCATATGAGACGCTCTCCCACCTGACGCATTCTCTCACTGCTTTCTAAAATTTCCTCCCCGAAAGTCCTAAGTTCTTGGACATTTTCTGCACTCATTGGGGGTGCAGGTTCTAGGACTGGGTTTGGAATCTGGGGTGCGGGTTCCTGATATGGGGGTGAAAGTGCCTGGAATTGGTAAGGATCTTCTAAGATCTCCCTAATATATTCATCATGGTAATAGGGATCTAAAGGGTCCATACCTGGATAGGCTCCTATGTTCTGCATGGGTGGGTCTTCATGGATAGGGTAACGTTGTACAAAATCTCTATTGTCGTCCCACCAGGGGTCGTAATTTGGGTCTAGGGGGTTTGGTGCAGGTACCCTAGGTATTTCTTCTGGGTTAAAGTCGTGCATCTCCACTTGGTTTTCAGGGTTTTCTATCTCCATGGGTTGTTCTGGGATTTGGGGTTGTGGGGCTACTAGTTGTTCCAGACTTGGATCAGCAGCAGTTGTAGCTAGGATATGGAAATTGGCTAGGCTTCTATTAAGCATATCCTGTGTATGGGCATCTGTTTTTCGCTTAGCAGCTGCTAAAAATCTTTGCTGTTGCAACTTTCGCATTCTTTTCCTACGAGCAAAAGCTTCCTTACTGAACCATCCTCGTTTCTTATGAGGGAATGGCTCTTCTGACTGTGCTTTAAAAGCAAACATTCCTTCTTCCTGATCAGCAGTATACCCAGAGAGGGCAGGCTGTGAAGAGGTACCTTCACTCCTAGGTGAATCAGACAACTGACGATTCATGTCTGAGGGTCCTTGATCACTCATACTGTAAACTAACAAATAGTTAAATAACACATAACAAAGAAATACAGTTATGCATATATTTCCATAATTTATTTCCTAACACAACATTTAGAATTTTAAGTGTCAGCAGAACACTTCTTTGGCTCAGACCAGTGGCTAGGCTCTGATAACACCTCCTGTCGCAACCCCCGATCCCTGATTCCCGGGAACGGGCGACCGCGAGCCAGTTTCGGTGGTATCGTGGTATTTGTCTAATTTGGCAGCGGAAATTTTCATCAGGATCGTAGTTAGGAAATGTTTATCAGAGTAAAACCACCATATTTGATATTAATAATCACATGGGTAAAATCCAAGTTTCTTATTACAATACATTCATAGGGATAAACCCTGTTTTATTGAATTTAAAACATCATCTTTTAGGTAACTTTTATAGCCACATTTTTCCCAAGCCTTCAGTGCTCTCCAGCTGGCTTTTTACTAATTGGCTGTCACATTTTGTTACCTGAAAACATGTTTTAAAAACATTTGTCAGCGGGAAATACTGGTGAGTGAATCCCAGTTTAATCAAGAAACATTTTATCAATTAAAACAGTATTGAGAGCGACCACATTGTTTATTTCTACACAATTACTCATTCAGTACTGTCAATCCTGACTTGTGGGTCATATTACTCATTGGCTAACTCTTTGTCCAATGGTAACGTCCTGTCATCCCCGACTTACTACTCACAAGGTAGTAAATTTTGTATACAAAACTCCAACATACCGGCAGTAATTGAAGAACTACAAAGACTCAATCACCGCTTAATCGCATTGTAAAACATTTAAGGTTTTGTAAACAAAAAGGTTTACACAAAAAGAAGGATTACTCATATTGTTATCTTAGACTTTGCGTAAGGGTTTCCTGGGAATAATCTATAATTTACACTAATGTACCTAGGTTAGTATCATAACCCTTTGAAAATATTAATGATACCCTCCCCGAGACGGCATTCCAACAACTATGTCGGGCAGAACCACGACAGTTGTTACGGAACCCTAAATCAATAGGGCAGCGTATCTAGTATGAAACCGGGGTTATAATACTTACAACGGAGCAGAACCCTGCTAATTAGGGGGTATAATACCCGCGTATTATAACTCTACTACAGAATTTTGAGATTGAGAATGAAAATGTGAGCGAGTTCGACTGAGATCCGATGCCATCTATTTATAGTTGCTGTTATTGGACTCTCACGCGGCCCGCATGAAAGACAAGGGTTGCTTACGCGGCCCGCGTCAACCCTGGTCAACAGGGTAGCTTGTCCCAGTCATCTACTAGGCTCGACACGATGTCGACACATGTCGGCTCAGGGTGTTGCCGTGTTATCGATCTCTCGCGGCCCGCGTTAACTTAAACGGGGTCTTACGCGGCCCGTTTGAACTAAAGAAACTCAAAGGAATCCAGTATCTACCTTGATACCGCCCGCGTAAATGGTTGGGGTGGGTCTACGCGGCCCGCCTCAACTTACTATTTCTTGTTTTTAATTTATTTTAAATACTATAACGTATTTCGGACTCGGTTTTCACATACGGGGTGTATTTAAAGACATATTAAGATATTTTAACATATAATAGGGTGTCGGAAATATACTGAGGATGTTGGTTTTACTGAGGGTTGTTACAGTAGGCAACCCTAATACAACCTAATGTATTAGTAGGTTGCCTAATTTACGTTAACAACATTTGTAACCCTAATCCTATTATTATAATAGTAGTCTAATTATTGTAATTTCTCATCACCTCATAATAAATCAAATCAAATCCAAGTTGCAACTACGAAGACTTGCTCCAATATGTATTAAAGATCACCGACCCTTTAGATTGTTGGTTAACCTGATGATTAAGTTTCCATCTAGATGGATAGTGGTTAGAGATCGTTGGTCAATATTTGACGATGAGAGAAAAACTTAAGGATATTCTAAAATATCAAACTGTATCACTCACTACAATAGATTATAGACATATGGACATCGGTTCAAAACTTTAATTACATGTCTTACATTACCATGGGTTGATGATGATTGGGTTGTAAGGATTTGTGAAATTTCAAAGCACAAGGGAGAGGGTATGAAAGTTAGTTTATTAATGTTTTCAAGGATAAGGTATTGATAAGGTTTCTGCGGAGAGTCTTTGTTTATTTAATTGGGCCGTTTACTTACTGAACTACTCATGTTACTGGGCCGGGTATAAGGCTGATCGCACAACCCATTGTGGATCGCATAAGTTGTGCCGATCGCACAATAGGTTGGGCCGCCTGTTTATTGGGCTTTATCTTTGAGATCGTACAAGTGTTAGTATGTTATGAATTTGACTGCTAATGTGTTATACGTGTTTGCTATGATCAATACGTGTTAGTAACCTGTTAACTTGTGTAAACATACGTGCTCTACTCGAAACCAAAACCTGACTTGTATGGTAACCATGTTAGGGCGTGGTTGACCACTAGCAGCTAGACTTGACCTTTCTGTGTATCTGCCGAGCAAACCAAGGTGAGTTCACACTAGCCAAGGCATGGGATTCCCGGTGGGTTGGGAATGGGACTAAATATCTACTCGAACTATCTTTACCATTAAACTACTTACTTCTGTCCTCGGATTGAAGGGCACGTACGTAAAACCTACGTACACGATCATAAGACCATCAACTCTATCAATTTAAGTCCCTCATTTATCGACTTAATCACCGAGGCCTATGGCGAGCGGGTCATTAGTAGATAGCGCTATTAGGGTTTAACAAACCTCACACCGTGCCAGTCGGACGGGCGTGTACTAATGGACCATGGGCAAAGGGTTAATGCTGATAGACATTAACTTAGGGCACCTCTTACATTTTCGTAGCAGTCGATACGCGTGGTCTAATTACACATGGGAAGCCCCCACTAATCTTCGCAAACATGTCAGGATGACCGCGATACGAATTAATACGATACATGGTTTACAAAACGAACATACGATTTACGAAATGAATACTATAACCAAACAACCAACTGTGAACTCGCTCAACTTTGTTGTTGATTCGTTGCTACATGCCTTGCAGGTCATTAGGTACTCATGGAGCTTGCACAGGGAGGAACGGTCGTTGTGGGATATGGCAGTGTGTGCCATGCTATAAACATTACTTTATTTCGTACTTAATACATACAATGGGTTTACAATTATGCTTCCGCTAAACACATAACTATGCTTTGGTTTTGAACACCTTTCATATTGTTTGATTGAATTATATTTATTTACATGCTTGTTCAATATGATTGGTGGCTTGATCCTGGTCAGTCTCGTCTCCAAGCGGTGATACTCCGCGTGTGGATTTGGGGGTGTGACAGATTGGTATCAGAGCCATTGGTTATAGTGAACTTGGTTTTAATAAGGGAAAACGTTTTTGTTAAAACCAGACTATAACCTGTACAGTGCTCTACGATCCACAACGACGCTTCGCTCCACGTGCAAGACTCGACATTCTAGGTGATATGGTTTATGTTTACACTGCCTACTTGCTAGACTACATAGAACTTTGCTTATGGTATGCTCAGATAAACGTAGCAACTATAGCTTGAAAACACATGTGTGCTTACTCTCTTCTGTCATCGCACTTTCGCGAACCTCTCTCACTCATGTTTCTCTTGATATGAAGATCATGTCTGGACACGTTAACATGACACAAGCCTAGTTGACGGCTCTGATTAACCAACAAGTTGCTGCGGCACTTGCAGCTGCTCAGGCAAGAGGTATACCCTGCCATCCCGACTCACTCTAGGATCTCTGGATCCTACTCTCATGAATCCAACCTTTGTGTTAAACTTTGTCCTTTCTTACCCTCACAACAGGTCAACCTGCACAGCCTCCTGTGTGCACCTTCAAAACTTTCATGGACTGTCGTCCTGGAACTTTCAGTGGCACTGAAGGGGCAGTTGGACTCCTCCACTGGTTTGAAAAGCTCGAATCTGTTTTCGAGATGTGTGAATGCCCTGAGGCTCGCAGGGTGAAGTATGCTACCGGTACCCTCGAGGGTATAGCGCTCACATGGTGGAACGCTCAGGTTCAAATGTTGGGGTTGGTTGCTGCTAACGCCACTCCATGGAACAACTTTAAGGAAATGATCAAGGAAGAGTATTGCAATCGTGATGAAATTCAAAAACTAGAAGTCGAGTTCTTTAACCTCAAGATGACGGGGTCAAAAATTGAAGCATACACGAAAAGGTCGAATGAGCTTGCCATTCTGTGTCCTACTATGGTGGATCCTCCCATCAAACGTATCGAACTATATCTTAAGGGTTTAGTGCCCGAGATTCAAAGTCATATGACTTCAGCCAACCTAGCCACCATCCAGCAAGTTGTACAATTGGCTCATCGCCTCACTGATCAGGCGGTGGAGTAGAACAGGTTACCAAAGCGTATTAGTGCTACAACTACTTCTGAAACTCCTGGCGATAACAAACGTAAGTGGGATGGAACTTCAGGCAAAGGTTCAACTTCTGTTCAGTCTCAGTCTCAGCAGAGAAGAACTGATGACTACAAGAGCCCTGGTCAGCAATCTTCTGGTAGTCAAGGGCAGGGTGGATATCGAGGAAACCTTCTAAAGTGCAACAGATGCAACAGACATCACAGTGGTCAGTGCAACAAGGGTCGTTGCCAGAGGTGTCTCAAGATGGGTCATGAAGCTAAGGATTGTAGGAGCTCACGAACTGCGAATCAGAACCAGCGACAACAACCACCAGCTCCACAAGATCAGCAGCAGCAACAGCGAGGCAATAGGGGATGCTATCAGTGTGGAGCAGAAGGTCACATCAAGAGAGATTGTCCCCAGCTGAATCAGAACCAGAACAACAACAATAATAACAATCAGGGGGAATGGAAACAACGGGGGTAACAACGGCAATGGTGCAAGGGGTCGTGTATTCGTTATTGGTCAAGGTGAAGTGAGGAATGATCCCAACGTGGTGACGGGTAAGTTCCTTCTCGATGACTTTTACGTTACTGTCTTATTTGATTCGGGTGCTGATACTAGCTACGTGTCCCTAAAAGTTAGTCAAATGCTTAAGCGTACCCCAACACTATTGAACACCAAGCACACTGTAGAGTTAGCTAATGGTAAAAATTTAGAGGTCACGCACGTAGTCAAGGGTTGTAACCTGGTTATTGCTGGTCTTACTTTCTCAATCGACCTACTCCCTATCACTCTGGGTAGTTTCGACGTTGTCATAGGGATGGACTGGTTATCCCAACACCGAGCAGAGATTCTTTGCAACGAGAAGATTGTTCGTATTCCTCGCCTAGGTGATGAACCTCTATTGATTCGTGGTGACAAGAGTGGTGCTGTTGTGAGCATCATCTCTTTCCTTAAAGCCCAGAAATGTTTGCGTAAGGGCCACACTGCTATTTTGGCTCTCGTTACTGACACCTCGAAGAAAGAGAAGAAGATAGAAGATTTTCTGATTGTACGCGACTATCCTGAGGTATTTCCTGAGGAATTACCTGGTCTTCCGCCTCATCGCCAAGTCGAATTCCAAATCGAGCTAGCTCCTGGAGCAGCACCCATAGCTCGTGCGCCGTATCACTTAGCGCCATCAGAGTTGGAAGAACTTTCTACGCAACTGCAAGAACTCTTGGATAAGGGTTTTATTCATCCTAGCTCTTCGCCCTGGGGAGCTCCAGTCTTGTTTGTGAAGAAGAAAGACGATACTTTCAGAATGTGCATCGACTACCGTGAACTCAACAAGGTGACTGTGAAGAATCGTTATCCTCTTCCACGCATTGATGACCTTTTCGACCAGCTGCAAGGGTCGAGCTTTTACTCGAAGATTGATTTGAGATCAGGATATCACCAGCTGAGAGTCCGAGAAGAGGACGTCTCCAAAACAGCCTTTAGAACTCGATATGGACACTATGAGTTTTTGGTCATGCCTTTTGGACTGACAAACGCACCTGCGGTCTTCATGGATTTGATGAATCGAGTGTGCAAGCCTTACCTGGACAAGTTCGTCATAGTCTTCATCGACGACATGCTGATCTATTCGAAGAGTCAGGAGGAACACGAGCAGCATCTACGACTCATTTTGGAACTCCTTCGAACAGAACAGCTGTACGCCAAGTTTTCAAAATGCGACTTCTGGCTTCGTGAAGTCCATTTCTTAGGCCATGTGGTGAACAAGGATGGGATTCATGTGGATCCATCCAAGGTAGACTCGATTAAGAATTGGCCTGCACCTCGTACACCAACGGAAATTCGCCAATTCTTGGGTTTGGCAGGTTACTACAGAAGGTTCATCAAAGACTTCTCCAAGATTGCACAACCTCTCACCTCATTAACGCAGAAAGGCGTTGTTTATCGATGGGGAAATGCACAGGAATTAGCATTTCAGCACTTAAAGGATAGACTTTGCAGTGCGCCTATCCTTTCATTGCCAGAGGGCATAGACGACTTTGTGGTTTACTGCGACGCATCCATTCAGGGTCATGGTTGTGTATTGATGCAGCGGGATAAAGTTATAGCCTACGCCTCTCGCCAACTTAAAGTTCATGAAAGGAACTACACTACACACAATCTAGAGCTGGGAGCTGTTGTTTTGCGCTTAAGATATGGAGACACTACCTGTACGGTACCAAGTGCGCCATTTACACCGACCACAGGAGTCTCGAGCACATCTTCAAACAGAAGGAGTTGAATATGCGACAACGACGGTGGGTTGAGCTACTGAATGACTACGAATGCTCGATCAGGTACCACCCGGGCAAAGCCAATGTTGTGGCTGACGCCCTCAGTCGAAAAGACACTGCGCCTAAGCGCGTACGAGCTTTACAACTCACTATACAGTCTAGTCTTCCTTCTCAGATTCGAGATGCTCAGGTAGAAGCATTGAAAACAGAAAACATCAGGGCTGAAGCCCTACGCGGCTCAAGGCAACGATTAGAACAAAAGGAAGACGGTGCTTACTACGTAACAGGACGCATTTCGGTCCCACTCTATGGCAACTTACGCGAACTTGTGATGGATGAAGCACACAAGTCTCGCTACTCAGTACATCCTGGTTCGGATAAGATGTACCACGACATCAAAACTACGTATTGGTGGCCTAGCATGAAAGCTCACATAGCAACTTACGTTAGCAAGTGCTTGACTTGTGCGAGAGTCAAGACGGAATATCAGAAACCCTTAGGCCTACTTCACCAGCCAGAGATACCACAATGGAAATGGGAGCAAATTTCCATGGATTTTGTTACTGGCTTGCCTAGATCTCAACGTGGTAACGATACCATTTGGGTGATCGTGGATCGACTCACAAAGTCTGCTCACTTCTTGGCTATCAAGAAAACGGATAAGTTCTCCACACTAGCAGACGTATATCTTAAGGAAGTTGTCTCGAGGCACGGAGTGCCCACTTCTATTATCTCGGATCGTGATGCACGTTTTACTTCGGAACTGTGGCAAGCAATGCACAAGTCCTTTGGCTCACATTTAGATATGAGCACAGCTTATCACCTGCAAACGGATGGGCAATCTGAACACACCATCCAGATCCTTGAAGACATGCTTAGGGCGTGTGTAATTGACTTTGGCAACGGCTGGGAAAAACATCTGCCACTTGTGGAATTTTCATACAATAACAGCTACCACACAAGTATTAAAGCTGCTTCGTTTGAGGCATTGTACGGGCGTAAATGCCGATCACCTCTTTGTTGGGCAGAGGTGGGTGATAGTCAGATCACGGGCCCAGAACTCGTAGTTGATACTACTGAAAGGATCGCTCAGATACGACAACGAATGGCGGCAGCTCGCGACCGTCAGAAAGCATACGCCGATAAGGGCAGGAAACCACTCGAACTCCAGGTTGGGGACCGAGTGCTACTCAAAGTCTCACCCTAGAAGGGTGTGGTTCGTTTTGGTAAACGAGGCAAACTTAACCCACGATACGTTGGACCGTTTGAAATCATCGAGGAAATAGGCAAAGTGGCCTACAAACTGAACCTACCAGCAGAACTCAGTGCAGTTCACAACGTTTTCCACGTGTCAAATCTGAAGAGGTGTCTTTCAGATGAGACTCTCGTAGTTCCTTTGAAGGAGCTCACTATCGACGAGCAGTTACGATTCATCGAGGAACCAGTTGAAATCACGGACCGGGATGTTAAGGTCCTCAAGCACACTAGAATACCTCTCGTTCGAGTTCGTTGGAACTCACGTCGCGGCCCAGAGTTCACCTGGGAACGCGAAGATCAAATGAAACAAAAGCATCCCCAACTATTCGCAAACAGTACAACCACTACTGAGGCCGAAGCTACGGAATTTCAGGACGAAATTCCAGATCAACGGGGGGAGGATGTGACACCCCAGAAAAATCAGGAAAACCATGCAACTTAACTAGCTTCCTCAGTGAGTACGTGCTAAATTTCGGGACGAAATTTCTTTCAACTTGGGGATAATGTGACAACTCGTATTTCGAAACCTATCTTCGTATTTTGATGTAACGTATGTGTATGTGATTATATGAAGTTATATGAAAATGATTGATTAAATGAATGTTATGTTTGAAATGTGCTTTGTGTAATGTATGTATGTATATAAACAGCCCAAACGCACACCACGAACCAATCGCACAATAGCAACTCGAACGCACAAGCCTTTGGGCTTTACTACTCTCGGCCCACTTATCTTGAACTTGAACCGAATGGGCAACCCATGAAAAGGGTTCGGCCCACTCCTACTTTACGCATACATTGACCCTTTAGAGAGTTTTGTTTCTCATAACTTGCAAAACACTTTACACACACAAACCCTAGCTCTCTTTCTCTCCCCTCAAACTCGACGGCAGCCACATCCTACCTCTCTCAAAGCTTTATCGTTCGGATCACCCTCATCCATCTCAAATCGGTTAGTGTTTCATGTTATGTGTTCATATTCGGTTGATGATTATTATATGATAATGTATTGTTATGTTAGTATGAATAATATGTGCTTGATTATGAATGAGTGTAATCGGCTCTATATGGGTTTGGATCCGAATGGTTTGATTGTTAATACAAGTTGGATTGGTTGATGAATGCTTGTAGTCGGCTGTGATATGTATACGATTAGGATGGTTCATTGTGTTGTTATCATAGGGCGTATGTTAGTAATCAAGAACAAGAATCCTGTTATATGTTCAAGTGTTGATAAGTTATTGATTTTGATTAATTAGGGTTCATATAAACTTTGAGATAAAAGCCTTGTTTGATCGATATAGGGTTGAGTAGAATTGTTAATTCTGTTGATTGAAATTATGCAAATATGGAAACTGTTAATTGGGGTCAAACGAATTGAATTGGAATTGGTAAATGATTGCATGAAATTAGGAAATTGTAACTGATCACACAAGTCTCTTGATCGCACAAGAGGCTCCGGTCGCACAAGACCAAACACACAAGTTCAGTCGCACAAGATGTCCCCAGTCGCACAAGCTCCTTTGGATCGCACAAGTTGAAATGTCTGCTTATATGTTGAGCCGGGCTAGCTCCGATCGCACAAGCCATCCGGATCGGACAAGCCATCTGGATCACACAAGAGAGTCTTTGTTTATTTAATTGGGCCGTTTACTTACTGAACTACTCATGTTACTGGGCCGGGTATAAGGCTGATCGCACAACCCATTGTGGATCGCATAAGTTGTGATGATCGCACAATAGGTTGGGCCGCCTGTTTATTGGGCTTTATCTTTGAGATCGTACAAGTGTTAGTATGTTATGAATTTGACTGCTAATGTGTTATACGTGTTTGCTATGATCAATACGTGTTAGTAACCTGTTAACTTGTGTAAACATACGTGCTCTACTCGAAACCAAAACCTGACTTGTATGGTAACCATGTTAGGGCGTGGTTGACCACTAGCAGCTAGACTTGACCTTTCTGTGTATCTGCCGAGCAAACCAAGGTGAGTTCACACTAGCCAAGGCATGGGATTCCCGGTGGGTTGGGAATGGGACTGAATATCTACTCGAACTATCTTTACCATTAAACTACTTACTTCTGTCCTCGGATTGAAGGGCACGTACGTAAAACCTACGTACACGATCATAAGACCATCAACTCTATCAATTTAAGTCCCTCATTTATCGACTTAATCGCCGAGGCCTATGGCGAGCGGGTCATTAGTAGATAGCGCTATTAGGGTTTAACAAACCTCACACCGTGCCAATCGGACGGGCGTGTACTAATGGACCATGGGCAAAGGGTTAATGCTGAATTCCACTTGCCTATCTGGTGGTAAACCAGGTAGTTCTTCAGGAAACACTTCAGGGTATTCAGAAATGACGGGGATGTCTTCCATCTTAGGTTTCGGCTCATCAATAATCACTTGTGCCATGTAGATGACACAACCCTTCTTCAAACACTTAGAGGCCTTGAGCATAGTCACTTGCTCAGGCAATCCATACTGGGTATCTCCCTGTATAGTAAGTGATTCACCAGACGGAGTCTTGATCACCACTTGCTTCTTATTACAGACAATCTGGGCCTGGTTATGAGATAACCAGTCCATGCCTAACACGATGTCAAAACCAGCTAACTTCAAAGGAAGTAGGGACAAAGGAAAAGAGTGGTTCTTAATGGATATGAAACATCCATCTAATATGGTTGAGGCAGTTTCTAAGGTGCCATCTGCTAACTCCACCTCATATTTCACTCTTAGGGTTTTAACAGGTAAATTCAGCAATTTGCAAAACTTAATATCTACAAATGATTTATCTGCGCCTGAATCAAAAAGTACTCTTGCATAGATATCATTTATGAGAAAGGTACATGTGATCACGTTATCGTCTTGCACAGCCTCCTTCGCATCCATCCTAAAGACCCTAGCATTGGTCTTCTTGGCCTCTTCAGGCTTCTTAGAGTATTTGGGGCAGTTGGTTTTGATATGCCCCTTCTCATTACAGCTGTAGCAGGTTGCATCCTTCAGCTTTTTGCAATCCAAGGTCTTGTGTTCCTTGGACTTGCATATCCCACAAGCAAAAGTTCTTGACTGAGTCTGCGAGTTCGATTTGAGCCTGCACTTTCCGAAGTGCTGTTTCTTGCAGACTTTGCACTTGGGCTTTTCACCAGATTGATGCCCATCCTTCCTTGACTCAGACCCCTTCTTGTTGTCACCGTTTCCTCGGTGCTTCTTGTTTGACCTCCGTGAATTATCATCCTCACGTTTTCTTTTCTCAGCATCTTTGTTCCTCAGCGATCTTTGTCTGACCGCGTCCAGCGTGAGGGACAAGGATATATCCACTACAGATCTGAAAGTAGCTGGTCGAGAGGCCTTCACGCTTGCCTTTATCTCGGGGGCTAAACCCCCAATGAAACAAGCTATTCGTTTGGGTTCCGGGGTCACCAGATACGGAACCAACCTCGACATGGTATTAAAGCTCGTGAGGTAAGCTTGGCAATCTAGATTGGTCAATACCAACGAAAGAAAATCTGACTCAATCTTTTCGACCTCGTGCTGAGGACAGTAGTTCTCCCTGATGAGGGCAATGAATTGTTTCCAAGACATGTTGTACAATGGGATCTTCCCAGTGGCTTAAATCAAAGATCTCCACCAGGCTAAAGCCTCACCTTTAAACGATTGTGACACAAACTTGACTATATCCCTCTCAGCGCACCCGCTGATATCCACAACTGTGTCCATCTCATCTAACCACGTCATGCAGTCAATGGCTCCTTTTTCCCCAGTGAAATCTCTGGGCTTGCATGAAACAAAGTATTTGTAGGAGCAACCCTTGTTACGGGGTTCTTTATTTAGCACGATCTGTTGAGATGGAGCACTGTGGTGGTTTGAGGAGAGTCGATCATCATCTTTCTTTGGTTCTTCCTTCTTGGAAGGTGGCTTCGAATGCGGTGTAGATAGGGTTCTACTTCGAGTCCCACTATATTATTCCCGTTCAGGTGGGGAAAACCGTGGCGGCTGTGATTGTTGCCGAATTATAGGTCTAGCAGGTATTTGGTACCCATGATTTGGGTACCCTACTCCCCAAGGAGCTCCATACGGTCCTTCAGGATGAAGGGTGTTATAGTTGGCTGCTACCAAGTATGGGTCGGCTTCAGCGTAATTATAATTGGTGTGAGCCGGCTGCTCAAACGGGTTGTACGCCATCGAACCAGTGTAGGCCGGAATCGGGTTATCAAAACCCATTGGTGGTGGCTGTGGCGCAACTGGGTTTGAAGGCCCACCCATTTGTGGGTCTTCCTATTGTGGCGGATAATGACTACCACTTGATTGACGAGGGGAGCTAAAATGAAAATCCCCTCCTCGTGCAGACATACGTGCTCCGGTTCTCCTTCGCCTCGGCGGTTGCGGAGGTGCTGACTGAACTGGCGGCGGAGGAGGCGGTGGCGTGACTGCCACGAATCGTGAATCCTCAGAGGGATCCTGCTACTGCTGCTGCTGGTGAAGTGACAAATGATGCGAGGGTGTAAAATACCACTCGTACCGATTAAATCGTGCCTGGTAACTGTCCGGATCATGGTAGGGTGATCCATGGAAAGACGAACCATCTGAGACCTCGATAGGATGGTTGGGGGTCCCGGTTGCAGGCTCGATGGGATCCGTGTCCTCGTCCATGTCCTCTGCATGATCGCCGGAGAAATGATCCTCTGGCCCCAATGGGTTAAAACCCACTGGTTCTTGTATGTAGTTTGCCGGGTTAGACCGGCCCCTAAAAACAGGTGTGGGGTTACCAAAGGAATTATGCGATAGGGATTGCTGAAGAGGTATGTAAGAAGGTTGAGGGTTGTCGGGCTCATTTTCTGACTGTGGCCCATATGATTTGTGAATGGGAGGTGTCGAACTGTGCGAGACAGACCGTCTTGCAGGTTCAAAAAGGTTTCTCCTGTTCTCCCTAGGGTCAGCACTCGTGGTGGCGGAAGGAGCTCGCATGTGCGAAGGCCCGGCCTCGTGGTCATTGGGGGCGGTGATTGGCCCCTTGCCTCGTCCTCTTCGTCTGAAAAATCTTGGCGGCATATTTAGACATGTCAATATAACATAAGATAACGACAAGAATATATAAAATAAAGGACAAAACAAAACAAGGTAGAATTTGTCCTATGTTATTTGTCTAGACTCGAAAGTTTAGGAATGTGCAATTGTGTCATTGAGATAAAACACAAAAGGCTAGTGTTTAATTCACTCAATGTTGGCTCTGATACCAACCTGTCACACCCCGAATTCCACGTGTCACCGGTGGGCCCGATGGGAGGTATCGTGACGTGGTTGGAAACATAATCGTCAAACAACACAACATTTAAATGCACAGCGGAAGCAAATGAAAGATATATTTCAACCGAATATAATACTGTAATATCAAGTATCACAATAGTCGATTGTTTATCTACAGACGGATCAAAAATAAATGGGAAACAGTACTTCAACAGACTTTAGGCATCTTAAGCTTGCGAGACTTCTATTGATGCTAAGGAGAAATCCAGCCTATTACGCTTAGTACCTGCATTTAATCTTTTTGGGAAAATACGTCAGTTTACACTGGTAATACAATTAACCGACTCATTTTAAAAATGATTAAAAATTGATTTGGATGCACGTGGCATATGTTAGGACCTGTTTTGACACTGTACGATTGCGAAAAGAACGTGAAACGTGCGGAATCCGTACACGAACGAGATCGAAACACACAAGACGTAATTATAATGTCTCTTATATTGATATGAAACTGATTTACAACCTGGAGACGTTTCGGCAGAGCTTCGCTACTCAGATCCAAAAGTTTCTGAAATGTTACAAATGATTTAGCTTGAAAGGTATTTATAGTGGAGAGATTTAGCTTGAAATGATATGCCACTTTCAAGGTAAATCTTAATTTAGCTTGAAATTGTCAAATGACATTTTCAAGGGAAATCACCACTTTCAAGCTAAATTACATTAAACATACACTAAAACCTCATATACTCTCTTATAACAAAATCTAATCCTAGACACGATACAAGACGAAGTCAATAGACATAGTGCACTAACAGACTCCCCCTTGGATATTGACGAAGTCTTCAGTGACTAATCTCTGTTATAACACCTTCTTCAGTCTTGATCATTCTGCCTTTTCACTCAGATTGTAACATTGTACGCATCCATCACTCTCTTCTTCTATCAGCTTTAGGCTCCCCCTTTCATCAAGCTTCCGTGCTTTGGGATCGACACCTAGCTTTCCATCTACAAGCTTCTCTTTGCTTCAAGCTTATCTTCAGACTCCCCCTTAGACTATGCTCTCGGGATCGTAGTCTGGACTATCTGCAATTTCTCAAACATTTATAAGTACAATGTTTTCATATTATCAATCAATCTTCTCTAATCCACTCCCCCTATCAACAAACTTCATTGATTTAGCAGTATTAAAGAATCCAACTCCCTCACAGTTAATCATCCAAGTTCAAGCTAATGACCTTGGAGATATCACAAACTGTTTTTGATTTTAGAAATTTCAAGTTTCAAATTAATGAACTTGTTTTATTCTGAGAAACACAATCAACATACTTAGATTTTGAAACTCAGCACTCAGACATCAGTTGTCGAAAATAAAGCAGAATCAAAAATCTTTTTGTATTTTCTGAAAATATAAAACAGTAAAAAAATATGTACAAACATATTTACAGACAATATTTTTGTTTGAGTATGTGTCAGAGGATCATATCAGTTTTTGACAAGTTACAAGTACCGTTGAGCTTAAAATCACATTATGCATTAAACAATTCACTTAGATTGTCGATATACTGATCCACTTAAATTTTCATACAAACTTCAACTGATTCAGGATACGAATTAGATGTCTTATGAACTTAGCTCATTCATGTGTCCCACCTCTTGAATATACTCCCGTATCCAGAATCCCAATAATCAGTCTTACAGGTGAGTATACTACAATGATATCTGTATATAAATTAGGTATGCGAGGGCCGAGGGATCTCAGGTCGATACTTCCGTATACGCAGAGAGATATCAGCTTCGACTTTACGGTATATCCCCTTTAGAGGATCTTTTTGCTTACAACAGCAGCGACTATCAATTTTATTGTTTCATCGGCATGCTGAGGGTTTAATGCTATGTTTCAAGCATTGCAGAAAGTATTATCCAAGGACTAGGTCAGAACTTCCATTCAGCAGAAGTCCCGGAATAATACCCCAGACATCATTGAGTATAAAGACCTAGTATATCAGATTATGAGACCTTTCAAACGAGATTTCAGGGGTTACCTATATATCCAAGTAGTGTTCCCCACAAAATAAGCAAGTTTGAATTTAGGTTTATATCCCGAAAAAGTTTACTAAATGTATAAAAACCTACCGACACATCCACGGTGAGATCGTTTAACACATTTAACTTTCCAATTCTTTAGCGTACTGTAACCGTCTACTGATGTACTATCATTTCCTCTTTTTACGCAAAACTCAAATTTTTGAATTTTATCATGTTTTTGGCTTTTTCAAATTTTCAAATGTTTTTGTATTTTCTAACAATATTACTCCCCCTAAAATGCAAAATCATATAAAGAAAATTTGACAACCAACACTGATAGCTTTGTCTCGCCATCCATTTTCTGCTAAAAGTGTACTGATTTGCAGAAAATATAACAGTAAATACCCCCATGATTTACAACACATTGATTTTTACAGTTTGAAAACCGTTTTTCAATCTGATGAAAGTAATCATGTTTGTTCAGCCGTGAGGGTTTCGGCGTATTCAATCAACACATATTTTTGTAATTTTTGAATATTTGACAAAAATTAAAAACAAACATATTTTTGGTTTTACAAAATTTTCAATTTTTAGGGTTTTTGAAATATTGTTTATTTATTTACAGAAAACATATAAACTTCCTGTTTCAACCAACACAGGATCCAGCAGCAGCCTCTCCTTGTTGTGCCAGGCTGCTCCAATCTCCATTCTCACAATCTTTGAATTCCATGAGCACCTGCACAAACAAACTACTCAATTACTTGAACAATTTAGCCCAGGTCTGTTGAACCTTAGGCATTTCAACACAATAATTTTCATTCAATGCTGGAAATTCTTTGTCATTTTTCACAAAAACTTTCTCAATTTTAACTTCAACTTTCTCATCTTTTACCAAATCAACTTGTTTCTTAACAGACCATGTCTGACCTTTTGGTGTACCTCGTTTATAAAAATGTGAATCTTTGTGAACATTTTGATTTTGAACAACATCTTTTGGTTTCCAAAACTCTTGGGGTTTTGTCATATCAACTGTGGTTTTCCAACTCTGTGTTGTTCTAAATCTGGGTGTGTGAGAATTCCAAGTCTGTCTAGAATCAAACCTATACGGGTTTGACTTCCAATTTTGATTCGAAGCAAACTTGTTTGTGTTGTACCTCCAAGTTTGTTTTGAATCAAATCTGGTTGACCTTTGTCTCACATTCTCAGATTTTTGTTTCTCAGCATCAATCTTCTTTTGATCAACATCCACAGGTTTTAGATTAGGACACTTGCGTGCAAGATGTCCTTTTTGATCACATTTGAAACATTTTCTCATGGACACATCTTTGACCTGTGGTTGTTACTTTTTCTTTTGAGCAAAGAACTCATCATTAGACTGTCTCATTTTGAGTTCTTTTTCTTTTTCTAAACTGCCTCCTTGAACAAAACTCATTTTTGCTTGAAAATTCGGCGTCTCGTTTTTGTTCCGATGTTGTTTCTTCTTATAACCCAACCCAGCCTTCATATTCTTCTTTTTGAAACCAGGTTTGTTATTCGAACCTCTATGACTCTTACCGACAAATTTTGAAATTTCAGACTTCTCAATCTCAACCATTTTGAAAACTTTATCGACTTTTTCTGAAATCACATTCTGAATCGGGAATACAACATCTAAGAACAATTTGTCCGATCCAATCATGGTATAAACCAATCCTTTTGAATCATCATTCAAACTTTTCTCGGATTTTGTGTTTTTCAGATATCCATCATGAAGATTTCCTTCATCTTCATCCTGTGATTCAGATTTACCTGTAACAACTGACTCTTCTTTCAACACACTTTCAACGACTTTACCTACCACCTCTGAATCATGAGACTCATCAGATTTGAAATAGGTTATGTCAATGTTGTCTGGCAATTGGTCTACCATGTTGAAAGCTTTTTCGACCTTTTCCTCATCATAAAATGCAAATTTTCCCGGTGGTGGAACTTGATGAAACTCTGAGCCAATGCCTTTCTTGTTCTGCTCAGACTCACCATCACCCGGTTTTATATTGAAAATTCGTTCAAGCACATATGACGACACGTGGTAACTTTTTAACTTGTTGTTATCCTGTTCTAAATCAGCAATCTGTCGGTTCAACTTAGCAACATCCTCAATATAAGAATTAACAACATCTTGTTTTATAGCATACATTCGTTTAAGCTCTTTAGTTGTTTCAGACAGATAATTCATTCTTGATTGAGCATATTTCATTTCGTCTTTCACTTTTTCATATGACTCTTTTGTAATGTGATATGATAATTTCATTGAGTCATATTCCTTTTTCATTTCTTGACAAGCAATTTCTTTTTGTTCACATTCATTTGTCATTTTCAAAACATTTTCTTTCAAAACTTCATTTTCTTTCTCTAATTTGTTACATTTTTCTGAAAGTTTTTCATCATTTTCTTTAAAAACTTTTTCTTTTTCTAGCATCTCTTTGCATTTTTCTTTGAAAATCTTTTCAATTTTTGTGAACTCAAGATCTCTTGTTCTAAATTGCTCATCTTTTTCAGTACAAGCTCTGCACGGTTCCATGCATTTCTTGCACTGATCAATCAGTTTCAAGTTATCAGAATTTACCTCAGTGATTGGCACTTCGGTGTTTTCAGCAACCTCTGTCTGCTCAGCAACATTCTGCTTTTCTTCTACACCTACTTTATCACCAACATTATCAGCTTCCTCATTCTCATTCTTTTCTTCTTTCTTCACCTCTTCTTCAATCTGCTGTTCTTCAGTAACAGCTTTCTCAACCTCTTCATTCACAACAACTTCTTCACTTTTGATTTCCTTCACAGCTTCAACTTCAATAGTTTCTGCTTTAACCTCTTCAGCATCTTTCTTCAGATTGTTTACCATTTCTTCAACATTCTTCTTCATTCTCTCCTCATCCCTTTTTCTCAGACACGATAACATGGCATATCTGATCTCTTTTTCATACCTCTTAACATATGTGTCATCTTTCATCACATTTCTATAGTATTCAGCTCTCAACGGAACTTTGAGAAGAACATCATCGAAAATTATGTCTTTCTTGGGAACAACCGGTTCTCCTTCTCTGTTATAATAACATTCTCTCTTTTTATCCCATCTTTTGCTACCTACAGCCATCTCATACTCCTCTTGCATATCATCCATTCTGTTATAGACCACGTTTCTTTCTCTGTAGGTCTTCTCACTCAAGATCTCTTCTCGAGTTTTCTCTTTAACCTCAACAACAATATTTTCTTCTTTGTTTTCAGCCATGATGTAAACCTTGATATTTACACCTCATAAATCACAACACAAGAAACAATCAAATAACAATGATTATTTTCAACAAGAATATTAACCAACTGAAACGGACGAGTATCCGATCGAGTGAGTCAACACAAATCAACAGTGACAATAAACTCGTGACAACGCTGTCCGTTCGGATGATATTGCTATCCGTTCGGATGAGATAGTATCCAACTCTTTGACACAAACCACTCTACAAAACGACAAAACTTGAGTTGATCTGTTGGCACTTTAACTCTTTGACTTCAAGTGAGTTGTCTAACCAGATTACACGTTGACCTTTTGACCACAATTAATGAAAGCCAATCTCACTTGCAACCTTGCACTAACCCTTCACATGAGAATCTGATTTTAATCAAATAAAGTGGCCGACAATCTTATCAACTACATATGCAATCCTTGAATCAAATCACATGCACACTTGATCGAAATAGCCGACAATTCTTTAATTCTAATTGGAACGATTGAGAGTTCACGTGATGACTTGTGCAATAAATGGATTCAGGAACCGACAACTTTAATGTTTACCCTATTCTCATTGGACCTCAAAGTCAGTCAATCACTTTAACATATCTCGATCACATGAATTGATATAATATGCAATTCACATATGTCAACAAATTGTTTAAATGAAACAAGTAGTGATCGACAACAATTATGTCTGATTTATTCTCATTTGGCCGTTCAAATGAAATGAGCTGACACAAATCACACATTCACCAATATACATTAAATGTTTCACATGCAGCCGACACCTTTCTCGATCAAAATCACATGCAAGAACCGAATGATCACTTTTAATTGAAACAATTTTCAATTTATTGTCGACAACCTTTAATGTTCACTTTTAATTTGACCGTATGAGCGAACCGACTGAACTGACTGATAAGGATTTCGCTTGAATTTCAAGCGAAATCTTGCTGTTTTAAGCGAAAACTTGCTGAATGTTACGAAATCGGACAGAAAAACATGAAATTCTCCTAAACGACTAGGAATTTGATTCTGAAACTTGGCAGGATTATAGAACAACTGTTTTCGCACATCATACTAAAATATCAGCTGATTCGGACCATAAAATCCCGTTCAATTTGTCAAGAAACCGTATAAAACGTGAAAGAATAAGTAGATGATGAAGAAAAAATGCAATTCAGATCTGAAAACGCTATAATCTGGTACGAATCTTGTTGTTTGATCAACGCAATCGAGCTTCTGCTCTGATACCACTTGTTAGGACCTGTTTTGACACTGTACGATTGCGAAAAGAACGTGAAACGTGCGGAATCCGTACACGAACGAGATCGAAACACACAAGACGTAATTATAATGTCTCTTATATTGATATGAAACTGATTTACAACCTGGAGGCGTTTCGGCAGAGCTTCGCTACTCAGATCCGAAAGTTTCTGAAATGTTACAAATGATTTAGCTTGAAAGGTATTTATAGTGGAGAGATTTAGCTTGAAATGATATGCCACTTTCAAGGTAAATCTTGATTTAGCTTGAAATTGTCAAATGACATTTTCAAGGGAAATCACCACTTTCAAGCTAAATTACATTAAACATACACTAAAACCTCATATACTCTCTTATAACAAAATCTAATCCTAGACACGATACAAGACGAAGTCAATAGACATAGTGCACTAACAGCATAAACATTTTATAACTTGGGATAATTATTTAAATATATAAACTTGTAAAAGAATTACATGTTCCTTATGCGTTCAGTAGCCCGGATCGTGCCGGGTTAAAGATCAATAGACACACCACATTATTTATTTATGCACTGGCGAGTGTACGCCTACAATCCGCGCCTAGGTCGTGGCTATTTCGTAAAATGATGCCAAGGATATCCGGGACATGGTCATTAACCCCCTAAAGGCTTTAAGCAAACAAAACATATTTAAACGGGCCGATTAAAATATCAATTAACCACCATACGATGGAAGATTTAATGCCCGACCAAGCGGTATTTTATATACCGTACCCCAAGCCCGTATAAGGGAAAATAAGTTAAAAGTATTTACCTGAGCAAAGTAATAATCACA
The DNA here is from genome assembly GCA_030545235.1 of Helianthus tuberosus. NCBI lineage: Eukaryota > Viridiplantae > Streptophyta > Magnoliopsida > Asterales > Asteraceae > Helianthus > Helianthus tuberosus. The sequence goes on along the minus strand of CM060433.1, from coordinate 11,027,486 downwards.
ACAAGAAAATGCAATTAGCTTTTACTGGTCCTCCTATTCTGGAATGAAGGTTTATAATAACCTATTAGAATCCTAACGGGTCTTTAGTTAAGCTTAAGCTTAGACCGGTTAGTTTTAAAGATACGGTTCGTACGCACGATTAAGCGAAGACCGGATAGAATGTGATTTAGACCCGACAAGTTTGAAGACTTGTTTAATATGGGTATTTCATACACATTCTGGATTTTGAGATAAAACTGATAAGGTTTGACCCGTTTCGGCTAATTTATGCAAACTAGTTACATAAACCGAACCAAACGTGTAATAAGTGTAACGGGTATTCATGAGAGCCATATACAAGTTTCCTAAGTTAATATGTCTCAAATATGTTGTGACATCAGTAAGATCTCTTTTATTATGCCCGAAACGAATTTAAACACAAACTATGCCCCGTAAGGGTAGTTTGGTCATTCACAAGGTTATAAAAGAGTTTAAGTATTAACCTGAGTTACAGGTCTGATGTAACAAGTAAATATACTCAATTTAATAAGTTATAACAGTAGGGTAAAGTATATATGTGAAATTTATCAATTATAACCAAACTATGCACCGTAGGGGCATTTCGGTAATTTCACATAAGCCGAAAAGCTCAAAATTGTAGTCTGAGTTAAACAACTTTTGCTTACTGTTAAAATATCATAATTTACCTAAAATATCAGTAGGTATCAACCCTTGTATGTTTAAAATAGTTTTAGTACATACTATGCGTTAAAACGCCTAAAAAGGCGATTAGAAGCCGTTTCCGGGTTCTATAAGTAAAGCTGATATTTTTATTATTCCAGAAATTTTAAAATAATTTAATTATCATATGAAATCAGTAGCAAAAGGTTTGGAGTCAAATAGATATGTAAAACTCATTTTATAGCCCGAAAGGGAAAAACCGACAATTACCAAATCAAGCCTACGACTCTAAGTTATGCTCAGCCTAAAATTAATTAAAAATCTTCAAAAATCCCAAAATAATATATCATATCAGTGGGTAAAGAGTTTGATATCAAAAAGTGGGTTTAAATAGGCTATACGCTAATTATGCCGTTTAATCGCTAAAGAAGCTTTCTAATTACGCTAATGAGCATAACTCTCAATCTACACCTCAAACTGATGTCAAATTTTGGGTGCAAGTTTATAATCAGTAACTAAGGTTTCTACACTTTTACATTTTCAAAAATCACGTTTTAAGGTGAAAAGGTCATAATGGTCAACATATGAGCAATTAACGGAATCATGCATTTTAATTGGTTAACTAATGAACCAAGGTGTATAATCACAGAGGGTTATACTAGAACGTAACCTGGTCCAAATAAAGCTCTAAGGCATTTCTAAATCATTCCAAAACGGGTCAGAACTGAAGTCAAAGCTTTGTGACTTTCGGTTCCGAACCGGGTCTAAACAAAAAGTTGTCGGGTTGAACATGTTTAGACATGTTCTTACACTAATTACCAAGTTATATTAATGATCAAACAGGTTGTATGGGTTCTACATTGCTAATTATGCATAAATTGAAAATTAAGCATTCTGTTGACTTTTTAATAACAAGGTTGACCCGACATTTGACCTAGTTAGAGTGGGAATCAGAGGGTGCCCTTTTAAGGGTTTATTGCCCACATAATTACCAACTTATAACTACTTTCAATTCGACTAATCACTGGATCATCAATGATTAATCGCTAAGTCAACCGTTAATTACGACGGTTTGACTCTTAGGCTAAAACTAAGCAAAAACTTAACTAAGAAAGGTTAAGCATACTTACTGAAGTCCTATGCATGATTAATGATCACTTGAGTCTGCTTTGGAGCTCCAGAAATGATCAGAAATGCTGAAGGAAGGTGTGAGCAAATGGTTGCCACTTTGGCCCTTTATATAGTGCTTAAGAACTCATAGATTGTTGACAAACAACTCTAGCAATGTTCCCTGATCACTAACACATGTCCCTAGTGTCTAGGAGCCATTTAGGGGTCGTCCAAATATGAGGAAAATCGAATATAAGTCAGTTATTGCGTTTTAACAGCAAACAACCCCGTTTTCAGTCGCTGGCACCCCCTTACGGACCGTAAGGGGGTGGCTTACGGTCCGTAAGCCTGTGATCAGAAGCAAAAAAAAAACTTTTGTTCTTTCAAATTTCGAAAGGGCAACTGATGTGTAACGATTTTGGCCATGTTTTATCAGTATGGGGCCTCATGTTTTGGGTCTTGAACAGTTATATACCCTACCACTTTGATATGTTTTCTTGAATCCTTTGAAAGTGGCGAAATGAAGGTTTATCGTAGAAATTCCATAGGATCCTATCTTGCACTTTTGAATTCAATTATTGCCATCAATTTGCTGGATTGAAGGTATATTAGATGTTCATAATATATAATTGGGTCTTGGGATTTATAAATGAGGTCGTTCAGAGGTGAAAATTAACATGACGACACTTTTAAATCCTGCCAAACATCTTTAATTATAGTCGGGTTTATATCACTTTTGTCTTATATGACACGTGTCGTTATTTCATTGAACACGAATTTTCGTGGTGTTACAGTCCCCACATGGATGTCCCCTGTCTGTGCAGGATATTGCATAAGTATATGACACAATTGAGTATCTCTTCACTTATTGATTAAACTTCGTAACTTTTCACCAACAGAAGAATGTGTGTAAACACAATCGTAGTTTCTCATATCTTCAGAACTTGTTCGGAAACATTAGTTTTACTGGGGATAAACCCTTAATGTACTGGGGAGAAACCCTTAATATCATGGGGATAAACTCTTAATATCCTAGGGATAAACCCTTGTTTTCGTGTGCTACAGGTGGGAGTGGGTGATAAATCCTCGTATGAAAATACCCTTTCGTGAGTATGAAAATACCCTTTCGTGAGAGAGGGTGATCAATCCTCGTATACCTTAGGGATCCACGATATAGCCAATAATAACGAAATTGTCCACCACTGTTACATGAACTGGTACTGCTATCTTGAACTATTCCTGATAACTTGCGCACCAGACGGGGTGTTTAAACCCAATTTGTGAGAAAGGTGAATACTTTAAACCATTGAAGGGATACGAATCCCTTAAATGTGAGAGAGGGGGCCAATCCTCTAATCGTTCGATTCATCTTGAGTATATATCCTGGAGTAATATTCTACCAAACACCTTTAAACTAGGGTGGGTGTTAGCTTGGCTAACACCCCTCCGATGCTTAAGTCAGTATTGGGTTTCAAAGAATAATAAATCAAATATATTTATAGAAGATAGAACTCATACAATCCTGAGTTAGAAATTAACTTCTAAACTCACTTGAAATAAGCCTTAAAGTGTATAGCATTCTAGGATCTTGGCAATATATCCCCCTCTATGGTCTTGAGTCGGTATGCTCCCTTTCCAGATTCTGATTCAATTTCACAGGGTCCTTCCCATTTCGGGGCTAACTTCCCATCAGCAGGATTGGTTGTATTTTGAAAATCTTTCCTTAACACCCAATCTCCAACTTGAAATCTCCTAGTCCTTAAATTCTTGTTTTATGACTTGGATATCCTCTGCTAATATGCTGCCATCCTGGGTTTTGTTGCATCTCTCGGTTCATCAACAATATCAAGTTCTTGACATAAGACTTCAGGATTCGATTCAAGATCCGTAGGCTTGATCTAGCTGTAGGTATTACCATTTCTGTCGGGATCACTTCTTCTGCCCCAAACACTAAAGAAAATGGGGTTTGCCCAGTAGCATTCTTTACAGTTGTTCTATCAGCCCATAGGACAAATGGTAGTTCTTCTACCCATCTTTCTTTTTTGGCACCTAACCTCTTCTTCAAGTTATTGACAATTATCTTGTTCGAGGATTCTGCTTGTCCATTTGCTTGAGGATGCACAGGTGTTAAAGTGATCATCTTGATTCCCCAACTTTTGCAAAAAATCAATAGTTCTTTTGCTGATGAATATAGAGCCATTATCGCAAATTATCTCAGCCGGTACCCCAAACCTTGTCAGGATATTCCTCTTTATGAAGGATAGCACTTCTGATCCCCGACCAGGACAAAGGCTTCTGCTTCAACCCACTTGGAGCAATAATCTGTCATTGCCAACATGAAAACCTTTCCTCCTGGAGCTTTTGGGAGTTTCCCCACTAAATCCATACCCCACTTCATAAATGGACAAGGGGATACAATAGGATAAATTGGCTCAGCAGGCTGATGCAGTATATTGTTGTGTCTCTGACATGCATCACACTTTCGAGCGTACTCTGCAGCATCCTTTCTCATAGTCGACCAGTTGTATCTTGTTCTTAACACCTTCGAGAACAAAGATCTGTCCCCAGTATGGTTGCCACAGTCTCCTTCGTGTCGATCCTGAAGTACCTCCTTGGTTTCAGGATCTTCCAAGCACCTTAGGTATGGACCTGCAAGGGATTTCTTATACAAAATATTATTTATCATAGTAAAACGGGATACCTTCATCTTGAAAGCCTTAGGATTTTCATCGTTTGGTGTTGGTACACTGAATGTCTGATGACTACGTCTTTAGTGAGTTTTAGGTCTAGATAGGTTAGTTTGGAGCTCGGAAATGAATTAGTGATTTTAGATTGTAATTCCGCCCCAAATGACACTTGTGTCATTTGGAGTGGAATCAGGTTTTTATGTTAACATGTTAATTCCGCTCCTATAGGTCTAAGAAGTTAATTCCGCTCCTGATGTAACTTAGTGATTCCACTCCTAGGTGATTCCACTCGTAATGAACATGTCAGTTGGGGTGGAATCAGATTCCACTCCTAATCAACATGTCAGTTGGGGTGGAATCAGACTTACTATATATAGGGGTCTAGCTGAGTTCATTGTAGGATTTTAGAGCGGAATTAGATCTTGTGTACGGTAATGAAACTCTGTCAAAATCAAGTCAGAAACACGTGTAAACATTGGAGATTGATAATAGAAAGAAGTTAAATGGATCCGAAAGCTGTTATGACTTTGTATATGTTGATTCCGCCTTCATATTCAAAGATGAACTACTTTACTGACGTTTAGGGTCACGCAAACGGTCCAACATTTGGGATATCTCCTGTTTCAAGATATTTCACAATTGGAGCCATCTAGGATTCAGGATTCTTCTCAAGATATTGATCACCAGGATCCTGGATACTTGCTACCTCCTTATCCTGTGATTTGAGGTGTTCCATTACAGGATACAGGATATGTAGTATCGGTATCTGAGTTCTTTCCGGTATCCTGATAGTAGATCCTAAATTTGATGTTGCATCAATACGCATCCATAACCTAATTTAGAAGCATCACAATAGACTACAAAGTCTTCAGCTCCTTCTGGTAATACTAGTATGGGTGTATGGGTTAATCTTTGCTTAAGAATTCTAAAGGCTTCTTCTTGTTTTAATCCCCATTCAAACTTAACAGATTTATAGGTTAGCTTAGTTAAGGGAATGGCTATTCTAGAGAAATCTCGAATGAACCTTCTATAATAACCGGCCAATCCTAAGAAACTTCTAACCTCGGTTGGTGATTCAGGGGTTTTCCATTTAGTAATTGCCTCAGTCTTTGTTGGATCTACATGAATTTCTTCATGATTGACTAGGTGTCCTAGAAATTGTACCTGTTCTAACCAAAATTCGCACTTAGAAAACTTAGCATAAAGCTTTTCCTTTCTTAATAGACTTAAAAGTGCGTGCAAATTCTTTGCATGATCCTCTTTACTCTTAGAGTAAATTAGAATATCATCTATAAATACAATTATGAATTTATCCAAATATGGCTTACATATTCGGTTCATCATGTCCATTAATGCAGCTGGGGCATTGGTTAAACCAAATGGCATGACAGTAAATTCATAATGACCATACCGTGTTCTGAATGCAGTCTTAGGAATGTCCTCTTCCTGTACCTTTAATTGATGATATCCTGACCTTAAATCGATTTTAGAGAAAAATCGAGCTCCTTGTAGCTGATCAAACAGATCATCGATTCTCAGTAATGGGTACCGATTCTTAATCGTGACTTTGTTTAATTCACAGTAGTCAATGCACATACGCATTGATCCGTCCTTCTTTTTAACGAACAGTATCGGCGCTCCCCATGGCGATGAACTTGGTTGTATGAATCCTTTTTCTAGCAATTCATCTAATTGTTTCTTTAATTCTTGCATTTCTGCAGGTGCCAAATGGGAAGGTGCTTTGGCAATCGGTGTCGTTCCTGGTATTAGATGGATTCTGAATTCAACTTCTCTATCTGGAGGTTGCCCTGGCAATTCTTCTGGAAATACATCTGAAAACTGAGATACTACTGGAATATCTTTTAAATCCTTTCCTTTAGTGTTAGTGATTATGGAAATCAAATACACTATAGAACCTTTTCTTATATAACTTGCAGTTTTCATCACAGAGATGAACTTTGTGGATCTAGAGGGTTTATCTCCTTTAATTGTGATTGTTTTACCTTTTGGTGAATTTACTTGAATTGACTTTTGATCACATAAAATATTGGCTTTATTGGCTATTAACCAATCCATTCCTAAAACAACATCAAATCCTGCCAGATTCATGGGATAAAGATTTGCAATAAATTTCTGATTTAAAATTTCTATGCTTGCTCCCTGTAAGATTTCAGAAATCCCAATGGTTTCCCCATTAGCTGTCTCTACTAAGCATTCTTGTGGTAGTTTAGTTAATGATTGATTTAGAAATTTGCAAAACGATGTATTAATCAAACTTTGATTTGCACCAGAGTCAAATAATACTTTAGCAAAAACATCATTAACTAAAAACGTACCAGCTATGACATCTGGAATCATCTTGGCTTCATCTGCAGTTAGAACAAATGCTCTAGCATTTTTAGTATTCTTGTTGTTTGTAGCTGGAGCTAATTTCGGACAGTTTGGCCTGATATAACCTTTTTCTCCACATTTGTAGCATAATCCATTACTGGATTTCCTTCTGCAATTTTCTTCCTTGTGTCCTGGCATCTTGCAATAATTGCAGAGAGTGGAGCATTTTCCCGAATGCTTTTTCTTGCAGACCTTGCAGTATGGTGCAGAAGTAGAACCCATATTCCTACGATTGTAATTTCCAGAACGGAATTCTTGAGTAAGCCTTTGGGTTAGGTTCCTCCTCTGGTCTTCTTCTCTAGTACGGATTAATTCATCTGTCAAGGTATTTGCTAGTTCTACAGCTTCTTCTATAGTTTGAGGTCTAGCTGCCTTGACTACGTGTCTAATCTCTCCAATTAATCCCCAAATATAACGGGAGATTAACACTGGTTCTGGTGAAGCAAGGGTTGGCACTATTCTAGCATATTCAAAGAATAACTTCGTGTACCCCTTACTATCCACTCCATTCATCCTAAGATTTAGGAATTTGTTTGCTATCTGTTCCTTTTCATTAGGAGGGCAGAATTTCCTTTCTAACATATTCCTAAATTCTTCCCAATCCATACTATAAACCTTATCACTTCCTCTAGACTGAAGGATAGTGTTCCACCATTCTAAGGCTGAATTCTTAAATAGATTGGAAGCAAACATTATCTTGTCCTCTTCCGCACATTTACTTATTTTCAGAACAGCCTCAGTCTTTTCTATCCAGCGTAGAGCTGCAATAGGTTCTTCATTGCCCGAGAATTCTATTGGTTTACAAGACCAGAATTCTTTGTAAGAACAACCGTAAGGCATGGTTCTTCTTCTTTTGCGAATGGGCATTTGAAGTACTGGTCCATTGTTCACGCTGTGTTCTGGTTCAATTGGTCGCTTACTGCTATGTTTACTTTTATTATTCGCTTCTTGAACCGTTTGAAGAATAAATGGCATTGCATCTATAATTCCTTGTGCCACTATGTGTTGGATAGCACTATTATCCACTTTATTTCCATTGTTATTGATGCTTGGATTTTCATTAACCACGTTAATGTTACTCTGGTTATCGTTATTCAGATTTCCTTGATTTTCTTCGTCGGCCATCTGAATTTTAAACATTTACCCCATATTAATATCACAAATAATATCTTAATATAGTTAATCACATGACACCCAATCTAACCAAAAACGTAGATCATTGCTACTTGTACTCTATTTCCATATACTATGCGTCTATTACACACTAGTACTGAAATAAAATTACAATACCAACAGAAATAGAATCACACTAATAGTAATATGCATCCGTACACACATTTTTTTATTATATTTTATTATTACTACTACTACTGTTTCCTCCATTTTCACAATCACATATATGGATTTATCCAAAAATCCATATTGCACTCATCGTATTTCCATACGAGACGCTCTCCCACCTGACGCATTCTCTCACTGCTTTCTAAAATTTCTTCCCCGAAAGTCCTAAGTTCTTGAACGTTTTCTGCACTCATTGGGGGTGCAGGTTCTCGGACTGAGTTTGGAATCTGGGGTGCGGGTTCCTGATATGGGGGTGTAGGTGCCTGAAATTGGTAAGGATCTTCTAAGATCTCCCTAATATAATCATCGTGGAAATAGGGATCTAAAGGGTCCATACCTGGATAGGCTCCTATGTTCTGTATGTATGTGTCTTCATGGATAGGGTAATGCTGCACAAAGTCCCTATTATCGTCCCACCAGGGGTCGTAATTTGGGTCTAGGGGGTTTGGTGCAGGTATCCTAGGGATTTCCTCTGGGTTGAAGTCATGCATCTCCACATGGTTTTCAAGGTTTTCTATTGTGACAACTCGAGATTTCAAGGTCGCTATTTGATTTAATCTTGTACCTATTTGCAAAGTGTGCTTTATATATAATTGATGTGCATTATTTGTGTATGTTTATAATGTGGTGGTGTTAATTTATGTTTTACAATTAAATAAAAAGGAACCTTTGTCAAACACCCCCTGCCCGATGAAAACCCCCACCCGAAATCCCCTCCTCACGAAAACACTCTTGGACGAAAACACATTAGTGTTTTCGCCAAGAGCAGGCCGACGAAGAAGCAAATGGGTGATGTATTGCAAAATACATCTTTTATTCGTGTATAGTTTGTGTAAATTTCCGTTATTTATAGTTTAGTTTTATTGAGACTTGTGTGCTATTGATTATATTTGCGTTTTCCAGGTCGTGGTACTAAAAGTTGATGAAAAAGGAGCAAAAACGAGCTACAATGATGAAACACTAAGTCTTGGAACAAGTAAAAAAAGAGTTAGAATAATTTCTAGGATTTTTGGATGTTGAAGCTGATGGAAATTCGAAACATTCTGTCAAAAACAGCCCTAGACGTCACACCTAGGCCCTACGCGTCACGCCTAGCTTTTGGGGGGCGCCGCCGTACGCCTAGCCCCTAGACGTCACGCTTAGCCCCTAGACGTCACACCTAGCCCCTAGATGTCACGCCTAGCCCCTAGACGCTACACCTAGCCCCTAGGTGTCACACCTAGCCCCCTGATTCGCAGAAAAGCTGATTAGCAGCTAGAGTTTTGATATAAAATGTCCAAGAGAGTTAGGAGAAGGAGGATTACGAATTTTAGACATCTTTGGGCAATCTTAGAGCATTCTTGGAGCATAATCGAAGATCTCAAGGCTTTGGAATCATTGATACGAGTCGAGGGCGAAGAATCGAAGAATATATCGGGTTTTCTAATCCCTTGTTTTGTCGATTACTTTTCTTGGAACTTTGTTATAATGAATTCCGGGTTAGATTTCTTTGGATTGTTTTCACTTTTTAGTATGCTTGGCTAAACTTATAAACCACCTAGACTTGATGAATGGATTAATATAAAGTTTTTACCGTTTTTGTTATTTGCATGATTGTTATGGATTGATTGTGTTTAGTACGCGGTTTGATTTAATGATTTGATGTGTATGCATGCTTTGAGTTGGTTTATTGTTATTATTTGCTTCATATGATTCTTAGTGACGGTCTATATCACAACATAGAGTCATATTAGGGTTTAGGATTTCGGTGAGTGTCTATATCACATAAGAAAACGTTAACTCTTTAGGGAGAATTGCGCAATAACCCCTAGAAGTAACTGGTAATAATTTGCTAAGTTTTAGTGTTCTACTAGTCCTAATACCTGGAAAGTGAGGGGCTATTGGTAGGTCTTACCCGGCGAATTGCTTTAGATAGTCCTTGGAAAAGGTCATGTCTTGGTTTACCTGTCGGTTTTATTAGTCTATCAAGTTAAGTTAATTACTCCAAACTACCCTAGACCTATGATTGGAAAAGAGTAGGTCAACATTAGGGTACTTACACAATAATTAGACAACTGGAAAGGCGTCTAATAACCGGTAGGATTAACGGCCTAGGTAGTTCCACAGGTTTCTCCTTGAGAAGGGTCGAGGGGCTTAGTTGGTTCTTAATAGGTTTAGTACTTTAAGATCCCGGTTCCATAATTCATGCATTTAACTTAATCGGTAATTCTTAAAAGTAATCCAGAATTCTTGTCTAGGTGGTCTCGTTCTCATATAAGAAAAGTCCTCAGTCTTCGTTTGTACTTAGTCTAGCTCTAGTTAATTTAGTAGTTTAATATAGATTTCTTAGATTTTCCGTAACCCCCCCCCCCCCAAACAATTAAACAAGTTTAAGTCGCGTCTGTCAGTGTCTGTCAGAGTTGAGTTTACGTAATTCATAGAGTCTCGTGGTTCGATATCCGGACTTCCTTGGTTATACTACAGTGATCGGTACACTTGCCGATTGTGTGGTTTTAGGTCGAGTCTAGAATTAAAGCTTTTTAGTGTCTAGCTTAGAGAGTATAATATAGTTAATTTTTATAGTCTGTTTAGCACACATCAAGTTTTTGGCGCCGTTGCCGGGGAGTCTTGGTAATTGCGTTCATTAGCTTTGATTGATTTACTTGACAAATACGTGCTACCTGATTACTTTGTTTTGTGTCTTTTATTTTCATCTTGAGTCGTAGTAACTAGTGTTTGCTTTTCTTGTGATTCAGGTTTTTGCTAGTAGTGGATGCCACATCTACGCTCGCACGGACCACCACCACCAGTCAAGCAGTCAGCATCTCAACTGGGCGAAAGCCCAGAGGTTAGTTCTTCGTCTTCACCTTTTCCCGTTTTCCCAGATTTCGACACCAATCCCCTTACCGTCCCACCACCTTCACCAAACCATAACCTAAGAATACCCCACCCAGCAGTCCCACTTCTAGTACCTCTAGTGAACCAGAAAACGTAGAACCAATGGCCAACGATAGGCAAACCGTCCATCAGCAGGCTACTCAGAATTTCACCGGCCTTGCTTCACCCATCACCGTTCCACCCATAGTTAATGAAAATTCATGGAAAATTCCATCTTATGCCATGCAGGCTATCACCAACAACATCCAGTTCCATGGCCGGGATGATGAAGACGCCCTGGCCCACATTAACCGTTTCTCCCGGATCATAGCCACCTTTAGCCTTCACGGTGCACCCAATGATGCCACATATTTACAGCTTTTCCCGTTCTCACTAGCTGGCCGTGCGGCTACATGGTTGGACTCTCAACCAACCGGCACCTTTACCACTTGGGCGGGGCTTCGTCAAGCCTTTCTGAACAAATATTTTCCGCCCGCTAAAGCCTCACGTCTTAGAGACCAAATCCACTCCTTTCGCATGGAGCCCGACGAGCCTTACTACCTTGCTTGGGAGCGTTTCCAAACCATGTGCGCTAGTTGCTCCCAGCATGGTCTTTCCGATTGGGCTTTATGTGAGAAATTTTATAACGATCTCACTCAAGAGACTCGTGATAGGTTTGATACTAATGCAGGGGGTCACATGATGGGTATTCTCACTGTAGCCGAGTGTTTAGAGCGTTTCGAGGCATTTGCCCAATCTCAATCGCGAGCCAATCAGCGGTATCAAAGTGGTAATTCTAATACCACTACTAATGCACCCACCCGAGGGGTGAACCATGTCACCATGGATCCTAGTTTAGCCGCTGTTTTGGAAAACGTCACTAGGGAGCTTAAGGAGATTAAGGCTAAGGTAGATAAGTGTGAGTTTTGCCGAGGGGGTCACGACACGAGTGCGTGCCCATTGCTAGTTGGTGAGGAGCAAGTTGACTTTGTAGGAGGAGGGTTTGGTAGAGGTCAATCTAGTGGGTTTGGTAATAAAAATAATTTTGGGTCGGGTTGGCGAAGTAATAATAATAACTTTAATAATAATAATAATTTTCGCTCAAGTGGAATCCCTGGTTTTCAAATATCTCAAAATCCAAATAGGGGTCTAGGTTCACTCTTTAGTGGGGGTTCAAATGGGCAGGTCAAGGATGGGGGGTCAAGTAGTCAGGTTCAAACAGGTCAGGGTTCAAGTTATGATCTAGGGGTAGTCTAGAAAGAATGGAGGCAATGATGAGTCAATTAGTTGTTAGGGATCAAACCACCCAAAAGAAACTTAGCGAACATGACCTTATGCTTAAGAATCACCAAGCTGCTTTCCAAGACCTTCAAAGGGTTGTAGGTGATATGTCTAGGAAGTTATAGGAGAGACTACCCGGTCAGTTTGCGGGTAACACCCAACCTAACCCGAATGCTCATGTAAAGGCCATTACCACTCGTAGTGGCAAAAACAGTAGGGGACCCGAGAGTAGAGGAAAGAGTAGTTGATGAGGATGGGGATATTATAGACGAGGAGATAGAGATAGAGGTTCCCGGAAAAGTGCAATCGAGGTTGCGCCCAGCAAGTACCGCACAGCCCGGTGAATCTCAAGTTGAGAAGAAAGTTGAGAAAACCCCCATAGACGTTAGACCTTCACCTTTAGTAAACCATTCGTATATCCCGTTTCCATCACGTCTTAAGAACCAAAAATACTCAAGGGATATGGGCAATTCTTAGATATCTTCAAGCAATTGAAGATTAATCTTCCGTTTATAGAGGCACTCCAGTCCATGCCTAAATACGCGAAATTTTTAAAGGACCTTCTAAGGAATAAGGAGAAGTTAGGGGAGTTGTCAAATGTCCCATTGCATGGAGGGTGTTCGGCCGTTGTCTCAAATCAGCTTCCCGAAAAGCTTACCGATCCCGGTGTGTTCACTATTCCTTGTCTTTTCGGTAGTAACACCAATACTAAAGCCTTAGCTGACCTAGGTGCTAGCATCAATTTGATGCCCTTTTCTCTTTATGAGAAGCTAGAATTAGGCGAGCTTTCACCTACCCGAATGACATTATCCTTAGCTGATAGGTCCGTGAAACACCCGAGGGGCATAGTTGAGAATTTGCTTGTTAAGGTTGACAAGTTCGTTTTTCCGGCCGATTTCGTCATTCTCGACATGGAAGCCAATGACAATGTACCGTTAATTTTAGGACGCCCATTCTTAAACACCGCTAAAGCTCTCATAGATGTCTGTTTAGGCACCATCACACTTAGAGCGGGCGAGGAATCGGTAGTTTTTAAGGTTATGAATTCGAGAGGGTCAAGTGATAAAGTGGAGGCGGTATCGTTAGTAGGGGAGTGTGAGAAGGATGAGAGAGATGAGGAGAAGGTGGTGAGTGGTCCAAGTCTAGAGAAAGTAATAGGACTCAAGTGTGGGGACCCACCTGATAGGAGAGTGGAGGAATTAGAAGCGAGAATGGTGTGTTTAGAATCTAAGTTAGAGACACTGAGCAAAGCTTAGTGTGGGGATAGAGTTCGATATGGAGAGTTTAGATTCAAACCGCCAGGTGAGGAGTTGAGAGGTTGTGAGAGAGATAAGGGTGTTTGGGGTGATTTGGGCAATAATAGGTATAATGGTGCTACAGCCCGTGAGTGTGTGATTGGAGGTGAGCTACATCTCTATGATCCTCCATAAGTATGTGAAAAGTTGCTACCCATTTGTAGAGTTTGTATTTTGAGTCTTTTATTTTGTACCACAAGTCTAAATTAGTAGTTTTTGAGTCGTTTTTAGAGTGGGTGCTGCTTTGGTTTTTGTTTTGCTGTGTTTGTGCAGGTTTGGATTGTACCACCCGTACTCAATCTCCATTCGGGTGATTTCGAAGCTGCCATCTTGATAAACCCAAGCAGGCTAGGTATCGATCGCGAAAGAAATGCTATACGATCGTTCGTTTGATTCAAGACTCGTACGGCTAGCACTGAATTTTGTCCTAACCAGCTAAGTCTTTTCCAAATCTCTGTATTTTATTTCTTTCATTTTTATTGTAAGTTTCCATCTTTGCATTAGGGACAATGCAATCCTTAAGTGTGGGGATGGGAAACTGTCGTTTAGGTCTTAGTTAGTGAGTCTTTAGTCTTAAATATAAAAAAAAAAATTGAAAAAAATCAGAAAATGTCTTTCGAAAAAAAAAGAAGTTTGCAAATTAAAGCGGAAAGTGATAGAAAAGATGATTTTTTTTTGCTCGGGTTCAAATAATAATAATATGAGATTAAATAAATCGAGCTTGCGTCTAGTTTGGGATATGTGAATAGGCCAGGGTTTGGTTTTAAGTCCCCTTGAGTTAATATACCTTAATTGTCGGTCTGCTAGTGGGTTTTCGCCTGGGAAATATGGGAAATCAAAACTGCCAATAAGAGTATAAGGGGCACCGTTATAAGTTAAAACTGTTAGAGTTTGTGATCATGAAAAAAAATAGAATAAAAAGTGAGCTAGAAACTAAATGAAAGTAATGCATTCCTATGTAGTTTGGGTTGAGGATAGCGACTCTACAACCGAATTACCGCTAGGGTGTGTGAAATCGACCGTGCAAATAAAGAAAAAAAGTACCGAAGCTTAAGTAATCCGAGTTGGGGATAGCGACTCTACAGCTGGATTGCCTCTTGGTTAGGGAAAGCATCGTCTAGTCTCACGGAAAAGAAAAAAAAATGGCTAAACTAAAAAAAAAATTGATTGTAAACTCTCTTGGTTTTGATATAAGACGGTTAGGAATTGGTCCAGTGATCGTTCTTTTAGTCCTATAAGCTTGAGGCGGCAGTAGGTGGACCGTAAATTCTGGTGTAAGGCCCTAGGTAGACTGACCGCACTTAAATTAAATTCATATGATAAGGGTCTAGAATTGGATTCGGATTTAAAAGGACAAGTATATTTGCAATCGCAGCTAACGCAAGTTTCGGTTTTAATAAGATATAAATAATTTTTGACCCAAGTGCTTATTCATCTATGATTCCGTTGCATAATTCTTTTTCGAGGATGAAAAAAGAGTAAGTGTGGGGATATTTGATGTATTTTAAAATACATCTTTTATTCGTGTATAGTTTGTGTAAATTTCCGTTTTTTATAGTTTAGTTTTATTGAGACTTGTGTGCTATTGATTATATTTGCGTTTTCCAGGTCGTGGTACTAAAAGTTGATGAAAAAGGAGCAAAAACGAGCTACAATGATGAAACACTAAGTCTTGGAACAAGTAAAAAAAGAGTTAGAATAATTTCTGGAATTTTTGGATGTTGAAGCTGATGGAAATTCGAAACATTCTGTCAAAAACAGCCCTAGACGTCACACCTAGGCCCTACGCGTCACGCCTAGCTTTTGGGGGGCGCCGCCGTACGCCTAGCCCCTAGACGTCACGCCTAGCCCCTAGACGTCACGCCTAGCCCCTAGACGCTACACCTAGCCTCTAGGTGTCACACCTAGCCCCCTGATTTGCAGAAAAGCTGATTAGCAGCTAGGGTTTTGATATAAAATGTCCAAGAGAGTTAGGAGAAGGAGGATTACGAATTTTAGACATCTTTGGGCAATCTTAGAGCATTCTTGGAGCATAATCGAAGATCTCAAGGCTTTGGAATCATTGATACGAGTCGAGGGCGAAGAATCGAAGAATATATCGGGTTTTCTAATCCCTTGTTTTGTCGATTACTTTTCTTGGAACTTTGTTATAATGAATTCCGGTTTAGATTTCTTTGGATTGTTTTCACTTTTTTGTATGCTTGGCTAAACTTATAAACCACCTAGACTTGATGAATGGATTAATATAAAGTTTTTACCGTTTTTGTTATTTGCATGATTGTTATGGATTGATTGTGTTTAGTAAGCGGTTTGATTTAATGATTTGATGTGTATCCATGCTTTGAGTTGGTTTATTGTTATTATTTGCTTCATGTAATTCTTAGTGACGGTCTATATCACAACATAGAGTCATATTAGGGTTTAGGATTTCGGTGAGTGTCTATATCACATAAGAAAACCTTAACTCTTTAGGGAGAATTGCGCAATAACCCCTAGAAGTAATTGGTAATAATTTGCTAAGTCTTAGTGTTCTACTAGTCCTAATACCTGGAAAGTGAGGGGCTATTGGTAGGTCTTACCCGGCGAATTGCTTTAGATAGTCCTTGGAAAAGGTCATGTCTTGGTTTACCTGTCGGTTTTATTAGTCTATCAAGTTAAGTTAATTACTCCAAACTACCCTAGATCTATGATTGGAAAAGAGTAGGTCAACATTAGGGTACTTACACAATAATTAGACAACTGGAAAGGCGTCTAATAACCGGTAGGATTAACGACCTAGGTAGTTCCACAGATTTCTCCTTGAGAAGGGTCGAGGGGCTTAGTTGGTTCTTAATAGGTTTAGTACTTTAAGAACCCGGTTCCATAATTCATGCATTTAACTTAATCGGTAATTCTTAAAAGTAATCCAGGATTCTTGTCTAGGTGGTCTCGTTCTCATATAAGAAAAGTCCTCAGTCTTCGTTCGTACTTAGTCTAGCTCTAGTTAATTTAGTAGTTTAATATAGATTTCCTAGATTTTCCGTAACCCCCCCCCCCAAAACAATTAAACAAGTTTAAGTCGCGTCCGTCAGTGTCTGTCAGAGTTGAGTTTACGTAATTCATAGAGTCTCGTGGTTCGATATCCGGACTTCCTAGGTTATACTACAGTGATCGGTACACTTGCCGATTGTGTGGTTTTAGGTCGAGTCGAGAATTAAAGCTTTTTAGTGTCTAGCTTAGAGAGTATAATATAGTTAATTTTTATAGTCTGTTTAGCACACATCAATGGGCTTCGGCCCAGTGGTAATCGATTTTAACATTTTGTTATTAACATTCACCCAAACAGAAACTGTATTCGGCAAAACCCTAGACACCTATCACCCTCTCCCACGTTGACCTTTGAAACCCGACGGCAAACTTGTGTTCCCCGGGACACTCTTGTTGACTCAAGTTATCACTTTGTTCATCGCGGTTAGTGTTTAATCTCTACAAGATTTCTTGATCAATATTTTTGTAACTGTCTAGTGAAGCCATTGTTTGTTGATGTTAAATAATGCTTAATTTCATGATCGATCGATTGTTAATGCGATGATTTGTAAATAGGATTTGATGTTTCTGTCATAAATCATGATTGAATAGACCTGATGTTATGAAGGCCATTGTTTAGGTCCCAGTGCATGTCCAACTAATGCTTGATGATCATAATAATATTGATGGTGAATGATTATGTGTAACTGTTATTTGAATGGATTCAAGTGATGCTGATTCTTATGATAAAAATGATGATTTGATCATGTAACTGTTAGAAGTATTTAGGGTTTTGGAAACTCGTAACTGCTAGTGATGATGATCAAGTAACCGGCGAAAACACAAGAACCACGGAAACACAAGGTCCAGACGAAAACACTTGTGTTTTCGTCACACCTTAGATTCGTCGAAAACCAAAGGGTTTTCGTCCAAAATGATTTCGCCAAATAGGGTTTTCGCCCACTAAGTGTTTTCGTCTAATGACCTGTAACTCTGTAACTCGTATGTTAAATCGGCTAGATGGTTAACCCTGTTAAGTATTAACTGTGTTAAGTATGTCAAGTATGTTATGTATGTTAACTGGGTTATGTTAACTATGTTAAATGTTAAGCTCAGTATGTATGATAACTCTGTTAATTTTGATCCAATTCTGTTATGACACACTGACTATGATAAGTGTGTTAACTCAACTATGCATGTTAACACAGTTAAGTGTATCAAGACTGTTAATGGATTATTAAGTTAAGGTAAACTGAGGAAGCCTAATGTAGAACTAGAATTGCATGAATCGATTAACTGCTTATGTGTTACATGATGTTAACTGTCAATCACATCTTGTGACATAAAGTGTATGTGAAACCTTACAAACATGTACTGATTGAGTATACGTGCACACTATAGGACTTGACTGATTTCTTGTGAGCATAGTTTAGCATACCGAGCAAACCAAGGTGAGTTCACACTACTAAGGCATGGGATTCCCGGTGGGTTGGGAATGGGATTGAATAACTACACGTACTATCATTACTATTAAACTACTTACTATTGTCCTCGGATTGAAGCGCACGTACGTAAAACCTACGTACACTCATACTTACTATTGTCCTCGGATTGAAGGGCACGTACGTAAAACCTACGTACACTCATACTCGCTACGGCCCTTGGCTCAAGAAGGGCACGTACAGATACGACTAGTCTAGTAACATACAACATGGGAAGCCCCCACTATTCATCGCAAACATGTTCGGGAAACCGCGATACGGATTAATACGATACACATGGGAAGCCCCCACTAATCATCGCAAACATGTTCGGGGAACCGCGATACAGATTAATACAGACATGGTTTACGAAATAAACATATGATTTACGAACACTATAACTAAAAACCAACTGTGAACTCGCTCAACTTTGTTGTTGACTCGTTGTTACATGCCTTGCAGGTCGTTAGGTACCTATGGAGCTTACACAGGGAGGCGCAGTCGTTGTGGGACATGGCAGTGTGTGCCATGCTAAAAACATTACTTTATTTCGTACTTAATACTTACATTGGGTTTTACAATTATGCTTCCGCTAAACACTTAACTACGTTTTGATTTGAAAAACCTTTCATATTATGTGGTTGAATTTTACTTATTACTTGTTATGTTCAATATGATTGGTGTCTTGATCCTGGTCAGTCACGCCTCCAAGCGGTGATACTCCGCGTGTGGATTTTGGGGGTGTGACAGATTGGTATCAGAGCCATTGGTTATAGTGAACTTGGTTTTAATAAGGGGAAAAGTTTTTATTATGACCAGACTATAACCTGTACAGTGCTCAACGATCCACAACGACGCTTCGCTCCACGTGCAAGACTCGACATTCTAGGTGATATGATTTATGTTTACATTGCCTACTTGCTAGATTATATAGAACTTTGCTCATGGTATGCTTAGATAAACGTAACAACTATTGTTTGAAAACACGTGTGTGCTTACTCTCTTCTGTCATCGCACTTTCGTGAACCTTTCTCACTCATTTTTCCTTTGATATGAAGATCATAAGTGGACGCGTTAACCTAACTCAAGCCCAGTTGGCGACTTTGATCACCGAACAAGTTACAGCAGCGCTTGCAGCTGCTCAAGCAGGAGGTATATCCTGCATTCGTAACTCACTCTAGGATCTTTAGATCCTACCCTCATAAACCAACTCTTATGTTTAACCTTGTCCTGTTCTTATACACAACAGGTCAGAATGCTCAGCCGCCTGTGTGCACGTTCAAGACTTTTATGGACTGTCGTCCTAGTACTTTCAGTGGCACTGAAGGGGCCGTCGGACTCCTCCACTGGTTCGAGAAGCGCGAATCGGTCTTCGAAAGGTGTGAATGCCCTGAGGCTCGTAGGGTGAAGTATGCCACTGGAACTCTCGAAGGCATTGCGCTGACTTGGTGGAATGCGCAAGTTCAGATGCTGGGGTTGGCGGCTGCTAATGCGACCCCATGGAATGATTTTAAGGAACTGATCAAACGTGAATACTGCACTCGTGACGACATCCACAAGCTGGAAGTGGAGTTCTTTAACCTGAAGATGACGGGGTCAGAGATAGAGGCGTATTGAGCTGGCAGTGTTATGTCCAACTATGGTGGATCCTCCCATCAAGCGTATTGAGCTGTACCTCAAAGGCTTAGTACCAGAGATTCAAAGTCATGTGACTTCTGCCTACCTTGCTACCATCCAAGATGTTACTCGTCTTGCTCATCGTCTCACAGACCAGGCAGTGGAACAGAACAAGCTGCCTAAGCGTATCGGTGCTACTACCACTACTACTACTTCTGCTATTCCCAGTGACAACAAGAGAAAATGGGATGGAGCCTCCAGCAAGGGTTCGACTACAGTTCAGTCCCAAGCCCAGCAATGAAAAATTGATGACTATCAGAGCCCTGGTCAGCAATCTTCTGGTAGTCAAGGGCAGGGTGGATATCGAGGAAACCTCCTGAAGTGCAACCAATGCACCAGACACCACAATGGTCAGTGCAACAAGGGTCGTTTTCAGAGGTGTCTCAAGGTGGGTCATGAAGCTAAGGATTGCAGGAGCTTACGACCTGCGAATCGGAACCATCAACAAAAACCACCAGCTCCACAGAACCAGCAGCAGCAACAGCGAGGCAACAGGGGATGTTTTCAGTGTGGTGCTGAAGGCCACTTCAAGCGGGACTGCCCCCAGTTAAATCAAAATCAGAACAACAACAACAATCAGGGAAACGGAAACAACAATGGGGGTAACAACGGGGGAAACAATGGAAACAATGGCGCCCGAGGCCGTGCGTTCGTGATTGGTCAGGGTGACGCAAGGAATGATCCTAACGTGGTGATGGGTAAGTTTCTTCTTGATGACTTTTAAGTTACTGTTTTATTTGATTCGGGTGCCGATACCAGTTATGTGTCTCTAAAAGTTAGTCAAATGCTTAAACGCACACCAACACTTTTGAACACCAAGCATGCTGTAGAGTTAGCAAACGGTAAAAGCCTAGAAGCCACACACATAGTTAAGGGTTGTAATCTCGTCTTAGCTGGTCAGACTTTCTCTATCGATCTCATCCACATCGTTCTTGGTAGTTTCAACATTGTTATCGGTATGGATTGGTTATCCCAACAGTAAGCAGAGATCCTATGCAAAGAGAAGATTGTTCGTATTCCCCGTTCTGGCAAAGAACCTCTCGAAATTCAAGGCGACAAGAATGGTGCTGTAGTGGGCATCATCTCCTTCCTTAAGGCCCAGAAGTGTTTGCGAAAGGGCTACACCGCTATCTTAGCACTTGTTACTGACGCATCAACGAAAGAGAAGAGAATTGAGGATATTCCAGTAGTACGTGATTTTCCTCAAGTGTTTCCTGAAGATTTACCTGGGCTACCGCCTCATCGCCAGGTCGAATTTCAAATCGAGCTAGCTCCTGGAGCAGCACCCATAGCTCGATCATCGTATCGCTTAGCTCCAACCGAACTAGAAGAACTGTCCAAACAATTGCAAGAACTCTTGAATAAGGGTTTCATACGTCCTAGCTCTTCGCCTTGGGGAGCTCCAGTATTATTTGTGAAGAAGACAGACGGTACCTTCCGTATGTGCATAGATTACCGCAAACTGAACAAGGTGACCGTGAAGAATCGCTATCCTCTTCCACGAATTGACGACATATTCGACCAGTTGCAAGGGTCGAGTTTCTATTCGAAGATTGATCTGAGATCAGGCTACCATCAACTGAGAGTCCGGGACGAGGACGTCTCCAAAACAGCATTCAGAACTCGCTACGGCCACTACGAGTTTCTGGTCATGCCATTCGGGTTAACAAACGCACCTGCATTTTCATGGATCTTATGAACAGAGTGTGCAAGCCTTACTTGGATAAGTTCGTGATTGTATTCATCGATGACATTTTGATCTACTCCAAGAGTCAGGAGGAACACGAGCAGCATTTGTGACTTATCTTGGAACTTCTACGTACAGAGCAACTCTATGCAAAGTTCTCGAAATGTAACTTCTGGCTTCGTGAAGTCCATTTCCTAGGCCACGTGATAAACAAGGATGGGATTCATGTTGATCCATCCAAGGTAGAATCGATTAAGAACTGGCCTGCATCGCGTACACCAACAGAAATCCGCCAATTCTTGGGTTTGGCAGGTGATGTGTGTAAAATGCAACATATAAATTACATCAAATGAGGCATAAAACTAACCCTTTTTAAGTACGAATATTGGAAAAAGAGTGTTTTTGTCTTCCTTTTGTATTTTCAGGATTAAATGAGCTCAAAAACGCAAAAGAAGCAAAAAGACAGCTAAATCCAACATAAATACAAGGAAAGGAACATTAGTGGACTGCCCGACCCCTCAACGGCACCTTCCAAAGCAAAAAGGAGAAGACAGAAGGCTGAACACGCCCCGTGCTCAGCCAGCACGGGGCCGTGCCCAAGAAGCAACAGAAAAGACAAATCCATAGAAGCTTCTATTGCCCATCACGGGGCCGTGCTCAGCGGACACGGGGGCGTGTCGAAAGTACAGCAGGCGCATTTATTGTAATTGCGAATTACAATTAATGAGGAGAGAGATTGTCAGACGGACACGGGGCCGTGCCCAGCGGACACGGGGCCGTGTCCAGCTCTCTGTTCAGCCTATAAATAGGGGTGCTTGGATTCATTTTATCTCATCCCTTGGCACACCACCTCTCTCACACTTCATCCACCACCCACCACCATCACAACACCATCATCCACCACCATCATCCATTGTCCATCGTAGAGTGTGTGAGTCGTCTCGGGATCCAAGATTGATCGTAAGAGTTCTTGACAATCAAGGCCATGTTTGCCTAAGTCTCTTACATCACTTGGTGAAGACAAAGCGTCTAGTATAATACTTTTTATTTCTAATCTTTTTCACTTTTTATTTGGTTTTGTATTAATGACTTTAATAACTAGTTACTTATGTTGAAGGTGATCTTTCCTTATCGTTTGTCCGTGGTGTCTTGGCGTTATTTTACTGTCTATATAAAATAAAAGATTTTCACCATTCATGTCTCCACGGTCTATATGGAGATATGTTGGCTACCTGGTAGGGGGTTAAGGGAACGGTTTGGTAAAGGTCTTGCCATTGTTCAGCGTTTAGAGGTCCTGCAATGGACCTGGGTCAAATTTAGTAGGACCTCCTTCAATACTTCACGGTATTGGATGGCGGGGGTCCAAACTCTTTGATCCCCTCATAAGTTAACTACTATTAATACTATAACCCGGCTATTTAGGACTGTATCCCTGCTGACTCAGACTACTTAGCCGAGGGTAACGTCACCGCCAAAAGCGGGGCCTACCACAATACTGCATTAATAACTTAATTCATTATCTTCCAATAATCCACCCTTTTAGGATTGTATCCCTGCTGACTCAAACTACTGGGGTGAGGGTAACGTCACCTTCAAAAGAGGGGCCTACTACAATAACTAAGATAATCTCTTAATTATGTGCAAAAGTGCGGAAATAATCAAAGGTTATACTAGATACGAGTCGGAACCAAGTGATTCATCTTGTCTATCTGTTTTTATTTTATTTTTATTTTTCAGCATTTTAGTTAGTTTTTAATTTTCTTAGTTTAAAACATTTTTCTAAACTTTTATTTTGGTTAGACGTTGAGGATAAACCGGTACTAAAACCTCTTGTGTCCTTGGACGACCTCGGTATCTTACCAACGCTATACTACACTCAACGATGGGTGCACTTGCCCATATGTGTGTTTAGTGTTAGTGAAATATCGTGTTTTATAAATTTAAAACTTGGCTAAAATAAGTGTTAAAAAGGGCTTAAAATATACACCTAATATATACGACACTTACCGCACATCAAGTTTTTGGCGCCGCTGCCGGGGACACAAGGATTTTAAGAAAGTTAGGAATCAACGGCCTAATCATCTTTTATTTTTCTTTTTATTTTTTTCGGATTTTCTTAGTTTTTCAGCTTCTGCAGAGCTCAGCACGGGCCGTGCCCGCTGAACACGCCCCCGTGCTCAATCATTGGAACTGGCAATCCTGTTTTACATCAGACAGTAAGCTGAACACGGGGCCGTGCCCACTCAACACGCCCCCGTGCCCAAGTTTCAGTTACTGAAAACAGAACCGTTAGATCCCGGCGGTTGGTAATTTCTGACATAAACATGAGTGATAGTAATTATTTTTACTTTCGGCACTCTTATGGTACGTGGTGTCCATTATGTGGTGGCGAACATGAAGAAGTAAAATGCTACTTCCTAAATTATAGGCCCCACTACATGGACCCACCAACTTCTCACAACCTTAAGAGGGGCGAAAGTAAAAATAAGCACTATTTCTCCCTCGAATGCGCCCAGCCAGATATTCTAGGGGAAATGCTCCTTGACGAGTTATTTCAACTAGAAGAGCTAGTTCAGAATTGGTTAGAAGAGCTTAGGAAGGATTTTATTAATCCACCCCAAGACGATAACCATGAAGAAAAGTTGGAACCGCATTCCGACAACCTCATTGCTCCCGAAAATACCTTCGTACCTAGCAAAGACTTGGACGATAGTCGTCCCTGTGTCGATTGTGCCGTGAAGGACTCTCCATCGACTTCGTTCGGTGCATACATAGACCTGAGCGATTCGGCATACACCTTCTTTAACAAGAGCCCGGGAAAGGGTTGGACTTGTCCACCTAGAATAAAAATAGGAATTACCCTCACCGACAGCCTCTTGCGTTTTCGCCTTAGTCTGGGGCAATTAAGGTATATTAGGCACTTTGGGGTTGTTCCAACCAGTAAGGAACCGCCCGATATCGATGAGATCCTTGAAGTAGCAAAACTCCATAAAGCAGCCTCCAGACACGGGGCCGTGTCCAGGTCAACACGCCCCCGTGCTCACTAAAAGATTCTCTGCTGATTTGGTCAGAATACGGACAAAATGTGTCAGGATTTCCTCTGAACACGGGGCCGTGTCCAATCAACACGGGGCCGTGCCCAGTGCGCTGTCGTTTTCTTTAAATGCAGCCTGATTCCTGCTCATTTTGACCACCTCAATTGACAGAGATCCCTGGGATTTTCACTCATACCATCCTAGGTAAGTGTTAAAAGAAGGTTCCAAAGGACCCTCTTGTCCCTTCCACTTTTATTCATTTCCTCCTCTTTCAAAATTTTTTTTTCAAAATTTCCTCCATGGAAGCTTGGAAATCCCTTGATTCCAACCCTCTATGTGAAGTTTGTAAGATTATTTGCTAGAGATTCTTGCTTAAAGTTAGTTGTATAACTTTGTTTTAAATTATCTGAGCTTAAAACCCAGATAGAAATCATAAAAATAATTTAAAAACTCCAAGATTCTTTAGCCAAAAATCCTGCAGACAAATGGACACGGGGCCGTGTTCAACGAGCACGGGGCCGTGTCCAGGGGCTCTGTTTTGCAAAAATTCAGCTTTCTTCGGTTTCCTTCACAGAAAATGGCAAGCAGAACAAGCGGATCATCTTCAAGAAATAACCGACAAGGGAGGAGATCTTCAACAGCAGAAGACTCTCTTGTAAACTATGTTTACGCTCTAAGGGAGGCTATTGATGAAATGACGGGAGTGGAAGAAGCATTGGTCGACCGTATCAACCATCTTACAGTAGGGCTGGAGGGCTGTCTCCATGAAGTAAACCTCTTGCACCAGAGGTTGAACCTTCTCGCCTCCCCGCCTTTGGTACCCATAATAACCCAAAGGGCGTGGAACATGGTGCCCGAAGTTGTCATTCCAGCCGAATGGTACGCCATGCACCAAGAGCTTCCGAGAAGAGTGGTGCAAGGAGTCCCAGTTAATGTTCCCCCTCAACCACCAGCAGCGGAGGAAAATGAAGCCGCATTCTTCCTTCCTAGGGAGATCGAAGAATGGCTTTAAACAACGTTTAGGGAAGTATTTGTTCGGCTAAAAGTCCTACTATATCGGGAAACCATTCTCGAAATTTTCTTAAAAAAGTAGAACTCCTTATGATAACCTCGTGTACCTGCTGACCTATCTAGATTAAGTTTTAGTTTTATTTTAATTTAGGATTATGTAAGTTCTCTCTATGATGAAATGAAATGATGGTTTTAAGGTTTGGATGGTTTGTAATGAATAAAACACACTCATGGTGGTAAAGGATGAAAAGGGGAACGAGAAAAAGGATCCCATGCACAAGAACAAGGCAACCCGACAATTCTCTCCATTCCAGAAAGTTCAACACGGGCCGTGCTCAACCAACACGGCCCCGTGCCGAACCACCTGCAGAAAAACGCCCAGTACAGGTACCTGGACACGGGCCGTGTTCACCCAACACGCCCCCGTGTCCAGACTTCTGTTTCTCTTATTTTAATTTTGTTACTGGCACTTGAACACGGGGTCGTGCCCGGATAACACGGGGCCGTGTTCAGTGCCCAGTAACACAAATTTTTGCTTTTTAAACATTATTTTACACATCTAATCAACCTAAAAATTTATTTTTGGGACACATTGAGAACAATGTGTAATTTAAGTGTGGGGGGGGGGGGGGGGGGATGCTAAAACCTTGAATTTTGCAAGTCCTAAATACAAGCCTTACACAAAACTCTATTGGAACCGCTAATCACCCCAAATTTTTTCAAAAATTTCATTTTTTTTTACTTGTCTAGGTTTAACTCGGGAAATTCAAGTTCTCAAAAAGGTTATATTTTTACAAATTTACAACCGATAGCGTAGTGATAAAAAGAACCAACATAAGAAAATTATGAAAAGGCATGACAAACTTATTTAAAATTTGATTATATATACTTGATCACATAAAAACCCATTCCCACAAAAGTGAGTTTTGAGCCTTTATTGAGCACACAATTACATATCTTTTGACTAAATGCTCATTTTTCGTTTCTTGTGTGAATAGCCGCTTGGTTCTTACGACTCTAGAACTTGCCATGACAATACATTCCCGGTCCTTATCAACTTAAACCCGAGTAAGTAAATGATGGAGGCATTAGGACTAACCCTTTTTATTTCTACACCATTATTTTTCTTTTTCTTTTACCACCTACCCAAAAATCCCCCTAGTTAGCCCCTTTGAGCCTAAACCTTTTCGTTTCATCACCCAAACAAAAACCCTTTTACCCACCAAAACCTTTTTCATTTTTAACCCTTTATTTTAGTAACAAGTTCGGTTCTTCGCAAAAAAAAAATGATGAAGCAAAAAGAAAATAAACAAACAAGTTAATCAAAAATAACTTAGTTTGAATAAAAGCTTCATCAAAATAAAAAAAAATAAAAAAAAAATTGCAAAAAAATACGAAAACCGACACTTGTTACGCTTTTAGCCCTTTTTCTACTAACCACTAACCCAACCACCTACCTTTAACCCTAGCCTAACCCTTAACCCACAAAGTCCTCTTGATATCTACAAAGGTATAAAAGTTAAAAAGGAGGAGGATTGATTTCTTGGCAAGCCTATGGTAGGAATAAGTTCCATGCCGCTCTCGAGTGATTCACTAAAAATACACCTTCGGCCGAGTGTAAGTGATTTCCCCGTGAGGTATGTGAACTTGTATATAAATAGAATTTTAAAAAGGCATGTTATGCCCAAATAAGTAATTTCTTTTATGAAAAGTTCTAAATAAATCATTACGAATAGGAGTGTAAATAAATAAAAATAAAACCCAAAAAGATCTTGGAAATCCCGACACTCTACGACAAGCCCAAAACCTTCTCTTCTACCTATTCCATTTGGGAGTGTAAGCCACATATTAAAGAGTTTTGCTTGAGGACAAGCAAAAGTTCAAGTGTGGGGGTATTTGATGTGTGTAAAATGCAACATATAAATTACATCAAATGAGGCATAAAACTAACCCTTTTTAAGTACTAATATTGGAAAAAGAGTGTTTTTGTCTTCCTTTTGTATTTTCAGGATTAAATGAGCTCAAAAACGCAAAAGAAGCAAAAAGACAGCTAAATCCAACATAAATACAAGGAAAGGAACATTAGTGGACTGCCCGACCCCTCAACGGCACCTTCCAAAGCAAAAAGGAGAAGACAGAAGGCTGAACACGCCCCGTGCTCAGCCAGCACGGGGCCGTGCCCAAGAAGCAACAGAAAAGACAAATCCATAGAAGCTTCTATTGCCCATCACGGGGCCGTGCTCAGCGGACACGGGGGCGTGTCGAAAGTACAGCAGGCGCATTTATTGTAATTGCGAATTACAATTAATGAGGAGAGAGATTGTCAGACGGATACGGGGCCGTGCCCAGCGGACACGGGGCCGTGTCCAGCTCTCTGTTCAGCCTATAAATAGGGGTGCTTGGATTCATTTTATCTCATCCCTTGGCACACCACCTCTCTCACACTTCATCCACCACCCACCACCATCACAACACCATCATCCACCACCATCATCCATTGTCCATCGTAGAGTGTGTGAGTCGTCTCGGGATCCAAGATTGATCGTAAGAGTTCTTGACAATCAAGGCCATGTTTGCCTAAGTCTCTTACATCACTTGGTGAAGACAAAGCGTCTAGTATAATACTTTTTATTTCTAATCTTTTGCACTTTTTATTTGGTTTTGTATTAATGACTTTAATAACTAGTTACTTATGTTGAAGGTGATCTTTCCTTATCGTTTGTCCGTGGTGTCTTGGCGTTATTTTACTGTCTATATAAAATAAAGGATTTTCACCATTCATGTC
The DNA here is from genome assembly GCA_030545235.1 of Helianthus tuberosus. NCBI lineage: Eukaryota > Viridiplantae > Streptophyta > Magnoliopsida > Asterales > Asteraceae > Helianthus > Helianthus tuberosus. The sequence goes on along the minus strand of CM060433.1, from coordinate 10,999,183 downwards.
TCCACGGTCTATATGGAGATATGTTGGCTACCTGGTAGGGGGTTAAGGGAACGGTTTGATAAAGGTCTTGCCATTGTTCAGCGTTTAGAGGTCCTGCAATGGACCTGGGTCAAATTTAGTAGGACCTCCTTCAATACTTCACGGTATTGGATGGCGGGGGTCCAAACTCTTTGATCCCCTCATAAGTTAACTACTATTAATACTATAACCCGGCTATTTAGGACTCTATCCCTGCTGACTCAGACTACTTAGCCGAGGGTAACGTCACCGCCAAAAGCGGGGCCTACCACAATACTGCATTAATAACTTAATTCATTATCTTCCAATAATCCACCCTTTTAGGATTGTATCCCTGCTGACTCAAACTACTGGGGTGAGGGTAACGTCACCTTCAAAAGAGGGGCCTACTACAATAACTAAGATAATCTCTTAATTATGTGCAAAAGTGCGGAAATAATCAAAGGTTATACTAGATACGAGTCGGAACCAAGTGATTCATCTTGTCTATCTGTTTTTATTTTATTTTTATTTTTCAGCATTTTAGTTAGTTTTTAATTTTCTTAGTTTAAAACATTTTTCTAAACTTTTATTTTGGTTAGACGTTGAGGATAAACCGGTACTAAAAGCTCTTGTGTCCTTGGACGACCTCGGTATCTTACCAACGCTATACTACACTCAACGATGGGTGCACTTGCCCATATGTGTGTTTAGTGTTAGTGAAATATCGTGTTTTATAAATTTAAAACTTGGCTAAAATAAGTGTTAAAAAGGGCTTAAAATATACACCTAATATATACGACACTTACCGCACATCAGCAGGCCATTACAGAAGGTTCATCAAAGACTTCTCAAAAATTGCACATCCGCTTACGCTACTAACTCAAAAGGGTGTCACCTATCGTTGGGGTGATGCTCAAGAATCAGCATTCCAACATCTGAAGAATAGACTTTGTAGCGCACCTATTCTCTCATTGCCTGAAGGCACAGACGATTTTGTAGTTTCTTGCGACGCATCCATTCAGGGTCTTGGGTGTGTGTTGATGCAACGTGACAAGGTTATTGCGTATGCATCACGTCAACTTAAAGTTCATGAAAGGAATTACACCACACATTACTTGGAGCTGGGAGCTGTTGTTTTCGCACTTAGGATATGGAGACATTACCTGTACGGTACCAAGTGCACCATCTACACCGATCACAGGAGTCTCGAGCATATCTTCAAGCAAAAGGAACTGAATATGCGACAACGTCGATGGGTCGAGCTATTGAATGATTACGAATGTGCCATCAAGTACCATCCGGGCAAAGCCAATGTTGTGGCCGACGCCCTCAGTCGAAAAGATGTTACACCTACACGCGTACTTGCTTTACAACTCACCATTCAATCTAGTCTTCCTTCCCAGATACGAGATGCTCAGGCAGAAGCATTGAAACCAGAAAACGTCAGGGCTGAAGCCCTACGCAGCTCAAGGCAACGGTTAGAACAAAAGGAAGACGGTGCCTACTACGTAACAGGACGCATCTGGGACCCACTCTTTGGCAATCTACGAGAACTTATAATGGATGAAGCACATAAGTCTCGTTACTCGGAACACCCTGGTTCAGATAAGATGTACCACGATCTCAGAACTACGTATTGGTGGCCTAGCATGAAAGCCCACATAGCAACTTACGTTAGCAAATGTTTGACTTGTGCGAGAGTCAAGACTGAATATCAGAAACCATCGGGCCTACTTCAACAACCAGAGATACAATGATGGAAATGGGAGCAAATTTCCATGGATTTCGTTACTGGCCTGCCTAGATCTCAATGTGGAAATGATACTTTTTGGGTGATCGTAGATCGACTCACAAAATCTGCACACTTTTTGGCTATTAAGGAAACGGATAAGTTCTCCACTCTAGCAGACGTCTACCTTAAGGAAGTTGTCTCGAGGCATGGGGTGCCAACCTCTATTATTTCCGATCGTGATGCATGTTTTACTTCTGAACTGTGGCAAGCAATACACAAGTCCTTTGGCTCACGATTAGACATGAGCACAGCTTACCACCCGCAAACGGATGGGCAGTCTGAACGCACCATCCAAACCCTAGAAGACATGTTGCGGGCATGTGTAATCGATTTCAGTAACGGCTGGGAAAAACATCTCCCGTTAGTGGAGTTTTCGTATAACAACAGTTACCACACCAGCATTCAAGCCGCTCCATTTGAGGCATTGTACGAGCGTAAATGTGGATCACCTCTTTGTTGGGCAGAGGTGGGGGATAGTCAGATCACGGGTCCAGAACTCGTAGTTGATACTACAGAAAGAATTGCTCAGATACGGCAACGAATGGCGGCAGCTCGTGACCGTCAGAAAAGCTACGCTAATAAGCGCAGGAAACCACTCGAGTTCCAGGTTGGGGATCGAGTGCTACTCAAAGTCTCACCTTGGAAAGGTGTTGTTCGTTTTGGAAAATGAGGCAAGCTCAATCCGCGATACGTCGGACCGTTCGAAATCTTAGAGAAAATAGGCAAAGTGGCCTACAAACTAAACCTTCCCACAGAACTCAGTGCAGTTCACAACGTTTTTCACGTGTCAAATCTGAAGAAGTGTCTGTCAGATGAGACCCTTATAGTTCCTTTGAAGGAGCTCACTATCGACGATCAGTTGCGATTCGTCGAGGAACCAGTTGAAATCACGGACCGGGATGTTAAGGTCCTCAAGCACACCATAATACCTCTTGTTCGAGTTCGTTGGAACTCCCGTCGTGGCCCAAAGTTTACCTGGGAACGAGAAGATCAGATGAAACTCAAATATCCCCAGTTGTTCAGAAACAGTGCAACTACTACTGAGACTGAAGCTACTGCGGAATTTCGGGACGAAATTCCAAACCAACGGGGGGATGATGTGACACCCCAGGAAAACCAGGAAACAACGCAATACAACTAGCTTCCTCAGTAACCGCATGCTAAATTTCGGGATGAAATTTCTTTCAAGTTGGGGATAATGTGACAACTCGAGTTTTCAAGGTCTATTTGATTTAATCTTGTACCTATTTGCAAAGTGTGCTTTATATATACTTGATGTGCATTATTTGTGTATGTTTATAATGTAGTGGTGTTAATTTATGTTTTACAATTAAATAAAAAGGAACCTTTGTCAAACACCCCCTGCCCGACGAAAACCCCCACCCGAAATCCCCTCCTCATGAAAACACTCTTGGACGAAAACACATTAGTGTTTTCGCCAAGAGCAGGATGACGAAGAAGCAAATGGGCTTCGGCCCAGTGGTAATCGATTTTAACATTTTGTTATTAACCTTCACGCAAACAGAAACTGTATTCGGCAAAACCCTAGACACCTATCACCCTCTCCCACGTTGACCTTTGAAACCCGACGGCAAACTTGTGTTCCCCGGGACACTCTTGTTGACTCAAGTTATCACTTTGTTCATCGCGGTTAGTGTTTAATCTCTACAAGATTTCTTGATTAATATCTTTGTAACTGTCTAGTGAAGCCATTGTTTCTTGATGTTAAATAATGCTTAATTTCATGATCGATCGATTGTTAATGCGTTGATTTGTAAATAGGATTTGATGTTTCTGTCATAAATCATGATTGAATAGACCTGATGTTATGAAGGCCATTGTTTAGGTCCCAGTGCATGTCCAACTAATGCTTGATGATCATAATAATATTGATGATGAATGATTATGTATAACTGTTATTTGAATGGATCCAAGTGATGCTGATTCTTATGATAAAAATGATGATTTGATCATGTAACTGTTAGAAGTATTTAGGGTTTTGGAAACTCGTAACTGCTAGTGATGATGATCAAGTAACCAGCGAAAACACAAGAACCACGGTGTTGGTGCACACATCTGTCGTCTTCGTCTTGTATCGAGTCTCGGGTTCGGTGCGAATCTAAACAAGACATGATGTCATGATGACGTCATTAAGATGACATCATCGATGACATCACATCACAAAAGGACAAAAGTGAAATGCTTAAAGTTGAAATCAGATTGTTGTTTTGGAAAATTTCGCTTGAAGACAAAGTTCAAATTGTCAATTTCGCTTGAATGAATATGTAAGGGATTTCGCTTGAGAGCTTCAAGCGAAATCATGTGTTCTATAAATAGGTTGTCATACATTTCATTTGTAACAGATTTTTGTCAAGTGTTACCGAGGTGCTGCCGGTTTCTCTTCTGATTGTAAAGGTTGTCAAATTAATATACAAGAGGATTAAAGTGAATATCAAGCTGTTTACACGTTCGTTTCTTAGTTTCCGCCTCTGAAACGAACTAGAACTCTTCCGAACGACTCGTTTAGGTCGGAATACGATCCTACAATTGGTATCAGAGCTCAGGACGAGGAGTTCTTGCCAAAAACAGCTGGTTTTCACTACGATTTCTGTTTCTACACCATTCTTTTCGAAAATTTCAAACTTTTAACGGATAAAATCAACTAAAATTCTCACATATCACGCATAATCATGTTTTAACAGTTCCTGGAAAGTTTCAGCATTAAAATCAGCCTAAAACTTGTAATTTTGTGTGATTTTGCTTCAAGTGTTCGAACATATGATGACATCAGCAACTATTTTACACGATTTCGCTTGAATAATTGAAGCGAAATCGCTTGAAAAAGTTAGAGTTTGAAGCGAAATTGAAGATTTTGCTTGAGAATTGTGTTAGAATTCGCTTGAAGTTTGGTGGTGTCTGAAGCAAAACTGTTTCACTTGAAGTTTACCTCGTGTATTGTGAAACCAACCAACCGATTGAAAATGGTTCAGTAATTCATGTGAAAGTTAATTGAATTGTGTGATACTTTAAACAAAAGTTGTTGATTGGGTCAGATGTTACATGTGAAGTAAATTGGTACATGTGATATTATCGAAAATACATTGAATAGTGTGAATCTATTGAGTGCTTGCATTGATTTGTGATTAAACTATAAAAAGTGTTTTAGCAAGTGGGATATGAGGTCCAATCAGATTTTTTAATCATATGCTAAAATTGTTGTCGGATACATGTTGTCATTTGCATGTTTTGAATTGAAAGTATCAATGCATTTTGTCAGATCATGATGGTGTACATGTGACACAAAAGTCTCGAATTGTGCTTGTTTAAGTGATAATTGTCAATCGGTTATTATCAAACAAAGACATATACATGTGAAATCTGCATAGTTTTAATGTGATCATGTGAATGTGGGTTTCGAGGTCCAACCGATATAGTGTGATATTATTTTAAAAATTGTCGGCAAGTTTAAAAAATTCAAAGATGACATGTGTCTAGTTGAGTTCATTTAAATGTGTTTTTGAATTGTGTGATATTAGTCAAAGAAAATTTGTTTAGATAAAGGATGTCAGTAAGCATGTGATAGTGTAGCTCTAGTGGCATGTGCTAATTGTTAGTTCATTGTTTTCGATGTATATGCATGAGATTAGTCTTTTACATTAGTTTGTATAAATCTCATTTAGGTTCTATTATATGTGTTTGGTTTAGAATTGTTAACAGCCCTTGTTGTTCTTAAAAAATATATCAGTCCATGTAGATTTTGTATTATGTGTTTGATTCATTAAATTCGTGCAATACTACGTTATCTGTTTGCTGGAAGTGTTGTTAGTAGTCAGGTCGCGTGGTTTGAGTTTCTGGGGTTGTCAGTTCTCACGAAAGAAAATTCTGGTTTGCACGGATTGATCAGTTGTTTTGTCAGTCTAGTCGATTATTAACGTCATCGACTCACTTGTCAGTTTGTACGGTTTGAAGTTCAAAGATTTCAAAGAGTCAAGGTCAATTGAATTCGATCCGGGTCATTTAGTCCGCACAGTTGGTCAACGTTCAATCCGCACAGAAAATCATCAGTTTGTCAGGTAATCGACAGGCATTTTTCACAAGGTGATACAGCTCATTTGAAAATTCAAAACATGGAAGAAGATAGTGATGATGATCGTGAGTATTGGGCGAGAAAATTTGATGCTGATATGAAACTGATTGCTGAAAGTGATAGTGATGATGATAAAGTTAAAAAGAAAAAGAAAAAGATCAAAACACCAGTCAGCAGTGATGATGAGGAGGTTTCCGTGAAGAAGAAAAAGGTCAAGACACCAGTGAGCAGTGATGACGAAGAAGCTCCAGTGATCAAAAGGAAAGTGAAGGTTGAAGTTCCAAAGTTTAAAGTTGATGAAGATGTTGATGCTAAAAAGACTCCTGTGAAGTGTGACACTTGTGAAGCTATAAAGAAGCAGAACAGCACATTGATTTATAACTTGAACAGTTTGAAGGAATCTTATGATGTCCTGAACAAAGCTATGAATCAATACAATCATACAAGTGAAGAACAAGCAACGGCAATGAAAACACTTCAAGGAGCGTTCATGACAAAACAGAAAGTTGTGAACAACTACATTGAAAAGTGTGCAGCTTTGGAACAGAAGCTGGAATTACAGAGAATTGAAACTGAGAGAGTAAATCGTTTGTTGAAAAGTTACTCATGTTCTTCTTATGTCATTGACAGGATTTATCCGACTGCTGAAAGCTTGAAGGCATTTGAGAACGATGAAGTAACTAAAGAAAAAGATACTGGAAAAGATGCTGAAGACAAGGCTCCTAAAAAGAAAGTTGAAAAGAATAGTGATACGAAGAAAGACACTGAAGTGACGGCATCTGGTAAGAAACAAGGTGTCAGTTATAACAAGTGTCCACCCACGTTGGAAAATGGATATTTGCCCAGGAATCCAAATCAGGAAAGAGTCGAAAAAGCAACAAATTTACAGTGGGAGTCGGAGTCGTCAGTCAATTTGCCAGAAAATATTGATGTTGTGTTTACATCATCTGACACTGATCATGAGTCCGAGTTAATTAAGAAAGTCGTCGATCAGGTGTTGGATAAAGATGAAACTGAGGAGTCAAAGTCAGAGTCAAAGTCTGGTTCTGAAAGTTCGAGTTCGACGGTCAACAGTCAAAATTCTTCAGTTAAAAGGGTTTACAACAAAGAATTCCTGTTATCAAAATCTAATTTGAGTGACGAAACATTCAAAGTTGCATATACATTGAATGATTCCGACAAATTATATTCTGATGAGGAATTTCCACTAAGAGGTGTAAAAACTGAGATGATCAAAAAGATTTTCAAACTAACAGAAATCAATATTTCTGAATTAAAAGATATAAATCTTATTGATAAACCTAAAAAATACACTTCAAGAGTACAACAAAGACTAAACAAGAAAAAATGTTACAGTTCTGGTTCTGGTTTTCACAAGAAACCAAACCCTAACCGTAATTTCAAAAGGAAAGGTCTTGGTTTTACTCCAACAGAAAAACAGAAAAATGAAACATATGTTCGTGATTTTAAAGCAAAGATGACATTTGTTTCAGGTACATCAAGAGATGAGGAAGAAAAGAAAAGGTTTTGGAGTCAGTCAAATAGTGAGTTTCTTGCAACGAAGCAAGAAGAGATGAAGTTTGCTGGACAAAGGAAAGATACGAGAACCTGTTTCCAATGCAACACTGTTGGACATATTGCCAGAGATTGTTTTAAGGCAATACCATTAAAACAGGGAGTTTCTCGTAAACAGAAAGAAAAAGAAGTTGTGTTTGAACCACCAATTGACAGAACTAAATTGTTCAAAAATTCGACTTTTGAAATTGGTGAAAGTTCAAACAGGTTTTACAAGAAAAGAGGAAATCTTGACAACCAGAAATGGGTTGTTAAGAAGTCTGTTGATAGTTCTAGCGATGATTCTGATGGGTCAAAATCAGAGGAGCTATCTTCTGGCGATGAAACTGATTCCATAAAGTTAGTTGAGCCACAGGTTGAGGTAAAAGGTGATAACTCAATACCGAGTGTGAATGATGATAATTTTCCATCACTTCGGGCTGAAAATTATAAAAAGAAAATTGGTAAAGTTGAGATTTCAAACCAATTTTATGATGACAAAAAGGAATTTGATGTCGAAAAGGTTTTTAACTCCAAAATCCATAACATGTTTGGAAAAATGATTGACAGGAAGGTCAAAGGAGTGAAGGAGTTTTACGAGAAGAAGACGATGAAGGAGAAAATTGAACCATCCCTAGTTCGTGACTGGGATGGCTCATACTACGAACAGTAAGTCTGTGGACTTGCCGGAGATCCCAAGTTGGTAATCGTGGATCAGGAATCGGCATCATTCTTTGTATTTGATTATGTTGTTTGTACAAGTGGTAAATCAGGGACATTAAGTTGTATCTGATTTTCTACAAGTGGTTGGTAAACAATGAGATGAACCAAACCCCTAACTTTACAAGTGGTAAAAACAAACTTATTTTCCGGAAAAATCATTTTGATTAAAACAAACTTAAGTGTTTTGAAATCTAAATGAGAAAATAGTTTGTTGTGAGGGGGAGTTCTGATTGTTTATGCCAAGTGGATGGCGATTTGAAGTGATTTGATATCAGTTGTCATTTTATTGTACAGTTTATTTTCAAATTTCCTAAAATGTGTTTGCATTTTAGGGGGAGTAAGAAATTTTAGAAAATCCAAAAACATTTGAAAATTTGAAAAAGTCAAAAACATGATAAATGAAAAAATGAGTTTTGTTGCATAAAAGAGGAAATGATAGTACATCAGTGGACTATCACAACATGCTAAAGAATTGGAAAGTTAAAATGTGATAAACAATCTTACTGCGGATATGTCAGTAGGTTTTTGCACATTTAGTAGATTGTGACGAGATATAAACATAAATTTCAAACTTGTTTGTTCTGTGGGTTAACACAAACTTGGATATATAGGTAACCCCTGAAATCTTGTTTGAAAGGTCCCTTATTCTGAGATACTAGGTCTTTATGCTCAGTGATATCTGGGGTATTATCCCGGGACTTCTGCTGAAAGAAATTTCTGACCTAGTCCCCGGATAATGCTTTCTGCAAATGCTTGAAACATAGCATCGCCCTCAGCAAGCTGATGAAACAATAAATTGATAGTCGCTGCTGTTGTAATGCAAAAGATCCTCTAAAGGGGACACACCAAAAGTCGAAGCCGTCATCTCTCTGCGTATCGAAAGATCGACCTGAGCTCTCACGGCCCTCGTACAATAATTTATTCCCCTGACAGATATCATCTGTGGTATACTCACCTGTAAGACTGAATATTGGGATCTGGATACGGGAGTATATTCAAGTAGTGGGACACACGGATAAGTTTAAGTCTCTTAAAACATTAACATCGTATCTCGGATTAATTGAACTTTGTGTGAAAATTTAAGTGGATCAGTATACTGACAATCTAGGTGAATTGTTTAGAGCTTAAAATGAAATGAAGCTTAACGGTGTTGATGACTAGTCTCAGAAACTGATATGATCCTCTTGCACGAACTCACAAAAATATTGTATGTAAATATTTCTTTACTGCATTTCATTCTATTCGAAATTCCAAAAAGATTTTAGTGTGTTTTAGCATAAATTTTGAAAAATTCAAAAAGATTTTCGACAACTGATGTTGGAGAGCTGATTTTCCAAATTCCGAGTGCTAAACATGATGAGTATGATTTGAGGGGGAGTTTGTGTTTAAAACTGATTTTTTTTATCAAAACTTCAAGTGGTTCATCAGATTGAAAGATCATTTTGATTAGGTTTTTAGAGAAGAGTCTGAGTTAGTGAAAGTTTATATGTTTGAAATGTGTAAATTGTAAAATTTATGGTGAGGTAGAGTTTATGCAGGTTTAAAGTTTGAGAAGTGATGATTCTGAAAAGCCAAAATTGTGAAAGTCAGACAATGATCCTGAAGCAGATGACGCTGAAGAACTAAAGGAATGCCAACACATTGCAAAGGGGAGTCTGTTGATGCTGATTGAAAGAGTGAAGCACAAAGACTGATAAAGACTGAAGATTGAGGAGACTCGACACTTAAGACTCGTCAACATCTGAGGGGGAGTCTGTTGGTGCACACATCTGTCGTCTTCGTCTTGTATCGAGTCTCGGGTTCGGTGCGAATCTAAACAAGACATGATGTCATGATGACGTCATCAAGATGACATCATCGATGACATCACATCACAAAAGGACAAAAGTGAAATGCTTAAAGTTGAAATCAGATTGTTGTTTTGGAAGATTTCGCTTGAAGACAAAGTTCAAATTGTCAATTTCGCTTGAATGAATATGTAAGGGATTTCGCTTGAGAGCTTCAAGCGAAATCATGTGTTCTATAAATAGGTTGTCATACATTTCATTTGTAACAGATTTTTGTCAAGTGTTACCGAGGTGCTGCCGGTTTCTCTTCTGATTGTAAAGGTTGTCAAATTAATATACAAGAGGATTAAAGTGAATATCAAGCTGTTTACACGTTCGTTTCTTAGTTTCCGCCTCTGAAACGAACTAGAACTCTTCCGAACGACTCGTTTAGGTCGGAATACGATCCTACACACGGAAACACAAGGTCCAGATGAAAACACTTGTGTTTTCGTCACACCTTAGATTCGACGAAAACCAAAGGGTTTTCGTCCAAAATGATTTCGCCAAATAGGGTTTCCGCCCACTAAGTGTTTTCGTCTACTGACCTGTAACTCTGTAACTCGTATGTTAAATCGGCTAGATGGTTAACCCTGTTAAGTATTAACTGTGTTAAGTATGTAAAGTATGTTATGTATGTTAACTGGGTTATGTTAACTATGTTAAATGTTAAGCTCAGTATGTATGATAACTCTGTTAATTTTGATCCAATTCTGTTATGACACACTGACTATGATAAGTGTGTTAACTCAACTATGCATGTTAGTTCTATTGATCCTAGTTAACGTTGTTAACACAGTTAAGTGTATCAAGACTGTTAATGGATAATTAAGTTAAGGTAAACTGAGGAAGCCTAATGTAGAACTAGAATTGCATGAATCGATTAACTGCTTATGTGTTACATGATGTTAACTGTCAATCACATCTTGTGAGATAAAGTGTATGTGAAACCTTACAAACATGTACTGATTGAGTATACGTGCACACTATAGGACTTGACGGATTTCTTGTGAGCATAGTTTAGCATACCGAGCAAACCAATGTGAGTTCACACTCCTAAGGCATGGGATTCCCGATGGGTTGGGAATGGGATTGAATAACTACACGTACTATCATTACTATTAAACTACTTACTACTATCCTCGGATTGAAGGGCACGTACGTAAAACCTACGTACACTCATACTTACTACTGTCCTCGGATTGAAGGGCACGTACATAAAACCTACGTACACTCATACTCGCTACGGTCCTTGGATCAAGAAGGGCACGTATAGATACGACTAGTCTAGTAACATACAACATGGGAAGCCCCCACTATTCATCGCAAACATGTTCGGGGAACCGCGATACGGATTAAACGATACACATGGGAAGCCCCCACTAATCATCGTAAACATGTTCGGGGAACCGCGATACAGATTAATACAGTACATGGTTTACGAAATAAACATATGATTTACGAACACTATAACTAAACAACCAACTGTGAGCTCGCTCAACTTTGTTGTTGACTCGTTGTTACATGCCTTGCAGGTCGTTAGGTACTTATGGAGCTTGCACAGGGAGGCGCAGTCGTTGTGGGACATGGCAGTGTGTGCCATGCTAAAAACATTACTTTATTTCGTACTTAATACTTACATTAGGTTTTACAATTATGCTTCCGCTAAATACTTAACTACGTTTTGATTTGAAACACCTTTCATATTGTGTGGTTGAATTTTACTTATTACTTGTTATGTTCAATATGATTGGTGGCTTGATCCTGGTCAGTCACGCCTCCAAGCGGTTATACTCCGCGTGTGGATTTTGGGGGTGTGACATCTATCTCCATGGGTTGGTCTGGGATTTGTGGTTGTGGGGCTACTAGTTATTCCAGACTAGGGTCAGCAGCAGTTGTAGCTAGGATATGAAAATTGGCTAGGCTTCTATTAAGCATATCATGTGTATGGGCATCTGTTTTTCGCTTAGCGGCTGCTAGAACTCTTTGCTGTTGCAACTTTCACATTCTCTTCCTATGAGCAAAAGCTTCCTTACTGAACCATCCTCGTTTCTTATGAGAGAATGGCTCTTCTGACTGAGCTCTAAAAGCAAACACTCCTTTAAAGCAGAATACCCAGAAAAGGCAGGCTGTGAAGAAGTACCTTCACTCTTAGGTGAATCAGACAACTGACGATTCATGTCTGAGGGTCCTTGATCACTCATACTGTAAACTAACAGATAGTCAAATAACACATAACAAATAAATACAATTATGCACGTATTTCTGTAATTTATTTCCTAACACAAAATTTATAATTTAAGTGTCAGCAGAACACTTCTTTGGCTCAGACCAGTGGCTAGGCTCTGATACCACCTTCTGTCGCAACCCCCGATCCCTGAGTCCCGGGAACGGGCGGCCGCAAGCCAGTTTCGGTGGTATCGAGTAATGTCTAATTTGGCAGCGGAATTTTTCATTAGAACCGTAGGTAGGAAATGTTTATCAGAGTAAAACCACCTCATTTTATATTAATAATCACATGGGTAAAACCCAAGTTTCTTATTACAATACATTCATAGGGATAAACCCTATTTTATTGAATTTAAAACATCGTTTATTAGGTAACTTTTATAGCCACATTTTCCCCAAGCATTCAGTGCTCTCCAGCTGGCTTTTTACTAATTGGCTGTCACATTGGGTTATCTGAAACGCGTTTTAAAAAAATTTATCAGTCGAAAATACTGGTGAGTGAATCCCAGTTTAATCAAGAAATATTTTATCAATTAAACAGTATTGAGAGCGATCACATTGTTTATTTCTACACAATTACTCCATTTAGTACTGTCAATCCACTGACTTGTGGGTCATATTACAAATTGGCTAACTCATTGTCCAATGGTAACGTACTATCATCCTCGACTTACTACTCACAGTGTAGTAAATTTTGTATACAAAACCCCAACATACCGGCAGTAATTGAAGAACTACAAAGACTTAATCACCGCTTAATCATATTGTAAAGCATTTAAGGTTTTGTAAAACATTTCAAAAAGGTTAACAAAAAGAGGATAAACTCACATTGCTATCTTAGGCTTTGCGTAAGGGTTTCCTGGATATAATCTCTAATTTTTACAAATGTACATTGGTTAATATCATAACCCTTTGAAAATATTAATGATACCCTCCCCGAGACGGCATTCCAACAACTACGTCGGGCAGAACCACGACAGTTGTTACAGAACCCTAAATCAATCGGGCAGCGTAACTGTTATGAAACTGGGGTTATAATACTTACAACGGAGCAGAACCTCGCTAATTAGGGGTATAATACCCGAGTATTATAACTTTCCTACAGAAATTGTGATTCGAGATTGAAATGTGAGCGACGGAAAACGAAAACTGATGCGTTCTATTTATAGTTCTGGTATACGACTTTCAGGCGGCCCGCGTAAGGTAAGGCGAAGCCTTACGCGGCCCGCGTCAACACCTGGTCAACATGTAGCTTATCCGGCTCATCCTATAGACCCGCCACGATTTCGACACGTGTCAGCTCAGGGTGTATCCGCGTTTGATGATCTCTAGCGGCCCACGTAAGTGTAAGCTTAAGCTTACGCGGCCCGTTTGAACTAAAGAAATCAATGATATCCGGTCTAAACCTTCATACCGCCCACGTGAATGATTGGGGTGGGTCTATGCGGCCCGCCTCAACTTAACATTTTCAAATTTTTATTTATTTTATATACTATAACGTATTTCGGACTTGGTTGTCATATACGGGGTATATTATAAGACATATTAGGACATTTTACAATATACTAGAGTGTCGGAAATATTATGAGGGTGTCGGTTTTACCGAGGGTTGTTACAGATAGTCCCTGGAGTGGATGTCCATTAGTTTTCTCCGTTAAATCTATATAAAATGACAAAATTACCCCTTATTAAAAAAAGTTTAAAACATTAAAAAAATCCATCCCGCTTTATATGTTATCATATCCAGCAAGTTCTTCGGATTCCGGTCAACCAAAACTCACTAATCCAATCCTTTTTAATCCATTCATTTTGCAATAATACTTGTCTCCATCGTTTCTCAACCGAATCTTTAAGATTTGTCTCGTAACTCACGCATTATGTTTATCCGGTCACCCAACTGACTCCGAAAATCCTATTACGACTCTGATCCGTTAACCGATTCGAAGCAGTATAAATACATACTCATAAACCTGTTCCAAACTGGCACCACTTCAAATTCACATCAAATTATCATTTGCTTCTTCGTTTTTGCTACTCGCCGGAGTTTATATTCCGGCCAAGCTTCAAGTTCGACCTATCCGAGCTATGTAGGTACAAATATTTATATGCATTTTTCTCGTAGTTGTTTGCGGAACATATGCTGTCTGTTAGCTTTAACTAACAGAGGGAAAATCATCTTTAATTTTGTGGATGAATAGGGTAGGGTTTATTTGGGATGATTTTCGGGAAGTTGATGGAACTTCAGTTACTTTTTTAACAATTCATAACTATTTATTAATGGATTTCTTTTAATGTTTTAAACTTTGTTTTAATAAGCAAGGGGTAATTTTGTTATTTTACATTGATTTAACGGAGAAAACTAACAGACATCCACTCCATGGACTATCCGAGTAACAAACTGTCAAACCACAGGGAGCACCGGTGTAATTTCCAAAAGTTGGGGACCATAGGTGTTATTTTACTAAACCACAGGGACTATCCGTGCATTTTACTCATTAGAAAATTTACAACATATTTATATATCGAAATTAAAAAAACGTACCCCTCGGAATCACAGGCCCTGGCCGGTGGTCCTCCCCGCCCACCCCAGGGCCACCCCTGGTTCGATGCTTTGTCCTCTTTTATTTTTAATGCTTTAAACCATTTGGGCTAGTTGGCCTTGGCCTTGGCCTGTTTTAAGTGAAGCCTAACTTAATATTTTAGCAGTTTATACTTTGTAGGGCTAAACCCCACTTTTTGGTTTTCTTTGTCAGAAAGAAGTTTGCTGAATCACTTGACTGTCAATTTCTCATCCCTTAGCACTTGTTAGTGAAATATGCATGATAAGCAGGTTACGGTGGCTTATTAAGTACTGATGCATATTTAATTTGTGATACCATATTTATATCATGGTACATATTCTAGGATGAGGTACATATTCTAGGATGACTATCACAATACTGTATACACCTTTCTACAGTATCGAAACACTCACTTTGATCCCTACAACAACAATAGTGTAATCCAGGTCGATCATAATAACTGCAAACAGGCCATCCTAATTTCTCATTTGTTGGAGTTGAAATGTCGTCTCCATGTTCCTTGCTTACTGCAACTCTAGTACCTGTATTAACGTTTAAACGATATGGAGCAACGTTAGAAAAGAGAAACTCGATAATAATGTTTAAGGTCTTCCCACATAGACCTGAAAATGCTAGAAAATAGAAAACTTACTATCAAGGCCAACGAGCAATGTTAGAAACATTAAGCATGAGATGATGGCGTATGTTCGTATAAGCTTGGCCATAGAGACGCGTGTTCTTCTTGTTCTCTAAGATATGTTCGAATGAATTATACAAGTGAAAGACATTTATTTATATTTGTAGTTATGGCTCGTATTTAGTAGGTGATTAATGATAAAATATTGTTATGCATTAATTACAAAAGATTGTTAAACATGACGGTTGATGATCAAAATTTTCTAAATAAAGTATAAATAGGATTAGCTGTTATATTCAAACTAATATTAATAAAAATCAAAATTTAAATTAATATAAGTGTCACCCCAACTCCTAGCAGAAGCGCACGGGTCCAACAGAAAAATGGCACAAACACATTGTTCATAAGGATACTATATTACACACAAAATGTTACATCATTTTACATTATCATTTACACACTAACGTATATACACAAGCACATCTCTAAAAGCAGTTTATCCTAAGCAGATACATCTATCTACGGTAATATCCGCAAAACCAAAACTTGTCTACTAGCACATTCGAACCTCATTCTTCCTTCATTTTACCCCAAAAGCATGTTAAAAATGGTCAACTACGTTGGTGAGTTTCACCGGTTTAGTTTGTTTTGAAAAAGAAGTGTTTTTCATATTTGATTTAATTATACAAGTCCACAACTGAAACCTTGACAGTTTGGCCAGATTCCGGTGGCTCACATAAACCACGTCAACCACATCATCTCCCCAAATAGCTATGTATAACACCACATAGCGTGTGCAAAGTATGTGCATGGACATGTGCAATTGCACTAGAACCCATGGCATCTATGCTAGATCAATTGTCTTTGTCACGCCAATAGTACTATTCACACATCCACCGGCCTATAATTGATCACTTGTGTTTGCATGCCAATTGTTTGTTTTGGGTGTTCAGGTAATGGCATGATCACGTACAATGTCACAACTCATTGTATAATATAAAATGATTTGTTTTATAAAGAAAGTTTGGCCGTTACAGAGGCCTTATTCAGTTCTTATAGTTTGAGAATTCCCCCGACTAGCCCTGTAATGCACCAGAATCACCCTATTTACTCTAGCAAAGTTCGAAATTACTCCCGAGTTTCCGGTTATCGCCAGTGAGTCATCGAACAACTTACAAGTTTCGAAAAATTATTGTATGAAAATATTAAATTTATTTATTATGCTTAATAATTTTGTTTTAAAAATCTGTTTAACCAATAAATTAGCGATTAATACCATCTGACTTCTCAAAATTCTGTAATTTTTACTAAAGTGTCACATATGCCTAAAATCCATTTAAAATTTTCAGGTTCAAGCGAATTTCCTAAACATGTTTTGGGTTACTAAAAGTTTGATAAATCGTGATTTTTAACACCATAGTTAGGGTGAGCCAATGAACCCCGAAAATTGATTTTAACGGATCATTCTTATGCCATAAATAGTCTCTCTACAAAATTTGATTATTTATAGAACGCATTTTATATTTTTTCCCAAATTAACACCTTTAAATACCAATAAAATTCGCAAAATATTCTAACAAATGCCAAAAATTCCCATATTTTGTAGATGACCCTGCAAAATTTCAAGTTCTAACAATACCCACGCCAAAAGTTATTCTAAAAAAAGTTCTAAAGTCCCTAAATTCGGTTTTCGACGGTATACCTTCCGATTCTCGATCCCTAAGCGATTTATAAGCTTTCACAACTCAAGTAAAGTTGAGTATAGTACCTACACACCATATATAACACAAACATGTATCTACTATCATCAATCAAGCCTTGTACTATTCTTTTTTGGGTTAGAGTTTGAAATATGTGTTTCTTGTCGAATTCATCGTGCTTAAGCCGTAGTCAAATAAACCATTTTGAAGCATGCATCAATAACAGAGCACCATAAATATTTTTGTTAATAATCCCTTCTTAATTAAGAAAATACATTTTAGTTTACGTATTCAACACTACCAAATATCTTTTTAACCACACTTATCTCTCCCTTCAAAACATAGTTTTCAAGGGTCTTCAAACAACCCGGTGCACTCGGTGCAATTGAGTACTCTATACTTGAAGATTTTATGTTTAAGGATGGATAATGTGGCCATATGGAATATAAATGTAGCTATGAAAGCGCATGTATTGTTTTTCTTTTCATTATTTGTATTTCTTTATATTTACCTACTACACAATTGGCGTATTAAATCTATGATATTCCTTTTGATAGTTCTTAACATATCAACCCATGATATAATAATAAATCCATTGATCTGATTTTTTTTATCTTTATCTATACTATATACTATATAATAAAAGAAATTAATTAGTAACACATATCATTTATTCGAGACATCTACTTTTTAGTTTTCCAACCTTTTTTCCTAAATATCTTATACTAGTTAAATAAATCATATATTAATAATAAATCTTATCATACTTTGAATTTCAAATAGATGCCTTCTATTTTTCTAATAAAATATTATCCTCTAACATATTTTTAAATATACCAAATTATTTATCACGAAACCAAACTTTGCACTATTAATATAGTACTTGTTTTAATTTTCATTTAAAAAAATATTCTCAAATTTAAATTCCTTTGAGTATAGCGGTTCGTTTTTTTAAAGTCAAGATAAACATTTTTTTTTATTGTTTGGTGTATAAAATTAAATTTATTCGGCTCATGTAATATACAACGTTTTTTTAAAGATAGAACCTTCTCTTACTTAGTATACAAAATTACATGTATTCAAACTGACGTGGTTATTTAAGATATAATTTTTTTATTATTCAGTATATAAAATTACTTTTATTCAACACGTACAATACACCGGGTTCTTAAAGATATATTTTTTTATTATTTAATATATAAAATTAGATTTATTAAACCCATGTAATAAACATAAACCGGGTTTTAATGATAAATTGTTTTATTATTTTGTATATAAGATATTATTTATTCAACTAAATGGGGTTCTAACCTAGTTTGTTATATATACAATATGTAAGTAAGTCATCTAAGATAACTTTTCCATTATTTTTTTTTATTTTCAGTTCAAACCCTTATATTATATATATATCATCCGCCTTTAAAACAATAATTTTATTTTCTTTGTAAAACTTTTGGTTGTTAGTTTTTTTTTATAAAAACCAAATACGCGTTTGTGTTAGTTATTCTTCAAGACAATTCAATGTAACTTTTTTTTTTGAAAACGTAGTTGCATTCGAAATAGCCGTAAGAAGATGAACCAAGCTGGTAATGGGTGACAACATCGTTACGGGTGTCGGTTTTCAAAATTTGGTATATGTTTGAAAATACGTTTTGATATCCTTTTGGACATATAGGACCTTATTTTATGTCGATATCCATTTCTATGGTTTTTGGTTTCGTAATGAGTCGGTTGAGCGACCCAATCCGCGGCTTGACATGATCCAATGTAAATTTCTTTTATGGTTTCCGCTTGGTAAAACACTTGTTGAAATCCTCTTGGCTATATATATTGCGATATTAATAGCGGGTCTTGGTGTCGTATCAAATCGAACTGATACCGACCTAAACCCGTTGTTTAGTGCTACGATTTTTACTTGTTATTGTACAATTAACCAATGGAACCACTATAATACTCTAATGATAGGGTTTTCGTCCAACTTTTAACCTTTTGAAATGTTATATACCACGTCATCCCTTATTACTTGTTAGTGAAATATGCATGATAAGCAAGATACGGTTAAAACTATGTGGGTTGTGGTCTGTTGGCTAACATTTCAATATTCCAATAAACATGATATGAATATAATACTGTATTTCTTTGCTACCTAATTTTCTTGTCTTGTGCAATAACGTCTTACACTTTTATCTTCTTTATTTTAGTAATACTAAAAAATAAAAATAAAATGCTGAAAGAAACCTAATTATTAATTTAAACTAGTTACTCTTAAAGTGGATTTGATTCGGTGGCTTATTAAGTAGTGATGCATATTTAATTTGTGATACCATATTTATATCATGGTACATATTCTATGATGAGGTACATATTCTAGGATGACTATCACAATACTGTATACACCTTTCTACAGTATCAAAACACTCACTTTGATCCCTACAACAACAATAGTGTAATCCAGGTCGATCATAATAACTGCAAACAGGCCATCCTAATTTCTCATTTGTTGGAGTTGAAATGTCGTCTCCATGTTCCTTGCTTACTGCAACTCTAGTACCTGTATTAACGTTTAAACGATATGGAGCAACGTTAGAAAAGAGAAACTCGATAATAATGTTTAAGGCCTTCCCAAATAGACTTGAAAATGCTAGAAAATAGAAAACTTACTATCAAGACCAACGAGCAATGTTAGAAATATTAAGCATGAGATGATGGCGTGTGTTCGTATAAGCTTGGCCATATAGACGCGTGTTCTTCTTGTTCTTTTAGATATGTTCGAATGAATTATACAAGTGAAAGGCATTTATTTATACTTGTAGCTATGGCTCTTATTTAGTAGGTGATTAATGATAAAATATTGTTATGCATTAATTACAAAAGATTGTTAAACATGACGGTTGACGATCAAAATTTTCTAAATAAAGTATAAATAGGATTAGCTGTTATATTCAAACTATTATTAATAAAAATCAAAATTTGAATTAATATTAGTGTCACCCCAACTCCCAGGAGAAGCAGGTGAAGCGCACGGGTCCAACAGAAAAATGGCACAAACATATTGTTCATAAGGATACTATATTACACACTAAACGTTACATCATTTTACCTTATCACTTACACACTAACGTATATACACAAGTAAATCTCTAAATGCAGTTTATCCTTAGCAGATACTATTGAATGTCGAGCAATATTAGTTTAAAAGGGTGGTTCAGTTGATCTCGAGGGGTGGCTGGAGGAGATCTATTATAGTTTAAGGGTCAAGTAGTAATTAGTTTATTTTAATTATCACATAATTGAATTAGTATTTGGTTATATGTAGGAGTCCTAGTATCAAGGAAACTTAGCAGTCAAGTTAACAGTAGTATATATAGGGTCGAGAGTCTTGTTATCTTATTTTGTATTCAACTTTTCAGTATTAATAAAAAAGAGTCGCTAAAAGTGTTTAGCAAGTTCTGAGTTTACTGGGTTGATTTACGGGTTGGGGTTCAAGGCCACAAATCAAGAAGTGGTATCAGAGCCTTACGAAGAAGAAACCAATCAGCAGCAATAGAATCCGATCAGAGGCAGTAAACAGAAGCCCTGATCGCAGGAGTGTAGTTCCCGAATTTCGGAGGATCGATTATGAAACCAAACCCTTGTTTATCACAAACACGGTCACGAGTGCGGAATCCCCGTGACGATGCCAAACCAAAGACAGATAATGATAACACAAAGTAACCAATGAATCACAGTCAATTGATTAGATGAGAACAGGTATCAAACACATACACACAATGTTTGAAGTAAAACTCTCAGAAGGTTATGCTCTCATGGTTTCTGTGTGAAACCAGAGGGCCGAATTTCGGAGGATCGATTACGAAACCAAACCCTTGTTTATCACAAACACGGTCACGAGTGCGGAATCCCCGTGACGATGCCAAACCAAACACAGATAATGATAACACAAAGTAACAATGAATCACAGTCAGTTGATTAGATGAGAACAGGTATCAAACACATACACACAATGTTTGAAGTAAAACTCTCAAAAGGTTATGCTCTCATGGTTTCTGTGTGAAACCAGGGGGTGTTTATATAGGCAGCCCAAGCCTAGTGTTGACGAAACACAAATTGGGCTTGACAAAACATCATGGACGACGAAACACAAGGTTCGTCACCCATCACGAGAAAACATGGGTTTGTGACCCTACAGGAGTTTCGTCATACATGTGCTCGACGAAACTTGGAGTTTCGTCGAGGGCTGCAAAAGTTGTGTGCTGCAAACTGTCAAACAGTTTGCAGCAAACACATAAACACACAAACATAACATAATTACCAATATGCAACATGCATTAATCATTTAACATTACAAAACAGACGAGACAAACTTGTCGGACCATAGAAAGATAGGAGGATATCCAACTAAGGTCGACGGCGAATACAGACTCGGTAACTAAAAAGACCGTACAAATACATCGTTAAACTAGAACAAGTTACAGACACAAAATAATTCACCAACAAGGAGGAACCTGATTGAAGTCCTGTCGATTACATCGGAACTAGAAAGGGAATATTCTGGTCAAAACCTGACCTGTTTCTGAACGCAAGAATCAAGAAAAACAGAGTAGCAGCGATAATAATGGCGGAACTTCAGGTGGTCGGCAGAATCAAGAAATTAAGCCAAACGGATTATAAAACCTGGATGACCTGCATAAAATCTTACCTGCAAGGGCAAGATTTGTGGCAGGTTACGAACGGCACCGATGTCTGGCAACCCACTAACGATATAAACGGAGCAGTCGGTAAGTGGCAAATCAAAGTGGGCCGCGCTATGTTTATTATCAAGATGACGGTTGAAGAAGATATTCTTGATCACCTCCAAGATATCGAGTACCCGAAGGCGGCATGTGACACCCTCGGATCACTTTTTTTGGAAAAAGAATGACGCTCGTCTTCAGATGCTTGAAGGAGAACTATTAACCGCCTCACAAGGAGATCTATCTGTGTCTCAATACTTCAGAAAAATAAAGAATCTGTGTCGAGAAATAGGCGATCTCAATTTACAATCCAAAATAAGCGAGGCCCGTATGAAACGTATTATTATACATGGGTTGAAACCTGAATACAGGAGCTTCATTGCAGCCATCCAAGGTTGGGTAAATCAGCCAAACCTCATTGAATTCGAGAATCTGTTAGCAGGCCAAGAGGCCTTAGCAAACAGTTTGTGGGCTTTCAGGTTAAGACGGAAGAAGAGAAGGCTCTTTATGCGGAAAAAGGAAAGAGTCGAAATAATAAACCATGGAATAAGCCCAAGACAAACAAGAAGACCAGGAAAACCGACTGGAACAAAAAGGGTCGAGAAAATCTTGGCGAAAATCAGCTGGTACCCCAAACCTTGTCAGGATATTCCTCTTTATGAAGGATAGCACTTCTTGATCCCTGACCTGGACAAAGGCTTCTGCTTCAACCCACTTGGAGAAATAATCTGTCATTTCCAACATGAAAACCTTTCCTCCTGGAGCTTTTGGGAGTTTCCCAACTATATCCATACCCCACTTCATAAATGGCCAAGGGGATACAATAGGATAAATTGGCTCAGCAGGCTTATGCAGTATATTGTTGTGTCTCTGACATGCATCACACATTCGAGCATACTCTGCAGCATCCTTTCTCATAGTCGGCCAGTTGTATCCTGTTCTTAACACCTTCGAGAACAAAGATCTGTCCCCAGTATGGTTGCCACAGTCTCCTTCGTGTATATCTTGAAGTACCTCCTTGGTTTCAGGATCTTCCAAGCACCTTAGGTATGGACCTACAAGGGATTTCTTATACAAAATATTATTTATAATAGTAAAACGGGATACCTTCATCTTGAAAGCCTTAGGATTTTCATCCTTTGGGATATCTCCTTTTTCAAGATATTTCACAATTGGAGCCATCCAGGATTCAGGATTCTTCTCAAGATATTCATCACCAGGATCCTGGATACTTGCTACCTCCTTATCCTGTGATCTGAGGTGTTCCATTGCAGGATACAGGATATGTAGCGTTTTGGTCAAAAATTACCGAAGCAATTTAGTGATCAAATTAGTTAAGTGAGGTAGTGTGCTTGAAAGGTGTGTCGAAAATATTCAAGTTAAGTTATTTGCTAAAATAGTTTGAGGATACGGCTCAGGATACAGAGCTGTATTTATGATCAAACAATGAGCAAAAAAGGTAAACGGTGACACATGATATACGAGGAAAGCCCTTGATCAATCTAGATCGCTGGCACAAAACCTCGGGAGCTGACAATCCTAGATGCCTTGTTCTTCTATTACTTCAAATATCAGGATACAGTGCAGGATATTATGCGGATCAACTAGGTGTTACAATGTGATTTGAATACAAGTGTTGGTGTGTAGTTGTTTTGGTCAAAAATCACACAAGGATAATGCAACCAAATCTGATTTTGTGAGGTATGATGCTTGGTTAATTGTATGAATGACAAGTATATGAAATCAACGATGAACACCGAGATTTATACGAGGAAAAAGCCCTTGATCAAGAGATGATCTCCGGCATAAAAAACCGCGGGTGATGGAAACTACCGATCACCAAATATATTGGAAAAACAATAATGATCCTTGTACAACTTCGGAAGAAAACAAGCTCAATACATTGAATTGCTAACGTAAATGTGTCATTTTGCTAAGTTCACAGAGAATTCGAGTGTTATGTGTTTTTTCTGTGGTGTGTACGACTTATGCCTCAAATGAGCTTGTTTCCCCTTAAAAAGATAAGAGATATCAATTAACAAACTTTCCTAAAAAGGTGGAAATGGCCCATGTTCTCCAAAAACGGTTATATTTCATCAAGCATGTGCCATATGAACGAATATTCCCTGAAATTCCAGCTAAGAATGAGTCCACTACGTCCATTACCTGCATTCAAACATTAAAAACGTGACAATTGTTAGAAAACATAAGTTCTGTTAAGGATCCTGGATCCTCAAACTCTGGATCCTCAAACTCTCTGCATCATCCATTAAGGATCCGTGATCCATGCCCAGTCTCAGGATAGATGATCCTTAGCATAAAATTCATGCCCTAACAGTAGTGATTGCTAGTAACTAGAGAGTAAAGTGTGCGAATGAAAGTGAGTGCCTTAACTTGATCCGATCATACTATTTATAGTTAAACGAAAACAACTAACTATCCTAATAAACCGGGATGCTTCGAATATTCCCAAGTAAACATTGCAGTCCTGGTCTTTCGGGATAAACGTCTTTATTTCAAATGATTTGCCCGAGTCTTGGGGGGAAGAAGTCTTCTTGAACGTTGGAGACTTGTACCTCTTAATCTGCACGTGATTAATTCAGTCAATACCAGGATATCGTACCAGGATGTTACCAATATCCTGATCCGGTATCCTTATCACAAGTAAATAATCAAAAGCAGAATATTAGTCAGGATATATGCTCAGAAAATGACCCATAACAATTGTCCCCAAAATATATCTGTTGGTATACCAGTCCAACGGATATATTTTAAAACTTTATCTCGCAAACCGAGGTTATTAAATTGAAATGACGGTCAAGATAGCACTATGTAACTTCCAACGCGCTTTTCACTCGATGGACATCCATTATGCCCCTATATCTTCTCTCTTCTTGTTTGATAACCAGATACCAACAACAGAATCTCCAGGTAATCACTTTTCCCTTCCTCATTTCCTGTTAATATTATTTTTCCTCCAATGGCCACTAGAGTCCATTCCCAAACCGGTGAATCGTCGGACTCCTTCGTTCAGCAAAATCTTCTAAAAAATCCAGAGAAGGAGATTTGTGCTTTTGATAATGCAGACATTGCGGCATTGAGAGCCTCCGGCGCGTTTCACGATGGCACGATTTTTAGACCATTTGATCGATTAATTAGATCAGATGTTTCTTCTGCCGATTGGGTCTGTTTTCCAGCATACCCTTTTTCGCTAGGTCTTCGGTATCCCTTTCCTGAGTTCATAATGTGATTCTTTCGAACTACTGGTAGTTCCTTTGCCCAAACCATACCCATGGTTTGGAGAGTATTGATTGTGCTTAACCAAATCAAAAGCCTTCATTATCCCGACCTCTGCATCGAAGATATGCCAATTGCTTACCGCCTCCGATCACATGGTTCCAGTCGGTTCCTACTCTTTTCAACTTCCAGCAAACCCCTCATACTTAAGGCCACCAAAAACGAAGATGGATGGCAACGCAAGTTTTTCTTCGTCAAACGGGACTCCATCCATGAGGGTGCTAATCTTCTGGTGGAGTGGTTAACCACCGGTAGGATCATGAATACCCCCACACACATTGAGACTTTTATCCTCTGCTAATTTCGTTTTATTTGATTTTTTGCAG
Source organism: Helianthus tuberosus (assembly GCA_030545235.1). Classification (NCBI taxonomy): domain Eukaryota; kingdom Viridiplantae; phylum Streptophyta; class Magnoliopsida; order Asterales; family Asteraceae; genus Helianthus; species Helianthus tuberosus. The sequence goes on along the minus strand of CM060433.1, from coordinate 10,973,718 downwards.
TGAACTTTAAGGAAGTCTCTCCCCCTACTGCAAAATCTGAAAAAAGAATCGAAGCGGTTTACCAGCTACCGGCAAGTGACAGGAGTTTTACCACACACGTCCCAAGTTCCAGTCAATACTCATCGTCTGAAATTTCTGGTAAGAATCACTTTGTAAATGACTGATTAATGTAATACAATATAATGAAGAGTAATAAGGATATAGGACTTTCCTTTTATGCAGCACCGGCCAAGATCCCTGAGGTTTTCGACCTTGAGGAGCTAGACAGTTACTCCGATCACGTCCAGATCAAGAAGGAGCCTAGTCCTAAGGCCACGGCCTCCTCCAAGCCCAGCAGCTCCAAGGCTATTACCATTCCCAAGCCTTCGCCAGCTACTAAGCCCCGGAGCTCAAGTTCGCGCAAAAGGAAAGAACCTGACTCACCTGTCATCTCTGATACATTTCCTTATGAGAACCATGGGTTCATTGAGGCAAGCGGATTCATGACCTCTTTTCTCAACCAGGTTTGTATCCTTGAGCTATATCCTGCACCTTATGCTGGTTATAAGTATTTATTAAAATCAATACCTGTTCTCTCACTTTGCAGGGTCTCGAACGTTTGGTTCATTTATATCAAGAATCATGTGGGCTCAACAAGACGCTCGAGTCTAAGTTGAAGAAAGCTGAGCTCACCATCTCCGATCAGGGTTTGATTGCAGCCGCAAAATCTCGGCATTACGAGGACAAATTCAAGGCTATGACCCAAGAACACCAGGCCGCCCTCAACAAAGCCACTCTTGAGGCCCAAGCCGATCTTGATGCTGCCCATGCTCAACACGAACGAGATATGATTAGCTACCGGGATAGCCTTAAAAGTTCCATCGTTACTTCCCTTCTTCAGGCCAGGCTAAAGATGGCCCACGAAGCCAAGGCATTGGGCTTCGAATGCCCCTCTTGGGTTGTCAATGCTTGGGAGGCAAAGCTAAGGAGTCTCGGCAGTAGTCCGGTTAAACCCGCAGCTGAAGGATCCTCAAAGGTGGTTGAAAAACCAACTAATGCTGAAAAGGACGCTCAAACTAATCCCGAAACGGATGCTGTCGAAAATGTCATGGGCGAAGAAGACACTGGCTCCTAATATTTATTTATCTTAAATTTGAGAGTTATGTCTGTTGTAACAATTTACTTTTTTGTCCTTTGAACACTTTGATAACCAGAGGTGGATGGGTCCTAGGTTTTAGGACGAAGCCTTTGGTTATCGGCTGTTGGTACACTTTATGTGGACGCGACTCGACTCGGTGCGATTCGACTCGGTTCGATTCGGTTCGGGTCGACTCGGTTAGGTCCGGCTCAAGCCCGACGTCACGACATTCCTCAGTCGTGCGCCCCAGAGTTCGACACGCGAAGCACGGAGCGCCGCAAGCCTTTCCCGCAAACACATCTCCATGACATCACCTTAGTGATGTCATGATGATGTCACAAGCTTTGTCTTATGTTGAAATAATGAAAGATTGTAAACAGAAACATGTCCGGGCCGTAATTCTTTCATTGGGCCGAAGACTTTTTTGGCTTTTGACTTGGATTGGGCTTATATTACACTCGATGAAACAGATTAGGAATATATGTATGTCGACGAAACAGAATGTGTTTCGTCGACTTTAGTGTTTCGTCGTGCCTTTATGCGTTTCGTCAGTCTGTGTCTGTGTCTAGTATAAATACCCCTCTCAGTTTCACTTTGAAACAGAGATGAGAGCATACCCTTAAAGAAACTCTGTCAAAACTGTGTTTGTATCAGTTTGTAATCGGTTCTCATCCCGTTTACTCAATAGAGTGTGTTTCATTGGTTAATCCGTGTTCTTTATTAACTGTGTTTGGTTTGCACCGTCACGGGGATTCCGCACCCGTTACCGTGTTTGTGATAAACAAGGATAGGTTTTCGTTATCGATCCTCCACCGGGGAAAAACGGGACCTACAAGTGGTATCAGAGCCTTGGCTCTTTTCCTTGTTTAAAACCAAACATTGTCGTGTTTGAAACAAGTGTGTTATTGTTTTTTTTCAGATTTTTGTTCTTGAAAAACTCATTATTTTCTGGAAAAATACTTCTAAAATCAGTGTTTATGGTGTTGGTTTGCTAAAAGTTTTATCGAAAACCTTGTTTGTTTGAGTGTTTACATATTAACATTTGGTTTTTGTTGAAAGTTTTAGGAAAAATTGTGTTTCGAAAATTTTATCCGGTGAAATTTTGACCGGAATCATCGTTCTGTTCATCTGATCTTGATAGTGTTCTTCAAATATTTCTGTTGTTTGATCTGAATTTTGTGTTAAATTAAAAGTATTAATTGATTATAATATAATTGTTTGACATTTGTGATAAATTGATGATGGTTTGTTGAAATTAGAGATGTCTCGAATACAGCAAGTTTGAAAATTGAGGCTCTGTGTCAGAAGATAAGGTTCAAGAAATATCTACCAAGAAAATATCTACCATCTGTTTCGTCGATAGGGCCTTACATTTGTGTTTCGTCGCCTTTAATCACATCAGTTTCGTCGACCTGTTATTAAATCTGTTTCGTCGAAGTGGGCTTCAAATACTTTGGGCTTCTTATTTTATTGGGCTTCAAGTGTTTCGCCGATATCAACAAACAACAAAACTGTTTCGTCGCATATTTCTGTTTCGTCGTTATCAAACAGATTTCATATCTGTTTCGTCAATCACATCAGTTTCGTCGACCAGCAAAAAGGATTCTGTTTCGTCGATAGGGTCTCACAACTGTTTCGTCGATACTTGTAAATTTTTAACAGAGGACTTCCAAAAGTGTGATAACAGTCTGTTTTCAAGAGAGTGATCATTTTTTCACATACATACATCAAATATGAGTTGCACGAGCCCTTGGGATTGGAGTACGGATCCACTACCAGATCTAAAACAGATGTTGATGGCCGAATATATGAGGAGTACCATACCTCAACAACAACAGTCAATAAGTTCAAGTCAATGGGCAATGGTGTCGAATCAAAATCAGAGCATTCAAAATATTTTGCTTAGTGAGAATGAGACGGGTAGCAACAATCGCCCTCCAAAGTTAAATTACATGAATGACTATTCATCATGGAAGGGTCGTTTCCATAACTACGTTCAAGGGCAAAACACAGAATTATGGACGTGTTTCATCTCTGCATTTAGTGAAGCTCTTGAAGAAGCAGGATCAAATGCGACAACTTTCAATAATATGCAAGAAGCCGACAAAAAGGCATATGATCTAGAGAAGAAGGCGTATGCTATTCTCACTCAAGCACTTCACAGAGACATCTTTCATCAATTCTCATATTGTAAGACCACAAAAGGTTTATGGGATGCATTGGTAGCGAGAGGAGAAGGAAATGCAGCTACTAGAAAGATACGCCATGATTTATTGAAGAAAGAGTTTGAATCATTTCAGTTCTTGGAGAATGAAACTCTAAATGATATGACTTCTCGTTTTTATCATTTGATTAGTGAAATGACTTCTTATAGTGTTGCTGCAACTCATTCGGAAATGGTTGCACGATTTGCTGATGCTCTACCTCCTAAGTGGAGTCCATTCATTGAACTTCTAAAGCATACGGGCGCTCTGGATGCAGCCAATGTCAGTCTTTATGAATTCATTCAGAAGTTGGAGCACAAGAACGAAGAGGAAATTCGGAAAGCTAAAAGGATTGCAACTGCACCTCCTCAAAACACAGAAATGTATTTTCCTGGTTTTAGTCCTTCAGCTAGTTCTAGTTCCATTCAGCAACCGAAGCTTCAAACGGCGTTTGTATCAAATACAAGCACATCTAAGTTTCCACAGTTCAATCAAAGTGCTTATCTTTCGCAATCTAAACCCCAACCTCAACCTCAAGTCTCCACAACACAACCTCAATTCGATCCAAGTGTCGATTGTGGTCCGGCCATACAGTTGGGAAACGGTGATCAAACAAGAACTGTGTTTTACGCTGAGATTGTCAAGAATGTCAATGATGGTGAATCTTCAGGAAAAGATAATAGTTCAGGATACAGTGGCAGTTCGGATGAAGAATCGAATTTGAATGAAAGAACTGATTCTGAAGCTGATAATTTGTCGAATGACGCTAACAAGAAATCTGACTTGATCAAGAAAGCTGATGCTACATCAGAAGAAATGGAGAAGATTCTCACTGAAGATGGATCTTTCTCTTCTCAGACTGCCTTCATGGCTAATATCACAGCCTCTTCGAGTCAGGTAAATTCTGAAACTCCTAGCATATGTAGTGATTGTGCTAATATGAAACATGAATGTGATAGAGTGAAACTTGAATGTGATACGATTCATAGTCACAATCAGAGTTTAGTTGTTGAACTGTCAAAGTGCAAAGAGGCAAACATGGCCTTAGCTCGCAATGAAAAGGAGTTTAAAACAGTTATTGAAACCCAAAAGAAAAGTGTTTCCGAATTAACAAAAACTGTTTTCAACAAACAAATTGGTATTAATAACTACATTAATATCATTGAGGAAACCAAGAAAGAGCTAGCCGTGGCCAAGTGTGAATATGAAGCGATCAAGCTCAAATTGGAGAGTTATTCTAACTCCCGATATGTGCTCGATCACATCATTGACGTTCAGAAACTAAAAGGAAACGTTAAAGGCATTGGTTATAGGAAGTGTCCACCCCCTTTGAGACACGACTATACCAAGTTGCCCGATGAAGAGGATATGCCTCGGTATGAACCCAGTGTGCCTCTTGATTATGAGGAAGTTTCTACTGGCCTAGGGTTCAAACCGGACAATTCATCGGAGGGCTCATCTGATCGGAAAGAAAAGTCATCATGTGCTTCAAATCAAAGTTCTCCAACCATTGAGGACTATGATTCTTCAGATGATGAATCAGATGTGAATGACCAGGATGAATCACTTGATGAGATGAAAGGAGTAGAAATTCCAATTGAGAATCATATTCTTTGTGATCCTCCTACTCCTGCCGTGCAACCTGTTGCCAAGCAAGTGATAGATCCTGTCAAGGATGTCAAAGATGACAATGAATGTGTGTCTGCTGTTAAGAGCAATAACGTGTTGTATACTTTAGTCGGTGATAGTAAAATTTATTCAGACATAGATTTTCCAATCAAAAACGTCAATCAAACTGTGATTGACAAAGTGTTTGAAGATAATACAAGAAAATTTTTGGGAAAGACAATCCCTGGAAAACAGAAATCACCGACAAAGCAACAACCTGTTGCTTCTAAGGGTAAACAACAGCAACAACGAGCTCCAAAGCCAAAGGCTAAGGTTGAATCAAAAGGAGCTCGTTACAAGAAGAAAGCAAAAGATGTCAAGTTTGTAGCATCAAAGGGTACTGATAAAATTGAGACTTTTGAAAACAAATCAAACACCGATTTTGTCCAACAAGTCAAGATTTTAAAACGTAACGCTCAAAACAATTACACCCAACACACAAATGGGTGTGATAAAGGAACAAGTACCTCTGTATCTACAGGTTCAACACGTGAAAGTCGAACCGGTTCTCCTAAGTTTATTGAAAGGAGAACTTGTTTCAAATGTGGGAAGTTTGGGCATATCATTAGAGACTACACAAACTCGCCCAAACCAAATTTTGTTGAAAGAGCCCCCTCTGAACAAGTTCACCCACAACGTCATCCTGTTTTACCAAAACATGATAAAAGAACTGTTAAAGAACAAGAAACAAAACAACGACGTCAAAACGTTAAAGAAGTTGAAAAGGCGTTAAAACCGGAGGTTGTCCAAACAAAGTCTGTTAAGTTAGAAATTAAAAATGAAAAACAAAAACAGATTTGGAAACCAAAATCGGTAACTATTTCAGGGGAAGCTCACTCCATTCCGAATCATCAGGAAATCGAAGTCACAATCCTCGATGATGAAGGACGACCCAAGTCTGTTAAGGCTTGGGTCCCCCTCTCCAACTAATCTCTGAGTGAGTGTGCAGGATGTTCCAGGAGGAACTATCGATAGTCATCGGATTGTTGATAGTGGAGTGTCCATGCACAAGATCGGCGGCAAAAGAAATTGTTGCCTTTGATGGAGAGAAAAAGGAAAGAAGACAGAATTGTCTGTCGAAAGAAATTGAAAAGCTTCGACAAATTGAAAATCATTTCAAAGTTTGATTGTTAAAGGTTTTTATCGGGTCCCCAGGATAGATTCAATCAAAATGTACGCACCTGCAGCACGTCTGATGTTCAAAATCAACAAGATGAACGTGCAGTGTACATTTCTTCGCGGTGTGATTGAAGAAAATGTGTTTGTTGAACAAACCAACCGGGTGTGCGGATGCCTTGGCGTGGATTGAACAACCGCACACTACTTCTGAAAGAGAAAGACAAAGACCTTCGCTGGTGCAATGTGGAAGACCAGCCGGACCCAAAGGTTTCTGATCTTGTTGCTGTGAAGAGATTTCTCGGTAGCTACATAATCGACTTTGGAATCCACACCGGGTGGATATCCAGTTTGGGAGAGCACTCAAATTCCTTGCAATGCATGAAGCAGTTGCAGGATACGGTTTTGAACTTCTAATCTCTCCTATACTTGTCGATATTTAAGTTGCTTTATGAAATATTATATCATCTCGTACAACACTCTTTGGCCTGACACGTTGAACTCGAATATCACCTCACACGTGATTGTTTCACTATGAAACTCGTCAATGTTGTCATGGTCCGCACCACTTACCGACATGCCAACTCATTTTTCCAAAATTCGAGAAATTATTTCTGATTCAAAATTAATTTTGGTAAACGGCATTGAGGTAAAACATGAGTTAACCAACATCGGAAAATCATTTTTGTAAATACCTTTATGTTTTTTTTTAAATTTATCTTAGTTTGTTGATTTTTGGGGGAGTAAATTCAAAAACAGTAAAAAATTTCAAAACGCAAAAACAATAGAAAAACAAAAATGAGTTTCCTGGCGAGAAAAAGAGAAAATGATAGTACATCAGTGGTTTGTCTAAACCTCTTTAAACTGAAATGCAAAATGAAAAATGTTAAGCAGCTCTATATAAGATGTATCGGAAGGCTCACAATCATTTTAAAGTGTGCAGGGTGATATAAATCTTAAATCGACTGAAGACCGGGTGGGAACCACACATTGGCATATGGTCTTAGTACCGAAATTTCGTTTGAGAGATTGCCGAGGTTCTGAGATATTCGGTCTTTATGCTGCTTATCATCTGGGTATCATGGTTGTATTAAACCGTAAAAATAACAGAGACGAAGTCTAAGATCTTCCATGAAACTATACATACGTGTACATATTGCATACGACCTCAATAAGTGATCAACAATCACATGTCCAAACAAAATAAGTGATAAAGTATCAAAAATTCTTTCCGGGAGTCAAGTTCGTCTCTCTGCTGTACGAAAGTACTGACCTGTTCACGGACTTGCTCTTGTGCCCTCATGCATCGAAAATCAAGTTCCTCATCAATAAGTGATTATATCACATAGGGCTTGTTTTCAAATCAAAATAAGTGAGTTTCTCACATTCTTTTATACGGTCAAACAGATGATAATCGGTATACTCACCGGTAAGATGAACTCTCGTGCATACCTTGATACGGGAATGTGTCGTGTGTGGATGAACACCGGTCGGTAAGTATAAATCATACCTTAACGTATCCCCTCACCATGATTACATCTAATAAGTTGAGCTTATGTGGACAACAATACCGATAATTGTTATAGGATGCTTATCTAATTGTTAACTAATTGAACAAAAAGAGCGTTTTGGCATGACCGTACACTGATATGATTCTCTTACCCTCGAAACTCGCAAAAAGAATGTCTGTAAATATTTATTTACTGCTTTTCGTTTCTGCATCTTTGTATATATTTATTTATTGCTTTCCGTCTTTACATTTGAAAAATGAAAAATTGTCAAAAATATTTTAGGTGTGTTTTAATATAAACTTTATAAAAGCCAAAAAGATTTTGCTTCTAGTTTATTTTAGATTGACTGATGTTGGAACTCGAGTCTATCCTATCCAAAATCCTGATTGTAAGCCGGAAAACAATTGCATCTTCATAAACTGTCGAAGTTAACAAGTTTTGAAAGTTAAGAACTAAAATTGAACAAATTTGTTTAAACTTTCAAACTGTTGTCGGTCGGTGTTTGATTGAGATTTGATCTCATATGTGTCTTTTGTTTAAATGTTAACTATATTCCAAGCGGTTGTTCTCATTATGCGTTTAGCTTTCTTGCCTGTGCAGATGCTAAAGGCGAGGAGAACATGTTCGATGACAAGCTTTGGAATGAAGACACGAAGTGGAGGCACTCAAAAGATAAAAATGATCAAGTTGCCATTGATCCTTCATCAACACCACAAGGATCTGAATAATTGACAAATCAAATGATTCACGAGCATGACTCAATGGAGAGTTCATTCTAAGGGGGAGTTTGTTAACACACTACCTAAATGAAAAGGGAGTTTGTTGATACACTTTCTTCTTATGACGCGTGAAGACTTTGAAGATCCTCTGACATGAAAGACACGGAAGACGAACCTCACGAGTAGCGTCCAAGGGGGAGTTTGTTGGTACACTTTATGTGGACGCGACTCGACTCGGTGCGATTCGACTCGGTTCGATTCGATTCGGTTCGGGTCGACTCGGTTAGGTCCGGCTCAAGCCCGACGTCACGACATTCCTCAGTCGTGCGCCCCAGAGTTCGACACGCGAAGCACGGAGCGCCGCAAGCCTTTCCCGCAAACACATCTCCATGACATCACCTTAGTGATGTCATGATGATGTCACAAGCTTTGTCTTATGTTGAAATAATGAAAGATTGTAAACAGAAACATGTCCGGGCCGTAATTCTTTCATTGGGCCGAAGACTTGAGGTTGGGCTTTTGACTTGGATTGGGCTTATATTACACTCGACGAAACAGATTAGGAATATATGTATGTCGACGAAACAGAATGTGTTTCGTCGACTTTAGTGTTTCGTCGTGCCTTTATGCGTTTCGTCAGTCTGTGTCTGTGTCTAGTATAAATACCCCTCTCAGTTTCACTTTGAAACAGAGATGAGAGCATACCCTTAAAGAAACTCTATCAAAACTGTGTTTGTATCAGTTTGTAATAAGTTCTCATCTCGTTTAATCAATAGAGTGTGTTTCATTGGTTAATCCGTGTTCTTTATTAACTGTGTTTGGTTTGCACCGTCACGGGGATTCCGCACCCGTTACCGTGTTTGTGATAAACAAGGATAGGTTTTCGTTATCGATCCTCCACCGGGGAAAAACGGGACCTACATCGGCTAGTATTGTTTATTTTAAACAGTACCACTTTTCTACCTATTTACTGTTCTTTGTAATTTTTTGTCATGCATTACTTAGTTTAGATTTTAGTTTTGCAAAATTAGTGTTACTATTTCTATGAAAATATCTTGATCAATATACTCCGTGGTATCCTATGAAGACCTTTGGCAAATAGAACTTCTCAAAATCCACACAATTCAGACAAAGTTTCAAAAAATAGTTTATTCTTCAAAATCTCAAATAATTTAAAATTTTCAAAGGAAAAAGATGGTTTACTTAGCATTTATAAACAAATTCCACTCCAATTTTTTTTTTAAACCCACGTATTGTATCCTAAATATTCCAACCAAATGTCCTGAATCACATCCTGAGAACATATTTCGGGAATATATCCTAAAGATATATCCTAATCAGGATACTTAAACTTTAAACATGGTTTCAAAAGTTCAAACAAGTCATGTAAGATTCACAAAGGAAAGATCATACCAGGAATAGAGTGTAACCCTAGTACCAAACTTCAATCCTTCTTGTAACTCCTTTGTCACACCCCAAATTTCCACGTGTTACCGGTGGGCCCGGTAGGGGAGTAACGTGACGTGGTTGGCAACATCATAGTCAAACAACACAATTTATAAATGCACAGCGGAAGCAAAAGGATAAATATATTACAATCCAAAATAATGTAACATCAAAGTATTACAACGGAAGTAAAGGATCCACAGGCGGATTGAAAATAAAATAACACTGTTCAATGGACTTTAGGCATCTAAGCTTGCGAGACTCTTTAATGATGCTAGGAGTAGCCAGCCGATTCCGATTAGTACCTGCACTTAGCCTTTTTGGAAAATACGTCAGTTTACACTGGTAAATACAATCAACTGACTCATTTTGAAAAGGTTTTGAAAATGATTGATTTGAATGCACATGGCACAAATAATATTTATAACTTGGGTTACTTATTTAAATATATAAACTTGTACAGGATTTACATGTTTCTTATGCGTTCAGTAGCCCGGATCGAGCCGGGTTAAAGATTAATGGACACACCACATTTAATTATGAGACACCGACGGCGTACGCCTACGCCGGGTGCTAAGGTCGTGGCCATTTCGTAAAATGATGCCAGGGATATCCGGGACAACGGTCATTAACCCCCAAAGGCTTTAAGTAAACAAAACAAATTAAACGGAGACATCTCAATAATTTAACCATAATAAGATTAAATATTCAACGCCCGACCAAGCGGTATTTTATACACCGTACCCCAAGCCCGTATAGGGAAATAAGTTAAAAGTATTTACCTGAGCTTAAATATAAATTCAATCCCAGCCGTATCAAATCAGCAAGTACAGATAGCTTTTACTGGGCTCCTAAATCTGGAACGAATGTTTTTAAATAACCTATTAGAATCCTAACGGGTCTTTAATTAAGCCTTGACTTAGACCGGTTAGTTTTCCAGAGGAATATACGGTTCAAACGCATGTTAAGGCGAAGACTGGAATAGAATGTGATTTAGACCCGACAAGTTCGGAGACTCGTATAATATGGGTATTTTATACACATTCTGGATTTTGAGATAATAACGATAAGGTTTGACCCGTTTCGGCTAATTTATGCAAACTAGTTACATAAACCGAACCGAGCGCGTATGAAGCGTAACGGGTAACCGTAAGAGTCCTAAACAGGTTTCCTAAGTTAACATGCCTTAAATATGTTGTGATATCAGTAGGATACCTTCCGTTATGCCCAAAACGAGTTTAATCTATAATTAAGCCCCGTAGGGGTATTTTGGTCATTTTAAAGTTTATAAAAGGAATTAATTTATCTTCTGTGATCTGGGTCTGATTAAATCAGTAAAATGGTTTATTTTAACAGGTTATAACATTTGGTTATAAGTCATATATACCAAAATAGTTTTAAACCCTAACTATGCGTATAATACGCGTATAAAGTCGTTTTAAGCGACGTACGGGTTAAAATAGGATTCTGAGTTTCCTGATCAGTTAAACAGGTTCAAAATACTCCATTTAATATTTAAAATCAGTAGCAATTGGATTTGCATCAAAAGGATTTGTAAAACTCATTTTATGGCCGAAAAGGGCTTATTCGGTATTTACCGAATTAAGGCGATAATCCTAGCTTATGATCAGTTTAAAAATAACTAAAAATCTTCAAAAATCCCAAAATATTATTTAACATCAGTGGGTAAAAGCTTTGGTGTTAAAAATGGGTTTTAGATAGGCGTTACGCTAATGACGTTATTTAATTACTAAGAATCGCTATAATTACGTCATTAAGCATAACTCCTAATCTGGACCTCCGCTTGATGTGAAAATTTACAGACATGTCTAATAATCAGTAACTAAGATTATTTTACTTTCATATCTCCAAAATCTCGTTTTATGATCATAAGGGCATTACGGTCAATATTTAGGCGATTAACGGAAACATCGGACAATTAAGGATTCATGTGGCATAAGCGCAGGGGGTTATACCAACATGTAACTAGGTCCTAATGGAACTTTAAGGCATGTCTAAAACTATCTAAACCGGGTCAGAACTGAGGTCAAAGCAAAAGTCAAACTTTTGCGTCTTTTGGCTCCGAATCGGTTCAAAACAGAAAGTTGTCGAATCAAACAAGCGTAGACAAGTTTTTATACTTATTATCAGTTTATAAGAATGATAAAATAGGTGATACGCCTTTTACATCATTAATCATGTGTTAAATCGAAAATACCATTTCTGTTGACTTTTTCGGATAACGTTTGACTCGACAAACGACATAGTTGGATCGGGAATCAAAGGGTGCCCTTTTAAGGGTTAATTGTCCACAATATTACCAACTTGTAACAACTTTCGTTTCGACAAAACTCTGGACCGTTTATGATTTATCGTAAGGTCAAACCGTAGTTACGACGGTTTGATTTCTAGGCTATAAACTAAGCATAACCCAAACAAGAAGAATCAAGGGTACTTACATACGTCTAATGAATGATTTGGAAAGCTTGTATCAGTTCTTGAGCTCCTCTAAAAGTCCAGAAGTTGAAATGTGCATGTATGTTGCAATATGAGACTTTATAAGAACTTTGATCTTTCACAAATTGATGCCAAATGAGTCTAGCAATGATCCAAGATCAGTACATGTGCCCCCTATAGGCTATAAACCATCTTAGGAAGCCCATAGAATCGAAAAACTAAGTTTAAAGTCGGTTACAACATGCAAACAGGCACCTGCCCGTTTTTTCTGCATCTGCAGGTCTGACGCGGGCCGCCTCACATTTTGTTAAATCTCACGCGGGCCGCCTGAGCCTTATGTTCAGGTTTCCCATTTTTCTTTAATTGCATTTTGGCCCCCGGTCCTCCTAAACGTCGCTTTCACTTGCATTCTTGCATTATGGGACTTTAAAATTGACATTTAGGGGCTTTAATACTTATACCATCTTTGTGAAGTCCTCGGGTAACCTTGTGGTCACCCGAAAAGTCGTGAATTTCAACGTTTACACTTTTAATCCCTCGAATACGAATTCTATCATAACTTTCTCATACGATAACGAAACTTGGTGAAATTTTTATCACACATTCTAGTGAGCATAATATACCGTTACAAAGCTTCGGGTTTGCTAAAAGGTCACTCAGAGGTATATCTTAACATGTTGACACATTTAACCCCTGTAGTTTGTAATCTCTCACTTTCTTTTACAATTCGCTTCGTATGATCCATGATCCATTCGTTTAAGGTAATAAATATCACGTAGTGTTATTGTAAAGTATAATTATTCATTGTTGACACTTTGAACCCTCAAATTCACATAGTTTCTATGTTTGTCAACTTTAGTCCTTCCAGAACATTCTTTCACACGTTCAAACTTATGACACGTGTCAACACATTATAGGACGCAAATTTTCGAGGTGTTACATCCTCACCCCCTTAAAAGAAATCTCGACCCCGAGATTTACTGAAATAGATGAGGGTACTTTTCTTTCATCGTGGACTCAACCTCCCACGTATACTCGGGACCTCTACGGGCATCCCATTTGAACTTTACAATTGGTACTTGCTTCCTTCGAAGCTTCTTAACCTGTCGATCCTCAATCGATATAGGATGTTTATCACATCGTAAATCCGCATATCAATTTGTGATAGTGCTCCTTGACTTATTGGCGGAACACCTCCTTCAGTCACTAGTGTGCAATGTATTTCGAGCTCCGCCAAACCACTAAAATAGGTTTTAGCTTACAAGCTACTTGATCTTGATACATTCGATTTCCTTCAAATGATTTCCATATATTCCGAGCTTAACTAGCCTGATAATTTAACAATTTTGGTACACCCTTCCTGGGTGATATCTTTTGTTAAACCATTTTCCTTAACAAGAACTTAGGAAGTTTGCTATTTTCATAACTCCTTGATTTCTTGCCGTGTACTGGCAACCTACATCGACTATGGATTTGTATAATCTTATTTGTTGTCCCCCAGGCAACTTTCAGATCTTGATAATTGGACTTACCAATTCTCTATCTAACACTAGACATTTAACACTCCATCTATACAAGGTCTCCAAAGGAGTAGCCTTAATACTTATATATCAATTATTATAGAAAAGCTTATTTTTAAGGTGAGATGGTTATTCCAACCACTGCTTAGCTAATGTTTAGGGAATAGCTAATCCTTGTCGTTAGTCGAACAGATCGACGATCCTGGGCAGTTGATGGCAAGTCCTTAATCGTTGCCTAATTAGGGTTGCGGTGATAATGCATAAGCAAAATGAACCGTCTTTCATATCTAACTATACCGAACTCTCAGGACATTGAGTTAGGCTATATGAATCTATATCTTAAATCTTATTTGACCAGGGTTTTCAATTCTGCCAAAAATGGTACTAGCTGTCCTGGAGGTCTCATAATAAAGCAGCCCTAAATGGGATATATCCCTTAACTCTACCTGCCTCTCTGTGGTAAACAGGGTAATCTTAGAAGAAGATGATCAAGATATAGGGAGGTTACAGAGATTTTATAAATCTCAAGCTCCAATTCATCCATCTTTGCTTGTGTCAATTAAGTGACATATTTATGTTATGAGTCCAAGAACTCCTTAATCGGGAAGATTTACTTGGACAATTCCATTCTGGACATCTCCTTTGAATTCCATTAGTTGACTTTAGTACTCTATGACCATCGGAATATCTTTGTGGCCCCATGTATTAAACCTCCATACTGATCAGGCATGGAAGCAATCTATGGAACTTATTAAGATACACCAATCCTCATATGGCGCTTTTATCATACCATTTGGTATTCGGAATCGATAGAGATTAAAGAGATATCTACTATGTACACTGTCGCACTTCCTTTTAGAGAAAGGATACTTTTAAAATTCTACGACTGAAGGTTTCTGATAAGAACAAAAGAAATGGTTCTTATGATTTGCCTGAAGGTTTTACCTTATACTTAACATCTGGGGTTCTCACGGGAAAACTTTCTAAAAGTTTGCTAAGTTTATGGTCTTGTGAGAGAATTAACAGCACCCATAACCACATGTAATTTATAGCAATAAATTCACAAATAAGGGTTTATCTGGTGAAATTCCTAATGTGAGCTGTCTCTAATTATTCAACAGGAGGGCTAAACTCCTCCACTATTAATCCTTCTAAACTTAGCTGTAAAATCTTAGAAAATTTTAGGCAGTCTCAGCTTTGACTAATTACTTCTTAATCATTATAACGTGTGTAGCTGAGGTAGATCCATAATGGATTTTTAATGAGTAGGTTTTTGAAACCTTAGTGGGCCCTCTTATTGCCAATGCTAATCACTAATAATTATGTGCCTTAAGCTTAGATTTTTTTGGGTATACTGAATAGGGTACTCTCTTAGCCAATGAATTAAAATTTGCGACATACTGTCGACTGTCTAGAACTTTTATGGCGAGAGTCAGAAATTCTTATTCTGTCTTTTCCTTTTTCGCGAAACGGATACTAGGTTTTTCTAATAAGGTCCTTAAAACTTGGACCATTCCACAATGTATAATATGATCTTTCTTGAGGATTTCCTTAATATCCTCACTAATTTAGGGTATTGTCATCAAATGACTGTGATGTATGCTTTACCAGGTTCTTTCCAGCATAACCGCTGATATACCTAATGGTTTCTACTTCATCCATCAATTTTCATGAAATCGATGGCCCCCTTTTTATTATTGAAATCTCTTTCTGAGTTTTTTCCATACTCGAAGTTTTGGTATTAAATACCGAATTCACCAAGTGCTTAGTCAACCTAAGAAGGATAAGTAGGTGATTGTAGTAAGAAGTAAGGAAGTTATTGTACATGTGCTTATATTAAATAAGAATGGAAATTTCACAAACTAGGCACCTAGCTCAGTTGGCTAGGCGCGCGAAAGGGTGCGGCCTAGACCCAGGTTCGATCCCGGGGACGGCCAATTCCACCATTTTTTTATGTTTAATATTAATTAATCGCACGGATGTATGTAATTATGAGGGTTGTCTCATAAGGAGTCTTGATAATTAATTGCTTCTTATCACCCACAATATGGGCTTGATTTTTAAGACAAACCATCGATTTTTATTACTATATCGAGTCCTCTTATTAACGAAACAAGGACAGCGGAGAAGGGCAATTCCTAATGGATATAAAATATCCATTTAATTTTTCTGGAGCAGTCTCTGAGGTATTATCGGTCAATTTTACTTCATACTTAACGCTTAGAGTTTTTAACAGGCAGATTTAATGATTTACAATATCTATTGTCTATGAGAGACTTATCTGAACCTGCATTAAATAATACTCTAACATGAGCGTTATTGATATAGAAAGTACCTGTTGTGACCTTGTCATCTTGGATAGCCTCTTGAGTATCCATTTGGGAGTTTTCTGCTTTGGTCTTCTTAACTTCCTCAACCTTTTTAGCATATTTAGGGCAGTTGGTCTTAATGTGCCCTCTTTCATTGCAACCATAGCAGGTTGCGTCCTCCATCTTCTTGCAGTCCAAGGTCTTATGCCCCTTGGACTTGCAGATCCCACATGCAAAAGTTCTCGACTGTTTATGCGAGTTCGATCCATACCTGCACTTCCCGAAGTGTTGTTTCTTGCAGGTTTTGCATTTGGGTTTTTCACCTGACTGCTGTTTGTCCTTTAAATACTTGCCATACTTAGCTGCTCCTTCCCTGGCAGCCTTAGGGCAATTAGTACTGATGTGGCCCTTTTCGCCGCAGCCATGACAGGTCGCATCTTCCACTTTCTTGCAATCCAAGGTCTTGTGACCCTTGGTTTTGCAAATTCCACATAAATTAGCACGTGGGTCGATGGTGCATTTTCCAGAATGTTGCTTCCTGCAGTTATTGCATTTGGGCTTTGCCCCCTTTGGCTTGGACGGGTTATGGTTTGAACCGGTCTTACCCTTTTTACGACCTTGAATTGGGGTATCATCGCCCTTCCGTTTGTGATCCCTCAGCACGCGATCCACAACGTTATTTATGGCCGTATTTAACATAGCCTGTAACTCGGTTCTTGTTAAGTTCAGTCTTACTTCATCATTCTGATTAACTGGATGATGGTGAGCTTCAGAGGAGTCAGCCATGGTGAAGCTTTGAAGGCTACTATCCAAGTAGAAACAATTTGTTTAATCATATAGTGAATTGTCGAATTTGATGAATAGATAGCCATGGCGCAATTAACCATATAGGCCAATAGATAGAATTTAATTTATTTGATTATGTTTTGCCTAAGTTTAAATAAACCATCTTTGGCATTTAAGCGGAAAATAATCCTCCATATTTATTAGACAGGGGACATAAGTCACGACTGCCAATGTCATACTGACATCTTTTATATATAGCACAAGGGCTTGTTCCAAAAGACTTATGATGGCTCGGAGGCCTTGTCACTAGGGAAATTTTAAAAACATAATCGATGATTCCTTTGGGTCGGAAAATTTCATAGTTCATTGTCTTGACAAGAAGTTATGAAATAAAACTATCTTTTTCATGTATTCATCTTTACTCGTATGTATACATCCCAAATGGATGTTTTGATGCGTACATCATTTTCGACGTTTACCAGCCATGATTCCTATTGATCATTTACGCTAAATAAGGGATTTGGAAAAATTCCTAATATAAGGATGACAAGTGTGATTTTTATAGCATCACGTTTGTCGGGAGTGTTAACACATTTTCAAGTGTTAACATGGATCTGAATCTCTTTTTAAACAGATTTTACCATCTTAGCTAGGTCTTCAATTGACATTCAAGCTAGGTCAAACCTTTTTAAGATTCTCTTTTAATATCTAAATTGGCAGGAAAGGAATGATATTTTATTCAGGATTTTTATCATGAATCCTAATTTATAAGTTAGTAATAGAACAAATGGCCTAGTCGCGTAGACAAGTTTAATTTATAAGTCATGATTTCAGAGAATCAAGGCATGAAGGTATATTGGCACAACAGACCTAGTCACAAGGACATTTATAAATTATAAGCTATGATTTCAGAGAATCAAAGCATAAAGGTTTACTGGCACAACAGGCCTAGTCCATTACCTTTATCTGACAGGGAATCATCGCTACCACTGTCTTTTGGCTCATATGGAAATGAGCAGGGCCTGTAGGCGCTATATTACCACGTATGGTCAAAATATGATCATCTCAAGTGATGATCTAAACCCATGATTCAGAGATCATTACATTGGGTTAGGAATCTTTTGAAGAATCCATTAATAAGAATGACGTGTGTGATTTTAATGAATCACGTCTGTCAGGAGTGTTAACATATTTACAGATGTTAACAGGGATTCGAATCTTTTAAACAAGTCTTACCATCATGGCCCGGCCTTAAAATGACCCGAAGGCTAGGTTTCACTCTTAAGATTCTTATTAATATTTAACGCAGAACAATCCTAAATTGAGGTGTCAAATATGGATCTGAATCTAATTATGGAACTACCATCTTTGCCCTGCCTCAATATATTGCGTGGCTAGGTCTCGTCCTTTTTAGATTTTTCCATTTTATATAAAGGTAGATCTTATAAAAGGAATGTCTGAATGAAAATTTAAAGTTAATTATTCCACTACAAAATTAAAAAATACAGATGTGCCCTAGACGGGACTTAAAAGGAATAATGTTGTCCTCGAAGGAACTGAAAAGTAATTATGTCCTTAGAAGGACTATTAAGGAAACGATCTTAAGCAAAAGGAGTTTCTTCTTCATTTTATTTCTGACTGCTTTCTCCTTGGTTGCATGTTTCGTCCTAGCCGCTGGACGAAGGTCAGCAAATCATGGCTCCTGGTGTGGAGAATTATTATTACGGCTTCTTCGCTTGGCGACGTATACAAAATATAAAAATTTTTTGGAAGCAGAAATTTCCAAATAAGGATTGAGAATATTCCTATGTTAAGTCTAGACTCAGAAGGTCAAGGTATGTGCTAATGTGTCATTGAGATTAAACACAAAAAGATAGTGTTTAATTCACTCAATGTTGGCTCTGATACCAACCTGTCACACCCCAAATTTCCACGTGTTACCGGTGGGCCCGGTAGGGGAGTAACGTGACGTGGTTGGCAACATCATAGTCAAACAACACAATATATAAATGCACAGCGGAAGCAAAAGGATAAATATATTACAATCCGAAATAATGTAACATCAAAGTATTACAACGGAAGTAAAGGATCCACGGGCGGATTGAAAATAAAATAACACTGTTCAATGGACTTTAGGCATCTAAGCTTGCGAGACTCTTTAATGATGCTAGGAGTAGCCAGCCGATTCCGATTAGTACCTGCACTTAGCCTTTTTGGAAAATACGTCAGTTTACACTGGTAAATACAATCAACTGACTCATTTTGAAAAGGTTTTGAAAATGATTGATTTGAATGCACATGGCACAAATAATATTTATAACTTGGGTTACTTATTTAAATATATAAACTTGTACAGGATTTACATGTTTCTTATGCGTTCAGTAGCCCGGATCGAGCCGGGTTAAAGATTAATGGACACACCACATTTAATTATGAGACACCGACGGCGTACGCCTACGCCGGGTGCTAAGGTCGTGGCCATTTCGTAAAATGATGCCAGGGATATCCGGGACAACGGTCATTAACCCCCAAAGGCTTTAAGTAAACAAAACAAATTAAACGGAGACATCTCAATAATTTAACCATAATAAGATTAAATATTCAACGCCCGACCAAGCGGTATTTTATACACCGTACCCCAAGCCCGTATAGGGAAATAAGTTAAAAGTATTTACCTGAGCTTAAATATAAATTCAATCCCAGCCGTATCAAATCAGCAAGTACAGATAGCTTTTACTGGGCTCCTAAATCTGGAACGAATGTTTTTAAATAACCTATTAGAATCCTAACGGGTCTTTAATTAAGCCTTGACTTAGACCGGTTAGTTTTCCAGAGGAATATACGGTTCAAACGCATGTTAAGGCGAAGACTGGAATAGAATGTGATTTAGACCCGACAAGTTCGGAGACTCGTATAATATGGGTATATTATACACATTCTGGATTTTGAGATAATAACGATAAGGTTTGACCCGTTTCGGCTAATTTATGCAAACTAGTTACATAAACCGAACCGAGCGCGTATGAAGCGTAACGAGTAACCGTAAGAGTCCTAAACAGGTTTCCTAAGTTAACATGTCTTAAATATGTTGTGATATCAGTAGGATACCTTCCGTTATGCCCAAAACGAGTTTAATCTATAATTAAGCCCCGTAGGGGTATTTTGGTCATTTTAAAGTTTATAAAAGGAATTAATTTATCTTCTGTGATCTGGGTCTGATTAAATCAGTAAAATGGTTTATTTTAACAGGTTATAACATTTGGTTATAAGTCTTATATACCAAAATAGTTTTAAACCCTAACTATGCGTATAATACGCGTATAAAGTCGTTTTAAGCGACGTACGGGTTAAAATAGGATTCTGAGTTTCCTGATCAGTTAAACAGGTTCAAAATACTCCATTTAATATTTAAAATCAGTAGCAATTGGATTTGCATCAAAAGGATTTGTAAAACTCATTTTATGGCCGAAAAGGGCTTATTCGGTATTTACCGAATTAAGGCGATAATCCTAGCTTATGATCAGTTTAAAAATAACTAAAAATCTTCAAAAATCCCAAAATATTATTTAACATCAGTGGGTAAAAGCTTTGGTGTTAAAAATGGGTTTTAGATAGGCGTTACGCTAATGACATTATTTAATTACTAAGAATCGCTATAATTACGTCATTAAGCATAACTCCTAATCTGGACCTCCGCTTGATGTGAAAATTTACAGACATGTCTAATAATCAGTAACTAAGATTATTTTACTTTCATATCTCCAAAATCTCGTTTTATGATCATAAGGGCATTACGGTCAATATTTAGGCGATTAACGGAAACATCGGACAATTAAGGATTCATGTGGCATAAGCGCAGGGGGTTATACCAACATGTAACTAGGTCCTAATGGAACTTTAAGGCATGTCTAAAACTATCTAAACCGGGTCAGAACTGAGGTCAAAGCAAAAGTCAAACTTTTGCGTCTTTCGGCTCCGAATCGGTTCAAAACAGAAAGTTGTCGAATCAAACAAGCGTAGACAAGTTTTTATACTTATTATCAGTTTATAAGAATGATAAAATAGGTGATACGCCTTTTACATCATTAATCATGTGTTAAATCGAAAATACCATTTCTGTTGACTTTTTCGGATAACGTTTGACTCGACAAACGACATAGTTGGATCGGGAATCAAAGGGTGCCCTTTTAAGGGTTAATTGTCCACAATATTACCAACTTGTAACAACTTTCGTTTCGACAAAACTCTGGACCGTTTATGATTTATCGTAAGGTCAAACCGTAGTTACGACGGTTTGATTTCTAGGCTATAAACTAAGCATAACCCAAACAAGAAGAATCAAGGGTACTTACATACGTCTAATGAATGATTTGGAAAGCTTGTATCAGTTCTTGAGCTCCTCTAAAAGTCCAGAAGTTGAAATGTGCATGTATGTTGCAATATGAGACTTTATAAGAACTTTGATCTTTCACAAATTGATGCCAAATGAGTCTAGCAATGATCCAAGATCAGTACATGTGCCCCCTATAGGCTATAAACCATCTTAGGAAGCCCATAGAATCGAAAAACTAAGTTTAAAGTCGGTTACAACATGCAAACAGGCACCTGCCCGTTTTTTCTGCATCTGCAGGTCTGACGCGGGCCGCCTCACATTTTGTTAAATCTCACGCGGGCCGCCTGAGCCTTATGTTCAGGTTTCCCATTTTTCTTTAATTGCATTTTGGCCCCCGGTCCTCCTAAACGTCGCTTTCACTTGCATTCTTGCATTATGGGACTTTAAAATTGACATTTAGGGGCTTTAATACTTATACCATCTTTGTGAAGTCCTCGGGTAACCTTGTGGTCACCCGAAAAGTCGTGAATTTCAACGTTTACACTTTTAATCCCTCGAATACGAATTCTATCATAACTTTCTCATACGATAACGAAACTTGGTGATTTTTTTATCACACATTCTAGTGAGCATAATATACCGTTACAAAGCTTCGGGTTTGCTAAAAGGTCACTCAGAGGTATATCTTAACATGTTGACACATTTAACCCCTGTAGTTTGTAATCTCTCACTTTATTTTACAATTCGCTTCGTATGATCCATGATCCATTCGTTTAAGGTTATAAATATCACGTAGGGTTATTGTAAAGTATAATTATTCATTGTTGACACTTTGAACCCTCAAATTCACATAGTTTCTATGTTTGTCAACTTTAGTCCTTCCAGAACATTCTTTCACACGTTCAAACTTATGACACGTGTCAACACATTATAGGACGCAAATTTTCTAAGGTGTTACATCCTTCCACTAAGATGTCCCCAGTCTTAGTACACTGGGTTCAAATCTGACTCTTTGTGCCTTACATAATCACCTTAGGAGAAATGTCCCATGTGCACCAAATCTTCCAACACTTAGAAATTTATTTGGATTCATGTTTAACTGCATAGACAGTTCTTGTGTTACTGGGGTAAAACCCGAAAACATTCTGGAGATAAATCCTTAGTATCTTGGGGTAAACCCACAAGTATCCTGGGAAAATCCTAAATTTTCATGCGCTACAGGCAGGAGTGTATAAACTCCAAGACTTAGAAAGGTGAAAACCTTTAAACCTTAGAGAGTATGAAAATACCCTTTCACGAGAGAGGGTGATCAATCCTCATATACCTTAAGGGTCCAGGATATAGCCAACAGTGACGAAATTGTCAGCCACTTTTACATGAACTGGTCCCGCCACCTTGAACTATCCATGGACAACTTGCGCTCCAGGCGGGGTGTTTAAACCCAAATCGTGAGTGATGTGCTAAAAGTGGTTTAACTAAATTAACTAAAATTAACCCTAATTTAGACACTCTAAGCTTTAAATTTATAAACTAAGACTCGATCTAAATCCTAAACCACACAACCGGCAAGTGTACCGATCAATGTAGTAAAGCTAAAGCAAGTCCGAGTATCGAACCCACGAGACTCTAAGGATTACGCTAAGACTCTATAAAGACTAAGACTGACACGACTCAAACTATTTGTTTATTGATTGGGGGGGTTTCTAAAAATCATAAATAAAATATTAAAATAATGCTAAATAATTAGACACGAACTTTGACGAAGAATAGAACCAGTGATGAATGAAGACTACCTAGGCTAGACGCAAGCTAAACTCAGAATGGATCTCTATTCGATGATTTTGTGGTGTGGAACCGGGATCTTTGGATACTAAACCTATTAAGACACCACTAAGCCCCTCAACCACTCTCAAAGCGATTCTTGTGGCACTACCTAAGCTGTTGCGCTCACCGGTTTTCTAGATTTCTTCTCAGTCCTCTAGTTTCTTGAAAGTGCCTATATAAGACGCTCTACCTCTCAGCGCGAACGTCTAAAGCAACTACGGATTTTAATCTTGGTTTAATAGACAATGGAATGTTAAGGACTTATAACCAAACCGAGACCTATTAATAACCTCGAGCCTCACAGCGACAAGTTTAGTAGAACACTTGATTTCATTAAATTACCGGCTATTACTTCTAAGGTTACTTATGCAATTTTCACCCTAAAGGATTAATGATCTATTATGTGATAAAGACCGTCACCTAAATCAAGAAACCCTAATACAACCCTATTATGTGATAAAGACCGTCACCAAGGATTATACGAAGCAAATAAACAGTGATAAAATAATCGTCAAACACACATATGCACCAAGTTAAATTTCCGTAGCTTTTACAATACAAGAAAAATCCATAACCACGCCAAAAACCGAATAAGCACGCTAAAGCTTGCACAGAGAACCAACATGTCTTTATCCCTTTTGCCTTTGATACTTTTGGCTCCCTAGCGCCAGAAGCCATCAATTTCTTGACGAGGGTTCAACGGGTTATCCACAGCAATTGTTCGACCCCAAGGGGGCAGGGGTTTGTGTTCGGGAGGTTGGGGTTTGCAATTCAGAAAGGGTTGGCAGCGCAGCTTGTTGCCCGTCTACCTTCTGTTTTGATGTAACTTAACAAGTTTTCTGGTTATATTTAAAAAAAAAATAAAAAAAAATAAAAAAATAAATAAAAATAAAAATCCAAACTTTGATTAAACCATTGTCATGCCTAGGTAGTATAAAGTTTTTAGCCAATAATCATAGCGAATAAAATAATTAAACAAAATCTAGAACAAGAATTCATTGTATCAAACAAGAAAAATTAGAAAACTAAAGAATTTGAGTAGCAAAACCCGTTAATCTCTTGCTCTCCAACCTTCTTGCTTCAACCCAATGATTCCATGGCTCAAAACCTTGCTAAAGATGCTTCTTAATTCGTCCAAGATGATGTGCGGCTCCCTGTGCGTCTCATCTCCCAGCCGTGATGATGTATGAATTAACGTGTCCTTCCCACTAAAATAATGCCTACTGCCTTTTTTTTCAATTCGTGCGGCTGATGTTTTATATATATGGTTGTTGTTTTTTTTATTTGTAAACCCTAGATTTATCGAATAATATAATTGTCCACCCTTCTCAAGATGATGCCCATCAATCAAATTCACGTAACATGTTGGACTTCTTTGTTTGGCGGCCCCCACATAGCAAATAATTGCTGCATTCTTTTTCAATTCATAATTCGTTCCCAAAGATGACTGATCCAATAGAATTTTGATATTCTCATCATAATATTTAACAAACATATATCTTTTAAAAGCCCAATATCATGTAATCTGTGTAAATTGCTGGGCCTATACAGTTTCACGGCCTGCGATGGCCTAGTCCAACCATTAATCTCTTTCGGTTAGTAATTATCTTTCAGCAATAAAATAAATCGACTTGGCCCAATAGAATGAAATATGACAGTTTCTTTCGTCGTTTGATGTGTATCTTAGCAGCCCAAACTTCATACGGCCTAACACCAATAAATTAGATGAACTCAAATTATAAAACTATATATTGATGTTGGCCTAGCCCTTTCTCTCGATCCAAATATATATATTCTGTGGCAGCCCTCTAACTTATAAAATAGAGATAGTGGCATTGGCCCACTTACAGAAAATAGCGGCGAATTTCCTTCGGTCACTGGCGGTCTACTCTACTCAACTGGCTGGTTATTTATTTATTATTCTTTTTTCGCTCAATTTACACCAAGACCTGCCAAAACACAATATAATATAATATAATACTAAAGCTAACTAAAAAGAATAAAAAACTATACAATAATTATACAATTTACACGGGACAAATATGTGTATTTTACCCCACATCAAATATCCCCACACTTAACATTTTTTCGTCCTCGAAAAAGAATTATGCAAAACGGAATCATAGTCGGAATAATCATTGAGGACAAAAGCTTATGTTACTTTATTAAAACCGAAACTTGTATTAGTCGCGATTGCAAGTATACGTGTCCTCTTAAACCCAAACCTGGTTCCAAGTCCTTATCATGCAAGTTTAGTTCAATTATGGTCAATCCACCTAGGGTCTCACGCTAAGAATCGCAAGTCCACCTAATCCCCCCTCAAGCTTATAGGACAAAAGGGGTCATACGAAAAATCGAACTTGTTACTAAAACAAAAGGGTAAAAATGAAAAAGGTTTTGGTGGGTAAAAGGGTGTTTGGTTTGGGTTATGAAATGAAAAGGTTTAGGCTCAAAGGGGCTAACTAGGGGGATTTTGGGTAGGTGGTAAAAAAAAAATAATGGTGTAGAAATAAAAAGGGTTAGTCCTAATGCCTCCATCATTTACTTACTCGGGTTTAAGTTGGTAAGGACCGGGAATGTATCGTCATGGCAAGTTCTAGAGTCGTAAGAACCAAGCGGCTATTCACACAAGAAACGAAAAATGAGCAATTATTTCTAATGATATGTAATTGTATGCTCAATAAAGGCTCAAAACTCACTTTTGTGGGAATGGGTTTTTATGTGATCAAGTATATATAATCAAATTTTAACTAAGCTTGTCATGCCTTTTCATAATTTTCTTATGTTGGTTCTTTTTATCACGACGCTATCGGTTGTAAATTCGTAAAAATATAACCTTTTTGAGAACTTGAATTTCCCGAGTTAAACCTAGACAAGAAAAAAAAATGAAATTTTTTTGAAAAAATTTGGGGTGATTAGCGATTCCAATAGAGTTTTGTGTAAGGCTTGTATTTAGGACTTGCAAGATTCAAGGTTTTAGCATCCCCCCCCCCCCACACTTAAATTACACATTGTCCTCAATGTGTCCCAAAAATAAGTTTTTAGGTTGATTCAATGTGCAAAAGGTGTGAAAAAGCAAAAACTTTGTGTTACTGGTTTCCTGGGCACGACCCCGTGTTGAGTTAACACGACCCCGTGCTCAGGTGCCAGTAACGAAGACTTACAGAAGGTGAACACGGGGGCGTGTTGAGTGAACACGACCCCGTGTCTGTCAAGGTCTGCAGAATTAAAACAAACAGCAGGTTCAGGGGAATGGGCACGGGGGCGTGTCGGCTGGGCACGACCCCGTGTGGACAGTCTGCAAAGTTGAAAAACAGGTTTCTTTCTTCGGTTTTCCTGCTTCGGCTTTAGTAGTACTAATACTTAGTACTTTAAGCCTCGTTCGTACCTGTTTAATCAATAAACATCCTACCATACCATAGCAAACATTCTACTTTTACCAATATTCAACATCCATGTCATAGTTAAAAGAAAAATAAATGCAGAAAATAGAAGAAGTTAGGAAAAGTAAATTGTTCAACACTTTGGCACGCAGGTAGGGCTGTAAACGAACCGAACGTTCAGCGAACAGTTCGTGAACCGTTCGGCGGGAAGTTCGTTTAGTTAAATGAACGAACATGAACAGAGGTCTCGTTCGTTCGATTGTGTTCGTGAACGTTCGGTAAGGTGTTCGTGAACGTGTTCATGAACATTCGTTGATTTGAGTTCGTTTATGTTCGTGTATTTGTGTTTTAATTGAAGATCTTTGTACTTTCTTATATTTTATTTGTACTTTTTATATTACTAAACTTTTATTTATTTTATTACCCTAATAATGAAACTAGGAAACTCACTTTCACCTTGTTTATGCATCATTTCCCTTTCATTTCTCATTATTTACATCGGCGAATACGATCGACCTCCGTTCCACAATAAGGGATTCAAGTTCGAGTGCTACTCTCTGGGCAATCTATCTTTATCCTTCGCTGCGTTCACCAAATTTATTTGTGTTCGTTTATGTTCGTGAACCGTTCGCGAACACGCTCATTTCCTTAATGAACGAACACGAACATAAAATCCCGTTCGGTAAGTGTTCATGAACCGTTCGTGAACACATTTATTTCCTTAACGAACGAACACGAACAAGGCATTGTTCGTGTTCGTTCGGTTCATTTACAGCCCTACACGCAGGCCATCAATTGTTCAAGAGTGAAAAAGGGTTAACCTGGGAAGTCATCAACCAACCGCTTCTCCATCCGCTCCTCTCGCCTACTCCATAGCATCGTCATCATCATCATCATCATCGTCATCATCCCCTCCATGGCGTGCAATGTGGTCTCGTATATATCCAACATCGTCTTGGATATCGGATATGTTTCTTTCGATAGCTCCGACCCGGTGGTAGGTGTTGCTTGCCATGTTATAGGTGTTCCTGGTGCACATAAGGTTTTCCTGCAATAAATCATGCAAACTCT
Organism: Helianthus tuberosus; assembly: GCA_030545235.1. NCBI lineage: Eukaryota > Viridiplantae > Streptophyta > Magnoliopsida > Asterales > Asteraceae > Helianthus > Helianthus tuberosus. Next base: position 10,946,254 of record CM060433.1, on the reverse strand, counting down.
GAAAGTTAGGAAAACCGCCTCCCGAGGAGGATGATTGGCCTGGATCACCATGGGGTTGGTACTGATGATGTTGCGGAGCTTGGAGGACAAGCGCTTCTTGCGGGTTCCATGCATGACCTTGCATCCTTTGAAAGCTCACCGTCCCGTCTTCCGCCTTATAAATCAGGTTCATTGAGCGGAATATGTGTATATCCACCATACCTGACCATGGGCTCCTTTCAAATGACCTAGGTATATGGGCGAAGTGCCTGAAGAGACGGTACACCCACCCTCCAAAGAAGATAGGAGTCGGTGCACTAGCAAGGCGGTTGTGATGCATGTTTCGGAGCATGAGGAACGGAACATCGAGCGGCCTGCGGTTGTGGATGCAATGGAGGACAACCAAATCTCTTAACCCAACTACGCCACTACTGTCATGCCTTTGGTTAAGAGAGTAGCCGAGGAGCCTATGGATGTATCTGTAGAGCGGATCCCTCAACTTTGTACTCTTAGTGCTGCTCGGATTGTAGTACCCTTCTCCAATCTGAGCCCAAATGGCTTGGCGTTTGTTCTCACCTATTTCTCTCATTCCTCCAGTATTTTCTTCGTTTCCTGCATCCTCTTCCGCATACAACCCTACAATCGATCCGAACTGAGCCATAGAGATCGAATACCTCGTTCCGCCACATCGGAATGCTACCCCGTCATTGTCGAACGGGTCAGACCTCGAGTTGAATGTGAAGGTGCTATAGAACTCTAAAGTGCATTCGTGGACGGAACGGAGTCGAGTTGTTAGGGCGACTCTGAGTGGTCCCGTGACAATGTTGTTGAAACGGTCAATTTGATTCACCAAGGTTAGCAAGTCCGTGCACGCTTGCCTCGGGTATCCCTCTGCCCTTGTTTGAAGTATCTCGTATCGAGCTCTAGCATCGAGCTCATTGGCGTTGAATCTTGTGAACTTCCTAGCCATCTGAAAGAATACACCAAAAGTTAGCACGAAACAGAAATATTTTCGGACAAAACTGCAAACAGTGGGTTGGACACGACCCCGTGTTCAGCGGACACGGCCCCGTGTCCAGGGGTCTGTTACTCAAAAATCCCATTTTTCGACCCGGTTTCGAAAACTTGAAAATTTTTTGTCCAATAGGTGCGGTTTCCCCCAAAAATGAAACCCTAAGTGCCGTTTTTCCCAAAATAGCCCGTTTATCCTATCAATTTTATCTTTTTCGGTTCAAGAACAAGGGTTCGGGGTTTTTGTGAGAAATCCGTTGAATCTGTGAACAATACAAGTGTATCTACTTCCCTTAACACTAATCTAACTAAATGCAAACAGATCTAAACAAAAATTTGAGGTTCGATCTGGATGAACATCAAAAACCCTAGATTTTTCCCCATATTTTTGGTGTTTTAACTACATGCAAGTTACTAATCTAACTACTAAAAGTGATAGAATCATACCTTGATGTTGTTAGAGCGATAGGAGACGTTGAATTTCTGTGAAAAGTCGCCTGGAACCAGAGCTTTTTCGGGGAAACGGGGCGTGTGGAATGAAGTAACTGTTTTGAAAAAGGGGATTTATCCTGACTGCAGCGCGGACACGGCCTCGTGCCGAGCAAAGTTTTTTTTTTAGTGCTCATGTGAGTGCCCTTGTTTCCCATAAGCTTTAGTTAGAAAACTTACCGCTTTGTTTGTTGTCTCAATCGTTCGTAACTTACCAGGCATGATGTTTATTCTTCCACCGTTTGAAGCGAGATCTCTTCTTCTTCATCCTCAATGAATCCTTGATAGAGTTTCAGCCGTTGGCCATTGACTTTAAATGGAGGCCCATTTCGAGATTTAATTTCTACAGCACCGTGTGGGAAAATATGGGTGATGGAAAAAGGTCCTGACCACCTAGACTTTAACTTACCAGGAAACAATCGAAGTCGTGAATTAAACAAAAGAACTAGATCCCCTACCCGAAATTCATTAGGTTTAATGTGTTTGTTATGCAAATTTTTCATTCTTTCCTTATAAATTGCAGAGTTTGAGTATGCATAATTCCTAAGCTCGTCTAATTCATTTAATTGACAAAATCGATTTTTACCAGCAAATTCTAAATCTAAGTTTACATTTTTAATTGCCCAATAGGCTTTATGTGCAATTTCTACTGGCAAGTGACAACTTTTTCCATAGACTAGCTTATACGGGGTTGTACCTATTGTTGTTTTATAAGCAGTTCGAAAAGCCCATAAAGCATCATCTAATTTATCTACCCATTCCTTTTTATTTAACCCTACGGTTTTTTCGAGTATTCGTTTTAAACCTCTATTAGTCACTTCGACTTGTGTGTTTGTTTGAGGGTGATAGGCTGTTGAGACCCGGTGATAGACCCCATATCTTGTTAAAAAAAATTCGAGTTGATGGTTGCAAAAATGGGTACCTCTATCACTTATTAATGCTTTAGGCGTGCCAAAACGAGAGAATAATTTTTTCAGAAATCTTACCACAACTCTTCCATCATTTGTTGGAAGTGCCTCGGCTTCGGCCCATTTAGACAAGTAGTCTACTGCCACAAGTATATATTTGTTTCCTTTCGATGGTGGGAAAGGTCCCATAAAGTCGAGTCCCCACACATCAAAAATTTCACAAACAAGAATGCCATTTTGTGGCATCTCATTTTTGGAAGAAACATTACCTGTTCTTTGGCAAGCATCACATGTCTTGACAAGACTTTGGGCGTCTTTGTAAATGGTTGGCCAATAAAATCCTGAATCAAATACCTTTCATGCGGTACTAGCGGCACCATGATGCCCTCCGTATGGACCTTCGTGACAATGGCGGAGAATTCTTCGCGCTTCGCTACCATGTACGCATCGTCGGACGAGTTGGTGGCACACATTTTGAAAAGATATGGATCTTCCCAAAAATAGTGTTTCACATTGGCAAAGAATTTTTTTTCTTTGATAATGTGACCATCCTTTTGTGACTATACCGCTAGCTAGGTAGTTAGCATAGTCGGCGTACCATGGCTCTTCCTTATATTCCACCATTTCCAGGGACTCGGTTGGAAATTTTTCGTTGATTTGCTCGTCCCTGGTTGCCTCCAAAGCTGGGTCTTCTAAGCGCGAAAGATGATCTGCTGCGGTATTTTCTGCTCCTCTTTTGTCTCTGATTTCAATGTCAAATTCTTGGAGGAGTAGAATCCACCGAATCAAACGTGGTTTTGCGTCCTGCTTCTTGAAAAGATATCGAATGGCTGCATGATATGTATAGACTATAGTTTTAGAAAGAACAAGATAAGAACGAAATTTATCAAAAGCAAATACCACAGCTAGTAATTCTTTTTCAGTTGTTGTGTAATTTTCTTGTGCATCATTAAGTGTTTTACTAGCGTAATAAATTGGGTGGAAATGCTTTTCTTTTCTTTGTCCCAAGACAGCTCCAACTGCAAAGTCACTAGCATCACACATGATTTCGAAAGGAAATTTCCAATCAGGCGCTATCATGATAGGTGCATTGATGGTAGAACGCGAAAACATCCAGACTCCAATCTATTACATCCGCAAAATGCTTACCGGCCCAGAAACTCGGTACTCAATGATAGAAAAGCTAGTCCTAGCACTAGTACACGCATCCCGACGTCTACGCAGGTATTTTTCGGGTCATGTCATCACAGTTCTTACCAATTACCACCTGGGCCAGATCTTATCCAAACCCGACATAGCGGGACGACTGGCCAAATGGGCAATTGAACTGGGAGGTTACAACATTTTTTACAGACCAAGACCCGCAATCAAAGGGCAAGTGTTAGCAGACTTCGCCACTGAAGTTCCTATCGATAAAATACAAGAATGTGAGGCAATCCAGAACCCAACACCTGTTTTCGATGACAGAGTCTGGACCTTACACACAGATGGTGCTTCCAATGACGATGGAGCAGGAGCAGGTCTCCGATTAATCAGCCCAGACAACCACGAGCTCACGTACGCTATACGATTAGATTTCAAAAGTACGAATAACGAAGCCGAATATGAAGCCTTCTTGGCAGGTCTTCGCTTAGCGTTAAAAATGGGGGCAAGAAATCTTGAAGCTAATGTCGATTCAAAACTGGTAGCCGAGCAAGTTAATGGCAATTACGATGCAAAAGAAGCTATGGCGTTGTACCTTGAACAAGCGCGGATGTTAATCAGCCAATTTCAAACATTCAAAGTTAATCACATAAACAGAAGCGAGAACAAACATGCTGACGCGCTAAGCAAGCTAGCTGCTACCAGCTTTCAGCACTTAGCAAAGGAAGTACGCATAGAGGTATTATCCAACCCTTCCATTCATCTCAAGCAAGTAAACGTTATAGAAATGGGAGATCCATCTTGGATGTCTCCGATTATCTTGTACCTCCAACACGGAAAGCTACCGGAAGGAAAGGCAGAAGCTCGGAAAATACAACACAAGGCGGTAAATTACGAAATGGCGGATGGCGTCCTCTACCGGAAATCATTCATGGGCCCATTACTACGCTGTGTCGATAAAACAGACGCCCAATACCTTGTCAGAGAAATCCACGAAGGATTATGCGGGATACACGCAGGACCACGCATGGTCGTGGCAAAAATAATGAGTGCTGGATACTACTGGCCAGGAATGCACATAGACGCAGTTGATCTATTAAGAAGATGCGAGGCATGTCAACGCCACGCACCAAAGACACTCCGACCTAAAAATCCACTAATTCCCGTTACTTCCGCCTGGCCATTCCAACAGTGGGGCATCGATCTTGTCGGACCATTTCCTGACGCGCCAGGCGCAGTAAAATTCATCATCGTCGCGGTGGATTACTTCACAAAATGGGTAGAGGCTAAAGCTTTGGCCTCAACAACAGCAATGGTAATCCGCAAATTTATATGGGAACATATCATTTGCAGATTCGGATTACCATTGCGCATTATTTCCGACAATGGTACCAACTTCGCCGCAGAAGATCTTCAAAAATGGTTCAAAGAAATGAAGATCGAGCATAACTTCGCCTCCGTTGCGCATCCTCAAGCGAATGGACAGGTAGAAAGCGTAAACAAACAGATCGTTGACGGCATAAAAGCGCGACTCGGGACAGCGCGCAGAGGATGGGTTGACGAACTTCCCAGCATCCTTTGGGCGCATCGAACAATGCCAAAAACTAGCACTGGCGAGACTCCGTTCAGTTTAGTCTATGGATCTGAGGCCGTCATTCCAGCTGAGATAGGTTTACCATCACCGCGCATGATAGCCATGGAAACTCAGAACAACGAACAAGAGCGAAGAATGGATTTGGATCTTTTGGAAGAAAGGCGCGAGAATGCCGCAATAACAGAAGCAAGGTACAAATCCAAGCTCGAGAAGTATTACAATGCGCGCGTCCGCGTTTGCACATTTGTCCCCGGCGATTTCGTGTTGCGCGACAATGAGGCGTCAAACGCTGAAAAGCCGGGCAAATTAGCGCCAAGATGGGAAGGACCGTACGTCATTAACGAGGTCTTAGGCAAAGGGGCATACACCCTAAAAATGATCGATGGGACCCTTGTCCCCCGCACCTGGAACGCACAACAGTTGCGCAGGTGTTACATATGAACTAAGCCTTCAAAAGCGGAAAGAATATACAGGCAATGTCTTTCTTTATTATGTCTTATGTTACAAAGCCTTGCGCTCTTATCAATACAAACATCATTCCTACTTATATTACTGTTTATTACAAATTGCATGTAATTTTTTGGGTTCGCGCGAAAACAATATGGTTAAACATTGTATACCTCATGAACAGTCTAAAAAAGGCAAGCTACTACGCCTTTTAGACAAACGTTCAAACATGAGCACAATACCATCTCTCATTCGCCTTACCTATCCAAAAAGCAATTAAAAACATGCAACATATTGTAATTCAAACACGTATGAAGTAAATACATTATCGATATATCACCAAGTGTAACAAAACACTTCAGAAACAAGATCATGACAATGATCTTCACAATTTTAGTCCCAGAAACTAAAATAGTCAAACAAAAAACCTTGCTTCTACAAGATAGCAAGATGATCAAACAACAGACATTAAACACCGATCACATCCGTGATCTTCAAAAGATGAGTTTATACTAACAGACTTATGTATACAATCAAAAGACGGAACGAAACAACTCCCAAACCTAACCAACCATAGGTTCATCTTCACCTATGTTCACCGAAGGTTTTTTCCGGCGACGGTGATACACCAACTCACAAGTACTCGGACGGAGAGTCGGAAAACGAGCCATCAGTCCATCGGCATCCAACACACCACCACTAGCATCAACAACCCTATCTGGCCGGAAGATTTTATCACCAGCACCGGCAATCAGGGAAGGGCCAACAACAACAGCATCTTCTTCCTCGGTAAACATCAACGGCGAAGAATTAGCAAGAAGGAGTAAGGCTTCAACAGCATCACGGACCGCTAAGATGTCTGAAAGACGTCGGGAACGAACGGAACCAAGGTCATATCCTCATTAATGAAGTCTGACACGCGCCACTACGAATTTCAAGACAGAGAAAAATACCCATTCTTACTGCCAGTTGACGTCATCACGTGTCAGAGCATAATTGCAAAGATTTTTTCCTTTTTCCAACAAGATAAATCTTCTCATAGAAGCTTTCTTATTTTGACGCGCCCAAAAACTTTTTCCCTCTCATAAGTCCAGTGCTCCACTTACTTGCATAAGTACAACACTAGACTGGGGGGACTTGAAGGGGTAAGGTCCCAAAAACCTCATAAAAAGGATTTGAGACCGTACCACAAACTAACCTTTCTAGCCTTTTGACCTTACGCGGCCGCGCACTGGTCCTACTAAAGGAACAAAGAAATCAGTAACTTACAGTCGCGCGCCCAAAGGATAACATAAATCCTTGCGCCTTCTCCTATTCAACAAAGGATTAAAAGGCCTTTGTCCAATACTTCCGTCACAACGTCCAGACTTAGATATTATTTTACCCAGGCTTGGGGTTTATTTGTCTGTGTCCACACAGTAAGATATCACACTGGATTGCAGCAGTAATCTTCTAGAAAGAATACAATCATGCACCACCCAGACGGTTATAACCGTCTGGACACGTGTCATCACCACAGACAACCCTGGAATCACAACGAAGGCATGCAATTGAAGAGTAATCTCCAATTAATCACTTTCCACGTGGCGATTCCCCAGCCACAGATCAAACCACGATCCGTGTGCATTCACATCGGATCGAGGCTAATTGACGTCAGATCAAAGAACTCAAACGGAAGAAAAATAACCGCTACGGCGTTAAGCATTTTCCGTTATCTTTTCAATAACAGGTTTTCCCTCCCAAACTCCCGGCTATAAATAAGAGAACTGTTCAGGTATAAACTCAGATCACTCTCACTCCTCAAACACTTATCTTCTCCGATACCAATACTTATTCTCACGCCGGAGTCGGGTCAAGGAGAGAACCCTCTTCTCCCCTTGACGAGGCTAACGGTGTTCTTTTTTGCAGAATCACCGGAGAAGGAATTCCATTACAACTGAATCAACCGAGAGAGAGCTAACCTTTTATGCGGATTCAAACCCCCTAACTATCTCGGTTCCGACCATTTAGTTAGTGTTTCTTCACCACCATTTCCAGGGACTCGGTTGGAAATTTTTCGTTGATTTGCTCGTCCCTGGTTGCCTCCAAAGCTGGGTCTTCTAAGCGCGAAAGATGATCTGCTGCGGTATTTTCTGCTCCTCTTTTGTCTCTGATTTCAATGTCAAATTCTTGGAGGAGTAGAATCCACCGAATCAAACGTGGTTTTGCGTCCTGCTTCTTGAAAAGATATCGAATGGCTGCATGATCTGTATAGACTATAGTTTTAGAAAGAACAAGATAAGAACGAAATTTATCAAAAGCAAATACCACAGCTAGTAATTCTTTTTCAGTTGTTGTGTAATTTTCTTGTGCATCATTAAGTGTTTTACTAGCGTAATAAATTGGGTGGAAATGCTTTTCTTTTCTTTGTCCCAAGACAGCTCCAACTGCAAAGTCACTAGCATCACACATGATTTCGAAAGGAAATTTCCAATCAGGCGCTATCATGATAGGTGCATTGACTAACATCTCTTTTAAGGTTAGAAATGCTTGGTTGCAATCCTTGTCAAAGATGAAAGGGGCATCTTTTTCAAGTAATTTCGTTAGAGGCCTTGAGATTTTTGAAAAGTCTTTGATAAACCGTCCATAAAATCCGGCATGCCCTAGGAAACTTCTGATAGCTCTTACGGAGGATGGAGGTGGTAATCTAGAAATGGTATCTATTTTGGCCCGATCCACCTCCATTCCTTCGCTCGAGATCTTGTGACCGAACACTATTCCCTCCGTTACCATGAAATGGCATTTTTCCCAATTAAGGGCGAGGTTAGTTTCCTCAAATCGGGATAGCATTCGTTCAAGGTTATCGAGGCATTGGTCGTATGAATCCCCAAAGATAGAAAAGTCGTCCATGAAGACTTCCATTGTCTTTTCTATCATGTCATGGAAGATGGCTACCATGCAACATTGGAATGTTGCGGGGGCATTACATAGACCAAATGGCATGCGTCGATAAGAAAAAGTTCCATAGGGACATGTGAAAGTTGTCTTCTCTTGGTCTTCGGGTGCTATCGGGATTTGAAAGTAACTAGAAAAACCATCCAAGAAACAATAAAATTTATGACCGGATAATCTTTCTAACATTTGATCAATGAAGGGCAAAGGAAAGTGATCTTTTCTTGTTGCTTCATTTAATCGTCTATAATCTATACATACTCTCCATCCTGTGACGGTTCTCATTGGTATTAATTCATTCTTTTCGTTAGTTATCACCGTCATACCTCCTTTCTTTGGAACTACTTGGACGGGACTCACCCAAGGACTATCGGAGATAGGGTAGATAAGTCTGGCGTCAAGTAGTTTGATGACCTCGTTTTTAACCACTTCTTGAACATTTTTAAATTTACTCGACGTTGTGGTTGTATGACCGATTTGTAGTCATCATTCATCAAAATTTTGTGTGTGCACATAGAAGGACTAATTCCTTTTATATCTACAAGTTTCCAAGCTATTGCATTTTTATGTTTTATCAAAAGACTAATTAACTTTTCTTTTTCTAAGCTATCTAATTTAGACGAAATAATTACAGGTAAATTACCCTCTTTGTCTAGAAAAGCATACTCCAAACCTTTTGGGAGTTCTTTGAGCTCAAGTGGTGGGTCTTTAGGAGACTCCTTATTTGGTTGCTCATTTCGATCAAGAACTTTAAAAGTTTGTTCTATGGCGACCTCTTCTTCAACAAAGTGGTCAATCTCTTCACTTGTATCGGGTGGTTCATCTTCATCTTCAATTAGGGGGTCATTATTGCCGAATGGATATTTCATTGACCGTTCGAGATCGACACTTCTTTTAAATGCCCCTAATTGAAGAGGTAGATTGTTGAACTTCCGGTTTTTCAAAGCTTCGTGTGTTTTTACAAATGGTCGTCCCAACATTAGAGGAGCGTCATCGAGGATGACAAAGTCGATCGGTATTACCATTTGATTTGTTTGAACCAAAACATCCTCAACTATACCGATTGATTTTATTACTTTCCGATTGGATAGAAAAATGGGTATTTGAAGTGGAGAAAAATCACTAATACTTAATTTTTCGAAAATGTAGTTAGGCATTATGTTAACACAAAGATCTTTATCGATTGTGACGTTACTAATAAATGAATTTTGAAAGAAACATGGAACCGGTGTAATGTTAATTTCAAATGGGTCTTCTTTTATTAGCGAAGTTTGATCATTAGTAAACTTAACACTTACCGTTTCGTCAATTTTAGTGTTAGTGTTTAACTCTTTTAAAAACTTAGCATGAGTGGGTACTGAACAATGATTTTCGAAAGAAGGTGACAAGAGGTTAATTTCTTCAAAATTAGACTCTTCTTGTATTTTAACGTTGTCGGACTCACCTATTTCGTTGTTTAACTCATGTGTCGGTTTTTCACTTATTTGTTCTTCCATTTTTACACTTTCGGTTATCTCTTCATTTTTTAATTCTTCTCTTGCGCGGGACTCCTCTTCCCTTGCGCGAGATTCTCTTATACAGCGATCGATAACTCTTATGTGTTCTAATATCCTATCGGTTACTTCGGTTATAGAAAAAGAATCGGGATTTTCTAAGCTTGAATCCGGTTGTTCGACCCTTTTGTCACACCCCCAAAATCCACCTGCGGAGTATCACCGCTTGGGAGCGTGACTGACCAGGATCAAGCCACCAATCATATAGAACAATGTATAAAGTAAAAGTAATTGCAATTTAACCAAACCAATCCATATGAAAGGTGTTCCAAAACATAAATATGTTATCACTGTTTAGCGGAAGCGTATAATTAAACCCAACATAATAAAGTATGAAATGTCATAATGTCTAATCAAGTATTCACGATCCTTGTCCACAACGACTGCGCCTCCCGTGCAAGCTCCATAAGTGCCTAAGGTCCTGCAAGGCATGTAACAGAGGATCAACAACTAGTTGAGCGAGTTCACAGAAAGTAAATGCGTAATAGTAAGTTCGTATGTAACATGTGGCTCTACTGGGCCGATAGTACGTTCTATTGGTGGGGGCTTCCCATGTTGTAAGTTCAATTAGTGGGGGCTTCCCATGTTGTAAGTTACTAGACTAGTTTTATCCATAAGTATCCTTCCCAATCCGAGGATAGTAGTAAGTATAAGTTTACGTAGGTTTTACGTAAGTGCCCTTCCCAACCGAGGACAGTGGTACGTAACGAGTACGTAGATTTAGCGCTGGCGTCCTTCCCAATCCGAGGACGGTAGTACGTAGGTTTTACGTAGGTTTAGTGCTGGTGTCCTTCCCAATCCGAGGACAGTAGTACGTAGGATTTACGTAGGTTTAAACACTAGTGTCCTTCCCAAACCGAGGACAGTACGTAGGATTTACGTAGAGTTTGGCACAGGCATCCTTCCCAATCCGAGGACCGTGGTAAGTAGTCTAGTAATGATGTAAGTACAAGTAATCATTCAATCCCATTCCCAACCCACCGGGGAATCCCATGCCTTGGTAAGAGTGTGAACTCACCTTGGTTTGCTCGGTATGCTAAGTTACGTGCTTGCAAGAAATAAATCACGTCCTATAGTGTGCACGTATGTTTAATCAGTTTCAACTCAAAATGCTTTACAGGTAATCTATGTCACAAAGTGTGTATAAACAGTTCTCATCAAGTAGCACATAACAGTGGGTTCATGTTCACACAATCATACTCCACATAACTGAGTTATTAGTAATATCTAACATGGTTTATCAAATAACATGCTTGATGGAGTTAGCAGACTTAACTAGGTTAACATGTTAAGCAGATATAACAAGCTTTCAGAATTAACCAGCATAACATGAATAATAACTAACAGAGTTTCATACTAACCATTTTAATAAACTAACCGAGTTACTCTTAACAGGGTTACAAGACTTAACCGAGTTAAATAAAGATAACAGAGTTCAACATACTTAACTAAATTAATCAATTTAGATCAGTTAGGGCCGAAATCAATTATATGGGCCGTGATCATTGGGTCGAAAACACATATTGCCGAAAACACTTATATGGGCCGAAATCACTATTAGATTTCGTCCAGATGTTTATATTTGTGATGGTTCTCGATGGTCTTGGGGTTTGACAACTATATTTTTGTGAGGAAATCATCTAATAAACTATTCATTTATCAGTTATCAATACAATCCAAATCACGTGTCATGTTACAGGAACATAATCCAAATCACAATATGCATAGCAACATACATGATCATTGATCATCATCATCATTAAATTAATCATCAATATTATCACATGGCCGACATTATTTAGTAACCTCAAGAGATGATTGGACCAACTCTCACTAGTGCATTACCAACTTACATGGGACATCAAAACAAACAATTGATTATATGATTTACAACAGTAGATGTGATGGCAACTAATCATTAATATCACATGAACCTTTACTCACAATTCACAAATCTCACATATAATTGGACCGCACAATAGGCTAACACTCATCACATCCATTCACGTGACCTGTTATGTGTCAATGACTTTTACATTGTGCAATCATCATCATAGATTAAGTGTCATGCAAGCAGAATCGTTATTTGGTTAGATCAAGAAAACGTATAAACATGTGTCATTCATCAATTCGTACATCGTAGCACATAATCATCACAATACATCTAAATGAATTCATAAGTAATATAATATCATTCATTTACTAACCGAGAGGTACAAAGATTAGAGCAAGGATCTCGAAAGAGATGATGATACTGCCGTCGGTTATCAAACAGATATAGCTAGGGTTTTCTAATGCCAAAATGTTTAAGGGATGAAACAGCTTTCATAATATATATCGGCGTAACACATTGGGCCGCTACTGGGCTTCGCGTAACAATTGGGCCGGCGAAACACTTACTGTTTCGTCGAGAATGGGTTGACGAATCAGGCTTCTGTTTCGTCGAGTTATATTTGGCGAAACACATCTCGTGTTTCGTCGAACCTATACATGGTTTAATATTTCTAAATTTCTCTCAACGAGTTCCGCATTACAATACCAAACACATAAGTATGCAATACAATATGTTTATCATAACACAAGATGTACATTACAAGTCAAACAAGTCAAACAACATAAACAGTCAAGGTCAACGTGCATTTAATGCGAAAGTGAAAGTCGGAAACTCGAGTTGTCACATTATCCCCAACTTGAAAGAAATTTCGTCCCGAAATTTTTGCATGCGGTTACTGAGGAAGCTAGGTAAGTTGTATCGTTTACTGGTTTTCCTGGGGTGTCACACCTTTGTTCCTCATAATACCCATATGAAGTAGATGGTTCGCACCATTGTTTTTCATTGTAAGCATATGATGGATAAGGTTCGTAATTTTGTTCTTCATAATACTCATATGAGGTGGGTTGTTCACGCCAAGGTTCCTCATAGTAAGCATACGAAGGTGGTGGCTCATATCTTGGTTCCTCAAAGTATGAGTATGAAGGCTCATACCTTGGTTCATCAAAATATGAGTATGAGGGAGGAGGTTCATACCTTTGGTCTTCATATGATGTGTATGAAGTTGATGGCTCGTACCTGGGCTCCTCATAGTAGGTGTATGAATTGGATGGTTGATATGAGCGATTATTTTGAACCGATCGTGCGTTACGACAATTAGTGCAATAATTACCCCTATAATCATCCTCCTCATAGGTGTAGTTGTAACCTCCTGAGTATTGATCCATAAGAATCACTCAGCAGACCACAACTGAGTCTCGAGATCAGAAAACAAAAATAAAAACGGAAACAGAGGCTGGACACGGCCCCGTGTTCAGTGGACACGACCCCGTGTTCAGGATCTGTATCTGGGCGTTTTAATTAAATTTACTGATTTCGTTGAGCACGGGGCGTGTTCAGTGAGCACGGCCCATGTTCAAGCTACTGTTACTGGGTGTTTATGAAAAATCTGCAGCACGGCCCCGTGTTCAGCGAACACGGCCCCGTGTACAGGTTACTGTAAATGCAAAACTAAACTAAAATGCAGAAAAATGTGCGCGCTTTTTAAAAAAGGTTTTGAAAAACTGATTAGGCCGTCGATTTTAAGCTTTCTTAAAATCCTTGTGTCCCCGGCAGCGGCGCCAAAAACTTGATGCGTGTGAAGTGTTATATATATTAGGTGTATATTTTAAGCCCCTTTAACACTTATTTTTAGCCAAGTTTTAAATTTATAAAACACGATATTTTACTAACACTAAACACACATATGGGCAAGTGCACCCATCGTGAGCGTAGTACAGTGTTGGTAAGATACCGAGGTCGTCCAAGGACACAAGAGCTTTTAGTACCGGTTTATCCTCAACGTCTAATCAAAATAAAAAGTTTAGAAAAATGTTTTAAACTAAGAAAAGTAAAAACTAACTAAAATGCTGAAAAAAAAAACAGATAGACAAGATGAATCACTTGGTTCCGACTCGTATCTAGTGTAACCTTTGATTATTTCCGCACTTTTGCACTATTTTAAGAGATTATCTTAGTTATTGTAGTAGGCCCCTCTTTTGAAGGTGACGTTACCCTCACCCCAGTAGTTTGAGTCAGCAAGGATACAATCCTAAAATGGTGGATTATTGGAAGATAATTAATTAAGTTATTAATGCAATATTATGGTAGGCCCCTCTTTTGGAGGTGACGTTACCCTCGACTAAGTAGTCTGAGTCAGCAGGGATACAGTCCTAAATAGCCGGGTTATAGTATTAATAGTAGTTAACTTATGAGGGGATCAAAGAGTTTGGACCCCCGCCATCCAATACCGTTAAGTATTGAAGGAGGTCCTACTAAATTTGACCCAGGTCCATTGCAGGACCTCTAAACGCTGAACAATGGCAAGACCTTTACCAAACCGTTCCCATAACCCCCGACCAGGTAGCCAACATACCTCCATATAGACCGTGGAGATATGAATGGTGAAAATCTTTTATTTTATATAGACAGTAAAATAATTTCAAGACACCACGGACAAGCGATAAAGAAAGATCACCTTCAACATAAGCAACTAGTTATTAAAGTCATTAATACGAAACCAAATAAAAAGTGCGAAAAGATTAGAAATAAAATGTATTACACTAGACACTTTGTCTTCACCAAGTGATGTAAGAGACTTAGGCAAACATGGCCTTGATTGTCAAGAACTCTTACGATCAATCTTGGATCCCGAGACGACTCACACACTCTACGATGGACAATGGATGATGGTGGTGGATGATGGTGTTATGGTGGTGGTGGGTGGTGGGTGAAGTGTGAGAGAGGTAGTGTGCCAAGGGATGGTTTGAGCTTGAGCCAAGCACTTCTATTTATAGGCTGAACAGAAGCTCGGGCACGGCCCCGTGTCCACATCCTCTCTTTCTTCATTTAATGCAGCTTTGTCTTATTAGTTGACCACGCCCCCGTGTCCGCTGAGCACGACCCCGTGTGCAGAAGAATCTTTGTACTATGAAGATTTGCCTGGATTGTGCGAATCTTATAGTTGACCACGGCCCCGTGGTGGGCAATAGAAGCTTCTACCACTTTGTCTTTTCTGCTGACACTTGGGCACGCCCCCGTGCTGGCTGAGCACGGGGCGTGTTCAGGCTTCTGATCTCTTATTTTGCTTGGGAAGATGCTGTCGTGGGGTCGGGCATGTCGCATCTTGTCCCTTTTCTTGTATTTATGTTAGATTTTGATGTCTTTTTGCTTCTTTTGTTAATTTGAGCTCATTTAATCCTGAAAATACAAAAGGAAGACAAAAGCACCATTTTTCCAACATTAGTACTAAAAAAGGGTTAGTTTTATGCCTCATTTGATGAAATTTATATGTTACATTTTGAACACATCAGTTACAATGTGATTTGAATACAAGTGTTGGTGTGTAGTGATTGCTAGTAACTAGAGAGTAAAGTGTGCGAATGAAAGTGAGTGCCTTAACTTGATCCGATCATACTATTTATAGTTAAACGAAAACAACTAACTATCCTAATAAACCGGGATGCTTCGAATATTCCCAAGTAAACGTTGCAGTCCTGGTCTTTCGGGATCAACGTCTTTATTTCAACTGATTTGCCCGAGTCTTGGGGGGGGAAAGTCTTCTTGAACGTTGGAGACTTGTACCTCTTAATCTGCACGTGATTAATTCAGTCAATACCAGGATATCGTACCAGGATGTTACCAATATCCTGATCACAAGTAAACAATCAAAAGAAGAATATTAGTCAGGATATATGCTCAGAAAAAGACCCATAACATGTAGTATCGGTATCTAAGTTCCTTCCGGTATCCTGACAGTAGATCCTAAATTTGAGAGAGCATCTGCCTCAGCATTTTCCTCTCTTGCTAGAGAGAAGAGTGTGAGAGTTAACGAGCTCGAAAAGTGTGTTTTTCCTATGATCTGGCCTTCCTTATTTATAGTTACAAGAATTAACTAACTATCCTAAAAATCCGGGATACTTTGAATATTCACTTGGGACCGTTGTAGACCACTTCTTTCGGCTTCAACGTCCTTTTCTAACCAATTTGAGCGAGTCTTCAGGGTGACTTGGTCCTCATTAACGTTAGTCCCTTGTAGCCAACGTCTACAAGCAAATTATTAGTAATGACTAAGTTACTCCGCATGATGTTACCAATATCCTGGTTCGGTCCTGATCGCAGACAAGAAACATAAAATCAAGATATACCGTCAGGATATGGGTTCAAAATTCCACCCATAACAGTATGTATTGTTTTTCTTTTCACTATTTGTATATTTTTATATTTACAAACTACACCGTTGGCCTAGTAAATCTTTAATATTCCTTTTGATAGTTCTTAACATATCAACCCATGAAATAATAATAAATTCATTGTTCTAATTTTTTTAATCTTTATCTATACTATATACTATACAATAAAAAAATTAATTAGTAACACGTATCATTCACCAGAGACATCTACTTTTTGGTTTTCCGGTCTTTTTTCCTAAATATCTTATACTAGTTAAATAAATAAGATATTAATAATAAATCTTATCATACTTTGAATTTCGAATAAGAAGCCTTTTGTTTTTCTAATAAAATGTTATCCTCAAATTTATATTGTTTATTTAACATATTTTTAAATAAACCAAATTATTTATCACGAAACCAAACTTTGTACTATTAATATATTACTTGTTTTTATTTTCATTTAAAAAAATATTCTCAAATTTAAATTCCTTTGAGTATATCCATTCGTTTTTCAAAGATAAACATTTTTTTTATTGTTTGGTGTATAAAATTATATTTATCCTGCTCATGTAATATACAAGGTTTTTTTATCCTTTTCTTACTTAGTTTACAAAATTACAATTTTTTAAACTAACGTGGTTATTTGATATATAAGTATTTTTGTTATTTGGTATATAAAATTACTTTTATTCAACACATACAATACACGGGTTCTTAAAGATATAACTTTTTTATTATTTAATATATAAAATTAGATTTATTAAACCCATGTAATATACATAAACCGGGTTTTAATGATAAATTGTTTTATTATTTAGTATATAAGATAATATTTATTCAACTAAATGGGGTTCTAACCTAATTTGTTATATATACAATTTCTAACTAAGTCATCTACGATAACTTTTTGATTATTTTTTTATTTTTAGTATAAACCCTTATATTATAAATATCATACACCAAATACGCGTTTGTGTTAGTTTTTCTTCAGGACAATCCGGATAATTCAATGTAACTTTTTTTTTGAAAACGTAGTTGCATTCAAAATAGCAGTAAGAAGATGAACCAAGCTGGTAACGGGCGAACAACATCGTTACGGGTGTCGGTGTTCAAAATTTTGTTTGTGTTTGAAAATATGTGTTGATATCCTTTTGGAAATATAGGACCTTATTTTATGCCGGTATCCATTTCTATAGTTTTTGGTTGAGCAACCCAATCCGCGGCTTAACATGATCCGATGTAAATTTCTTTTACGGTTTTCGCATGGTAAAACACTTGTAGATATCCTCTTGACTATATACATTGCGATATTAGTAGCGGGTCTTGGTGTCGTATAAAATGGAACTGATACCGACCGAAACCCGTTGTGTAGTGCTACCATTTTTACTTGTTATTGTACATTTAACCAATGGAACCACTATAACACTCCAATGATATGGTTTTCATCCAACACTTAACCTTTTGGCATGTTATATGCCATGTCTTCTAATAGTTCGAAACAGGGCCGGCCTTGAGAATTCATGTACCATGTTCGAGCTCGAAAAATGTGCCATTAGGCCTTAAACGAAATATATAATGTTAACTAGTTTTTTTTATACAACCGTTGACAAAATCATAGTATTCGAATTATTTTTTCTTGTCAAATGGGTTTTGGGGTAACTAAATCTAATTGGCTAACTTCTAAACTTTAAAAATTGTTTTGTAAATGGGCCTATATTGGTGTTTGTATGGGTATACTAATTCAAATAGAGAAAAATGCACGGATAGTCCCTGTAGTTTTGTAAAATAACATCTGTAGTCCCAAACTTTTGGAAATTGCACCGGTGCTCCCTATGGTTTGACAGTTTGTTACTCGGATAGTCCCTGGAGTGGATGTCCATTAGTTTTCTCCGTTAAATCTATGTAAAATGACAAAATTACCCCTTATTAAAAAAAAGTTTAAAACATTAAAAAAATCCATCCCGCTTTATATGTTATCATATCCGGCAAGTTCTCCGGATTCCGGTAAACCAAAATCACTAATCCAATCCTTTTTAATCCATTCCTTTTGCAATAATACTTATCTCCATCGTTTCTCAACCGAATCTTTAAGATTTGTCTTATAACTCGCGCATTATGTTTATCCGGTAACCCAACTGACTCCGAAAATCCTATTACGACTCTGATCCGTTAACCGACTCGAAGCAGTATAAATACATACTCATAAACCTGTTCTAAACTGGCACCACTTCAAATTCACATCAAATTATCATATGCTTCTCCGTTTTTTGCTACTCGCCAGAGTTTATATTCCGGCCAAGCTTCAAGTTCGACCTATCCGAGCTATGTAGGTACAAATATTTATATGCATTTTTCTCGTAGTTGTTTGCGGAACATATGCCGTCTGTTAGCTTTAAATAACAGAGGGAAAACCATCTTTAATTTTGTGGATTAATAGGGTAGGGTTTATTTGGGATGATTTTCGGGAAGTTGATGGAACTTCAGTGTCACACCCCAACCGATGGCGGAAACATCGGGGTGTGGCACTGAGCGAAACAGATTGTTCAGAAGTTTCCATAACAATTATCATTACCAATCAATTTAAATTAACATGTCCCATACCATACCTCAAAAGGTAAACAAATTATTACAGACAAAATGTAAGCAAATTGTTCTGTTTCGACAACTCAGGTTTCAAAAGTACAGACAACTATTTGTTGGTTACTAAGACTCTTTCCTAGCCTTGATTTCCAAGCAAATAGACACCTTAAGCACATGTCACATACGTTAAAAAAAAGGTCAATACACATAGTGTAAAGGCGAGTATACAAGTTTGATATAGCATATAGAGTTCGAAATAGTTTACGCATAACCAACACGTACAATGAGTAAAACGAAGCATGTTAGTTATCGACATGAACCTATCGATACCAATGACTGCGGGTTGACTGCCCAAGGCAGTTCGTAATACACGATCACCACTGTAATCCATGCAGATAATTGTCCTTAACAACCCCTGTGTGAACGGGTGCTGAGTCCAATATATAGTACTATCGTTGCTAAGGCAGGTTGACAGCATTCCATGTGTAAACATAACAAACAAGCATTCGTTAAGTCACGTATAACATGCGGTAATGGTTTGCGTTTAAATAGTATTGCGTAGTGTGTTCGATGTGATTTAGTATAAGTAACATATGTAACACCCAAAAGTGCGAAAGCAAAAAGGGATCGAGTATACTCACAGCGGTTGATGGATTGAAGGGAGCGCTTTGAGAGTAAGATTAGCCTGATTAGAATGATAACATAACGATAAGAGACGCGTAAATCGGAAACAAGTGTTGATGGGTCAGACAGCTGGTCGATCGGACGGCAGTCCGATCGGACAGCTGACCGTGCGGGTGACAATCCGTTCGGACGGCTATCCGATCGAATGGCCGTTCGAGTGGATTGTTTCTTCCTTTGAGAATAATGTGTTTGTGTATGATGGTTTGACTTTTAAAGTTTTTGTTGTAGCATTTTGAAAACATTGAAGTACCTCTGCCCTTCAGGTCAGTTGATCGGACGGTCGTTCGATCGGCTGGCAACCCGTTCGGCTGGGCAACTTCAGCGAGAACAAGTTCGCATCAGGATGTCACTCGATCGGACAGCTGTTCGATCGGGTGGCATTCCTAGTGCATTGAACATGTTGAAAAATCGATTAAATGTTAAAGTCAAGTATCTCATGATTCGAAGAGTAATCCGATCGGATGGTTGTCCGATCGGTTAGCAATTCGTTCAATACTTAAACTTCAATTGAAATTGATTAAGTGTGGGACCCATCGTGCAAGTCGTTCGGCTGACCGGTCGTTCGGGTAGCTGTCCAATCGGACGGTACTCCGTCCTGGTCGGCTTGTTCGTCTTACACTTGGTCGTTTTGATTGTTTGTCGTTTTATCGAGATGTCTTGACAACGTGTTAGCCAACAGAACCCCGTCGTGACTCGAGTGACCTGACCAAACAGGAATCACCCTAGAACGAAGTCCGATTCTATCGGTTTTTGAGTGCATTGAGTGTAAAAGAGTTGAAAGAAAGTGAGAAACCTCTTTCAATCCTTTTTATTACGAATATGTTTAGATCTATAAAGATCTTTGTTAATTTATGTGGAAATCGGTTAAATTTAAGTTGTTCTTGGTGGATTTAGGCCAAAACATGAAGTTCTTCAAGAACACATGATGACGTCATCCTAGAACACCTTGAATCTTGGTGATTTCACGGTTAAAAGTTAAGATTTAAAAGATAGAAAGGTGTAGGAGTGCGTGTAGATTAAGAAAGTACAAGATTTAGGACGATATCTTACCGGAATCGAGAGAAATCTGAGAAAAGGTGAGGAGCACGGGCTGGTCGGTCAGAGAGTTTCCAAAAGTGGAAAGAATGAAAGTGACATGGGTATTTATAGAGTTCCAAAAGGGGAAAGGACTAGCCGATCGGCTGGGCAGCTCGATCGGTCAGCCTGTCCAATCGAACAGCAGTCCGATCGAACGGCTGCAGTCCGATCGAACGGCTGGTCGTTGATCTGAGTGTTTCGCGCGATGAGTTTTGCCGTTTCGATTTCGATTACGGACGATGCGATGCGATGGAGTTTCCTAGTCAAATTACTTTTTAATCCCAGCTATTCATATCGAGCACTGTCTCTTCTCCACTAATTATCATACTATATCAACATACAATCATCCTTATTTCATGTTCGTTTTGCGATTGCGATTCGATTGCGATTGAGTTCGATTGCGATTCGATTGATTACCACACATAATATAAGTAAACATGCAAAAATAACACATAAGGCACACACACACGTATAACAAACACCAAAAATGCGAGTTTCGAGTTGAGAGCGCGATGTTGATTAGATTAGTTCGATTAGCGTTTAATTGACTTTATCGCATTGTTACTTCCTATTATTCACAGTCCTAAAGCGATTTGTAGCGATAAATATATCTCGATTACTGCGATTATTAACAATTACTCCACATAATACAACTAACGTAAAACATAAAATAGACTATCTACAAGTCAAAGAAGTCAAACAGAATGGAGCAAGGAGAGACAGATTCCAATTAGCGATCTTTTCCTCCTTTGACTTCAATCTTGACTTTGACTTTGACTTTGACTTTCGAAACACTGGGGTGTTACATTCAGTTACTTTTTTAACAATTCATAACTATTTATTAATGGATTTCTTTTAATGTTTTAAACTTTGTTTTAATAAGCAAGGGGTAATTTTGTTATTTTACATAGATTTAACGGAGAAAACTAACAGACATCCACTCCAGGGACTATCCGAGTAACAAACTGTCAAACCACAGGGAGCACCGGTGTAATTTCCAAAAGTTGGAGACTAATGGTTTTATTTTACTAAACCACAGGGACTATCCGTGCATTTTACTCATTAGAAAATTTACAACATATTTATATATCGAAATTAAAAAAACGTGCCCCTCGGAATCACAGGCCCTGGCCGGTGGTCCTCCCCGCCCACCCCCAAGGCCACCCCTGGTTCGATGCTTTGTCGTGTTTTATTTATAATGCTATGTATAACACCACATAGCGCGTGCAAAGTATGTGCATGGACATGTGCAATTGCAGTAGAACCCATGGCATCTATGCTAGATCAATTGTCTTTGTCACGCCAATAGTACTATTCACACATCCACCGGCCTATAGTTGATCACTTGTGTTTGTGGGGACTTGTTAGAGCAACTCAGATAATTCAAATCACGTTGTCATATACAAGTATCTACGTATCTAAACATGCTTTTCACCCCAAGTAATTGGTTTTAGACAAATAGGGTAATGAAACTCACTTGATAGCGTAGCTCATGCATGTAGTGTACTGGTAGTGCTAATCCAATCCTATTATCGGTATGGTATGGTTAATTACTTAAAACTGTTCTCGGGTCGATTATTTCTATATACTAAGTTCGAATATGAAGATTTATCTGAGTTTGGGCTAATAGCCTCAATAAATGGTGATGGGTAATGTCTTAGTGTCATATTCAAGTTTGGTTACCGTGCACCGTTTTGCATGCCAGTTGTTTGTTTTGGGTGTTCAGGTAATGGCATGATCACGTACAATGTCACAACTCATTGTATAATATAAAATGATTTGTTTTATAAAGAAAGTTAGGCCGTTACAGAGGCCTTATTCAGTTCTTATAGTTTGGGAATTCCCCCGACTAGCCCTGTAATGCACCACAATTACCCTATTTACTCTCTGGAAAAGTTCGAATATACTCCCGAGTTTCCAGTTATCGCCAGTGAGTCATCGAACAACTTACAAGTTTCGGAAAATTATTGTATGAAAATATTAAATTTATTTATTATGCTTAATAATTTTGTTTTAAAAATCTGTTTAACCAATAAATTATCGATTAATACCATCTAACTTCTCAAAATTCTGTAATTTTTACTAAAGTGTCACATATGCCTAAAATCCATTTAAAATTTTCAGGATCAAGCGAATTTCCAAAACTTGTTTTGGGTTACTAAAAGTTCGATAAATCGTGATTTTTAACACCATAGTTAGGGTGAGCCAATGAACCCCGAAAATTGATTTTAACGGATCATTCTTATGCCATAAATAGTCTCTCTACAACATTTGATTATTTATAGAACGCATTTTATATTTTTCCCAAATTAACACCTTTAAATACCAATAAAATTTGCAAAATATTCTAACAAATGCCAAAAATTCCCATATTTTGTAGATGACCCTGCAAAATTTCAAGTTCTAACAATACCCACGCCAAAAGTTATTCTAAAAAAAAGTTCTAAAGTCCCTAAATTCGGTTTTCGACGGTATACCTTCCGATTCTCGATCCCTAAGCGATTTATAAGCTTTCACAGCTCAAGTAAAGTTGAGCATAGTACCTAGACACCATATATAACACAAACATGTATCTACTATCATCAATCAAGCCTTGTTACTATTCTTTTTTGGGTTAGAGTTTGAAATACGTGTTTCTTGTCGAATTCATCGTGTAAGGCCTGGCCAAACAATCTTAAGCCGTAGTCAAATAAACCATTTTGAAGCATGCATCAATAACAGAGCACCATAAATCTTTTTGTTAATAACCCCTTCTTAATTAAGAAAATACATTTTAGTTTACGTATTCAACACTACCAAATATCTTTTTTAACCACACTTATCTCTCCCTTCAAAACACAGTTTTCAAGGGTCTTCAAACAACCCAGTGCACTCGGTGCAATTGAGTACTCTATACTTGAAGATTTTATGTTTAAGGATGGATAATGCGGCCATATGGAATATAAATGTAGCTATGAAAGCGTATGTATTGTTTTTCTTTTCACTATTTGTATTTCTTTATATTTACCAACTACACCGTTGGCCTATTAAATCTTTGATATTCCTTTTGATAGTTCTTAACATATCAACCCATGATATAATAATAAATCCATTGATCTGATTTTTTTTATCTTTATCTATACTATATACTATACAATAAAAGAAATTAATTAGTAACACATATCATTTAATCGAGACATCTACTTTTTGGTTTTCCAACCTTTTTTCCTAAATATCTTATACGAGTTAAATAAATCATATATTAATAATAAATCTTATCATACTTTGAATTTCAAATAGAAGCCTTCTATTTTTCTAATAAAATATTATCCTCTAACATATTTTTAAATATACCAAATTATTTATCACGAAACCAAACTTTGCACTATTAATATATTACTTGTTTTAATTTTCATTTAAAAAATTATTCTCAAATTTAAATTCCTTTGAGTATAGCGGTTCGTTTTTTTAAAGACAGTGTTGTAAAGGTCGGATTCCAAGGCCGAGTACTGGGCGACTACTCGGTACTCGGAACCTTACCTTGGAGAGTTACTACAAGTCGGCCTTTATAAGTCGGAGGCGGTCAAACTCGGCCTACTCGGCGACTACTCGGAATACTCGGCCAACTACTCGGAATTCTCGGTCAAATACTTGGTGGGAACCTTGGAATACTCAACGATTACTCGGATTACTCGGCGACTACTCAGGATTTTGCTAATTTTGACACATATAAAATATTCAATAATTAATTTCTTTATAATTAACATGTCCGAGTACTCCCCGAGTACTCCGAGTACTCCCAACTCCCCACTCGGCCGACTAGGGAGCGCCTAGCGACTTCTGCAACACTGTTAATTTTTTTTTATTGTTTGGTGTATAAAATTAAATTTATTCGGCTCATGTAATATACAACGTTTTTTTAAAGATAGAACCTTCTCTTACTTAGTATACAAAATTACACTTATTCAAACTGACGTGGTTATTTAAGATATAACTTTTTTATTATTCAGTATATAAAATTACTTTTATTCAACACGTACAATACACCGGGTTCTTAAAGATATATTTTTTTATTATTTAATATATAAAATTAGATTTATTAAACCCGTGTAATAAACATAAACCGGGTTTTAATGATAAATTGTTTTATTATTTTGTATATAAGATATTATTTATTCAACTAAATGGGGTTCTAACCTAGTTTGTTATATATACAATTTGTAAGCAAGTCATCTAAGATAACTTTTCCATTATTTATTTTATTTTCTGTTTAAACCCTTATATTATAAATATCATCCGCCTTTAAAACAATAATTTTATTTTCTTTGTAAAACTTTTGGTTGTTAGTTTTTTTATAAAAACCAAATACGCGTTTGTGTTAGTTTTTCTTCAAGACAATTCAATGTAACTTTTTTTTTTTTGAAAACGTAGTTGCATTCGAAGTAGCTGTAAGAAGATGAACCAACCTGGTAATGGGTGAACAACATCGTTACGGGTGTCGGTTTTCAAAATTTGGTATATGTTTGAAAATACGTTTTGATATCCTTTTGGACATATAGGACCTTATTTTATGTCGCTATCCATTTCTATGGTTTTTGGTTTGGTAATGAGTCGGTTGAGCGACCCAATCCGCGGCTTAACATGATCCGATGTAAATTTCTTTTATGGTTTCCGCTTGGTAAAACACTTGTTGAAATCCTCTTGACTATATATATTGCGATATTAGCGGGTCTTGGTGTCGTATGAAATCGAACTGATACCGACCTAAACCCGTTGTTTAGTGCTACGATTTTTACTTCTTATTGTACATTTAACCAATGGAACCATTATAATACTCTAATGATACGGTTTTCATCCAACACTTAACCTTTTGGCATGTTATATACCACGTCATCCCTTATTACTTGTTAGTGAAATATGCATGATAAGCAAGTTACGGTTAAAACTATGTGGGTTGTGGTCTGTTGGCTAACATTTCAATATTCCAATAAACATGATAGGAATATAATACTGTATTTCTTTGCTACCTAATTTTCTTGTCTTGTGCAATAACGTCTTACACTTTTATCTTCTTTATTTTAGTAATACTAAAAAATAAAAATAAAATGGTGAAAGAAACCTAATTATTAATTTAAACTAGTTACTCTTAAAGTGGATTTGATTCGGTGGCTTATTAAGTACTGATGCATATTTAATTTGATACCATATTTATATCATGGTACATATTCTAGGATGAGGTACATATTCTACGATGACTATTACAATACTGTATACACCTTTCTATAGTATGGAAGCACTCACTTTGATCCTGTAATTTTGAATGAAATGATTTGGGGAAAAAAGTTGTTATCTCATTAACTGACTGAGTATTTATACTATTTACAAGATTAAAACCACTGCTCTAAACAACTGCCTAATCATCTATCTAAACAACTGTCTAACTACTAACTAACTGTCTAACCGAATATTTACTAACTACTAACAGAATAAATAAGCTAAGTAGTTGAGTAAACTAACACCCCCCCCCCCCTCAAATTGGAGGGAATGAAAGCCCCACCTTGGACAGTAAAAGTTGATGCTTTGTGGAAGAAAGACTCTTTTTAAACAAATCAGCTGGTTGATCTTCGGTTGAAATATGAGACAAAGAAATCAGTCCTTCTTGAAGCTTTTCTCTCACAAAATGACAATCCAGCTCAATATGTTTTGTTCTCTCATGATACACTGGATTCCGAGCAATATGAATGGCTGCTTGACTGTCACACTTCAAAGATATAGGAGTAATAGAAGAAACTGAGAATTCATGAAGTAACCTTGTCAACCATGTGAGCTCAGCAGTTACCCTTCGCATTGATCTATACTCTGCCTCTGCTGAGCTTAAAGAAACAGTGGATTGTTTTTTAGACTTCCAGGAAATTGGACTGCCACCAAGAAGAACAAATGTCACACCCCGACTTTCCACGTGTCACCGGTGGGCCCGGTGGGGAGTATCGTGACGTAGTTGATATCATCATAGTCAAACAACACAATATATAAATGCACAGCGGAAGCAAAAGATAAATATATTACAATCCGAATATAAAGTAATATCCAGTATTACAACGGAAAGTAAAGGATCCACAGGCGGATCTTAAAATATAAATATTGTTCAACAGACTTTAGACGCCTAGAACTTGCAAGATTCGTTATTAACGTCCTGAGCAGCTTCCAGCCTATTACGTACTTGTACCTGTCACTTAGACTTTTGAAAATACGGCAGTTTTCACTGGTAAATACACTCAACTGACTCATTTGAAAAGAGTTTAAGAAAATTGGTTTGAATGCACTTCGGCACAAAATATGTAGACACATTGATTAAAATGCATAAGGCAAAATTAATCTTTTATACTTTGATTTAGATGCACAGAGGCAAAATAAATCTTTTATACTTGATTAAAATGCATAGAGGCAAAATTAATCTTTTATACTCTGATTTAGATGCACAGAGGCAAAATAAATCTTTTATACTTTGATTTAGATGCACAGAGGCAAAATAAATCTTTTATACTTGGGACTATTTTATTAATAAAAATCTTGTATTAACTGACATGCCACAGGTATAATGCCCACAAGGTTAATACCTTTAGTGGATTACCTGTTTTGGTATAATGCCCACAAGGTTAATACCTTTAGTGGATTACCTTAATAATTTAATCATAATACAATTAAATATTCAATACCCGACCAAACGGTATTTCTATAATACTGCATCCCAAGCCCTTATAGGGAAAATAAGTTAAGAGTATTTACCTGAGCTAGCTCCTGTCTTAAATAGCAAGAATTATAATAACTCAGCCGTATTCACTTAAGGAAGCGTAGGTACAATTTACCGGAAGGCTCTAGTCTGGAATGATGGTATAAATAACCAATTAGAATGCTAACGGGTCTTTAATTAATCCTAAGCTTAGACCGGTTGGTCTTACCGAAAGATACGGTTCAAACGCATGATTAAGCGAAGACCGGATAAAATGTGATTCAAACCCGACAAGTTCGGAGACTTGCTTAATATGCGTATTTCATACACACTCTGGTTTTTGAGGTAAAACCGATAAGGTTTGACCCGTTTAGGCTAATTTATGTAAACTAGTTACATAAACCGAACCGAACGCGTAAAAAGCGTAACGGGTATACATATGAGCCATTTACAGGTTTCCTAAGTTAATATGCTTCATATATGTTGTGACATCAGTAAGATATCTTTTATTATGCCCGAAACGAAATTAAACTCAAACTATGCCCCGTAGGGGTAGTTTGGTCATTTAAAAAGGTTATAAAAGAGTTTAAGTATTTACCTGAGTTACAGGTCTAATGTAATCATCAAAAATACTTATTTTACTAAGTTATAACAGTAGGATAAATTATATATGTGAAATTTATCAATTATAACCAAACTATGCCCCGTAGGGGTATTTTGGTAATTTCACATACGCCGAAAAGCTCAATACTGAAGTCTGAGTTTAACAACCTTTGCTTACTGTTAAAATATTATAATTTGCCTCAAATATCAGTAGGTATAAACCCTTGTATGTTTAATATAGTTATAGCACATACTATGCGTTAAAACGCTTAAAAAGGCAATTAGAAGCCTTTTCCGGGTTCGATACATAAAGCTGATATTTTTATTATTTCAGAAGGCTTAAAATAATTTATTTATTATATGTGATAAGTAGCAAAAGGTTTGGAGTCGATTAGATATGTAAAACTCATTTTATGGCCCGTTAGGGCAAAACCGACAATTACCGGAATAAGCCTACGACTATTAGTTATGCTCAGCCTAAAATTAATTAAAAATCTTTAAAAATCCCAAAATAATATATTACATCAGTGGGTAATAAGTTTGATATCAAAAAGTAGGCTTAACTAGGCTATACGCTAATTACGCCGTTTAATTAACATAAAGCTTTCATTTCACGCTAACGAGCATAACTCTTAGTCTACACCTCAAACTGATGTCAAACTTTGGATGCAAGTTTAAATATCAGTAATTAAAGTTTCTACTCTTTTACATTTCCAAAAATCACGTTTTAAGGTGGAAAGGGCATAATGGTCAACATATGAGCAATTAACGGAATCATGCGTATTAATTGGTTAACTAATGAACCATGGTGTATAATCACAGAGGGTTATACTAGCATTTAAACTGGTCTAAATAGAGCTATGAGGCATTTCTAAAACATGCTTAAGCGGGTCAGAACTGAAGTCAAAGCAAAAGTCAAAGTTTTGCGACTTTTGGTCCCGAACCGGGTCTAAACATTTAATTGTCAGGTTGAACATGTTTAGACATGTTCTTACACTAATTACCAAGTTATATTAACGATCAACCAGGTTGTAGGTGTTCTACATTGCTAATTATGTATAAATTAGAATTTAAACATTCTGTTGACTTTTTACTTACAAGTTTGACCCGACATTTGACCTAGTTAGAGTGGGAATCAGGGGGAACCCTTTTAAGGGTTTATTACCCACAAAATTACCAACTTATAACTACTTTCAATTCGACTAATCACTGGACCAACAATGATTAATCGTTAAGTCAACCGTTAATTACAACGGTTTGACTTTTAAGCTTAAACTAAGTAAAAACTTAACTAAGGAAGGTCAAGGGTGCTTACCAAAGCCCTAATCACGATTAGGGATGCTTGGTGTCTGCTCTTGAGCTCCAGAAAGTCCCACAATTGCAGATGGAATGAATGCAAAAATGTTGCAACATTGAAGGCCTTATATAGTGAATTTTGATCCACAAAATGTTGACATGTAAGTCTACCAATGACCACAACTCTTCAACAAGTGTCCCTAAGGGCTAAAAATCAGTTTAGGCAACTCATGGAAGTGTTAAAGGGCAAGTCTTGACGTTTGAAAGGCTGAACAGGCAACAGAAAACGATTTGCTGCATCTGGTAGTTGCTTGCGCACCGTAAGGTTATTTGTGTTGAGGTGCGCAAGCAGGTGGCCAGCAATCAGAAACTTTCAAATGCTGGCAGTTGTAGCCCCTGTACCTCCAATTGCCATTTCCGACACATCCAAGGCCCGTTAAATCATTTTTAAGGCTCTACAATGATACCTAAGCATAGAGAACATGAAACATGCTCAAAAATATGCCGGATGTTGGTTCGTTTGGTCGTACGGTCACGTTGTTCGGCTAATTACGACGAAACACGGACGGGCGCGAAAAACAATCCAAACGACGCGACGAATGGAATTTTTATCAAGCCAAACACTAAAATAAAATATTTTAGTGCTTACATAAATTTTTGGGTGTCCGGGAACACCCAAAATGTAAGATATGCGCGTAAACGCAAACTTGTGCGCTTTTTGACACTTTTAGTCCCTGCATGACTTAAAAGTTTATTTTTGCGCACTACACACCTCAAAGCCTATATCTAAGCTATGAGAAGGATAATTAAGGTATGTATAACTCCTGGTCATATTTCAGAAGGTCCGTTAACATACGAATCGGTATACTTTAGCAGTTTGACGCTTTAGATCCTTCTAATGCGCGAACTTGCGTAATTTATCATTTAATAGCATTGAAGCCTTATCTAATTCATATTAGGCATTCTTGAAAGTATTATTAAACATCATAATGCTTCGGGCTCGATAAAAGGTCATTCAGAGGTATAATTAAACATATTGACACTTCTAGTCCCGTATACTTGCAAAGTTGCGCGTAACTTCACTTTTAGGCATAAAAGCCTTGTATGTCCAATGATTGGAATTCCCGAGAGTATAATCAAATATCATGAGGCTCTCGGTTTTTTAAAAGGTCACTCAGAGGTAAGAATTTACATGTTGACGCTTTTAACCCTCTTCTGCGCAAACTTTCAATTATTTACATAAACGGCTACACTTGATTAACAAGTGGCTCATTTGTGAATATAAACCATAAAAGGTTAATTAGAAACTTATTTTTGGTATGATAATACTTCCAGTTCTTTCATAATCAAAGTTTTCGATTTTTCGAAAAATTAGTCCCTTGAATTCAATGTTTGACTTCATTAGGGTTTATTTCACGTGTCTACACTTCATTGGACGTGATTTTACGAGGTGTTACATCCTCACCCCCTTAAAAGAAATCTCGACCTCGAGATTTGCTAGAATGATGGAAGTATTTTCTAAAGTCGTGTCACACCCCGACCGCGTAAAACAACAAAGCGCGGCGGAAACATCGGGGCGTGTTGCAACAGAATTAATGTTTCATAACCATGGATACCAAAAAGTGTTTCGTTTTATTAAACATTGAATAATTACATCGTCTTGAAATCTAAATACACTATTTAAACATAGTCTATCATTGTTATTGAGTCACTAAGGCCTTGTCCAGTCCTATGTGAGCATGCATCTTATCAATCGATATCATTCAACAATACCTGAAACATATGTGAAAACGAGGTCAGCAAAGAAATGCTGGCGAGTACATAGGTTTTGTAGGAGTGTCGAAATCATGGCTAGTTTAGACGTTGCAATACTTTATTTAAAAACCTTGTTTTGAAAAGAGTATAATATTGCAACTTAATTAACCAACTCAAATCAAGCGGGTTATAATTTGTAAAACCTCGTAGCCATGACTCTTAACCCAAAAACATTTGTTTTAGTAAATTATTTGAAAAACAATGATAAGTTCAGGTGATATGTATAAATAAGAGAATAATGCATGATTAAATGAATAACCATGTAAAATGAGTTTGTATAAGATAAGTTGTTTGTAAATAAATGTCTTGTGAAAAGTATGTTACTTGTATAAAATGTTCTATGTCTCAAACTGAAATGATTCAAATAACGCTACAATATGTAATACCATACAAACACTTATATATAGGAAGTACCAGCGGCGTATCCACCATGCTTGTATCATATTCCACACGCATTGTTACTTAATCACTTAATCCAAACCAAACCACCAAAGTAATGTTCATGCCCAAATGTAAATCATGTAATATGTATAACCAAAATAATATCGTATATCGCTTTGAACCCAATCGTTAACCCAATCGTTAAAACATCATGTGAAAACCAATCGTAAATCGTTTAATTCGTTTTAGGTCGTGAAACTACTTATAAGGTCGTCTCGCTAATAACATTCAAACCTTCGTGACTTTCATCGCTTCTCGTTTTCGTCGCTTCTCGTTTTCGTCGCTTCTCGTTTTCGTATTAACAAACCTCCATAGGGTAAGTTAACAATTACAGATTCAGTCGCTACCTACCATACCCACACATAACCACGGGTGTAGTAAATAACGGGATTTGTCAGATCCTATGGTACCATAACCTAATACTGGTCGGCTTGATCATTGCTAATGAATGTCATTTGTTATGTAACTACAACCAACAAGTTTGTTCACTTTATGAAATCGTTATTAGTTTTGTATAAATCGCCTTAATTGTTTTTGAAACCATCGTTATAACATCGAAAACATTTAGCACATATGAGTCACCCCAAAACAATTGAAAGCAGTAAAATAGGGGAAAATGTACTCGCCTGAGAATGCTTGGAGGTCTTGAACAACAACCAAACAAAGCTAGAGGGAGCACGGAATCAGTCGGCAAATCCAATACTATATAAATAAACCAGACTTAAATCGAGAGATTGGATAGGATGAGGCTTGGTAAACCAAATGAGTGTTGGAACTCATATGATATGGTTTAACAAGGCCTACATACTACAATGAAACCAAACCTAAGTGCTTTCGGCCCATCGCGACCCATTAAGGTAACATATGCTACTTTAACGTGTCGTGCGCGTGAAACGCGTTCGGACCGTCTAACTAGTCCTATGACAAGTGTTATATGCCTAAACATGTTACATAATCAGTTATGTGACAAAAGTTTAGGTTACATATGCTTAATCACCAATTATACATGAAAAGGGTATTATGGTAATTTACCTAAGGCATATAAACTACCTATCATACAACTACTTAAACGATGTGACCATAGGGTATAACCTCGGAAGGTTATTCCCTACCTACTATGGTCACCTAATGTATTTGGTCGGATCCTAATGATCGACCAAACTGGGTCGGGTTCGAAGGTATAGGCGATTTATTAGATCGCCTACCCTACGACCCTAGACAACGTGGTAATCAGTGGGCATAGTCCCAAGGGACTATAACCAACGTGATTACACTCACGTTGCGAAGTTCAAACGAACTTCGCATTGACCATTACTGGTCAACGCTGAAAGTCAAACAAAGTTTGACTTTCTGACTCGAAAAGCAATAAAATAAGGAAAAGAACGAAAGAATACTTACGAAGGGTCCCCGAATGCTAATCCCGATCCAAGAACTCAGGTATGAAACAATGGTTTCAACTTAGAGCTCTCAAATCAGAATTCTTGTGCAAAATGAGGTTGTGTGGGTTGGGTATTTATAGGAATACCCGAACCGTTAAGATCGCTTGTCGAATATCGTGCCATGATCCAACCCGTACACTTGTCGGAAACTCATGGTGACTAAATTGGCCACTCACCATAGGGTATCAACATGTGGCAAGGGATTAAGGAGTGGAGAACAGCTGTTTAACAGCTGTTAATACGTCGAATCTGGTCCCGAATGCGAAAAACTGAGTTTCTGCATGTTTCTGCCCAGAATAGGCAGTCGCGTAGCGCGACTGGTAAGGCTACATGCAGTGGCGCTATGCCACTGCCCCCTTGTTTCAGCAAACTTTCAAAATTGGCAGAAATGGTCCCTGCAGCCCGTTTAAGCGATTTTCGATGCGTTTGAACCCCGTTAACCTCATTTCAAGGCTCTAAAATGAAGTTAAAGTATAGGGAACTCAAAACATGCTCAAAAATATGCCGGAGGTTGGTTCGTTTGGCCGTACGAACGCGATGTTCGCTTAATTACGGCGGAATGCGCATAAGCGCGAAAAACGATCCAAATGACGCGACGCATGGATTTTTCTTAAGGCGAACACTAAAATATAATGTAGTCATGCTTACATAAATTTTTGGATGTCCAGATGTATTCAGAACGTAAGTTATGCACGAAAATGCAAACTTGTGCACTTTTTGACACTTTTAGTCCCTGAATGACACAAAAGTTTATTTTAGCACACCGAACCCCTCAAAGCCTATTTCTAAGCTATGTAAAGGATATTTATGGTATGTTTAACTTATGGTCATGCTCCGGAATGTCTGTTACAGTTCGAATTGGCATACTTTCGCAGTTTGTCAACTTTAGTCCCTGTAAGCGATTAAACTTTGATTTCTCCACACCAAACCTTCCAAAACTTATATCTAAGTTATGTAAAGGTTATTTAAGGTATGTTAAGCCTATTTCACTATTCCGGAGTGTTCGTTGGATTAAACTGGTTATATTTACGCATCAGAGCGCGTATAACCCTCCCGAAAGCGATTTAAAGCTTAAAATCAAACAAGAGTTGATATGTGTAAAAGATACACATAATTTTACAAATACCAAGTATGAAATATAATATTTCATTGGTTTGGTATTTGTTTGATGGCCGTGGAGGCACAGGTGTTACAGTCTCCCCTACTTTAGGAAATTTCGTCCCGAAATTTATTTAGAGGAAACTTGCGAGAGCTTGAAAACATGAGGTTGAAAAGATCGAACAATATTGGTTAGGGTTCTGAACTTCTAGTAATCTTTAATAACATCATGATTGCAATGTAAGAGGGATACTTATATACAAGTATATGAAGCGTCATTGGTGCGTCCACCGTACCTCCATTACATCGTTCTCATTTCGTTATTGTTGTCACTATCGGTTCTTACACATAATAAATCTTACTGTGTTTCTGTGCACTAAATTTCATAATTATGTACGCGTCCATAATCAGACAATTCTTTGCACAATTCACACAGTCTATTTTATAGTGTGTAGGGGAAAACCAAATGAACAAACCAGTGATGAGTGTGACTAGACCGCCATAGAGTCCTTTAAATTAAATCAATAAATGATCTAAATAGACTATCAAGGAGTCTGTTCCGCTACATCACTAGATGTCGTTCTCTAACC
The DNA here is from genome assembly GCA_030545235.1 of Helianthus tuberosus. Lineage (NCBI taxonomy): Eukaryota > Viridiplantae > Streptophyta > Magnoliopsida > Asterales > Asteraceae > Helianthus > Helianthus tuberosus. Next base: position 10,911,663 of record CM060433.1, on the reverse strand, counting down.
AAATTGTGAATCAATCTTTTTTACTAGACTACTAAGAGGGTCTCTTATGAATCATGGAGTGGTACTATATAACCCAAGGGTCTTAACTACCAGGTAGAAGCCCATAAGGATTTAAGGTAGTACCTTTTGAATATCCTACTATGAATCTCTCGTATGAAGATATGAAAGATTCTATGAGGATTTGGAAAATCGTAACACACAAAAACATAGAGGAGAACACATAAACACATATCATATAACCACAAAATTGTTCGTTAATTTGTCTTGTAAATTGCGTACATGCATTTAAAGCACACTAGGAATCCATTCCGTGAATTTCATTTGGTACTTTAAACGTTATCAAGAATCCAACTATAAAGATAGAAAGATTCAAAAAAGAAAATTCGATTTCGATTACTAGGAACCGAAGTGTTCGAATTAAGGTACATAAGGAATCCGATTAAGGACTCTGACTTGAATGATGATTATCCACAAGGGTCTAATTGTGGAGATAAAAAAAAAGATCCCATATGGATTTTAGAAGTTGAAGATGTTTTGAAATCTTGCACGGGATGTGCTTAAGTCAAAACATGAAGTAAAATGCTTATGAAGTTGAGATGCCTGATATGTCAAGGCGACATATGAAGCGGAATTTGAAGGTTAAGTCAATGTATGAGGAAAATATTTTTGAAAACTATGCATGGGGTTCTTTTAAGAAAAATGTGTTTAACGTTTTTGAAACCTTATATATAATATTTTTTTTTTTGAAATCATAAAGTAGGTGTAATAGGTAGATATATTTACAAAAATGTTTTAAAGTCATGCGAAATGAATTTTGAAATTATGTATAAGGTTTTTGAAAGACATGAATGATGCTTTTCGAAATCATGCACTTGATCAGAAAATGTATTGTGTTAATATTGTCTTCAGACTATATGAAATATTTTGAAATTAGAAAGGTTGGTTTTGATAACATGGCCAATGTTTTTGAAATAACACAGACAATGCATCTAGAAAAATTGTTTTCAAACTATATGAAATGTTTTGAGATCATGAAGATTGTTTTGAAATACTGGTACTGTGTATGTTGAAAAATCAAAACGTAATGGGTATGAGATTTGAAAATACCCTTAGTTGTCTAACCAAGGATTTAAAGGCACAGATGTGCGAAAAGCACGATTACTCATAATGTCACTTAATTTTCTGTACTTTGTTTCTTAGAGTGAAACGAGTACTTAAAATTTTCGAGGGAATCATGAGCAATCATTTGAGAGAGAGAAATCACAAGAGTAGGTTGTAAGGTACATAGTTCCTTGATGTAGGTATCATAGGAAAAGCCATACACACCTAGCAGGGGGTTGAGCTGGTTGGTTGGGGACTGCTTTACCATTGTGAGCGACCATGGCGAAGTTCTGAGAAGCCTTTCGCTTCTTTGACTTCTTAGGGGATCGTTCATCCATGGTCTTTGATTCCTCGATTGGTTTCTTGGCTGATGGTGCTGTCACCTGACTAGGTCCTGCCTGTCTTGGTGACTCTTGAGTGGCTTCATCCTGGAGATGATACATAGCAGTAGCTAATTCAACAGTCTTCAGGGCTACTTCGCCTATTCGCTGAGCGAATTTTGGCTGCTTGCTCAGATATCTGGGCGTCATCGTGATGAAGAGACATTCTTGAAGAAAAAGAAAGGCATAGGGAGAAACAGGTGAAAGATTATTGGACAATCAAAACAGAATGATAACGCATGAAGATTGCGATCATTTGTTTGTTACCTAAGGCAAACAAATGAGACGGTGACTGATCAAAGTAAATGGGTCAAAAATAATGTATCGCGAAGACATGCTCGCCTAATAAGTGAACACTCATCCCAAGAATTCCCAGGTAAGCACAACTGGTCTCGCGTCTGATGAGATGTATACGAAGTGCTTGCCTAGCCAGAAAACCCAGAATACAGGCATTCACCCTTCCAGTTTGCACGTGTTCACATTATTTAAAACCCAAAACCTTGACGAAGTTTTGAAAACTCAAAGGGGTTCAAAACCATATAATAGAGAGTTCAAAACCTTACAATAGAGAGTTCAAAACCTAGTAATCAATCATCCTAGAACAGATGATTAGTTTTCAAAGCGGTTTTGAAATTTATGTTCTTGTTGTGGTTGTCACCTAAGGATAGGTGACAGTATTGTTTTATGACTAAACGCAAGTAAACTCGCGTTAGGGTCCTAAGAAGGTTATAGACTAGGTCAAAGCATTACTAATTACTAATAACCTAATTCCCTATAACCATTGGCTCTGATACCATCTTTCTGTCACACCCCGACCGCGTAAAACAACAAAGCGCGGCGGAAACATCGGGGCGTGTTGCAACAGAATTAATGTTTCATAACCATGGATACCAAAAAGTGTTTCGTTTTATTAAACATTGAATAATTACATCGTCTTGAAATCTAAATACACTATTTAAACATAGTCTATCATTGTTATTGAGTCACTAAGGCCTTGTCCAGTCCTATGTGAGCATGCATCTTATCAATCGATATCATTCAACAATACCTGAAACATATGTGAAAACGAGGTCAGCAAAGAAATGCTGGCGAGTACATAGGTTTTGTAGGAGTGTCGAAATCATGGCTAGTTTAGACGTTGCAATACTTTATTTAAAAACCTTGTTTTGAAAAGAGTATAATATTGCAACTTAATTAACCAACTCAAATCAAGCGGGTTATAATTTGTAAAACCTCGTAGCCATGACTCTTAACCCAAAAACATTTGTTTTAGTAAATTATTTGAAAAACAATGATAAGTTCAGGTGATATGTATAAATAAGAGAATAATGCATGATTAAATGAATAACCATGTAAAATGAGTTTGTATAAGATAAGTTGTTTGTAAATAAATGTCTTGTGAAAAGTATGTTACTTGTATAAAATGTTCTATGTCTCAAACTGAAATGATTCAAATAACGCTACAATATGTAATACCATACAAACACTTATATATAGGAAGTACCAGCGGCGTATCCACCATGCTTGTATCATATTCCACACGCATTGTTACTTAATCACTTAATCCAAACCAAACCACCAAAGTAATGTTCATGCCCAAATGTAAATCATGTAATATGTATAACCAAAATAATATCGTATATCGCTTTGAACCCAATCGTTAACCCAATCGTTAAAACATCATGTGAAAACCAATCGTAAATCGTTTAATTCGTTTTAGGTCGTGAAACTACTTATAAGGTCGTCTCGCTAATAACATTCAAACCTTCGTGACTTTCATCGCTTCTCGTTTTCGTCGCTTCTCGTTTTCGTCGCTTCTCGTTTTCGTATTAACAAACCTCCATAGGGTAAGTTAACAATTACAGATTCAGTCGCTACCTACCATACCCACACATAACCACGGGTGTAGTAAATAACGGGATTTGTCAGATCCTATGGTACCATAACCTAATACTGGTCGGCTTGATCATTGCTAATGAATGTCATTTGTTATGTAACTACAACCAACAAGTTTGTTCACTTTATGAAATCGTTATTAGTTTTGTATAAATCGCCTTAATTGTTTTTGAAACCATCGTTATAACATCGAAAACATTTAGCACATATGAGTCACCCCAAAACAATTGAAAGCAGTAAAATAGGGGAAAATGTACTCGCCTGAGAATGCTTGGAGGTCTTGAACAACAACCAAACAAAGCTAGAGGGAGCACGGAATCAGTCGGCAAATCCAATACTATATAAATAAACCAGACTTAAATCGAGAGATTGGATAGGATGAGGCTTGGTAAACCAAATGAGTGTTGGAACTCATATGATATGGTTTAACAAGGCCTACATACTACAATGAAACCAAACCTAAGTGCTTTCGGCCCATCGCGACCCATTAAGGTAACATATGCTACTTTAACGTGTCGTGCGCGTGAAACGCGTTCGGACCGTCTAACTAGTCCTATGACAAGTGTTATATGCCTAAACATGTTACATAATCAGTTATGTGACAAAAGTTTAGGTTACATATGCTTAATCACCAATTATACATGAAAAGGGTATTATGGTAATTTACCTAAGGCATATAAACTACCTATCATACAACTACTTAAACGATGTGACCATAGGGTATAACCTCGGAAGGTTATTCCCTACCTACTATGGTCACCTAATGTATTTGGTCGGATCCTAATGATCGACCAAACTGGGTCGGGTTCGAAGGTATAGGCGATTTATTAGATCGCCTACCCTACGACCCTAGACAACGTGGTAATCAGTGGGCATAGTCCCAAGGGACTATAACCAACGTGATTACACTCACGTTGCGAAGTTCAAACGAACTTCGCATTGACCATTACTGGTCAACGCTGAAAGTCAAACAAAGTTTGACTTTCTGACTCGAAAAGCAATAAAATAAGGAAAAGAACGAAAGAATACTTACGAAGGGTCCCCGAATGCTAATCCCGATCCAAGAACTCAGGTATGAAACAATGGTTTCAACTTAGAGCTCTCAAATCAGAATTCTTGTGCAAAATGAGGTTGTGTGGGTTGGGTATTTATAGGAATACCCGAACCGTTAAGATCGCTTGTCGAATATCGTGCCATGATCCAACCCGTACACTTGTCGGAAACTCATGGTGACTAAATTGGCCACTCACCATAGGGTATCAACATGTGGCAAGGGATTAAGGAGTGGAGAACAGCTGTTTAACAGCTGTTAATACGTCGAATCTGGTCCCGAATGCGAAAAACTGAGTTTCTGCATGTTTCTGCCCAGAATAGGCAGTCGCGTAGCGCGACTGGTAAGGCTACATGCAGTGGAGCTACGCCACTGCCCCCTTGTTTCAGCAAACTTTCAAAATTGGCAGAAATGGTCCCTGCAGCCCGTTTAAGCGATTTTCGATGCGTTTGAACCCCGTTAACCTCATTTCAAGGCTCTAAAATGAAGTTAAAGTATAGGGAACTCAAAACATGCTCAAAAATATGCCGGAGGTTGGTTCGTTTGGCCGTACGAACGCGATGTTCGCTTAATTACGGCGGAATGCGCATAAGCGCGAAAAACGATCCAAATGACGCGACGCATGGATTTTTCTTAAGGCGAACACTAAAATATAATGTAGTCATGCTTACATAAATTTTTGGATGTCCAGATGTATTCAGAACGTAAGTTATGCGCGAAAATGCAAACTTGTGCACTTTTTGACACTTTTAGTCCCTGAATGACACAAAAGTTTATTTTAGCACACCGAACCCCTCAAAGCCTATTTCTAAGCTATGTAAAGGATATTTATGGTATGTTTAACTTATGGTCATGCTCCGGAATGTCTGTTACAGTTCGAATTGGCATACTTTCGCAGTTTGTCAACTTTAGTCCCTGTAAGCGATTAAACTTTGATTTCTCCACACCAAACCTTCCAAAACTTATATCTAAGTTATGTAAAGGTTATTTAAGGTATGTTAAGCCTATTTCACTATTCCGGAGTGTTCGTTGGATTAAACTGGTTATATTTACGCATCAGAGCGCGTATAACCCTCCCGAAAGCGATTTAAAGCTTAAAATCAAACAAGAGTTGATATGTGTAAAAGATACACATAATTTTACAAATCCCAAGTATGAAATATAATATTTCATTGGTTTGGTATTTGTTTGATGGCCGTGGAGGCACAGGTGTTACAAGTCGCATGGACTTACTTCCATAGTATATTTGGGCCTCTAAGGGTATCCCAGTTGACCTATGCAATAGGTACATACTCTCCTTCGGAGCTTCTTAACCTGGCGATTCATAGTCTATACAGGTTTATGGTCCAATCATAAAGTTTCATTAGTCTGCCTATCATTACGTGATAATGTTTTGCGGTTATTGGCGAAACACATCCTTTGGTTACTAGTGTGTGATGTATTGCGAGCTCCTTAAATAGGTTTTAGCTTATAGGCTACTTGATCTTGATACATTCGATTTCCTTCGAATGATTCTATATATTCAGAGCTTAACTAGCCTGATAATTTAACAAATTTGGCACACAGAGATGTCAGAGATGTCCGTACACTCAGGCTTTAGTTCATCTATCGATGTCGGTGTCAAATAAATGACACATTCTCTTTACAAATTGCAAGGATGTCCTAAGTAGAGATACTTATAAGGACATTTTATATTGGACATCTTCTTTGAATACTACTAGTCTACTTTAGTACAATATGACTATTGGGATATCTCAGGGGTTCCATGTATTAAACCTCCATACTGATCAGGCATGGAAGTAATCTATGGGACACACTAGGATACGCCAATCCTCATATGGTACTTTTATCAAACATAGTTTGGCATTCGCAGGCGATAGAAAAACAATGAGAAAATAATTAAAATAACATATGTTGTCGTACTCTATGCGAAGAAAGAGTACTTTTAGATTTTTCGGAAGAATTCCTTGCCGATACTAGAAGAATCGGTTACTATGGTTTCCTTGGTAAGTTATACCTTGTGGATAATATAAAAGTTTGCTAAGCTTATGGTTTATGAAGATTTATTATTGCCTGTATTAAATCAGGACACTTAGCAGAAATTATCATTGGTAAATGATAAGGGATGTACTCGATGACATCGTGAACTGTCTTTCGGCATTCATCAGGTGAGTTCAGGCATTTCTTCCTTTAGCCTTTCCAGGCTTAGCTGTACCTTCCTTGGCAGCTTTATGAAATCTAGTCCTGATGCGGCCTTACTCACCACGGCCGTGATAGACTGCATTCTTATTAGATCAAGAGTTTTAAGGCTTGAACATAGTTCTTCACCTTTGGACAGGGAGTCATAGACTACAACTGTCATCGTCTTGAAAGGCGATTCTTTTGACAGAATGGTAAACCAATTAACATCACTAATGGATGTCTATCTATAATTTTCGTATCTAATGATATTAGTCATGATCACATCGATCATATTGACTATTAGGGTTGGGTATAGTCCCACCATTTTAAATAGGGAATCATAAAGATCACCACTATTTTGTCTTATCGACAGTGGAATAAAGTATAGCCCGTAGGCAATTCATCACTAGGGATGTCAATATTATGAATTTATGATCATCATACTGATGATACTAGTCAGGATCGCAATGATCATATAGACTATTAGGCTTGAGCGCAATTCACTACCTTAAACAGGGAATCATATAGATCGTAATGTTTGTGTCACAAATGGACAATATAATATGGCCCGTAGGCGAAACATCACTAATGGATGTTTACAATGGATTCATCATTTTAGATGATATAAGTCAGGATTGCATTAATCGTATTGACTATTTGGCTTGAGCATAGCTCACCACCTTAGACAAGGAACCATAAAGATCATAATGTCAATGTCTCAGATGGACCATTTAGTATAGCCCGTAGGCAAAACATCTTTTCTTGACAGGGAGTTGTAGGCTACCACTGTCTTTAGCCTCGGAGGGCGTTAATTATAGCCCGTAGGCATTTCCCTCCTAAGGGATATTTATGGTATGATCATCTTTTCAGATGATATTAGTCGAGATCATACGGACCCTACCGACTATTATGCTTGGAAGTATTCCAACATCTTTAGACAGGGTCAAAGACCACTACTGTCGTTGTCTTATCGGACAACAAATTTAGCCCGTAGGCACTTCATCACTCACGGATGTTTATAATATGATCATCTTATAAGATGATATAAGCCATGATTTCTAAATCATAAGGCAAATTAGGAAATTTAAAATTTCTGACATAGGGATGACTGTTGTGATTTTATCGAATCACATTTGTCAGGAGTGCTAACACGTTCTTAGGTGTTAACAAGGATCTGAATCCCTTGAGTAGGTTTCACCACTTGGCCGCGTAGGCTAGGTTTCACCTTTAAGATTCTTTTTAGAATGCATACTGGCAGGGGAGGAAGGATATTTATTTTATTCAGGATTTTTATCATAATCCTAATTTATAAGTTAATAATAGCACAAATGGCCTAGTCGCGTAGACAAGTTTAGTTTATAAGCCATGATTTCAGAGAATCGAGGCATTATAATTTATCCTAGTTATAAAACATTACGGATATTAAGGCGGCACAAAGGCCTAGTCACATGGACAATTTTTAAATTATAAGCTATGATTTCAGAGAATCAAAGCATGAAGGTATACTGGCACAATAGGCCTAGTCACAAGGACAATTATAAATTATATGCTAGGATTTCAGAGAATCAAAGCATTTGAGGTTTGAACCTAGTTCATTACTTTTATCTGACAGGGAGTCATCGCTACCACTGTCTTTTGGCTCATATGGAAATGAGCAGGGCCCGTAGGCATTATGTTACCACGTATGGTTAAAATATGATCATCTTAATTGATGATGTAAACCCAGGATTCAGAGATCATTAAACTGGGTTAGGAATCTTTTAAACAGGTCTTACCATCTTGGCCAGGTCTTAATATGACCCGAAGCTAGGTCTTGTCCTTTTAGATTTTGCCATTTTATTATAATGGTAGATCTTGCAAAAGGAAATGTTATTTTCCATTTATTTAATATTTCATGTCTAGAATGAAAGTTTAAACTTAATCATTCCACTATACAAAAATAAAAATATAAAGTTGACCTAAGCGGGACTTGAAAGGAATAATGTTGTCCTCGTAGGGACTGAAAGATAATTGTGTCCTTATAAGGACTTATTAAGGAAACGATCTTCAGCAAGAGGAGTTTCTTCTTCATTCATTTCCTGAATGCTTTCTCCTTGGTTGCACGTTTCATCCTGGTCGCGGTACGAAGCTCAGCATTTCATGGCTCCAGATGTGGAGAATTTTTATTATAGCTTCTTCGCTTGGCGACGTATCCAATATATAAAAAAATTGGAAGCAAAAATTCCAGATTAGGATTGAGATTATTCCTATGTTAAGTCTAGACTCAGAAGGTCAAAGAATGTGCTACTGTGTCATTGAGATTAAACACAAAAGGCTAGTGTTTAATTCACTCAATGTTGGCTCTGATACCAACCTGTCACACCCCGACTTTCCACGTTTCACCGGTGGGCCCGGTGGGGAGTATCGTGACGTAGTTGATATCATCATAGTCAAACAACACAATATATAAATGCACAGCGGAAGCAAAAGATAAATATATTACAATCCGAATATAAAGTAATATCCAGTATTACAACGGAAAAGTAAAGGATCCACAGGCGGGTCTTAAAATATAAATATTGTTCAACAGACTTTAGACGCCTAGAACTTGCAAGATTCCTTATTAACGTCCTGAGCAGCTTCCAGCCTATTACGTACTTGTACCTGTCACTTAGACTTTTGAAAATACGTCAGTTTTCATTGGTAAATACACTCAACTGACTCATTTGAAAAGAGTTTAAGAAAATTGGTTTGAATGCACTTCGGCACAAAATATGTAGACACATTGATTAAAATGCATAAGGCAAAATTAATCTTTTATACTTTGATTTAGATGCACAGAGGCAAAATAAATCTTTTATACTTGATTAAAATGCACAGAGGCAAAATTAATCTTTTATACTCTGATTTAGATGCACAGAGGCAAAATAAATCTTTTATACTTGGGACTATTTTATTAATAAAAATCTTGTATTAACTGACATGCCACAGGTATAATGCCCACAAGGTTAATACCTTTAGTGGATTACCTGTTTTGGTATAATGCCCACAAGGTTAATACCTTTAGTGGATTACCTGTTTTGGTATAATGCCCACAAGGTTAATACCTTTGGTGGATTACCTGTTTTGGTATAATGCCCACAAGGTTAATACCTTTAGTGGATTACCTGTTTTGGTATAATGCCCACAAGGTTAATACCTTTAGTGGATTACCTGTTTTGGTATAATGCCCACAAGGTTAATACCTTTAGTGGATTACCTGTTTTGGTATAATGCCCACAAGGTTAATACCTTTAGTGGATTACCTTAATAATTTAATCATAATACAATTAAATATTCAATACCAGACCAAACGGTATTTCTATAATACTGCATCCCAAGCCCTTATAGGGAAAATAAGTTAAGAGTATTTACCTTAGCTAGCTCCTGTCTTAAATAGCAAGAATTATAATAACTCAGCCGTATTCACTTAAGGAAGCGTAGGTACAATTTACCGGAAGGCTCTAGTCTGGAATGATGGTATAAATAACCAATTAGAATGCTAACGGGTCTTTAATTAAGCCTAAGCTTAGACCGGTTAGTCTTACCGAAAGATACGGTTCAAACGCGTGATTAAGCGAAGACCGGATAAAATGTGATTTAGACCCGACAAGTTCGGAGACTTTCTTAATATGGGTATTTCATACACACTCTGGTTTTTGAGGTAAAACCGATAAGGTTTGACCCGTTTAGGCTAATTTATGTAAACTAGTTACATAAACCGAACCGAACGCGTAAAAAGCGTAACGGGTATACATATGAGCCATTTACAGGTTTCCTAAGTTAATATGCTTCATATATGTTATGACATCAGTAAGATGTCTTTTATTATGCCCGAAACGAAATTAAACTCAAACTATGCCCCGTAGGGGTAGTTTGGTCATTTAAAAAGGTTATAAAGAAGTTTAAGTATTTACCTGAGTTACAGGTCTAATGTAATCAGCAAAAATACTTATTTTACTAAGTTATAACAGTAGGATAAATTATATATGTGAAATTTATCAATTATAACCAAACTATGCCCCGTAGGGGTATTTTCGTAATTTCACATAAGCCGAAAAGCTCAATACTGAAGTCTGCGTTTAACAACCTTTGCTTACTGTTAAAATATTATAATTTGCCTCAAATATCAGTAGGTATAAACCCTTGTATGTTTAATATAGTTATAACACATACTATGCGTTAAAAACGCTTAAAAAGGCGATTAGAAGCCTTTTCCGGGTTCGATACATAAAGCTGATATTTTTATTATTTCAGAAGGCTTAAAATAATTTATTTATCATATGTGATCAGTAGCAAAAGGTTTGGAGTCGATTAGATATGTAAAACTCATTTTATGGCCCGTAAGGGCAAAACCGACAATTACCGGAATAAGCCTACGACTATTAGTTATGCTCAGCCTAAAATTAATTAAAAATCTTTAAAAATCCCAAAATAATATATTACATCAGTGGGTAATAAGTTTGATATCAAAAAGTAGGCTTAACTAGGCTATACGCTAATCACGCCGTTTAATTAACATAAAGCTTTCATTTCACGCTAACGAGCATAACTCTTAGTCTACACCTCAAACTGATGTCAAACTTTGGACGCAAGTTTAAATATCAGTAATTAAAGTTTCTACTCTTTTACATTTCCAAAAATCACGTTTTAAGGTGAAAAGGGCATAATGGTCACATATGAGCAATTAACGGAATCATGCGTATTAATTGGTTAACTAATGAACCATGGTGTATAATCACAGAGGGTTATACTAGCATTTAACCTGGTCTAAATAGAGCTCTGAGGCATTTCTAAAACATGCTTAAGCGGGTCAGAACTGAAGTCAAAGCAAAAGTCAAAGTTTTGCGACTTTTGGTCCCGAACCGGGTCTAAACATTTAATTGTCGGGTTGAACATGTTTAGACATGTTCTTACACTAATTACCAAGTTATATTAATGATCAACCAGGTTGTAGGTGTTCTACATTGCTAATTATGTATAAATTAGAATTTAAACATTCTGTTGACTTTTTACTTACAAGTTTGACCCGACATTTGACCTAGTTAGAGTGGGAATCAGGGGGAACCCTTTTAAGGGTTTATTACCCACACAATTACCAACTTATAACTACTTTCAATTCGACTAATCACTGGACCAACAATGATTAATAGTTAAGTCAACCGTTAATTACAACGGTTTGACTTTTAAGCTTAAACTAAGTAAAAACTTAACTAAGGAAGGTCAAGGGTGCTTACCAAAGCCCTAATCACGATTAGGGATGCTTGGTGTCTGCTCTTGAGCTCCAGAAAGTCCCACAATTGCAGATGGAATGAATGCAAAAATGTTGCAACATTGAAGGCCTTATATAGTGAATTTTGATCCACAAAATGTTGACATGTAAGTCTACCAATGACCACAACTCTTCAACAAGTGTCCCTAAGGGCTAAAAATCAGTTTAGGCAACTCATGGAAGTGTTAAAGGGCAAGTCTTGACGTTTGAAAGGCTGAACAGGCAACAGAAAACGATTTGCTGCATCTGGTAGTTGCTTGCGCACCGTAAGGTTATTTGTGTTGAGGTGCGCAAGCAGGAGGCCAGCAATCAGAAACTTTCAAATGCTGGCAGTTTTAGCCCCTGTACCTCCAATTGCCATTTCCGACACATCCAAGGCCCGTTAAATCATTTTTAAGGCTCTACAATGATGCCTAAGCATAGAGAACATGAAACATGCTCAAAAATATGCCGGATGTTGGTTCGTTTGGTCGTACGGTCACGTTGTTCGGCTAATTACGACGAAACACGGACGGACGCGGAAAACAATCCAAACGACGCGACGAATGGAATTTTTATCAAGCCAAACACTAAAATAAAATATTTTAGTGCTTACATAAATTTTTGGGTGTCCGGGAATACCCAGAATGTAAGATATGCGCGTAAACGCAAACTTGTGCGCTTTTTGACACTTTTAGTCCCTGCATGACTTAAAAGTTTATATTTGCCTCAAAGCCTATATCTAAGCTATGAGAAGGATAATTAAGGTAGGTATAACTCCTGGTCATATTCCGGAAGGTCCGTTAACATACGAATCGGTATACTTTAGCAGTTTGACGCTTTAGATCCTTCTAATGCGCGAACTTGCGTAATTTATCATTTAATAGCATTGATGTCACACCCCGACCACGTAGAACATACAAAACGTGGCGGAAATGTCGGGGAGTGTTGTAACAGAATTAATTGTTTCAAATCCATGGCAATTGAAGTTTCGTTTTATTGATTAAAAGTGTTACAATGTCTTAACAAACAAGGAAATACAACACAATTAACTAGTCTTGTATCTTTTATTGTCACTAAAGCCCAAGTCTGCCTATGTGTATCTTGATCATATTATGCAACAGCTCCTGAAAAACACATGTGAAAATAGGTACGTCAGCATAAAAATGCCTGTGAGATACATAGGTTTTGTGAAAAATAGGTTTCATGACTTATGTTTGAGAAAATGTTTAGTCATGAACCTTGTTATTTGCTTTGTTTTGTAAATCATTTGAAAATCGATAAGATCAGATGATAAGTATAAATAAATGTAAGGTTAAATGAATAACCAAGTAAAATATGTTTGCATAAGATAAGTTGTTTATAAATCAATGTCTTGTGAAAAGTATGTTATTTGTATAAAATGTTCTATGTCTCAAACTGAAATGATTCAAATAACGCTACGATATGTAATACCATACAAACACTTATATATAGGAAGTACCAGCGGCGTATCCACCATGCTTGTATCATATTACACACGCCTCGTTACTTAATCACTTACTCAAACCAAACTATCAAATGAAATGTTTAACAAGTATAGAAATGTTCATGTATAGTCAAATACGGTTCACACGGTTCACAGATACAAACGGTTCACAGATACAAACGGTTCACAGATACAAACGGTTCACAGATACAAACGGTTCACAGATATAAACGGTTCACAGATATAAACGGTTCACAGATATCAACGGATCACAGATACAAATGGTTCACAGATATCAACGGATCACAGATATAAACGGTTCACAGATACAAACGGTTCACAGATACAAACGGTTCACAGATATCAACGGATCACATAGTCAGATGATTACAACGGTTCAATATGTAGTATAATTACAACGGTTCAATATGTAGTATAATGTGTTCATATGCTGGATAAGCATATGCAACAGAAAAGCAATGTAAAACAATGTACTAAGTATGCACATAATGGACATACATAGCATAAAATGTATTGAAATCATGTACTATAATGTACTAACGAACATAGCAGGTATATGATGTGAAAACGGGAAAGCATGAATGTAACAAGTAGGCACATGTGTTCCACCCCAAAACAGTTTGGAAAACAGTAAAAGAGGGGTCTATGTACTCACTTGAGATTGCTCAGTAGTCCTTGAGTAACAACTAAACAATGCTAGAGATCGCGGATATCAAAGGGCACCTAGTATAGGTAACTATGTTAATAAACCGGACCTAGATCGGAAGATTGGGTAGCATTAGGGTTTGTAAACCAAACGAGTGTAGAGACTCGTGTCATTTGGTTTAACAAAGCCTACATACTAAATGAAACTTAACCTGAGTGATTTCGACCCATTACGACCCGTTTAGGTAGCTTATGCTACTTTAACGCGTCGTGCGCGTAGAACGCGTACGGACCGCCTAACTAGTCCTATGACAAGTGTTATATGCCTAAACATGTTACATAATCAGTTATGTGACAAAAGTTTAGGTTACATATGCTTAATTACCAATTATACATGAAAAGGGTATTCTGGTAATTTACCTAAGGCATATAAACTACCTATCATACAACTACTTAAACGATGTGACCATAGGGTATAACCTCGGAAGGTTATTCCCTACCTACTATGGTCACCTAATGTGTTTGGTCGGATCCTAATGATCGACCAAATGGGTCGGGTTCGAGGTATAAGCGATTCATCAGATCGCTTACCCTACGACCCTAGACAACGTGGTAATCAGTGGGCATAGTCCCAAGGGACTATGACCAACGTGATTACACTCACGTTGCGAAGTTCAAAAGAACTTCGCATTGACCATTACTGGTCAACGCTGAAAGTCAAACAAAGTTTGACTTTCTGACTCGAAAAGCAGTAAAATGAGGAAAAAAACGAAAGAATACTTACGAAGGGTCCCCGAATGCTAATCCCGATTCAAGAATCTCAGGTATGAAACAATGGTTTCAACTTAGAGGTTCTCAAATCAGAATTCTAGTGATTTTAGCAATGGGGGGTGGATGGGTATTTATAGGAATACTCGAACCGTTAAGATCGTTTCATGGAAAACGTGCCTTAATCCCATCCGTACATGTGTTGCAAAGTTATGGTGCTTAGGTGCTTAAATTCCATCCATACATGTGTTGCAAAGTTATGGTGCCTAAATTTCATCCATACATGTGTTGCAAAGTTATGGTGCCTAAATTCCATCCTTATCCGCTGACTAAGCATGTTAGAATGTGTGGTTGTGAATTAAACAACGGCTAATACATCGAATCTGGTCCCGAAAATGAAAACTGATATTTCTTATGGTGAACACTAAAATAAAATATTTTAGTGCTTACATAAATTTTTGGATGTCCGGATGTATTCAGAACGTAAGTTATGCGCGAAAATGCAAACTTGTGCACTTTTTGACACTTTTAGTCCCTGAATGACCCAAAAGTTTATTTTAGCACACCGAACCCCTCAAAGCCTATTTCTAAGCTATGTAAAGGATATTTATGGTATGTTTAACTTATGGTCATGTTCCGGAAGGTCTGTTACAGTTCAAATTGGCATACTTTCACAGTTTGTCAAATTTAGTCCCTGTAAGCGATTAAACTTTGATTTCACCATACCAAACCTTCCAAAACTTATATATAAGTTATGTAAAGGTTATTTAAGGTATGTTAAGCCTATTTCACTATTCCGGAGTGTTCGTTGCATTAAACTGGTTATATTTACGCATCAGTGCGCGTATAACCTTCCAGAAAGCGATTTAGAGCTTGAAATCGGACAAGAGTTGATATGTGCAATCGATACACATATTTTTACAAATCCCAAGTATGAAATACAATATTTCATTGGTTTGGCATTTGTTTGATGGTCGCAGTGACACGGGTGTCACAGTCTCCCCTACTTTAGGAAATTTCGTCCCGAAATTAATTCGTAGGAGTCTATTTGTGACTTTGTGTCAGATAACCACCAGAGATATGTAAAGCATAATCCTGTCATTTCCTTAACGGACATTCTTCAGAACGAAAATGAACAAACGGAGTCATTTTTCTCAACGAGTATTCTTCAGAAGCGGAAATGAAGGAATAAACAAACGGGGATTCATTTCCTTAACGGAAAATCTTCAGAAACGAAAATGAACAAACGGAGTCATTTTCAACAGATGCTTCCTCAGAAAAGGAAATGAAAATGATAGACAAACGGATATTCATTTCCTCAACGGACAAATCTTCATAAACGAAAATGAACAGAATAGTCATTTTACATCTTGAGAAACAAAAATGAACGGAATAGTCATTTTACATCTTCAGAAACAAAAATGAACGGAATAGTCATTTTACATCTTCAGAAACAAAAATGAACGGAATAGTCATTTTACATCTTTAGAAACAAAAATGAACGGAATAGTCATTTTACATCTTCAGAAACAAAAATGAACGGAATAGTCATTTTACATCTTCAGAAACAAAAATGAACGGAATAGTCATTTTACATCTTCAGAAACAAAAATGAACGGAATAGTCACTTTACATCTTCAGAAACAAAAATGAACGGAATAGTCACTTTACATCTTCAGAAACAAAAATGAACGGAATAGTCATTTTACATCTTCAGAAACAAAAATGAACGGAATAGTCATTTTACATCTTCAGAAACAAAAATGAACGGAATAGTCATTTTACATCTTCAGAAACAAAAATGAACGGAATAGACTCTAGACACATGACAAAATTCGCTGTGGTTTCTGTGCACTGAATTCCATAATTATGTATGCATCCATAATTACGCAATTCCTTGCATAGTCCGCACAGTTTGTTTTGTAATGTTCATAAGCACATAATCACATAGTTGTTTAACTTGGTTATTGATTTGTTATCTTTGGACGCGGATACTTAAAGCACACCAGGAATCCAATTCGTGGATTTCATTTGGCACTTTAATCATATCAAGAATCTACCTATGAAGATAGGATAATCTTAAAAGGAATTCGGCTTTATCCTTATTGAATTGTGATGTACGTATTGAATCATACAAAGAATTCAATTAAGGACTCCGATGAATGATACCCATCCACAAGGATCTAATTATGAGGATAGAAAGATCCTACATGGATTTTGGAGTTTGTGTAACGAGAGTGTTCCGACACCTTGCACTAGGCGTGCTTACGTCGATACACAAAGTAGAAAGTTCATGAGGTTGAGGCGCCAGATATGCCAAGCGACATATGAAGCAGAGTTTGAAGGTTGAGCAGCAGCAGGATTTGTAACAGCTTTGCTTTGGATTGCAAAGCGGCATATGTTAACCAAATGTCTCCATCGTCCACCATGGGTACATTTGAAACAAGGTATTTGATTTGAATAATGACGATGGCATTGATGCACCAAGGAGCAGTTCCCTTATACAGCTTCACCCCTGAGGCGAGTCATGGTGATAGCTAAGTCAACGGTCCTCCGGAGTACGACGCCTATTCGCTGGGTAATTGCAGCACCTGGTTCGGACATTGTTGTTGCGATGAAGAAGCATCTTGAAGATAACGAAAGGCATAGGAGGAAACAAGCGAAAGATAGTCAAAAGAAAATGATAAGGTATGTAGATTATGACCATTTGTTTGTTACCAAAGGCAAACAAATGAGAGAGTGACTAATCAAAGTAAGCGGGTCAATATAATGTATCGCGAAGACATGCTCGCCTATAAGTGAACACTCATCCCATGAATTCCCAGGTAAGCACAACTGGTCTCGCGTCTGGTTGACATATATACGAAGTGCTTGCCTAGACAGAAAACTCAGAATACAGGTATCCACCCTTCCAGTTTGCACGTGTTCACATTATTTAAAACCCAAAACCTTGACGAGATTTTGAAAATTCAAAGGGGTTCAAAACCATATAACAGAGGGTTCAAAACCTTACAATAGAGGGTTCAAAACCTTGTAATGAATCATCCTAGAACAGATGATTAGTTTTCAAAGCGGTTTTGAAATTTATGTTCTTGTTATGATAGTCGCCTAAGGATAGGTGACGGTATTGTTTTATGACTAAACGCAAGTAAACTCGCGTTAGGGTCCTAAGAAAGTTATAGACTAGGTCAAAGCATTACTAATAACCTAATTCCCTATAACCATTGGCTCTGATACCATCTTTTCTGTCACACCCCGACCACGTAGAACATACAAAACGTGGCGGAAATGTCGGGGAGTGTTGTAACAGAATTAATTGTTTCAAATCCATGGCAATTGAAGTTTCGTTTTATTGATTAAAAGTGTTACAATGTCTTAACAAACAAGGAAATACAACATAATTAACTAGTCTTGTATCTTTTATTGTCACTAAAGCCCAAGTCTGCCTATGTGTATCTTGATCATCTTATGCAACAGCTCCTGAAAAACACATGTGAAAATAGGTACGTCAGCATAAAAATGCCTGTGAGATACATAGGTTTTGTGAAAAATAGGTTTCATGACTTATGTTTGAGAAAATGTTTAGTCATGAACCTTGTTATTTGCTTTGTTTTGTAAATCATTTGAAAATCGATAAGATCAGATGATAAGTATAAATAAATGTAAGGTTAAATGAATAACCAAGTAAAATATGTTTGCATAAGATAAGTTGTTTATAAATCAATGTCTTGTGAAAAGTATGTTATTTGTATAAAATGTTCTATGTCTCAAACTGAAATGATTCAAATAACGCTACGATATGTAATACCATACAAACACTTATATATAGGAAGTACCAGCGGCGTATCCACCATGCTTGTATCATATTACACACGCCTCGTTACTTAATCACTTACTCAAACCAAACTATCAAATGAAATGTTTAACAAGTATAGAAATGTTCATGTATAGTCAAATACGGTTCACACGGTTCACAGATACAAACGGTTCACAGATACAAACGGTTCACAGATACAAACGGTTCACAGATATAAACGGTTCACAGATATAAACGGTTCACAGATATCAACGGATCACAGATACAAACGGTTCACAGATATCAACGGATCACAGATATAAACGGTTCACAGATACAAACGGTTCACAGATACAAACGGTTCACAGATATCAACGGATCACATAGTCAGATGATTACAACGGTTCAATATGTAGTATAATTACAACGGTTCAATATGTAGTATAATGTGTTCATATGCTGGATAAGCATATGCAACAGAAAAGCAATGTAAAACAATGTACTAAGTATGCACATAATGGACATACATAGCATAAAATGTATTGAAATCATGTACTATAATGTACTAACGAACATAGCAGGTATATGATGTGAAAACGGGAAAGCATGAATGTAACAAGTAGGCACATGTGTTCCACCCCAAAACAGTTTGGAAAACAGTAAAAGAGGGGTCTATGTACTCACTTGAGATTGCTCAGTAGTCCTTGAGTAACAACTAAACAATGCTAGAGATCGCGGATATCAAAGGGCACCTAGTATAGGTAACTATGTTAATAAACCGGACCTAGATCGGAAGATTGGGTAGCATTAGGGTTTGTAAACCAAACGAGTGTAGAGACTCGTGTCATTTGGTTTAACAAAGCCTACATACTAAATGAAACTTAACCTGAGTGATTTCGACCCATTACGACCCGTTTAGGTAGCTTATGCTACTTTAACGCGTCGTGCGCGTAGAACGCGTACGGACCGCCTAACTAGTCCTATGACAAGTGTTATATGCCTAAACATGTTACATAATCAGTTATGTGACAAAAGTTTAGGTTACATATGCTTAATTACCAATTATACATGAAAAGGGTATTCTGGTAATTTACCTAAGGCATATAAACTACCTATCATACAACTACTTAAACGATGTGACCATAGGGTATAACCTCGGAAGGTTATTCCCTACCTACTATGGTCACCTAATGTGTTTGGTCGGATCCTAATGATCGACCAAATGGGTCGGGTTCGAGGTATAAGCGATTCATCAGATCGCTTACCCTACGACCCTAGACAACGTGGTAATCAGTGGGCATAGTCCCAAGGGACTATGACCAACGTGATTACACTCACATTGTGAAGTTCAAAAGAACTTCGCATTGACCATTACTGGTCAACGCTGAAAGTCAAACAAAGTTTGACTTTCTGACTCGAAAAGCAGTAAAATAAGGAAAAGAACGAAAGAATACTTACGAAGGGTCCCCGAATGCTAATCCCGATTCAAGAATCTCAGGTATGAAACAATGGTTTCAACTTAGAGGTTCTCAAATCAGAATTCTAGTGATTTTAGCAATGGGGGGTGGATGGGTATTTATAGGAATACTCGAACCGTTAAGATCGTTTCATGGAAAACGTGCCTTAATCCCATCCGTACATGTGTTGCAAAGTTATGGTGCTTAGGTGCTTAAATTCCATCCATACATGTGTTGCAAAGTTATGGTGCCTAAATTTCATCCATACATGTGTTGCAAAGTTATGGTGCCTAAATTCCATCCTTATCCGCTGACTAAGCATGTTAGAATGTGTGGTTGTGAATTAAACAACGGCTAATACATCGAATCTGGTCCCGAAAATGAAAACTGATATTTCTTATGGTGAACACTAAAATAAAATATTTTAGTGCTTACATAAATTTTTGGATGTCCGGATGTATTCAGAACGTAAGTTATGCGCGAAAATGCAAACTTGTGCACTTTTTGACACTTTTAGTCCCTGAATGACCCAAAAGTTTATTTTAGCACACCGAACCCCTCAAAGCCTATTTCTAAGCTATGTAAAGGATATTTATGGTATGTTTAACTTATGGTCATGTTCCGGAAGGTCTGTTACAGTTCAAATTGGCATACTTTCGCAGTTTGTCAAATTTAGTCCCTGTAAGCGATTAAACTTTGATTTCACCATACCAAACCTTCCAAAACTTATATATAAGTTATGTAAAGGTTATTTAAGGTATGTTAAGCCTATTTCACTATTCCGGAGTGTTCGTTGCATTAAACTGGTTATATTTACGCATCAGTGCGCGTATAACCTTCCAGAAAGCGATTTAGAGCTTGAAATCGGACAAGAGTTGATATGTGCAATCGATACACATATTTTTACAAATCCCAAGTATGAAATACAATATTTCATTGGTTTGGCATTTGTTTGATGGTCGCAGTGACACGGGTGTCACAATTGAAGCTTTATCTAATTCATATTAGGCATTCTTGAAAGTATTATTAAACATCATAATGCTTCGGGCTCGATAAAAGGTCATTCAGAGGTATAATTAAACATATTGACACTTCTAGTCCCTTATACTTGCAAAGTTGCGCGTAACTTCACTTTTAGGCATAAAAGCCTTGTATGTCCAGTGATTGGCATTCCCGAGAGTATAATCAAATATCATGAGGCTCTCGGTTTGTTAAAAGGTCACTCAGAGGTAAGAATTTACATGTTGACGCTTTTAACCCTCTTCTGCGCAAACTTTCAATTATTTACATAAACGGCTACACTTGATTAACAAGTGGCTCATTTGTGAATATAAACCATAAAAGGTTAATTAGAAACTTATTTTTGGTATGATAATACTTCCAGTTCTTTCATAATCAAAGTTTTCGATTTTTCGAAAAATTAGTCCCTTGAATTCAATGTTTGACTTCATTAGGGTTTATTTCACGTGTCAACACTTCATTGGACGTGATTTTACGAGGTGTTACAACAAAATAACCAGTAACTGATCTTCTTTTATTAGGACAAGATGCCCAATCAGAATCACAAAATGCTTCTAACTTGAAATCAGAAGAATTATTAAAAAATAATCCTTGATCAGATGTGTCTTGAACGTAACCAAGTGTGTGCAAAGCAGCTTCCCAGTGAGGGACATGAGGAGTTTGCATAAACTGGCTTAGAAATTGGACTGCAAACGAAAGATCTGGTCTTGTGTGAGTAAGATAGTTAAGCTTGCCAACTAATCTCCTGTATTGAAGAGGATCAGAGTAAAGAGGACCAAGATCAGTTGACAATTGCAGATTAGCAGGTAAAGGACAAGATTTAGGAGAAGAAGGCAAGAACTCATGAAATTCTTGTAACAAGTCTTTTGCAAACTTCCTTTGAGTCATAATAGTGCCAGTTTTGACTTTCAGTACCTCAATTCCTAAAAAATAATTGAGAGAACCAAGATCTTTTATCCTAAAAGTGGAATGAAGAAAAGATTTGATATCTTCCATTTCTTGTGCATTATTTCCAGTCATTAAAATATCATCCACATATATGGCAATATGAACAATGGAAGAGGCCATACTTTTGGAAAATAGAGAGTGATCATTTTGTGAACGAACATATCCCTTAGACTTTAAAAAATCAGACAACATTCCATACCACTGTCGTGAAGCCTGTTTGAGACCATATAGTGACTTTTGAAGTTTTAAAATAGAAGTGGAATCTGAAAGAATCATCCCAGGTGGTGGAGTCATGTAAATCTCTTCATCCAAATCTCCATGCAGAAACGCGTTGTTTACATCTAGCTGATGTAAAGTCCAATTCTTTTTAGTGGCTACTGCAATAAGACTTCTAATGGTAGTCATTTTAACTACTGGTGAAAAAGTCTCATTATAATCGATCCCTTCTTTTTGTGTATCGCCTCTAACAACCAGCCGTGCTTTACATCTTTCCAAACTGCCATCAGCTTTGTATTTAACTTTATACACCCACTTACATTTGATAGGTTTCTTACCGGAAGGTAAAGAAGTGACAACCCATGTGTGATTTGCTTCTAGAGCATCAAGCTCTAATTGCATGGCTGATTGCCATTCAGGATAAAGAACAACAGTTTTGTAGGAAGTTAGTTCCAAAATTTTGTCAAGATTATGGGAAAGGGTAGTGCTTGATGCAGGAAGATCAGTAGAATTGACATGATTAACAGCACAAACATTAGTAATAGAATGAGAACAAGAGAATGCTGAATTACATTGATAATCAGCAAGATAGGAAGGAGGTTTTCATTGTCTTGTAGATCGTCTGAGATCCACAGATGGAGTAGGATCTGAAACAGGAACAGGAAAATCATTCATGTGATTCTCAGAATGAGAAAAATGGGGATAAGAAACAGGATCAAAGAAATCAATTGGAACATTGAAAGAAAGGAACAGAACTGAAGATTTTTGATCAAGGATAGAAGGAAACAAGGATTCAAAAAAATGACATCTCTTGACACAAAAATCTCATTTGTGTGAAAATTGTACAGCTTATATCCCTTTTTTTCCCATAGGATACCCAACAAACAAACAAGGAACAGCTCTTGGATCAAATGTAGGTCTTCCTTGTTTAAGAGTTGAAGCATAACAAAGACAACCAAAGGATTTTAGATGAGAATAAGATGGAGCTTTTCCAAACAAAACTTCATGAGGAGATTTCCCTTGTAACAACTTTGTTGGGAACAAGTTGATAAGATAAGTGGCAGTCAAAACAGTTTCTCCCCAGAATTTGATTGGCAATTTTGACTGAAAAAGAAGAGCTCTAGATGTTTCTAAAAGATGTTTATGTTTCCTCTCCACTATTCCATTTTGTTGGGGAGTTGCCACACAACTTGTTTGATGCATAATACCTTTGGAAAGAAGAAACTGAGCATGATTTGCAGCAGTGCCTAATTCAAAAGCATTATCTGTCCTTATGCATTTTACCTTTGTTTGAAATTGTGTTTCAACCATTTGAAAGAAATTTTGCAAAATACTGAAGGCATTGCTCTTGGTTGAAAGAAGATGAGTCCATGTAGCTCTACTAAAATCATCAACAATGGTCAAAAAATATCTATAACCATCATGAGTAGGTGTATGATATGGACCCCAAACATCCACATGAATAAGATCAAAAATGTGAGATGTGACTGTTTTACTTTTAGAAAATGGTAATCTGTGTTGTCTTACTTGTGGACAAATATCACAACAATGAATCTGATCATGATCACTATTTGAAAACAGAGACAATTTCTGAAGTTTATACAAAGGTAAATGACCAAGTCTATCATGCCAAGTCTTACTAGAAACAGTAGCATTACAACTTGACATTCTTATTCTAGAATTTGAAACATCATTACAATTGAAAACAATTTCATTCATCCTGAGAAGATATAGCCCATCAAGAAGCTTACCAAGAACCAGTGGCCTCTTCAGAGAAGGGGCCTGCAACATACAAGCTTTGTTAGAAAAGAAAACCAATCCTCTTGTGTCATTACATAACCTGGGAACTGATAGTAAATTGTGTTTGAATTGTGGAACCAAAAGAACATTTTCTAAAGATAGATTGTGAAGTAGCTTTATTGTTCCAGACTTGTAAGCTGTGACAATATTCCCATTAGGAAGAAAAATAGAAATTGGTTTTCTAAGAATCTTGACATTTGTGAGCAGATTTTCATTGCAGCAAATATGATCATTGGCACCAGTATCTATAATCCATGTTATAGTTTGATTATTATGAGTAAGAGAACATGCCATTATACCTGCAAAATTTGCATATCTGATCTCATTACTGGCCTGATCATCATCTTGTGACTTCTCTGTAGGTTGAGTATGCTGCAAGAACTGGATTAATTGCTCACACTTCTCTGTTGTAAGATTGGTTCCAGAACTCATCACATGTGCGGGAGGATCTTTCACTTGACTGTCAACATCACTTTTGCAAACATTGGCAGCTACATTCTTTGACTTAGTGAACTTGAAGTCTTTAGGAAAACCAATTAACCTATAACACTTATTTGCTGAATGGCCTGGTTTTTGACAGTGACTACAAACAGGTTTCTTAGAATCTCTTTGAGTCCTAACATTCATTGATGAAATGTCAGGAAAAGCCTGTGCAGTAGGATGAATTTCTTTTTGTTTCTCCTCTTGAAGCAAAAGATAATAAACTTTGCTAACAGTTGGTAAGGGTTGCATCATAAGAATAGTTCCCCTAATGTTCTCATAGCTAGGATTCAGTCCCATCAGAAATTGAATTAACTTTTGTTCTTCATCTCTTTTCATCATTTCCACATGAGCACCACAAGAACAAGGTGAAACAGCAGATAAGGAACTAATTTCATCCAAATACTCTTGATTTTAGTGAAATATGATGCTATATTACTGCTTCCTTGAGAAATTTCACAAAGAGTTTTCTGTAATTGATAGTGTTTTGCACCATTAGACTGACCATACCGTTCATTCAATTCTTTCCACAATTGATTAGCAGTTTGAACATACAGAACACTATCACTTATGTCTCCAGATAAAGTGTTAATGATCCAAGAAATTACCATATCATTGCAACGATTCCATAGGCTAGGGTTTGCATTTCTTGTAACAGAACCATCAACGAATCCGAGCTTGTTCTTGGCTGATAAAGCAATTGTCATTGCTCTCTTCCAGGATCCGAATCCAGTTCCATCAAATTGCTTGGCAACGAGAATCATACCAGGATGATCTGAGGGATGAAGATACAGCGGATTTGAAGGATCGATTGGAGAAGATTGACTTTGAGTGTCTGACATGATTCAAGAACAGATTTGAAGAAACGAGAGAAGAAATCGATGAAAAAAATGAACGAAAAGAGATTGACGAAGACGATTGAAACGAAAAGAGAGAAATCAAAGATCAAATCGAGAGCAGATTCGAAGAACTCTGCTCTGATACCATGTAATTTTGAATGAAATGATTTGGGGAAAAAAGTTGTTATCTCATTAACTGACTGAGTATTTATACTATTTACAAGATTAAAACCACTACTCTAAACAACTGCCTAATCATCTATCTAAACAACTGTCTAACTACTAACTAACTGTCTAACCGAATATTTACTAACTACTAACAGAATAAATAAGCTAAGTAGTTGAGTAAACTAACAGATCCCTACAACAACAATAGTTTAATTCAGGTCGAACATAGAAACGGCAAACAGGCCATCCTAATTTCTCATTTGTTGGAGTTGAAATGTCGTCTGCATGTTCCTTGCTTACTTCAACTCTAGTACCTGTATTAATGTTTAAATGATATGAAGCATCGTTAGAAAAGAGAAACTCAATAATAATGTTTTAGGTCTTCCCAAATAGACTGGAAAATGCTAGAAAATAGAAAACTTACTATCAAGACCAATGAGCAATGCTAGAAACATTAAGCATGAGATGATGGCGTATGTTCATATAAGGGTGATCGGGGCACTCGCGGGGAGGGGTTTCGGTGACCCCATTCCCCGATCGGGAACACCGCCGCCATCACCGCGGGGACCCGATTCGGGGAGGGGTTTCGGGGCTTGTTCACCGCGTTGAAATGGCACAAATATTGAGGAACGGTCATTTTTTAAACGGTCAAATTTAAAAAAAATCAATTTTTAAACAAATATAAATAACCACACCCACCACTAATTTTTTATACTCTCAAACCACACCCACTTCACTAATTTTTTACAACACCCACCACTCTCAAACTTTTACCACACCCACCACTCTCAAACTTTTATACTCTCAAACCGAGCAATGGAGAACCAACCCCGCGAAGCCAAGAAAAAAACTAAGGGACGGGGCTCGCAACCGTCTCGTGGTGGTTCGAGCGGTGCAAGTGCACAATCACAACCCCCTTTCGGATATACTTCACAACCCCGTTTTTTTTCCAACAACCTTCACACCCCTCCTTTTACAACACCCAACCACCCAACCTTTAACCCAATTTCGGCTATTTTCAAAATTTGTTATCAATGGATCCACCTCAATCCCCCGCCTTCGACCCATATGGTTTTCGTTCCCCACAAGTTCCATCTACACGAGTGGCCGTGCGATTTCTAAAATTTGTATTTTCTAGTTTTAATGTAATTTTTATTTTCTAGTTTGAATGTAATTTAATTTTTATTTTTATTTTCTACTTTGAAATGTCTTTTGTTAAATTTTATTTAATTTTTATTAATATTTTTTTATAAACATGCATAATTACAACAAATAAAAAAACAAAAAAAAATAAAAAACCAAGTCCCCTAAGAGGGGAGTGCCGCCATCAAATTAGGGTGTGAGGGGAGTTTAAGAGGGGAGTTGACGTGGCATAACGTAATTGGGTGTGCGTAAGAGAGGGGACTCCCCTAAGAGGGGAGTGCCCCTCTCACTCTAAGCTTGGCCATAGAGACGCGTGTTCTTCTTGTTCTTTTAGATATGTTCGAATGAATTATACAAGTGAAAGACGTTTATTTATATTTATTTATATCTGTAGTTATGGCTCATATTTAGTAGGTGATTAATGATAAAATATTGTTATGCATTAATTACAATAGATTGTTAAACATGACGGTTGACGATCAAATTTTCTAAATAAAATTTAAATAGGATTAGCTGTTATATTCAAACTAATATTAATAAAATAAAAATTTAAATTAATATTAGTGTCACCCACCCCAACTCCCATCAGAAGCGCACGGGTCCAACAGAAAAATGGAACAAACACATTGTTCATAAGGATACTATATTACACACTAAACATTACATCATTTTACATTATCATTTACACACTAACGTATATACACAAACACATCTCTAAAAGTAGTTTATCTTAGCAGATGCATCTATCTACAATAATATCCGCAAATCCAAAACTTGTCTACTAGCACATTCGAACCTCATTCTTATTTTATTTTACCCCAAAAGCATGTTAAAAATGGTCAACTACAAAAGTTGGTGAGTTTCACCGGTTTAGTTTGTTTCGAAAAAGAAGTGTTTTGCATATTTGATGTAATAATACCAAGTCCACAACGGAAACCTCCACTGTTTCACCAGATTCCTGTGGCCCACATAAACCACATCACCTCCCCAAATAGCTATGTATAACACCACATAGCGTGCGCAAAGTATGTGCATGGACATGTGCAATTGCAGTAGAACCCATGGCATCTATGCCAGATCAATTGGCTTTGTCACGCCAATAGTACTATTCACACATCCACTGGCCTATAGTTGTTGGGTCTAAAACGTGTATGTAACGCCTCGCTTTTTCGCATCCTTATTTTAGAAAATAAATATTTGTATCATAATTCGAGGCGTTAAAGCATAATAAAAATATATGTATGTATGTGTATATATATATATATATTATTAATCGTTATTCATACAGTCAAACATTTAAAAATACACACACACACACACATATATATATATATATATTATAGGATAAGGATCATGTGAGAAGTAGTAGGCTAAATGAGAAACTTGAGAAGCATTCTAGACCACACATTTTCCCTAAGCAAAAAAATGCAAAAAAAAAGGTGAAAAAATGAAAAAAAAAAAATCTTTTTTTTTTTGGAAAAATCGCAGCTATTTCTTTAAGAATTAAATTTTTTTTTGGATTTATACACATGTGTATATTGTTAATCTTTTAACTATACATATATGTATATTGTCAATTATACATATATGTATATACATGTTTAAAATTGAAAAATAAGTGTTATTTAGGGTTTAGCATTAGTATTTAGGGTTTAGGGTTTAGCTTTATGGTTTAGGGTTTAACATTAGGGTTTAGTATTAGGGTTTAGCAATAGTATTTAGGGTTTAGCATTAGGGTTTAGCTTTTGGGTTTAGCATTAGGGTTTAGCTTTAACTTTAACTTTTGGGTTTAGCTTTATCTTTAGGGTTTGTATTAAGGTTTAGCATTAAGGGTTTAGCTTTAGTGTTTAGTTTTAGCTTTTGGGTTTAGCATTAGGGTTTAGCTTTAGGATTTAGCTTTAGGGTTTAGAATTAGGGTTTAGCTTTAGGGTTTAGCTTTAGGGTTTAGAATTAGGGTTTAGCTTTAGGGTTTAGAATTAGGGTTTAGCTTTAGGGTTTATGGTTTAAGATTAACAATATACACATTTTTTCAATTTTAAACATGTATATACATATATGTGTAATTGACAATATACATATATGTATAGTTAAAAGATTAACAATATACACATGTGTATAAATCCAAAATTTTTTTTTTTAAAATTTTTTTTTTAATCCTTAAAGAAAAAGCTGCGATTTTTCAAAAAAAAAAAAAAAAAAAATTTGCATTTTTTTCACCTTTTTTTTTGCATTTTTTGCTTAGGAAAAATGTGTGGTCTAGATTGCTTCTCAAGTTTCTCAAATAGGGTGGACTTCTCTTAGGATCCCTACCCTATATATATATATATAGGGCCAGGATCATTTCAGAACCATAAATATTTACAGAACTCGCAGAACTCCTAATAAACAATCTTTTTATTTATATATTTTTATGTTTAGGATAATTTTATCATTTATTATGTGTATTTTTACGATTACATACAAGTTAAGAGTAATTTTATCATTTTTTATATGTAATTTTATAATTACACATATGTAAACTAGTTTTTTTACATATATGTAATTAGTTATGACACATATATATAATTTTGGCAATTAAACATATGTAAACTACTTTTAACATGTATATGATCAAAGAAATACATATAATAGATGATAAAAAGATCCTAAATACAAAAACTTATATGTAAAATGATTGTTTATTAGGAGTTCTGAAAGTTCTGTAGTTACTTAGAGTTCTGAAATGAACTCAACCCTATATATATATATATTTACACGCAACTCGATGCGTTTCTTTTTTTTCAATTGCGCGATCAACGTCAAATACCGATCCTTTTGACGTATGTTGGACTTAAAATAATATAATATGACACCCTACGACGATCGGGTTTTGATAACGGGCCTTGTGGGAATTACGGGTCACTTAAGACACGCGACTGGGCTTGTGGGCCTTGGGCCCAGGCCCAAGCTCACTAGATTAAACCTACCTATATATGAGAAGCTAAAACCCTAACACCTAATTTTTTTTATACAGCCGCACATGATAATCTTTTCCCTCCCAAACCTATTATCTCCTTCTCAGACATATCTATACACACACACAGACTCCATTTTTTAGTAAAACATATGCTCATAAAACCACCACCTCCCCTCTCGATTTCATACTGCAACACAAAAGAGGTTCCAACCTCTAACCTCATCCATTCAAGAACCCCCCCCCCCCCCGCTCGTCTCCTATCCCCCTCAGTTAAACAGATCCCAGCCGACACCACACACACCCGAAACGAGCAGCTCTCCCTCTGTCTCCACTCTCGCTTATCTCTCTTTCTCCTAAACGAACGACCGAGGTGGTGGTTCCTGCAAAGAGGATGACGGCGGTGGAGGTGCTAACGGAAGTAGTAGCCGCCGGACTTACGGCGGCGGTGATGATGATGATTGGCGGCGATGTTGATGGCCACGGCAGCCGGAAACACCAGTAACGGCGGCTGTGGTGGTCCGACAGAAAACAGGGGCAGTGGAGTGGTTATTCCGGTTCGAGTCTGGTTCGTCTGAGTTAGGACTTTGTTTTGGTTGTTTCGTTTCAGTTAGACTCGATTCCGGTAAGTGTGATTCTTTTAGTCGTGGTTCAGTTTTGGTTTCGTTGCTTCAGCCGGTTCGGGTTCAAGTCACCGTCTTCCGATGGTGGTAGTGGTGTTCATGGGGTCGGTTCAGCTTTGGTTCCGGCCGGTTTGGGGTCGATGTTGATGATGAGGTGATGATTCGGGTCAAGCACGGTTTAATCAGTCGGTCCACTCAGTCAACTCGGGTCAACCCGGTCAACTGTTCGACACGAGCTTCGTAACATATCGAAGCGTTTTCATTTTTTATTGATATATGTATATTGTTTTAAATATGCAATCGAGCTTTAAAAATCGAACCGTTACATTAGTGCTTACCTACGTTTTTGGCATTTGACGAAGATTTTATAAGTATTGTGATTGAATCGTTGAGCCTTGAAATATATTGATATTTCATTATTTAATGTGTTTGATTAGTAAACAACAACTTTACAAAATATATATATATATATATATATATATATTGTTTTGAATAATTGTTGAGTTTTGAAAACTATATCGACAACTGGAGTTGTCGGGATCATCCAAAAACAGAGGAAACTCTGCCCGTTTTTTTTGTAAAAAAAAATCCACAACTCGAAACGCGTCAAAATTATAAGGCGAAGCGTAACGGATTCAATTAAAAAAAATTTATAAAAAAAAGTTAAATAAATATAAGTGTAAAGTTATTTTAACAATACTCCTATAACCTCCGAATTCTCTCTAATTCTCTGCATTGCAAGGACAAGACTCGAATTCTTCAAGAACTAAAATGTGTCCTCGGTGTTCCATCATTCAACCATCAACTCTCCACGGGATTACCAAAGGAAGCTTTGCTAAACTGTGAGCATACTCGACCCTTTTTACGTTTAACGCATTTTTGGGGTGCAACATGTATACAAAATCCACTTTACACCATCGATTATAATCAAACACACTATTCATCGAAACGTTCATTGTTATGCTTAGGTTGTTAATACTTGTTAGTTTCAACTCGTATTCCCATGATATTGTTATGCTTAGGGTGTTTACGCATGTTAGTTTAAAAATCATAATTTCATACTATTTGCTATGTTTAAGTTGTTTATGTATGCTTGTTTCGACGTGAATAATAAATGCTATGTGAATTTGAGACAAACTTTATACTTATAATTATATTCAAACTTGTATGCTCGCCAGTGCTTTTGTACTGATCCATGCTTTTACTACATGTTGCAGGATTGTGACAGATGAATCCAGTAGGATTGCCTAGAAACGCATTTAAATTGTATTGCTCGTTGTATTGTAATTTGCTTTCAATCCTGTTGTATTCTGTTTTCAATACTTGTAATAAATTATTATTAATGAAATGAAATTTAACTATTTGAATACTTATTGTACATTATTTATTTTAATCTTGTGGTATTCTAGTTCAAACCATGTAAAATGTAATTATCAAATACTTGACACAAAATAGCGTTATGAAGTCTCTTGCAATCTACACACTTCGTCTCATCCCGATGTTTCCTCCATCGGTTGGGGTGTGACAGATTTGTATCAGAGCCATAACTATAGAGAATTAGGTAGAATTGCCATGTTCGACCTAGTCTATAGTCTAAGTACCAAAACTTGACCATTCCTTATTCTTGCTTAATATGTAATTCTTCCTATTTGCTTCTACCTCTTCTTTTGTCTAAATATACAAGGTGTCTTTCCTAAAACATTTCACACAATACATACTTGAAGATACTCATATTCCACCATCGAAACGACTCACTAGAATAGGGGTGATTCCCGCCTTTTGTGACGAATTTCAATCCACCTTACATGTTATTTTGCATGAAATTTCACCATCAAGTTAGGAGTGATATCCGTATCTTGATTGGAATTTCCATTTGTAACACCCTTCTAGTTTTACTTGAATTTAGTAATAGTTTATACCATTTTTAATAAAAGATGCTAATTAACATGGATTTCATAAGAGAAGTTCATAAGTAGCATAAACCTTAGTCAACTAACGACTAAGTTAAAACATTACAAAAGTTGTTTAACAATTGTTTACAATCCATAAACATAGTCTATTAAAGATTTAAAACATTGCGGAAGCTTGTAAGTAGTGTTCGGTTCTTCAAAATCTAGCTCGATCATCTTCCGGTTACTTTTCAACATCACCTAAGATCAAAACCATAACAAATGTTAGTTTTGATCAATTTAAAATGGATACAAACAAGTTCCAAGGGTCAACAACCAAGAAAATAAAAAAAAAATTCCAGAAGGGGGCGTCGCGTGACGCCAAGGCCCCTCGCGTCACGCCTAGCCCCTATTTTCTCAGAATGTTTATTTCTTTGATGCTGCAGATTCCCAGCTCAAAATTTAATCAAGTTCCAACTTAATTTGGCCATAACTTTTGACTCGTAAGTCCGTTTTAGGTGATTCTTTTTCCTATGCGTCTGTAAATTCATTACCGACATGCCTATTACAAATTTCATACCGAAATATTTGTTTACGGACCGAAAGACTATATGTCCATATGCAAATATTCGACCCATTCTAACTTAGCCATTTTACTACCATTTAACTAGTAAACCTAATGCGCTTATTACCTAAACTCCGGGGCTTATTATCACTGGCACTTCATTACCAAACCTATGGCTTCGTGCTCTTGTGACCATTTCCGCCACTTCTTTCTATTTACAATATTAATACTACAAAGTATCATTATTCGACCCGTTTGGTCCATCTACGGACAATCCTCCATTTTGATGACTACCAAACGACTACAAACCAATTCTTAACCTACGAATTTAAGTAACGTACATGATCGCTACAACCAACACAATTTTTATCAACAACGCATAGTTTAACAACAATTCATCAAATGTAACAGATCAAGTTACATACCTTCAAAGTAAACCTTTCAAACGTGATTCGCCACCCGCTTGTCCGCTTGACGCTCCTGCGTCCTTTCCTATAGAGTTCATTTATGACATATTTAGAACTCTCTTTAAATCATAATTCGCATAATACACCGAAACATCATAATTATGCGTTTAAACTTTGAATTTCAGTTTTAAGCCTTCTTGGAGGCATTTCAACAAACACTTTAAGGGCATATTTTTACATGATTAAACATCAAGTCTCTAGCTTATCACTTAGCCCTAATTTCACATCATTTAACCATTTTACATGAACTTTATCTTCTAAATTTCTGAAATCACTTCATACATGTCAAACATTACTAGAACAACCACTATCATCCTAGTGTTTATCATTATCTCACAAAACCCATTAATCACCTACAATGGTGTTCATGGATTTTACTAAAATTTCACATGATTTCAACTTGTATTTGTCTAGGGTTTGTCCCTAGACACTATAGAGTTCCTATTTCATCATATAACTAACATGCAACCATAAATTTCAGAAAATCCCAATTTCATGAGAATTTCGAGTTGAGAGTTTTCATCAAATTTTACATACCTTGTAATCCTCTTGCGATGAGGATCAATAATCTATGCTTTAATTTCGATTTCAGCTTGGATTGAGCCCTCAATTTGTAAGTTTAGTGATGTTTTAGGGTTTTGGAGAGTGGGGATCGCCCCCTGCTTGTGCTTGTAAGACCAGACATCCCAAATGGGGTGTTTGGTTTGTTTTTTATTTGTTTTATCAAATTAAGTTTCAATTTTAACAACTTAGGCCCTTCCACTTTGTTCAACATATAGTTTAGTTGCTTTTAACCCTATTATAAGCTATTTCTAGACTTGTGACTAACTAGGTTAAAATTCCTAGTTAGTAAATTCTCATTTATTTATACTTTATAATTCTAATATAAAGTTTTATATTTTCGGGGTGTTACAAGTCCACCCCCCTTAAAAAGGGTTTCGTCCCCGAAACCGAAGTACGTACCAAATAATGTAGGGTGGAGACGTCGCATATCCTCTTCGGACTCCCACGTAGTGTCCGAACCTTTCCTATGCTCCCATTTGACCTTGACTTGATTAATCACTTTGTTCCTCAAACTCTTCTCTTTACGATCTAAAATCGCAATTGGTTTTACTGCATAGTTGAGGCTGTTATCCACCTCGATATCATCGTAGTGGATACGAGCAGTTTCGTATGCCAAACATTTTCGGAGATGTGACACGTGGAATGTGATATGAATCCCACTCAACTCCTCGGGTAATTCGAGACGATAGGCTACTTTACCAACCCGTTCAGTGATCCTGAATGGCCCAATAAATCTTGGGCTCAACTTTCCTCTTTTTCTGAATCGTATTATCCCCTTCCACGGCGATTCTTTCAGCATAACTTTATCGCCAACCTGGAATTCGATTGGCCTGTTCCTTTTGTCAGCATACGCCTTTTGGCTATCTTGGGTCGCTTTCAAGTGTGCCCGAACCACATCAATCTTTTCATTAGTGGCTCGTACTACATCTTGGTGGGCGAGTTCACGTGGACCCACTTCACCCCAACATACCGGGGTTCGGCATTTCCTACCATAGAGCATTTTGTACGGTGCCATCTTAATACTAGCATCGTAGTTGTTATTATACGAAAACTCGACTAACGGTAGGTAGACATCCCAACTTCCTCCAAAGTCGATTATACATGCCCGTAGCATGTCCTCCAATGTTTGTATTGTTCTTTCACTCTGCCCATCTGTTTGAGGATGGTACGCAGTGCTAATGAACAATTTGGTTCCCATTTGCTCTTGGAAATATCGCCAGAAATTTGAAGTGAACCGGGTATGCCTATCAGACACGATGGATACCGGTACTCCATGACGTGCTATTATTTCGTTGGTGTACACCTCCGACATCTTCTCGGATGTATAAGTCTCACGAATCGGAATGAAGTGAGCGCTTTTCGTCAATCTATCTACGACTACCCATATAGCATCAAACCCGCGGTTAGTTTTGGGCAATTTGGTCAACAAATCCATGGTGATTTGTTCCCATTTCCAAACTGGAATTTACAACGGTTGAAGTTTACCGTATGGTTTTTGATGCTCTGCCTTGACTTGTAAACATGTCATGCATTTTTCCACGTACTTCACCACATCTCTTTTCATTCCGGGCCACCAATAGTTTTGCTTCAAATCATTATACATTTTGGTCGCTCCCGGATGGATGGAATAACGGGACTTATGAGCTTCATCAAGTAGAAGATTTTTAACTCCACATGTGTTAGGAACCCAAATTCTGTTGAAACGTGTTTTCAAACCGTGGTTGCCTACTTCGAGATCTTTAACTTGGCCAACAATCCTTTCCTTTCTCCAGTTTTCTGTCTTTACTGCTTCATCTTGTGCTTCTCGAATTCGTTCGAGTAAGCCTGAGGTCACAATGAGTTGCAATGATCGTACTCGTATCGGGACATAATCTGTCTTTCTGCTTAGGGCATCCGCCACCACTTTTTCCCTTCCGGGGTGATAGTGTATTTCACAGTCAAAATCTTTCACCATTTCTAGCCATCGCCTTTGTCGCATATTTAACTCCTTCTGATCGAAGAAGTATTTCAAGCTCTTGTGGTCGGTGAATATTGTGCACTTTACCCAATACAAGTAGTGCCTCCATATTTTTAATGCAAATACCACCGCAGCCAACTCGAGATCGTGCGTGGGATATTTCTTCTCGTGTATCTTCAATTGCCTCGAGGCATAAGCTATAACTTTGCCCCGTTGCATCAAAACGTATCCGAGCCCCGATAGTGAAGCATCCGAATAAACCACCATGTCTTTGACTCCGTCCGGCAATGTCAGTACCGGAGCTTGAGTTAACTTTTCTTATAGCGTTTGAAACGCTCTTTCTTGATCGACACCCCAAATGAACTTTTCTTTCTTTCGGGTTAGCTTTGTTAGCGGTGACGCAATCTTGGAGAAATCTTGAATGAATCTCCTGCAGTATCCCGCAAGCCCCAAAAAGCTTCTAATTTCCGAAGGGTTCTTCGGGGGATTCCATTTTGACACGGCCTCGATCTTTGACGGATCCACCAATACTCCGTCGACACTTATGATGTGGCCAAGAAATTGTACCTCTCGTAACCAAAAGGCACACTTAGAGAATTTCGCATACAGCCTTTCTCGTCTAAGTGTCTCTAACACTTCTTGTAAGTGGTGTGCGTGTTCAGCTTCGCTTTTCGAATACACCAAAATATCATCGATAAACACGATGACCGACTTATCCAACATTGTCTTGCAAACCCGATTCATGAGGTCCATGAAGGCCGCGGGTGCATTTGTTAGCCCAAATGACATCACGAGGAATTCGTAATGTCCGTATCTCGTGCGGAAAGCCGTCTTCGGCACATCTTCTTCCTTGACCTTTAGTTGGTGATACCCCGATCTAAGGTCAATTTTTGAAAACCAGTTCGCACCTTGTAATTGGTCGAATAAATCATCTATCCTCGGAAGCGGGTATCGGTTCTTTACCGTGAGTTTGTTTAACTCCCGGTAATCTATACACATCCTCATGCTTTCGTCTTTTTTTTTCACGAACAGTACCGGTGCGCCCCAAGGAGACACACTCGGCCTTATAAATCCCTTGTCAAGCAGGTCTTGAATTTGGGACGTCAACTCTTGTAATTCCGACGGCGCGAGTCGGTACGGTGCTTTAGCTACGGGTTTTGCGCCCGGAATCAATTCGATCCCGAACTCTACTTCCCGTTCAGGCGGTATCCCTGGTAAATCCTCCGGAAACACATCTTCATAGTCTCGTACTACCGGTACATCTTCAATCTTCCGTGATTCCTTCTCGGGTTCATTTGCGTATATCATGAATGCCTTGCATCCTCGCTTCATAAGCTTGTGAGCTTTCAACATTGAGCATACTATGGGGTTACCTCCTTTTTCGCCATAGATGATGACGTGTTTCCCGCTCGGAGATGTTAGTTTTATCTCTTTACGAAAACACACGACCTTTGCATGGTGCTGAGATAGCCAATCCATCCCAACGACTACTTGAAATTCTCCCATTGACATCAGGATTAGGTCTATCAAGTATTCCTCATCGTCGATGCTTCATTTGCAGCCTCGACAAACATCACAAACTATAAAACTTTTGTTGTCCCCTATTTCAACTTCTAAGGGCATAGATAATTTCGTCAATACAAATGAAGGATGTCGAATAAATCCATGTGAAATAAAGGATTTATTCGCACCCGTATCAAACAATACACGTGCTGGAATTGAGTTAATTGTGAATATACCTGAAACCACATCGGGTTCTGTTTTTGCTTCAGTCGCGGTAAGTTGGAAGGACCTAGCCTTCGCTTTGGGAGCTTCTGCCAGAGACACTTTTGTGTCTCTCTTTCCGACCAACTCGGGGCATTCAGACTTTTTGTGGCCAGGTTGATAGCATTTGTAACAAACAGAAACTTTTCCGGGACATAGCGATGCAGTGTGCCCCGTCTTCCCACATACCGGACACGGCTTGTCTTTGAAGCGGCACTCACCCTTGTGCCCCTTTCCACATACTTTACAACTCGGCGACCCGCCTTTAGCTTCCACCTTCTTCCCCGATTCAGCAGTTCTAGCTTTCTTTGTAGGGCTTGGATTCACATCATGTTCCCTTCGTTCACCCCTTTCAACTTGTTTCTTTAACTCGATTTCCCGCTCCCGGGCGGTGTTGATAATCTCTGTGAGGGTTTCATATTTTGACGGAGTCATAAACTCCCGGTACTCGGCACTCAGCAAGTTGTAATAGTAGTATATCTTTTGCTCTTCAGTGGTGACTAACTCGTCACAAAATCTCAGCTTATCCATGAAGATGCCCGTGATCTTATCAATTGTTTCACCCTTTTGTCTTAGTTGGATGAATTCTTCCTTGATCCTGTTGATAACCGCTTTGGGACTGTGGTGTTTAAGGAATGGTACCTTAAACTCGTCCCAAGTCATAACCCTCGCCGCTTCGGCTCCCATTTCCTTCTTTTTATTGTCCCACCAATCTTTGGCTTGATTTCTCAATTGACCCATTCCGTAAGCAACAAAGTCACCTACGTCACAGTGGGTTCGTTCAAACACTCCTTCGACATCACTTATCCATCTTTGACAAATTATCGGGTCAACCTCCACGTTATAGATTGGCGGTTTACACGCCATGAATTCTTTATACGAACATCCTTTGCGTTCTCCCGTTTTATCTTTCATAAGGTTGACACTATCCTCCAACCTTTTAACTCGCTCTTCGATAAGCGACAACACTGTGCTTTGAATCTTGTCTATAAACCCGGATAGACTACCCTCAATTGCCTTCCCCACTTCTTCGGCAATTATCTCTTTTATTTGTTCGGTTCTTGTTTGCACCGGATTATCGTCGTTTCCATCAGACATTTTGAAACTGAAATGTTTACATTTAAACGTTAAACATTTCATTCATAACATTGCTTCATTTGTTTCGGTTTAGCCAAGTTCTCAACTTGCTTTAACCGTTCACATTTAATGCACTTTCCGGGTTTGCGTGTGTTAACACGCTCTTCCCATGCACACCAATTCCTTTCTCATTCTTACATAAGACATAATTTGTTAACATAATAAGTGAATTCTTACCAGACGATCGATCGAGCTTGAACCGAACAATTTGTTGACAACCTTAAGCTCTGATTACCAACTTGTAACACCCTTCTAGTTTTACTTGAATTTAGTAATAGTTTATACCATTTTTAATAAAAGATGCTAATTAACATGGATTTCATAAGAGAAGTTCATAAGTAGCATAAACCTTAGTCAACTAACGACTAAGTTAAAACATTTCAAAAGTTGTTTTACAATTGTTTACAATCCATAAACATAGTCTATTAAAGATTTAAAACATTGCGGAAGCTTGTAAGTAGTGTTCGGTTCTTCAAAATCTAGCTCGATCATCTTCCGGTTACTTTCCAACATCACCTAAGATCAAAACCATAACAAATGTTAGTTTTGATCAATTTAAAATGGATACAAACAAGTTCCAAGGGTCAACAACCAAGAAAATAAAAAAAAAATTCCGGAAGGGGGCGTCGCGTGACGCCAAGGCCCCTCGCGTCACGCCTAGCCCCTATTTTCTCAGAATGTTTATTTCTTTGATGCTGCAGATTCCCAGCTCAAAATTTAATCAAGTTCCAACTTAATTTGGCCATAACTTTTGACTCGTAAGTCCGTTTTAGGTGATTCTTTTTCCTATGCGTCTGTAAATTCATTACCGACATGCCTATTACAAATTTCATACCGAAATATTTGTTTATGGACCGAAAGACTATATGTCCATATGCAAATATTCGACCCATTCTAACTTAGCCATTTTACTACCATTTAACTAGTAAACCTAATGCGCTTATTACCCAAACTCCGGGGCTTATTATCACTGGCACTTCATTACCAAACCTATGGCTTCGTGCTCTTGTGACCGTTTCCGCCACTTCTTTCTATTTACAATATTAATACTACAAAGTATCATTATTCGACCCGTTTGGTCCATCTACGGACAATCCTCCATTTTGATGACTACTAAACGACTACAAACCAATTCTTAACCTACGGATTTAAGTAACGTACATGATCGCTACAACCAACACAATTTTTATCAACAACGCACAGTTTAACAACAATTCATCAAATGTAACGGATCAAGTTACATACCTTCAAAGTAAACCTTTCAAACGTGATTCGCCACCCGCTTGTCCGCTTGATGCTCCTGTGTCCTTTCCTATAGAGTTCATTTATGACATATTTAGAACTCTCTTTAAATCATAATTCGCATAATACACCGAAACATCATAATTATGCGTTTAAACTTTGAATTTCAGTTTTAAGCCTTCTTGGAGGCATTTCAACAAACACTTTAAGGGCAGATTTTTACATGATTAAACATCAAGTCTCTAGCTTATCACTTAGCCCTAATTTCACATCATTTAACCATTTTACATGAACTTTATCTTCTAAATTTCTGAAATCACTTCATACATGTCAAACATTACTAGAACAACCACTATCATCCTAGTGTTTATCATTATCTCACAAAACCCATTAATCACCTACAATGGTGTTCATGGATTTTACTAAAATTTCACATGATTTCAACTTGTATTTGTCTAGGGTTTGTCCCTAGACACTATAGAGTTCCTATTTCATCATATAACTAACATGCAACCATAAATTTCAGAAAATCCCAATTTCATGAGAATTTCGAGTTGAGAGTTTTCATCAAATTTTACATACCTTGTAATCCTCTTGCGATGAGGATCAATAATCTATGCTTTAATTTCGATTTCAGCTTGGATTGAGCCCTCAATTTGTAAGTTTAGTGATGTTTTAGGGTTTTGGAGAGTGGGGATCGCCCCTGCTTGTGCTTGTATGACCAGACATCCCAAATGGGGTGTTTGGTTTGTTTTTTATTTGTTTTATCAAATTAAGTTTCAATTTTAACAACTTAGGCCCTTCCATTTTGTTCAACATATAGTTTAGTTGATTTTAACCCAATTATAAGCTATTTCTAGACTTGTGACTAACTAGGTTAAAATTCCTAGTTAGTAAATTCTCATTTAGTTATACTTTATAATTCTAATATAAAGTTTTATATTTTCGGGGTGTTACACCATTTCATACTCTAGTGGTTCCTTATTGACGAGTCGAGATTTTATCTTGTTTCGTTTAATAAACCACATTTTGGGGACGAAATTGTCAAGCTAGGATTGATGTCCACACCTTGGTGACTGGTCCCGCTCTACGTTTTTCAATCTCGCTAAAGTTTCGTATTTTCAATCAAATTAGGGACAAGTACTAACCGGAAGGGTAAAATACCGTTAATCGCCTGGCGACGA
Organism: Helianthus tuberosus; assembly: GCA_030545235.1. Lineage (NCBI taxonomy): Eukaryota > Viridiplantae > Streptophyta > Magnoliopsida > Asterales > Asteraceae > Helianthus > Helianthus tuberosus. The sequence goes on along the minus strand of CM060433.1, from coordinate 10,870,671 downwards.
GAGTATTATACCTATTAGGCCAAAGCATGTCTCCCTAATTTGGAAGGACTTGCGATTCACTTTGGAACAGTCGAAGTTTCTAAACCCGAATCACTCCAATACTTATCAAGCCTCTCTTTTATATTAACTTAACTTTTATGCGATTTAATACCTGTTACCTAATCATCGTTTTACACAATAAATTAATACACGCATACTGATACGTTATACTTGGTTCGGGATTACTTGACATTCCTTATGTGATGAACTGGTCATTAGCTTCGTAAGAAGCCACACCTTAACGTATATAGTGCTTGTGAAACACTATAGGAGTAGCACACCGCCACATGGATTCGTGGTTACGTTAAGTTAAACTTTTACGATCTTTATAGCAACGAAATGATGACATGTGCTATGAGATGATACTAGCAGACATGTTGGTTCGATTTGTTCGAGCCTCACCTTAACATATATAGTTCTTGTGAAGCACTATAGGAGTAGCGCACCGCCTCATGGACTTGGGGTCATGTTAAGTTAAACTTTTACGGATCTTTTCATAGAAACGGAATGATGACATGTGCTATGATTAGATGACGCTTGCGTTAAACGTTGGGTTGACATTTTGTCATTAACTTCGGATGAAGCCTCACCTTAACATATATAGCGCTTGTGTAGCGCTATAGGAGTAACGCCCGCCGCATGGACTTGCGGTCATGTTAAGACATTCATACATACTTGCGGACACGATGGTTTGACCAGTGAGATCACATGCCAGTAATGTGTTAATCTAGTTAACTAAATATCTCATGTGGACTATTCAAGGATTTAATCATACTCATACTTATAACCTCTCTCATACTTAAACACAATCATGCTTACATACAATCATACTTACATACTTAAACTCCTATACGTTATCATTCTCACTCCTAATACATTAATAAACCCTGACCGATGCACTACTAGTACAAACTACGCAGATCATGCACAAACCAAAATAATCACGGATGCATACATGATTAAATTGGCAGGTGCATGAAAACCATAGTAGGTTCTACCGTGTATTGTAACACTGAAAGTAACATGACACCGAATAGCGAAACAGATATAACATGGCATGAACATGGTGGATACGCCGCTGGTACTTCCTATATATAAGTGTTCCTATCTTGTTACCAAACTTTCGTAAAAACGTGCCATGAGAAATTCAGTGTTTCCCCATACCATATTGAATACAAACTTTGATCGCTCACAATCTATATCTCGTTTATGCCCAAACCCACTTCAAGAATACCATCTTTCCGAAAGTCTTTCCTCTTGAATAAATTTCGGGATGAAATTTCCTAAAGTAGGGGAGACTGTAACACCTCGCTTTTTCGCATCATTATTTTAGAAAAAAAAATATTTGTATCATAATTCGAGGCGTTAAAGCATATTAAAAATATATGTATCTATATATTATTAATCGTTATTCATACAGTCAAACATTCAAAAATATATATACACACACACACACACACATATATATATATATATATATATATACATACGCAACTCGGTGCGTTTATTTTTTTTCAATTACGCGATCAACGTCAAATACCGATCCTTTTGACGTATGTTTGACTTAAAATAATATAATACGACACCCTACGACGATCGGGTTTTGATAACGGGCCATGTAGGAATTACGGGTCACTTAAGACACGCGACTGGGCTTGTGGGCCTTGGGCCCAAGCCCAAGCTCACTAGATTAAACCTACCTATATATGAGAAGCTAAAACCCTAACACCTCATTTTTTTGATACAGCCGCACATGATAATCTTTTCCCTCCCAACCCTATTTTCTCCTTCTCAGACATATCTATACACACACAGACTCCATTTTTTAGTAAAACATATGCTCATAAAACCACCACCTCCCCTCTCGATTTCATTCTGCCACAAAAAAGAGGTTCCAACCTTTAACCTCATCAATTCAACACCCCCCCCCCCCTCACTTCGCTCGTCTGCTATCTCCCTCGGTTAAACAGATCTCGGTCGACACCACACACACCCGAAACGAGCAACTCGCCCTCTGTCTCCACTCTCGCTTATCTCTCTCTCTCTCTCTCCTAAACGAACGACCGACCACCGGAGACGACGGTGGCGGTGGTTCCTGCAAAGAGGATGACGGTGGTGGAGGTGCCAAAGGAAGCAGTAGCCGCCGGACTTACGGCCGCGATGATGATGATGATTGGCGGCGATGTTGATGGCCACGGCAGCTAGAAACACCAGTGACGGCGGCTGTGGTGGTCCGACAGAAAACAGGGGCAGTGGAGTGGTTATTCTGGTTCGAGTCTGGTTCGTCTGAGTTAAGACTTTGTTTTGGTTGTTTCGTTTCAGTTAGACTCGATTCCGGTTCACTCAGTCAACTCGGGTCAACCCGGTCAACTGTTCGACACGAGCTTGGTAAAATATCGAAGCGTTTTCATTTTTTATTGATATATATATATATATATATATATATTGTTTTAAATATGCAATCGAGCTTTAAAAATCAAACCATTACATTAGTGCTTACCTACGTTTTTGGCATTTGACGAAGATTTTATAAGTATTGTGATTGAATCGTTGAGCCTTGAAATATATTGATATTTCATTATTTAATGCGTTTGATTAGTAAACGACAACTTTACAAAAGATATATATATATATATATGTATATATATGTATATATATATATATATTGTTTTGAATAATTGTTGAGTTTTGAAAACTATATCGACAACTGGAGTTGTCGGGATCGTCCAAAAACAGAGGAAACTCTGCCCGTTTTTTTTTTTTTTGTAAAAAAAATCCACAACTCGAAACGCGTCAAAATTATAAGACGAAGCATAACGGATTCAATTAAAAATTTTTTATAAAAAAAAAAGATAAATAAATATAAGTGTAAAGTTATTTTAACAATACTCCTATAACCTCCGAATTCTCTCTAATTCTTTGCATTGCAAGGACAAGACTCGAATTCTTCAAGAACTAAAATGTGTCCTCGGTGTTCCATCATTCAACCATCAACTCTCCACGGGATTACCAAAGGAAGCTTTGCTAAACTGTGAGCATACTCGACCCTTTTTACGTTTAACGCATTTTTGGGGTGCAACATGTATACAAAATCCACTTTACACCATTGATTATAATCAAACACACTATTCATCGAAACGTTCGTTGTTATGCTTAGGTTGTTAATACTTGTTAGTTTCAACTCGTATTCCCATGATATTGTTATGCTTAGGGTGTTTATGCATGTTAGTTTAAAAATCATAATTTCATACTATTTGCTATGTTTAAGTTGTTTATGTATGCTCGTTTCGACGTGAATAATAAATGCTATGTGAATTTGAGACAAACTTTATACTTATAATTATATTCAATCTTGTATGCTCGCCAGTGCCTTTGTACTGATCCATGTTTTTACTACATGTTGCAGGATTGTGACAGATGAATCCAGTAGGATTGCCTATAAACGCATTTAAACTGTATTTCTCGTTGTATTGTAATTTGCTTTCAATCCTGTTGTATTCTGTTTTCAGTACTTGTAATAAATTATTATTAATGAAATGAAATTTAATTATTTGAATACTTATTGTGCATTATTTATTTTAATCTTGTGGTATTCTAGTTCAAACCATGTAAAATGTAATTATTAAATACTTGACACAAAATAGTGTTATGAAGTCTCTTGCAATCTACACACTTCGTCTCATCCCGATGTTTCCGCCATCGGTTGGGGTGTGACAGTGTAGTCTAATGTTATCAACGAATCAAGTCAACAAAGTCAACACCATCAAGTCAAAGTCAACGTGCAAGTCGACACGAGAAGATCGAAGAAAGATATGGCGTGTGAAAGTTCGAGATATGATAGTTAAATTACTTTGGTTAATTAAATATATTTTGTTTAGACAAAATTTATTTATTATCTTAGTTATTTAGTTTTCGAGTTTAGTGCTATTTTTAGTAAGTTATTATCTCTAGGGACTTAATTGTAATTAGCCTAAAATGGTAAAGGCTATAAATAGATGGAGATGATTAGGGTTTTGGCAACACACTTAGAGAAAGATTTGGGGGCTCATTTGTATTCATCTTTTGCAAATTATTCAAAGGTTTTTGAAGCTTTATTTTGTGTGTGTTCATCTTGCATTTCTTAAACAAAATCAGATTTTTGGCTCGATTTGATCCTACAATTTGGTATCAGAGCTTGGTACTCGAATTTGAGATTTAACAATCTTCAAACTTGTCTTAAAAGATCTGATTCTTAAAAAAAAATTAAGCTGTTGGTTTATCATTTTTTCTTCAAAATCAAGATCGAAAATGTTTTAAATCTGTAGTTTGTATGTTGAGAACTGATAAAAGTGTGATTAAAGAGTTTTGAAAAGGTCTTTCATATCATTTTGAGGCACTTCTGTTCAAGACCAGAAGGGTTTGAGCGATTTTGTTGGGTTAAAGCAGATCTGGGCGTTTTTTATCTCTCGAAAAATTTACTCCGGTGTTTTAAATTTTCCGGCGACTTCAAATCTTGAACGTGAGTTCAAGTTGCCCGGCATATTTGGTAAATACGCCGGTAAGTCAACAGTTTTCAGGCATTGTTATTCCAACAGGCTCTTTTCGGACAGCATACTTATTTTCCTGCGACATTCCAGTTAGCGTATTTAATGTTTTAAGAAAGGAGTAGAAAAAGTGAAGGTTTTTTTAGGGTTTTTGATTATTGTCAACTTCAAACGGTAACCACCGTCTACTATCACCACGAACAACCACACCAGCACCACCCTTCACCACTGCAACTCCCTACTCCGTCACCACCACGCCACCGTGAACCACCGCCTAACATAGAGTTCACACAACACCAAACCACCACCTCCTTTCGTCCCTCACCACGCACCCATACCATCACCGCAACCTACCATATTCCACCCATAACCGTCGTTCTCCAACACCGTTTAACACTACCTGCACCCCTTCCACCGCTTGCCACCTAAGAAAAGAGTAGAGGTAGAAGAGTTTTGATTGATCTGTGTTGTGTGTGCTTGTTCATCGTAGAGATAAGATAGAGAGAGAAGATAGGATGGCGGCTGAGTTTTGTTATTAGAGTTTCTTTGTGTTTACAGAGGAGAAGGGTTGTGGGAGGCGGCTGATATAACATTAGGGTTTCTGGTTTGTTCGTATAAGAGAGTGGAAGGAATATTGTGGTGGACAAGGCTTGTGATGAAATAATATTAAGAGTAAACTGCAATTTTATCCCCTGGGGTTTAGGCCAATTGGCACTCTTACCCCCCTAACGAAATAATTGCAATTTTACCCCCCAACGTTTGGTGTTATGTCGCAAGTTTACCCCCCCCCCCCCCCGGCGTCAAAGTTGTTAACAGATCTGTTAACTATAAATTGAAATGACGCGCAATTACCCCCCACTGTCATAAGTCCTCCACCACCACCATGAACCACCACTGCCACCACCTATCACTGGTGGTATCACCAAGATCATGAATATGGAAGCCATGAGGACATGGTTTAAGCCCTGTGATCTTACCTCTCACTTGAATTACCCCTGTTTTCAAACCACAAAATTTATCAACTAATTTTGAGTGGGTTCTGACCATACAGGGTTTGAGTCAAGTTTCCAAATCTTGCAAAATGTATATGAGAAATACTATTTGTTTTGAAAGTAAAGAAAAACTTACCAGAATGATGGTCCTGCATTTCCATCTCATAAAGACCACAAAACATCATAAAGATCCAATCTTGCAGAGTCTTTACTCAATGTTTTGACCAAAAATCACACAACTTTCATCATGAACAAACTGCAAACAACATGAAGACCAAAACTTTGACCAAAAACAAAAAGAACCCTTCTCACATGAGGTCTAAATGTATGATATAAGGGGATAGGGGAATCTAACAAACAATCCAAATATGAAATAGATACATAAGATGCCCCAAAAGCACACAACAATTTGGAGCAATGGAGTCAAATTACACCGGAGATCAGGAAGCAATCGAGCAGGTCAGCTCTCCAAATTTTGAGATGGGTGATTGTGTTAGTGTCAGCTGCTGCCCGCTGGTGCTGGGTTTCGCCGGAAAACTTACACCGAAGAGGGAGGAGTGAGGGTGGAAGAGTTGTGGGAGGTGGTGAGGAGGAGTTGATGGAGCAATTAGATAGAGTTAATTACACAAATGGGTCATGTGGTTTATACCTAATTTCGTCTTTGGGTACTAACTTTTTTTTAACAGGTTTAGGTTTTATGGTTTCAATTTTGTAACACCTTTGGGTACAAACACCAAAATTAGTTAATTAATGACTAAAATACCCTTGCATTTTTTTAAGTTTATCAATGTAACACATTTGGGTATTAGCACCTAATTTTATTTAAGTTTAAATCAATTTTACAAAATCTTTTTTTTTTCATCTTTTTATTATATCTCTTTATTAACATAAAATCTATTTATTTTTTTATTTTCATATTTTTATTAAATTTCTTATTTAACATAAAATCTACTAGTTATATAGTTTTATGTAAATTAAATTTCTTACTCGTTTTTAAATAATGTAAACCTTACTCGTTTTCAATTTTGGATAGAAATGATTGATAATAATAAATATCTTTCATGTAAAAAAAATTTAAGCCTTTTTTTAACTTGTTTTTTTGTTCATTTACATTTTACTATTTTAGAAAGATATTTAATTTACATTATTTAAAACGAGTAAGGTTTACATTATTTAAAACGAGTAAGAAATTTAATTTACATAAAACTAGAAATTTAATTGAAAACGAGTAAGGTTTATTATTATTATTATTATCAACCATAAGTAGGATCTTACATGATATAAGGAATTTTAGTTTGTTGAGCTTTGCACAATGCATGCCAGTTCGGGGGTCCCCCGGCCCCTTCTAACCTTCGCCCCTGTATGCAGCATTAGTTTTAGACCCTCGGAATATAATGGTTTATCTTAGTTATGGTTTAGGTTTGATATATAGTAGGGACTCTTAAGGTTGTTGAGGAAATTACGGTCAAGTTAAAAAACCATTAGGAGAGTTATCTAATACCTATAAAGATGAAGATGGATAAACTCTTAAGAGAAAATATACATTTTCTTCGTCTAGTTCGGTTGATAGTGACAAGGTTGTTGATTTAGAGGATGGCTATTTGAATTTTTTATTTTTTATTTTGGAAAAAAGTTGTGGAAAAAGGGGTTAATACTAGTGGACTTGATAATTATTTGCGTGATGGAACCGAGAAAAAGATAAAAGAAGATGATATATTTGAAGTTTTTAAAGAATTTTTATGTCCTTTCTCGACTTGCTAAATATAGAAGAACTCTTACGCCACAAATAACTCTACTAATGCTTTTTCTACTTGACCCTCAATTTCCTCAACTTCCTTGTAGGCTTCACCATATATCAAACCTAAACAATAACTTCGATAAAACATTTTATTCCAGGGGTCTAAACTAATGGCCATATACAATAATAAATTCATACTCGCTAAATAAACCCGCTATATATCATGTTTGATTTCATCGACTTGGCCATTTTTTTTCTCATCCTCATCAGTCATCACTACTTAAAGACATCATTGCTATACTTATACTGGCATGCATTGTGCAAAGCTCACCAAATTTATATATCTTACAACATTTTGAATCTTGCTTATGGAATCGATTTGTTCTTCCAAACCATCATTACAACAAGATTATTAATTAAAGGAAAAGATTCAGTTGACAAAATTAAACATTAAATATCACTAACAAAAAAAAAGTCAAAAAATAAGCTAAAATAAAGAATTTGGAGACACTAAGGTGCTGTTTGTTTTTGCTTATAACATCTGCAAAATGCTTATGTCTGCAGGCGGGCAGACATAAGATGTTGAGGACTGTTTGTTTTTTTTTTTAAACAGATCTACAAATAGCTTCTTTCATCTTAAAAAAAAAAAAAAACTCAGAACATTTGCTTCAAACATCTTCACAAAACCTAATCCAAACACCTCACACCACAAAAACTTCTCCCCTGCCACCACCACCTCCGCCACCACCACCGCACCACCTCCGCCACCACCTCCACCACCACCATCGTCAAAACCCACCACCACCAAACCCATCTGTGAGAGAGAGAGAGAGCGTAGAGAGAGAGAGAGACCTGTAGAGAGAGAGACATGTGAGAGAGAGAGAGAGACCGTAGAGAGAGAGACCCGTCGGAACAAGGCACCGCTGCTGCCGCCGCCGCGTGTCGCTTCTGCTGCGTCATCACCATTAAACGCCGCCACCACTGTTGGTGGCCGGCTGGTCACCTTCGAGCGAGGGAGAAAGAGATCGAGTGGGTGGGGGGTGTGGTGCGGAGGTGGTGCGGTGGTGGTTAATCAGAGGGAGGGAAGGGGGTATCGAGCTAGATGTTGTGGATGTTGTGGCTGGATGTGCTTCTTTTGTGCTTCATGGCGGTGGTGTGATGGCGGAGGTGGTGCGGTGGTGGTGGCAGAGGTGGTGAGGTGGTGCGGTGGTGGTGGTGGTTGTAGAGAGAGAGAGTTTCTAGAGAGAGAGAGCAGAGAGAGAGAGCTTGTGTGTGTGTTGTGTGGTTGAAATTGTTTTTGAAGAAAAAAAACAAACCATCTTCTCCTTGCAGACTGCAGACATTTGGGCCACATCTTCTCTTGCAGATGCCTGCAGATGTGGTTCGCAGACTACAGACATTTTACATCTGAAAAAACAAACAGCACCTAAGATTAGAACCCGCATCTTCTTATTGTTTAAGGAAGACACTAACCACTAGTACAAGCTCATTTATGTTATCTCTCGATTTAGTGCATATGTATTCTATCTTATACAACATAAAACTAAAAAGATTTGGACCCTCGGAGGGTTTGGGCCTTGTGCCGTCGCCGACCCCACACCCTCTACGGGCCGACCCTGTCAGGGAACTTGGTGGAGTTCATGATGATTCACTAGAGAAGAAAGAAACGATGTCAACAGTAAGAGGCTACCTCTTAATGGAACCATTAAGAATTTTACCAATGAGAAGGTAGAAGAATGTGAAATGTGATGATTTATCATTCAGATGTTACCTCTTAACCATTCAGACTTGAGGTTACCTCTTATTCATTCAGAGGTTTTAAACCATTAAGAGGTAGCATCTGAATGGTCATTAAGAGGCTACCAAACAGCACCTAAATGACTAAAGTAATTGCGGAAACCTTAATTTTTGGAGTTTAAGTTTAAAAGGAATACATATAAGGAAACTACTTATTTGATCGGAATTGTGATTAGTGATTACTGATTTGCGAATATCATGGAATATAATGAGCTGATGTTAGGCTAGGCGGTATGGGGTCGGTTTGGGCTCGGCTTGCCCCGTCGCCGCCCCCAACACTGCTCCCCCCCCCCCCCCCGCCCTTCATTGTCTTGTCCGTCTCCCCTAGGACGTTTGAGACGCCCGCTAAAAGACAAAAAAATATTACCGTTGCATGCTTTGGGCCGTTGGAAAAAAAAAAAGAAATTTAATTTCCTTTTTCAAATACAACGGACATTTTTCAAATTAACCCAAAAAACATCAAACCTTTTTATAAATACAACCCAAATACCTCATTTTTACCCACTTCAACCCCATCTCTCTCTCAACTTATAAACTTTTCTACTTTTTTATAAACATTCTTCTACTTTTTACAATGGATCCATACAACCCGAACAACCCAAATCCAAACCCGAACGGTTTTTCGGTGCCCGGCTGCTACTATCCTACAATGGAACTGAAGAGGTATGGTCCCAATTCCTTGCCCACATGGCAAGGACCACACCACTTTTTCATCCTACATGGCGCCTACATCAGCAAACGAATCCAGAAGCTTCTGGAAGAAGGCAAGGTGGCACCAAAGATGCTCTCCCCGACAGGAAGGACAGCACGTGTCACCATTCACCGAGCGCCATGTAGGCCTGCAGCAAATCAAGGAGCAGACCGACAAGTGCAGTACGATGTTTCCAGCATAGACAAATATAGGCGCGCCACGTGGACCACTACCCTGACCACAGCAGAGGAGCCCAAGAGGATATTCCCCTTCGTCGGACAGCTGGCGCCCAATAGCAGCTGGCAAGGTTGCTCCTCCATCTCTCACCCTCCGGCTATAAATAGGACCCTTCATCATCCAGGTTAAACCCATCCTATTCTCCACACTCTCACTCTTAACACACACTGTTTTATTTCCTCAGAACAGAACTTATTCTCACGCCGGAGCCCGGTTAAGAGGGAAACCCCCATATTCCCCTCTTAACGAGCTAACGGTGTTGCTGTTTTGCAGGATCCGTTATTTGGTGAGTAACAAAGGAGATTGAACCCCACAAAAGAAACGACCAGGCTAGTTTCACCTCGGGTGTTAACTAGTGTTTCATCAGGAACCGAACGCTTTCTCTCAATTTTTCATCAACGCTTTTGCGGGTTTTCAACATTCTCCGAACTCTTTTTCGAATACGCAACAAATGCAAGCGTTTCAAAACTTGATGATGCGAAACCCGTTCAACATGCAACCGTTCAATCTTCTCAACCACCACAACCCGTTCAATCTTCTCAACCACTACAATCCGATGAAGACGACATTGAAGTCGTTCTAGGGACGCAACCGCAATCTTCTAAACGTAAAAAAGGAAAGCAAGTGGCGGTTGACCAAAATCAACCTTCGAAACCGAAGCCAAAACCGTGGACGAGGATCGAGGAGGAGGCCTTAGCGAAGGCGTATATTAGCACATCCACACACCCCGTTGTCGGTATGTAAAGTTAAATTTTAAAATTTGTTAATGTAGACTTTTTAATAGAAATTTTAAAATTTTTTTAATATATACTTTTGTTAAATATAAGTAACAACCAAACCGGCGAGGGGTTTTGGAAAGCGACATTATCAAAGTTTCTTTCGATAATGGAACATGGACATTATCACGATGCCGACTCGATATTATTCTATTATTTTATATATTATAATTAATTCAGTTGTTTCACTCATTTATCGCTTATAACTTCTTAAATATGACGTTTTATAAAACGATGAGTATGTATTTAGAACGAGCATATTTTTATCTACATTTTGACCTAAGTTTCATTAAAAACAGAGTAAGTTCATTTATAATGTATTTTTATTATTATTGTTTGTCTAAATACCTCATATTTCTAAGTTAATTTACTCGTAATCTACCTGGTTAATAATATAAGTTTTATATAAAAAATGGAAATGTTACAATTATGTTCGGTTTTAGTTTGTTACCGTTTAATATTCAGCATATTTCACGCAGATCGTCATACGCGTATGGTAGAGCCGGTTAGACGTTCCTAGACACTCCACAAGCCTAATTAAGTTAGTTTGAGTCTTAAACACTATTTATTATCGTTTTAAACATTTGTTAATCATGTAATTAAAGACGTAAACTACCGGTTGTCACATCCAGTATGTCAGGGAGGAAACTGGTGCATTTTTTAAAATTAGCATAAAATGGTAAAAGTAAACAAACCATAGGGACGAAAGTGGCAGTTAGTACAAACCATGAGCCTTGACAACGAATGGGAACTACCACTAAACCCCCGAAATTACTACGCATGGAAGATTATAAAGGGTGGTATGATCGGTTTGAAACGTGGGTTCAAGCGAATTATTTCGACTGTTGGTTAGCCATTGAGGAAGAGTATGTTATTCCTACAAGCGAGAATGGAGAAAAGATAAGCATAACTCAAATTCCACAAGCTGACAGAGATAGGTTTATCAGGGAAAAAAATGATGAACTTACTGCAGCACGTGATTAAAGAGGATATCTTTACACTTCTACAACATCAAGGCTCTGCTCAGTCAATCTGGAATGCACTAAAGATGAAACATCAAGGAAATACTTCAATGCAGAAAAGCAAGAAGGCGCTTTTGAAGAAAGAGTTCGATATATTCACTTCAATGAAAGGAGAAACGATGAAGCAACTAGTCGAGAGATATTGTCATTTGGTGGCGGAAATAAAGCGGGTAAAGATAGAGAAGACGATGATGAATGGGTTGACAAGCTTACGGATGCCTTACCCCAGGGAGACTGATCTATGTATCTTTTGATCTTGAAGAGCAATTCTTCCGAATACAACATGAGCGAATGCAATGCATGAGGAGTTACATCAGTCTGAGAAACTAGGAGTATGAAAATTGGTTGATTTACCTGAGAATCACAAAAAGATTAGTACTAAATGGTTTTTCAAGTATAAAACGGGACGATCGAGGTGTTATTGTGCGGAACAATGCTCGGGTAGTTGTGCAAGGGTTTTGCCAGCAGGAAGCAGTAGATTTTACGGAAGTCTACGCTCCGGTTGCAAGGATTGAAGCGATATTGCTTTTGCTTCTAGGAAAGGTTTCAAAGTTTATCAATTGGATGTCAAGTCTGCTTTTCTTTATGGCAAAGTGAAAGAGGAAGTCTATATATGACAACCATTGAGGTCTGTCGATCCAATCTACAAAGACAAGGTGTATTTACTCGACAAAACACTTTATGGTTTACACCAGGCCCCGAGAGCTTGGTACGAGACATTATCTCAACATTTGTTGGATAATAATTTTATTCGAGGTACTGTAGATTGTACTCTCTTCACTCGAGAAATGGTTGGGCATATTCTAATTGTACCGAAAAAGCATACATCATTGACAATATGGAGAGAAACACACAGCTTCTCTCCACCTGAAAAACCAAACTTATGTTCCAAAGCGCATGACACTACTATTTAAAGACATGGCTCCTGCGCTCACTACATGCGTAGGGCTCCAACGTGCGTAGGACTACTGCGCACATAGGACTCATACTCACGTAGAACTCCTGCGTAGGTTCATGTCATGTGCTCCTAAATCACTATCAACTATACAATATTCAACACACGCTCTATATGGCTTATTCGTATAATGGCAGACACACTAAATGCACCAACAATGCGTTCATAAACGCCAAAAGAGGAAAATAAGAATCGTAACTCTTAACTAGAAATAATATAACAGTCAGCTAAAATTTTATTATACAAATGGTAAAGTTTAAATAATGAAAACGTGCTAGGTTGATGAAAACGAAATAAGAAATGTATTAAATGTAATAGTAAAGTGCTAGAGATATCTAAAATGAGACCCCAAATCATCTATTTATACTACTTGTTCTAAATCTAGAACATTCTTTATAAAAAATCTAGCTTATAATATCTAGATATTTTTATCTAAAATATGTAGATATTTTTATCTAAAATATCATGATATTTATACTGATTTCTATTTCTAGAGGAGTTAACTGTCCTTATCCCACTTTTACCATTTCAGGTAAATTTTCAAAAAAATGTACCAGTTTGCTCCCTCGCATACTAGAAACGTGCCACTTCCGTTCAAAAATTAAAACCCAATTAAGTCAGACATGTTAAATGAAGGGTATTATTTGTCAATTCATATATATTTTATTTCACCTTATTTTATGAATTGACAATAATACCCTTCATTTAACTTGTCTGACTTACCATGTTTTAATTTTTGGACTAAAGTGGCGCGTTTCCAGTATGTTAAGGAGGAAACTGATGCATTTTTTGAAAATTGACCTGAAATGGCAAAAGGAGTGGAGTAAATTGCCAAAATCGTCCCTGGAGTATGTTTGCCATTTTCACCCAAAAAATCTTTTTATATCATATGGTCCTTCACTTTTGGGATTTTTTGTCATTCTCATCCAAACGTCTGACTTCTTTTTGCCAAAATCTTCCCTGAGATTTGGGATTTTTTGCCATTTTCATCCAAGTGTTTGATAGAAAAAATAAAGCAAATTAGATATTTAGATGAAAATGACAAAAAATTCTAAAAATGAAGGACTATATTGTACAAAAAAAAATATTTTTTATGAAAATAGTGAACATGCCCAAATCTCTGGGATAATTTTGACAATTTACTCTGTTGAACCTTTGGGCGATTTTGGCATTATACATACTATTAAAAGGCTATGTCGGTAATAGCTTTTTTTTTTTATTTTTTTTCCTCTTTTTTTTTGTCTTTTTCTACCAACATTTGATTTTTTTTTTCTTAATTTACGTTTTCGACCCTTATGCTTTGTGTGTTGTTTCTTAAATACTAACTTCTTTTGCAATTTATAGTTTTCATCTACTTTTTAACTTTACGTTTCATCTTTCAAACTTTGCCAGCACCAACCCTCTACTTTGGTTTTCCACCATTACCCCTTAGCTCTTACACAGTTACGCCACCAACCCTCTTTTTTTATATTTCCACCAACACCCCTCATCTTTTACACATTTTCGCCACCACCCCTATACTTTTACACTGTCATTTTTAGACTTTGGTTTTTACCTGTTGCACTATTACTCCATTTTTACACCCGCCCAACTTTAAAAAATTGCAATTGTAACCCCTAGACTACAACTCCTACTTTTCCAAATGTCAATGCATTGTGTTTTACGAAATGTCTTAGGCATTGTGTTTTACACTTTATGTCTATTGTGTTTTACACATTTTTTTTTGTAATTGTCTTTCACGCACTGCGTTTTACGAATCGTGTTTTGTCTTACTATATGTTTCCACCCGTCGCGCGCCACCGCAAGGCGCGGCGGGCAAAATACTAGTTTTACTAAAAAATAAGGGTTAATGGATTTAAACACCCCCAACTATTGCCATTTGGCCGCTGGCACTCTCAACTTTGACTTTGGCTCACACCACTCCCAACTTAACACTTGGGTTGCTGTGTCACCCCGTCGTTAAATAAACACTAACTGGGTTAGTTCTTTATGCTGACGTGGCCATTTTGTCCCACGTGGCATGCTGACATGGCCTGTTTTTATGTTTTTATGAGGTGATAGTGTATTTTTTTTTTGAATTCAAATGTGTATTTTTATTTTTTTATCTGATTCAAATTTAAAAAAAAAACAAATACATATAATCAGCTAACATCATCTTCAACATCAGATTTCACCACCGCCAACATCATCTCCTTCCCCTTTTCTCACCATCGCCGCAATCAACCCAGCCACCACCTCCTTCTCCCTTTCTCACCACCGCCACAATCAACCCAGCCAACATCATCTCCGTCCCCCTTTCTCGAAACAAATCTGACCGGTGACCCTGTCAGAATGAAATGAAGACAAGCCACCATCGTCGGCGCCGGTTCGTCTGACCGGTGCCGTCGACGTCCACCGTCGTCCACCGTTGAGACCATCATCAACATCATCATCAACAATCTCAGAAATAACAGAAAAACGGTGAAGGGGGTTTTTACCGTGATGCTTCGTCGGTCAGAATACCCGTGCCGCCGTCGCCGCCGCCACGGCTCCGCTGCCATCGGCGGATCGTTGCCGGAAAAAGGCGCCTTCGCCGTCGATCTCTTTCCCCGTTCTCTCTCTCTCTTCTCCGTTACTCATCTCCGCTTCTCTCTCTTCGTTTTGTCATCGCACCACCACCTGACAGTGGTGGTGGTCGGCCGGAGAAAGAGCCGGCGGCAAGGAGGCCGTCGGAGCGGAAACAGGCGGAGGTGGGGGTGTCTTTGAAGGCGGTGATGGTGGATTTGGGAGGAGAAGATAGTGACGGCGAAATCATGTGGAGAAGTTGGGGAGAGTTATGGAAGAGATTAGGGTTTGCCTGTTTGGATCTGAATGATTTATGGAGGAAAGATATTTGTTTTTTTATTGCTGAATATTTCATTTGAATTCAAAAAATTACACTATCACAGTATCACCTCATAAAAACATAAAAAAAAGGCCATGTCAGCATGCCACGTGGGACAAAATGGCCACGTCAACATAAAGAACTAACCCAGTTAGTGTTTATTTAACGACGGGGTGGCACAGCAACCCAAGTGTTAAGTTGGGAGTGGTGTGAGCCAAAGTCAAAGTTGAGAGTGCCAGCGGCCAAATGGCAATAGTTGGGAGGGTTTAAATCCATTAACCCAAAAAATAAAAAAAACTTAACCGACTAGTAGTAGTAGATACCCTCACTCCCAAAGTGAATAGTGTGATTTTGTGAAATCAAAATCCCCTGATCTTCTGGACTCAGACGCAGTCGCATCTACGATCCATCTTCGCCTCTCGAAGCCCCTAAATCCTGAATGGTAAGTTCTTTAACTCATGTCGATTTCATTCATAATTATTGTTTATATTGTTATATACAAGAACCCTAGTACTTTAAAGCCTTATTGTAACTTCACTATATAATATATTTAGCTTAACATATAGCACTTGATGAATGCATCTCTGGATTTTTTTAAGTAATAAAAATATTATTGTTTATTCTTTGATCATTTTATCATCCAATTTGTCCGTGTTATTCATTGTTTTCAAATTCAGTAGCCTTTTTAACAACTCAGAACCCTAAATTAAGCAGGGTTTTTCTTTGATGCCAATTTTGGTACATGACAATTTTAGGGATCGCCCATCGAACCCGATGGGACAGGTGGTAATCGGGTATGGGTCCAGGTTTGGGATTAATTTTTGTTTTTATCGCAGCTTTGGGACAGGTTTGGGATTTGGTGTTATACCCGTTTACCCAATTTTATAGCGATATAATCTCTTTTATTTTTTTTTAAATATGTATATATTTTTCTTAAGATGTAGCACTTGATGAATGCATCTCTGAATTTTTTTTTAAGTAACAAAAAATTTATTGTTTAATGATCCTTTGATGGCTTTATCATCCAATTTGTCGGTGTTATTGATTGTTTTCAAATTCAGTAGCGTTTTAAGAACTCAATTCCTTAAGCTATGTAACCATAAATTAAGCAGAGGTTTTTTTTCCTGTTGGCATTAGATACATGCGTTGAGATTTATGGAATTTATAGATTAATCGGTTCGAGATTTAAGTACTTTAGACAGCAAAGTTGCCTGCAATTTGGTAACTTTGACGGGTGAAGTGCATTCTTGTTTTGCTTCTGCACTGGGCCTCTTACTGGATGGCCTAAACACCATGGCGTGTCTAGATCAATACGGTGATTTAAAAGAACTTCCGTTTAATCTGTATTCTTCGAGAAAACCGTTGTTGCTTAGCCACAATGATTGTGATTCAGATGAAAAGTTGATGTAAATGTATTTTTAAAAGGTATTACCGAAACATATCTGCACTTCAAAACATTAAAATAAGTTACACGAAAGTTTAAGTTTAAGTTTGCGTCTCGGTTACTATAACAGGGCTGGATTTTGATTTTTCATATCAAGCCTTAGTTTTAAAAAGTACAAGGCACTCTCAGGCGTTTACGTCCCGAAAGCCTAGGCGCTAGGTGAGAGATTCACGTATGTTAGGCGTTGCTCTATGTACGACCAAGTGTTGCATCTTTCTGATCTCTTTTTACATGTAATCTCTTCATTCTTTTGGTCGTTTTTACATATTCGCCTTTTTCAGACCCCAGTTTTCATTCATTTTGATCACACGTGCAAGAAGCGCTGCCTCCAGACCTTGAGGCGTTTTTCTGATAAAAACATACATTTAAGTTCATCTAAAAGTTGAATATAGTTATTTAGATTGTATCACATACTTGGTTTTAAAATGCTCGCATAATGCGTGATGCGCGCATAATGCGTGATGTGCACGATGCACTGATGAGATCGCAGCAGATGATGCGATGCACTGTGATTACATGATGCAAGGATGATGCCCCCCTAAATCGCATAATGCACTCCTGCTGCGCTCGCATGACGCACGCATTTTTTCGAAATCGACCACTATAGAGTAAAATTGTACAATGAGCTTGTAGAACGTGCTTAACAAGCTTGTACAATGAGCTGATGAAGTTGTTAAAGGAGTTCCTACATAGATTACTTATACCTTTTTGCATAGACTGTACCCTTAAGAGTTCAAGGCTTATTTTGGTTATATTGAACTTCTTTCATGGTACTAGAGCTATTTTGTTGTATTTATTTATCTTAATATCTAAATTTTTAATGTTTAAAGTTAACAAGTTAAAATATTATCTATAAATATTTTTTTAAAATAACAAACGCCTCACATACGTGATGCGCGCGCATCACGTATTCGCATCGGCTTTTGTGATCAAAACGCATCGGAGCGCATCTAGCATATTAAAACCAAGATCACATATAGTTATTTAGGTTATGTAAACATATAAGATTTTAGTTACGATACTATTTTATAAATTTTATTTTTCCATTGATATTAAACTTAATGTACCAAATGAATAATCCAATGACCGTGTGATTTTTTTGTTGTTGCAGTTTGAGGTTGACAATGGCAAAAGTTATAGAAAAGTTCTTTATCGCATCCATATTTATGTGGGCGATTCCTATTGCAATTCTGTATGCCTTCAACAACAATTTATTTCCCGGTAAGCTTCATTTAACTTTTTCATTATCTATATTCTTGCTTTATTTGGTCTTTTTGCGTCTAGAAAGCTGAGACGATGTACATAACTACATATTAAAAGCCATCACGTTATATTTTTGTTTGAAAGTGTCTGTTACGCTAGACACAAGTTCGATTCTCATTCTAGAGAAAGAGTCAATGTGATTTTTAAAAGTCAAACATGTATGTACAATGGTTTCACTCAAAGTATATATATGGATTCTCCTTGAACTTACTTGGTTATCATGCCATGTCATCATCCAACAGGTGCTTCGGACATGTCTCCGTATTCGTTGACACTTATAAGCGGGTTTCTTGCTGTGATATCTGTTAATATTGTAATTGCATTCTACATATATTTTGCAATGAAAGAGCCATCTGATAAACACGAGCCAGACCCTAAGTTTGTTTCAGAAGCCGAGGCTAGTGTCAAACACTTGGTACCAGATCAAACTCATGAAAGCTCGTCAGCCAGTAAAAAAGATGAGTAAGGGTTCAAAAAAAAATTTAATTTATTTCTCACGGTTGTAGTCGTCTTAATCTTTTATTTTTGCATTTTCATCATTGTAATGGCACGAATCGTAAACGGGTTCATTTCATAGTAATTGCTAGAGCTGGTTCGAACTTACAGACTAAATGGCTTGCTTGCAAGTCTTTTAAATGCTTTGATTGTATTTAGTGTTCTGTAGCTTATATTTTGTGGGCTCGTTTAACTTAAAAAGAGTTCGAGTTTGACTTGTTTTGAGCTTTATTTGTAAAAATCTATTTTATTATTTATTAATTGTCTTTATTTATATTATATTATATAAATAATAATCTCAGCTGTGCGGGTTCAAATTCGGTTATCAGATTAACTTTAATATTGGCTCAAGTCTAACATTTAAGCTTCGTATAATTTGAGTTTTTAGCAAGATAACAAACTGCTTGTTTTATTTGCACTATGGTCCTATGCTGCATTGCTACAGAATAGCAAAAAATCAATTACTGGATAATTCACAAGCTAACAGTAAGATAAAAGAAACTAGAGATGGTAAACTTGTCGGGTCAGGTTGTATAACGGATAAAACATGTTCGGATCAATACAATCGACATAATGATCGTATCTTTTATTTTGTCAATTCCAAATCGGTATTAATCCTGACCCAAGTAATTCAAACCTAAAACACTAAGCCGAGAGGTCCATCGATCATTTTGTATATTTACCCATCCTACATATTTAGCCAGTAATCGAAAACCAAATTTAAGTTGATACATCCTTCATAACCCAAACTTTTAGCTTCGAGGTAAATCCAGACACTGCACATCCGATGGCCCTCAACAAGCCCACATACTTTTTTATCTGAGTCCAAACTTCATCATCATCGTCATACTCAATAATTCTAACCAATAGCAAAGTTAAGGTAGGGTCTGAGGAAGGTAGTAGATGTAGACAGCCTTACCTCTACCCCGTAGGAATAGAGAGACTGCTTCCATTGAGACCCCCGGCTCGATTAGTAGTTTTGCATCAAGCCTTGGACATAAGACACATAACACTCAGCAAGTGGGACAAAAGCCGATTAGTGCATGTGCCCCCTTGTCTTTCGGCTATCAACGCCACCACATGATGCATGATTAACCGTTCCTCGCTTTTTAACGTTATTTTCACTAAATTAGTAAAATAACGTTAAAATTAGTGCACTTTCACCCCCCCCCCCCCCCCCCCCCGAGGGCCCACACATATATACATTATATGCGCATACCGCAAACGGGGCCCATCTGAGTCCAAACTTGTACACATAAATTAGAAACCTCAGATTCAGTACTCATGCTAGCTAAACCACAATGATACCCAAGTTGGATAATCAAATAACAAATTACATTATTGCCCCTTCATATAAACTATGCTCACCACATTTGATGCGGACAGACTACAAAATCTTTTTGATACAATCATCACTTTAGAAATCGACTTGCCAGTTGGCACTTTACCTAAAACTGTTTGTAGCCGAGAGCCGCTTGACCCACTGGCTCTGATTGGTTAACCACGAAATCGGGTTCCCAACCATCGCACACCATCTTAAGTTCAAAAGGGCTACAGCAACATTCTCTTTGGAATCTTTGAACATGTCTAAAGCTCTTGATTCGGCTTCTGAATCTTCAGCGTAAATAAGCTCCTCAAAAACCGTTTTATTTTTGTTAATATCTTCTTCGGATAGCATGTGTATGCTCATAACTTGCAATGCTTCCATGGCTGTGTTGTAGAAACCTTGATTCACGTATGTTGTGAACACATGACCGCATGTTGCAGGATCCGGTGGGACCCCCTCTTTATGCATACGGTCCATCACAAATTCAATAATGTCTATCCTATCCTGTATAATCAGTTCATAAATAAGCAATTATTAGTTTTGTTTCATACAACTTTAGGGGGTGGCACAGTTGTAAGCATTGAGGCCACCTGCCCAGCATAAGTTGTGCTTTAGACGGACTGTAAACTAGCCGAACGTTCATGAACTGTTTGTGAACTTGTTCGGCGGGAAGTTCACTTATGTTAGTTTATTAAAATAAAAATAAACTAACGAACATGAACACAATTTTTTGTTCATTTAATTAAATGAATGAACAGGAACACACGTTTTGTTCGTTCATTTATGTTCGTGAATGTTCGTTTATGTTCGTTCATTTACATTTGTCTATGTTCGTTCGTTTATGTTCGTATATGTACGTTTCAATTTAAATACATAAGTAGTTATATTTATATAACGACTTATATAAAAAATTACTTCATGTTCGTTTATGTTTGGTAAATTATGTTAACATGTTCGTTTGGGTTGTTTATTGTTAATTATGTTCGTTTAAGTTTGTTTGTTTGTTTATGTCCGTATACTGCTTGTTTAGGTTTTAAACGAACGAACATAAACGAACACGAACACGGACATGCCCATTTTCTTAATAACCGAACATGAACAAAAAAATGTGTTCAATTATATGTTCGTGTTCGGTTAAAGTTAAATGAACGAAAACAAAGTTTCGTTTTATAGTTTGTTATCGAAGAAGCAATTAGATACCTTTTGCGATGCGACATTAATAATTGTGTTGAACAACACTGCATCAAGTTGGATTCCGTCCGAGCAAGCTTGGTTCAAAAGATTCAACGCTTCATCAAAATCTTCCGATGCCAACACAAGCTGATAACCATTGATTTTTATATCAGATTAAAAGAACAATGTTTTGAATAACGCATAGAACAGTTAAATATGGCGAAGAAAGCTATAAATATTGTAATACCTTTACAAGAGACGTATAAGTTTGCGCTTGTGGTGGATATCCATAATGAATCATCATGGCGATCAAACCCTGAGCGGATTTGAATGACCTACTAATACTGCAGCAGTCAATCATGATGTTACATGTCACGTCGTTCGGACGATAGCCATGTGACATCAAAGTTTTAAATACATTTATCGCCGTTTGATCCTGGATCACAACACACATTATGGTATTATCACAATGATATTACACACACACACATATATATAGGATTCATTTCCTATGGGAACTCCTCCGAGTTGCAAGAGCCACGAGAACTCCTACTTCCCGTGTCCGTTTTTCAACCAAATTTTGCACAAACGTAGATTAACATCTAACTAAGACATCTGTGAAAAAATATTCGAAAAAAGTTGACGAGCCGGCATTTATTCAATATGTAAGTTTGATTTACACTGGCGTCATCAGCTTCATGATGTTACGGCGGTGTAAATTTGTTTTACACGAACGTAAGAAGTCGTATGCGATTTTTTTTTTAAGTTTAATACAAAAATTCATCAAAATTCCTTTTTCAAAAAATCTTTAGATCAAAAAGTTCTCACGGTTCTCACAGCTCCACCTAGTTCTCATTTTAACCATATATTACCTACCTCGTTAGCCTCAATAAGTGAATGCAAGACTATGTTGTAAATTGGAGTTCCCGGAGTAAACTGGTTTTCTGCCACACGTAAGTAGTGCAAGAGCCCACTTATCATCCCCTCTGATCCAAGTGCCCTCAGCTATACATTATCAAAAAAACAGAATTTTAAGGTATATCTATGATACAATAGCGAGGCATATTCATCAACTATGAGAACCCTAAAACCGAGCCTTTATGATTGCCCAAATCCCACAAACATTTCAACTAAATGACATGATAATATAGGATAGATCACCTATTATGGGTTTTACAAGTTGTCTTCCTACAAACCTTTTTCTTTCTTTTCATGTTTAAAAAATTTAATATTATCTTCTTGGTATCTTGTATTTTGTTCCTTGCTATATGAATAAGCAATGAGAATACTGCTATGTCACCAGATAGGACCCACACCACAAGTGCACAACACAATGAATGGTGCTTGGGTTTGGGTTTGTGTTTAATTTTAAGGAAATTGAATTTTAATAATCCCAACTTTGACCTATTGGACGGGATTAATCCACGCCAACAAAAACTAATTGGGTTAACTTTTGAGTTAGTATGGGATCTATGTTCAAAATTGGGACTGTCTGTAAACATTTCCTGAGTTGGGATTAATCCTGGAGTGGCCAATAGGTTGCCAATAGGTCAAAGTTGGGATTATTTGAATCCAATTTTCCTTAAACTTAAGTAAAATAATCAGTTTTGAGAGTTTGGATAAAAGCGATTATGATTATTGTTTACTAATTATATGGATTAACATGATCACATTAGGAAACGCAGCTAAGTAACTGCACGAAAACTGATTATTGAAATAAATGTAAACTTTCCAACCTATCCGTAACTTTAATCAACGCATTATCTTATCATCTAATTCTGAAATTTGCATTTATTATTTACAAAACACACATTCAAACACCTGAAAAGGGGTTTTGGGTTTTATTTCTGGGCAGGGTGGGTGGAGGGATATTGAAGAAATAACAAGGAACTAAAAAGAAAACAGGTCAAATGGTTCAAACAGGTAGAAGGTGGCCCAAAGTTGCTTTTTAAAGCATAAGGCCTCCTAAATCATTCTATTAAAAAAGATTATAGCCGAAAAAATATTTCTTTAACTATATTCTCTACACACTGATTATTTATAAAAAAAATATTCATTATTTTGTACAACTCATTATCTGATTCTTCAAGTTGCAATATTCATTTATAAAAAGATACCCAAATAGGTTTTTTTAGGAGAGAGGGGGTGGAAGAAATAGTGTGTTTAATAGAGGGACTTACCAAGTTCCTTAATGACACATAACTGTGTTGAATGCCATTTCTGACCATATCATCCTCTATTGCATTTATCCTTCTAGTAGCTTCTGCTTGTGACAAAATATTTCCATTTTCATACGGAGCATTCACGTTGCCAAACAATGAAAACAGCAACTCGTATGTTTTGATATTTGGAGCCACTTTCAACTGCTTCATTTTACCAAATACATGAACTCCACGTTCAGGTTGATCCTACATTATTAAACCAACATATTTTTTTTTCATGAGAAGATAGCATTATTTCATCTAAATGCAAGATCACAATTGACAATGATTCCACAAATAAAAGAGTAAAATGCCACTTCCGTCCCTGAGGTTTGGCCAGTTTTGCGAATTTTGTCCAAAGGTTTGTTTTTCCCACATCCAGATCCAAAAGGTTTGAAATCTTGCCAGTTTCATCCGGCTCGTTAACTTCATCCATTTTTCTTCGTTAAGTCGGGGGTATTTCCGTCTTTTTTGCTAACTTAAAGGGCAATTCGGCCTTTTTCACTTTATGCAAAAAGACCGAATACCCTTAACAAAAGACCAAATTGTCCTTTAAGTTGACAAAAAAGACGGAAATACCCTTGACTTAATGGAGAAAAACAGATGAAGTTAACGAGCCGGATGAAACTGTCAAGATTTCAAACCTTTTGGATCCACATGCGGAAAAACAAACCTCTGGACGAAAGTCGCAAAACTGGCCAAACCTAAGGGACGAGAATGGTATTTTACTCTAAAAGTACATACAACAATATTCAGATAAATGTTGCTTACTAACCAATGTGTCACACGCTTCTAGCAGCTTATTGTATGGATACGCACTTTTATATTCCGTCATCTGATCCAAAAACGCCTCAGCCAAACCCAATTCCAAGCTTTCACTGCAACCTACTGATATAGCTGCAAAAGTTGAATCATGTGGCTTCAAATTCTTTTGTTTCATCAAATTTAGCTGCAAAGAATAACAAACAGAATGAGAAAATAATTATGAAGACGATACTGACATGACATAATAAAGATAAAGGTAATTAATTATATATACCATTTCTATGCCATCATGGAAACCTCTCTCTTTAACAAGCACTCTAATGAGGCCATCATATGCACCGCGAGATGGTTCGATGCCAAGCTTTTGCATCTAAACCAAATAGAATAAAATAAAATCAGATTTATTAATGACAATAATAAAAAGATAATCACATGTTTGAGTGTTTGACAATTTCTGATTATTCAAGTAATTAACAAATAAATGTCCGAAGAAGACATATGCATGAAAAGTATAGAAAGCTTGTTAAATGGAAGTAAAAGCCGTTCAAATTAATATAATGAGTAAAGTACACGGATGGTCCCTGTGATTTACCAAATTTTGGATTTGGCCCTCAGCTTTACAAAATTACACATATGGTCCCCGTGGTTTGCACTTTGTAACGCATTTAGTCCCCAACTTTTTCCAAAAGTACATGGATGGTCCATGTGGTTTGCACTTTGTAACGCAATTAGTCCCTAACATGGACATGCTAAAATCTTTAGATTTGTTGGTTGGGGACTAAATGCGTTACAAAAGTGCAAACTACAAGGACCATCCGTGTACTTTTTAAAAGCCAGGGACCAAATCCAAAATTTTGGTAAACCACAGGGACCATCCGTGTACTTTAATATAACTTTGTGCTTAGATAAATAAGATTTAATTTGTGGCAGTAGGTATAAAAATGAGTGACCAAAACTGATTATATGACCCCTAAACATGTAGAAGTGATGTTCTAAACTTGTACATATAAATAACTTTCCGACTAAATATGTGAATCAGAATACTACCAGAGAGAATAACTGTTCTGCAACCTCATCGTTTTTCGGCGGCACACATGCACGAATAACATCAGTAAAGGACAACCTCAAGATCTTCGTAACAAGAACACTTTTCGGGTATTCCAGCACCGTTCCAACGCTTTTGACTTTATTCGAGTCAAATCTGACAACTTTTGGACTGCCCGTATTATTATTATCCTGATTACAGTAGAAAGGTATCGGTACGTCCAATTTTGGAATAACCATTTTTTCTTCAGCGCTTATTTTGATAGTTGATTCTCCTCGGAAAACTAAAGCCACTAGATGTTGTAAAGCTTCACATGCAGTTGTTAAATCTTTTAATCTTGTAAAGGACCAAATGAATTTTCTTAGAGAAATAAGGTTGAAACTGTAATATCTGGCGTACTCGTTCCAGATGCTATGGACCGCTGACAGATTTTTCTGCAAAACTGCAAGCTGAAAGAATAAATTTAGAATACACTCACTCGATAACACCAAAATCTAATTTTTTTGCCAAATATTTATTAGACCCGTTGGAGATTAGACACCTATGCAGTTAATATAGGTGATGTATCGGTTGTTGGTCCCCATGTAAAATATCGGTGTGAAATATCGGTACCGATATTATCGGCGATATTGACCAATATATATCACCGATTTTACCGATATCAGTACCTTTCTTCTTAGTTCTACCATTCATCTTTCTTCTTATTGCTGCTATTAGTGTTTTAATTCTTAATTGTTAATTGCTAGTGTTAAATGTTATTATGTTAGTGTTTTAAGTCTTAATCAGTTCCTACTTGCTACAATTGTTAGTGTTTTGCAAGTTGCAAAAGGTTAAATTTGTTAATGGTAGGCGAGTATACTTAATTGTTAGTGTTAAATTGCTATATATATAAATTCTGCATGATATTAAAATTACCAATATCCCACCACGATAACCAATATCTCAAATATCAGTCCTTGACAGATATCCAATTTTTTACCGCATTAACTGCATAGGATAAGCCACAACCAATTTTACCCATTCATAACAAATGGATTGAAACTGCCAACTCTATTCAACATACGCGTATAGAATTATTCATGTGATATGACTTTTGACGTGATGATACAAACCTTGAGAAGTTCGATGTACGTAATTTCATCCTTCCCCAACATGCCATTCTCCATTAGGTCTAAGCATCTACTGACATGAATAACACTGTTCATTCCGGTAGAAGCTCCTAGAAGGATGCTGTATTTTTGCAGAGTCGGATAAAGATACGAAGTTTCCGTACAATTACTCATCAAGTTAAATGCCTACAAAAAGAAGCACAAAAGATGTAATCTATATCAAAATGGGTATAAGTCAGATGTTTCTTGTTCAAGACGATTAATTTAAAATGTAACTTCTTTTATCAGTTTAGCTATTTAAAGTACGTAGATGACAAAGTAACTAATATGACAAGCATAGTTGCAGCATGAATAAATAATTAGGGCTGCAAACGAACCGAACGAACACGAGCGAGACCTTGTTCATGTTCATTTGTTAAGGAAATATATGTGTTCACGAACCGTTCATGAACACTTACTGAACGAGATCGTTTGTAAAAAAATGAACGTGTTCGTGTTCGTTTATTAATTTTAGGTAACGAACGTTCATGAACACAAACACAAACTAATGTTCATGAACAGAATATATAATACACTAATACTTACTAAATATTTTATTTGTCGGAAATTTGAAGTACTTAAATAAAATATAAAATTAAACCACTAACGAACTATCGAACACAAACAAATATAAACGAACATGTTACTGAACATTCACGAACATAAATGAACGAACGTGACCTCTTTTCATGTTCGTTCATTTAACTAAACAAACGAAATTTCTTGTTCGTGTTTGTTCATTTATTTGACGAACGAACACAAACGAACTTTCCGTCGAGGTTCACGAATTGTTCGCTAAACGTTCGGTTCGTTTGCAGCCCTAAGTATGATATAAGAATGTTGATGTAAAAAAAGTTTATACCTCCTCTAAGTAGCCAGCTTTGCAGAGAGCTCGAATCATAAGAGTGTGACATCTATTGTTCAGGTCAATTCCTTTTTCCTCCATAGTTTTCCAAATCTCCAAGACAAACTATACAAAGAACAAATCCAGGTAATCAGGTTATACCTTAATAGCACAGCACGCATTTAGTTAAACGACACGAACCTAACACAAATTTTGCGGGTTTGGGTTTAGTCTAAACTCTAAAGTCTAAACGAGTCCGGGTCACTTTCAAGTTGAACCCGCGAACCCGTTAAGTTAAACGGGTCGGGTTGGCAGGTTGACCCGTATAACCCATATATATTATATTATATTATTTTACAATATGTTTTATTTCATAAATTAAATTGGGTATGTATTTTATGCCATGATCATAACTTAAAAAGAGAAAATTGATATAAGATTTTATAATCAAAATGTAATTGTATGATATATATTTGTGTTTTTTTTTGTAGTGAAATACTAATTTTAATATATTAATTTGTGAAAAAAAATTGGGTTGAACGGGTCGTGTTCGGGTTCATATGTGTGACACAATTTTTGGGTTCGGGTCGTGTTCGGGTTGAACCCGCCAACCCGCGAACACGACCCGTTTAGCACCCCCTACATTTATGAATGTTAGCATGTAATATAGTCAAAGGACAACTACACATGAAGTGAAATTTTCCTTAATGGGATTATGAAGCTAAACTAAGCAAAAATGCCTATTTTTTGTAAATTTAACATGCTTATATAATAATATAAAAAGTTAAAGCAAATTTGCTACCAACATGGAGATTAAACTATTTACGGATTTATCATAGGCTGTCCTAGCTACTCCACCAAATAAACTACATATTAATTAAAAATAAATTCACTCAAAGGCCTACCAGTGGATCAGGTGTCAACGCGCAGTATTTAAGAATTTCAACAAAATGATTAGCTAACAACACATGCTTGTCGTGGCCAATATTGGACAACAGAGCGGAAGCCCTTTCTCTTTCACCCAGGTGAAGTGCATTCACTATTTGCTTCTGCACCGATCCTACAATTGGATTCACCGGATAACCTGAACCAAAATTAAATGTCAAACACACAATAATACTAATTGAGCAATTGGTTGAAGAGGTATAGAATTTTGAAGAAAGAAAAGGTAATAATGCTCTAGATTAAACATAGAGGCCCGTTAACATACCATATAATGCTGCAGGACTTCTCCATTCCTTTGGTATTTCTTTTCTTGAATTATATGTAGAACTCTTGTTTCTTACCTAGACAATAGCAGCATTCGTAAGACAATAAAAGTTAAACACGTGTGCCTGCTTTTGATATTTGATATCACAACTATGAGTTTCATATGCAATATTCGTGCAATTTTTTTTACCTAATTTCTTAACGTTTCATTCCCATCACCAGGGCAAATTACATAAGGATAGCAGGTAGACAAGCAACAAACTGCGCCGCCATCCCCTTCTGAATAGAAAACCCTAATCTACTAAAAACAAAGTCTCGCCCCTTAGGGGTCGAAAAGTTGACAAATTTTCCTAAAAAACCTAAAATTCAATAAATTTGACGGTTGAAACTTGAAAGCAACCCTTTTGACATCAAAGTAAAAGTATAGCTTCTTAATGAAAGTGTGTTGCTATCAAGATAGTACCACCCCCAATAGTGTACACTAGCTTGGCTGTCACATTATACGGGTCATGTGATGTGATACTGGTCACATCAGGTCATTTCTTTGTCAGTCAAACACATCATACAAGTCATATGATAGCGCAAAAATGGTCACACAAGCCGTTTGACTTTGTCAGGAGTCACATCATCATTTCTTTGTCAGCCAAATCATCATACAGGCAGTATGACACTATGATTTGGCCCTCATACGTCCCGTAAATACGAGAGCGTATAACACGTCAGTGGTGTCTGGATAGTGCCCATGAAAGGGATGTAGTACTACACTATGCTAATTAAGACACTTTGACTTTTATTTAAAGTCAATTAGAACTATTTATTGTGAATATCAAATATTAGAACAACAGTGTAAAAAATAACTTGAAAAAGAGGAGCACATCTTTCTTACACACTATTCTAAAAGGAAATGGGATCATACCAATCCAGTTGAGTATGACTTCCGTATGGATGGCACCAAGAGCTTGCTACTGTTCGAAACAAACATATGTGAATATGAATATGTAATACTAGAATTTCATCCAATAATAATTGGAATGGATACTTACAGTGAAACCCTAGCACACATGACAGATCTCTACGGTGGCGGAAATTGATCACCGGAAATAAACAGTATCCGGCAACAACATAAGGGACAGTCGGAACTGAAAGCTCAAAGGTTTAACCGGAGCTGCAGCGGTGTCTCCGATGGCTGATTGATTCGCATCGTACTGTAAAATTGAGGCTTCAAGTTTATTTTCTAAAACGAGTTAAATGTTGGTTTGAGTCATTTTGTCAGTTTAGTCTAAGGTGTTGTTTGTTTTTTCAGAGGTAAAACGTCTGCAGTCTGCGGACCACATCTGCAGACATCTGTAGCTGAAGAGGTGGACCAAACCTCTGCAGTCTGTAAGAAGAAGATTGTTTGTTTTTTAACTTCAACAAGCTGCTAAAACAACATAATAGGCATGAATATTAACCAAAAATTCAGCAAACTACCACCAAATTTCTGAAATTTAACACCAAAAAACTCAAAAGTAACACCAAAATTCAGCAACAAACCACAAAATTTCTGTATTTATTATACACTTGCATCTTGAATTTCCATTAGCTCGCACAAAATTGAACATACATACATATATGCTTTTGCGTTAAATTGTAACCTAAGGAACATGCTTTGAAGAAACAAAACCACTTCAATTCCAATATAAGACCTAAATCAGAATTCCAGAATCTTCGATTACTCTATCAAAAGCAAAGATTATAACTAAATCACCAATATATTACAGCACAACTCAACTGATTTCATTACTGTAAACAACCGAAGGAACTTACCAACAAAGTCGGATCGCTGAACCCAGAAGGCGAGCTGCTAAAATAAATGGAGATTAGGGATTTTTTTAGCTTCTTAGAGCATTCACTTCCTATCCTCTTCCCGGCGGAGAGGGAGGAGGAGGTCGGCGGTGTGGAGGAGGGGTGGCCGGTGGTGTGGAGGAGGAGCAACCTTTAATCGACGAGGTGGGGGTGCGGCTGTAGAGGTGGAGGCCGACGTGGTGGGGGACGGCGGAGGAGGTGGAGCAGGGCGGCGGAGGTGGAGGTGGTGGAGGAGGTGCGGTTGGATAGGGAATGGTTGGAGATCTGTGTTTTGAAGGAGATATGAGTTTTGAAGAGGAATGAAGACCTAATCCAGGTCTGTGCCACAAATAGGGTGGGGAAGAGCTTTTTTTTATATAAAAGCTGTGCGTGGTGTGCGTAGTGTAGATATAAGAGGTTCCGAAAGTATTTCTAGCAAAAAACAAACATCCCCTAAAAGTTTTATTTTTCGTCTGTATATTCATGTATATTCAGAAAGGTTTCATCGTTGTTATTTTAGTCAATTGGGTTAATTTCATCCATTTTTTTGTTAACGAGGAGGGCAATTCGGTCATTTTATATATAATTCTGTTAACTAGAGGGGCAATTCGGCCATATAAAATGACTAAATTGCCCTTCTCGTAAACAGAAAAAATTAATGAGGTTAACCCAGTAGACTAAAATGGCAACGGTGAAACCTTTTTGGACCCATAGGTGAAAAACGAAACCTTTGGACCAAACTGGCAAAATGACCCAAACCACAGGGAGTAAAATGACATTTAACTCTTCTAAAACTATTTATTATTACATTTAGCCCCTTGTACCCTTTAAACTATGGATATACCATCCCAGTTTATTAATTGTCTCAATACGTATATATTAGTGGATTTTTACCGGGTGATGTGGGGAATCCGTATTGGTGGATAATTTACGGTATTAAGTTTGAATACAACTTCATTATTGATAAAATTGAGCACAACTTCATTTTTGATAAAATTTACATTTAAGTAGAGTTGTATATTAAACTTTTTTAAGTGTTTACGAATGCAACATGTTAGGTTAAAAATTCCTATTCACAACTTGTTTTTTTTTTGTATAAAAGTTATATTGAGATGCAGTGGCGGATCCAGGAATTTTTCCATGGGGGTGCGGAATTTTTTTAAAAATTTTAGGCCCCTAGGTACATAAGTAAAAAAAAATCGGTTGTATCGGGTCGGGTCGGGTCATGTAAGACAAACGAACATCAAACTAAATTTATATATTTGGCAAACACGTCAAACTTTGTACAAACATAATTAAAACGTCGCCCTACGGGTTTTCATTTTTTGAAATCTATCCAAAACATCATCTAAAGCTACTTTCTTAAGCAAGTCTTTCTCTATATAACATACACAACTATCACTTAAATTCTCATCCCCAATCCGATTACGCAAGTCGGTCTTCACATTCTTCATTGCCGAAAAACATCTTTCAACGGTTGCGGTTGCGACGGGTAATACGAGAACAAGCTTCAATAACCGATATACCAATGTAAAAGTTACGTGAATATTTGTTGAAACCATTAACCTTACAAGACTTGACAAACCATCCAAGTTGGCGAATTGTTTATCTTTTTTCACAAAATTAAAGTAGTTTCCGAGTTGAATTGGAAGCCTTCGTTTTTCCTCTTCATTGAAATCATATGGATACTTCTCGGCTAGCTTTAGTATATTTGGAATGTCAAATGCACTAAAATTATCACAAGGACTCAAACAACTCATACAAACAAGGAGTTCCGATGTTACCTCATTAAAACGGTTCCCAAATTCTTGTATTTGCAAATCAGGAACCGCATTGAAGCAATCATACTCGTAATAATGTCGATTTGTGACGTTCGTCTTTCTTCTTGGCCACCTTGGGTTAACGTATTCATCATCCAATTTTTTCACCTCAAGTTCATACATGTCACAAAAGGAGTTAACCTTCTCCAATAACTCATTAAAACCTTCCAACCTAAACTTTTCAAGTTGGTTTTTGGTGGAAGAAACCAATTTAACCGCATTCATCAAATCTTGCTCCTTTCTTTGAAGACATTGGGACAACGTATGTGTGATGTTTAGAATATGCTCCATCAAGTGTATGTAAAATACAAAGTCGTATTTTTTCATATCCTCTAGAAGTTCGTCCGCTTGTCTATTACAAGGAAGAGTTTTACCCGTTTCTACTAACCATCCAAGAACTTCCATAATGTTTGGATATAAAGAAATTAAACGGGAAAGTGTCTTGTAATGGGAATTCCAACGTGTATCCCCAGGCCTTGAAAGTGTCATTTCTTGGTTCAACCCACTTCCGGTACAAAGTACGTCTTCCATTTTTTCCAATTGTCTTCTTTGGCTTTCACGAAGCAAATCTTGTCGTTTAGAAGATGCACAAACGACATTTGTTAAACATGTTATCATTTCAAAAACTCTCCAAATTGGTGTGTGTTTGTGAGCCACCGCCACAACAACTAGTTGAAGTTGGTGTGCAAAGCAATGAATATAAAAAGCCGAAACATTTTCCTTTAAGATTAGAGCCCTTAGGCCGTTAAACTCGCCCGACATGTTACTTGCCCCATCATAGCCTTGGCCTCTAATCCTTTTCAAACTTAACCCATAACGTGCCAATATATCATCAATAGCCGTTTTGAGTGTTATTGCGCTTGTCTCTTTGACATGAACAAGCCCAATAAAACGCTCCTTAACAATCCCAACTTTATCAACAAAACGAATAACAACCGCCATTTGTTCTTTTTTTTATACATCACATGATTCATCTACTAATAAAGAAAAAACATCATCACCAAGTTCTTCTAATATTTGTTTAATTACCGAGCATAACAATGTTTGATGTCCGCTTGAATTTTAGGACTTGTCATTTGGTTATTCGCGAGTGCATTCTCTAAGATAACGTTAGCAAGCTCTTCATTCATTTCACCCATGAGTTCTAAAAGCTCTAAGAAATTCCCTTTATTTAATGAATCTTTTGATTCATCATGTCCACGAAACGCCAATCCACCTTTCAACAACCTTTTCCCAAGCAAAGTAGAAGCACTAAGTCTAAGTCGGTATTCACGTTTCTCCTTAGGGGTCCTATTGTCCCATTGTGTGTGTACCGCTTGATTTTCGTTAACTAAATCGGCACTCATTTGGAAACATTTGTTGTGTAGACTATTAACTAAACCAACATGTTTTTTAAGTGACGCATGTACCTTTTTCCAATTGTTATACCCACCACACATAAATGTGTCTCTACCATCTCCGAAGTGGCTCCTAAACAAATAGCAACATAAGCAAAACACGCGATCCGATTTTGAGCTATACTCTAACCATCCCTTATACTCATGTTTGTCATACCATTCTTCCTTAAATTTTCTTAACTCGTCACCTTGAAACGTTGTTTGTGGGAATTCGATACCTCTTGGTTGATACGGTCCTCTTAGTATATATGCCCTTCTAATCTCATCCCGTTGATTCACGTTATATGATTCTATCGGCTTGGGATCATACGGATCCGAAGGAAGAGTATCCAAATCAATTAGTTCCGAAGATGTATCCACTTTCCTCTTGAGAAATCGCGCCATAACGTCTCTACTCATGGTTCCTATAATCCTATCACAATCAAATTGATCCATGACCATAAGTTCATCGTTCCATAACCTTTTTGTTTAATTTTAACTTTCAACCATTCAAGCAATCAAGCCCTAGAATTGTTTAATCACCCCTAAAAATCATCTAAATAACATAATCATCATAAAAATCATCTAAAGCACTAAATCAACGACTAAACACAAGATTTTTCAAACCTATTTAAGAATTTTATTACCCCTTTTCTACCTTAATATCAAGTAAAATCATAAAAAAAAAAAACAATAAAACTTACCTTTGAAGATCGCCGGTTAGTTTTGGGGCGGATTCCGGTCACTTTCCGGCTGTGATCGACATGTGTTGTTGCTGACGATGTCGCTGGGCAGGAGGGCAGAAAGAACGCAGATGATCGCTGGGCGGGATGATGGGAAATTGAAGGGGTGCGACTGAATTATGGGCTTAAGTTTAGTATTTTTATTTAAGTTATCTTGGGTAATGGACTAATGGGCTACAAATGTTAGTGGGCTAATGTAAGGTTACATAATGGGTTAAGCTTTGGGTTGGGTTGAGTAGTATAAGTGTATATAATGTATTAATATAGGTAGTATTTTTATAAAAAAATCAAACTTTACTAAAAATGTATAATATAAATCCATAATATTTTTTACCTATGGTGTGCGGACGAAAAATTCCAAGGGGTGCGACCGAAAAATTCCAAGGGGTGCGGACGAAAAATTCCAAGGGGTGCGGACGGGATTTTCGGCGGAAATTTACATAAATTTTTTTTTTCTCGGGGGTGCGCCCGCCCACCTTGGTATGGTGGTGGGCCCGCCCCTGTTGAGATGTACATAAAAATAAGCATGTTGCAACGATACATCCGAAATTTTTAAAGATCATATTTTTAATTGTTATAAACTTTAAATAGAAAAACAAAATATGTTTAAAACTAATCATAATAATAAAATATTAAAAACTAAACTAATTCACCAAATGGGTGATGCGTTGTAGGTAGGGCTGCAAATGAACCAAACGTTCGGCGAACAGATCGTGAACCGTTCAGCGAGAAGTTCGTTTGTGTTCGTTCGTTTATTAAACAAACAAACAAACACAAACAAGAAATTTCGTTCGTTTAGCTAAATGAACAAACATGAATAGAGGGTTCGTTCATTTATGTACGTGAACGTTCGGTAACGTGTTCGTTTGTGTTCGATAGTTCATTAGTGTTTTTAGCTTTTATATTTTATTTAAACACTTCAAACTTTCCAACAAATAAAATATTTAATAAGTGTCAATGTATTATATATTTTGTTCATGAACGATTGTTTGTGTTCGTTTGTCACCATTTGTGTTAAAGAACATTACTTTGTGCTCATTTGTGTTCATCATTGTTCGTTTTCATTCGTTGCCTAAAATTAACAAACAAACACAAACGAACACGAACAAATTCATTTTCTTAACAAACAAATACGAACATAAAATCATGTTCAGTAAGTGTTCATAAACAGTTCGTGAACAAATATATTTCTTAACAAACGAACACGAACAAGGACTTGTTCGTGTTTGTTCAGTTCATTTGCAGCCTTAGTTGTAGATTGTAGGTGATCGCAACCCTTTAACAAACAATTGAATCAACAATAATAAAGATTAATTTGCTCGCTCACACGTGACAAGTCCCACGACCAATACCACATGGATGATTATTGCATCCTCCTTTCTATGTCTTACAAATTTCGATCTGGCAATTCTAACCTAGTTGTTTAAGTTTGGGCTATTTTTACTGGCGGAGCTTGATCAAAAGTTTTGTGAGGGCGAAAAGTCTTAGGACCCAAAAAAAATTCCTATCACTATGTTTCGGGTTATATATTCGGGTCAGCTATTAGATTCGAGTCGGGTCAACAATAATAACTCCAAATAAAACTAAATAATCTTCATACATTCAAATGACCCGTTCTTACACATAAAAAAGGTAACTTCATAGAAATGTAACCAAGTTTGCCAATTGTTTCAATTAAATAACTGAAACTTTTTTTGTTTCTCTAAAATCACTAAAATTTCATTTACTATTCTAATACTATGTAGTTATCAGGTTAACAGGTTACGCATTGATGATGTGTAGGTTTCAGAAATTACACACTAAACAACTATTGGCTTACATATTTACCTATACCTATTTACCTTTTTGTCACAATATACAATTTCATTTCTTCCACTGGCCTTTAAGTATGAACTTCTGATCCATTTACACCTGCATTCTCCGTTCCCACACACCCTATAAATTAAAGTTCATTCACCAACAAACTCAAGATTTCCTAAATTTTCTATCTTGGCTTTTGGGTAAAAGCACCACCTTTATGTAACACCCCGTGTTTTCGGGAAGTCAAAGTCAAAGTCAAGGTCAAGTCAACGACCGATTTCGCGCAACCGACTAATAATAGATTTCTTTTATTGTAACTATTATGTGAAGTAAGTGTCTAAAATTGCAATAAGTCGACGTATATTAATCGCTATTCAATCGACCTACGACGATGAACTATAGGAAGTAACAATGCGATAAAGCTAACTAATTGATCATCCAACAGTGCTAATTCAATCGACATCAAACCAAATCTCAACTCGAAATACGCATTTGAAATATTGTTATTATGTGTGTGTTAGCCTTATGTGTTACTTGTGCTTGTTCCTTTATGTTATGTGTAATAATCAATCGAAACGCAATCGAAACTCGAAATCGAACTCGAACTCGAATCACAATCGAACTATGATAATTAGTGGAGAAGGGATAGTGAGAGATATGAGTGGTTGGGATTAAAAGTAATTTGAATAGGAAACTCAATTGCGAGCGATGCGCAATCGCAATCGAAATCGAAACATCAAAAATCGTCGCTTCAAACACTCGAACCAAGTGCCATCCGGCCAGATAGCCATCCGACCGGATAGCCACTTGGCCATGAGTCAGGTGCCATCTGACCGAGATGTCATCTGACCGGATAGTCATCCGGGCGGTGTGCCATCTGACCGGACAGCACTTTCCTCTTTTGGAATCCTATAAATACCCATGTCACTCTCAAACATTTCTACTTTTGGAAACCTCTGTCCGAACAGCACGCACTCCTCACCTTTTCTTCGATTTCTCTCAATCCCGGTAAGATCTCTCCCTAAACCTTGTACTTTCTTGATCTACACGCACTCCTACACCTTTCTATCTTTTAAATCTTCACTTTTAACCGTGAAATCACTAGATTTCGGGTGTTCTAGGATGACGTCATCATGTGTTCTTGAAGAACTTCAAGTTTTGACTTCAATCCACCAAGAACAACCTAGATCTAACCGATTTCCACACAAATACACAAAGATCTTGTAGAGATCTCAACATAAACATGGTGAAAAAGGATTGAAAGATGGTTTCTAACTTTCTTTCAACTCTTTTACACTCAATGCACTCAAAACCGATAGAATCGGACTTTGTTCTAGTCTCCTACTCACTCTTAGTGTTGTACTAGTCCAAGATCTGGATTCTACTCACGAGACCACCGATTTCGGGTTAAACAAGAACAGCCGTCTTGAGCCGGTAACCAGCCGAACAAGGGTGATTCCTGATCGGTTTGGTCACGCGGGTCAAAATGGAGTTCTATTGGCTAACACGATGTCAAAATGTCTCGATAAAACTACAAGCAATCAAAACGACCAAGTGTAAGACGAACGGAACAACCGGAACGGAATGCTGTCCGACCGGACTGCTGTCCGAGCGGATAGGTCATCCGAACGGATTGTCATCCGAACGGATCACACTTTGGGACCCACAACTTAAACAACCTTATCTGAAGTCGGAGTATTGAACGAATTGCTATCCGATCGAACTACCATCCGACCGGATTACTCTTCGGATCATGAGATACTAGGACTTTAAAAGACTTAAACAATTTTCAACATGTTCATTAACAGGGTTGCCACCCAGTCGGATGGACATCCGACCGAGTGACTCTTCTGCTATGAACTATTCCCACTAAGTAACCTTATCACTAAGGTCGCCGTCCGACCGGACTACCGTCCGACCGGATGACAATCCGAACGGATTGTTGTCCGCACGATTGACCGTCCGATCGACCGACTTGAAGGATAGGGATACTTCAATGTTTCAAATGCTACAACGAAAACTTCAAAAGTCAAGCCATCATACACAAACACATCCTTCTCAAAGGAAGAAACAATCCACTCGAATAGTCACCTGACCGGACAAGCTGTCCGACCGGATGACCATTCGAACGGATTGCTGTCCGATCGGATTACCGTCCGACCGAACTTCTATCCGACCCACTCACACTTTGTATCATTTTACGCGTCACTTATCGTTATGCTATCAAA
Source organism: Helianthus tuberosus (assembly GCA_030545235.1). Lineage (NCBI taxonomy): Eukaryota > Viridiplantae > Streptophyta > Magnoliopsida > Asterales > Asteraceae > Helianthus > Helianthus tuberosus. The sequence continues at coordinate 10,832,333 of CM060433.1, read as the reverse complement.
TCTATTCAGGCTAACTTTACTCGCTAAGCACTCCCTTCAATCCATCAACCGTTGTGAGTATACTCGATCCCTTTTTGCTTTATGCACTTTTGGGTGTTACATACGTTACAACTATTCAAATCACATCAAACACACTACTCAATACTATTTGAATGCTAACCGTTAATGCATGATTATACGTGGCTTATGAATGCTTGTTTGTTATGTTTACACATGGAATGATGTCTACCTGCCTTAGCAACGATAGTACTATAGTTTGGACTCAGCACCCGTTCGCGGGGGTTGTTAAGGACCATTAATTGCATGGATGACGGTGGTAATCATGTATTGGGAACTGCATCTGGCAGTCAACCCGCAGTCATTGGTATCGATGGATCTATGTCGATAACTAACGTGCTTCATTTCACTATGTGTACGTGCTGGTTATGCGTAAACGAATTCGAACTCTATATGCTATTATCAAACTTGTATGCTCACCTTTACATTATATGTATTGACTTTATTTTAACGTATGTGACAGGTGCTTAGGATGCACATCTGGTAGGAAAGTGAAGCTAGAATAAAGCTTTAGAGCCCAACAAATAGTTGTCTGTAGTAAATGAATCAAGGGTCTCTAGAAGCAGATAAACAATTGCTCTATTTTAAATCTGAGTTGTCGGAACATAATTATTTGCCTAGTTTTTATCTGTAATAATTTGTTTACTATTTGAGACATGGTATGGGACATGTTATTTTAAATTGAATAGTAATGATAATTGTTATGGAAACTTCTGGACAATCTGTTTCGCTCAGTGCCATGCCCCGATGATTCCGCCATCGGTTGGGGTGTGACAGATTGGTATCAGAGCCATAACTATAGGGAATTAGGCAAGACTCGATCTAGTCCGGATCGAAGTCTTAGATACCTAGTCTATAGTTAGGAACCAACAAACCGACTTGTGCATATCTATTAGGGATTTTGTATGAGCTCGCTATTTCTCGCTACTCTCGCTTATGTTACACTATCACTGCACTCGAATTTTCAATTTTGAATAGGCGATAAAGTCGAGATTAGGTGTGAACACCGCAAACTCTCGACTAAAGTTGCTTAAACAATCCGCATTTTATCTACAAACGGGGAGAATTATGCCAAATCAGGAGTGAAATCCATATTTTGATGAATAATCTCCTCTATTTTATCAAAAACAGGAACAAAGTTGTTAAACCAGGGGTGAAACCCTAACCTTGACGACTGGTTCCGCCCATTTTACAAAAACTCTCACCAAGGTCTCAACGGACTCCTACGATCTGAAGTCACGACATGACTAACAGGATGCGTGCCGAACGCCCAAGAATCGAGGCCGAAGCATGATCCTGACGGTTAAAAGTTCACAACGGGTCCTTGTGGATAGTTGAACCACCTTGGATAGTCGAAGTCTAATAGCCGCAGACGATCCATCTCTCGATTTTATGTGTTTCAATTCTGAGCCCGCAACTGCTGACTCTGATAACTCGTTGATTTTATGTGTTTTATGTGCATTTACCTGTTTATGTGTTTAAATTTTGAAGATTTACTCGATTTTTACTTTCACTTCGATCGACACATACGACTCGCACTGCATTCTATCTCAAATCGCTAACAAATCGCTGAACTATAGACGACCCTATGCTATTTTATACGCTTATACTATATTAGACGTATTAATCGCAATTTAGACCTTAAATGATAGAGGCAGTCAGAATACCCCCAGTGTCCCGATATGCATCTTATGACTACATGGTTAGGTGCTTTTGTGACTCTGTGCTCTATATGCTTACGTGACTGTGTGAAATCTGTGCTTATGTGAATATGTGACTGATTGACTATGTGTTTATGCGCCTACGTAATTGTATGTGTTCCTGAGCTTTAGTAAGTAGTAGACGTGTGGGGTGAGATTCGAATACGTTGTGTTGAGTCCTGTGACGATGTCTATTGCAGACAATGTCATCTGGATCCCGTTATCCCTTACTTTCTCTTCAAGAGAATAGAGACAAACGCCTTGCTGCCATCATCGCTAAAAGTGTAGCAAAGGCCGTGAGTGACGTTTATGAGAATGCCAGCAAATCATCTGAGGAATCAAGGACCGAAGCTCCTAAAGCTACCACCAAGGCTTTCAATTTCAAGCAATTCAAGTCGTGTGGGCCAAAAGAATTTACTGGCGAGGGAGGTCCTACTGCATTATTCCAATGGTTTGACTCCATTGAGGTCACCCTAAGACAGAGCGGTTGCCCTGATGACCTCCGTACTCTGAATGCTACCGGCGTTTTCCAGTCCCGTGCACTAGACTGGTGGACGGCCGAGAGAAACAAGCGAGGGAACGATGCAGCCTACGGTCTGTCATGGGACGAGCTCAAAGAAGTCATGCTAGAGGAATTCTGCCCTCCTCATGAACGTAAAAAGCTAGAGGATGAATTTTGGCACATACATCAACATGAAGGCGACAATGCTGCGCTCACTGCTCGCTTCAAACAGCTCAGCATCATCTGTCCTGACCAAGTCAAGACCCCAGAAATAACGATAAAGAAATACATTCGAGCCCTGCCCGACTGCGTTGCCGATTTCGTGCAAGCGGCTAAGACTAAGACGATCGAAGAGACTTATCTGTTGGCCGCTGAAATCAATGACAAGCGGGTCAAGGCTGGTTTCTGGGATAAAACTCTGAAGCACCTGCATCAAGCTACCACCACCGCACCAACTACTGAAACCACCACCTCATTGAGCAACAAGAGGAAGAACAAGAGGAAGAACAACTCCAACAACAAGAACTGTGCGATCACTGCTACATCGGTTCAAGCCATACCAGCCCAACAGCGTCAAGTGGCGGCGCCTGTGGCACATGCACCCCTTGCTAAGCGTGCATACACTGGGCCACATCCGCTTTGCCCTACATGTACCTACCACCACCCGACTACCATCGCTTGCCGTTTCTGTGCTCATTGCAATATGTACGGCCACTTCACAACCAACTGTCGTGCTCGACAAACTCCTGCTCATCAAGCTCTACTCGCTGCCCCTCAGGGTCAACAAGCTCCTCCGGCATCCGCGGTCAACGCCAGAGCCTTCTTCGCATGTGGCGACCCGAATCATTTCGCCAACATGTGCCCAAACAGGGTCGTGAAACAAGAGCCCCAGCAGCAGCCGCCTCAGCAGTAGCAACACCAGCAGCAGCAACAACAACAAGCAGCACGCGCACGAACCTTCAACATCAACGTGCGTCAAGCCCAAGCCGACAACAACGTGGTCAATGGTACGTTCCTTGTGAATGGTATTTATGCTTCATGTTTTTTTGATACTCGAGCCGATAATTGCTTTGTGTCGTTCGAATTCGAGAAACTCCTTAGTCGTAAGCGCTCTCATCTCTCCTCGACGTTCGATGTCGAAGTCGCTACTGGAAGAACTGTCGCCGTAAATTCTGTACTTCGTGATTGTACCCTTGAACTCAACAATCACATCTTTCCAATCGACCTTATCTCGATGCAACTCGGAAGTTTTGACGTCATAATAGGCATGGACTTTCATCGCGAAAATCACGCTGAAGTTGTGTGCTTCGACAAGATGATTCGATTCTCGCTCGCGAATGGTGATTTATTGTGTGTCTACGGTGAAACTACTTCGAAAGGCCTCAAACTCATGTCATGTGTCCAAGCTAGCAAGTATCTCCATAAGGAATACAGAGCTTTCTTGGCTAACATTGTAGTAGCGGAGAAGGAAAAGAAAGAGAAGAAGGAAATAAAGGACGTTCCTGTGGTTCGAGAATTTCCTAATGTTTTTCCAGAGGATCTTCCCGGATTACCGCCAAGTCGTGATATCGACTTTCGTATCGACCTCATTCCTGGAGCCAACCCTATTGCCAAAGCTCCCTACCGACTCGCGCCATCCGAAATGCGTGAACTTTCAAACCAACTCCAGGAATTACTTGAGAAAGGCTTCATTCGCCCGAGCACCTCTCCTTGGGGCGCGCCAGTCCTTTTTCATCAAGAAGAAGGATGGGTCGTTCAGGATGTGCATCGATTATCAGGAGTTGAATAAGTTAACTATCAAGAACCGCTATCCCCTACCCTGCATCGATGATTTGTTTGATCAGCTACAAGGCGCTACGTGCTTTTCGAAGATCGATCTACGCTCAGGATATCACCAACTACGTATCCAAGATGAGGATATACCCAAAACCGCGTTTTCGCACTCGATACGGCCACTACGAGTTTGTTGTTATGCCCTTTGGTTTAAGCAACGCACCTGCGGTTTTCATGGATCTGATGAATTGCTTGTGTAAACCATATCTCGACCGTTTCGTCATCGTATTCATCGACGATGTCTTGATCTATTCCAAATCGAAAGCCGAACACGCGCAACATCTACGTTTGGTTCTCGAGCTACTCCAGGGGAACCAACTCTACGCCAAGTTCTCCAAGTGTGAATTCTGGTTGGAGGAGGTTCAGTTTCTGGGTCACATTGTGAATAGTCAGGGTATTCATGTCGATCATGCGAAGATTGAAGCTGTTAAAAGTTGGATTACACCTAAGAACCCATCTGAAGTCCGTTCTTTTCTCGGACTGGCAGGCTATTATAGATGATTTATCGAAGGATTCTCAAAGATTGCTGTACCACTTACCACTCTCACGCATAAAGATAAGCCTTTTGTTTGGGAAACCAAACAGGAGTCTGCCTTCCGAACCCTTAAACACATGCTTTGCAATGCTCCCGTTCTCACATTGCCCGACGGAAACAACAATTTCATTGTCTATTGTGATGCTTCCAACCTTGGTCTTGGTTGTGTCCTTATGCAACGGGACAAGGTTATAGCTTACGCATCCCGTCAGCTCAAAATCCACGAGAAGAACTATACAACCCATGATCTCGAGCTAGGCGCAGTTGTTTTTGCATTAAAGATTTGGCGACACTACCTGTATGGTACCAAGTGTACGATTTTCACCGATCATAGGAGCCTACAGTATATCTTTAATCAGAAGGAACTTAATATGCGTCAACGCCGATGGGTAGAACTTCTCAACGATTATGACTGTGAGATTCGTTATCACCCAGGCAAAGCAAATGTTGTTGCCGACGTACTCAGCAGACGGAACTATCTGCTTAGCACTCGTAATGTTCAAGCCTAATACGATCTCGAAACCCTCATCCGCGAAGCTCAGCACGCGTGTTTTAACGAACGCACCCTGAAGAAGGAAAGAATCTACCACGATGGAGCCAAGCTTGTGAGCAAGTCGAATGGTATATTCCACTTTCTGGACCGAATTTGGATCCCCAAATGGACCAATTTACGACAGATCTTGACGGACGAAGCCCACAAATCCCGATATTCTATTCACCTCGGTGCCGACAAAATGTACCAGGACCTTCGTTATAAGTACTGGTGGCCGGGCATGAAAAGGGATATTGCTCTCTATGTTGGAAGATGCCTGACCTGTGCAAGAGTCAAGAACACCAAAGACCCTCTGGCTTACTCGAACAACCACCGATCCCCATGTGAAAGTGGGAGAGTATAGCTATGGATTTCATAACAAAGCTTCCGCACACGTCATCAGGTCACGACAGCATTTGGGTTGTGGTCGACCGTTTGACTAAATCAGCTCACTTTTTACCAATACGGGAAGACTACAAGGTAGAACGACTAGCCCAAATCTACACCGATGAGATCATTTGTAATCATGGGACGCCTCGTGACATAATCTCTGATCGTGACGCTCGGTTTACCTCGCGACTGTGGGAAACATTTCAAATGGCACTCGGTACATCGCTAAATCTAAGTACCGCTTTCCACCCTCAAACCGACGGTCAGACTGAAAGAACGATTCGTACTCTTGAAGACATGCTCCGTTCGTGTGTCATAGACTTCGGTGGTAATTGGGATAAATACCTGCCACAAGTCGAATTCTCGTATAACAACAACTATCATTCTAGCATTCAAATGGCACCATTCGAGGCTTTATACGGAAGAAGATGTCGATCGCCCATTGTGTGGCACGAGATCGGTCATTCGCAACTAACCGGTCCTGAGTTATTACAAGAAACGACAGACAGAATTTTCCAAATTCGAGACAACCTGGTGAAAGCTCGGAATCGACAGAAAAGTTATGCCGATAGACGACGCAAGCCCCTTGAATTTGACGTTGGTGACTACGTACTCCTAAAGGTATCACCTTGGAAGGGTGTGGTCCGATTCGGCAAGAAAGGAAAGCTCGCGCCTCGATATATTGGACCTTTTAAGATTCTTGAAAGGATCGGAAAAGTCACCTACAGACTCGAACTACCAGAGGAACTTAGTAACGTCCACCCGACTTTCCATGTGTCAAATCTCCGAAAATGCCTGGCTGAGCATGATTTAATCGTACCTCTCGATGACCTCCAAATAAACGAAACATTACACTTCATGGAAAAGCCTGTCGAAATCATGGACCGCCAAACCAAGAAACTCAGGCGCTCGCGCATTCCTATTGTGAAAGTCCAATGGGAAGGCAAACGAGGCGCAGAGTTCACTTAGGAACTCGAAAGCGACATGAAGGCGAAGTACCCGCAGTTATTTAAGGAGAAAATCTAGAGAAAGAAAGTGCTCCAAGTGATTCACGGTGTGGTACGACTTGCAGCCTAATTTCGGTACGAAATTCCCTAAACAAGGGGAGGCTGTAACACCCCGTGTTTTCAGGAAGTAAAAGTCAAATTCAAGGTCAAGTCAACGACTGATTTCGCGCAACCGACTAATAATAGATTTCTTTTATTGTAACTATTATGTGGAGTAAGTGTCTAAAATTGCAATAAATCGACGTATATTAATCGCTATTCAATCGACCTACGACTATGAACTATAGGAAGTAACAATGCGATAAAGCTAACTAATTGATCATCCACAGTGCTAATTCAATCGACATCAAACCAAATCTCAACTCGAAATAAGCATTTGAAATATTGTTATTATGTGTGTGTGAGCCTTATGTGTTACTTGTGCTTGTTCCTTTATGTTATGTGTAGTAATCAATCGAAATGCAATCGAAACTCGAAATCGAACTCGACCTCGAATCACAATCAAACTATGATAATTAGTGGAGAAGGTATAGTGCGAGATATGAGTGGTTGGGATTAAAAGTAATTTGAATAGGAAACTCTATTGCGAGCGATGCGCAATCGCAATCGAAATCAAAACATAAAAAATCGTCGCTTCAAACACTCGAACCAAGTGCCATCCGGCCGGATAGCCACTTGGCCATGAGTCAGGTGCCATCCGACCGAGATGTCATCCGACCGGATAGTCATCCGGGCGGTGTGCCATCTGATCGGATAACACTTTCCTCTTTTGGAATCCTATAAATACCCATGTCACTCTCAAACATTTCTACTTTTGGAAACCTCTGTCCGAACAGCACGCACTCCTCACCTTTTCTTCGATTTCTCTCAATCCTGGTAAGATCTCTCCCTAAACCTTGTACTTTCTTGATCTACACGCACTCCTACACCTTTCTATCTTTTAAATCTTAACTTTTAACCGTGAAATCACTAGATTTCAGGTGTTCTAGGATGACGTCATCATGTGTTCTTGAAGAACTTCAAGTTTTGACTTCAATCCACCAAGAACAACCTAGATCTAACCGATTTCCACACAAATACACAAAGATCTTGTAGAGATCTCAAAATAAACATGGTGAAAAAGGATTGAAAGATGGTTTCTAACTTTCTTTCACCTCTTTTACACTCAATGCACTCAAAACCGATAGAATCGGACTTTGTTCTAGTCTCCTACTCACTCTTAGTGTTGTACTAGTCCAAGATCTAGATTCTACTCACGAGACCACCGATTTTGGGTTAAACAAGAACAACCGTCTTGAGCCGGTAACCAGCCGAACAAGGGTGATTCCTGATCGGTTTTGTCACGCGGGTCTAAATGGAGTTCTATTGGCTAACACGATGTCAAAACGTCTCGATAAAACTACAAGCAATCAAAACGACCAAGTGTAAGACGAACGGAACAACCGGAACGGAATGCTGTCCGATCGAACTACCATCCGACCGGATTGATCTTCGGATCATGAGATACTAGGACTTTAAAAGACTTAAACAATTTTGAACATGTTCATTAACAGGGTTGCCACCCGGTCGTATGGACATCCGACCGAGTGACTCTTCTGCTATGAACTATTCCCACTAAGTAACCTTATCACTAAGGTCGCCGTCCGACCAGACTACCGTCAGACCAGATGACAATCTGAACAGATTGTTGTCCGCACGATTGACCGTCCGATCGACCGACTTGAAGGATAGGGATACTTCAATGTTTTCAAATGCTACAACGAAAACTTCAAAAGTCAAGCCATCATACACAAACACATCCTTCTCAAAAGAAGAAACAATCCACTCGAAAAGTCACCCGACCGGACAAGCTGTCCGACCGGATGCCCATCCAAACAGATTGTTATCCGCACGGATTGCTGTCCGATCGGATTCCCGTCCGACCGAACTGCTATCCGACCCACTCACACTTTGTATCGTTTTACGCATCACTTATCGTTATGCTATCAAATCTATTCAGGCTAACTTTACTCGCTAAGCGCTCCCTTCAATCCATCAACCGCTGTGAGTATACTTGATCCCTTTTTGCTTTATGCACTTTTGGGTGTTACATACGTTACAACTATTCAAATCACATCAAACACACTACTCAATACTATTTGAACGCTAACCGTTAATGCATGATTATACGTGGCTTATGAATGCTTGTTTGTTATGTTTACACATGGAATGCTGTCTACCTGCCTTAGCAACGATAGTACTATAGTTTGGACTCAGCACCCGTTCGCGGGGGTTGTTAAGGACCATTACTTACATGGATTACGGTTGTAATCATGTATTGCGAACTGCATCTGGCAGTCAACCCGCAGTCATTGGTATCGATGGATCTATGTCGATAACTAACGTGCTTCATTTCACTATGTGTACGTGCTGGTTATGCGTAAACGAATTCGAACTCTATATGCTATTATGAAACTTGTATGCTCACCTTTACATTATATGTATTGACTTTATTTTAACGTATGTGACAGGTGCTTAGGATGCACATCTGGTAAGAAAGTGAAGCTAGAATAAAGCTTTAGAGCCCAACAAATCGTTGTTTGTAGTAAATGAATCAAGGGTCTCTAGAAGCAGATAAACAATTGCTCTATTTTAAATCTGAGTTGTCGGAACAGAATTATTTGCCTAGTTTTTATCTGTAATAATTTGTTTACTATTTGAGACATGGTATGGGACATGTTATTTTAAATTGAATAGTAATGATAATTGTTATGGAAACTTCTGGACAATCTGTTTCGCTCAGTGCCATGCCTCGATGATTCCGCTATCGGTTTGGGTGTGACACTTTTAGCTAACACAATTAAAGATTCAAACTTCACAGATACTTTGTTTTTAATTCCATCTGTTACAATTCAAAATCATGACTTTTTTAAAAATGTCACAGAACAACAACCATGTATTTTCCAAACCTGTGAAAAAACCAAAACTAACAACCAATAAAAATCCAAAAAGAAAATAAGACCTTTGCAGTTTTGCAATTTAGAAAGTGTAAGTCTGTGAAGTCGGCAGTGATAACGGTTAAATCAGAATCAGTAAGTCCGGGATAAAAATAACAAGATACAGACTGAGAGATCGATGAGATGAGATGGCGGAAGTGTGCAACCATTTTAAAAAGCATGTGAGGACCAACACAAGCACTGATGTAATGCAAATTACATTTGTTTCCTTGTATAGTTTGTATAATAATTTGAGTTGTTTTGTGTCATTTTAACATTGTTTTTTTTATGTTATGGTGTCTTGTGTGCTTTACAGGGTCTCGGGAGTAAAAACAAGCTGAAACGTTGAAGAAACGAGCACCCGGGAGAAGGTTTGGGCTTAGTGAAGGATTTTCAGGAAATGAAAAGGGATATTTGATAAGATGAGAAGATATATAATTTAATTACGAACCCGTAGGCGAAAACGATGAAGAAAACGGAGTTGAAACGAAGAAGTTTTGGCCGAAACCGTATTCTCGGTACGAAGGGCCATCGTGCCACGCGATGGAGGACCCCTATACAGGTCGAGAGGCGCGACGCCTATTCTGATCAGCACGTAAACTTCATATTTAAACTCCATTTAAGCCCATACTTAACCCTAATCAAACCCAAACAACCCTAGACGAATTGGGAGCACGTTTATTCCGGAAAGTAGTGTGGTATAGTATTATTAACTTTTTTTCTTTATGAAATACTTACCACGCAGTTCTTTTAGGAGGGGTCTATTGTCCCTGATTCTTACGTTGGGAGAGTAAAATATGATCCTCAATTGACAAAGGTTTTTCAGTAAAACGAAGCTTCTCTTCGATTCATACATCATAATGAGACATCGCTAAGGATTCATCAGCCAAACATTTCTTCAAGTTCAAGATATGGAATACATCATGTATACCGCCAAGTTCCTCGGGAAATTTAAGCTTATACGTAACAATGTTAACACAATCGATTATCTCGATTGGCCCGATGTATCTTGGGCTTAACTTGCCTTTCTTTCCAAATCTCATAACACTTTTCCAAGGTGATACCTTCAACATAACTTTATCACCGACTTGGAACTTAAGAGGTTTCCTCATTTTTTCGGCATAACTCTTTTGTCTATCTCGGGCAGCCTTAAGTCTATCACGGATTTGTATCATCTTATCTGTGATCTCAAGCAATGTTTTCAGAACTGAATCAGACATCAAACCGGTTACTTTAATGGTCCACTGGTCGGACCGGTCCAACCAGTCAGGCTGGATTTAAGAATCGGATAACATTATAAATATTATAATTATACAATAAATATGTTATTTATAATAGTAAGTTAATAATATGGTAACATAGTTAATTAACAAAAATTGTTTAGAAACTAAACAAAATAAAACTATACATATCATATTCAATTAATAAACACGTAAAAAAACTAAACAAAATTCGTTTTTATTATGTACTTTAATCAGTAAAAGTATAAATAAATTATATTAAAGTATGAAAAAGTTATAGCCGTTTGAAAATCAAGCGGGTGAGTTGTTTAAGTTGTTTAAGTGAGAATGACTAAATTACCCTTCAAGCCAAGAACACTTGTCCTCCTTTCCTTGTCGTGCAGGCTTCGTATGATTTGTTTGTCTTGTACATTATCTTCTCCCTATATATCAAACCCTTATATAAATTTAATATTTTATATGATAGGTTTTTTATCAACCCAATAGTTAATTAATTAAAGTAATATAAATATAAATATAATTATCATCAACAAATCAGATTTAACATATAAATTTCATATTTACAAGGATGCCAGTTAAAAGTTACGTTGTTGCTATTATATTTTTGTTTTCTAATCAAATTTCTAATATTTGAGCTAATACTATTATTTTATCATCATTAATACATTCTTTATAATATTTAAATGATATGTTAATAATACTAATAAGTTTTATATTTTCTATATATGAAATTTACTAACAAATATCAGAAAACTAATGTCTGCTACTGAAGGGGTATGGTCCCAAAAAGCCGCGCAGAACATTCATGTAACACCTTGTAAATTTATGTCCAATAATGTATCGACACGTGTCATGAGCTTTAAACGTGTAAAAGATTACTTATGGAGGACTGAAGTTGACAAACAAAGAAAGTATCTGAATATAAGGGTTCAAAGTGTCAACAATGGATAAATATACCTTACCGTAGCCCTACACGATGTTTATACCCTTAAACGAATGAATCATGGATCATACGAAGCTAATTGTGGAAGAAAGTGAGAAATTACAAACTACAGGGGTTAAATGTGTCAACATGTTTAAAGTATACCTCTGAGTGACCTTTTAGCAAACCCGAAGCTTTGTAATGATTAATTATGCTCACTAGAATAAGTGATAAAAATTTCACAAGGTTTCGATAAAGTATGAGAATGTTATGACAATATTCGTATACGATGGGTTAAAAGCGTCAACGTTGGAATTCATGACTTTTCGGGTAAGCATAAAGTTAACCAAGGACTTAACAATGTTTGGTTATGTCATGGAGCCCTTAAAAGTAAGGTTAGAGGGCCAAAAGTGCAAGAAAAATGCTTAAAACCACGTTTGAAAGGACCAGGGGCTGAATTGTAAATAGCTGAAACTTGTTTGGCTGGTTCTGGAAGGCCAGGCGGCCCGCGTAAGACTACCTAAAGGTCTACGTGGCCCGTATGAGTGTGACAACATCAGAAAATTCGCACGGGTGTCTGTCCAGGCCTGTTAACCGACTTTGAATGCTTGTTTTGCATACCAGGGGCTGCCCCAATGGTATTCCATGCATAGGGGACACTTGTCTTGATCTGGCAACATCAGTAGACTACCTTGGCATGATCCTATGTGATTTAATTTGCTATATAAGAACACACTTGGTTGCAACACTTCACACTTCATTTGCAAACCTTCACAACTTCACTTCTGGAGCTCTCTGGTCAGTAACCAAGTTTTCTTAGGCTTCCTAGTCGAGCATAGGATCCTTGTAAGTGTCCTTAACCTTCTTTAATTCAGTTTTACTTTGTTAATTAGCCTAAAGTCAAACCGTCGTAAGTAGAGTTTGACTTCGTGATTATTTAAAATTTGTCCAGTCAAATCTCGAATTGAAAGTACCTATGATGTCACACCCCGACCACGTGGAACATACAAAACGTGGCGGAAATGTCGGGGAGTGTTGTAACAGAATTAATTGTTTCAAATCCATGGCAATTGAAGTTTCGTTTTATTGATTAAAGGTGTTACAATGTCTTAACAAACAAAGAAATACAACATAATTAACTAGTCTTGCATCTTTTATTGTCACTAAAGCCCAAGTCTGCCTATGTGTATCTTGATCATCTTATGCAACAGCTCCTAAAAAACACATGTGAAAATAGGTACGTCAGCATAAAAATGCCTGTGAGATACATAGGTTTTGTGAAAATAGGTTCCATGACTTATGTTTGAGAAAATGTTTAGTCATGAACCTTGTAATTTGCTTTGTTTTGTAAATCATTTGAAAAACAATGAGTTCAGATGATATGTATAAATAAGTGAATAATGTATGGTTAAATGAATAACCATAGTAAAATGGATTTGTATAAGATAAGTTGTTTGTAAAACAATGTCTTGTGAAAAGTATGTTATTTGTATAAAATGTTATATGTCTCAAACTGAAATGATTCAAATAACGCTACGATATGTAATACCATACAAACACTTATATATAGGAAGTACCAGCGGCGTATCCACCATGCTTGTATCATATTACACACGCATCGTTACTTAATCACTTAATCAAACCAAAACACCAAGTAATGTTTAACAGTTGTAGAAATGTTTATGTATGGTCAAATACGGTTCACACGGTTCACCGATACAAACGGTTCACAGATACAGACGGTTCACAGAGTACAAACGGTTCACAGATACAAACGGTTCACAGATACAAACGGTTCACGGATACAAACGGTTCACAGATATCAACGGATCACAGATACAAACGGTTCACAGATATCAACGGATCACATAGTCAAATGATTACAACGGTTCACATAGTCAAATGTTTACAACGGTTCAATATGTAGTATAATGTGTTCATATGCTGGATAAGCATATGCAACAGAAAAGTAATGTAAAACAATGTACTAAGTATGCACATAATGGACATACATAGCATAAAATGTATTGAAATCATGTACTATAATGTACTAAAGAACATAGCAGGTATATGATGTGAAAACAGGAAAGCATGAATGTAACAAGTAGGCACATGTGTTCCACCCCAAAACAGTTTGGAAAACAGTAAAAGAGGGGTCTATGTACTCACTTGAGATTGCTCAGAAGTCCTTGAGTAACAACCAAACAATGCTAGAGATCGCGGATATCAAACAGCACCTAATATAGGTAACTATGTTAATTAACCGGACCTAGATCGGGTAGTATTAGGGTTTGTAAACCAACGAGTGTAGAGACTCGTGTTATTTGGTTTAACAAAGCCTACATACTAAATGAAACTTAACCTAAGTGATTTCGACCCATTACGACCCGTTTAGGTAGCTTATGCTACTTTAACGCGTCGTTCGCGTGAAACGCGTTCGGACCGCCTAACTAGCCCTATGACAAGTGTTATATGCCTAAACATATTACATAATCAGTTATGTGACAAAGGTTTAGGTTACATATGCTTAATTACCAATTATACATGAAAAGGGTATTCTGGTAATTTACCTAAGGCATATAAACTACCTATCATACAACTACTTAAACGCTGCGACCATAGGGTATAACCTCGGAAGGTTATGCCCTATACTAGGGTCACCTAATGTGTTTGGTCGGATCCTAATGATCGACCAAATGGGTCGGGTTCGAGGTATAAGCGATTTATTAGATCGCTTACCCTACGACCCTAAACAACGTGGTAATCAGTGGGCATAGTCCCAAGGGACTATGACCAACGTGATTACACTCACGTTGCGAAGTTCAAACGAACTTCGCATTGACCATTACTGGTCAACGCTGAAAGTCAAACAAAGTTTGACTTTCTGACTCGAAAAGCAATAAAATAAGGAAAAGAACGAAAGAATACTTACGAAGGGTCCCCGAATGCTAACCTCGATTCAAAAATCTCAGGTATGAAACAATAGTTTCAACTTAGAGTTTCTCAAATCAAAGTTCTAGTGATTTTAGCAATGGGGGTGGATGGGTATTTATAGGAATACCCGAACCGTTAAGATCGTTTCATGGAAAACGTGCCTTAATCCCATCCGTACATGTGTTGCAAAGTCATGGTGTTTAGGTGTTTAAATTCCATCCATACATGTGTTGCAAGGTCATGGTGCCTAAATTCCATCCTTATCCGCTGACTAAGCATTGTTAGAATGTGTGGTTGTGAATTAAACAACGGCTAATACATCGAATCTGGTCCCGAAAGTGCAAAACTGATCCAAATGACGCGACGCATGGATTTTTCTTATGCCGAACACTAAAATAAAATGTTTTAGTGCTTACATAAATTTTTGGATGTCCGGATGTATTCAGAACGTAAGTTATGCGCGAAAATGCAAACTTGTGCACTTTTTGACACTTTTAGTCCTTGAATGACCCAAAAGTTTATTTTAGCACACCGAACCCCTCAAAGCCTATTTCTAAGCTATGTAAAGGATATTTATGGTATGTTTAACTTATGGTCATGTTCCGGAATGTCTGTTACAGTTCAAATTGGCATACTTTCGCAGTTTGTCAACTTTAGTCCCTGTAAGCGATATAACTTTGATTTCACCACACCAAACCTTCAAAAACTTATATCTAAGTTATGTAAAGGTTATTTAAGGTATGTTAAACCTATTTCACTATTCCGGAGTGTTTGTTGCATTAAACTGGTTATATTTACGCATTAGTGCGCGTATAACCTTCCAGAAAGCGATTTAGAGTTTGAAATCGAACAAGAGTTGATATGTGCAAAAGATACACATATTTATACAAGTCCAAAGTATGAAATACAATATTTCATTGGTTTGGCATTTGTTTGATGGTTGAAATGACACAGGTGTTACATATGAGTTGGTAATTATATGGGCAATAAACCCTTAAAAGGGCACCCTCTGATTCCCACTCTAACTAGGTCAATTGTCGGGTCAAAGTTAATCTTAAAAAGTCAACAGAAAGCTTATTTTCAAAGTAATGCATAATTAGCAATGTAGAACCCATGCAACCTGTTTTATCATTAATATAACTTGGTAATTAATGTAAGAACATGTCTAAACATGTTCAACCCGACAATTTTCGGTTTAGGCTCGGTTCGGAACCGAAAGTCGCATAAATTGACTTTTACTTTGACTTTCAGTTATGACCCAATGTAGCATATTTTAGAAATGCCTTAGAGCCTTATTAGGACCAGGTTTCATGTTAGTGTAACCCTCTGAGGTTATACAACTTGGTTCATTAGTTATCCGATTCATATGCATGTTTCCGTTAAATGCTTAAATGTTGACCATTATGCCCATATGACCTTAAAACATGATTTTTGAAAATGTAAAAGAATAGAAACCTTAGTTACTGATTTATAAACTTGTCCCTAAAATTTTACATCAGTTTGAGGTCTAGATTAGGAGTTATGCTCATTAGCGTAATTAGAAAACTTTTATTAATTAAACGGCGTAATTAGCGTATAGCCTATCTAAACCCGATTTTTAATACAAAACTTTTTACCCACTGATATAAAATAATATTTTGGTATTTTTGAAGATTTTTATTTATTTTTAGGTTGAGCATAACATAGAGCTCTAAGCTTGATTCGGTAATTGTCGGTTTTGCCCTTTTGGGCTATAAAATGAGTTTTACAAATTCCTTTTGATACCAAACCTTTTTCTACTGATCTAATATGATAAATAAAATATTTTGAGCCTTCTGGAATAATAAAAATATCATCTTTTCTTTAAAAACCAGGAAATAGCTCAAAATCGTCTTTTTAAGCGTTTTTAGCGCATAGTATGTATTAAAACCATTTTAGATACATAAGATTTAATACCTACTGATATATTAAGTAAATTTTTATATTTTAACAGTAAGCAAAATTTTTAAACTCAGATTTCCAGTTTTGACCTTTTAAGCCTATGTGAAATTACCAAAATGCCCCTAAGGTGCATAGTTTGGTTATAAATGATAAATTTTACATATATGTAATACCCTACTGTTATAACTTATTAAATTAAGTATTTTTACTGATTATATCAAACCTATAACTCAGATTATTATTTAAACTCTTTTATAACCTTTAAAATGACCAAAATGCCCCTGCGGGGCATAGTTTGAGTTTAAATTCGTTTTGGGCATAATAGAAGATATCTTACTGATGTCACAACATATTTAAGGCATATTAACTTAGGAAACCTGTATATAACTCATATGGTTACCCGTTACGCATCTTGCGCGTTCGGTTCGGTTTATGTAACTAGTTTGCATAAATTGACCGAAACGGGTCAAACCTTATCATTTTTGTCTCAAAATCCAGAATGTGTTTAGTTTACCCATATTATACAAGTCTTCAAACTTGTCGGGTCTAAACCACATTCTATTCCGGTCTTCGCTTAATCGTGCGTTTGAACCGTATCTTCTTTTAAAACTAACCAGTCTAAGTTTAGGCTTAATTAAAGACCCGTTAGGAATCTAATAGGTTATTAAAAACCTTTGTTCCAGAATAGGAGACCCGGTAAAAGCTACGTGCACTTGCTGTTTGTGATTAATACTTGCAAAGGTAAATACTTTGAACTTATTTTCCCTTATACGGGCTTGGGGTACGGTATATAAACTACCACTTGGTAGGGCATTGAATTTTTAATTGTATGAAGGTTAATTTATTGAAATGTCCCGTTTAAATTGTTTTGTTTGCTTAAAGCCTTTGGGGGTTAATGACCATGTCCCGGATATCCTTGGCATCATTTTAAGAAATGGCCACGACCTAAGCACGGGGTGTAGGCGTACACCCGACAGTGCATATATAAATAATAAGGTATAACCGCCGCTTTCGGGAATAACTCGCCGCGGGACTATATCATGTGGTGTGTCTATTAATCTTTAACCCGATGTCAATCCGGGCTACTGAACGTATAACAAACACGTAATTCTTTTACAAGTTTATATATAAATAATTATCCCAAGTTATAAAATGTTTTATGCCTTGTGCATTCAAATCAATTTTTCTAAACTTTTTCAAAATGAGTCAGTTAATTGTATTTACCAGTGTAAACTGACGTATTTTCCCAAAAAGGTTAAGTGGAGGTACTAATCGAAATAGGCTGGCCTCTCCTTTGCATCAATAAGAGTCTCGCAAGCTTGGATGCATTTTAAGTTTGATGAACTATGTTTCCTTTTTATTCGATCCGCCTGTGGATCTGTTTCAACTATTTTGTGATACTTAATATTACAATTTATTCGGTTGAAATAAATCTATCTTTTGCTTCCGCTGTGCATTTAAAAATTGTGTTGTTTGACTATGATGATATCAACTACGTCACGATACTCCCCACCGGTAATACGTGGAAATATCGGGGTGTGACAGGTTGGTATCAGAGCCAACACTGAGTGAATTAAACACTAGCCTTTTGTGTTTAATCTCAGTTACGCAATTGCACATTCCTAAACTTTCGAGTCTAGACAAAGAACTTAGGACAAATCCCGATTTGTTTTATTTGGTCTTTTATATATATTTCCTTCTTGTTATCTTTGTTTATGTTGACAGGTTCAATCATGCCACCAAGGTTCAACAGGGGAAGAGGAAAGGCACCAATCACAGGCCACGACCATGAGGTCGGGCCATCACACAGATGAACCCCACCTGCTTCAATGAGTACGAGTCCTCAGGAGCATTGGAGGACATATATAGAGCCAGCGAGGCGATCCGTCTCGCTAAGTTCATCACCATCCTATCACCATTCCTTCGGGCCTCATTCTGAAAATGAGCCCCATAACCCGCAGCCTTCTTTTATCCCCCTCTAGAGATCCATCCCTCACTATTCATTCGATGACCCGACACCTGTCTTCCAAAGCTGGTTCAACCCGGCAAACTACATTGATGAACCAGTGGGTTTTAACCCACTAGGACCTGAAGACCACTTCTCGGGCGACCATGCGATGGACATGGATGAGGACACCGATCCCGCAGAACCACCATCCGGAACCCCTAACCACCCCATCGAAATTTCGGATGGGTCACCTTTTCTGGGATCACCTTATAATGGTCCCGACAATTATGAGGAGAGGTTCAGACAGATCGACTGGGTGTTTACTCCCAGTTACCACAACTCGCCACAGCTGCAGCAGCCACAGCAGGATCCCTCCGAGGATTCCTGTTTTGTAGCGGTCACTCCGCCACCACCACCAGCTCAGCAACAGCCTCCGGAGCCACCGAGGCGAAGAAGATCGAACGCACAGATGTCCGTGCGAGGAGGAGTGTGAATCAGCACCCCTCAACATTCTAGTGGCAGCCGCTACTCGCCACTCCATGAAGACCCGCAAATGGGTGGACCTTCAAACCCCGTCTCGGAAGTAAACTCTGCGCCTGTCGCGCCACCACCGTTGGGTTTTGGAGACCCAATTCCTACATACTCCGGCTCAGCGGTGTATAATCCCTTTGAGCAGCCGGTCCACACCAACTACAACTATGCAGAGGCCGACCCTTACCTGGTAGCAGCAGCAAACTACAATGCCCATCATCCGGAAGGATCATTTGGGGTCTCATATCCAGCCGGATACTCACACTATGGGTACCCACCTTATGGGTATCAACAACCGCCATATTCTCAACCTCCGCTATATCAGCAACCCCCGCAGCCGCCAGTGATGTCGCCACCACAGCATCAGGAGATTCTTCAAAGAACTAATGAGGTGCGGCAGGAAGTGTGGGAAGACCGCAGGCAAAACCGAGGAATGTTCAAGAGTCTGGAAAACTTAATTAAAGGAAAAAGCTAGAAGGATCATTAAATCCTTTATTGGTTGTTTGTTTTTAGGGTTGTAATCATGTCCCTGCGTGGACACTTGTTTCTGTATTCTGCCCCTGCGTTGGCATGTCTTTCTGTTAACCCCTGCGTGGGTATGTTATTTCTGTTTAAGCCCCTGCGCGGGCATGTTATTTCAGTAGAAGTCCCGTTTAGGGCAAATCTGTACTTGTTTAAATTTTTGCAATGGAATGATTTAATTTAAATTTTCATTTTTGCTAAATTATATACATAAATATAATATGTGAAATAAATGAAAAAAAAATAACATTCCTTTATATAAGATCTATCATTATAATAAAATGACAAAATCTAAAAAGGACAAGACCTAGCCATGTGTCATCTTAAGACAGGGCCAAAATGGTAGTTCCATAATTAGATACAGATCCTTATTAACACCTCAATTTAGGATTATTCTGCGTTAAATATTAAAAAGAATCTTAAGGGTAAAACCTAGTCTATATGTCATTGCAGACATGACCAAAATGGTAAAACCTATCCAAAAGGTTCCAATCCTTGTTAACATCTGAAAACATGTTAACACTCTTGACAAAAGTGATTCGATAAAAATCGCCTAAGTCATCCTTATATTGGATTCTCCCAAATACTTTTAATTAGTTAAAACATCCATTAGGGATATAACGCCTACGGGCTATACTCATGGTCATATAAGACAAAAGACAGTCGTGGTCTTCGACCCCCTGTTAAAAAGGAGGTAATGAATTAGAAATTAAAACCTCAATACCTTGATCCTATAAGATCATGAATAAAAAAATTTTAAACTGTCCATGTGACTAGGCCTTTTTGCCATTAATATATTTTAATTCTAACTAAGGATTTTTATAATATCCTGAATATATATATTCCTAATAAATTAATCAAAATGGTTCTTAAATACCATGATTAAAAAATCATCTGGAATGATAAAACTATTATAGACCTCTGAATGAATTAAAATCATTATTTTATGTAGCAATCAAGCTACATGGCCGGGTCTGACGAAGCCAACAGTCACCCAAGATAAAATCATGACACCTCCAGGGTCAACGTAGCAGGAGCAGAATTACAAGCATTAATAGATAATGCTGTTACGCGAGCTTTGGACAGACAGTTCAATGAATCCAGTGGTACGCATGTCAGGACCCTATCTGTACCACACTCTAAACCACCCTCAAGGACTCATACTGCTCACAAGAGTGATTCTCATCACTCATCGAACCAGAGGAGTGTTCCATCTAAGAGAGTTATGCTGAACCAAGAACCGCGTGCTAAAGGTTGTACCTATAAGTACTTTGTTTCCTGCAAACCCTGGGATTTTACTGGGGAGAAAGGAGCAGTTGACTGCATGTCATGGTTAGATAAGATGGACACTGTGGTAGATATCAGTGGTTGTGCTAATAAGGATGTTGTAAAGTTTGTATCTCAGTCGTTCAAAGGTGAGGCACTAGCCTGGTGGAGGTCTTTGATCCAAGCCACAGGGAAAATCCCAGTGTACAATCTGTCTTAGGAGCAGTTTGTGACATTGATTAAGGAGAATTACTGCCCTCAACATGAGGTTGAAAAGATTGAAGCTGATTTCTTGTCGTTGGTTATGAAAAACCTAGATTGTCAAGCCTACCTTACTAGCTTCAACACTATGTCAAGACTGGTCCCGTATCTGGTAACTCTAGAACCCAAGAGGATAGCTCATTTCATCGGGGGTTTGGCCCCAGAAATCAAGGCCAGTGTGAAGGCCTCTAGACCATCTACTTTTAGGTCTGCAGCTGATATTTCATTGTCTCTCACTTTGGACGCGGTCCGGCAGAGATCGCTCAGAAACACCGATGCTGAGAAAAGAAAGCGTGAGAATGACAACTCACGAAGGTCAGACAAGAAGCATAAGGGAAACAATGACCACAAAAAGGGTTCTGGAAGTAAAAAGGATGGTCATCAGTCAGGCGATAAACCCAAGTGTAAATCTGTAAGAAGCACCATTTCGGGAAATGCAGATACGAATCAAAATCCCAGTCACAGCCGAGAGTTTGTGGGATTTGTAAATCTTCTGAGCACAAGATATTGGATTGTAAGAAAATAAAGGACGCGACGTGCTACAACTGCAACGAAAAAGGGCATATCAAGTCCAACTGCCCGAAGTTTGCAAAGAAGGCTGAGGATGGGAAGAAGACCAATGCAAGGGTCTTCCAGATGAACGCACAAGAGGCGATCCAGAATGGTAATGTCATAACAGGTACCTTCCTTATTAATGATGTTTATGCAATGGTATTATTTGATTCTGGAGTAGATAAGTCATTTGTTGATGATTAGTTTTGTAAGCTGTTAAACCTACCTGTTAGAACCCTAAGCATAAAATATGAGGTGGAATTAGCCGATGGCACCGTAGAAATCGCATCAACCGTGTTAGATGGATGTTTCATATCCATTAGGAACAACTCTTTTCCTTTGTCCTTACTTCCTTTGAAGTTAGCCGGTTTTGATATAGTAATAGGCATGGATTGGTTATCTCATAACCAAGCGCAGATTGTGTGTGACAAGAAGCTAGTAGTGATCAAGACTCCGTATGGTGAGCCACTTACCATATAGGGAGATACTCAGTATGGATTGCCTAAGCAAGTGTCCATGCTTAAGGCATCAAGATGTATGAAGAAGGGTTGTGTCATCTACATGGCACAAGTAACTATTGATGAGCCGAAGCCTAAGATTGAAGATATCCCCATCATTTCTGAATATCCCGAAGTATTCCCTGAAGAATTACCTGGTTTACCACCAGATAGGCAAGTAGAATTCAGAATTGACATTATTCCAGGAGCAACACCTATTGCAAGGGCACCTTACAGGTTGGCACCAACAGAGATGAAAGAGTTGAGGACTCAGTTAGATGAATTGTTGGCAAAAGGTTTCATTAGACCTAGCTAGTCTCCATGGGGAGCACCAATCCTGTTTGTGAAGAAGAAGGATGGGTCGATGCGTCAATGCATCGATTATCGCGAGCTTAACAAGGTCACTATCAAGAATAGATATCCATTGCCCAGGATCGACGATCTGTTCGATCAATTGCAAGGGGCAAGTTACTTCTCTAAAATTGACTTGAGGTCAGGCCATCATCAGTTGAAGGTTAGAGATGAAGATGTGCACAAGACTGCATTTAGGACTCGCTATGGTCATTACGAGTTCCTAGTAATGCCTTTTGGGCTCACTAATGCACCAGCAGCGTTCATGGATCTCATGAATCGCGTCTGCAAGCCCTACCTAGATAAATTCGTCATCGTCTTCATCGATGACATTCTCATTTACTCGAAGAGTCAAGCTGACCATGAGAAGCATCTCCGTTGCATCCTTAAGCTACTTCAGCAGGAGAAGCTTTACGCCAAGTTTTCAAAATGTGAATTCTGGCTTAGTGAGGTCCAATTTCTTGGACATGTTGTTAGTGAGCGTGGTATCCAAGTAGATCCCACTAAAGTTGAAGCTGTCATGAATTGGCAAGAGCCAAAGACGCCTACTGAGATTCGTAGCTTTCTAGGTTTGGCAGGATACTACAGGCGATTTATTGAAAACTTCTCAAGAATTGCAGCACCCTTAACTCTTCTCACTCGAAAGAATAGCAAGTTTGACAGGGGGCCTAAGCAGCAAGAATCTTTCGATATTTTGAAACAGAAGTTGAGCAACTCTCCAGTACTGACGTTACCAGAGGGAATTAATGAATTTGTGGTATATTGTGATGCATCACACACCGGTATGGGTTCTGTGCTTATGCAGAAAGGGAAGGTCATTGCCTATGCTTCTCGGTAATTAAAAGTGCATGAGAAGAATTACACCACCCATGACTTGGAGTTGGGTGCCGTTGTATTTGCACTAAAACTGTGGAGGCATTATTTGTATGGAACCAAGTGCGTAATCTATTCTGATCACAAAAGCCTTCAACATCTGTTCAATCAGAAGGATTTGAACATGAGGCAGCGACGATGGATGGAGACGCTGAATGATTATGACTGTGAGATACGATACCATCCCGGCAAGGCGAATGTGGTTGCCGATGCTTTAAGTAGAAAGGAAAGGGTAAAGCCCATAAGAATCAATGCCAAGAGCATTGAATTAAAGAATAGTTTGAATGAAAGGTTGTTAGCTGCACAGAAGGAAGCTGTATTAGAAGCTAACTATCCTGATGAAAAGCTAGGAGTAACTGCTAAACAGTTATCCTATGGCAAAGACAGAATCCTGAGACTAAATGGACGAATATGGGTTCCAATTTATGGAGGACTTAGGGATGTGATCCTCCAGGAAGCCCACAGTTCTAGGTACTCCGTTCATCCTGGAGCTGATAAGATGTACCAGGATCTGAAAGCAAATTTTGGTGAATAGGCTTAAAGAAGTCTATAGCTACTTATGTAGCCAAATGTTTGACGTGCGCGCATGTTAAAGCTGAACACCAAAAGCCGTCAGGTTTGCTACAACAGCCTGAACTTCCCACCTGGAAGTGGGAAATAATGACAATGGATATTATCACCAAGTTACCAAAGACAAAGAAAGGAAATGATACTATTTGGGTGATAGTGGATAGATTGACTAAGTCAGCTCACATCCTACCTATTAAGGAAACACATAGCTCAGATAAGTTAACACAATCGATTATCTCGATTGGCCCGATGTATCTTGGGCTTAACTTGCCTTTCTTTCCAAATCTCATAACACTTTTCCAAGGTGATACCTTCAACATAACTTTATCACCGACTTGGAACTTAAGAGGTTTCCTCATTTTGTCGGCATAACTCTTTTGTCTATCTCGGGCAGCCGTAAGTCTATCACGGATTTGTATCATCTTATCTGTGATCTCAAGCAATGTTTTCAGAACTGAATCAGACATCAAACCGGTTACTTTAATGGTCCACTGGTCGGACCGGTCCAACCCAGTCAGGCTGGATTTAAGAATCGGATAACATTATAAATATTATAATTATACAATAAATATGTTATTTATAATAGTAAGTTAATAATATGGTAAAATAGTTAATTAACAAAAATTGTTTAGAAACTAAACAAAATAAAACTATACATATCATATTCAATTAATAAACACGTAAAAAAACTAAACAAAATTCGTTTTTATTATGTACTTTAATCAGTAAAAGTATAAATAAATTATATTAATGTATGAAAAAGTTATAGCCGTTTGAAAATCAAGCGGGTGAGTTGTTTAAGTTGTTTAAGTGAGAATGACTAAATTACCCTTCAAGCCAAGGACACTTGTCCTCCTTTCCTTGTCGTGTAGGCTTCGTATGATTTGTTTGTCTTGTACATTATCTTCTCCCTATATATCAAACCCTTATATAAATTTAATATTTTATATGATAGGTTTGTTTATCAACCCAATAGTTAATTAATTAAATTAGTATAAATTTAAATATAATTATCATCAACAAATCAGATTTAACATATAAATTTCATATTTACAAGGATGCCAGTTAAAAGTTACGTTGTTGCTATTATATTTTTGTTTTCTAATCAAATTTCTAATATTTGAGATAATACTATTATTTTATCATCATTAATACATTATTTATAATATTTAAATGATATGTTAATAATACTAATAAGTTTTATATTTTCTATATATGAAATTTAATAACAAATATCAGAAAACTAAAGTCTGCTACTGAAGGGGTATGGTCCCAAAAAGCCGCGCAGACCATTTGTTGGATCGTTCGGTGACCCTAAATAGTCCGTATGAGTAGTTCATCATCAAGTACAAAGGCGGAATCAATGTAAAAGATGTCAACACAGCTTGTTCCTTTCTAATTATCCTTTTATTGATCAATCCTGAGCTTTTTACAATTCAAATGACAAACGGACAGCACCTCGACTCAGAGCATATGATCTAATTCCGCTCCAAATGACACCAGCACACACATATATATATACTTGAGCTGATTTCGCTTGAACATGTCAATGTTCATTTCAAGGGAAATAACATATGTTGATTTCGCTTGAACTGCACATAGACACTTTCAAGCGGAATCACCTACTTTTACACATAAAACCCTAAATTCTAACCCTGTTGTGTGCTCGTTCATCCTATCTAGACATAAGACTCGATTAAGACGAAGTTAACAGACAGTAGGTGCACCAACAGACTCCCCCTTGGATGTTGACGAAGTCTTCGGCGTCGAGTCTTTAGTCTTAGTCTCTATCCAAATTGTCTTGACATTGTAAAGCTCCCTTCAATCTTTATCTTCTATCAAACTTTAAACTACAATATCCCCTTTTAGTGTTGATCCAGAATTTTGACTCCCCCTTTCGCAGACTCCCCCTCACGATAAGCTAGGGCTCGAATTCTGGTTCAAACTTTGACATTTTCGTTGCCATGGGGATTTTAATTCCTGTTACCTGCACAATCTCTACCTAAATATAAGATATATGACAATAACAGTTTCAATCCAAACTTACCATTCAACCTCATTTGATGATCTTATCAGTGTATAGAAATCCATTTAAGTATTCAGGTCCAAATTAATGACCCTGATTACTCAATTTATCTACCAAGTCCAACTTAATGACCTTGGTTGATCTGAGACAATTCACACTGACATTAAGTCAAACATTTTCTGAAAATTTACAAGTTTCAAATTAATGAACTTTCTTTAACTTTTCAACTTTCACAAACTTATCATGTTAAACTCACAACTCATCTCCCAGTTCAGAAACTTCCAGCATCTGCTTCAAATTTGAATCTGAAGATCAGCTTTCCACTTTGGTTTGTCGGAAAATAAAACAGAAATGTAAAATCTTTTTGGATTTTTAATAAAGTTTCTAGACTAGAAATGAAATGCAAAAATAAAATGCAGTAAATGTAAACTATTTACAAACATATTTTTGGTGAGCGTGTTAGGGAATCATATCAGCTATTCGACAAGGCACAAATACCGTTAAGCTTTAATTACATACTCAGAATTAAACAATTCGCTTAGATTGTCGATATACTGATCCACTTAAATTCTCACACAATTTTCAATCTGTCCAGGATACGGATTTAGTATTTTAGGAACTTAAACTCATTCATGTGTCCCACCTCTTGAATATACTCCTGTATCCAAATCCCAATATTCAGTCTTACAGGTGAGTATACCACAGATGATATCTGTAAGGGGTTAAATTGCGAAGAACCGTGAGAGCTTAGGTCAGAACTTCCGTTCAGCAGAGAGATGACGGCTTCGACTTTTGGTGTGTCCCCTTTAGAAGATCTTTTTTACAACAGCCATGATTAGCATTTTTCAATGTTTTATCATTTTTTAGCTAAGGGCGGTGCTATATTTTAAGCAATGCAGAAAGTATTATTCGGGGACTAGGCCATTGCTTCCGCAAAATCAGAAGTCCCGGAATAATACCCCAGATATCACTGAGTATAAAGACCTAGTATCTCAGAAAGAGGGATCCTTCAAACAAGATTTTAGGGGTTACCAATATATCCAAGTAGTGTTCCCCACGAAATAAGCAAGTAAGGATTTTAGGTTTATATCCCGAACAAACCTACTAAATATGCAAAAACCTATCGGCACATCATCAGCGAGACTGTTTAATCACTTTTAAACATTACAATTCTTTAACATACCGTAACTGTCAAGCCGATGTACTATCATTTTCCCTTTTTACACAAGCTCTTTTCCATTTTTATTATTTTTGGATTTTGAAAATATCTCATGTTTTTATATTTTTGAATTTTTTTATTGTTTTTGTATTTTCAGAAAATATTACCCTACTCCCCCTAAATACCAAAACAAGTAAAAAATTGACAAACCATTGCAGATTGCTTCTCAACATCATCATCTACAGTGGTACCTTCATCAACACCAAGAATCTCCTCCAACACCGATAAAAGCTTCATACCGTTCAATTTTAACAAATATTGAAAACGAGTTTTATCAAATGCTTTGGTATGTAAATCAGCTTTTTGTTCATCAGTGTGGATTTTCTCAATTCGTATCAACTTATTCTCGAAACAATCTCGGATGAAGTGATGACGAATTTCAATGTGTTTCATTTTAGCGTGATGAACTGGATTTTTAGTAATGTTAATTGCTGCCTCATTATCAACAAAGATAGGGGTGTTAAGAAATTGCAAACCGTAGTCGCGCATCTGTTGCTGGATCCACAAGATCTGAGAGCAGCAGCTGCTAGCAGATACATACTCCGCTTCACATGTGGATAAAGCCACAGAGGTCTGCTTTTTGCATTGCCAGGTAACCAATCTTGATCCAAAGAATTGGCACCCCACTGTTGTTGATTTAGCGTTAACTTTGCAGCATCCGAAGTCTGAATCGGAATAACCTTCGAGCATAGATTCGCCATCTTTTGGATACCACAACCCCAACGATGGAGTTCCTTTCAGGTAGCGTAATATCCTTTTAACAATAACCATATGCGAAGCTCTCGGGTTAGATTGAAATCTTGCTGCGAGACAGGTTGGATACATAATATCGGGTCTTGAAGCTGTCAAATACATCAGCGATCCGATCATGGAACGATACAACGTTTTATCTACCTTCTCTCTGGTGAGATCAGGGTTTATCCCATGGTTCGTTGCTAATGGGGTGGAAGTTGGAGTAGAACCTGACATCCCAAATTTCTCCAAGATATCATGAACATACTTCGTCTGATTTATGAAAATTCCCTTAGGTAGTTGATCAACCTGAAGTCCCAAGAAGAATTTCATCTCACCCATAGATGACATTTCAAATTTTTGCTTCATAACTTGTTCAAAATCTTTGCACAAATTTTCATTTCTTAACCCAAATATGATGTCGTCTACGTATATCTAAACAATCAGAAGATGTCCGTCGACTTCTTTGGTGAAGAGAGTGGCATCCACTTTTCCACGAATGAAGCTGTTGGCTAGCAGGTCTTGAGACAATGTCTCGTACCAAGCTCTCGGGGCCTGGTGTAAACCATACAGCGCTTTATCCAGCAAATAAACCTTGTCTTTGTGGATTGGATCGGTGAAGCCCGGTGGCTGTCCGACATATACCTCCTCTTTTACCTTCCCATAGAGAAACGCCGATTTAACATCTAACTGATAAACTTTGAAATTTTTCCACGATGCAAATGCTAGGAAGATTCTGATCGCTTCTAGTCTAGCAACCAGAGCATATACTTCAGTAAAATCTATACCCTCTTGCTGAATGAATCCCTGGACTACGAGTCGAGCTTTGTTACGAATAATAACTCCTCTATCATCTCTCTTACACTTGAACACCCGCTTGGTGTTTATCTTCCTCTGACCATCAGGCAAGTCTACTAACTTCCACACACCTAACTTCTCAAACTGACTTAACTCTTCTTGCATAGCATTGACCCAAGAATCTTCAGTTAGCGCCTCTTTATATGTACACGGTTTGATCTGCGAAATAAAACAACTAAGTGAAAACTCAGTTTGTAAAGGTGCTACTGTAGAATAAAAACAAGAAAGGCCTTGGTCAATTTGACGTCTAGTGCGAACGCCTGATTGCAATTCTCCAATGATCAGCTCCTCTGGACGGTATGAAAGAGTTCTTGGCATCACTTCGCCTGAAACATCTACCTCGCCCTCCAGATTTGTAATATTTTGATTTGCACCTTGGTCACTGACTGGGTTTGTTTGACTTGAAATCTGAATTTGCTCCCCCTCAGAATCTGAATCACCACGATCAAATACTGGCATGTTCTCAGATTCTTGATTATCATTCTGTTCCGTCTGATTATCATGAGCAACTTGATTTTGTTGGATATCATCATGTTCTCCAGCATTGCTTGGACCTGCTTCATTGTCATTTGAAGTTTGTCGCAGTCGACTTGAATACTCAGCTGGGAACCTTTACTGCGAAGACTCGTACTCTCTTAGAATATCCAACTCGTCAAAGAAATCTTGTTGTTCTTCTTCTTCTTTCATGTCAAACGAATCCCATAATTTATCGTAATTAAAACACCATGAATCGCCTGGATTCTACGGTGGCATTGTGTAACCTTGACACTCAACATTGTGTGCTTCAATAATCCACTTCAAGCTTGGAACAAAGACTCGTTTCAATGGACTTTGATAACCCACGAAAATTCCTTCAATGCTCTTTGGACCAAATTTTCCAAAAGGCTCTAGAACTGTGCAGGGAGACCCAAACGGTTCTAAATACTTCTGGTTCGGTTTGCGGTTATTGATCAGCTTGAAACACGTCTTATTGAATTTCTTGACAGTAAGAACCCGATTGAGTGTATAGCATACGACGGATACTGCTTCTGCCCAAAAATTGACTGGTAGTTTTGAATCAGCAAGCATCGTCCTAGCCGTTTCAATTAGCGTCCTGTTCTTTCTTTCAGCTACTCCATTCTGCTGCGGAGTGTAAGGAACACTAAATTCATGCAAAATACCTTTTTCATCACAAAACACTTCCATTTTGCTACTTTTGAACTCTGTACCATTGTCACTTCTTATTCTTCGAACACTAGTTTGGTACAAGTTTTCAAGCTTTTTGATCAACGTGATTAAACTCCCAAATGTTTGGTCTTTTGATTGCAAAAATGAAACCCATGAAAACCTTGAGTAATCATCTGTAACTACTAGGCAATAAAGATCCCCGGTTATACTTTTGACGTTTACTGGACCAAATAGATCCATGTGGAGTCTCTCTAAAGGTCTCAAAATTGAGTTTTCTTTCTTCCTGGGGTGAGATTTCTTCTTTTGCTTTCCTTTGATGCAGCTAATGCACTCCCCCTAAAGATGAAAACCTTTCAAATGTACACTAGTAACCAAGTCATTGTGCACCAAGTGATTCATTTTTCTAAGATGTATATGACCCATCTTCCGGTGCCACAATTGCGATTCCTTCTTAGTTGCTCTTGACACAAAACAATGAGCCTGACCCGTTGTTGTAGTTGCTACACTCATGTCCAATACATATAAATCATTCACTCTTGGCACTCTCATGATAACCCACTCTTCAGGGATAACAAATCCTGGTTTCAAGATCAAACATTCTTTGTCTGTAAAGTGCGTTGTATACATACAATCACAGATCTGAGATATGCTCAGAAGATTGTTTTCAAGCTCGGTGATGTAGTTAACTCTTTCAAACGTTACAATCCCATTGGATAACGTTCCTTCTCCAACTATTCTACCACCTTGATTGCCTGCAAAACCTATATAACCACCATTGAAATTTCTAACATCGTACAGCAGGGCTGTTTTCCCCGTCATGTACCGAGAAGCTCCATTATCCATAATCCATCATGAAACGGATCTTGGAAGCTCCTGCATATATCAGAAACATTTAGTGAGATTTTGATGCTACCCAAGCCTCTTTCGAGTCGGGTAACTGGACTTTGAGGTGAGATTTAATTGTGTAAAGTGGCGGAAAATTTTTATCATTAATCTTTACGCTTTCTGCAGACCCAACCTCAACCTCTTTATATAAGAAAAATTCGTCTTTTGGAGGTTGACCAGATGGTTGGTCTTTTTTCAAAACAACCTTCTTCTCAGAAGTAATAGCCTCTTGTGGATCAAGTTTCTCATAGTAATCCAAAGGAACATCCATCTTTACCGGAGTGGTAGAAGATGATTGTTTTTCTGACTCTGAAACCTTTGGTTTAGAAACACTTGATTTCTTTTCAACCACTTTTGGCTTCCATGCTTGTTGAGGTGATGCAACCCGTTTGTAAAACTTGTCATTTTTAGTAACCACATTTTTAACAGGTTCAGTTTTGATCTTAGTGTTGTCATTTTTCAAAACCTTTTTCTCAACAACCAATGGAGCTTTTCCCTTCACATCATCTTTCTTTCTTGAATTCATCACAACTTCAGTCTTAGGCTTCAAGTTGGTACACTTTCATGCAATATGTCCAACTTGATTGCATTTGAAGCATGTACGGGTGTCTACTACCCGACTTGTGCCTTCAGACTGAGGCCGTGATGCTTTCTTCTCAAAGAACTCTTTGTTTGATTTTGAAAAAATCTCAGATTCTTCATCAGAAAGTGAACTTGAACTGTTCACAAACACCTTTTTCTCAGCAAACCTTTTGTTTTGAACATTCTTTTTCTGATAATTCTTACCACCCTGATAACCACCCGACCATCTGTTTCGATTGTTGTTATAAAAACGCGGTGGAACAACAGGTTTCTTGTAGTAAACTTTATCTTTTTCAAAATTCATTTGCCTCTTCGTCTGATTTAAACCTTCAATCTTAGACAGATCAATTTCAACCAGTTTGAAAACATTTTTCAACTTGTCCACATTAACATTCTCCAGTGGAAAATCAGAATCCGAATATAACTTATCAGATCCAGCCATCTTGTACATCACAAGACCCGATTCATCATCTAAGTTGTTTTTGGATTTTGATTTTGAAATATATTTGTCCAGAAAACACTCTTCATCCTCAACTGAATCACTATCAGACTTCAAAACACTTTCAGCCATGCCTTTAACAATATCAGTTTGAACACTATCATCAGACGAAGAAAATGTAACATCAATTGACTCTGGAAGTTTTATTTCATTCGTTTCATCTTCATCATTAACCAACCCGAACTTCTTCTTTGAAAAATTTTCCCCGATGGGTTTGGGAACAATGTGTTGTAAAACAAAGCTTGCGGAGTTGTAACTGGTTAATTTCAGCTGAATACGTTCATTTTCAATTTTAGCTTCTTGGAATTGAAGCTTCAACTTAGCAATTTCATCCAATTGCTGATTAATCAACTCTTTTTTCACTCTAAGAACACCGGTCAGTTGAAGATTTTCCTTGTCTGTCTTACCATTTCTTTCATCACAATCTTTAACCGTTCGTTTTAGCTTCTCAAAATTTTCTGAGATTTGACGATTTTCAAGAATCAATTTTTCATTTTCTTTCCTAATTCTTTCTACGTCATTTT
Source organism: Helianthus tuberosus (assembly GCA_030545235.1). Taxonomy (NCBI): domain Eukaryota; kingdom Viridiplantae; phylum Streptophyta; class Magnoliopsida; order Asterales; family Asteraceae; genus Helianthus; species Helianthus tuberosus. Next base: position 10,799,922 of record CM060433.1, on the reverse strand, counting down.
TATCGTTTTCGATTTTCTCAGTTAATTCTTTCAATTTGTCGTTCGAAGCTTTTAACAACTTATCACGGTTTAAGATCTGATCTTCAACACTTCTGACTCTACCAGTCAGTTCTTTAACCTTCTTACCACTAAGGTAAGCAACTGTACTACAAACTTTGCACTCTATCATGCAATTTTTGCAGTTGTTCTCAGATTTACCATTCTTACCTGACACATGTGTATCATTTGTACTGACCTTATCTTTGGACTCAGTTGCAGAACCAGAAACTACCTCTAATTCTTTTGCAGCTAGAACTTTGTCAGCCATCTTCTTCAAGATTTCAGCGGTGAGTTCTTGTGACGTATCAATAACTCCGTCATCAATCTTCTTTGGCTCCGGTTCTTTTGCTGTCTCTTTTTCTTTTTCTTTCTCAATGGCTTCTCCTCCTCCCCACCATTCTCTCTGTCTGGCTTCCTCTTCATCAGAAATTTGTTTGGTGAGAACTTCAAGATCAACAATATCTGGATCCACAGCTATGTTACCATTAGGATCAAGATAACATTCTCTATCAGGATCCCATCTTTTCTCCTGTTTAGATTCTTTGTATATACGATAGATTTTGCTTTTCATGAAATGAGCTGTTTCCCTCCTGTTCACATACTTCACTTTCTCAGATCTTTTATCTTTAAACGGAATAATCTTTGCTGCTGTGAAAGCATAACCAACTGCGTCTTCCTCCGGCAAAACATCACTCCAATCATAACCTTCATCGTCATGAAAAACTGCAAGTGCCCTGGATTTCTCTTTGGGTACCTCCTCTATCTGCTTCATCCTGGGAGGTTCTGATTTATTCTGATGATAGATCGCCCTTTTGTAATAATCCTCTCGAAAAGGATTTGCAGTATCATCAGTGTAAGCATTTCTGCACTCACGCTTAAAATGACCTTTCTGTTTACACTTGACTTGTCAAAGCCTAACTTGGTAGAAGGTCCACCAATAGACTGTCTTCCTGCAATCTCCATAAATCGTTGCGCTCTTCTTACTGCACTGGCCATATACCACCTTATATCGATCAACTCCATCTCCTCAGGATCGATCTGATCGTAGTCCTCCTTTGTTAGGTTAGTGTTGCCTATTTTTCCTGCAACGAGACTTTCGTACGATTCTAACACAGACGCTAAAAACACCATCTGTTGTTTAGCAGACTCTTCACTGAAATTCTGACCATTCTTCAGATCAACAACAATGTTACATTGGAACAGATTCTTTGATGCAGATTGGCTTGGAGTTGTTGAAGATGATCCACTATGAAAACCACTGTGAGGAGTTTCTTGATTCACAGTATTTGAACTCTCTGCAGAAAATGCTGTTCTTGGAGAACTAGTCTTTGGTAGATTTCCTCTGTAGTACAACTCCACATTCTACTGATAAGATGTGTTATTGACTTTGCTGGATTTCTTGATCTCCAATTCATGGCTTTCCAGTCTTTCTATAAGCAGATCAATCTTCAAATCAGCTGGCTTTATCGTATTCTTCAGCATCAATGCAAAATACTGCCAGTCTTGCTCATTCGGTAGAGCATCAAACAATTTGTCTACCAGTTCTTCTTGACTGTAAATGATGTCATGTCTAGCAAGCTCCATCTTTAGATGCCCAAATCTCTCAATCATCTTGGAAACTGACTCGTTCTTTAAACAACCAAACAAATCAAACTCTTTTCGTAACAGTTTCTTTTTGTTCTTAACTATTTCAGCACTACCAATACATTTTATTTTTAATTTTTCCCAGAGATCTCTCGAATCTTTGTATTCGATCAGTGCGATAATATCATCTCGAATAGATTGGTGAAGCAAAGCAATACACTTTTGTTCAGAAACATATCTTTCAATTTGATTATCTTCCAAGTTCTCATAATCATCTCTCCCCAAATCATAGCCATTTTTCAGACTTCTCCAACTCTGATAAGCAAACGCCTTAAACCACTCCTCAAATCTTGTAGCCCACCTTTTGTAATCTTCAATCACCATTAGCTTGGGCGGCTTATTGTATGTTCCGTATGCACTATCTACGCTCATAGCATCCTGAAGAATTTTCTTCGCACTCGGTGCTAGTGGAGTTTCATTCATGTTATTTGAAGTGTCATCTCCTGAACCACCAGTAAAAGCAAACACATCATAAAATGGATTTCTGAACTCATCCATCTTTCACGTACCTGAAATAGTTAACAAACACTTAGAAATATTTTTGAATTTTTGAAAATGAGTTTCAAACGAAATCAGTTGAAGCGGAATAGCTTCAAACGAGATTCCTATTTTTAAATGATATTTCTAATTTCGTTTGAGACAGCACCTAATTCAAACGGAATTACTGACTTGTTTGAACTTTCAAACGAAATTACAACAAGGTGCACTCTCAAGCGAAATCACAAGACATTTCAAGCGAGATAGCCTTTTCAAACGGAATTAACCTGAACTTTCAAACGAAATCAGGTATAATGTGTGTTTTCAAACGAGATTACCAGAACATTTCAAACAAAATTATCTATGACGTCATCATTTTTCGATCAGTTTCAAACGAAATTAGGTATTTGATCAAGTTTTAAGCTGATTTTAGGTCCAAATCTTTCAAGGATTAGTTAACACTATGTTTCGCTTAATATATGTCAAAATCAGGCCATTTCAACCGTTAAATCTTGTCCAAATCAGAAAAGAATGAGTAGAAGTGAGAGAATCCGGTGAAATCAAGCTGAATTGGTATGAACTCCTCGTCCTGAGCTCTGATACCACTTGTTGGATCGTTCGGTGACCCTAAATAGTCAGTATGAGTAGTTCATCATCAAGTACAAAGGCGGAATCAATGTAAAAGATGTCAACACAGCTTGTTCCTTTCTAATTATCCTTTTATTGAACAATCCTGAGCTTTTTACAATTCAAATGACAAATGGACAACACCTCGACTCAGAGCATATGATCTAATTCCGCTCCAAATGACACCAGCACACACATATATATACTTGAGCTGATTTCGCTTGAACATGTCAATGTTCATTTCAAACGAAATAACATATGTTGATTTTGCTTGAACTGCACATAGACACTTTCAAGCGGAATCACCTACTTTTACACATAAAACCCTAAATTCTAACCCTGTTGTGTGCTCGTTCATCCTATCTAGACATAAGACTCGATTAAGACGAAGTTAACAGACACTAGGTGCACCAACACCATTCATGTAACACCTCGTAAATTTATGTCCAATAATGTATCGACACGTGTCATGAGCTTTAAACGTGTAAAAGATTACTTATGGAGGATTGAAGTTGACATACAAAGAAAGTATCTGAATATAAGGGTTCAAAGTGTCAACAATGGATAAATATACCTTACCGTAACCCTACACGATGTTTATACCCTTAAACGAATGAATCATGGATCATACGAAGCTAATTGTGGAAGAAAGTGAGAAATTACAAACTACAGGGGTTAAATGTGTAAACATGTTTAAAGTATACCTCTGAGTGACCTTTTAGCAAACCCAAAGCTTTGTAATGATTAATTATGCTCACTAGAATAAGTGATAAAAATTTCACAAGGTTTCGATAAAGTATGAGAAAGTTATGACAATATTCGTATACGAGGGGTTAAAAGCGTCAACGTTGGAATTTATGACTTTTCGGGTAAGCATAAAGTTAACCAAGGACTTAACAATATTTGGTTATGTCATGGAGCCCTTAAAAGTATGGTTAGAGGGTCAAAAGTGCAAGAAAAATGCTTAAAACCACGTTTGAAAGGACCAGGGGCTGAATTGTAAATAGCTGAAACTTGTTTGGTAGGTTCTGGAAGGCCAGGCGTGTGACACCTGGGTCACTGCAACCATCAAGAAAATTCCAAGCCAACTAAATATTGTATTTCATACTTGGGATCTGTATAAATATGTGTATCTTTTGCACATATCAATTCTTGTTCAATTTCAAGCTCTAAATCGCTTTCTGGAAGGTTGCGCACTGATGCGTAAATATAACCAGTTTAATGCAACGAACACTCCGGCATAGTGAAATAGGCTTAACATACCTTAAATAACCTTTACATAACTTAGAAATAAGTTTTGAAGGCTTTGGTATGGCAAAATCAAGTTAAATCGCTTACAGGGACTAAAGTTGACAAACTGCGAAAGTATGCCAATTTGAACTGTAACAGACATTCCGGATCATGGCCATAAGTTAAACATACCATAAATATCCCTTACATAGCTTAGAAATAGGCTTTGAGGGGTTTGGTGTGCAAAAATAAACTTTTGGGTCATTCAGGGACTAAAAGCGTCAAAAAGTGCATAAGTTTGCTCTTTCGCGCATAACTTACGTTCTGAATACATCCGGACATCCAAAAAATTATGTAAGCACTAAAATATTTTATTTTAGTGTTTGGCATAAGAAAAATCTATTCGTCGCGTCATTTGGATCGTTTTTCGCTCTTATGTGCATTCCGTCGTAATTAAGCGAACATCGCGATTGTACGGCCAAACGAACCGAAATCCGAGATATTTTTGAGCACATTTTAAGTTCCCTATACTTTAACTTCATTTTAGAGCTTTGAAATGGGGTTAACGGGGCTTAAACGTGTCAAAAATGCATCAAATAGCAAGTTTGGAGCTTCAGGGGCCTGTTCTGCCATTTTTCAAACTTTCTGGTCTGCAGGTCCTTGCGCACCTCAACACTCTGAGTGTTACGGTGCGCAAGCAGGGGCCAGATGCAGCAACTTGTTTTTAACAGCCTGTTTCCAGCCCTTAAACACCCCAAAGGCCAATGCCACTTGTCAATAACTTGTGGTGGGTGCAAAATGAGCTACCATAACATTCCGACAAGTGTACGGGTGAGATCAAGGCACGATATTCAAGAAACGATCCTAACGGTGGTCCATTTCCTATAAATACCCACCACATTTTCACCTCATTCCTCACAAATCTGATCAAAAGTGCTCTAAGTTGAAGCCAATCACTTCATACCTGAGCTACTCGATCAAGATTTACTAGCGGGGACCCTTTGTAAGTGTTCCTTCGTTCTTTTATCGCTTTTCTAGTCCGAAAGTCGAACTATGTTCGACTTTCTGCATTGACCAGTTTATGGTCGATGCGAAGTTCGTTTGAACTTCATAACGTGAGCGTGATCACGATGGTTATAGTCCTTAGTGACTATACCTACTGATTACCACGTTATCAAGACTCAGTGACGAGTCGTAGTTTCGGTCAAAATGCGCATTCTTGCGTATTTTGTAACCAAACTACTCTTAGGTATCAAAACCGTTTGTTTTGATACCAAACCTGTTTTCTAAACTTAGTTAAGCATGTTTTAACATGCTTAGCTCGTCACTTTTAGTTTAATGCTTATATAGGGTCGTAAAGGTAAGCGATCTAAACAATCGCTTATACTTTCGAACCCGACCCGTTTGGTCGATCATTAGGATCCGACCAAATACATTAGGTGACCATAGTATATAGGGAATAACCTTCCGAGGTTATACCTTATGGTCGCTTCGTTTAAAGTAGTTGTATGATAGGTAGTTTATATGCCTTAGGTAAATTACCAAAATGCCCTTTTTACGCCAAAATTCATTTTAAGCATATGTAACATAACTTTTGGTATCTAAACTGATTTAGTAACAATATTAGACATGTTAAGGCATATTTTACTTGTCATAGGACTAGTTAGGCATTCCGAACGCGTTTCACGCGAACGACGCGTTAAAGTAGCATAAGCTACCTAAACGGGTCGTAATGGGTCGTAAGCACTTATGTTAGGTTTCATTTTAGTATGTGGACTTTGTTAAACCATATTACACGAGTCTCCATACTCGTTTGGTTTACGAACCCTCATTCTATCCGATCCTCCGATATAGGTCCGGTTTATTAACATAGTTACCTATATTAGGTGCCATTTGATTCCGTGATCTCTAGCATTGCTTGGTGGTTATCTTAGGACTTCTGAGCAATCTAAAGTGAGTACATAGACCCCTCTTTTACTGTTTTCAAACTGTTTTGGGGTGAAACACATGTGCCTACTTGTTACTTTCATTCTTTCCTGTTTTCACATCATATACTTGCTATGTTTATTAGTACATTTATAGTACATGATTTCAATACATTTTATGCTATGTATGCCCATTGTGTGCATACTTAGTACATCACTTTACAATACATTTCATGCTATGTACGCCCATTGTGTGCATACTTAGTACATTGTTTTACATTACACTTATGTTATGTATGTCCATTACGTGCATACTTAGTACATTGTTTTACATTGCATTTCTGTTGCATATGCTCATCCAGCATATGAACACATTATGCTACATTTTGAACCGTTGTAACCATTTGACTACGTGAACCATCGTAACCCTTTGATTATATGAACCGTTTGTAACTATTGAACCGTGTGAACCATTTGTATCTGTTGACATGATTTACATTTGACGATAGACATTTGACAATACATAAACATTTCTACAATTGTTAAACATTTCATCTTGATGGTTTGGTTTGAGTAAGTGATTTAAGTAACGAGGCGTATGTAATATGATACAAGCACGGTGGATACGCCGCTGGTACTTCCTATATATAAGTGTTTGTATGATATCACATATTGTAGCGTTATTTGAATCATTTCAATTTGAGACATATAACATTTTATACAAATAACATACTTTTCACAAGACATTGATTTACAAACAACTGATCTTATACAAACTCATTTTACATGGTTATTCATTTAACCATACATTATTCTCTTATTTATACATATCATCTGATCTTATCGTTTTTCAAATGATTTACAAGACAAAGCAAATTACAAGGTTCATGACTAAACATTTTCTCAAACATAAGTCATGAATTCTGTTTTCACAAAACCTATGTATCTCACAAGAATTTTTATGCTGACGTACCTATTTTCACATGTGTTTTCAGGAGATGATGTATAGGACTAATCAAGACATACTTAGGCGGACCTGTGCCTTAGTGACTTAAAACAAGACAAGAACTAGTTAATTTATGTTATGTACTCTTTAGTTCTTGTTTAAAACAATGTAAACTTTCATGTTTGATTAATAAAACGAAACTTCAATTGCCATGGATTTGAAATAATTAATTCTGTTACAACACTCCCCGACGTTTCCGCCACGTTTTGTATGTTCTACGTGGTCGGGGTGTGACAAGGCGGCCCACGTAAGACTACCTAAAGGTCTACGCGGCCCGTGTGAGTGCGCCAATATCAGAAAATTCGCACAGGTGTCTGTCCAGGCCTGTTAACCGACTTTGAATGCTTGTTTTGCATACCAGGGGATGCCCCAATGGTATTCCATGCATAGGAGGCACTTGTCTTGATCTGGAAACATCAGTAGACTACCTTGGCATGATCCTCTGTGATTTAATTTGCTATATAAGAACACACTTGGTTGCAACACTTCACACTTCATTTGCAAACCTTCACAACTTCACTTCTGGAGCTCTCTGGTCAGCAACCAAGTTTTCTTAGGCTTCCTAGTCGAGCATAGGACCCTTGTAAGTGTCCTTAACCTTCTTTAATTCAGTTTTACTTAGTTAATTAGCCTAAAGTCAAACCGTCATAAGTAGAGTTTGACTTCATGATTATTTAAAATTTGTCCAGTCAAATCTCGAATTGAAAGTACCTATGAGTTGGTAATTATGTGGGCAATAAACCCTTAAAAGGGCACCCTCTGATTCCCACTCTAACTAGGTCAATTGTCGGGTCAAAGTTAATCTTAAAAAGTCAACAGAAAGCTTATTTTCAAATTAATGCATAATTAGCAATGTAGAACCCATGCAACCTGTTTTATCATTAATATAACTTGGTAATTAATGTAAGAACATGTCTAAACATGTTCAACCCGACAATTTTCGGTTTAGGCTCGGTTCGGAACCGAAAGTCGCATAAATTGACTTTTGCTTTGACTTTCAGTTCTGACCCAATGTAGCATGTTTTAGAAATGCCTTAGAGCCTTATTAGGACCAGGTTTCATGTTAGTGTAACCCTCTGAGGTTATACAACTTGGTTCATAAGTTATCCGATTCATATGCATGTTTCCGTTAAATGCTTAAATGTTGACCATTATGCCCATATGACCTTAACACGTGATTTTTGAAAATGTAAAAGAATAGAAACCTTAGTTACTAATTTATAAACTTGTCCCTAAAATTTGACATTAGTTTGAGGTCTAGATTAGGAGTTATGCTCATTAGCGTAATTAGAAAACTTTTATTAATTAAACGGCGTAATTAGCGTATAGCCTATCTAAACCCGATTTTTAATACCAAAATTTTTACCCACTGATATAAAATAATATTTTGGGATTTTTGAAGATTTTTATTTATTTTTAGGTTGAGCATAACATAGGGCTCTAAGCTTGATTCGGTAATTGTCGGTTTTGCCCTTTTGGGCTATAAAATGAGTTTTACAAATCCTTTTGATACCAAACCTTTTTCTACTGATCTAATATGATAAATAAAATATTTTGAGCCTTCTGGAATAATAAAAATATCAGCTTTTCTTTAAAAACCCGGAAATAGCTCAAAATCGCCTTTTAAGCGTTTTTAGCGCATAATATGTATTAAAACCATTTTAGATACATAAGATTTAATACCTACTGATATATTAAGTAAATTTTTATATTTTAACAGTAAGCAAAAGTTTTAAACTCAAATTTCTAGTTTTGACCTTTTAAGCCTATGTGAAATTACCAAAATGCCCCTAAGGTGCATAGTTTGGTTATAAATGATAAATTTTACATATATGTAATACCCTACTGTTATAACTTATTAAATTAAGTATTTTTACTGATTATATCAGACCTATAACTTAGATTATTATTTAAACTCTTTATTAACCTTTAAAATGACCAAAATGCCCCCGCGGGGCATAGTTTGAGTTTAAATTCGTTTTGGGCATAATAGAAGATATCTTACTGATGTCACAACATATTTAAGGCATATTAACTTAGGAAACCTGTATATAACTCATATGGTTACCCATTACGCATCTTGCGCGATCGGTTCGGTTTATGTAACTAGTTTGCATAAATTGACCGAAACGGGTCAAACCTTATCATTTTTGTCTCAAAATCCAGAATGTGTTTAGTTTACCCATATTATACAAGTCTTCAAACTTGTCGGGTCTAAACCACATTCTATTCTGGTCTTCGCTTAATCATGCGTTTGAACCGTATCTTCTTTTAAAACTAACAGGTCTAAGTTTAGGCTTAATTAAAGACCCGTTAGGAATCTAATAGGTTATTAAAAACCTTTGTTCCAGAACAGGAGACCCGGTAAAAGCTACGTGCACTTGCTGTTTGTGATTAATACTTGCAAAGGTAAATACTTTTAACTTATTTTCCCTTATACGGGCTTGGGGTACGGTATATAAAATACCGCTTGGTCGGGCATTGAATTTTTATTTGTATGAAGGTTAATTTATTGAAATGTCCCGTTTAAATTGTTTTGTTTGCTTAAAGCCTTTGGGGGGTTAATGACCATGTCCCGGATATCATTGGCATCATTTTAAGAAATGGCCACGACCTAAGCACGGGGTGTAGGCGTACACCCGACAGTGCATATATAAATAATAAGGTATAACCGTCGGTTTCGGGAATAACTCGCCGCGGGACTATATCATGTGGTGTGTCTATTAATCTTTAACCCGGTGTCAATCCGGGCTACTGAACGTATAACGAACACGTATTTCTTTTACAAGTTTATATATAAATAATTATCCCAAGTTATAAAATGTTTTGTGCCTTGTGCATTCAAATCAATTTTTCTAAACTTTTTCAAAATGAGTCAGTTAATTGTATTTACCAGTGTAAACTGACGTATTTTCCCAAAAAGGTTAAGTGCAGGTACTAATCGAAATAGGCTGGCCTCTTCTTAGCGTCAATAAGAGTCTCGCAAGCTTGGATGCATTTTAAGTCTGATGAACTATGTTTCCTTTTTATTCGATCCGCCTGTGGATCTGTTTCAACTATTTTGTGATACTTAATATTACAATTTATTCGGTTGAAATAAATCTATCTTTTGCTTCTGCTGTGCATTTGAAAACTGTGTTGTTTGACTATGATGATATCAACTACGTCACGATACTCCCCACCAGGCCCACCGGTAATACGTGGAAATATCGGGGTGTGACAATTCAGGTCGCGCGCTGGACCATACTCCTTACTTAATAAGCTGATTAATCCACAGACCAAGCGCGGGCTACCTAGGTAAAACCTGAGCTCCGCGCGAGGCCCAAATAAGAGATAACACCAGTTTCACACTTAGTCTCCTGAATAAGAGCCCTCAACTCCTACAACCTTGCGCCGGCTAGTTGTGCACACAATAAAGGTCGCGCGTGAGTTACGGCGCAGGGCCACTTCAGGAAGTACCAAAGGTACGAGTGGCAGAAGAGCGAGCCAATCAGCGTCCATCGTGCTCCACGATTAACAATCGTGCATGAGACAAAAGGTACGCAAGGACACCGACGTGGCACCAATCAGGGAGCGGCGACAACTGCCCCATGATCTCCACTCACCTGCTGATGTCAGAAGGGCGACAGGGATGACAACCGAGACATGTGGCTCCAATCAAGGTGCGCCAGCACCGGGGATCTTCTAGAAGACACTAACAGTCGTCACCAGTGAGACAGACCGGATATTCCTTGTCGTCGCCTTCGGGCCCAAGGCCCATCAGCCCATCTCCTTCTACACCACTCCGGCTATAAATAGGGACTTCCATACACAGGTTAAACATTCTATTCTCTCTAATCTCACTCTTAACACATACTTATTTTCCTCAAAGCAGTTACTTATTCTCACGCCGGAGAGTGGTTAAGAGGGAAACCCCCATATTCCCCTCTTAACGAGCTTAACGGTGTTGCTGTTTTGCAGGAAGGATCATCACTCAAGCTCAGGAAGGATTAAGAAGATTAACCCTCTTGTTTGAAACATAAACCAAACTAATAAACCTTAAGATTAGTTACGTGTTTCTTCATTGGTGCCCACCGATTTTTACAATCACTTCATCTTCTTTTTTCTGAGCTTTTTTCTGTTATCTTGATCATGGCTGGTAAAGGAATACCTGATTTCGGCTTCGGTACACACTCTCAAGTAGGAGCGGGGGAAGACAACTCGCACGTCCAACCCCATCCTACTGACGAGTTATGTGACACATGGGTCACTGTGACCATCAAACAAACACCAAGCCAATGAAATATTGTATTTCATACTTGGGATCTGTATAAATATGTGTATCTTTTGCACATATCAATTTTTGTTCGATTTCAAGCTTTAAATCACTTTCTGGAAGGTTATACGCGCACTGATGCGTAAATATAACCAGTTTAATGCAAAGAACACTCTGGAATAGTGAAATAGGCTTAACATACCTTAAATAACCTTTACATAACTTAGAAATAAGTTTTGAAGGCTTTGGTATGGCAAAATCAAGTTAAATAGCTTACAGGGACTAAAGTTGACAAACTGCGAAAGTATGCCAATTTGAACTGTAACAGACATTCTGGAACATGGCCATAAGTTAAACATACCATAAATATCCTTTACATAGCTTATAAATAGGCTTTGAGGGGTTCGGTGTGCTAAAATAAACTTTTGGGTCATTCAGGGACTAAAAGTGTCAAAAAGTGCACAAGTTTGCACTTTCGCGCATAACTTACGTTCTGAATACATCCGGACATCCAAAAATTTATGTAAGCACTAAAATATTTTATTTTAGTGTTTGGCATAAGAAAAATCTATTCGTCGCGCAATTTGGATCGTTTTTCGCGCTTATGCGCATTCCGTCGTAATTAAGCGAACATCGCGATCGTTCGACCAAACGAACCGACATCCGGCATATTTTTGAGCATGTTTCATGTACACAATGTTTAGGAATCATTTTAGGGCCTTAACATTGGCTTAACGGGCCGGCCTTAAACGTGTCGGAAATGAGCTTAAACATCAACAGTGACCAAAACTGACAATTCTGCATAGTTGCTGGCTTACGGACCGTAAGCCATCACCCTTATGGTCCGTAAGGGGTCCCCAGGTCAGCAGATTCTGATTAAACAGCTGTTACCCCCTCCTAATCCCTTTGCACTTGCCTCTTCAGTATAATGAGGGGCCAATTTGGTGTTCCATGGGTATTTCAACAAGTGTATGGATGAGATTGAAGCATGTTATTCGATAAACGATCCTAACGGTTCTATCACATCTATAAATACCCAACCCCATTCATTTGCAAAACCCACAAAATCTGATCTAAAAGCTCTAAGTTGAAGCCATTGCTTCATACCTGAGCTACTTGGATCAAGATTAGCTTTCGGGGACCCTCTGTAAGTGTTCCTTCGTTCTTTTTATACTTTTAGCGTTAAAAGTCAAACTTTGTTTGACTTTCTGCATTGACCAGTTTATGGTCGATGCGAAGTTCGTTTGAACTTCATAACGTGAGCGTGATCACGATGGTTATAGTCCTTAGTGACTATACCTACTGATTACCACGTTATCAAGACTCAGTGACGAGTCGTAGTTTCGGCCAAAATGCGCATTCTTGCGTATTTTGTAACCAAACTACTCTTAGGTATCAAAACCGTTTGTTTTGATACCAAACCTATTTTCTAAACTTAGTTAAGCATGTTTTAACATGCTTAGCTCGTCACTTTTAGTTTAGTGCTTATATAGGGTCGTAAGGTAAGCGATCTAAACAATCGCTTATACTTTCGAACCCGACCCGTTTGGTCGATCATTAGGATCCGACCAAACACATTAGGTGACCATAGTATATAGGGAATAACCTTCCGAGGTTATACCTTATGGTCGCTTTGTTTAAGTAGTTGTATGATAGGTAGTTTATATGCCTTAGGTAAATTACCAAAATGCCCTTTGAATGCCAAAATTCATTTTAAGCATATGTAACATAACTTTTTGTATCTAAACTGATTTGGTAACAATATTAGACATGTTAAGGAATATTTTACTTATCATAGGACTAGTTAGGCATTCAGAACGCGTTTTACGCGAACGACGCGTTAAAGTAGCATAAGCTACCTAAACGGGTCGTAATGGGTCGTAAGCACTTAGGTTAGGTTTCATTTTAGTATGTGGGCTTTGTTAAACCATATCATATGAGTTCCAATACTCATTTGGTTTACGAAACCTCATACTATCCAATCTCCCGATTTAGGTCCGTTTATTAACATAGTTACCTATATTAGGTGCCGTTTGATATCCGTGATCTCTAGCATTGTTTGGTTGTTACTCAAGGACTACTAAGCAAATCTCAAGTGAGTACATAGACCCCTCTTTTACCGTTTTCAAACTGTTTTGGGGTGAAACACATGTGCCTACTTGTTACTTTCACGCTTTCCATGTTTTCACATCATATACTTGCTATGTTCATTAGTACATTTATAGTACACGATTTTAATAAATTTTATGCTATGTATGTCCATTTAGTGCATACTTAGTACATTACTTTACAATTCATTTCATGCTATGTATGTCCATTGTGTGCATACATAGTACATTGTTTTACATTACATTTCATGCTATGTATGTCCATTGTGTGCATACTTAGTACATCATTTTACATTACATTTCATGCTATGTATGTCCATTGTGTGCATACTTAGTACATTGTTTTACATTACATTTCATGCTATGTATGTCCATTGTGTGCATACTTAGTACATTGTTTTACATTACATTTTGTTGCATATGCTCATCCAGCATATGAACACATTATATTACATTATGTGAACCATTTGTATCTATTGAAACCATGTGAACCATTTGACAATAGACATTTGACTATACCTAAACATTTCTACAATTGTTAAGCATTACATCTTGATGGTTTGGTTTGAGTAAGTGATTTAAGTAACGAGGCGTGTGTAATGTGATACAAGCATGGTGGATACGCCGCTGGTACTTCCTATATATAAGTGATTGTATGGTATTACATATCGTAGCGTTATTTGAATCATTTCAATTTAAGACATATAACATTTTATACAAATAACATACTTTTCACAAGACATTGTTTTTCAAACAAACTCATCTTACATGGTTATTCATTTAACCTTACATTTATTTATACATATCATCTGATCTTATTGTTTTTCAAACGATTTACAAAACAAATCAATTTACAAGGTTCATGACTAAACTTTATTAAACATTTTCTTAAACTTACAAGTCATGAATCCTATTTTCACAAAACCTATGTATCTCGCAGACATTTTTATGCTGACGTACCTATTTTCACATGTGTTTTCAGGAGTTGATGCATAGGACTTATCGAGACATACTTAGGCAGACCTGTGCCTTAGTGACTTAAAACGAGACAAGAACAAGTTAATTTTCATTATGTACTCTTTGTTTCTTGTTTAAAACAATGTAACTCTCTTATTTGATTAATAAAACGAAACTTTAATTTCCATGGTTGTGAAACAATTAATTCTGTTACAACACTCCCCGGCGTTTCCGCCACGTTTCGTTGTCTCACGTGGTCAGGGTGTGACAAGTTAGTCGAAGGTGAAGCAACAAACACTCGGGGGACCCCGCGCGAGCATCACACATATCACTCAAACGGGTACCCCAGCAAGTAATATCGCTGGTCCATCAAACTCATCTCCAAACCCGAATATTTCGGCGTCATTAGGCTACCAGAAGGTGAGACCTTAGCTTCCTGGTATGCCAAACAGATTGCTACTATCAATGCTGCTTACCAGTCATTAAGCGCACAACAAGCTATTCTGCAAGCGAAACCATCGTTGATGACACCTCCTGGACCAACACAGGGTGCACGCTAGGCACCCCCTCAGCAAAACCTTCAAGGGCAGTTCAGCAGACCTCCCCCTCTGAGAAGACCACGCGTGCATACCACGCGCGATACATATGGGGAGACAGGAAGTTACTATGATCATCCATCCAACGTGCATCAAAGGCGCCTACTGCATAGCCGGCTAGGGCCGCGCAACACGAAAAACGAGTGGGACGACAAAGCCAAATTCCTCTTAAGATCTTTCTATCTCCATAGTTAGATTCTTGTGTTTAAAGTGCCAAATGAAGTCCATGGATTGGATTCTTGGTGTGCTTTAAATACCCGTATCCAAAGATAACAAATTAAAAATCAAGTTAATTAATTATGTGATTATGTGTTCACTTATATGTTTTGTGTTTATATGTGATCCATCCAAATCCTCATAGAATCTTCCATATCTCATATGAGAGATTCATAATAGGATATCCAAAGGTACTATCTTAAATCCTTAATGGACTTCAACATTGTAGTTAAGTCCCTTGGGTTATTGATGTGTGCAAAATGCAACATATAAATTTCATCAATTGTGGCATAAAACTAACCCTTTTTTAGTACTAATGTTGGAAAAAGTGTGCTTATGTCTTCCTTTTGTATTTTCAGGATTAAATGAGCTCAAATTTACAAAAGAAGCAAAAAGACATCAAAATCTAACATAAATACAAGAAAAGGAACAAGACTGACATGCCCGACCCCACGACAGCATCTTCCCAAGCAAAACAAGATAACAGAAGACTGAACACGCCCCGTGCTCAGCCAGCACGGGGGCGTGCCCAAGTGTCAGCAGAAAAGACAAAGTGGTAGAAGCTTCTATTGCCCACCACGGGGCCATGCTCAGCGGACACGGGGCCGTGGTCAACTATAAGATTCGTGCAATCTAGCAAATCTTCATAGTACAAAGATTCTTCTGCACACGGGGTCGTGCTCAGCGGACACGGGGGCGTGGTCAACTAATAAGACAAAGCTGCATTAAATGAAGAAAGAGAAGGATGTGGACACGGGGCCATGCCCACTGGACACGGGGCCGTGCCCGAGCTTCTGTTCAGCCTATAAATAGGAGTGCTTGGCTCAAGCTCAAACCATCCCGTGGCACACCACCTTTCTCACACTTCACCCACCACCCACCACCACCATAACACCATCATCCACCACCATCATCTATTGTCCATCGTAGAGTGTGTGAGTCGTCTCGGGATCCAAGATTGATCGTAAGAGTTCTTGACAATCAAGGCCATGTTTGCCTAAGTCTCTTACATCACTTGGTGAAGACAAAGTGTCTAGTGTAATACTTTTTATTTTTAATCTTTTCGCACTTTTTACTTGGTTTTGTATTAATGACTTTAATAACTAGTTTCTTATGTTGAAGGTGATCTTTCCTTATCGTTTGTCCGTGGTGTCTTGACATTATTTTACTGTCTATATAAAATAAAAGATTTTCACCATTCATATCTCCACGGTCTATATGGAGGTATGTTGGCTACCTGGTCGGGGGTTAAGGGAACGGTTTGGTAAAGGTCTTGCCATTGTTCAGCGTTTAGAGGTCCTGCAATGGATCTGGGTCAAATTTAGTAGGACCTCCTTCAATACTTAACGGTATTGGATGGCGGGGGTCCAAACTCTTTGATCCCCTCATAAGTTAACTACTATTAATACTATAACCCGGCTATTTAGGACTGTATCCCTGCTGACTCAGACTACTTAGTCGAGGGTAACGTCACCTCCAAAAGAGGGGCCTACCATAATTTACATTAATAACTTAATTAATTATATTCCAATAATCCACCCTTTTAGGATTGTATCCTTGCTGACTCAAACTACTGGGGGTGAGGGTAACGTCACCTTCAAAAGAGGGGCCTACTACAATAACTAAGATAATCTCTTAATAAGTGCAAAAGTGCGGAAATAATCAAATGTTACACTAGATACGAGTCGGAACCAAGTGATTCATCTTGTCTATCTGTTTTTCTTTTTATTTTTATTTTCAGCATTTTAGTTAGTTTTTATTTTTCTTAGTTAAAACATTTTTCTAAACTTTTTGATTTGATTAGACGTTGAGGATAAACCGGTACTAAAAGCTCTTGTGTCCGTGGACGACCTCGGTATCTTACCAACACTATACTACGCTCACGATGGGTGCACTTGCCCATATGTGTGTCTAGTGTTAGTAAATATCGTGTTTTATAAATTTAAAACTTGACTAAAAAGTGTTAAAGGGGCTTAAAATATACACCTAATAAATATAACACTCGACAACGCATCAAGTTTTTGGCGCCGCTGCCGGGGACACAAGGATTTTAAGAAAGTTAGGAATCAACGGCCTAATCTTTTTTCTTATTTTTCATTTTTTTTAGGATTTTCTTAGTTTTTTTCAGCTTCTGCAAAACTCAGCACGGGCTGTGCCCGCTGAACACGCCCCGTGCCCAATCATTGGAACTGGCAATCCTGTTTTAAGTTAGACAACAGCTGAACACGGGGTCGTGCCCACTCAACACGCCCCCGTGCCCAAGTTTCAGTTACTGAAAACAGAACCGTAAGATCCCGACGGTTGGTAATTTCTGACACAAACATGAGTGATACTGATACTTTTTACTTTCGGCACTCTTATGGTACAATGTGGTGTCAATTATGTGGTGGTAACCATAAGGAATTAGAATGTTATTTTCTAACCTATAAACCCCACTATATAGACCCATCATTTCCTAGTATCCTTAAGAGGGGCGAAAGTAAAAATAATCCCTATCTCTCCCTCGAATGCTCCCAACCAGATATTCTAGGAGAAATGCTTCTCGATGAATTGTTTCAACTAGAAGATCTAATTATCGATTGGTTAAAAGAACTTAGGAAAGATTTCAGTAATCTTTTCCAAGACAATATCCAAGAAGAAGGGTTGGAACCGCATTCAAACAACTTCGTGTCCAGCCGATCTTGCCTGCACACGGGGCCGTGTCCAGCCGACACGGGGCCGTGTCCAACATGCTGTCGTTTTCTATAAATGCAGCCAAGAACCCTGCACATTTGGACCATCCAGGGACAGAGATTTGAAAGGATTTTCTGACTTACCATCCTAGGTATGTTCTAAAAGAAGATTCTAACAAGCATCTTGTCCTTTCCTCTTTTATCTATTACCTTCTTCTTCATCTTTCTTGCAACAACACCTCCATTGAAGCTTGATTTCAAGCTTTGGTATGATGTTTGTTGAATTTTTGTTCAAGGAATCTTGTTAAAAATATGTTACAAAACATGGTTTTAAGTTATTTCTATTCAAAAATGCTTCACAAATTGTGAAAATAAATTGAAAACCCAAGGTTCCTTGTTCTAAAAATCTGCAGAAAGTTGAACACGGGGCCGTGCTCATTGAGCACGGGGCCGTGCCCGTGGTACTGTTTCATTAAAATGGAATATTTTTGGTGTATTTTCATAGAATGTCTAGCCAAAACAGTGGAACCTCTTCTGCGCACTCCAGAAACAGTCGAAGGGAAAGGAGGCCATCGATTGAAGCAACTCTCGTAAGATATGTAATGGCACTACGTGAAGCTCTTGGCGAGATGACTTCGGTAGAGGAGGTCCTCATCGACCGTATCAATTATCTTTCGGTGGGGTTGGAAAACAGTTTTCAAGAAATAAACCTCTTGCACCAGAGGTTAAACATTCTTGTGACACCTCCCATGGAACCAATCCACCCTCAAGAGGATTGGAACCTAGCACTTGGAATCCAAAATCCTACCGGTTGGGACGACATTCCGGCGGAACCTCCTCTTGAAGAACTCCAAGAAATCCCGGTGGAAGTTGCACCTCCTCAAACCGATGCTAATGAGCCCGCTTTTCTTCTCCCTAGGGAGATTGAAGAATGGCTCGCCGACATATGAGGACCCCGTACCCGGAAAAAGAAGTCGTCAAAGCCTCATTTAACCGGAAGATTTACCTTTTCGGAAAATTTTCTATTAGAATAAGGCTAGAACGTCTTGGTTTGGATTTCTTGTGTTTCTTTGACCTCACTATCTAGTATTTTAATTTTTAGGACTAATGTGTAATTCTCTCTATGACTAATGAATGATGGGTTTTAGTTAATTTGGTGTTTGGGTGGTGTTGAAATGAATAAAACACACTTGAGATGACAAAGGATACAAGGGAAACTTGAACCAGCACCCCATGCAGGAAAACAGGACCATCCGACAATTTTCTTCGTTTACAGTAAGATCGACACGGGCCGTGTCCACCCAACACGGCCCCGTGCTGCACAGTCTGCAGGAAAAGACCCAGTTCAGGTAACTGGACACGGGCCATGTTCACCCAACACGCCCCCGTGCCCAGACTTCTGTTTCTCTTGATTCAATTTTGTTACTGGAACTTGAACACGGGGCTGTGCCCGGATAACACGGGGTCGTGTTCAGCGCCCAGTAACACAAAATTTTTGCTTTTTCACACCTTTTACACATTCAATCAACCTAAAAACTTATTTTTGGGACACATTGAGGACAATGTGTAATTTAAGTGTGGGGGGGATGCTAAAACCTTGAATCTTGCAAGTCCTAAATACAAGCCTTACACAAAACTCTATTGGAACCGCTAATCACCCCAAATTTTTTAAAAAATTTTCATTTTTTTTACTTGTCTAGGTTTAACTCGGGAATTTCAAGTTCTAAAAAGGGTATTATTTTTACGAATTTACAACCGATAGCGTCGTGATAAAAAGAACCAACATAAGAAAATTATGAAAAGGCATGGCAAACTTAGTTAAAATTTGATTGCATATACTTGATCACATATAAAACCATTCCCACAAAAGTGAGTTTTGAGTCTTTATTGAGCATACAAATACATATCATTAAACTAAATGCTCATTTTTCGTTTCTTGTGTGAATAGCCGCTTGGTTCTTACGACTCTAGAACTTGCCATGACAATACATTCCCGGTCCTTACCAACTTAAACTCGAGTAAGTAAATGATAGAGGCATTAGGACTAACTTTTTCTTTTCTTCACCATTATTTTTCTTTTTTTTTTTACCACCTACCCAAAATCCCCCTAGTTAGCCCCTTTGAGCCTAAACCTTTTCATTTCAAAACCCAAATCAAACACCTTTTACCCACAAAAACCTTTTTCATTTTTAACCCTTTGTTTTAGTAACAAGTTCGGATTTTCATATGACTTTTCAAAAAAAAAAAAAAATTTTGAGTATTGATGATGAAGCAAAAGAAAATAAACAAACAAGTTCATAAAAAATAACTTTGTTTGAATAAAAGCTTCATCAAAATAAAGTTACAAAAAAATAAAAAGTCTTACGAAAACCGACGCTTGTTACGCTTTTCGCCCTTTTCTACTAACCACTAACCCAACCACCTACCTTTAACCCAAGCCTAACCCTTCACCCAAAAGCCCTCTTGATATTCACAAAGGTATATAAGTTAAAAAGGAGGAGGATTGATTGCTTGGCAAGCCTATGGTAGGAGTAAGTTCCATGCCGCTCTCGAGTGATCCACAAAAATACATTTTCGGCCGAGTGTTGAGTGATCCCCGTGAGGTATGAGAACTTGTATATAAATAGAATTTTAAAGAAGCATGTTATGCCCTAATAAGTAATTTATCTTATGAAAAGTTTTAAATAAATCATGACGAATAGGATTGTAAATAAATAAAAATAAAACTGAATAAAGAATCTTGGAAATCCCGACACTCTATGACAAGCCCAAAAACCTTCTTCTCTACCCATTCCATTTGGGTGTGTAATAGCTACATATTAAAGAGTTTTGCTTGAGGACAAGCAAAGGTTCAAGTGTGGGGGTATTTGATGTGTGCAAAATGCAACATATAAATTTCATCAATTGTGACATAAAACTAACCCTTTTTTAGTACTAATGTTGGAAAAAGTGTGCTTTTGTCTTCCTTTTGTATTTTCAGGATTAAATGAGCTCAAATTTACAAAAGAAGCAAAAAGACATCAAAATCTAACATAAATACAAGAAAAGGAACAAGACTGACATGCCCGACCCCACGACAGCATCTTCCCAAGCAAAACAAGATAACAGAAGACTGAACACGCCCCGTGCTCAGCCAGCATGGGGGCGTGCCCAAGTGTCAGCAGAAAAGACAAAGTGGTAGAAGCTTCTATTGCCCACCACGGGGCCATGCTCAGCGGACACGGGGCCGTGGTCAACTATAAGATTCGCGCAATCTAGCAAATCTTCATAGTACAAAGATTCTTCTGCACACGGGGTCGTGCTCAGCGGACACGGGGGCGTGGTCAACTAATAAGACAAAGCTGCATTAAATGAAGAAAGAGAAGGATGTGGACACGGGGCCATGCCCACTGGACACGGGGCCGTGCCCACTGGACACGGGGCCGTGCCCGAGCTTCTGTTCAGCCTATAAATAGGAGTGCTTGGCTCAAGCTTAAACCATCCCTTGGCACACCACCTCTCTCACACTTCACCCACCACCCACCACCACCATAACACCATCATCCACCACCATCATCCATTGTCCATCGTAGAGTGTGTGAGTCGTCTCGGGATCCAAGATTGATCGTAAGAGTTCTTGACAATCAAGGCCATGTTTGCCTAAGTCTCTTACATCACTTGGTGAAGACAAAGTGTCTAGTGTAATACTTTTTATTTTTAATCTTTTCGCACTTTTTACTTGGTTTTGTATTAATGACTTTAATAACTAGTTTCTTATGTTGAAGATGATCTTTCCTTATCGTTTGTCTGTGGTGTCTTGGCATTATTTTACTGTCTATATAAAATAAAAGATTTTCACCATTCATATCTCCACGGTCTATATGGAGGTATGTTGGCTACCTGGTCGGGGGTTAAGGGAACAGTTTGGTAAAGGTCTTGCCATTGTTCACCGTTTAGAGGTCCTGCAATGGACCTGGGTCAAATTTAGTAGGACCTCCTTCAATACTTAACGGTATTGGATGGCGGGGGTCCAAACTCTTTGATCCCCTCATAAGTTAACTACTATTAATACTATAACCCGACTATTTAGGACTGTATCCCTGCTGACTCAGACTACTTAGTCGAGGGTAACGTCACCTCCAAAAGAGGGGCCTACCATAATTTGGATTAATAACTTTATTAATTATCTTCCAATAATCCACCCTTTTAGGATTGTATCCTTGCTGACTCAAACTACTGGGGGTGAGGGTAACGTCACCTTCAAAAGAGGGGCCTACTACAATAACTAAGATAATCTCTTAATAAGTGCAAAAGTGCGGAAATAATCAAAGGTTACACTAGATACGAGTCGGAACCAAGTGATTCATCTTGTCTATCTGTTTTTCTTTTTATTTTTATTTTCAGCATTTTAGTCAGTTTTTATTTTTCTTAGTTAAAACATTTTTCTAAACTTTTTGATTTGATTAGACGTTGAGGATAAACCGGTACTAAAAGCTCTTGTGTCCTTGGACGACCTCGGTATCTTACCAACACTATACTACGCTCACGATGGGTGCACTTGCCCATATGTGTGTCTAGTGTTAGTAAATATCGTGTTTTATAAATTTAAAACTTGACTAAAAAGTGTTAAAGGGGCTTAAAATATACACCTAATAAATATAACACTCGACAACGCATCAGTTATAAAGTGCTATTCTACAATTGGACCTCCTGAATGGTCTGGTTAAACAGATTGATTTTGAAAATCTGGTTAGGAATATCATGGGATGATATAATTGAAAAGATCCCTTTAAAGTGGTCTATTTAAAAAGATTATACAACGGTCTAGTTAAGAAGATCATGTGTTGATCTAGTTAAAAAGCTCGTTCGTTGATCTAGTTAAAAAGACCCTTTGGTGGTCTAGTCAAGTCGCTTCATGTTTATTCAATTGATTTTTTCCTCTACGCATTATGAAATTCAGTGCACAGAAACCACAGGAAGTTTTGTCATGTGTTAAGACCTATAGTGACAAGAGTAATGATACGGGAGAAGTCTTGGACCTCGACCAATGTCATTTATTCTTACACTCCCTAATTCTGATTTCAAGCACACACAAGTTTCCTATGAAAAGTCTTCATGAGAAACGTTCTTTCGTCCGTAGTTCGAAACCCCATGTTTTGTTACTACAAGGACTTCACTTTGAGGGTTGAAAATTTCGCTAAGAATCCTAACATGGCCCAGATTTTTACTTAAGGGTTCAATGGATTTGTTTGAAAGTGAAACCGTCACAGCTGTCTTCACAAGTTTCCTCTAGAATTAAATTTCGGGACGAAATTTCCTGAAGTAGGGGAGACTGTGACACCTGTGTGACTTCAACCACCAAACAAATACCAAACTAATGAAATATTGTATTTCATACTTGGGATTTGTAAAAATATGTGTATAGTTTGCACATATCAACTCTTGTTCGATTTCAAGCTTTAAATCGCTTTCTGGAGGGTTATACGCGCTCTGATGCGTAAATATAACCAGTTTAATGCAACAAACACTCCGGAATAGTGAAATAAGCTTAACATACCTTAAATAACCTTCACATAACTTAGAAATAAGTTTTGGATGGTTTGGTGTGTTGAAATCAAGTTTGTTCGATCGCAGGGACTAATTGTGTCAAACTGTGAAACTATACCGATTTGTATAGTAATGAACATTCCGGAACTTGATCATAAGTTAAATATGCCCTGAATATCCTTCACATAGCTTACAAATAGGCTTTGAGGTGTTTTGTGCGCTAAAATAAACTTTCATGATCAATAGGGACTAAAAGCGTCAAAAAGTGCACAAGTTTGCATTTTCGCGCATATCCTACGTTCTGAATATATCCGGACATCCAAAAATTTATGTAAGCATTAAAATATTTTATTTTAGTGTTTGGCATAATAAAATTCCATTCGTCGCTTAATTTGGATCGTTTTTGCGTTCGTTACGACTTCCGTCGTAATTAACCGAACAACGCAACCGTACGACCAAACGAGCTGACATCCGAGATGTTTTTGAGCACATTTTAACTTCCCTATACTTTAAATTCATTTTAGAGCCTTAAAATGGGGTTAACGGGGCTTAAACGTGTCAAAATGCATCTAAAACCAAGTTTGGAGGTGCAGGGGCCTGTTCTGCCAATTGCTGAAAGTTTCTGCCAGCTAATAGACACCATACGGACCGTATGGGGACCTTTACGGTCCGTAAGGCACCCCCAGCTCAGCAGAAACCAATTTTCAGAAACCCAGCAGCTTGCACCTGTTTTCTTTGCTTGTTTTAGCAATCTATGGGCTGGTTTGTGTGCCCATCAAGGTGCCCAATCAGAGTATGGCAAGTGTACAGTTTAGATTGTGCCCCCTTTTGCAAGAAACGATCCAAACGGTTCTTGTTTTCCTATAAATACCCCCTCCATGTTGCACTTCAAACCCACACCTTTGAATCTGAATTGGTTCTCTAAGTTGATGTGATTAATCACTTCATACCTAAGAATATTCGGATCAAAGCTTCCGTTCTTGGACCCGTTGTAAGTATTCTTTCGTTCTTTTGCGTTTTTAGCGTTAAAGTCAAACTTTGTATGACTTTCTGCATTGACCAGTTTATGGTCTACACGAAGTTCGTTTGAACTTCGCAACGTGAGCGTAATCACGATGGTTATAGTCCCTAGTGACTATACCTACTGATTACCACTTTGATTAGGTGTAGTGACGAGTCGTAGTTTCGGCCAAAATGCGTATTCTTGCGTATTTTGTAACCAAACTGCTTTTAGGTATCAAAATCGTTTGTTTTGATACCAAACCTGTTTTCTAAATTCGTTAAACATGTTTTAACATGTTTAGCTCGTCACTTTTAGATTAGTGCTTATGTAGGGTCGTAAGGTAAGCGATCTAAACAATCACTTATACTTTCGAACCCGCCCATTTGGTCGATCTTTAGGACCCGACCAAACGCTTTAGGTGACCATAGTTGTATAGGGAATAACCTTCCGAGGTTATACCTTATGGTCACTTCGTTTAAGTAGTTGTATGATAGGTAGTTTATATGCCTTAGGAAAATTACCAAAATACCCTTTTTATGCCAAATTTCATTTTAAGCATATGTAACATAATTTTTTATATCTAAACTAATTAGACAACAATATTAGACATGTTAAGGCATATAATACTTGTCATAGGACTAGTTAGGCGGCCCGAACGCGTTTTACGTGAACGACGCGTTAAAGTAGCGCAAGCTACCTAAACGGGTCGTGATGGGTCGTAAGCACTTAGGTTAGGTTTCAATTTAGTATGTAGGCCTAGTTAAACCATATCATATGAGATCCCACACTCATTTGGTTTACGAGACCTCATCCTATCCGATCTTCCGATTTAGGTCTGGATTATTTATATAGTTACCTATATTAGGTACCGTTTGATTTCCGGGACTCCTCTAGCTTGCTTGGTAGTTATTCAAGACTTCTAAGCACTCTCAAGTGAGTACATAGTCCCCTCTTTTACTGTTTTCAAACTGTTTTGGGGTGAAGCATGTGTACCTATCTGTTATTTTCATGTTTTCAAAAGTATAATTGATTATACATATTTGTACTTATCTTTTTGCAAACTGAATAATTATCTATGATTTAAACTCTAATTTTTCAAAGATTATAAAATAAATGTTTGGAATAGTACTTATTTTGTTCACCAGACCGGTTGGTAGTATGATATAGCGCTATAAGATTTGACACTCCATTCCTGTTGTTATGGAATGCCTTAAACCAATTTGTTTCTCCATCCAAATAGGGATTGCCTTTGTGGTATTTCTATAGTCTCAAAGGTGTATTTTGATGCACTAGGTCTGAATGAATTCTTAAATCACATTATTTTTGTATATTTAGTTATACTCCCAAAAGTATAATTTGATATGCTCTCATATGTGATATTGTACAAAACCAACATATATTTTGTTAAAAATCTAAAACATAGTTTAATATGTTATTTGTAATCCAAAACATAGTTTAATATGTTACTTGTAATCCAAAACATAGTTTAATATGTTATTTGTAATCCAAGACATAGTTTAATATGTTATTTATAAATCCAAAGTATACTTTTGATATACTACTGAAAATTATTATTTTAAACAACTAAGGTATATTTAATATACTATTTGTCTAACGATTGGGTTTTGGTTAGTGTTTAAATAATGGGACGGGTGTGATATGATGAAAACATGGTAGATACGCCGCTGGTACTTCTTATATATAAGTGTTTTCATCACATTACATACCGTGTTGTTATTTAGTACACTTGGGTTAACAATATTGGAACTGAAATATATTTTAATATATTACTTATTTGACTTTCTTAAAAACCAAAGTCTATTTTTATATATACTATAAACCTTTTTATCAAAATATTGTTTTTCAAACAATATATTCTATACAAACTCATTTTTACTTACTTATTAAATTGTATATGTATTATTATTTTATACCATCTGATTTCTTATAAATGATTTATAAAAGAAAACCTTTTACAAGGATCATGACTACTTTTATTAAAAGTTTTTCTTTAAACTCATAAGTCATGAATCCTAATTACAATAAAACCTATGTATCTCACAGGCATTTTTATGCTGACGTACCTATTTTTACACATGTTTCAGGTGCTGCTTTGTGATGATTGATGATATATGCTACACTTAGGATGGACTCGTGCCCTAGCGACTTTAAAACTTGAAAGATAATAGTTGTACTTATTTGATTGTATTAAAACAATGAGTTCATTTATTCAATAAAACAAAATTATTTATTCCATGGTTGTGAAACAATGATTCTGTTACAACACTCCCCGACGTTTCCGCCACGTTTTGTTGTTTTACGTGGTCGGGGTGTGACAGAAAAGTTGGTACCAGAGCCAATGGTTATAGGGAATTAGGTTATTAGTAATGCTTTGACCTAGACTATAACCTTCCTAGGACCCTAACACAAGTTTTCTTGTGTTTAGTTTTAAAACAATACCGTCAACTATTCTTAGGTGACAACCACAATAAGAACACAAATTTCAATCCTGCTTTGAAAACTAATCATCTGTTCTAGGATAATTTATTGTAAGGTTTTGAACCCTCTAAGTTTTCGAAATCCCGTCAAAGTTTGGTCTAAATAATGTGAACACGTGTAAACTAGAAGGGTGGGTGCCTGTACCCTGAGCTTTCTGTCTAAGGCTAGAGTGTTCGTACAAATCCGCAATATTGGACCAGTCACTCTTACCTGGGAACTCTTGGGGTGAGTGTCCACTTATAGGCGAGCATGTCTCCGCGATACATTATTTTTGACCCATTTACTTTGATTAATCGATGTGTGTCGTTTGTTGCTTCGTAGTAACAAACAAATGACCACCATCTTTGCTTTCATCAAATTTTGTCTCATTTCATTCTTTTCGTCTAATCTTTTCACTTGTTTTCCTTCCTGCTTTCCCTTTTAGAATGCATCCTCGACGCGAAAATCCGCTCCCAAATGCCGAAATGGCACATATTATGGCACATCATATGGCTGCTGTACTCCCAGATATTTTTGCTCAAATGAATCAAGCCATCAATAACCAGAATGCTCCATGCAATTTCAAAAGCTTCAATTCAGCTAACCCACTCAAGTTTAGTGGTTCTGAAGGAGCAACTGGGCTTCTACAGTGGTTCGAGGGCATTGAGAGTACGTTGTGTCACGTTCAATGTCCTGAAATCGAAAAGTAGAGTTTGCCTCCAGTGTATTTCAGAAGAGGGCTCTTACGTGGTGGAACTGAGTTATGAGGGACCGTGGTGCTGAGGTTGCATTAGCATAGACTTGGGCTGAGCTTAGGGCTCTTATGATGAAGGAGTTTTGTCCTCGTCATGAATTGAGAGCTTTAGAAAGAGAATTTGATGACCTGAAGCAAGACAGTCGTGAACATCGGGCCTATACTGATCGTTATGAAGAAGTGAGCCTGCTATGTCCTGTTATGGTTACGCCCGTGGATAAGGCGATTGAGAAATACATTGATGGTCTTCCTGACCTAGTTCAGGATATTGTTATTGGCAGCAACCGTACTACTGTCAGACAAGCCATTGAATTGTCTACCACCCTAACTGAATCCCACATCAGGAAGGGTAAGCTTTTTTCAAAAAGGCGACCCAAGACCATCTGACAAGACTGCTCAAGCGGAGCCAAAGGAAAAACAGGTTGAGGTATCCAAGAAGAAGAAGCGCAAAGCCTCTCAAAACTGCGCCATAACTGCTCAAGACAAACAGGTTACACCAAACCAGCCAGCACAACCTCGCAAAAGGCAAAACTATGTTGGTACCGCACCTTTGTGCAATAAATGCAACCGTCATCATCTGGAGCAAGAGCAATGTCACAAATGTACCCACTGTGGGCGGTTGGGACATTTGATCAATGTTTGCCGTTATGCAAATCAAGCTGCTGCAAACCCTGCTGCTGTTCAAGCACGGTTCCCTCCGGGGTCATGTTATAACTGTGGTGACCTTACTCACTACAGAAACAATTGCCCAAGACTTGTTAACATACCTCCAGCACGTGGACGAGTGTTTAACATCAATGAGGCAAACGTGAACAATGATGCAGCAGTGAACAATTAGTGTTTTGTTATTTCCTTTGGTTGTTATCTTTTGACATTTAAAGACAAGTCAGTTGTTATATAAATAAAAATTCTTCGTTTTTATTTTTGCAAAACTGATACGATTGTGTGAATGTTTGATACAACCTTATGATGCCAACACAAAGACAAACTACTCGTGTGGTTATGTCATTTTTATGATCACTTGTGATCTCCCTAAGAATCTTAAATGCTCATTTCTTTTAAGAAACAAAGCCAAATTCCTCTTAAGATCTTTCTATCTCCATAGTTAGATTCTTATGTTTAAAGTGCCAAATGAAATCCACGGATTGGATTCCTGGTGTGCTTTAAATACCCGTATCCAAAGATAACAAATTAAAAATCAAGTTAATTAATTATGTGATTATGTGCTTATGTGTTCTCTTATATGTTTTGTGTTTATATGTGATCCATCCAAATCCTCGTAGAATCTTCCATATCTCATATGAGAGATTCATAATAGGATATCCAAAGGTACTATCTTAAACCCATAATGGACTTCAACATTGTAGTTAAGTCCCTTGGGTTATAAAGTACTATTCTACAATTGGACCTCCTGAATGGTCTAGTTAAACAGATTGATTATGAAAATCTGGTTAGGAATATCATGAGATGATATAATTGAAAAGATCCCTTTAAAGTGGTCTATTTAAAAAGATTATACAACGGTCTAGTTAAGAAGATCATGTGTTGATCTAGTTAAAAAGCTCGTTCGTTGATCTAGTTAAAAAGACCCTTTGGCGGTCTAGTGTAACACCTCGAAAAATCACGACCAATGAAGTATTGACACGTGTAATAAACCTTAATGATGTCAAACGTTGAATTTAAGGGACTATTTTTTTCGAAAAATCGAAAACTTTGATTATGAAAGAACTGGAAGTATTATCAAACCTAAAATAAGCTTCTAAATAACCTCTTACGGTTTTATATTCACAAATGAGCCACTTGTTAATCAAGTGTAGCCGTTTATGTAATTAATTGAAAGTTTGCGCAATAAAGGGGTAAAAGCGTCAACATGTAAATTCTTACCTCTGAGTGACCTTTTGAAAAACCTAGAGCCTCATGATATTTGATTATACTCTCGGGAATACCAATCATTGGCCATCCAAGGCTTTTATGCCCAAAAGTGAAGTTACGCGCAACTTTGCAAGTATAAGGGACTAAAAGTGTCAATATGTTTAATTATACCTCTGAATGACCTTTTATTGAGCCCGAAGCATTATGATGTTTAATAATACTTTCAAGAATGCCTAATATGGATTAGATGAGGCTTCAATGATATTAAATGATGAGTTACGCAAGTTTGCGCATTAGAGGGACCTAAAGCGTCAAACTGCTAAAGTATACCGATTCGTATGTTATCGGACCTTCCGGAATATGACCATGAGATAAACATACTCTATTTATCCTTATTATAGCTGAGATACAGGCTTAGAGGTGTTTTGGTGCGCAAAAAATAAGCTTTTAAGTCATGCAGGGACTAAAAGTGTCAAAAAGCGCACAAGTTTGCGTTTACGCGCATATCTTACATTCTGAATATCCCCGGACATCCAAAAATTTATGTAAGCACTAAAATATGTTATTTTAGTGTTTGGCTTGATAAAATTCCATTCGTCGCGTCATTTGGTTCGTTTTTCGCGTCCGTCCGTGTTTCGTCGTAATAAACCGAACAACGTGACCGTACGACCAAACGAACCGACATCCGGCATATTTTTGAGCATGTTTCATGTTCCCCATACTTAGGCATCATTTTAGAGCCTTGAAAATGGTTTAGCGGGCCTTAGATGAGTCGGAAATGGCATTTGGAAGTGCAGGGAATAAAACTGTCAACAAATGAAACTTTGTTTGGCTGACCAGGTCCTTACGGACCTCAACACTGTGGATGTTACGGTCCGTAAGCTTAGCCCAGATGCAGAAACTCGTTTTTTTTTGTCTGTTCAGCCCATGTAAACGACAACTATAGCCCTTTAACATTTCCAAAGGCCGCCTAAATGACTCCTAGACACTAGGGACACTTGTGGATGAGTTGTGGTCAGTTGTAGACTTGCATGTCAACAATCTAGTGGGTTTGAATCACTATATAAAGTCCCACATGTTGGCAACATTGATCATTCATTCCCATTTGCATTCCTGATCATTTCTGGAGCTCAAGTGCAATTCCAAATCATCTCTGGTCGTTCATAGGACTCTTGTAAGTTTGCTTAACCTTTCTTAGTTAAGTTTTTGCTTAGTTTTAGCTTAAAAGTCAAACCGTCGTAATTAACGGTTGACTTAACGATTAATCACAAATGGTACAGTGATTTTTCGAATTGAAAGTAGTTATAAGTTGGTAATTATGTGGGCAATAAACCCTTAAAAGGGTTCCCCCTGATTCCCACTCTAACTAGGTCTAATGTCGGGTCAAACTTGTTATTAAAAAGTCAACAGAATGTTATAAATTCTATTTTATGCATAATTAGCAATGTAGAACACATACAACCTGTTTGATCATTAATATAACTTGGTAATTAGTGTAAGAACATGTCTAAACATGTTCAACCCGACAATTTTATGTTTAGACCCGGTTCGGAACCAAAAGTCGCAAAGCTTTGACTTTTGCTTTGACTTCAGTTCTGACCCGTTATGGTATGTTTTAGAAATGCCTTAGAGCTTTATTTGGACCAGGTTACATGCTAGTATAACCCTCTGTGATTATACACCTCGGATCATTAGTTATCCAATTAATATGCATGATTCCGTTAATTGCTCAAATGTTGACCAATATGCCCTTTTCACCTTAAAACGTGATTTTTGAAAATGTAAAAGAGTAGAAACCTTAGTTACTGATATATAAACTTGCACCCAAAATTTTACATCAGTTTGAGGTGTAGATTGAGAGTTATGCTCATTAGCGTAATTAGAAGCTTATTTAGCGATTAAACGACATAATTAGCGTATAGCCTATTTAAACCTACTTTTTGGTATCAAACTTATTACCCACTGATGTAATATATTATTTTGGGATTTTTGAAGATTTTTAATTAATTTTAGGCTGAGCATAACTTATAGTCGTAGGCTTAATCCGGTAATTGTCGGTTTTGCCCTTACGGGCTATAAAATGAGTTTTACACATCTAAATGACTCCAAACCTTTTGCTACTGATTATAAATGATAAATAAATTATTTTAAGCCTTCTGGAATAATAAAAATATCAGCTTTATGCATAGAACCCAGAAACGGATTCTAATCGCCTAATTAAGCGTTTTAACGCCTAGTATGTACTAAAACTATTTTAAACATACAAGGGGTGATACCTACTGATATTTGAGGTAAATTATGATATTTTAATAGTAAGCAAAAGTTTTTTAACTCAAACTTCAGTTTTGAGCTTTACGGCTTATGTGAAATTACCAAAATGCCCCTACGGTGCATAGTTTGGTTATAATTGATAAATTTCACATATATACTTTACCCTACTGTTATAATTTATCAAATTAAGTATTTTGGCTGATTACATCAGACCTGTAACTCAGGTTAATACTTAAACTCTTTTATAACCTTATAAATGACCAAATTACCCCTGCGGGGCATAGTTTGTGTCTAAATTCATTTTGGGTATAATGGAAGGTATCCTATTGATATCACAACATATTTGAGGCATATTAACTTAGGAAACCTGGTTAGGACCCTTATGATTACCTGTTACGCCTCTTGCGCGTTCGGTTCGGCTTATGTAACTAGTTTACATAAATTAGCCGAAACGGGTCAAACCTTATCGGTTTCACCCCAAAATTCAGAATGTGCCTAGATTACCCATATTAAACAAGCATACAAGCTTTCTGGGTCAAAAACACATTCTAAAACGGTCTCTGCCCTATCGTGCGATTGAACCGTATCTTTCTTCAAAAACTAACCGGTCTAAGCTTAGGTTTAATTAAAGACCCGTTAGCATTCTAATTGGTTATTTATACCATCATTCCAGACTAGAGCCTTCCGGTAAATTGTACCTACGCTTACTTAAGTGAATACGGCTGAGTTATTATAATTCTTGCTATTTAAGACAGGAGCTAGCTCAGGTAAATACTCTTAACTTATTTTCCCTATTACGGGCTTGGGATACGGTAATATAAATACCGCATGGTCAGGTATGGGATTCAAAGACCAATGAGTTGGGAAATCCAAATAACCTGTTTTAATTCTTATTGCTTGACTGAAACATTGGGGGTTAATGCGACCGTGTCCTGGATATCCTTGACTCATTAAATGCAATGGCCACGACCTAAGCACGGGGTGTAGGCATACACCTGACAGATGCCATATGTTTATTAATTAATTATACCCAATAAGGGATTCCTAATAAGGGAATAGTGGTGTGTCGGTTAATCTTGAACCGGCATAGAACCGGGCCCCGTATGTAGAGCAAGTTATGTAAAACTGATAACATGAAATATAGTTTGTCCCAAGTATAAAAGATTAATTTTGCCTTGAGCATTTTAATCAAAGTGTCAAAATATCTTCGTGCCTTGAACACCTAAACCAATTTTCTTAAATTCTTTTCAAATGAGTCAGTTGAGTGTATTTACCAGTGAAAACTGACGTATTTTCCAAAGTCTAAGTGACAGGTACAAGTACGTAATAGGCTGGAAGCTGCTCAGGGCGTTAATAAGGAATCTTGCAAGTTCTAGGCGTCTAAAGTCTGTTGAACAATATTTATGTTTTAAGATCCGCCTATGGATCCTTTACTTTCCGTTGTAATACTTGGATATTACTTTATATTCGGATTGTAATATATTTATCTTTTGCTTCCGCTGTGCATTTATATATTGTGATTGTTTGACTATGATGATATCAACTACGTCATGATACTCCCCACCGTGCCCACCGGTCATACGTGGAAATATCGGGGTGTGACAGGTTGGTATCAGAGCCAACACTGAGTGAATTAAACACTAGTCTTTTGTGTTTAATCTCAGTTACACAGTTGCACATTCTTGAGTCTAGACGAGAACATAGGACAAATTCTAATTCGTTTTATTTTGTCCTTATTTGATTCCTTTGTTATTTTTCTGATTAGCCCTTGCATGGGCAAGCCATTTTCTGTAGAAGTCCCGTTTAGGGCAACCATATACTTGTTTAAATTTTAAAGGAATGATTATATTAAAAATATCATTCCTATATTATAAAATCTACCATTATAATAAAATGGCAATATCTAAAAAGAACAAGACCTAGCTCATGTGTCATTTTAAGACAGGGCCAAGACGGTAGTTCCACAATTAGATTCAGATCCTTGTTAACATTTCAATTTAGGATTGTTCTGCGTTAAATATTAAAGGAATCTTAAAAGTAAAACCTAGCCTAAATGTCAATGCAGACATGGCCAAGATGGTAAAACCTAGCCTAAATGTCAATGCAGACATGGCCAAGATGGTAAAACCTAGCCTAAATGTCATTGCAGACATGGCCAAGACAGTAAAACCTATCCAAAAGATTCCAATCCCTGTTAACATCTGTAAGTATGTTAACATTTTTGGTAAACTGTGAATCGTTAAAGTCACACAGGCCATCTTTAAAAAAAAAAAGGGTTAATCTAAATTCCCTTATTTGAAATAATCATCCATTAGTGATGAAGTGCCTACGGGCCAAACTTGTTGTCAGATAAGACAACGACCGTGGTGGTCTCTGACCCCCGTCTAAAGATGTTGGACTACGTCCAAGCATAATAGTTTGTATAATCAATGCGATCCTGACTAATATCATCAAATGAAGATGATCATATTATAAACATCCCTTAGAAGGGAAGTGCCTACGGGCTATAGTTAACGTCCTCTGAGACTAAAGACAGTGGTAGCCTATAACTCCATGTCAAGAAAAGGTAATGAACTAGGATTCAAACCTCAATGCTTTGATTCTCTGAAATCATAGCTGATAATTTATAAATGTCCATGTGACTAGGCCTTTCGTGCCACTAGTAAAACTGTTATTGTTTTCATAATTAGGATAAGTTATAATATAAATCCCAAATAAATGTGAATGATAAATTAACCAAATATGGTCTATGTTTACCATGGTTAATGAATTGCCATAAAAGACAATTCCATAATAAACTCCCAAATAAACTATTGTCATTGTTTTATGCAACAGTTCAATTATAATGGCTAACTCGGATGAAATAAATAGTCACCCAAGGGAGAATAATGATAACGCCCGGATTAATTTAACGGGTGCTGAATTGAAGGCGTTAGTAGACGACGCTGTTACAAGGGCCTTAGAACGACAGTATGAAGAGTATAGTGGGACTTGAAGTAGGACCCTATCAACACCACATACAAAGCCACCCCCAAGAAGGATGAACCCAAGAAGGAAGATGACGAGCGTCACTCTTCTAATCATCACAGTGATCCGTCTCAACAGATCATACTGAATCAAGGACCCCGTGATAAGGGTTGCTCCTACAAGTACTTTATTTCATGTAAACCCCGGGATTTCACTGGGGAGGAATGAGCTGTAGATTGTATGACATGGTTAGATGAGATGGATACAGTTATGGATATCAGCGGATGCGCTGAGAGGGATGTGGTCAAGTTTGTGTCGCAATTATTTAAGGGTGAGGCCTTAGCCTGGTGGAGATCGTTGATTCAAGCCACCGGGAAGATCCCTTTGTACAACATGACTTGGGATCAGTTCGTTGCTCTTATCAAAGAAAATTACTGTCCTCAACATGAAGTTGAGAAGATCGAGACAGAATTCTTGACATTAGTCATGGAGAACTTAGATTGTCAAGCATACCTTACAAGTTTCAATACCAAGTCTCGATTGGTTCCTTATTTGATCACACCGGAACCAAAGCGAATAGCTCGCTTTATTGGGGGTCTAGCCCCAAGAATAAAGGCAAGTGTGAAAGCAACGAGACGTACTACATTCAGGTCAGCGGCAGATCTGTCGCTATCTCTCACACTCGATGTGGTTAGAAACAAGGCTGCCAAGGCCTCTAAAGATGGAAAGCGTAAAAGGGAGGAGGATAACTCCCAGAATCCTAAGAAGAGAAAATTCAAGTTCAACAATAACCAACCGGATTCCAACAAGAAGCCTACATGCAAAACCTGCAAAAGAAGACACTGGGGACAGTGTCGATCAAACCAAAAGATAAAGCAATGTGGCATCTGCAAAAGAACGGGCCACCAGTCCCACGAATGTAGGGACATAAAGAATGCAACCTGTTTCAGCTGTGGCGAAAAGGGCCACATCAGTACTAATTGCCCTGAGGCTGCCAAGGAAGGAGCAGCTAAGTCTGGGATAGATAAGAAAGGAAACGCCTAAACTAACGGGTGAACGCCAGAGACAGTGCATATCAATATTAGCATTAGGTACGTGTAACATCCCGAAAATATAAGTTCATAAAATTTACAATTTAATTGTAAATAAATTAGTAAAATAAATTAACTAGGGGTGACACTAACCTAGTTAGATAATGACTAGTGAGTAGTTAAAGGACAAAAAGGGGACTAAAGGAAATTAGAGGGACCAAAAGTGATTAAACTAAAGTTTAGTTTAATAAAACATGAAAAATAAAAATCTCAAACACACATACGTGTGTGAGATCGACCAGACAAGAGCAGGGGGCGACCAAGTTCATCAAAACCCTAGTTCAGCATAAAATCTCTAAATTGAAGGATCAAACTCAGTCCAAATCAAAATCCGAACATAGATTAGTGATCCTCATCACAAGGGGGTTACAAGGTATGTAAAATTTGGTGTTAATTCTCTGTTTGAAATTCTCATAAAATTGGGAAATCTGAAATTAGATGATGCATATTTGTGATTTGGTTAGCTTAGTGATGAGATGGTGTCTAGAAGTAAAACCTAGACAACTACATGTGAAATCATGTCCAAATTCAGGAAATTCCGTGAACACATTGAAGGTGCGTTATGGGTTTTACAAGATAATGATGAACACTAGGGTTTAGAATGATTAGTCTAGTGTAATTTGATCATAGAAAGTGATTTCAGAAAAAGTATGATGTTTAGGGATAAACCCTAGATGATTTCTTGTCAAAATCTTGCATGATACTTGTAGGGTTCATAATC
Source organism: Helianthus tuberosus (assembly GCA_030545235.1). Classification (NCBI taxonomy): domain Eukaryota; kingdom Viridiplantae; phylum Streptophyta; class Magnoliopsida; order Asterales; family Asteraceae; genus Helianthus; species Helianthus tuberosus. Next base: position 10,763,487 of record CM060433.1, on the reverse strand, counting down.
ACCATTGTAGGTGATTAATAAGTTGTAGAAACTTGGTAAAAACTAAGATCATGATTCTTATTCTAGTGTAATCTGAGTTTTATGAGGTACTTTCTGAAATTTGGAAGTTAAAACATGTGTAAATGTGACTAATTGAAGTTGATTTAGATGATTATTACAAGTCATGAACTTGGTTTTTATGATGTAAAAATCTGACCCGCTAGGTGTTTGTTAAAATGCCTAAGTGGGGATTAAAATGTTAAAAATCAGATGAAAATGCAGATTTGATTATTATAGAGAATTATGCGTTAATGATTATGAAAAGAGTTCTAAGTTGATTGTAAATTGAACTCTTTAGGCAAAGAATCCGGATCGTCAAGCGGACAAGCCGGAGCGGATACGCGTTTGAAGGGTGTGCTCTAAAGGTACACGACTTGTCGACTCGTTACACTTACGTAGATAAGCCTAGTCGTAATTATGTCTAATGTTGTTATAGCGAAAATAGTTGCGTTTGGTAAGTCTAAGAAGTGATGGAATTCACTCGACAAATCAAACGGGTCAAAAGAAATAGTTGAAATAGGTATGATGTCGAAATAGTGAAATTGAAACCCTTTGGTAAGTCTAAGAATTAATGGAATTCACTCGATAAACCAAACAGGTTGATTTATGGTGTAAATTATTGTACTAGTGTTTTAGAGAGTTGAAAAGGCGATAACAATCACAAGAGCATTAAGCCATGAGATTGGTAAAGAAATGCGGGTGATAACAAGTCCCGGATGTTGGGTATAAAGTGCCATAAGCTTCCTAGTTATATGATAGTGAAATGAGTAAAGTTAGGACGGGTCGAATAATCAAATAAAGCATGGATATTGCTTCGTAATATGATTGATTGGTATTTTGTTATCAAACGATAATTGACATATTAAAACACAATAATTTAGTATGTTGATTTGTTAAAATAAAAGATTTGAGAAATTGGTGTGGGCAAAACAAACAAAACAGTCAAAACAATCAAAACATGCAATTGCAGAGACTACCGTAAGTTACGGTACCACCGTAACTTACGGTAGAGGCCAAAGTCTTACAGTGACATTCTTCTGAGTTACGGTGGACCAGTGTATTAAAGTGACTACCGTAACTTACGGTAGGAACCGTAAGTTACGGTAGAGCCTGAATTTTTTTTATAAATTTTGTATAATTATAACCAATCGAATCCACTTTGATTGTAGTTTCGATTAAGTGTTATTTCTAAGGATTCTAATACTAATGTTTTATGTAAACATTTCAGTTTAGGTATTCAAGAATTACGGATGACGATCAAGCAAACTTTTGAAGAACCGAACACGAACTTTTGAAGCTTCCGCATAAGTTAACTCAGTTTAAACAATGTTATGATGTAACTTGTTTGCTAGACAACTTATGGATGTTTAAAATAGTTGGTAGATGACTAATGTGGTTACTTAAAACCTTACTTTTGGAATTTATGGTATAAATGGATTGTAGTATTTATATATATCGCATATTTACATTTATTTATGTAAAAAAAATGGGTGTTACAAGTTGGTAATCAGAGTTTAAGGTTGTCAACAAAGTGTTCGGTTCAAGCTTGATCGATCTTCCGGTAAGGATTAATATTTATTTCAGTAGATCTTATTCCATGTAAGTGAAAGAAATGGAAATAAATGTGTACGGGAAGAGCGTGTTAATACACTCAAACCCGGAAAGTGCACTAAAAGAGAACGGTCAAAGCAAGTTACGAACTTGGCTAAACCGAAGCAAACAAAGCTATGTTATAAATGAGATGTTTAATAATCGATGTAAACATTTCAATTTCAAGATGACGGAAAGAAGGGAGGAGTGTATGAATACGCTCGAACCCGGGAAAATACACTAAGTAAGAAAGGTAAGGCAAGATATATACTTGACCAAACCGAAAAAGAATAATACATTATTTATGATTGAGTAAGAGTGATATAAATTTCCGTATAATAAGATGGAAATGAATTAAATAATTATTGATAAATCGTGATGGATGTTTCAGTTAAAGAAATGTCCGGAGTAACCGGGGATGATTCGACATCTCAATTGACTGAACATATGAAAGCTAAGATTTCAGAGGAGGCCGGAAAAGCTCTAGAAAATAGTCTATCACAGTATATTGATAGATTACAAACCACAATCGTGCCGGTAGAGAACGATATGATGGCTGAATTGAAAGACAGCATACTACAAGAAATAGAAGAAAGGAGGGGGTTGGATATGAATCCAAGATCCGTAGAGAAGTCCAAATCTAATAAAGCTCCCAAGACGGGAGTTACAAAAAGTGTGTTACATCAGTGTAGATATTGTGGAAAAATTCACAAGGGAACATGTGGTAAGCCAAGACATAAAAAGTCTAAATGTCCAGAGAGGCTTGGAACCAAGGGCACAACCGACACAAAGTCTGATGCCCAGAAATCAAGGACAAAGTTGTTTTATATAACAGCCACGGAGGCTAAAGCTGAACCTGATGTCGTTTCAGGTATACTCTTGTAAATTAAATTTCAGCATGAATTTTTAATTATTACGAGTGCAAACAAATCGTTTGTTCTATAACGATTTATTTGACATTCTACATTAGTGTTAACGAAATTACCAAGGCCATGAAAAAAATAGAAAGTGGTAATAATAAAAGTTCTATTGCTTATAAAAGGTGCTGAAACTGTGCGTTGAGCATCGAGGTAAAAATAATCATGATAAATATTGCCTTGGGAAGGGGTGCTCGCAAACTCGAACCCGAGAACGTAATGAAAGATAAGCGTCATAATAGGAAGGGTGTAATAACACCCAAACCCTGGGAGTTTACAATAGTAAAGATGACAAGGACATGTTATAGACTAAGCCAAAACTAAATGAAACATATAGAAACATCGTTTATGTCAATAAACGATGTGGATAAATTCCATACAACGATATGAAACAATAACATGAAATGAATTGATTTTGTTATTGTAACAATGGGTTAAAGTCAGAAATTAAGAGATTAAGATTTGGATAAGAATATTCTCGAAAAAGAAACTAAATGGACGATATGTAATATTTGTTGCTGTAAATAATGAAATACCAATAAATTTGGATTTAAAAGCTCGGGTATGGGTAGATACCTAAGTAACATGTTACTAATAAACTCCTCCTGAGGAAGAACGATAATCACCTTGATGAGGGTGAACATGTAAAAGAATTAGTAAGACAAACATTATGAAAGCGTTAGAATAAGAACGAGTAAACCCCAAAGGCTGAATAACAATAACAGTAGTTTACCAAATAAGACTTGAGACATGGGCCTTCGGGACATTTGTAAAAGAAACAGACCTAAGGGTCGCTGACAAAAGAAAGGCAGTGCACGGATTAATTAAGTAAAGTGCTTGATAATAAAAGTAAATGGAAGCCTGATAATGGGAGCATATTACATTAAGATAATGAGCCCAAGGGAAAGGATAAGAATCAAGTAAACGAAAATATGAATCGACAATTTAGAATGTCAAGGCATAAGGATAAAGTTGACTGTCATAGGCGATGGAACTCACGCGAACAAGTCAAACCAGACGAGTGAAAGAATAAAAGACTTGGTTGGGTAAAAGCGGTGGATTTTGCTGATACGACCAAATAAATCGAGAAACAAAGTCTTAAGGAATGCCGGAAGGGTTGCTATGAAAATAATATCGATAAAATACTCAATTAATTGGTATGTTTTCAGATAAATGCATAACCAACAGTCGAGAACGCGAATTAAAAGTCAAGAGACTCGGATTAAGAGTTATGACTGAAAAAACGATAAAATTTTGCAAAAACAGAAAATTCGATATTTATGTTCAACTACTTGAATGTTGGGCGGGTTGAATAAAGTATAGTGGTTGATATCCCAAGTAAGCGCAACCTGGATAATGAAAGCGTGAAATATTATTGAATCTATGGGATAGGTCATAAAAGAGTATGAAAGGGAAAATGTAAACCAATGAAAACGGAGTGTTAAAAACATCAAGATCAAGAACCCGGGTAACGGGTTGAAAGGAAATAGAGGCATAAACCAAATAACGGCATGAGTAAAATAAACCGACACGAAGGACACATAAGAAGTCATAGAGTCGGAAAGATAATCCGAAAGAAAATGAGTGTAGCCTTAGACTAAGGTCAAGGTAAAAACTAAACATGGCGTGATGTGATCACGGACACAAAAGTAATATAGAATGTAATCACGTTATAGTGTAAATGACTAGATATGGAAGTGTAAACACGCAAAAGGGCCGATGATGGCAATATTGCATACCCGAATGACGAGGTATGAGGTAAAATGGTGACCAATTAGTTTAGGCAATAAAACAAGTTGTAGCCTAAATAACACTGTGACCTAGGTAGAGCGCTTGTTAATATAAAGCTAGCATCAAGTAAGTATGACTTACACTAGTCTTATATTTTAGAATATTCTCTATCGTATTAGTTACGAATAAGATAAACACATAGTTGAGGTATGATGTTTCGGCGTGTAGACGTACGGAACAAGATAGTTGAGCATGACAAGAAACCATGTGGAGGGTTTAAAAAGGAGTTAAATCGGTAATTCGATCATTTTATGACAAATGGAAAATGAACTTTTAAATGATTACCTTATTGGGTAAACCGAATGTTTTAAAAGAGGGTCGGGCGTTTCGAAAAGCATAATGACTTTTCAAACAAGATCATAACTCAAAAGAAGAATTATGGGTCAAACATGCTCTCAAAAGACCTTGTAGTAATTGAAAGACGAAAAAGGACCAAAACGCCCTTGTTAGCTAATTCGAACAAACAACCTTTAAAGGTTGTTTGGAAACGAGTTTTATGATAGGTAAATACTTAGACTAAGTATAGAAGCTGAAAGAGGTATTATATTAGTCAAATGGCACTATTTGAGTTTTTGCCGTAAAATAATGATTCGAGAGGTAAAATTTGGTTTATATAGATCACCACATTAAACCCACCGTAAATACAGTTGTGGTGGGAGATTGTAGGATAAGAAATGTGGTGATAGAATGCTAGAAGCAATTGAGAAACAAACAAATTGATCAAGTCAAGATCATGTAGGAGCATAGGAAAGGTTCAGACTCTACGTGGGAGGCTGAAGAAGAGATGCGACGTCTCTACCCTACATTATTTGGTACGTACTTCAGTTTCGGGGACGAAACCCTTTTAAGGGGGATGGACTTGTAACATCCCGAAAATATAAGTTCATAAAATTTACAATTTAATTGTAAATAAATTAGTAAAATAAATTAACTAGGGGTGACACTAACCTAGTTAGATAATGACTAGTGAGTAGTTAAAGGACAAAAAGGGGACTAAAGGAAATTAGAGGGACCAAAAGTGATTAAACTAAAGTTTAGTTTAATAAAACATGAAAAATAAAAATCTCAAACACACATACGTGTGTGAGATTGACCAGACAAGAGCAGGGGGCGACCAAGTTCATCAAAACCCTAGTTCAGCATAAAATCTCTAAATTGAAGGATCAAACTCAGTCCAAATCAAAATCCGAACATAGATTAGTGATCCTCATGACAAGAGGGTTACAAGGTATGTAAAATTTGGTGTTAATTCTCTGTTTGAAATTCTCATGAAATTGGGAAATCTGAAATTAGATGATGCATATTTGTGATTTGGTTAGCTTAGTGATGAGATGGTGACTAGAAGTAAAACCTAGACAACTACATGTGAAATCATGTCCAAATTCAGGAAATTCCATGAACACATTGAAGGTGCGTTATGGGTTTTACAAGATAATGATGAACACTAGGGTTTAGAATGATTATTCTAGTGTAATTTGATCATAGAAAGTGATTTCAGAAAAATTATGATGTTTAGGGATAAACCCTAGATGATTTCTTGTCAAAATCTTGCATGATACTTGTAGGGTTCATAATCACCATTGTAGGTGATTAATAAGTTGTAGAAACTTGGTAAACACTAAGATCATGATTCTTATTCTAGTGTAATCTGAGTTTTATGAGGTACTTTCTGAAATTTGGAAGTTAAAACATGTGTAAATGTGACTAATTGAAGTTGATTTAGATGATTATTACAAGTCATGAACTTGGTTTTTATGATGTAAAAATCTGACCCGCTAGGTGTTTGTTAAAATGCCTAAGTGGGGATTATAATGTTAAAAATCAGATGAAAACGTAGATTTGATTATTATAGAGAATTATGCGTTAATGATTATGAAAAGAGTTCTAAGTTGATTGTGAATTGAACTCTTTAGGCAAAGAATCCGGATCGTCAAGCGGACAAGCCGGAGCGGATACGCGTTTGAAGGGTGTGCTCTAAAGGTACGCGACTTGTCGACTCGTTACACTTACGTAGATAAGCCTAGTCGTAATTATGTCTAATGTTGTTATAGCGAAAATAGTTGTGTTTGGTAAGTCTAAGAAGTGATGGAATTCACTCGACAAATCAAACGGGTCAAAAGAAATAGTTGAAATAGGTATGATGTCGAAATAGTGAAATTGAAACCCTTTGGTAAGTCTAAGAATTAATGGAATTCACTCGACAAACCAAACAGGTTGATTTATGGTGTAAATTGTTGTACTAGTGTTTTAGAGAGTTGAAAAGGCAATAACAATCACAAGAGCATTAAGCCATGAAATTGGTAAAGAAATGCGGGTGATAACAAGTCCCGGATGTTGGGTATAAAGTGCCATAAGCTTCCTAGTTATATGATAGTGAAATGAGTAAAGTTAGGACGGGTCGAATAATCAAATAAAGCATGGATATTGCTTCGTAATATGATTGATTGGTATTTTGTTATCAAACGATAATTGACATATTAAAACACAAGAATTTAGTATGTTGATTTGTTAAAATAAAAGATTTGAGAAATTGGTGTGGGCAAAACAAACAAAACAGTCAAAACATGCAATTGCAGAGACTACCGTAAGTTACGGTACCACCGTAACTTACGGTAGAGGCCAAAGTCTTACGGTGACATTCTTCTGAGTTACGGTGGACCAGTGTATTAAAGTGACTACCGTAACTTACGGTAGGAACCGTAAGTTACGGTAGAGCCTGAAATTTTTTTATAAATTTTGTATAATTATAACTAATCGAATCCACTTTGATTGTAGTTTCGATTAAGTGTTATTTCTAAGGATTCTAATACTAATGTTTTATGTAAACATTTCAGTTTAGGTATTCAAGAATTACGGATGACGATCAAGCAAACTTTTGGATAACCGAACACGAACTTTTGAAGCTTCCGCATAAATTAACTCAGTTTAAACAATGTTATGATGTAACTTGTTTGCTAGACAACTTATGGATGTTTAAAATAGTTGGTAGATGACTAATGTTGTTACTTTAAAACCTTACTTTTGGAATTTATGGTATAAATGGATTGTAGTATTTATATATATCGCATATGTACATTTATTTATGTAAAAAAATGGGTGTTACAGTACGTCCTTACCTTTTAGCATCGATTGTACCTGCTAAGTATTTTACGTTAATGCAAGGGATAATAAACCTTTAGTAAACCATAAGCTTAGCAAACTTTTGATTGCATTCATAAGAACTTCAGATATTAAAAATGAGGTATAATTTACCAATGGAATCTTTAATGACCCTCTCTCCCATCCTCGGAGATAATCCTTTCATAAGAATCTGGAGTACTCTTCCCCAGAAAGAGTACGACAATATATATTATTTTATTCTATTATTTTCTCATTATTTTATATCGCCTGCGAATGCCAAACTATGTTTGATAAGAGTGCCATATGAGGATTGGCGTATCCTAGTGTGTCCCATAGATTGCTTCCATGCCTGATCAGTATGGAGGTTTAATGCATGGAACCCCTGAGATATCCCAATGGTCATATTGTACTAAAGTCGACTAGTAGTATTCAAAGAAGATATCCAATATAAAATGTCCTTATAAGTATCTCTACTTAGGGCATCCTTGCATTTGTAAAGAGAATGTGTCATTTATCTGACACCGACATCGATAGATGAACCAAAGCCTGGAAATACAGACATCTCTAACACCTCTGTGTGTCATAATTATCTTCTTTATAAGAATTACCATGTTTACATTCTGAGAGGCAAGTGGCTGTTAGGACAAACATCCCGCTTAGGGCTGCAATTATTGTAAAAGCCTTATATCTGTTAGTACCAACGGAATAGGAAGAACTAAGAGCCAAATCGATAAGTTTTTAGAGAAAATTTCATAAAGACAAATTTTTTTTTTCGAAGTTCTAAGTACTCCGATTTATATAAATAAGAAAGACGGATCATCTTGCTTATGCATTGATTACTGCAACCCTATTCAGGCAACAATTAAGAATCGCTATTACCTGCCCAGGATCGTCGGTTGGTTCGACTAGCTGTAAGGTTTAGCTATTCTTTGAGATTAGTTAAGCAGTGGTTGGAATAACAATCTCACCATAAAATAAGTTTTTCTATAGCAATTATTATGTAAGTATCAAGGCTACTCCTTTGGAGACCTTGTATAGATGGAATGTTAAACATCTATTGTTAGATAGAGAATTGGTAAGTCCAATTATCAGGATCTGAAAGTTGCCTAGGAAACAACAAATAAGATCATACAAATCCATAATCGATTGTAAGTTGCCAGTATACGGCAGGAAATCAATGATTTATGAAATATGGCAACCCTCCTAAGTTCTGGTTAAAAGATAAGGTTCAACAAAAGATAACACCCTAGAAGGGTGTGCCGAGTTGTAATTTTCAGGTTAGTTAAGCTCGGAATATATAAAGTCATTCGAAGGATTCGAATGTATCAAGACTAAATAGCTTACGAGCTAAGACCTAATTTAGGAGCTTGGTGGAACGCGCAATGTGACCCACACTAATAATTTAGCGACGTGTCACCAATAAGTCGAAATGCACTATCACATAATGATATGCAGATCTATGATAGTGTGAACAACCTATGTCGATTGAGAATCGACAGGTTAAGGAGCTCCAAAAGAAAGTATGCACCTATTGTATAGGTCAACTTGGATACCCTTAGAGGCCCAAATATACTATGGAAGTTAAATCCATGATACGATAGAAAGTACTTCCTTTACTTTAAGCAAATATCGAGGTCGAGATTTCTTTTAAGGGGGTGAGGATGTAACACCTCGAAAAATCACGACCAATGAAGTATTGACACGTGTAATAAACCTTAATGAAGTCAAACGTTGAATTTAAGGGACTAATTTTTTCAAAAAATCGAAAACTTTGATTATGAAAGAACTATAAGTATTATCATACCTAAAATAAGATTCTAAATAACCTCTTACGGTTTTATATTCACAAATGAGCCACTTGTTAATCAAGTTTAGCCGTTTATGTAATTAATTGAAAGTTTGCGCAATAAAGGGGTAAAAGTGTCAACATGTAAATTCTTACCTCTGAGTGACCTTTTTACAAACCGAGAGTCTCATGATATTTTATTATACTCTCGGGAATGCCAATCATTGGCCATCCAAGGCTTTTATGCCCAAAAGTGAAGTTACGCGCAACTTTGCAAGTATAAGGGACTAAAAGTGTCAATATGTTTAATTATACCTCTGAATGACCTTTTATTGAGCCCGAAGCATTATAATGTTTAATAATACTTTCAAGAATGCCTAATATGTATTATATGAGGCTTCAATGATATTAAATGATGAGGTACGCAAGTTTGCGCATTAGAGGGACCTAAAGCGTCAAACTGCTAAAGTATACCGATTCGTATGTTATCGGACCTTCCGGAATATGACCATGAGATAAACATACTCTATTTATCCTTATTATAGCTGAGATACAGGCTTAGAGGTGTTTTGGTGCGCAAAAAATAAGCTTTTAAGTCATGCAGGGACTAAAAGTGTCAAAAAGCGCACAAGTTTGCGTTTACGCGCATATCTTACATTCTGAACATCCCCGAACATCCAAAAATTTATGTAAGCACTAAAATATGTTATTTTAGTGTTTGGCTTGATAAAATTCCATTCGTCGCGTCATTTGGTTCATTTTTCGCGTCCGTCCGTGTTTCGTCGTAATAAACCGAACAACGTGACCGTACGACCAAACGAACCGACATCCGGCATATTTTTGAGCATGTTTCATGTTCCCCATACTTAGGCATCATTGTAGAACCTTGAAAATGGTTTAACGGGCCTTAGATGAGTCGGAAATGGCATTTGGAAGTGCAGGGACTAAAACTGTCAACAAATGAAACTTTGTTTGGCTGACCAGGTCCTTACGGACCTCAACACTGTGGATGTTACGGTCCGTAAGCTTAGCCCAGATGCAGAAACTCGTTTTTTTGTCTGTTCAGCCCATGTAAACGAAAACTATAGCCCTTTAACACTTCCAAAGGCCGCCTAAATGACTCCTAGACACTAGGGACACTTGTGGATGAGTTGTGGTCAGTTGTAGACTTGCATGTCAACAATCTAGTGGGTTTGAATCACTATATAAAGTCCCACATGTTGGCAACATTGATCATTCATTCCCATTTGCATTCCTGGTCATTTCTGGAGCTCAAGTGCAATTCCAAATCATCTCTGGTCGTTCATAGGACTCTTGTAAGTTTGCTTAACCTTTCTTAGTTAAGTTTTTGCTTAGTTTTAGCTTAAAAGTCAAACCGTCGTAATTAACGATTGACTTAACGATTAATCACTAATGGTCCAGTGATTTGTCGAATTGAAAGTAGTTATAAGTTGGTAATTATGTGGGCAATAAACCCTTAAAAGGGTTCCCCCTGATTCCCACTCTAACTAGGTCTAATGTCGGGTCAAACTTGTTATTAAAAAGTCAACAGAATGTTTAAATTCTATTTTATGCATAATTAGCAATGTAGAACACATACAACCTGTTTGATCATTAATATAACTTGGTAATTAGTGTAAGAACATGTCTAAACATGTTCAACCCGACAATTTTATGTTTAGACCCGGTTCGGAACCAAAAGTCGCAAAGCTTTGACTTTTGCTTTGACTTTTGCTTTGACTTCAGTTCTGACCCGTTATGGTATGTTTTAGAAATTCCTTAGAGCTTTATTTGGACCAGGTTACATGTTAGTATAACCCTCTGTGATTATACACCTCGGATCATTAGTTATCCAATTAATATGCATGATTTCGTTAATTGCTCAAATGTTGACCATTATACCCTTTTCACCTTAAAACGTGATTTTTGAAAATTTAATAGAGTAGAAACCTTAGTTACTGATATATAAACTTGCACCCAAAATTTGACATCAGGTTGAGGTGTAGATTGAGAGTTATGCTCATTAGCGTAATTAGAAGCTTATTTAGTGATTAAACGACATAATTAGCGTATAGCCTATTTAAACCTACTTTTTGGTATCAAACTTATTACCCACTGATGTAATATATTATTTTGGGATTTTTGAAGATTTTTAATTAATTTTAGGATGAGCATAACTTATAGTCGTAGGCTTAATCCGATAATTGTCGGTTTTGCCCTTACGGGCTATAAAATGAGTTTTACACATCTAAATGACTCCAAACCTTTTGCTACTGATTATAAATGATAAATAAATTATTTTAAGCCTTCTGGAATAATAAAAATATCAGCTTTATGCATAGAACCCAGAAACGGCTTCTAATCGCCTAATTAAGCGTTTTAACGCCTAGTATGTACTAAAACTATTTTAAACATACAAGGGGTGATACCTACTGATATTTGAGGTAAATTATGATATTTTAACATTAAGCAAAAGTTGTTTAACTCAGACTTCAGTTTTGAGCTTTACGGCTTATGTGAAATTACCAAAATGCCCCTACGGTGCATAGTTTGGTTATAATTGATAAATTTCACATATATACTTTACCCTACTGTTATAATTTATCAAATTAAGTATTTTGGCTGATTACATCAGACCTGTAACTCAGGTTAATACTTAAACTCTTTTATAACCTTATAAATGACCAAATTACCCCTGCGGGGCATAGTTTGTGTCTAAATTCGTTTTGGGGCTAATGGAAGGTATCCTATTGATATCACAACATATTTGAGGTATATTAACTTAGGAAACATGGTTAGGACCCTTATGATTACTCGTTACGCCTCTTGCGCGTTCGGTTCGGCTTATGTAACTAGTTTACATAAATTAGCCGAAACGGGTCAAACCTTATCGGTTTCACCCCAAAATTCAGAATGTGCCTAGATTACCCATATTAAACAAGCATAAAAGCTTTCCGGGTCAAAACCACATTCTAAAACGGTCTCCGCCCTATCGTGCGATTGAACCGTATCTTTCTTCAAAAACTAACCGGTCTAAGCTTAGGCTTAATTAAAGACCCATTAGCATTCTAATTGGTTATTTATACCATCATTCCAGACTAGAGCCTTCCGGTAAATTGTACCTACGCTTACTTAAGTGAATACGGCTGAGTTATTATAATTCTTGCTATTTAAGACAGGAGCTAGCTCAGGTAAATACTCTTAACTTATTTTCCCTATTACGGGCTTGGGATACGGTAATATAAATACCTCATGGTCAGGTATGGGATTCAAAGACCAATGAGTCGGGAAATCCAAATAACCTGTTTTAATTCGTATTGCTTGACTGAAACATTGGGGGTTAATGTGACCGTGTCCTAGATATCCTTGACTCATTAAATGCAATGGCCACGACCTAAGCACGGGGTGTAGGCATACACCTGATAGATGCCATATGTTTATTAATTAATTATACCCAATAAGGGATTCCCAATAAGGGAATAGTGGTGTGTCGGTTAATCTTGAACCGGCATAGAACCGGGCCCCGTATGTAGAGCAAGTTATGTAAAACTGATAACATGAAATATAGTTTGTCCCAAGTATAAAAGATTAATTTTGCCTTGAGCATTTTAATCAAGGTGTCAAAATATCTTCGTGCCTTGAACACCTAAACCAATTTTCTTAAACTCTTTTCAAATGAGTCAGTTGAGTGTATTTACCAGTGAAAACTGATGTATTTTCCAAAGTCTAAGTGACAGGTACAAGTACGTAATAGGCTGGAAGCTGCTCAGGGCGTTAATAAGGAATCTTGCAAGTTCTAGGCGTCTAAAGTCTGTTGAACAATATTTATGTTTTAAGATCCGCATGTGGATCCTTTACTTTCCGTTGTAATACTTGGATATTACTTTATATTCGGATTGTAATATATTTATCTTTTGCTTCCGCTGTGCATTTATATATTGTGATTGTTTGACTATGATGATATCAACTACGTCACGATACTCCCCACCGTGCCCACCGGTCATACGTGGAAATATCGGGGTGTGACATCTAGTCAAGTCGCTTCATGTTTATTCAATTGATTTTTTCCCCTACGCATTATGAAATTCAGTGCACATAAACCACAGGAAGTTTTGTCATGTGTTAAGACCTATAGTGACAAGAGTAATGATACGGGAGAAGTCTTGGACCTCGACCAATGTCATTTATTGTTACACTCCCTAATTCTGATTTCAAGCACACATAAGTTTCCTATGATAAGTCTTCATGAGAAACGTTCTTTCGTCCGTAGTTCGAAACCCCATGTTTTGTTACTACAAGGACATCACTTTGAGGGTTGACAATTTCGCTAAGAATCTTAACCTGGCCCAGAGTTTTACTTAAGGGTTCAATGGATTTGTTTGAAAGCGAAACCGTCACAGCTGTCTTCACAAGTTTCCTCTAGAATTAAATTTCGGGACAAAATTTCCTGAAGTAGGGGAGATTGTGACATAGCTTAGAAATAAGCTTTGAGGTGTTTTGTATAGTAACGAACATTCCGGAACTTGATCATAAGTTAAACATGCCCTAAATATCATTCACATAGCTTAGAAATAGGCTTTGAGGTGTTTTGTGAGCTAAAATAAACTTTCATGATCAATAGGGACTAAAAGCGTCAAAAAGTGCACAAGTTTGCATTTTCGCGCATATCTTACGTTCTGAATATATCCGGACATCCAAAAATTTATGTAAGCATTAAAATATTTTATTTTAGTGTTTGGCATAATAAAATTCCATCGTCGCTTAATTTGGATCGTTTTTGCGTTCGTTACGACTTCCATCGTAATTAATCGAACAACGCAACCGTACGACCAAACGAACCGACATCCGAGATGTTTTTGAGCACATTTTAAGTTCCCTATACTTTAACTTCATTTTAGAGCCTTAAAATGGGGTTAACGGGGCTTAAACGTGTCAAAATGCATCAAAAACCAAGTTTGGAGGTGCAGGGGCCTGTTCTGCCAATTGCTGAAAGTTTCTGCCAGCTAATAGACACCATACGAACCCTATGGGGACCTTTATGGTCCGTAAGGCACCCCCAGCTCAGCAGAAACCATTTTTCAGAAACCCAGCAGCTTGCACCTGTTTTCTTTGCTTGTTTTAGCAATCTATGGGTTGGTTTGTGTGCCCATCAAGGTGCCCAATCAGAGTATGGCAAGTGTATGGTTTAGATTGTGCCCCCTTTTGCAAGAAACGATCCTAACGGTTCTTGTTTTCCTATAAATACCCCCTCCATGTTGCACTTCAAACCCACACCTTTGAATCTGAATTGGTTCTCTAAGTTGATGTGATTAATCACTTCATACCTGAGAATATTCGGATCAAAGCTTCCGTTCTTGGACCCGTTGTAAGTATTCTTTTGTTCTTTTGCGTTTTTAGCGTTAAAGTCAAACTTTTTTTGACTTTCTGCATTGACTAATTTATGGTCAACACGAAGTTCATTTGAACTTCGCAACGTGAGCGTAATCACGATGGTTATAGTCCCTAGTGACTATACCTACTGATTACCACGTTGATTAGGTGTAGTGACGAGTCGTAGTTTTGGCCAAAATGCGTATTCTTGCGAATTTTGTAACCAAACTAGTTTTAGGTATCAAAACCGTTTGTTTTGATACCAAACCTGTTTTCTAAATTCGTTAAAAATGTTTTAACATGTTTAGCTCGTCACTTTTAGATTAGTGCTTATGTAGGGTCGTAAGGTAAGCGATCTAAACAATCGCTTATACTTTCGAACCCGACCCATTTGGTCGATCTTTAGGATCCTACCAAACGCTTTAGGTGACCATAGTTGTATAGGGAATAACCTTCCGAGGTTATACCTTATGGCCACTTCGTTTAAGTAGTTGTATGATAGGTAGTTTATATGCCTTAGGAAAATTACCAAAATACCCTTTTTATGCCAAATTTCATTTTAAGCATATGTAACATAATTTTTGATATCTAAACTAATTAGACAACAATATTAGACATGTTAAGGCATATAATACTTGTCAAAGGACTAGTTAGGCGGTCCGAACGCGTTTTACGCGAACGACGCGTTAGAGTAGCGCAAGCTACCTAAACGGGTCGTGATGGGTCGTAAGCACTTAGGTTAGGTTTCAATTTAGTATGTAGGCCTTGTTAACCATATCATATGAGATCCCACACTCATTTGGTTTACGAGACCTCATCCTATCCGATCTTCCGATTTAGGTCCGGATTATTTATATAGTTACCTATATTAGGTACCGTTTGATTTCCGGGACTCCTCTAGCTTGCTTGGTAGTTGTTCAAGACTTCTAAGCACTCTCAAGTGAGTACATAGTCCTCTATTTTACTGTTTTCAAACTGTTTTGGGGTGAAGCATGTGTACCTATCTGTTATTTTCATATTTTCAAAAGTATAATTGATTATACATATTTGTACTTATCTTTTTGCAAACTGAATAATTATCTATGATTTAAACTCTATTTTTTCAAAGATTATAAAATAAATGTTTGGAATAGTACTTATTTTGTTCACCAGACCGGTTGGTAGTATGATATAGCGCTATAGGATTTGACACCCCATTCCTGTTGTCATGGAATGTCTGAAACCAATTTGTTTCTCCATCCAAATAGGGATTGCCTCTGTGGTATTTCTATAGTCTCAAAGGTGTATTTTGATGCACTAGGTCTGAATGAATTCTTAAATCACATTATTTTTGTATATTTAGTTATACTCCTAAAAGTATAATTTGATATGCTCTCATATGTGATATTGTACAAAACCAACATATATTTTGTCAAAAATCTAAAACATAGTTTAATATGTTATTTGTAATCCAAAACATAGTTTAATATGTTATTTGCAATCCAAAACATAGTTTAATATGTTATTTGTAATCCAAGACATAGTTTAATATGTTATTTATAAATCCAAAGTATACTTTTGATATACTACTGAAAATTATTATTTTAAACAACTAAGGTATATTTAATATAGTATTTGTCTAATGATTGGGTTTTGGTTAGTGTTTAAATAACGGTACGGGTGTGATATGATGAAAACATGGTAGATACGCCGCTGGTACTTCTTATATATAAGTGTTTTCATCACATTACATACCGTGTTGTTATTTAGTACACTTGGGTTAACAATATTGGAACTGAAATATATTTTAATATATTACTTATTTGACTTTCTTAAAAACCAAAGTCTATTTTTATATATACTATAAACCTTTTTATCAAAATATTGTTTTTCAAACAATATATTCTATACAAACTCATTTTTACTTACTTATTAAATTTTCTATGTATTATTATTTTATACCATCTGATTTCTTATAAATGATTTATAAAAGAAAACCTTTTATAAGGATCATGACTACTTTTATTAAAACTTTTTCGTTAAACTCATAAGTCATGAATCCTAATTACAATAAAACCTATGTATCTCACATGCATTTTTATGCTGACGTACCTATTTTTACACATGTTTCAGGTGCTGCTTTGTGATGATTGATGATATATGCTACACTTAGGATGGACTCGTGCCCTAGCGACTTTAAAACTTGAAAGATAATAGTTGTACTTATTTGATTGTATTAAAACAATGAGTTCATTTATTCAATAAAACAAAATTATTTATTCCATGGTTGTGAAACAATGATTCTGTTACAACACTCCCCGACGTTTCCGCCACGTTTTGTTGTTTTACGTGGTCGGGGTGTGACAGAAAAGTTGGTACCAGAGCCAATGGTTATAGGGAATTAGGTTATTAGTAATGCTTTGACCTAAACTATAACCTTCCTAGGACCCTAACACAAGTTTTCTTGTGTTTAGTTTTAAAACAATACCGTCACCTATTCTTAGGTGACAACCACAATAAGAACACAAATTTCAATCCTGCTTTGAAAACTAATCATCTGTTCTAGGATAATTGATTGTAAGGTTTTTAACCCACTAAGTTTTCGAAATCCCATCAAAGTTTGGTCTAAATAATGTGAACACGTGCAAACTGGAAGGGTGGGTGCCTGTACCCTGAGCTTTCTGTCTAAGGCTAGAGTGTTCGTACAAATCCGCAATATCGGACCAGTGACTCTTACCTGGGAACTCTTGGGGTGAGTGTCAACTTATAGGCGAGCATGTCTTCGCGATACATTATTTTTGACCCATTTACTTTGATTAATCGTTGTGTGTCGTTTGTTGCTTCATAGTAACAAACAAATGACCACCATCTTTGCTTTCATCAAATTTTGTCTCATTTCATTCTTTTCGTGTAATCTTTTCACTTGTTTTCCTTCCTGCTTTCCCTTTTAGAATGCCTCCTCGACGCAAAAATCCGCTCCCAAATGCCGAAATGGCACATATTATGGCACAACATATGGCTGCTGTACTCCCAGATATTTTTGCTCAAATGAATCAAGCCATCAATAACCAGAATGCTCCATGCAATTTCAAAAGCTTCAATTCAGCTAACCCACTCAAGTTTAGTGGTTCTGAAGGAGCAACTGGGCTCCTACAGTGGTTCGAGGTCATTGAGAGTACGTTTCGTCACGTTCAATGTCCTGAAAATCGGAAAGTAGAGTTTGCCTCCAGTGTATTTCAGAAGAGGGCTCTTACGTGGTGGAACTGAGTTATGAGGGACCGTGGTGCTGAGGTTGCATTAGCACATACTTAGGCTAAGCTTAGGGCTCTTATGATGAAGGAGTTTTGTCCTCGTCATGAATTGAGAGCTTTAGAAAGAGAATTCGATGACCTGAAGCAAGATAGTGGTGAACATCGGGCCTATACTGACTGTTATGAAAAATTGAGCCTGCTATGTCCTGCTATGGTTACGCCTGTGGATAAGGCGATTGAGAAATACATTGATGGTCTTCCTGACCTAGTTCAGGATATTGTTACTGGCAGCAACCCTACTACTGTCAGACAAGCCATTGAATTGTCTACCACCCTAACTGAATCCCACATCAGGAAGGGTAAGTTTTTTCAAAAAGGCGACCCAAGACCATCTGACAAGACTGCTCAAGTGGAGCCAAAGGAAAAACAGGCTGAGGTATCCAAGAAGAAGAAACGCAAAGCCTCTCAAAACTGCGCCATAACTGCCCAAGACAAACAGGTTGCACCAAACCAGCCAGCACAACCTCGCAAAAGGCAAAACTATGTTGGTACCGCACCTTTGTGCAATAAATGCAACCGTCATCTTCTGGAGCAAGAGCAATGTCACAAATGTACCCACTGTGGGCGGTTGGGACATTTGATCAATGTTTGCCGTTATGCAAATCAAGCTGCTGCAAACTCTGCTGCTGTTCAAGCACGGTTCCCTCCGGGGTCATGTTATAACTGTGGTGACCTTACTCACTACAGAAACAATTGCCCAAGACTTGTTAACATACCTCCAGCGCGTGGACGAGTGTTTAACATCAATGAGGCAAACATGAACAATGATGCAGCAGTGAACAATTAGTGTTTTGTTATTTCCTTTGGTTGTTATCTTTTGACATTTAAAGACAAGTCATTTGTTATATAAATAAAAATTCGTCGTTTTTATTTTTGCAAAACTGATACGATTGTGTGAATGTTTGATACAACCTTATGATTCCAACACAAAGACAAACTACTCGTGTGGTTCTGTCATTTTTATGATCACTCGTGATCTCCCCAAGAATCTTAAATGCTCGTTTCTTTTAAGAAACAAAGCCAAATTCCTCTTAAGATCTTTCTATCTCCATAGTTAGATTCCTGTGTTTAAAGTGCCAAATGAAATCCACGGATTGGATTCCTGGTGTGCTTTAAATACCCGTATCCAAAGATAACAAATTAAAAATCAAGTTAATTAATTATGTGATTATGTGCTTATGTGTTCTCTTATATGTTTTGTGTTTATATGTGATCCATCCAAATCCTCATAGAATCTTCCATATCTCATATGAGAGATTCATAATAGGATATCCAAAGGTACTATCTTAAATCCTTAATGGACTTCAACATTGTAGTTAAGTCCCTTGGGTTATAAAGTACTATTCTACAATTGGACCTCCTGAATGGTCTGGTTAAACAGATTGATTTTGAAAATCTGGTTAGGAATATCATGAGATATAATTGAAAAGATCCCTTTAAAGTGGTATATTTAAAAAGATTATACGACGGTCTAGTTAAGAAGATCATGTGTTGATCTAGTTAAAAAGCTCGTTCGTTGATCTAGTTAAAAAGACCCTTTGGTGGTCTAGTCAAGTCGCTTCATGTTTATTAAATTGATTTTTTCCCCTACGCATTATGAAATTCAGTGCACAGAAACCACAGGAAGTTTTGTCATGTGTTAAGACCTATAGTGACAAGAGTAATGATACGGGAGAAGTCTTGGACCTCGACCAATGTCATTTATTCTTACACTCCCTAATTCTGATTTCAAGCACACACAAGTTTTCTATGATAAGTCTTCATGAGAAACGTTCTTTCGTCCGTAGTTCGAAACCCCATGTTTTGTTACTACAAGGACTTCACTTTAAGGGTTGACAATTTCGCTAAGAATCCTAACATGGCCCAGAGTTTTACTTAAGGGTTCAATAGATTTGTTTGAAAGCAAAACCGTCACAACTGTCTTCACAAGTTTCCTCTAGAATTAAATTTCGGGACGAAATTTCCTGAAGTAGGGGAGACTGTGACACCTGTCTCACTTCAACCACCAAACAAATACCAAACCAATGAAATATTGTATTTCATACTTGGGATTTGTAAAAATATGGGTATCGTTTGCACATATCAACTCTTGTTCGATTTCAAGAATTAAATCGCTTTCTGGAGGGTTATACGCGCTCTGATGCGTAAATATAACCAGTTTAATGCAACAAACACTCCGGAATAGTGAAATAAGCTTAACATACCTTAAATAACCTCCACATAAGTTAGAAATAGTTTTGGATGGTTTGGTGTGTTGAAATCAAGTTTGTTCGATCGCAGGGACTAATTGTGTCAAACTGCGAAACTATACCGATTTGTATAGTAACGAACATTCCGGAACTTGATCATAAGTTAAATATGCCCTAAATATCCTTCACATATCTTAGAAATAGGCTTTGAGGTGTTTTGTGCGCTAAAATAAACTTTCATGATCAATAAGGACTAAAAGCGTCAAAAGTGCACAAGTTTGCATTTTCGAGCATATCTTACGTTCTGAATATATCTGGACATCCAAAAATTTATGTAAGCATTAAAATATTTTATTTTAGTGTTTGGCATAATAAAATTCCATTCGTCGCTTAATTTGGATCGTTTTTGCGTTCGTTACGACTTCCGTCGTAATTAACCGAACAACGCAACCGTACGACCAAACAAGCCGACATCCGAGATGTTTTTGAGCACATTTTAAGTTCCCTATACTTTAAATTCATTTTAGAGCCTTAAAATGGGGTTAACGGGGCTTAAACGTGTCAAAATGCATCAAAAACCAAGTTTGGAGGTGCAGGGGCCTGTTCTGCCAATTGCTGAAAGTTTATGCCAGCTAATAGACACCATACGGACCCTATGGGGACCTTTACGGCCCGTAAGGCACCCCCAGCTCAGCAGAAACAATTTTTCAGAAACCCAGCAGCTTGCGCCTGTTTTCTTCGCTTGTTTTAGCAATCTATGGGTTGTTTGTGTGCCCATCAAGGTGCCCAATCAGAGTATGGCAAGTGTATGGTTTAGATTGTGCCCCCTTTTGCAAGAAACGATCCTAACGGTTCTTGTTTTCCTATAAATACCCCCTCTATGTTGCACTTCAAACCCACACCTTAGAATCTGAATTGGTTCTCTAAGTTGATGTGATTAATCACTTCATACCTGAAAATATTCGGATCAAAGTTTCCGTTCTTAGACCCGTTGTAAGTATTCTTTCGTTCTTTTGCATTTTTAGCGTTAAAGTCAAACTTTGTTTGACTTTCTGCATTAACCAGTTTATGGTCAACACGAAGTTCGTTTGAACTTCGCAACGTGAGCGTAATCACGATGGTTATAGTCCCTAGTGACTATACCTACTGATTACCACGTTGATTAGGTGTAGTGACGAGTCGTAGTTTTGGCCAAAATGCGTATTCTTGCGTATTTTGTAACCAAACTAGTTTTAGGTATCAAAACCGTTTGTTTTGATACCAAACCTGTTTTCTAAATTCGTTAAACATGTTTTAACATGTTTTAACATGTTTAGCTCGTCACTTTTAGATTAGTGCTTATGTAGGGTCGTAAGGTAAGCGATCTAAACAATCGCTTATACTTTCGAACCCGACCCATTTGGTCGATCTTTAGGATCCGACCAAACGCTTTAGGTGACCATAGTTGTATAGGGAATAACCTTCCGAGGTTATACCTTATGGTCACTTCGTTTAAGTAGTTGTATGATAGGTAGTTTATATGCCTTAGGAAAATTACCAAAATACCCTTTTTATGCCAAATTTCATTTTAAGCATATGTAACATAATTTTTGATATCTAAACTGATTAGACAACAATATTAGACATGTTAAGGCATATAATACTTGTCATAGGACTAGTAAGGCGGTCCGAACGCGTTTTACGCGAACGGCGCGTTAAAGTAGCGCAAGCTACCTAAACGGGTCGTGATGGGTCGTAAGCACTTAGGTTAGGTTTCAATTTAGTATGTAGGTTTTGTTAAACCATATCATATGAGATCCCACACTCATTTGGTTTACGAGACCTCATCCTATCCGATCTTCCGATTTAGGTTCGGATTATTTATATAGTTACCTATATTAGGTACCGTTTGATTTCCGGGACTCCTCTAGCTTGCTTGGTAGTTGTTCAAGACTTCTAAGCACTCTCAAGTGAATACATAGTCCTCTCTTTTACTGTTTTCAAACTGTTTTGGGGGGAAGCATGTGTACCTATCTGTTATTTTCATTTATTCAAAAGTATAATTGATTATACATATTTGTACTTATCTTTTTGCAAACTGAATAATTATCTATGATTTAAACTCTAATTTTTCAAAGATTATAAAATAAATGTTTGGAATAGTACTTATTTTGTTCACCAGACCGGTTGGTAGTATGATATAGCGCTATAGGATTTGACACCCCATTCCTGTTGTCATGGAATGTCTGAAACCAATTTGTTTCTCCATCCAAATAGGGATTGCCTTTGTGGTATTTCTATAGTCTCAAAGGTGTATTTTGATGCACTAGGTCTGAATGAATTCTTAAATCACATTATTTTTGTATATTTAGTTATACTCCCAAAAGTATAATTTGATATGCTCTCATATGTGATATTGTACAAAACCAACATATATTTTGTTAAAAATCTAAAACATAGTTTAATATGTTATTTGTAATCCAAAACATAGTTTAATATGTTATTTGTAATCCAAAACATAGTTTAATATGTTATTTGTAATCCAAGACATAGTTTAATATATTATTTATAAATCCAAAGTATACTTTTGATATACTGCTGAAAATTATTATTTTAAACATCTAAGGTATATTTAATATACTATTTGTCTAACGATTGGGTTTTGGTTAGTGTTTAAATAACGGGACGGGTGTGATATGATGAAAACATGGTAGATACGCCGCTAGTACTTCTTATCTATAAGTGTTTTCATCACATTACATACCGTGTTGTTATTTTGTACACTTGGGTTAACAATATTGGAACTGAAATATATTTTAATATATTACTTATTTGACTTTCTTAAAAACCAAAGTATATTTTTATATATACTATAAACATTTTTATCAAAATATTGTTTTTCAAACAATATATTCTATACAAACTCATTTTTACTTACTTATTAAATTTTCTATGTATTATTATTTTATACCATCTGATTTCTTATAAATGATTTATAAAAGAAAACCTTTTACAAGGATCATGACTACTTTTATTAAAACTTTTTCTTTAAACTCATAAGTCATGAATCCTAATTACAATAAAACTTATGTATCTCACAGGCATTTTTATGCTGACGTACCTATTTTTACACATGTTTCAGGTGCTGCTTTGTGATGATTGATGATATATGCTACACTTAGGATGGACTCGTGCCCTAGCGACTTTAAAACTTGAAAGATAATAGTTGTACTTATTTGATTGTATTAAAACAATGAGTTCATTTATTCAATAAAACAAAATTATTTATTCCATGGTTGTGAAACAATGATTATGTTACAACACTCCCCGACGTTTCCGCCACGTTTTGTTGTTTTACGTGGTCGGGGTGTGACATATTTTAATCCCTTTTTAACACTTTAGTCAAGTTTTAAATTTATAAAACACGATATTCTACTAACACTAAACACACATATGGGCAAGTGCACCCATCGTGAGCGTAGTATAGTGTTGGTAAGATACCGAGGTCGTCAAAGGACACAAGAGCTTTTAGTACCGGTTTATCCTCAATGTCTAATCAAATCAAAATTTTAGAAAAGGTTTTAAAAATGAAAATAAAAACTAAAAATGCTGAAAATAAAATAAAACAAAAACAGATAGACAAGATGAATCACTTGGATCCGACTCGCCTTTAATGTAACCTTTGATGATTTCCGCACTTTTTCACTTTTTAAGAGATTATCTTAGTTATAGTAGTAGGCCCCTCTTTTGAAGGTGACGTTACCCTCAACCCAATAGTTTGAGTCAGCAAGGATACAATTCTAAAGGGTCAGAATATTGAAAGATAATTAATTAAGTTATTAATGCGTAATGTGGTAGGCCTTTCTTTTGAAGGTGACGTTACCCTCGGCTAAGTGGTTTGAGTCAGCAGGGATACAATCCCAAGTAGTTGGTTTAATGTATTAATAGTAGTTTACATATGAGGGGATCAAGCCATTCGCACCCCCGCCATCCAATACCAGTGGGTATTGAAGGAGGTCCTAGTAAGCTTGACCCAGGTCCTTGCAGGATCTATACACTGAACAAGGCAAGAACCTTACCAAATGATTCCCTTAACCCCCGACCAGGTAGCCAACATATCTCTATATAGACCGTAGAGATATGAATGGTGAAAATCTTTTATTTTATATAGACAGTAAAATAATGCCAAGACACCACGGACAAATGATAAGGAAGTTTCACCTTCAACATAAGAAACTAGTTATTAAAGTCATTAATACAAAACCAAATAAAAAGTGCGAAAAGATTAAAAATCAAAAGTATTACACTAATGCTTGTCTTCACCAAGTGATGTAAGAGACTTAGGCAAACATGGCCTTTGATTGTCAAGAACTCTTACTATCAATCTTGGATCCCGAGACTACTACACACACTATAAGATGGATGATGGATGATGGTGGTAGATGTGGGTTGTACTGGTGGTGGAGTGTGGGTGAAGTGGGAGAGAGGTGGTTTGCCAAGAGATGCCTTTGAAGTGAACCAAGCACCCCTATTTATAGCCTGCACAGAAGCCCGGACACGGCCCCGTGTCCATTCTCTTTCTCTTTCTTCATTAATTGCAATTTGTCTGCATTAGCTCCACACGCCCCCGTGTCCGCTGGGCACGGCCCCGTGTGCAGAAGCGTATCTGTACTATCAAGATTTGCAAGATTTTGCGAATCTTAGCGTTGACCACGGATCGTGTGGAGCTGGGCACGCCCCCGTGCTGGGAATAGAAGCTTCTACAACTTTGTCTTTTCTGCAGACACTTGGCCACGCCCCCGTGTACGCTGGGCACAGGGTCGTGGTCAGCCTTCTGTTCCTTTGTTTTTGCTTGGGAAGATGCTGTCGAGGGGTCGGGCATGCCACGTTTATTCCTTTTCTTGTATTTAGGTTAGATTTTGCTGCATATTTGTTCCTTTTGTTCATTTACGCTCATTTAGTCCTGAAAATACAAAAGGAAGACAAAAGCACACTTTTTCCAACATTAGTACTAAAAAAAGGTTAGTTTTATGCCTAAATTGATGTATTTTATATGTTGCATTTTATACACATCAGTCTCACTAACCCCGATGATCATGTTCGAGTATTTACAAGCGTCAGTGTTTTAGGACAATGGACCATGCCAATGTGGTGACATCTGTTCATCCAGACCCTCACAGGGGCTGTTCGCGCGTGGTTCGACAGCCTCCCATCTGGGAAAATCAAGTCATGGGTCGACTTCAGAGATCAATTTATAGCGCATTTCAGCCAGCAGAGACGCTATCAGCGTGATACGTCCGAAGTCACAGACATTTGGCGCAGAGAAAATGAGGGGTTGGAAGATTTCATCACTCGCTTAAACAAGGAGTGCTTAGAGATCGGAGGTGTAAGCGAAGACTTAATGCGTGCCCACTTAAAAAAGGCCGTCCGCTGTGATAGCCTAATCAGGACTATCACAGGAACAGACGGTATGCCCAAAGAATGGGACAAACTCATGGCAGCAACAAAGATCGTTGCACAAATTGAAGAATCATTGGCAGGAGCCCAAAACTCTTACACCGATGATCGTTACTCAAGAGGGAACTCGCACGACAACGGAAGGCGCAGCAAAAATAGAAACCCTGGCTGGAAGGCAGGCCAGTCCAGCGGTTATGATGAAAGACCTCGCTTCAAAGAGGATGCGCGAGACACAATCGATCGTATCGGCTACCGCATGGCCGTCAAGAATGAAAGAGAGAAACATTGGACGCCGCTCACAAGACACTGAAAGAGGTGAATTAACTAAAACCATCGGAATGTATACGTGGGAATTGCAATTTATTTTAATTATGCATAGTGTTAGTTTGTTATTTTCCTACAAATTAGTAGTAGTGGATATATTAGTGGGTTAGTTATTTTCCTTGTAATGTTATAAATAGCAAAGTATGTTTAGTATTTTGAGATATGAATGAAAAATATTAAGTCTCAAATTCTCTCTAGATTTCATCTTGTTTCTCTCTATTTTCTGTGGAGCTTGACCCACTTTAACGGATTATCTATCAAACCAAGTGGTACACATCAGCTAGATCTTCAACTTCGCCGCAACGCGCGGGTTCCCTATATGCATTTAATTTATAGAAAATATAAATCATATGATTTATAATTTGAAGTTGAATCCGATTAAAAATACGAATAGTCACTCCACAAAAAGTGAAAAAAATAACAACCAGTTTTAAAAGCATCACAATTCGGATTATTATATAATTCATAAATCAATGATGCCGTTCAAAAAAAAAAAAAAAAAAAATGATAATCTCAAATTGATCATACAGAAGTCATTATATTTACGATGATGGAAGATACAAATATTCAAATACCTAAAAGAAATCTTATTTGTGTATAAGCAACCCAACAGATCGAGATTGACAGCCATGCTCAATTTGCCATCCATGAGCACAACAAGAAGCGGGTATCGTATTCAAATCGTATTTTCCTATTTTCAAATTTAGAGTTTTGAAATCTGATTTGCTGAATTCAGTTTTGGAGTTTGGTAAGGTGATAACTAGTGGCGCATGCTTAACCGAACTTTTAAGGGGGGCGATAGAGATTTTTGCAAGCGAAGGTTTGAGTGAATTCAGGGGCAGATCCATGGGGTTTCTGTTGGTTTGAAAAAAAATTAGTCGAAACTTGTATGATTTAGAAAAAAAACAATAGGGAGTATTAGTAAGAATCTACCGGAAGGAACCCCGAAAAAAATTCCTAGATCTGCCACTAAGTGAATTCAGGAGTGGATCCAGGGGGTTTTGGGGGTTTCCGAGAATCTCCTTGGTTAAAAAAAAAAAAAACTAGTGGAAACTTGTATGATTTGGAAAAAGAAATAGGGAGTATTAGTAAGAATCTACCGAAAGGAACCCTCGCCACTAAGTGAATCCATAGATGAACTTCAAGGAATTGTTGGGGCCAACTCCACAACCCAATCATTTTCTTCATGATCCTACTATCTTTTCCATGAAAACATGTTGATATGAAGGGAATTTCAACATAACTAGTCGTAACAACTGGGCACACAGTTCTTGATTGCAATCCCAATAGTACCAAATAACGAATTGGGTAGACACTAAGGATAAGTACGTCAACGTGTGACTACGTTGATTAGTAGTAAGGCAGCCCATTTCGTGTATGATCTCAACAACCCCAAAATATGAAGAATAAAAGAAACGAAGTATTGAAGCCGATGATGGTTTATCAGATACAGGATTAAGGATGACGGTGGTGAGATCGAACATGATATGGTCTGCTTTACTCTTAATTGACGAGGCCATACGTTACGTTCTTGTTCTTGTTGTTGCCTAATCCTTTGATGCTATTAGGATTACAATCAAGAACTGTGTGTCTAGTTGTTACGGCTACTTCTGTTAAAATTCGATTTAAATCAACATGTTTTCATGGAAGAGATAGTAGGATGATGAAGAAGAAGATGACCGGGTGGTGTAGTTGGTCACTTCAATGTCTTGAAGATCAACCATGGATAAAGATTTCAGTCTTGGAGTGATACAACTTAGGGGTTGTTTGGTAGTCTATTTAATAATTTTATTAAGCGACTACATCTAAATCGGTTATAGGTAAGTGTGTTTGGTTCAGTTAAAAAAATATCTCTTAATGGTTCATATAGCCTCTTAGTGGGTTGGTTTTAGAAACATGCTGCCTCTAAATCGGTCAGCCTTTTAATGGTTCAGCACAAGATTCTTAATTATGCAAAGAATGAAAAACTTCATCAAGAAAACAATGATAATTTTATTATGTTCAATTCAGATGATTAAATAATCTGATCCAAATAGTTCATGAACATAGAGTAAATCAAACTCATAACAATATGCAAATTGAGCTATTTAACTTGTTAGCATATTAAAGCTAATTAAATTATTATAAAAGTTAAGAAAGCTAAATGTTGTGATTTCTAAATGCAAGTCACGAAGAACAAATATCGAGTACGAATTTTGGATATTTTATCAAGCCCTATAAAAATTGTAGAATAATTTCTAGGATTTATAAGAGTACATGATGTGCTCGTAAAAGAATTTAATAAAACTGGGTTAGATATAATATTAAACAACAAGGTTATGATAATATTATCAAGGGTTCAAAATCAATTTCAACACATTAATCTGGGAGCATTTTTACACGCTCTGATATTGTCTTACCTTACATTTTGTAATTCTTTACATGATTAATTCTTGCAACAAAGCTATCGAGTTTTTTTTTTTTCTTTTTTTTTTTTTTGGAATGATACAACTTTTATATATAATTTTTTTAATGTCAAATATTATTTGTATTCATTGTGTGACTTAAATTCATAGCTTCCCAACTTACATGTTTCTAACTTATATATTTAATACTTTTTCCATCTAATAAAAGATAAAAGTTCCAGCCAGATCATATAACAAACTTAACTTTTAAAACTGTCACAAGCACGTTGGAATAGTCAGGGCGCTAAACTAATTAGATTAACACTCAAGAGATAAAGTGTTGGCTTTATATGATCTATCTATCTCTTATACTAAAGCAAAATAGTGTTGACTATTTGACTTTGATGTGGCTATTCTCTTTGGCCAGAGAATTGATATTTGAGCGCCATTTTGCTTCTTCCTACATACGCTCTTCTTCAATTTTGGTAACCTAATCAATTCTCTCAATCAGTAATCAATTCTCTCAATCAGTGGAAGGCAAATTGATTTCTCTTTAAATCTCAGAACCTAATCAAATTGATTTCTTTCACCCACATTCAATTTTACAAACCCTAAATCTCATCTACGGCTTCATCTGTAGCAGTTGTACCTGGCCATACCCACTTCAGAAATCCCTAAAACTCAATCATTCGAACTCTCATCTAGGTATGTTTTCTTTGATTTTTATGATGTAATCCGATTAGAGCATCGGCCGATTCTCATTTTCATTCGAAATCTTCAATTGCTTATTTTCTGATTACTTCAGTTCAGATGATGGCGTCTTTGTCCGATTCTCATCCAGGTAGTTCTCAGAAACCCTAATTCAAAACCAGTCGAATCTGCTCCATGTATGTTTACTCTTAAAATTCTTTGATTCTACAATATTTATCTGTTCATTTTTTCATTTTGTCCATGTATGTATGTATGTATGTATGTATAGATATGTGGAACTAATCATTGATATGCATATAGTTTTGTGGGAGTTGTGAAATTAATTGTGAGTGTAGGCATTCAATGATTTTAATCGTGTCAGGAGACGTGTTTCTTCTCACAAGGCGAATGAATCTTCAATTCATGTACCTCTTTTATTTTAAATGTTCACATTCTTTGTTAATTGATTGTAGATATCAATGTTTTTGGGGTTTGTTTGTTATTTTTGTTCAATGGAGTTTCTACTATTGTTAGGGTTTAGGTTTTATCTGATGTTTTGATTATGTTGACTGTTTGATTATGTTGTGCGTGTTCATTTGGATGTCAATACGAAAGAACTGTTGTTACTCGAATAATTTGTAGTGCATGTTTATTTTGGTTATTGATTCGTTTATTTGCAATTTGCAGGTTTCTTTGTTGATGTTGCAGCTTCATTTGTTGTCAATGGTCTGTTAGGGATGATGCTAACGGGGTGAGGAGTTTTTAAGGGCTGGTGATTTTGGTAATGGTAAGTTTTACAATTTGTTCAACCCTGAATTCATAAGCCACATTTATCCTTTTTAATGTCATATTTATGGTTTTTTTGTGAAATAGAATATAATCACATTCATATATATATATATATATATCTTGAATAAGATCAAAATTTAAGTTTGTTAGAATGTCATTCAGATTTATTCAGATTCCCTATGCACACTATAGATACAAAGTATAATTAATTAATACACTAAGAAATCATACAACTTCTTCATGAAAAGCTATCACAAAGTCCAAATACTTTGATTCTTCTGCTGGTCCTTTTTAACTGTGTACAGATTGTACGTTCCAGACTCGGATTCTACCATCAACAACATTGGTAAAAGCAGGACAAAATACATCTGTGGGTGTCTTCCATGGGTGCTTTGGCGTTGATTCATAAATTCTCCAAAAAAGAAAAAAAAAAGAATTCAAAGCAGATACTAACCTTGATGATAATGAACAACAATGTTGATTGTGCCAATATAGGTAATTTTGTCCTGTAACCATATAGCAGCGTTATGTTTAGGCGATTTACTACTCAGACCAATTATTAAAGGGATTTCATATACTTTTGTTGCCACAATAGGTATTCTGAAAGAAGCATATAGAATAAACTTTCTGGTCAAGTGGGCGCACTCCACATCAACCATGGGAGATGCAGCTATAAGCAAGTCTTCTAACTTACACATCATCATGCACATATAATTTTGTATGTGTATTGGAAGTTAAAACCAGTTGGTAAGTACTAGCCTACAATATAGCCTTTTTCTTCAAGATGTAAAAAGTAAAACTATCTTACTGTTTATCTTATGACTATTGAAATTGCAATTCGGGTCTTACCAATCATCTAAAAAGGTTGAATTTTGATACATTTCAATGAAAAAGGTAGAATTATTGTGTGACGGTTCTTTTAATCGGCCTTTTTCAAGACATTGTATGAGAAAATATATACTAACTGTCAAATTTGAATGGTACTTAAGCTTTTGTGCATGTTATATATAAGTTTCAACTGGATTTACGTAAATTAAGCTGTTATTTTTGCAGCGGACCTTGATGGTTGGACTCGAATTATTGTTGAGAAGTCATTTGGTAAGGACTTGGCTTCTGATGAAGAACTCAGTTCTCAGATCGGAGAACTGTTTGATGAATCGCAAATTTACCATATTGATCATTATTTGGGAAAAGAGTTGGTGTTTTTAAAATGTCTTCAAATAAGTGACAACATCTCAAATATACAGGTAAGAATTCTTCATGAGAGTATTACTTCGTTAGCTTTATATTTGGTTTTGAAGAATCACTTATTACAAGCGACAGAGTTCCCAGACTTTAAATTGAATTTTAATTGATATGCCTTAATTACTGTTTATTAGAATTTTCCAGATTATGTCTAGAGATCATTTGTGTTTTAAGGCATAAAACATCCTAAATCATCCTATTAACAAAGTTAGATTATTACAGAAACGACAATTGTCAATAAGCACGTTTATTTATGCGTGATTAAATCCCTTAAACTTTAAAAGCTTGAGGGAGAAGTCCCTTCACTTCAATATTATAATAAAAAATCCTTTCTTTGAATGATTCTAGATTTGTATCTCTTGATGTTTTTGTATTGACTGAAAATTTGACACAGATACACGCTTTGGTATAATCTAGAAGTCCCTCTGTCACATAATGTATGAATTTTGACATATTATATAAGTAACATGTTTTTCTTATTTGAAAAGGTTTGTAATCTTGATCGTTTCATTTTTTAGAACAATTATCTAATATTAACAAAACTAATTCAAATTTGTACAAAAGCATTAGCTTTTTATATTTTTGTGTTTGACAATTTAGTTGCTATCTAAATAAGCCTCATTCTTATTTTACAGATCTTAGTGCTTAATATGAAGAAGTAAACATTTGTTAAACATGGCTACCAAGATGCCCACTGTAGATAAAGCCGAAGAGCGTCTTCAAAAGCTGAGTAATGCTTCTTGGAATGTTCTGGTACAAGGTAAGTATTTTTGAATCTTGGAATGAATTTATATTGTTACTATTTTAGTCTTTCTAAAATCATCGATTCTCTTTTCTTGCTTTCTTTATAAATATTAGATGGGCAAAGTATTAGCATTAAAATTAAAGAGATGGGTAGGGGGTTGGGTTTAATGGCAAAGCCTTTGGAGTTTAAGTGGAGCTTCTCTTGAAGGTCAGTGGTTTGAGCTTGGGAGAAACATTGCCTTTAAAAAAAAGGGGTCAAATGGGTTAACATATAGCGAAAAAATATGAAACGGGAATTTTATGAAAATCTAAATCAAACACGTCGAATCTAAATAAAACGAGTTAAAACTTACATTAATTGGGTCCACCCATGTTCTCACTTTATTTACATTAAAGTTAAAGGTTTATATCAGTTTAATTTTTTTTTCTTATTATAAAATATAACATTAACTATTAGGACAACACACATGTCAATAGAACTAAGAAAAAAACAAAAGAAAGAGAAAAAAGAGTCAATTATGCAGGTTGAGAGACCAGCTAATTGAGATGGTGGTACTACACGACTGTGTGACTACCAATATATTGTTCCATTGGTAGGTCATGGCGAATCATTGCATATTTCGAACTTTTGCATGGGGCAAAAGCTAAAACTTTTGGTTCAGTGTGTTTGATGTATTTGATGACCTTTTCAATGCCCTTGACTATCACGTGAGTAAAGAGGTAAATTACGTAATTACGCCTAACTTTAAGCATTTGATCAATTATCCGCTTATTATAATTCTTGAAGTTACTCTTTTCGTTTTCTAGAGCCTTCACATCCGTCTCTTTGTTTTTTTAATTAATTAGTTTGTTTTAGTTTTTATTCTAAGTTTATACATTTACAATATTACCTTTGTACATGTTGCAAATGCCAGTATGTGTCCAACATTTGGAAAATCAACTTTTAATTGGGAGACTTCTGGACAATGGCTTCATTCACGGGACTTAAAGTTCTTTAAATTGTCTCTTTCTCTATTGATGTTTCACAATGCAAAGTGTTTATTAACTTTGTTTTATTGTTGGAGTGAGATAAAACAATGTTCTGTTAAATAAATAAGAGCCAATCCATCAATGTTATACTAAGCATTTGATGATAAACATCAATTAAGAGCCAATGCATCTGCTGGTGTGAATTCTAAGAGTAAGACTTACAGGTATATTTACCTTATATTTTTTTATTTAGTTTACAGTTACTGTATGCAAATATTGATATTTGTCTTGATGTTTTAAATCACAGATGTGTTGGATTTTGATATGGGTGTTTGGATGTTTGTTTACAAAGTAAGTACCTTTTATTAAAAGAATGAAATATATAATTGTATTACATGTTGCTTCAAGCTACAGACACATCCAAAAAACCATTTTGATGGCGAGACATTTGAAATTTTGTTTCTCTCATTAAATTTACTTCATAAACAAATTAATGGAGGATGCACATGTGGCATCCCATATGACCTTCAAAGTAGACATGGCATTAAGAAGTCAATGTGAAACCTATATTCTTAGTCTATACTATTTTTTGGTTGAAAATTCTTGGTCTATTCTATTCTTAGGTTGAAAAATAATGACCATTTGTTCATCTGTTCAATACATTTTGCAAGACTTATATTAATTTTTTTGCCCCCATGTAAGTTTGACTTTTTTTGTCTATGTTGAATTCTAGCCTAATCCAGATTCACTGGAAGCTTTGCTATTTCTCATGGTTGCACTGAAGTGGCAGCCCAAGCATGTAGTTTGGTTGACTTTGAGCATAAAAGGGTTAGTAATATCTTCTCTTACTTTTGTTAACTTGATGGTTCTAGAGAAAAGTTGTGGCTGTTTTAAAGGTAAGAGAATGGGTGTATCGGACGGGTCAATAACGGGTCGTAACAAGTTATGGTGGAATACCAGAATCAATGGTGTTCTTTACGTGCTTCACAGTATGTTAAAACCCTTAAATCATGTCTCCATTTATATATTATGCACATGTTACCCTTTATGTGGCTACCATTTGACCTAATCACTCTTTAGTGGTATACAAAGTCAACTTCACATATATTTCACCTTATTGATCAATCTTCTTTTTTTACTACATTAGTTGAATGGTTTGAATAACATGGCGTTTGGTTATTGATATATTGAACATTATATTTCACCCAACACTTGCAGTGGATATCACCAATCAACTCTAAGCTTTTGACCCGTTTCAATTAAATTTCTTTATTTTGACATGTTTCATATTTTTTTCTCTTTATTTTGACCTGTTTAACCAAATTCATTTTAATTCCTGTACCTTGACCCACTTAATATTAGCTATATTTTACCATTTGTAAAATTAAATATAAAAGTAGTCTTTGAATTATACTTCAAATATTTAACCATTTCACTACTGATTTAATTTTTTTTGTTAGAGCAGTTCTTTGGTGAGCTTAAATGAAAGCTTTCGAAGATGTCTGATGTAAAAAAATTACATTTTGTTCCTGATGCTCATGAATCTATGATGAGATTCAAGTGATATTGGATTTCAATATACTTTAAGTGCATAATAGATAAATCTGATGTTAAGTTAAACTAAAATCGTACCCATTTGATGTACTTGTAAGTGATGTTCAATCAAAATCACATTCTTTTATTAAACAAATTGTTTGAAATTGGCATGTCTAGGTTGATTTAATATCTGGTGCTACTTATTTGGTCAACAATTTAATGTTTTCAGCCCCAAATCTTGGCCGAAACTCGAATTTTTTGTTGGAGATCGCTGGTTTGTTTGGTGATTCATTTATGCAATTACAATGAAAACTTTAGATTATTGCATCTTACTCTTATAAACTTACGTTGGTTGCTTATTATGTTCAGCTTGATTGTTCCTCCGTTCACTTCAATATAGATTGAAGAATATAGAATACGGAGGTGGCAAGATGGCCGGGTTGAAAAGAGCCATTCCAGGTCGGTTGAAGAAATCTTTAATGATTTGTGATTTTTTCTCATTCACAAATTTCAATTATTCAGTGTATTCTAATATTTGCGTTAGTAGTTTAACATTTATATAATTAAAATATTTGTGTCAACATTGTTAAAGGAGATATTTTTTTTGAAAGTCACCCGTGTAATACACGATTTTAACTTCTTTTTACCCATTTGACTTGATTCCATTTAAAACTATTTTTTCTTGGATTAATGGCTTGAAATAACCTGTATAAAAGCAATAAACATTTAATAAATAGGTATATGTTGGTCGGACAACGACAAACATGTCAAAATGGTTTTCGTAACAACGCGTTGTTAGAATATTTTCATTTTTTACGGTTCGTTGTAATTTAATCTTTACATAAGTTACGAAACGTTTCTTTCATTAAAAGTTTATGTCAACACTGTTAAATAAACCGGCAGACCGGATGGGCACGTGGCATCTTCATTTTCTGGTCACCCTCTACTTGCAAAGAAGAGCAAGTGTGCCGCCTTCATCAAGGAATGGAACGTTTCTTTCGTTAAAAAATTTATGTCAACATTGTTAATGATGAAATATATTATTGTGAGGCCACCCGTGTATCACACGGGTACTTAGACTAGTGTTTCTATAAAGAGAAATAAGCAGGGTCGGTCCTAAGAGTTCAGGTGTCTTGTCCGAGCCAGAAAAATGTGTCCCTTAGACTTTAACGGAATATATAATGTAAACTAGTTTTTAAAACAAAAAGTTATAGAAACAAACAAAGCAATTACCAAACTGATATAATCATAGTATTCGAATTAGTAAATAAAATACCGTAATAGACTAATGGCTAACAGATGATTCATGAAGCTCTCCATGTGCCTCTTGCCTTTTAACATTAACTATAGGTGCTAAAAACTTTTGTGCAGAACCGGTTTGTGACTTGACAATTTCCACAACTTGTTTTCTCTTTTCATGTTTTTTTTAAATCAAATGGGTATTGGGCTAAACCTAATTGATTAAGTTATAATTTTTAAGACTAGGTTAGCATCCCGTGTAATACACAGGGTAGCATATATAACGTAAAAAATTGTTCATACTTCATAATTACGCAACTTATAATGATAATTAATAAACATATATCAATACTTACGCAACTCATGCCATAATTATGTACATACATAATTAAGTAACTTATAAAAAATATTACAAAACTTAGATGATAATTACGCATATACATAATTACGCATGTTATAGGCACAACATAACTTTTTTTTTTTAAAAAAAATTGATTTTTTAATGTATAGCAATACTATACTAAAATTGAAGATTTTTTAAGTAATGTAAACATGTAAGTAATAATTGTAAAAAAAAAAACTTTTAAAGATAGTATAGATATTATGGATTAGTTTGCTATTGAAAACAATATAAAAAAGATTTGTACCTTTTTATCATAAATAATCCAAAAGAGTGAGAAAGATTATGGAGTTGACAACTGACAAAATCCTAAATTGATACTATAGGAAGAGGAAGTGTACTTTGATTTTCATTTATTATTATAGAGATTTGTTTTTAAATGAGCCTAATATATAACTTGTTGTTTTATATGGGTATTATATCTTTATATATATAGGGAAGGGTTATCTTGAGAACGCTAAATATTGCGAGAACCGTGAGAACGAATGAAAGAGGGGAGGGTTATCTTGAGAACGCTAAATATTGCGAGAACCGTGAGAACGAATGAAAAAACCAATCAAAACCAATTTTTTTAATACAAACCTCATTGTAATTAAGATACAATATAAAAAAAAAAAAAGAGAATTTACAACATCAAATAATTCATTTCTCCTTTCAAAATCACTCTTTTTAGATTTTTTACACATATGTAAATATAACAGATTTAAACATGTGTAAATGGCAAACTTACACATGTGTAAATTTTCTTTATTTACGAATTCACATAAATTTAAACGTGTAAATTAAATTTCTAACATTGTATTCGAATAATAATGATAAGTGTAGAAAAAAATTTTGAATTTGAATTGTTTTTTACCAAGTTCTCGCGGTTTTTTCATTTGTTCTCACGGTTCTCACAATATTTAGCATTCTCATTTAAACCTTCTCCTATATATATATATAGGAGAAGGATCCGTTAAGAACCATCCTTTATTGCGAGAACCGCGAGAACCGATGTGAACACAACCAAAAAATACCTAAAAACATCTAAAAAACACCCAAAAAATTTTATTTTTTTACTATTTTTTTTTTTTTTTGGAAAAATCGCTATATTTCGTCATTAATAAAAAAAATTCAAAAAAAAAATTCGAATAACAGTTATCCATGCACATGTGCATTTGTATCGTTTCTTTGACAAATTACGTAATTCATTACAAACATCAGACAATTGCACATTCATTTACACTACCATTCATAATACACTACTTTTTACATTAACAATAATAGAAATGCACATGTGCATCTATATGTATGAACTTGTTATAACAATAACAACACAAGAAATGCACTTGTGCATCTATATATATGAACATGTTATAATATGTTTTAGTACACCACTTTGAATACACATTTCCTTTCATCTATCATACCATCCATACTACATTACCATTACCTCCTACCATCCGTAATACAATACCATTGCTTTTTACCATCCATAATACAATATTCTTACTAATATTTCACTTTATTATATGTACATCAACACCCTTTATACCATCCAAACAACATATTACATCATAAAGTGACAAATATAATCAAACCATCGACCACTAGAAATAACTAACCAAAACACATGTATATGGGCCTACTTCATCATTTAAAATCACAAACTTTTTGTACCAAAACACCTTATTTCATGTTGATACATATAGATGCACATGTGCATTTTTAACATTGGTAATGTAAAAAGTAGTGAATTACATATGGTAGTGTAAATGAAAGTGCATTTTTCTACTACTGGTAATATATTATGGAATTTGTTCAAGAAATGATACATATGCACATGTGCATCCATAACTGTTACCCGAAAAACAAACGTTTTTTTTGTAACAAAATATAGCGATTTTTATTAGAAAAATATAAAAAAAAAATTTGTGGGTTTTTTAGATTTTTTTAGGTATTTTTTTTTGTGTTCACATTGGTTCTCGCGGTTCTCGCAATAAGGGTGGTTCTCAAATGAACCTTACCATATATATATATATATATATAGGGGAAGGTTAACGTACATTACGGCTTAACGTACATCACGTACGACAAGTAATTACGCACGTTCATTTTAAAATCACGCATGTTATAACTCAAAAATCCAAAATCACGCATGTTGAAACACAATAATCACGTATATTGAAAACATTAATCACGCATGTTATAGAACAAATCACGTACGTTGCTGTACGTGAAGTACGTTAAGCCGTAATGTACGTTATACTTTTTCTATATATATATATATATATATATATATAAACGGTTTAGGATCGTTTGATATGAAGAAGATTAAACATGAAGACTATATAACTTAGTTTAAAGAGATGGCAACATGAATAAGCATGATATAACTTTAAAATATACCTGAGTTTATTGATTGAAAATCTTGATTACAGTTGATTTCCTTACAATCGGGAGGAGCAACATATATATATATAGGGGATGGTTCAAATGAAAACCACTTTTAACGCGAAAACTCGAAAACTAACTAAAAAAGCCTAAAAAATACACCAATTTTTTTATAATTTTTTTATTAAATATCGCTAGTTTTGTATATAAAAAAACTTTTACAAAAAAAATACATTTTTTTTTGTAGTGCACATGTGTACTATTACACATGTGCACTACAATTTTTTTTTTTTTGAAAAAAAGTTTTTTTATATAAATAAAATAGCGAAAATTGGTAAAAAAAATTGGTATGTTTTTTAGGGTTTTTTAGTTAGTTTTCGAGTTTTCGCGTTAACTAGTGGTTTTCATTTGAACATTCCCCTATATATATATATATATATATATATATATATATATATATATATATATGTTTAGGGTAGGGTTCTAGAGTGAACAACCTTCCAAGAGTGATCTGCGTGAACTGATCTGGACCATTGATTATTATGATCTTGATATTTTGAATGGGTGGCATGATTGTAATTATTAGGTTAGTTTTTATTGGTTTATTAAGTCAAAAGCGTAAAAGTGTAATTAGATTAATTGGTTATTTTAAATCCGGAAACTATATTCTTTCCATATTCTCCGATTTCATTAAATCCCGCAATTATCTATAGGTTTGTTTATCAATCTTTTGATTTCCCTTTTAAAACAAAAACGCATATCCTCTTTCTCTCTAACCTTCATTGGCGACGGCAAAAATACCACGAAGAACGGCGTCGGATCATTCAAACCACCGGAAAAAATCAGCTGATTTTCAACCAATAAAGGTACACAATGTAAATCTTAATCTTTATATGTTTCAGAAAGTAGTTGCATGTTGTGTTCCTTTTATTAATGAAGTAATAACATCAAATCGGAATTAGGGCTTGAATGTTGTGTTCTCAAAGTTGTTTAGTTACAGTTATTTGGTACAATGGTGTGATTTTTAGTAGTAGTTAATCAATTTCGTGTAAGATTACTTTAAAGGAGAATGTTGATTTAACAAATTAGGTGATGTTGTTCTGTTTTTATTCAAGTGTAGGAATGTTGGTTTGCTTTAGATAACCTATCATCGATGAGTTACACTTGTGTACGTTGTCATTAATTGGGTCGAGATTGTTGTAAAATTCTCGCTGTACACCTGTGTACAGAGTGGTTAAGTAGGCTGATTTATGCTCTGTTTTTTTATTTTGTTGAATAGTAAGTTTGATTAAACACAATCATGATTAAACACAATGATGGGTTGTGCCACATTTGTACAGGGGTTTTTACTCTATTTTTAGGCGATGGTATACTACAATGTACACATGTGTATATTGTCTGCAACCTGGGTTATACACTATGTACACATGTGTATAAGCAGTCGATACACAGGTGTACAAAAAAGGTTGGTTATTTGTCTACAACCTGGAATAGTGTAGACTTATGTAATGCACTGTTGTGCACATGTGTACAGAGTGAACATACCAGTGTACACCAAAGAACAAGCTGTATTATCCATAAGTATTATTGTGACAATACAAGTGTCTAGTTTTATAGAGAATTCTTTATCGGTGAAAAACGAGGAAGTTAGGTATTTTAAATATAAAATGGTTTTGGAGGTAACGACCAACTAAGTATGTTTGCGCATAAATAAAGAATGGAAAATAGTTTTAAAAGTAAGAAAGCATTTTAGGGTTCGAATGTTTAACCCGATTGATTGCAAAAAGGGTTTGTATAAAAGGCCGAGAATAGTGGGGAATAATGGAGGTATAAGAGTGAACGATTGACCTAATAAACGAATGCGAGTATAAGAATGGTATGCGTATTGAAAGCGATGAGTTAAGAATGGGGTCTCGTCGTGGATAATTGGATATCGCTCGTTTAGCAACGCGTTTGTGAGTAGTTAAAGTTTATATCGGGTCTAAATAGGTCTGCAAAATACCGAATTTCTCTTAGCACGTTTTACGAAAGTTTGGTAACATGGTGAAAACACTTATATATAGGAAGTACCAGCGGCGTATCCACCATGTTTTGACCATGTTACGTCCGTTTTGTTATTCGGTGTCATGTTACGTTCCGTGTCTTACCATACACAATAGTACACCCTATGATTCTCATGCGCCTATCACTATAATCCCGTGTGCACCCGCGATTATATTGATCGTCGCATGATCCGCATAGTTTGTACTAGTTGTGTATGAATCAGGGTATACATAAATTTGAAAATAAGAATGTGTGCGTATAAGAATGTAGTATATAAGCATGTTTACGTTCAAATAAGTACGAGACCAACGTGAGCGAACCCCCTAGGGTTATGCTCACGTATATGTACGAATGTATGAATTTGAATATAAGTATGAGCATGAATGTGAGTATAAACATAAGTATGCAAATGAGTATAAGTACGAAAATAAAACGTATGAGTTATGAATATGTGCATAAGTATGAATATAAGCAGGTATAAATGACGACGATTGAGTGTATGGTATGAATTGAATACAATGAATTTAAGTATATAAACGATCAAAAAGTTCGAGTATGTAAAAAAACGAATGATATAAATGAAATTGTCGCGAGATATCGACTAAAACGTGTACGATGTTATGAGAATTTATGTAATGTAGAGTTTAGTTTGTGAATGTAAAAAGAATATAAAGTACTTACTGGTTATGCGTGACGTATTTTGTAAAGAACGGAAATGCTACTCTTGTTTTAGAAGAATTTATGTAAGTCGAAAATGGTCGGTCCCCATAAAGTTTCCTTGCCCACGTGTTTTGAAAATTAAATGGTGTATTGGGCGGTGTATGAAAGGGTTTCTGAACATAGTAAGTTTGCATCGTTTTAAAAGATCTTGCATTAAAATATGGAATTTGAAATTTGGAGGTTCTCGTGAAAACGTTGATCCTTAAAAAGAAATTTAGCATAATGAACCTAGTGATCGTTGAAAATAAGTGGTTTAGCAAAATGATTCATTGATTTTGAAGGGAATTTTCGTAAAACGATCTTATAATATCTATAAGATCTTATAGGCATGTGAGAAAGGTTGGTTTGATTTCGATTGAGAATGAAAGTCTTTAGTATGATGATATAATGTGAGCGTGTTTTAGTGATTAGGTTGAGTATGAAGTTCATGGGCAAGAGATTCATTGGACCGATTAATTTGATAGGTAGCATTTCGTAAGGTTTTGAAATTTGGGTAATAAAACGTTTTAAGGTATGATTAAGAATTTCATGTATGTGAGTTATGTGAAAATAGATTGTAGGGTAAGAACTACGTTTGATAAAATAATGCATTTTGAAATTGATATAAGTAGGGATTTTGACAAATGATAAACGATTTAGGTGTAAAACATGATCGTGTTTGCATAATAAACTATTTTGAAAGAACATTTTGGTAACGATCACCTAGGTAAGAGAATCACCCCTAACCCGTTGGTGAGGTCGTTTTAAGAAAAGAAAGGAGCGGAGTTAATCGTCAAGGTAAGGAAATCACTCCTATCTCGATGAACAAGAAATGTAAATCTAGTTGGTGACGTTTTTGAAATCATGAATGTGAATGGCGTATAGATGTATGAAAAGATTTAGTATGATGTGTGTATAAAACAAAATAATCTCAAAAAAATTTGAATTTGAAAAGAGAGGATTGCATCGTATAAGATTGATAATAGTAAAACGTAGGTTTGGTTAAAACTTGGATTGTTCCAAAACGGAACTTTGACTAAACCGAAGTGGTCGATTTTCTTTTTGAAATTGGAGAAGCATGCTTTGGCCTAATAGGTGGAATACTCTCGCCGAAATTTCGGTTAATTGTATTCACCCTTCCAGTTACTACATGTTCCAAATCAATCGAAAGTTCGAGACTTTGCGGGATTTTTGAAAATGAAGGAGTGGGACTAGTCGACAAGATGTGGGTTTCACCCCTAACTTGACGATTTCATACCCTAAGTGTGGTTGGTACTCATCGGGTCAAAATTTAATTTCGACACTTTGACGAGGGTCCACTAGAATTTGAAATGGAAACTCTCCATCAAGGTGAGGATTTCACTCCTAACTTGATGGAGAATTTCGTGTAAAAAGAATAGGTGGATTGAGAGTCGTTCACCAAATTGTGGGTTTCACGCCTATTTTGGTGAAGCCGTCTCGTTTGTGTATTACGAGTGTTTTCGAGTTTAGTATAATCGAGTAAAATGCCTTAGGAAAGGCGTATGTTTGAAATAATAAAACAAATATGAACACGTAAAAAAGCATTTCAAGAATAACACATACGAATTTAACATACGAATCATGAAGGGTCAAGGATGGTGCTTAACTATAGACTAGGTCAAAAGCATGGCAATTTTCCTATAGAGTGAGACGAAATAGATTGCTCGAGACATCATAACACTAAGATTTGCGACAAGTATTTAAATAATGGATTTCATTTCATTTCTAAAAGTCAATTACAAAGGTTGGAATCAAATACAACAACTTGAAATACAAATTACAATACAATGAATATACAATTTGCAATACAAAATTTAAATTGTGTATCTAGGCATCCTACAATGTTCCATGCATCATCAACGTCATCGCTAAACCTGCAACATGTTTTAAAAGCATAGTTCAATACAAACGTACTAGCGAGTACACTAGTTTTGGACATGTGGCATAAGTATAAAAGTATTTTGTTTTCAATCCAACATAGCAATTTGGTATACAAGGTCAAACTATCATGCATAACTAAAAGTCAAACCCAAGTGTCCACAAGAAGTTAGCATCCATCGCCACAAAAGTGACCGACCGTTTAAGAATGAATAATAGCATCCCTCGATATCGAAGTATCGAGACCGTAAAGAATATAACTTAACAAAACCCCGTCGGGTGGTGTGCTACTCCTATAGCGCTATAATTGTTATGGCGGATTAACAAGTAGTATGAATTCTAGCATGAACCTAAGCATAACAAAACATGTATAAGGATTGAATGAATAAAGCATATTTGTGAATCGTGCATTTTAACAAGTAAAACATGTTGCACCCAAAGTGTGTTAAAAGGAAAATGGGTCAAGTGTATTCATAGTTTTACAAAGTTTCCTTTGGTGATTCCGTGAAGAGTTGGAGGTTGGAGCTTCAAAGCTTCCTTTAAAACACTTAGTGTTTTCTCTTAGAACTCTTAAAGTTCTCTTCCTTGCTTGGAAGATTTGAGAGAAGTGGAGATGTTGAGAGAAGAATGGTTGGAACACTTAGTATCCTTTTAGAATTCTTGATTTAGAGAGATTGAGAGAATTAGAGAGATGGAGAGAAGAATGGTGTGAAGAAAATGGTAGAAGGAGGTTGGTATTTATAGGTAGAGAATGTGGAAAAGGGTGAAATATGATTGGTTAAAGAAGGTGGAAGAGGATTGATGAGGTGGAAAGATGATTGGTATATTTCTTAGTATTTCTTGAGTATATATTATGTAACTGAGTATATAAAAAGTATAAAAGTATAATTCAAGTATTGAGGATGTGCGTATAAGTATTTATACGTATAATTGTGTCGGTTTGCGTATAAATACGTATTTAAATGATCGATTGTGTGAATAAAAAATATGTATAAAATATGAATTTTATTATGATTAATGCCTCGAATTGTGAGACTGAAATTAAAATACGAATGTAAGGTTTCTAAAATTAGAATACGAATACGAACATTTTTTAAAATAGAAATACGAAAATACGAGGCGTTACATCGCCAGTATTTCTTGCTGATAAAATGTTTTTAAAACGCGTTTCAGGTAACTTAATGTGAAGCTATTAGAAGCCAGCTATGGAGCACTGAATGCTTAAAGAAAGTGGCTATAAAAGTTACCTAAATAAAAGGTTATGTTTTTAGCAATTATGGTTTATCCCTATAAAGATGTTATGAATGAAACATGGGTTTTATCCCAATTGTTTATTATAAAAGTTTGGTGTTTTGAAACTCTGAAATTTATTTCCTAACTACGATCCTGATGTCTCATTTCCGCTGCCAAATTAATAAACACCGATACCACCGGCTGCTGTCCCGCGGCCCCCACTCCCGGGGTAGGGGTCGGGGGTTGCGACATAATTTGTTTTTAAAAAAAGTTACGTATAAAGTTATTGATGTTTAAAAAAGACGGGGGAACTTGCATGTGCATTGCATGTGAGTTTTTGAATTTAAAAATGTTAAATTTACCTTTATACCATTAATATAGAAAATTAATTATTTAAATGGTAAACACTATTTACCATTTT
Organism: Helianthus tuberosus; assembly: GCA_030545235.1. Classification (NCBI taxonomy): domain Eukaryota; kingdom Viridiplantae; phylum Streptophyta; class Magnoliopsida; order Asterales; family Asteraceae; genus Helianthus; species Helianthus tuberosus. Next base: position 10,718,971 of record CM060433.1, on the reverse strand, counting down.
GTCATTATAATCTCAACCATTAGATTATATATCAAAGGGTGTAGATTCTTTCTTACACATCTCACAAAACACGCTTTTTTACAATAACCCTACCCTATATATATTAGGTTCTTTTGTGAAGAACTTCTTGAGAGTGAACTGAGTAAACTAATATTGGCCCTTGATTATTTTTTAGATTAAAAGGGTAAGATTGATATTAGTCAAGTATTTTTAATTAAAATCCCTTAGTTTTCTCATCTCTTAACTCTTTCTCTCTCTGTCTCTCTCTCATTTTTAATTATTGCTCCATTATTTTAATTACAAGAGATAATGTTTTTTAAATAAACTCTTATGTTCTTTTTAAAATTAAATATTAAACCTAATTATATATGTATACAGGTCAGTATATACAAAACTTATACACTTATGTATTATTACATCTTGTTCCCACAGGTCGGTATAAACCAGATTTATACACATGTGTATTATTCAAGTACAGATGTGTATACAAATCAGTATATACCAGACGTATACACTTATGTATTATTCAAGTACATAGTGTATACAGGTCGGTATATACAAGACTTATACACTTGTGTATTATTACATATTGTTTCCACTATGCATCTTTTTAACAAGCATTGATCTAATACATATATATCTATAGAGAATGTAATTAAATATTTTTAATCGTGTTCTAGATGGAACAATATTTGATAATGTTTGTATTTTTTTTAAATTATCAAATATTAAGCTAGGTAATTTGCGAGAGAAAAAATATAGAGAGTGTAATTAAATATTATTTTAATTGGAAAGAGAAATCACAAGAGAGAAAAAAATCAATTAATTAAATGAAGAGAGAAAAATATAATTATACCCTTGTGTCTTTTAAAAAAGATAGTTACAATCTTGTCACTAAAGAAAAAATCTAGATCTACAAAATCAGTGGTCATCAGGATAAGTTTATTTTGTTCACAAATACATCATTGTTCACTCATGAATCATATATATATATATATATATATATATATATATATATATATATATATATAGAGGAAGGTTAACGTACATTATGGCTTAACGTACATCACGTACGACAGGTAATTACGCACATTCATTTTAAAATCACGCACGTCATAACTCAAAAATCCAAAATCACGCATGTTGAAACACAATAATCATGCATATTGAAAACATTAATCACGCATGTTATAGAACAAATAACGCACGTTGCTGTACGTGAAGTACGTTAAGCCGTTATGTACGATATACTTTTTCTATATATATATATATATATATAATATATTCGCACTACTTTAAAAAAAATGAAAGAGTTTATAAAATGAATGGTTTAGCAAGTGGATGATTTTAAAAAAGACGACCATTTAAAAAGAGAAACTTAATAAATGAAAGAATAAATAAATCAGCTATATCTTACTCTAAAAACGAAAATAAATAAATTTAATATATCAAACTCCAAAAATGAAAACAAATAAACTAAATAAGAAAACGTAAATTCATATAACTAATAAGCTGATTAATAATATTTTATAGAGATATCTATAAAACAAATTGATAAAAAGAATAAAAGTAAAAAGAAGAAATAAAGGAATAAAAAATAAACTTTAGCATTTACAAGAATAGCCCTTTGTCGGGAAAAAAAGACAATAATGCCTTTAGCTTAACATAATAATTTAATTACTGTTAAATAAATGGACAAAAAAAACGAGGCAGCTTTTCAAAGAGGGTGTACCTATTGGCACACCCATTTCACTATATACACACCTGAAAAGGTATTTTTTATCTTTATATGCACACCCTGTAGTGTCGAACTGTGGCTAAAACGCAGCGTTTTGGTCCGGTTAATCAGAAAAAGACTGACGGGTGTCTGTTGACCGGACCAAAACGCCGAGCTTTGGCCGCGTTTTGGTCCTGTCAACCAGACAAAAGACTGACACCCGGTCTGGTTGACAGGACCAAAACGCTGCCAAAGCTCGGCGTTTTAGTCCGGTCAACAGACCCGTCAGACACCCGCCAGTCTTTGTCTGATTAACCGGACCAAAACGCAGCGTTTTGGCCACAGTTCGACACTGCAGGGTGTGCATATAAGGACAAAAACTACCCTTTTGGGTGACTATCTACACACTTGGTGTGTAGATAGTTTGGCTAAGTGATAGTAATATTTGTAGTTAAAAATAGTATAACGTAAGAAAAAAATAACGATTCCACAAACATTTAACATTCTTATCCCCTTTGTAAGCATTGATTATTTATTTTATTAGATTCATGGGACTTAACAACGATAAGTACATGAACAAGTATCTACAAACGTGCATCGACCCACTGCCCGACCCTGTTGACCTCTTTTAACTTCACAGTCATGCTTGCAACGGTCATTATCACACGGATAAAAGTCCCAGCTCTCTTCACACGCTTCCGCAATCATCATCATACTCCCTGTTAAGACATACGTTGAGAAATACACAATCATTAGAAGAAGTGCGTTACTCATATACGATAAGTTCGGAAGTAAAAACATAAACGATCTATAAGCGTTAATGGTTAGCTTACCAGAAACTGTGAGTATGATCAAAACTGCAACAATAAACTTAATAGATGACATGCCTTTTAATTTCTTAATGTATTGGATTCAGAAGATTATGGATTAAAATGTTTCTTTTAGATGTTCAAGCATTGTAAATTTATACTAGAAAATATTAGGTGAGGACATAACGTAATTACACTATGATATTATGTAACATTAAATGCATATTGGTGATATTAAATGTGTCATACATAAATGTTCCCATTGTATAAGGCTTAGGCTAGTCACACACGCCCCTTGACTATGCACACCAGTGGCGGAGCTTGACCAAAAGTTCCGAGGGGGCGGAAAGTCATGGGACCCAATTTATATATTGTATAAATATTTAGGCAAAATAATTGGGGGGACAATCCTATATAATTTTAAAATTTTCGGTGGAAAGTCATGGGATCCAACTTATATATTGTATAATATTTAGGCAAAATAATTGGGGGGACAATCCTATATAATTTTAAAATTTTAGAACGAAAAATAGGAAATTTTACAATTCTAACCGAAACATTCGGGGGGGGGGGGGGGGGGGGGGGGCGCACCCCCCACTTTACAGGGGTGCTAAACAGGTCGTGTTCGCGGGTTGGTGGGTTCAACCCGACCCGAACCCGAAAATTTTAAACGAACCCGAACCCGACCCGAACCCGAAAATTGTGTCACACATATGAACCCGAACCCGACCCGAATATTCTCAGGCTGACCCGAACCCGACCCATTCAACCCGAAATTTTTTATTTATTTATTTTTTCAGCAAATTAATATATTAAAATTAACATCTACTACCAAAAAAACACAAATTTATATAATAAGATTACATTAAAATCATAAAATCTTATGTCAATTTCCCTTTTTAAGTTATAATTATGACATAAATTACACACCTGATTAAATTTATGACATAAAACATATTGTAAAAATATAATTTTAATATAAATGGGTTAAACGGATCAACCCGTCAACCCGACCAGGTTGACCCGAACCTGACCCATTTAGCTAAACGGGTTCGCGGGTTCAACCTGAAACTGACCCGAACCCGTTTAGACTAAACCCAAACCCGCGAATTTCGTGTTAGGTTCGTGTTGTGTCAGAAATTCACACCCCTACTTTACACTAAGCTACGCCACTGATTCACACACTGAAGAGCTGCGCTTTGGTCAAAACGCAGCGCTTAGATGTAAAGTCAACAGACAAGGACTGAATCTGTCAGACCTTGTCTGTTGACCTTGTACCTAAGTGCTGCGCTTTGGCCAAAACGCCACGCTTAGGTGGGTCTGTTTGTTTTTGGGTGGAAAAAGTGAGGTTTTGGTAGAAAAAGTGGGGTGTTGGTTTGTTGTTTGGTTGTATTTGGTTGTGTTTTTCTGTTGAAAAGTTCTAGATTTTTGTTTCATTTTTATAAGAGTTAAATGCTTGGTTGGTCCCTGTGGTTTGCAAAAATTGCAGACTTGGTCCCAATGGTTTACTAATTACACGCGTGGTCCCTGTGGTTTTCAAAAATGCACTCGGTTGGTCCCTAGCCCTAACATCAGTTAAATTTCTCAGTTAAGTCCATGTTAAATGACCAAAATACCCTTGCTTATTAACAAATACATAAACAGATCAATCTCTCACCTCTCTCTAACTCTCTTTCTCTCTCTCTAAGCTCTCTCTCTCTCTAGCTCTTTATTCTCACCACCACCCACCCTACCACCACTACCACACACCTGCGGCCACCGCCACCTAACAACACCGCCCCCTAACCACACCTGCGGCCAAAGCTGCAAGGTCTTGGAGCGCAAACAACCAACTCGGACAGCAGTCTGCATCTGATCTTTCGTGAGGATAATAGCTCCAACCCGGACCATAATACGCCAAACAGAATTGATGCTAGTAAAGAGCCTCCTGATACAATATTTGGCCTTCACCCAAATTACATACAGACGGATCAAAGGAGACAGATTAATACCACATTTGACCTGCACCAGACCCTTCCAACGGCTGTTGCCGCAACAATTTAACACCCGTCTAGCTTGAGTCTTTATATACATGAGCGCATATACTCCCACATGCCTTCTGAAGAACCTGGAGATAACCGCAGGGCATTTGACCATTTTACCCCTGACTTCTGTGCTGCCAGACTGCAGCCACCTGCTGTTATGACGAGCCAATCTACGAGACACCCTCCCAGCTTGCTGCTTCCGGTTCTCAGGGGTCCAGATTCTGAACATCAGCCACCTCCCAAGATCCCAATACATCATACTATAGTTTTCCCATATAAACACCCACCTGCAGCCATTGTGACACGCTGAATTCCAGCAGTTAGCCCATTCCCATCTGAAAACATGATCAGAAACAAAAGCAAGGTTTCTACATCCTAAGAGGGATTTCGGCATAGGAGGAAAAGAACAAGGGGGGTTACACCGAAACAAAATACCCCCTAACCACACTCCCCCCCCCCCCAAAATACCCCCTAGTTGAATTTGTACATTAGAACCGATTTAGGGTTTTATTTGTTGGGTTTTGATGATGGTTATTGATGAAGGTGGTGGCAACGATAGGTGCGTTGACGGCGGAGAAAGATGATGATGGTGGTGGTTCAGATGGTGGCTGTGGTGACTGTGGTGGTTCCGATGGTGGTGATTACTGGGTGGGTTTGTCGGCAAAGGATGAAGAAGATGAACAGGGGGCGGTTTATAGAGAGAAGGAGGAACAGGGGGGCGGTTTATACAGGTTAGGGTTACCTCATTCTGCCTTCGTTCATCACAATTTCTGCTCCAATTCTCACAAGAAAGACGATAACAACCGAGTGATGATTGGAGGATCTGGAGATGGGATTGGTGGTGGTGGTGTTGGTGTCAGTCATGGTGGTTGTTATTCCCCATTTCAGGTTTCTGAAACCCTAGGGATGGGCGAGTGAGGATTGGAGGATCTGGAGATGGGATTGGAGGTTGAAGAAGATGAATTGTAGGCTTTATATATATTTTTTAATTGTTTAAGGGTAATATAGTCATTTCACATATAATTAACTGAGAAATTTAACTGATGTTAGGGCTAGGGACCAACCGAGTGCATTTTTGAAAACCACAGGGACCACGCGTGTAATTAGTAAACCATTGGGACCAAGTCTGCAATTTTTGCAAACCACAGGGACCAACCAAGCATTTAACTCTTTTTATAAAACATATATAATTTAAAGTTGATTTATAACGGTCGTTTAATGTGAGTGTACCGGTTATAGTTGATTTATAACAGTCGTTTATACGCCATTGTTTTTATAAATGTTAACCGATTTTATTTTGTTAAGTTACATGAACATGTTTAATTAAAACACCGTACAATAAGTTGCGAAAGAGACGTATGAAATAAACCAAACAATCCAAACAAACATCGTGTAAATAAAAGATCAACTACATAAATATATATAGAATCAATTTGTACATACAAAACAAAAGTACAACTGAATGTCTAATACAAAAGTACTATGCAGTTAATAGCGGCGCTATAGCGGTGCTATAGCGGTGTAGCGGTTTTCTGGCATCGTAGCGGTCCAAATAGCGGTTGGGCATAGCGGTTCCGCTAATAGCGGCGCTATAGCCCGCTATTTGCCGCTATTTGGAAACCGGTATAGCGGTCATAGTCAAATTAGGTCAAAGTTTGAAAAAATCGGTCAAAAGTCGCCTATAATCGGACCAAATTGGTCAAAACTGGATCAGATATTAGTAAAAAATTGACCAAATCGGTTAAGTGAAACGAATTGTTACCTTAATTTGAACAAAAATCAGTTGTTGCTCCATGATTTTGAACCATTGTAGAGATAACTGGGTACGCCTGATGGAGAAGAGAAGGGGAGCGGGAAAGAAAACGGCGTATGATGAAAGTGGGGATAATTAGGGTTATTTAAGTTTGGGTATTTTAACATATAACCCCCCTCCATCTTCATTAGTTTATATTTAGTCCTCATACTTGTGAATTTATATATAAACAATATAAAATTAATGGTATATGTATATAATATATATAAAAATACATAAATTATGCATGGTATAAAAATTACCGCTATATCACCGCTATACCACCGCTATAACCTATATATCGTATAGCGGACCTTGACCGCTATCCGCTATTTTACCGCTTTAACTGCTTAGCAAAAGTACAAGTGAACCTCTAATACAAAATAAAAACTAAAGCTACTGATCCTCTGGCGGTGGGGACGGTGGCAGTGGATGGGGCGGCAATCTCGCGTGAGCCCGGAGCTCCATCAGCGTCTCTATAATCCAAATCTGGTCTTGCTGTACATAGCTCTGCTCACCACCATAACCGTGGCCGGGATAGTCTTGTTGTACATAGCTCTGCTCACCACCGTAACCGTGTTCGGGATAGTTTGGTTGACCGTACGGATATTCAGCCTGAAGATATGGTTCACCTCCTTATCCGTAATCCAAATAGCCGTGTTGTGCGTACGAGTCTTCCACAGGGATATTCAAGTCCAGCTGCACCGTATTGTCATGATAACGAATGCCAGATACAACCTCCTCCTCCCTCATGTTGGATGGGATCGGTTTATCGTACGAGTCAGAAATAGCGGTTCCCTCGTAAGAATCTAGAACAATGGACTCGTCAGAGTATTCACCGAAAAGGTAGTTGCTAACCCACGACATCGTATTTTGAAGAAACGCTACTAAAACAACAAAACACGCGAAAGAATGAAACACCTTTGCGATTTCGAATTTTGAATGAATATCGAATGCATGGCCAACCTTCTTAAAAGCACCAGAATTTGGGGTCGAAGCGCCGCGCTTTGGCCAAAGCGTGGCGTTTAGGGTTCCTCGTGACACAGCTGACGACCTCGTACAGAATAAAACCTCATATCAAAGTCACATCACCTTTTGTCTAGAAAAGAACCCTAAATGCAGCGCTTTGGCCAAAGCGCGGCGCTTTGGTCAAAGCGCGACGCTTTGGCCAAAACGCGGCACTTTGGTGGGTGTGGAAATAAGGATGTGTGTCCCGCTTTGACCAAAACGCGGCACTTTGGGGGGTGTGGAAATAAGGATGTGTGTGTGAATATCATGATCCTTGCATAAACCTCTATAGCATTTATCCTTTCAGGAGCTTCTGATTACACAAACATATTTGTCATGCCAAAAATGGCACTATTTCATCTAAATGAAAGATCACAAATAACAATGATTTCACAACTAAAAAGAAAAAAGAAACTCAACTTTTTACAGAGATGAAATCCTCATTTGTTATAATGAGTGGCAAAATGGGCGAGTCAGGTAGTGCAAAGTGCTCGGGTCAAACGGTCTGCCCTAAAAAAAGGACAAATCGGGTCCAAACTAGTTGGGTCAACCTGATATATTTGTTTTTATAGTGGCCAGTGGAGGCAGAGGCCTGCATTCTGCAACAAGACCACATAAAGGTCTAAACAAGCCCAACTACTATGTTTGTACAAAACTGCAAAAACTATGAACACACGCAAAATGAAGAACTCATTGTATGCATCGAGATATTATGAACTATATCAATTTGTCCCTAGAGCATGTATTTATCAATTGTTTGCTAGAACATATCTAGCAAGCTATCATTCTAAACTGAACATGTGACTACAAAATTTATATGGTGGGTGTATTTTGCCAAAGCGCATTTAAAACGACATTCACTAACCAGTGGGTCACACGATTTAAGCCGCTTATATGTAATGTAAGGCTCATCTGATCAAACATGCTTTAGCCAAATACAATTCCAAGCTTTTACCGCGAAACCAACTGAGATTGCTATTAGACCGAGAATATTAATATTCTCATTCTATAATTGCTTCACACATTGAATCATGTGGCTTCAGATTCTTTTGTTGCATCAACTTTAGCTGCACAAAAAAATAAATAAATAAATAAGAAAACGGAAAAAGACAAGCTGGAAGCTTTCACAAGGAGAATTCAATTTAACATAACTGTTCAATGAAAATAAGGGTGTTTGGATGTGCCCTGCATAGAAAGTGATTATGTGATATTCGATAAACAGAATTAGAGGAGCAACTGTAATAATAAAATAGAAAACAGAAAATCGTGTTTGGATGTGTGTCTGCTGTTGGAAAATTTAATAAAAAAATAATAATAATAATAATCAGATAATCACATGTTTTAAAAATTCTGATTATTTTAAAAATTTGTAACTAAAATGTTAAAAAAATGACGTTCTTATACGATCAAAAATGGATTGCTGCTTGTGAAATGGAATTAGACTTCTTTCAAATTAGTCATGTTTGTTGCCAGAGGGTATAAAAAAATATATGTAATTTTATAAATATATATGTGAAATGATAAAGAGTACAAACATATTTTTACTTTTCGGATTTTCATAAGCATAACAACTATCTTCATGGGTCAACCCAACTTCTACCAGAAACTTTTTGCATCCTCTCATCACTCATTAACTTTCTAACTTGTTCCGATCGCGTCCAGTCCCCAGAAGTAGCAAAAATGCTCGATAACTGCACATGCGCATCTGCGTTCTTTGGGTCAAGCGTTATTATTTTCTCCGCAACTTTCCTCCCCAGAATTGTATCACCATGAGCTAAACACCCTCGTAAAACCGATGACCACATGCTTACATCAGCATCGAACGGCATGTATGTAATTAAACTTATAGCTTCCTCTAGTCGGCCAACGCGTGAGAAAAGATCTACCATACAAGAATAATGTTCAATTCCAGGATCAATAAAATACTCGTGTTTCATTAAATGAAACCATTTTAATCCCTCTTCAACTAAACCGCAGTGATCGCACGCAGATAGAACAGCAGTAAATGTAATATTTGTAGGCGTAACGTTTAACTTTAACATATCGTTAAATAATTCCAATGCTTCGGTTCCATAACCATTTGTAGCGTAACCCATTAACATGGAGTTCCAAGAAGCTTGGTCAATGTGTACCATTTGACTAAAGATTTTTCTACCGTTATCAACCATCCCACATTTGCAGTACAAGTCGATCATTGAGGTTGAAACAATTTTATCTGATGCAAGACCGATAACAGTAGCTCTAGCGAATAGCTGTTCACCGAATTCGAGTGAAGAAATTGCACCACACGCGCTAATCCCACTAGCAAGGCTGAATCTGTCGGTTCTAAAACCGTTTGTGTTCAGTTCGCAAAACCATGCAAGTGCTTCGGTTGAATAACCATTTTGACTTAACCCTGATATCATTGAGTTCCACGAGATCAACGTTTTAGATCGTATGCTCTGAAAAAGCTCTTTAGCGTCTTCGATTCTTCCACAAGTACAATAAACCGTAATCATTGAATTCAACAAAACTGTGTCGTGTGTATCTAACTCACTAAATAACTTACACGCGCTACTCGGCATACCGCACTTGGAATAAGTGTCCACAAGCACGGACGCAACGATAAGATCACGGGTCACTCCAAATTTACAAGCGTGTGCATGCATTTGTGTTGCGTAATCCACGACACCTAACAAATCGCATGCACTCAAAACACTCGCAATAGTAGAAACATCTTCTCGAGTTCCATATCTTCTGATTTCACCAAATATTAGAAGTGCTTCCATTGCCATATCATTAACAATATAACCGGATATCAAAGAGTTCCATAAAGCAACACAAGGGTTATCTTTCATACGAAAAATTCGGTTTGCATCAGTAACTCTTCCACTATTAGAGTATGCAGAGATCAACGATGACAGAGAGAAATCATCGGCGTATGGAAGCCTATGTAATACTAGGCTAGCGTAATCCAGATCGCCACATTTCCCATACATGTTGACTATCGAACTTCCTAAAACCGAGTCAAATTCGACCCCATCGACAACTATGCAAGCATGAATTGCTTTTCCTAACTTAATAGCCGACAAATCAGCACAAGCACCAAACACAGTAGCCAAAACATACGCATCTAAACAACATGGTCCCGACTTCATATCTTTAAACAGACTAACTGCTTTCAAAGACTGCGCGTTTTGAGCATACCCATGAATCATGGAATTCCAAGCCACCCCATTTTTCACCGGCATTTTATCAAAAAACTCTCTTGCAAGATCCAACTTCCCCGCCTTAACAAACCCGGATATGATCATGTTCCAAGAGAAACTATTCTTGTCGGGCATCGCGTAAAACAAACGCAAAGACTCTTGCTCGTTTCGCGATTTCATGTACCCTTCAATCATAGAGTTCCATGTGAAGTAGTTTCTTTGTGGCATTTCATCGAACAGTTTGCGGGCATTGTTCAAGTAACCACATTTGCAGTACATTTGTATAAGACGATTTGATAAGGTGATTGAGGACAGTAACATTCCCCTTTTGAGCAACCAGAGGTGCAATTGTTTTCCTTGTTTGGTTAAGGAATTGGATGTGATGGTTTGTAGTAAACGTGCACATGATTGCCAATCAAGATCCATATGGCAGGCTTCAAATAACTGTAGTTTTAAAGTTTAAACTTCAAAGTTTTCCAGATAATTTTGGATGGAACCGAATGGACGATTACAATTTTATTTAAAACTAGTCGTTGGCCCCCGGTGAGGGGCGTAAAGTCATGATACCAACGTTGTAGGGAGGGCGTAAAACAATGCTAAGTAGAAACCGAACAACGACCAAAACCGGAAAAAAACATAAAATTAAATCACAAATTTATAACACCAAGTGACTCACGTGATGTAAAACGTATACGTAGGTAGTTGAATTTATACGGACACGTATTAGAAACTCAAGGGGGTAAAAAAACTTGAGGAACCAAATGTGATCATCAAACATCGTACTAAGTAGCAACCGAACGACGATCAAATTCGATAAAAACGTAAGCAAAACTAACAAAAAATAAAATAATAAACTCATTTAATTTTTGTGGGAAAAATAATAAAAAAACAAAAAAATATTACAAAATAAAAAAACCTTAAAGTTGCAAAAATAATTAAAAACAACAAAAAATAAAACACTAAAGACAAAAACAAAAATGTCACTATTCATCCAATGTTATGAATTAATACATATAGATAATAGATAATTAATACATATAGATAATTGGATCGGGCTAGTTGATTTGAAACGGTAGGGCATATTAAAGGCTATGGTAACTCTATTTTTTAGAGTGGTTGTATATGTAGGGTCGTTCAAATCACTCGCCGCTCGTCACTCGCTCGACGTTCATTCGGAAATTGCTCAAAAAATGTTCGTTCGATTTGACGCTCGGGTGTAAATGAGCCGCTCAACTCGGTTCGGTTTGTAAACGAGCCAAGCATGAGCAAATGTCCGCTTGGTTCGGCTCGAATTATTATTTTTAATTAGTATATATATACATATACATATACACATACATATATAGGGGGATGATTAAATGAAAGAAAATTATTGAAAGAAGAAAAAGAAGAATGGACATATTAGTAAAATACTAATTCATTTATAACCATCTCATTAATTTTTCTCTATTTAATTAATTACTCAACTAATAATTAATTATCCTACTTTTTTTTTGAAAATTAATTATCCTACATATAATCTAAAAAACCTACACATATCAAAAGTTTCCTACATATACCTTACACGTTATAGAATTTTATCCTACACACGTCGAAGTTTATCCTACACACCTCGAAATATATCCTACACAACTCGTAATTTATCCTACACACCTTTTAATTTATTCTACACTTTAAATTAAGTTGTTTTTTTAATTTGAAAAAAGTATATATTTTGAAAATGAGTTACAAATTTAATTTAGTTAGTTATTAAAGGGGAAGAAAACAAATTAATGAGCTATGTAAGTTTACCAATATACCCTTATATTAAAATTAAATGCAAATATTAAATGAAGTAAAAATGAAGCATTCTTATTGGTTGAAACTTCTTCTTTTTTCTTCTTACAAAAATTTTCTTCTCATTTGAACTCTCCACTACATATATAAACATGTATATACACACATATATACACAAATATAAATTATACATATATACACACACACCTATATATATACACACATTACACATACATATATACTTGAATATAAATTAAATTTATAGTTTATATATACCACTCTATTAGATTTTGGTTCCCTATATACAAATGTACAACTATATCTATGCATACTAGCCCAACCATGCCAATATAAGTAAATTAATATCAAATCTAAAAGTTAAACCCTAAACCGATAAACGACAGGTTGTTCATTGCCTCAATGTTTCATGTCATTACTCTAAGTCGATCGTCTCCTGCTCTCAACGTAATTGTTCATGCAATATGATCATTGCCTCGTCGGCCACAACATTGAATTCATAAGAAAAATATTATGCCACGAAATGTGTATGTTTTCAAGGACAAAAAACTTGAGACCAAACATTGTCACTATCTCTCTCAGCAAGTTTAAATCGGGCGACACGGTTGTCCAAATTGCTCGAACTTCGCTCGACGCTCACTCGGAAGATTTACTACTCGAAAAATGCTCAATTGATTTAAGGCTCGGTTTTAAACGAGTCGCTTCGCTCAGTTCGGTTTGTAAACGATCCAAGCACGAGCAAATGTTCGCTCGGTTCGGTTCGGCTCGGCTCGTAAACAACCCTATGTAAATGTCTGTGAATTTGGAGAATATCATGTTCACCTCTATAATTTTTTAATATATTTTAAAAATAGTTGTAAGTGGAGGTGAGAGAAAAGGTAATAATGATAAAAGTATAAAAAATATTAGAGAAAATTACTTTTTGAGTCCCTGTGTTTTAGGGGTATTAGCCACTTGAGTCCAAAATCAAAATGTTTAACGCCTTAAGTCCTTACAGCCACTTTTCTTAACTATTTGTGTCCAATTTTTTAACACCATCCATCAAGTCTGTTAATTACGATGGTAATTTAGTCATTTAAACACAAAGTACACGTCTTATATACACATGAGTACAAGAAACAAGTATTTAATGCATAAAGTTGTAATATATATTATATATAAAAACAAATTACATATATATAATATAAACACACACCAGCACACACACACCTACCCACACTTTATCTCTCATCTTTACATACTCTTCTCTCTCTCTCTCACTCTCTCTCTCTAAACAGCACCAAGAACCATACACCACCATCACCACAATAATCCACCACCTCCGGCCCTACCTCTATCATCACCATCAGAGCCGCCGCCACCATCCCATTGCCGCCAACACCACCAACATTAAAACCCCAACACCACCATTCCACTGCCGCCACCTCCAAACACCCACCAACACCACCATCCCCTCCCCGTCGCGTTCAACAGCCACTCCATCGTGAAGATTTGAAGCTTAAACCCTCACCAATGTCGCCTTACTACTGCAGATCACAAGTCATTTTTTGATCGATTTATGTTCCGGCAGCTTTGAGACCGAGATCTGAAAAGACGTTACAAAACTGTTCAAAGTTTGAATCAGACGTTACAGATCTGAAAAGAAGTTGTGATGTATGTGGTGATGGTGGTGGACTTGCAGTGGAGATGACGGTGGACCTGCAATGGTGATGATAGTGGTGCGGTGGTGGACTTGCAATGGTGATGGTGGTGGTGCGGTGGTGGACATGTAGTGGTGATGGTGATGGTGCGGCGATGATGGTGGTGGTGTGGTTGAGAGAGATAAGAGAGAGAGAGAGAGAGAGAGTAATCAGTGTTATGAGTGTGTGAGAGATAATATATATGAATAATAATAATAATAATAATAATAATAATAATAATAATAATAATAATAATAATAATAATAATAATGATAATATAATAGGGGTAATTTGGTCATTTGACAATAGTTAACAGAATATTCCTAACCAAGTTAAAAAAATGAACTCAAAGGGTTAAGAAAAGTGGTTGTAGGGACTCAGGGCGTTAAACATTTTGATTTTGGACTTAATTGGTTAATACCCCTAAAATACAGGGACTCAAAAAGTAATTTTCTCAAAATATTATTTAATTGAAAAGAAGAAAGAAACGGTAGTGTTATTATAAAGATGAAGAAGATGACTCAATTGTGAATGCTCTAACTAAGAGTAACAATAACGGGTCAAACAGGTTGAATGTGAGTGGGGCTTCCCGTTGCCCATACTGAATCAGCCCCTGGCTTCAAGCTATTAGCCCGAGTTGCTACGGTGGTTGTCAGGCAACCGAAATCTTTATGTGTATGGTATATAGGCCATGTTTGGTTTAGCTTTTCAAAACAATTTATGACTTTTTGAAAAAGTTATTAAGTCGCAATGGAGTGACTTATTGACTTTTCTCCTTAACAATTTCATGCCCAACACCTTTAAACTTTTCAAAAAGTCAATAAGCTAATAAGTCACTAAAATAAGTAATCCTAAGCACCTAATGATGTGAAGCGATGACTTGAAATCTTTAGCTTATTTGTTTATTTGAAACAGAACATACTAAATGATTTTTTAACGTTAAAAAATAACACTCTAGATTTGTTAAATCGTTAGAAAACTGAAAACATAAAGACATTTACCTATATATTAAAAATCGAAGTAAATGAACAGTTGAGAAACGAATGATTAGTCAATGAATAGTATCGGGTACCGGTATCAAATTTACCAAACTGAGCGTGTTTTCGGTATCCGTTCGGCACCGTTATTCATCGGGTTTTACCCTCAAATGCCGGTGCCGTATCAGTACCGACCGTATCAAGCCGTACTGTACCAGGTATATTCGGTACCGGTACCCACTTTTGGGGATTTCGGTAACGGTTGGTACCGAGCTCATCAAATCTTGTAGCAACGTAGCAATGCAAGTAATTGCACAGTTTAGATTACTTTTCATACACACAGTAAGTAAACTGTATTTCGTTTGAATGATGTACACAACAACTTATTTTGCTTTATTTTTTGTCTTTTTACGTAATGAATGAATTGTAGCATGTAAAATTAAATTGGATATTTAGATTATTGATGAGCAAATCGTATCAAATCCTGTAATAAAACCGGTATCGTATCGTTACCAAATTTACTATACCAAATCATTTTCGGTACCAATTTGGTACCCACCTTTTGGCGTTTTCAGAATCGTTACTTTCGATTCGACACCGGTCTCGCACCATACCTATATTTATTGATTTTTACCTTCAAATACCATACCGTATTGTACCGAGCATTTTCGGTGCCCGTACCTAATTTCTATGATTTTCCGGATCGGTACTTTCGGTGCCGTTACCGGTACCGAGCTCATCCATATTTTAACGTGTTAGCACCGTAATAACTGAACTGAAAACAACCGAATTTCCAATGTGTAGGATGTGTGGGTCCTATTATTATATATTAGGTTATTTAAAAACGCTTTTTTAGGACGGATTGACTATCCTTTTCACGACATTTTTATTTATGTTTTGATATTCGCTATCTGCTTGCCGTTACTGACACGCGTTTTGCAATCATTGGATCTCCGCCGCAACGCTCGGGCGGAAATTTAACTAGTTAGAATTAATAAATTAAGGATTTGATGTCTCAAATTGGTTTGGGTTTGAAACCAGGCTTTCATCTAAGATACAATTTATGATTATTGTTCACTATCGAACTTATCCATCAACCTCAAAGGAGGGACACTCCCACTTCTCAATCTACATTATTGTTCTCAGTTCTCACCATTAAACTTGATCCGTCAGTGCCATAGGTAGCCAGGTAGTGATACCATAAACGCTTTTATAATTAATTTTTTTAAACTAATCTATACTTTACAAAATAATTAGATATGAGATCAAAACACATCATACTTATGAGATGTTATTTGAGTGAATAAACTATAATTCATGAGTTAAGGTTTAGTAATATACTTATGGTTAAACACTAATTGTGAGTTGCAAGATTTATAGAAAATATAGATTTAAAAAAGAATAATTACAAATTTCTAAAACTTAAAAGGATTCGAATTTTATTCAATTTCTATAAATTAAACTAGCTATAGACATAATTCAAATCAACACATAAAAACAAGATGGAAAAATAAATATAAAAAGTGATATAAACCATTCGATTATAATCAATTTGACATTAGAACACTTCACTCAAAAGAATCATATTATAATCACCAAATACGATACAATAAAGAGAATATAATAAATAATATACAACCAAAACTTTTTCATGATCCACCAACCTTTAGGCAGGAGGATAATGGAGAAGAGATTACAGTTGCAGCAGCAGCCACAAGTAATCAATCTGAACCAAAGCTTCATTCCATCACCATGTCCAACACACACGTGCGTCCAAGGAACCTTAGCGAAGAATGGATGGGTCAAGCGGACATCGGGAACCAATGTTCCGGCCACTTGGGGTATGATCGCTTAAATAAACTCATGCATACCGTGTCATTCTGCTGGAGAACACCGTTCAATAAGCACTTCATCGCACCTACAAATATATGACGGAAAATATAACTTTATTAGATATTCCTACTTCAGAAATAGAAAACAAATCTTGGTAGCGACATACCATGTGTACCAACGGGCTCTTTAATCCGACCACGGCGACCCAATTTTGTCCAAACTTCCACAGGCTGTATTATGACAAACTCATCAGAAAAAACCTCATAAACTGATTTATCAAATAGAAAGAAAAGAAACACATACCTTGAACCATTTCACATCCTCTGGATTATGGAACATATATCTGACTGCAGCTTTTGACTTTGAAACACGTTGAGGATAACTGAAATCAAACAATAAATTACACAATATTCATCAACTATTCTGATGCAGGAAAACAATACGTATATCAAAGGTTGATAAATATATGACAAGTTTCTTACCCGGTTAAGATGATTTTTTTCAAAATAATTTTATCAGGGTCGATACTTTTTAACGAGCCAACAGCAGCCAACGCGGGTGCAAGAGAATCACCTCTACTCTTCAAAACAATCAAAGGAAGAGGAGGAAAAGAAATTGGTGCATATACTGAAGCTATAGAAAATCTTCCTGCGTGTAAAAATCTTTCCATCTTATGCTTGTCTGAGTTAAAATTGTCAGACGCAAAAGTTGGCCTGCAATTTTTTTTCAGAATTTAAAGTGGTCAAAGTATGAATGATGGTAAATATAGAGAACATATAACAGAGATAAGTGATACCTTGTGATAAACTGTCGGAAGCCAACATGAAATATTAGTTCTTCTTTGGCTTTTATGGGATCAGCGTATGTCTCGTGTTTCTTTAACCTGCCAAAACAAAACATTTAAAACTTTGAGACCAGTCAACCACATAACCATGGACGCATAGGGCTGTAAACGAACCGAACAAACAGTTTGTGAACTGTTTGGCAGGAAATTAGTTTGTTTAATAAAAGAACACGAACAAGAAATTTCATACGTTAAGTTAAACGAACGAACATCAACAAAGCTTGTGCTTGTTCGTTTATGTTTGTGTTCATTCATTTAAAGATTTTTATATGTTGTATTTTTGTTTTATTTTTTTAGTTTTTAAAATGTGAAACCCTATTTATACTTTATGCCTCCTATGGGTGCTAAACAGGCTGTGTTCGTGGGTTGGCAGGTTCGACCCGACCCGAAAATCATGTCATACATATGAACCCGAACACGATCCGGATATTCATGGGTTGACCCAAACACGACCTAAAGTGTCATACATATGAACCCAAACACGACCTAAAGTGTCATACATATGAACCCAAACACGACCCGAATATCCGATTTTTTTCATTTTATAATTTTTTTATGCAAATTAATATATTAAAATTAAAATTTAATACGATACCTAAAGTGCAGAACAGAAATCTTTGATTCATGTTGCAAAAGACCACATGCAATGACCGGCATCGTCTTCCCGAGAGCGCATAATTTTGAAGCAATATGAACCGGGACTTGGCTGATGTGGAGTGCCACGTAAGAATTTGCAAGCACACATTCATCTGAATTTCCTTGTTCCATGTCTCGAGCTTTAGACAGAACGTGCTTATGTGTTCTAGTAAAATTATCAAATGCAAAAATTCTCGCGTATTCTGGAGGTAGTGATTCCTAAAAGCATGAATAAGGTTAAAAAGTGGATAAAAACTATGAGAATCATAGTGTCATATATATAGAGCTTACCTTAGGGTCCCATGAAGATGTTCGAAACGACTTAAGGCCTCTGTATTTAGCAAACCGTTTCCTAGCGGGAATGTCAACTGGAGCATCCACTTCATCAGGAAACTCTGAAACAAAGCATCCAATTAAATTCAAAAATAAATACATAAAAAACTAAGAATCTATTTTTTAATCAAGAGATCAGTTCATACCCTCATCTTCAGCATGTGCCTCTTTTATTTTTCGAATATCTTCTTCTATCTGCTCCTTCGTCAGATTATCATTATCCTGCAAGCAAATAATATATCTTGCTTTGAAATCCATCCCAGCCGTATATTGAAATATCTAAACCACTAGCAGTTCACATTTCATACTAGCTAATGTGCACATATATGCTTACAATTTATTTAATTCAGAACAGTATAAAACAATTAGTATAAAGTAAAAGTTGATGACTGTTATCATTGATGTCCATATATACAGTTGATACATTATGAAAATAAAAACCATCTTTATACTTACTTGCCCTCAAAGTTGTATAAATTGTTTCCTAGGTTGCAATTAGAGGTGTCAATTCCGACAAATTTACTTATAGGGTTTGATTTGGGTTGTGTTCTCTCTTACATAAAAAAAGGGATCAAATGAGATGAATGGGTCCCAAAGAGTGTCTTAAATGCAGAAAACATCCCAACTCATTTATTCAGAAAGGTAGATATTTATGGCAATATTTTTTCAGATAAATTTTGAAACTAACTATTTTAAAAACTTCTTTTTAAAGAAAGTGTTTCGGGTCAACCCCACTTGACCCATCTTGTTTCAACCTATACTAAAGACCGCCAAAACCCATTTGCCACTTGTAGTTTCGATTCCGAACATAACTTAGCAAAATATATATTACGAAACACACACAAATAAACACCATTGAAGCAAGGACATAACATAATACTATAATAGGTTTTTTAAGATACCATAATCATAGAATCAGCTTCGGTTTCTTCATCAGAATCCCGAAGGTTGAGTGAAGCCTGGTCAAACTCATGGTCAAACTTCCCACCTTCACTTTGACCAGTAACGTCATGTTCTCCCTCATCAACCACCATTCCATTTTCCGAACCGTCATCATCGCTTTCAGTACCTGACACGTCAGATTCATCCACGATCCAAGCAGCCTGCAAAGTAAAAGCAATATAAAATTATATTATATGTCAATATGTGGCACTTGTTAAAATAACTACTTACCTGGTATTCAGAAGTACCCCGGGGAAGAGACCGTTTTTTATGCTTCTTTTCTTTATGTAATCTATCAGCTTCTTCCATTTCTGCCTCTGTTGGCCATGTCTATAAAAAAACAAAAATCAAATTTTGTTGTGTCTTGAAAATTCTGATTGTTTAAGTGACTAATATAGAAAAATTAACAATATTTTTTTGAGAAAAGGGACAAATGTTTTAACCCTTAATAATCAGACTTTAACAAAAGTAAATAATGTTTTCTAAATAGAGACCAAAAAAGAAATTGAGTTAACTAGAATTATTTACAGGATGCATTAAAAAATCTGCACTTCATAAATAATCACTGTTAAAAAGCAGGCTGAAGTAGCAAGTTATTGAAGGCAAAAAACGATTGAAACAGCACCCAGATTAAAGAACGATGAGAAAAAAAAAAAGAAGAAACGAATGTGTTCTTGTGAATATGTCAACATTGATTTGATACATAACAAAAAAGCTAAAAAATCCTCTATAAACCTTACCTGTTCCCCTTGAAGAGGGTCAGGTGTGTTTTCAACAAGTAAAGGCTCTTGCTTCATCGGATCCGGGAGTAAAGTTTTGATAACCTGCAAAATTCCATATCGCAACATTAACTTAACACTGTTGGCAAATTTGCAGATACTAAACGAAAACATAATGAATCCAGCAGTACTTAAAGAAGTTATACTTGTAAATCATTTACTTCATCTGCATCCATGAAATCCCCGTCTTTTCTAGCGTTTAACGAACATGGATCCTTGAGAAGTTCAATCTTTCCCAACTGAAAATCCCCAGCGCCTGATACATGAACCTGACGAAAAACACGTTAGACGCTAAAGCAAAACTTTATACCGCCAAGTGTGTGGTAAATACTTTAATGAATACATACGAGCTGGTTTACGGAAAGATTGCGGGCTCGAAGATAGCCAGTGATGTGAAGGGTACATTTTCCGGACTCATCTGCCACCATATCCACCTATCATCGTATAAAATACACAAAAAGATATCAGATATATTTATAATAAAATATATGCATTTCTAAAGTGAGAATATTAATAATTTACCGTGTGAGCCATGAGGTAAGGTCGTTGGGTACGCCAATGAGGTACCATGGGCCTTTGCTCTTTAAAAAGAAACATGAACTGCATAAAATCCATGTCAAATTACAAGTCAGGCTACATATCTTAACGGTCAAAGACAGGTTAGCTTGCAAACAAACCGAACGTTCAGCGAACTGTTCGTGAACCGTTCAGCGGGAAGTTCGTTTACGTTCGTTCGTTTAATAAATGAACGAACACGAACAAGAAATTCCATTCATTTAATTAAATGAACGAACATGAACAGAAGCTGCATTCGTTCACTTATTTTCGTGAACGTTCCGTAACGTGTTCGTTTATGTTCATTTGTGTTTGATAGTTCATTAGTGTATTTAGTTTTTATATTTTCTTTTAATTCTTGAAAATCCGGACAAATAAAATATTTAATAAGTATTAGTGTTTTATATATTCTGTTCATGAACGCTTGTATGTGTTCTTTTGTTTCCATTTGTGTTCATGAACGTTTGTTGCCTAAAATTAACAAACGAACAGGAGCACGTTCATTTCTTACAAACGAACACGAACATAAAATCTGGTTCGGTAAGTGTTTATGAATAGTTTGTAAACACATATATTTTCTTAACAAACGAACATGAACAATGTCTTGTTCGTGTTCGTTTCCAGCCCTAGGTTGGAGTTAAAACAATAATTTTGGTATGTGTCTAGTCATGAAACCTAACACACCATTCGTCTTAAAATAATGAAGTTCCTAATACAGACTTAGTGTGTCAACTGTCAAATATGATTTACAAAAATTCTCATTTCAAGAATAGAAATATAAAATTAACATGATAATTCATAAAGTTTTATCATTTATGCAATAAAAATACATATTAATCACACATACCTTGTGCAAGTCGTCTTTAGTATCTGCTGGATAAAACTTGCAATCTTCTGGGAATTCTGAAGAGAGGCTAGAAACACATGCTTTCTTTAAATCATTTCTCTTTTTTAAATCAGATGGTAAATCCTGATAAACAAAAGATTCCACTGTCGATATAAACAAAACACTTCTTATATACATATATAATCTTTTAAAAGCATACAAATTTGAAAAGTGCTTACACGAAGAAAAACAGCAGTACTTGGTAAACCAAGAGATCTAAACACCGAGAGACATTGAGAGCCAAATTCATCGACGTAATAATTGGAACTACCGCGCTCGCTTGAACAGTTAGCAGACGCCACAAAAACTATCAGATCTGCCATCTTTAATAGAAATATACAAGAGTGTTAACTTAATTCAACCAACATATAGAGAGGGTTAGGTTCATTTCAGAACTCTAAATAATTGCAGAACTTTGAGGACTCCTAATAAACATTCATTTTAATTAAATATTTTTATTTTTAGTGTACTGTTAGCATTTATTATATGTATTTTTATTATAAAACTACTCTTAACATGTATGTAATCATAAAAATACATATAATAAATGATAAAGGTACAGTAAATATAAAATAATATAAATAAAATGATTGTTTATTAGAAGTTCTGAAAGTTCTGCAATTATTTAGAGTTCTGAAATGAACCCAACCATATATACACACACACACACAAATAGATTATAGACACAAAATGTTTGAAAACCATGAAGGTTAAGTACCTTGGCCATCTCCATACATGCCATCAAATCACCATGAGGTGCTTGTAGGACCTACAGATACAAGTAAAGATAAAATATACCAAACTTTATATAGTGTTATGTAACAAGTAAAAAAGTAAAACTTGAGAATGTGATATTAAAATATCAATTTCATATTTCATATTGTGACTTATGTCAACCTCTTGCATATAACTTTTTATATAAATCAATAAAAGACGCAACAAGTCAACCTACCGTTGCTCTTAGCCGATACTCGGATGATGCAACTGCTGGGAAGTGGATTCCTGTATTCTCGTTTGAGAGTAATGCTAAAAGGTCGCCTGCTAGTGAGCTTACATTTGTAGAAGCAGATAACCCAAATAAAACCTGATTTACGGAAACGAATTGGGATTTTGTAAGTTATAACTATTGATGATTCACAAGGTCAATAACGTAAAGTCAACGTTGTTATCAAGAAAACTCACTATAACACGGGGAGCACTAGTTGTTCCACTAGAAGCCCGTTTCTCTTTCAAAAGGGTAGCCCTCTTCTGCTCTCTCATCTACATCATTCAAAAACCAAATATTATACACCATCTACATATATCTAGTTTCAAGCTACTTTTTGCTAATGTGAAACCTGAAAAAGGGGAGTTCATAGGTTCGATTTTAGGTTTATTCGGTTTAGAGATTTTTTCAGCCGAAACAAAAAACCGTACTGAATTCACGCCGTTCAAAGCTGAACCTTCGAAACTTTTTTCAGCCTAAACCAAAATTTGGTTTGTTTTTCGGTTTATTCTTTGAAACTTTTTTCAGTCTAACCCAAAAACATGTAGTTCAACAGCAAACAGAAAACAAATCTGAATTTGGTTCGGTTTTCGACTTCCATTAGCAACCGAATAAACCAATTAACTTTTTATATTTTTGAAAACTCTTTTTTACCATAATTTGTTATTAAATTGGGTTCGGCTAAATAGCAAAACTTAATAACCATTATTAGTTATTCAGGTTATTCAGTTCGAAGTTCGAACCGAATTCATATTTTGTGAAACCAAAAACCGAACTATACATCAACTTTTATTTAACTTATAACCCATCATAAGTTCATAACTAATAGCAAAGTGTAAAGGTTGCAAATTACCATTTTATTACGTTGAAGTCGAGCAGCCCGAGCTCCCTTAACCACATTGCGATCAGGTTTGCTAATCTTATTCTTATCTAAGTTCCAATAAAACAATTAAAAACACATTGTAAATAAAATCTCAAAACAATTCAACAAAAAAATCAAATAATAATTAACTTGAACTACACATTGTAAATCATATCTCAAAACAATTCAACCATAGAATCAGATAATAAAATACATATGGTAACAAATATCTCAAAGCAATTCAACAATAGAATAAGATAATTAACTTAAAACACATATTGCAAATAAGTTCTCAAAACAAGTTAACAATAGAATAATATAAATAACTTGAGAATTTGATAAGTTGTGTTGTAAATAAACAGATAAATGAATAAGGAAACCTTTGGTGGATGTTTTGTGGAGATTGCGGGAGGATTTGGAAGCAAAACGAGTCTTGTGCGACTTGTTAACTTGAGATCGAGAACTACCCGCCATTGTTGTTGCTGGAGGTGAAGAAGAGAATAAACCCTAACTGGGATTTAAGACGAAGAACGTTATGTTATGTTTGTGTTTTTTGTGAAATGTTTAGGTAATGGGCTGGGCTACGACCCACCGGATCAATTAGCTTAGCCCGAGTAGTTAATACTATCTATTGGTGTGATCCGATCCATTAATTCTCACTAAACTTCTCTTTTTCTTCCTGTGGTTTGGTCGTTTTAATGGTTTTGTCTCAATTCTTTAAAAATAGTCATTTTACTCGCTGATCTATCAAGCTTATCTCTATTTCACTCCCCACTCCTAAAGCCATCCAATTCAACTGTTAAATCCTGGTCACATGCCCCTCACATGAGGGGCATTTTAGTCTTTTCCATCCCATATATTTTTAACATTTTTTTCTATTTATTAACATTTTACAGTAAAAGATATGTAACAACCCGACTTTCGGTTGTTCCTGTTTTTTTATCGATGATTCATCCGTAAACGCTTGTACTTCGAGATTCGATAATTATCAAGGGTTAACTACATTTTAAACGCATTTTATATCACTTATTTATCACATTTAAACGCTTATTACTTAAACACTCATTGAAACGTAAACTCAACGAGAACTCAAAACGCGGATTTATTTATATTGTTTATGTGTTTAAATGTTAAATATGTTATATGTGTTGATACTCGTTTAAATGCTCAATCGCTCCCTCGCGCAACTCGATTTATCATGCTGAAACGCAACGCAACACAACACTTAATACCTCGCTAAAACACTTATAGTGCTCGAACTAACTAACGCAACCAAACGCACCAAACGAACATCCGACACGCGGAACGAGAGTCTCTCACACGAAATAGGTTCCTTCGTACGAAGACACCACCTTCGTACGAAGGCATCGGCTTTGTACGAAGGCACCCTTCATACAGAACCCAACCCACACCAAACCTCTTCTCTCTATAAATACCCAGCTCACTCCCTCATTCATAACTTGCTACCACTCGCACAAGAACACTCCCTACCTGCCTTCTCCCTACATCCCAAGTAAGAATCATTATTTTTACAAGTATCACAACGATTTCCACAACGATTTTTCACAAGTTTATCTCCGATTTCATCTAAAAACTTCTCTATTTACGAAAACCTTCATCTTTTTCATCAAAACTTATGATTTTGTTGCGAATCTACACCTAAATGGGTGTAATGGGCTTAGCTTTGGCTTCCCAAGATAGAAATCTGATGATTTCGCACTCACCAGGTGTTTAATCCAAGGAAAACTGTTTTAAACTCGATTTTTACACTAAAACGGACCAAAACCGACATATGTTTCGTTCACTGGATAGTGAGAGGAAGCGGTGTCGAAACCATCATGAAAAGGACTCGAAAACACATCCGATTCTGGCGAAAACACAGTTCCGAACGCATGAAGACGCAAAAACATCCACTTGTACGAGCCGAACTGGCTTGTACGAAGCACCCCTTCGTACGAATGCGCTACCTTCGTACGAAGGCACTGGCTTCGTACGAAGCACCCTTCGTACAAACCAGCCCATGTTCCCACATGTGACTAAAATGTTCAAAAGACCTATCCGGCTCTAAGTTTAATCAGTAGCTTAAGACTGGAGGGATGAACACTCGATTTCCCGAAGAAAGACGCGAAGAACACTCGATTTTGGACACGGAAACAAGCAACTTGTACGAAGTGCCCCTTCGTACGAAGAATCTGTTTCCCACTCGACACTCCAACTTGACCGTTTCAGCACTTTGGAAGACTTATGCACTTCAGTTCCGCATACTGATCCGATCCGAAATTACTTCTAGAATTTTTATAAAATAAATTGTAAACTGTTTTTTATATATGTATAAATATATAATTATTAACAAATAATAATGTTTTTGTAAAAAAAATCTACTATATATAATAATATTTTTGTACAAAACAACCTCTATGTTATAAATAATATTTTTGCACAAATCAACCTTTATGTTATAAAAGACCATAATACCCTCACATGCAAAGCATGTGAGGTAACTTAACTGAGTTTTTGGACGACGTTAGATGTAAAAGTTATAGAATATAACAAAATATGAATATAAAGGTTGTGTTTGGCCGATTTCATAGTAGAAATGTATAAAGTGTAGTTTAGGTTTAACATAAATGTTGATTTGTGCAATTTTGTCCTAAAAAAATCACAGGGTGCAAAGACCCCTATCACCCACACCGATGGTTCAACGTTTTTACATCTTGTTTTTTTGTTCGGTTTAACGTTTCAGCCGCAACGCACAGATCGTAGATACTAGTTATATATCAAATTGAATAAAAACATGAGAGAATTAGAGAGGTCTGTAGATGGGTCATTATTTTTCAACACTACACACGTCTATCACTGTAAATAAAATAAATAAATAAAGTCATGACATTTACATTTACATAAAATAAACAAACAAACTCATGACACTTGTATTGACAAGTGTTTTATATAGAGGGTTTGATCAAATACAAAATTTTCTAAAATGAAATAGAAAGAAGATATTGACAAGTGTTTTATTCTGAGGGTTTGATCAAATACAAAATTTTCTAAAAAGAAATAGATATGACATAATGAAAATATATTTATAGCAAAGTTGAATAAGAAATAGATATTGCAACCTTAGATCATATAATACATTCTTAGTTTTTATTCCATACATGACTCCTGCTCACCATATCATACAAGTATAAAACTTTGAAACACAAACCGATGCATAAAGGTAACAATTGATTGTTATGTGACACAAATAATATGCCTAACATTGAACTAATCATCTCGTAGAACATATCTAAGAACGATTTTGTCTTTGTTATTTGCTTCAGGAAGACTTAATGGTAAAGATGGTCTGAAGCGAAGCAAGAATAAAAAGGATGATTCCAGCTAATAGAGCAATGACACTCCATGGACTATGGAAATACGTACGCTTTAACTTCACAATTTTTCTAGGCCAGTAACCTTTGAAATGTTCATCTAGTTGTTTCCACTGATTAGTGTAATAAAAATGTTCCGTGACAACGTCTTTGCATATCCCGTTAATCATATTTGCAGCCTCTTCATTTGAACCTATATGATTGACAATAACTTTTGATCTCACCAACTTTGCAATGTCCTCATCAGTATCAATTAGCATATTCATGGCTCTAGCATACGATGTCACATAAGGATGGGCTACATATGACTGCTCGTATGCAATGAGATTCCTGAACACCAACTCCGTGAAATCATCAATACACAACGTCGACATAGTGAGAGTAGGCTTTTTCAAAAACCAGAAAAGTCTTGAACGGTTGATTTTCACTTCCATGGCCATTGGCCAATTTGAATCTTGGTTAGGTTTAAAGCTTACTCCGGCCCTGTCTAGTTCTTCAGCTGAGTGGATGGTTGAACTTGGAAAACCTGATGATATAAGGTATCCAGGCTGGTAACAATGATGCAATAAGCCAAGAATATGATCATGATTGGCATGGGAGCTACTACTGCCTACTTTAAATTTTCTTTTGAAGAGGTTAGCATATCTCAGAAGTGGCAGGATAAATTCAGCAAGAGATAGCGTCTTTTCATTTTCAAATTTATAAATAATGCACTTGCACTCATATATGTCATTAAGAACAAAAAAGGGGATTTGGTTCTCTAGTAGCACCAGGTCATAAGGTATGTATTGGTCTTGCAACTTTAAGTCGTCATCTACTGAAATCTCGTGAATGAATTCAAGTATGAAACAAGCATCCATAACCATCATTTGTGTGAGTTCGATGTCATCATATTGATAAGATGTAATGTCAGCATACGTTCCCTTGATTCTCTTTATCATAGAAGCCACCTTTTCCACACATACTTTTAATGTTTGTTTTTGTCCTGCCAATGAAGGTTCTCGACGAGACAATAAATCATGCACATAAGCAGCTTTCCGCACTTCAAATCGTTGCAGATATTCATCTTTTCTGTGTAGTGGTCCAATAGAGACCACACGTGGCTTGAAAGCTTTTGGGCAGAGATTTCGGAGGGTACAAGGAGCCATGTATATAGAGGGTGGAGATTTGTTGGTGCCATTCTGATTTTCTCCAACACAAATAAGAAGATTTTGGAAGATTTTGTCAACGAGAATATTTGTATCTCCACGCTCCACATCCATGATTTCCGTTTGTAGAATTTATCTCCTTGATTACTTCCAATTATCTCTGAAAGAGGAATTTGTAAGGATAGGAAAGTATATAATAACACATACAGGGAAGGAGGTTTATCAGGGAATAAGGAACTAATCTTGACAAACAATTAGTTAAAATTTAATGAATAAAGGGCTGCTTGATAGCCTTTTAATGTTTTATCGTTAAGAGGTAAAATCTGAATCGCTCAAAGATAGAGTGTGTTTTGTTCATTTAAAAGACACCTTTAATAATTTATGGAGCCTCCTAATAGGTAAATTTTAGAAACATACTGACCGATTAAGAGACTATGCCTTAATTGATCAAGCGTGGCTTATTATTACAAGAATTCCATACATCCCCTAACTGAAATTAGATTTTGGTTTTATTACTATTGATTTATGTCTGTTGCCAATTACTTCCAAAAATTGCTACCGCTTTAAAAGTGAATATAATATTTTCTTTCAAAACTAAAAAAATCTTAAAATTAATCTGAAGCGTTTTCGTCAAAACTAATTACTTTATATCTTTTTTCTCTTTTAAGTAAGCCACTTTATATACTTTTGTTGATTTTTTTTCAATAGATAATTAATTATTTGCTTCACATATGAAATAACACTTCGTGTGAACCAGGGGCGAAGCTTAATGGGGGCGGGAGGGGGACGTCCGCCCCCCGGGATTTTTCGCTCAGTAGTGTTATATATGTAGTTTTCGTATAGAAATTTGTGGGTATATACGTTTTCACCCCCCCGGTTCTATAGAAATTTTTGGGTATTCTATAGAAATTTTTGGGTATATATGTTTTCACCCCCCCGGCCGAAAAATCCAAGCTTCGCCACTGGTGTGAACTAACTTTCTTGATCTTTCTAGTTCAGCTACTCAAAAACTTGTTATAAATGCTAGGTTTATCATTTTAGCATTCACATCAAGATTGATATATATACATACAATATCTTAAAATTACAAGAGAAAAAACACAAGGTTTGAGTTAAAAGAATCCTACATTAGATTCCTTAGACGTTATCTTTATTCTAAAAATAGAATTAAAATTAACAGTAAAAATCTTAAATATACCAATTTCTTAAAATTACGAGGATAATGAATGAGATACGGGAGATTTTCAAAACATAAACAATTTTCTTTTTATAAAATGATGATTTTAGTTAAATTAAAAATACAAGGACAAGAAACCTATAAAGAATATTGCTCTTAGAACTCTTGTTATAGATGCTTTTAACACTCAACCAGACTATAAAGAATGCTCAACATCAAAAAATAATTTACAACCGTCTTTGGTTGTATCCTGAGAAACCTTCCATAAATGACAGCGTTTTGTACCCCGACATCTAAATTTGGGAGTGGGAAATCGTCCTCAAATAATCTATTTATCCTCTCAAAATTACTCTTACTAGATTTTTTACGCATGTGTAAATATAAAAAATTTACACATGTGTAAATGACAAACTTACACATGTGTAAAATTTTTTATTTACGAATTCACGTAAATTTAAATGTGTAAATTTAAAACAATAATGATAAGTGTAAAAAGAAATTATGAATTTGAATTGTTTTTGACAAAGTTCTCGTGGTTTTTTCATTTGTTCTCACGGTTCTCGTGATATGTAGCGTTCTCATTTAAACCTTCCTATATATATATATATATATATAAGGGGAGGCTAGACAGAAAACCCTTAAATTTTTAGAAAACTCTGGAAACTCAAATCTCCCCCCATTTTTACTCAACCTTCCGACATTTTTTTTTTTTTGAAAAAAACAACACATGTAATATACATGTTTTAAAGTGTTTTGGGCTAAAAAAAAACAAAAAAGCGCCGAAGGGATTTAAAAAAAAAAATAAACAAATTTCAGCAATGTCCGGTTGCCTAACATGTGTTAGGCACACAAGACAGAAATTGCTGAATTTTTTTTCTTTAAAATCATTCATTCGGCGCTTTTTTGATTTTTTTGGCCCAAAACTCTTAAAAACATGTATATTACATGTGTTATTTTTTTCAAAAAAAAAATGTCGGGAGGTTGGGTTTTCTATATAGCCCTCCTATATATATATATATATATATATATGGGATGGATCATGAGAAAACTAGTTTAAATGAGAAAACAAAAAAACTAACCAAAAAAGCCTAAAAAAACCCTAAAAACATACCAAATTTTTTTTTTGTTGTACTGCACATGTGCACTAATACATAAAGCTTAACCCACCCCCCACCGACACCCCCCAAAAACCTAAACCCCCCACCCCCACCCCCCAAAAACCTAAATTCACCCTCCCACCAAAAGCCTAACCACCCCCCACCCTCCCGAAAACCTAAAACTAAACCCTAAACATAAACCCGAAAAAAACCTAAACCCCCCCACCCCCACCCCAAAAAACCTAAACCCCCTCCCCCCCACACCCAAAAACCTAACCCTAATCCTAAACCCCAAAAAAAACTAACCCTAAAAGCTAAACTAGACTCAAAAAGCTAATTTTAAGCATGTAATGCAATAAAAAAACCTAAACCCTCCCACCCCCACCCCCCAAAAACCTAAACCCCCCTCCCCCCCACACCAAAAAACCTAATCCTAATCCTAAACCTCCAAAAAAACTAACCCTAAAAGCTAAACTAGACTCAAAAAGCTAATTTTAAGCATGTAATGCAATTGTAGTACATGTTATATTGCACATGTGCACTACTATAATAATAGTATTGAAAACAAGACGACACCATAAATCTTTTTTTATGTCATAAAAAATATGCTCGAATATACTTGAATGAAAGATACAAAAATTTGTGATCTTATGGTGCCATTTTTGTTTTAAAATGATAACGTATGGAGAAATGGGAAATGTTTGAAAAGTTATATATATTTTTTTTCCAATTTTACCCCTCCTTCATTAAAAGTCCACCCTCCTTCATTAAAAGTCCCCCCCCCCCCCCTCATTTTTAGTGCTTTTTTGGTTAGTTTTTTGGTTTTCTCATTTATATCTAGTTTTCTCATGATCCTCTCCCTATATATATATATATGTTAATGAAATTTACTTGTGACCTGTACGCGTGATTTGCATCCAAACTCAATAAGGGATCAGAATATATATATATATATATATATATAGGGTAGGGATGTTAAGAGAAGTCCATCCTATTTGAGAAACTTGAGAAGCAATCTGGACCACACAATTTCCCTAAGCAAAAAATGCAAAAAAAGTTGAAAAAAATGCAATTTTTTTTTTTTTTTTGGAAAAATCGCAGCTTTTTCTTTAAGGATTAATTTTTTTTAAGAAATTTTTTTTTTTGATTTATACACATGTGTATATTATTAATCTTTTAACTATACATATATGTATATTGTCAATTATACATATATGTATATACATGTTTAAAATTAAAAATTGAAAAAATGTGTGTTATAAATCCTAAACCTTATACCATAAACACTAAAGCTAAACCTTAGTGCTAAACCCTAAACCCTAAAACTAAACCCTAATTCTAAACCCTAATGCTAAGTCCTAAAGCTAAACCCTAAAGCTAAACCCTAATGCTAAACCCTAATACTAAACCCTAAAGCTAAAACTAAACCCTAAAGCTAAACCCTTAATGCTAAACCCTAAAGATAAAGCTAAACCCAAAAGTTAAAGCTAAACCCAAAAGCTAAACCCTAAATACTATTGCTAAACCCTAATGCTAAACCCTAAAGCTAAACCCTAAACCATAAAGTTAAACCCTAAATAATAATGCTAAACCCTAAATAACACTTATTTTTTAATTTTAAACATGTAAATACATATATGTATAGTTAAAAGATTAACAATATACACGTGTGTATAAATCACAAAAAAAAAAAAAAAAATCAAAAAAAAAAAAAAAAAAAAAAAAAAATTAAATTCTTAAAGAAAAAGCTGCGATTTTTCTAAAGAAAAAAAAAATTGCATTTTTTTACCTTTTTTTTGCATTTTTTTTTGCTTAGGGAAAATGTGTGGTCTAGAATGCTTCTCAAGTTTCTCAAATAGCCTACTACTTCTCACATGATTCTTATCATATATATATATATATATATATATATATATATATATATATGTTAATGAAATTTACTTGTGACCTGTACGCGTGATTTGCATCCAAACTCAATAAGGGATCTGAATGTTAGCAAACCGTGACGAATATAGAATAAAAGTTTAGGGGTTGCATGAGCTAATTTTTTTTTTGTTGAAGTAGGCGATACATAAAACGTAAGAATAAAAACTCTATATATCGAGATGCATGCATTATGTGTTGGTTTACTTAAGAAAATTAAGAAAAGACAACACACTTAGTTGAAGCATGTTCATTGATCTTACACAAAGATAAAATCATTTAAATAATATATATTTATGGATGGTGAAGAGTTTACTGGGGTTTGCATGGACCGAGGAATGCATGCACGCATACAAATAGAAACAATAACCTAAAAAGACAAGACAAGAACAGCAAGTAGACTAAAAAATACCTCTCAACCTTTGCTTTTATTTGAAATAGATGGATCTTCCTTCTCTCTCTTTGTAAGACTGAATTGTTCAGATAATTAAAAATATTGATTTGTAGGGTTCTAATATTATAGAATGACTTGTGTAGTGAAATATGCTTTAAGTATAACTTTAATTCAGAAAAGAATAACACTTGTTTTAGAATAATTTGCTTTATAAAAACATAGGATCTTAACATTTCTTTTTGAAAAGTAATGGTTGGTTAATGTAAATATATTAATTTAAAAGATATTTGTCAATTAAGTATTTTTCATTCTAAAATTATGGTAACTGGAAATGTGATTCGTGCATTGTTGCGGTAACCGTAGACAACAAAGTACGGTTTAGTGTCACTACGGCTTTAATCGGAGTTGCCATTATTAGAAATAACCCGTTGATGTGGCCTTACGGATCATTTGAGTAACGTTACCAATATAACATAACTAGTCCCCGACAATTACTTGATGGTAGTAATTTTCAAAATTGATTAGTTCAAGTGGCAATTATGACTTCCCTTTAGGTACCATTAATAGAGAATACATAGAGTTTTTATAATGGATCACTATTCATGACAATTATTCATTGATCTTTATATATTGATGATAAGTGATAAAAAACTCATGAAGAACACCAATACTAAGAATTCTCTCTAGTGTAATCCATCAACAAAGTACCATAACGGGAATCATGACTTCATCTTTATCCCCAAAGATAATCAATATCTTTAACTTGACATCTATGTTTACGTTATGATTGAATAAACATGATTAAATTCTGTAATTTAAACCCATGTTTAAAATATAATCAACATGTGGTATCAGAGCGATGTTGATTATATCAATTAATCATGTAAATAAATATGTTGTGTTCTCGTTCTATCGATTTCTTGATTTACGATTCATCGATCAATCGATTGAATGGAACTTGAAATCTAAAACTGTTTTGTTTCTTGGACGATTCCAAAAGTTTTGATACACCAATCATGTCACCTCCGTTTTTGAAATACTACTCAAGAGTCACTGCCACAATTTTCCTTTTCTATAATATTATATTCATACATGCTTTTCTGTATTTGAATTATGGAATCGCATTAACAGATTGAAATCGATTCTATTAGATTAATTAATTAAGAAAAATTATGCCCATTTTATAGAGAAAGAAATTTATTTGCTAGTGTATTATATTATTTTAAAGAGATGGATAATCGATTGCCACATCTTTTGGTGTATCTAAATTAGATTTTTATGATAACCATCTCATGGATACAAATTGTTATTGGATTTATATTTATGAAAGTATTCAAGTTAGATTAGAATCTACTAACATAAATTATATCAAAATCCTTACAGATACTTTATTTTGATGTACTGTTAAAAATACTTGGATGATCATGTAAGCAATTCTTAAATGAAATTAATTTTTATCAAGTCTTGACTATAGGATTCTATTATGTTTTGGTTTCCTCTTACTAAGCGAAACTGATATTTTATTTATGGCTTAAAACCAAGTTTTTGACGTAAAATTATATAATTGTAAATTTCAATGTATAATTAAATGATTAATCAAACAGTGCATCCTTTTGGCTTGACATTGAAATTTAAATGATACTATTTTATGTAATAATGTGTATGAAAATGAACGTAACGACTAATTATTTGACGATACACATAATGAATTATTAGGCTAATTTACATAAATATTTCATTTCTGGCTTAAAGGTGTTATGTTATATTTATGTGTCCTACTCTTTTATTCATTTATGTTCATAACACGTGAACTTTGGTCAAAGCCAAAGAGAAGTCAAAGTTCATGTAGAGCATTAAGTTACTCTATTACATATGCTCATGATACAGGAATTTTGGTCAAAGCGAAGCCAAAATTCTTGTAGAACATTAAGACTATGTGTTATTTATGTACGTTCATTATGCATGAATTATGGTCAAAACCAAAGCGAAGCCAAAATTCATGTAGGACATTAAGCCGATTCATTATTTATTCGTTCACAATGCTTGAATTTTGGTCAAATTCAAAGCGAAGCCAAAATTCAGGCAGAACATTAAATTGATTTTTATTTACGTATGTTCATAATACATGAATTTTGGTCAAATCCAAAGCGAAGCCAAAGTTCATGTAGAACACTAAGTTTACCTATTATGTATGTTCATAATGCATAAATTTTGGCCAAAGCCAAAGTGAAGCCAAATTTATGTAGAACATCAAGACAATCTATTGATTATGTACGTTTATAAATGTCTGATTTTGGTCAAAGCCAAAGCGAAACCAAAATTCAGGTAAAACCTCAAGTTAGTCTGTTATTTTGGTGTTATAGTAGACTATATCTTCAATATAATAATTTGTGTCTGCCCTACTGGATAACCCATAATGTAAATCATTTCAATCTTATTCTTAAGTTTGTATCTCATCTATTTCATCCACTCTAATTTCAAAAACTTAAAATGTTTTGCTTACTAAAGAGTTTCTATAAAATTTGCTCTTATTGGATTGTTGATTAACTCTTAAAATATGACAATCCTACTGCTCTTTTCTGATAAAAGTATTACAGAAGAAAATTAGAGCATGACTAGTGGGATAAGTCAAACATTATATCTCTTATGATAATCAAGAACTCACTTAATTATTGCTATCATGCGAGCTATTCTAGATTCTAAATTTCCTAAGACTAATTTGTTTTCTTTGGAAGAATCAAAATAACTCCTAAGACGTGTGCATTACTCTAGATTCTTACTATAAAGTTAGTGGCACATGCGAATACATCATGATGTACAATACCATGACCCATAATTTAAAGATTTACACATGGAAATCAATACACTTTTCTGGTGCATTACATATAACTTTTCCACTAATATCATAAGTTGCCTTAAGAATCAACTATACCACTCAAGAGTACCAAAGGAAAATGAGTGTGTTGATTAGCAACATATGTACAGGAAAAGGAATGCATGAAACTGGAAAATTAGATGTTGTTCATCTCACCGCCACTAAACCTTAAACGAGGATACTTTTAAGATTCAACGATAGTGTACAAGTACTATTTCCAGCTATAAGTTTCTTCAAAAGGAAAGTCTCATTGCAAATTTGTGTCATTAAACCAGGCATGAGCATCGAGACTATAAATAATTCAATGGAACAACTGGCTAAGATAAGTAGTCAGAAATTTATGATATTTAAGTCTGCTAATGATAATATTTCAAAGAACACATGATGGGTTGACTCTAGTTCTTTCTGTTTCCTTACTAAGAATCAACAAATACTTAAGATGAGAGTTAGTGACAAAATTTAATGTTAAGATGAACCATAATAAACTCATAATTGGGCTTCATGATACTTTATATATTCTGTAGATAATTCAGAATTTAGTATCAATATGAAAGCTACATTATGACAGTTGTGAGGTTTGCATGGTTAAAACAAAGTCACTCTTACCTTAAACTCTCATATTATTTGTCATAACAATCTGGATAGAAACCTATAAGACAGAACTAGATGATACTACATTTTTTTCACAACCTTTTGTTATCATGAAAATGAAAAAAATTGACAAAAGAAAAATGAGACCTAAAAACTTCATCCACTGAGATCGAAACTCTTGAGAAATCATGACAAGGTTAATAAAGGATGAAATATTATCAATTCTCATTCTTAGTAATTTACGAGCATGTGTTAAAAGCCTTAATGTTTAAATGGTTATGGGAATAAATTAAGTTCCATCAGAAGTTATATTTCATTGGAACTTATCCCAAAATGGAATATTCAGACATAATTCATTTATCATAATATTACTTGTATCTGATATGTCTTATGCGGATAAAGGTGTTAAAGAAATTAATTTATATATACTATGATTCCTTCTAAATATGTCCCCAAGTTTCTTATAACCTCTGGACATTGAGGGAATCAAGTCTAACATATGTGATAAGTTCCCACGGCACGTACATCATTGAAACTTATCTTGTAGCATTACTAGAGATCTAAAAGGTTGGTGGGAGCACAAAGTGTCTTAATCATTACTTGTGAGAGTTGTAAGAGGTAGGGGAGTGAAAACTTGTTGTTACCTCAATTTGTACCTCCTGTACAAGTGTATAAGACACTACTCCTTCACAACTTTTCTCTTTAAGAATATACTGCTACTCTAACAAAAGTTTCATTATTGCTTAAACGTGGGCTCACTACAATTTCACTGCCAAAACTATAATCCTCAAACATAGAAACTACAACAAGTAACATCATTAACTTGTTTTGTCACACCCCAACCGATGGCGGAATCATCGGGGCATGGCACTGAGCGAAATAGATTGTCCAGAAGTTTCCATAACAATTACCATTACTATTCAATTTAACATAACATGTCCCATACCATGCCTCAAACAGTAAACAAATTATTACAGATAAAATCTAGGCAACTAAATTCTGTTCCGACAACTTAGATTAAAATAGAGCAATTGTTTATCTGCTTCTAGAGACCCTTGATCCATTTACTACAGACAACTATTTGTTGGGCTCTAAAGCTTTATTCTAGCTTCGACTTCCTAACATGTGTGCATCCTAAGCACCTGTCACATACGTTAAAATAAAGTCAATACATATAATGTAAAGGTGAGCATACAAGTTTGATAATAGCATATAGAGTTCGAATTCGTTTACGCATAACTAGCACACACACATAGAGAAATGAAGCACGTTAGTTATCGACATAGATCCATCGATACCAATGACTGCGGGTTGACTGCCCGAGGCAGTTCGCAATACATGATTACCACCGTAATCCATGCAAGTAATTGTCCTTAACACCCCCGTGTGAACGGGTGCTGAGTCCAAACTATAGTAATATCGTTGCTAAGGCAGGTAGACAGCATTCCATGTGTAAACATAACAAACAAGCATTCATAAGCCACGTATAACATGCATTAACGGTTAGCGTTCAAATAGTATTGAGTAGTGTGTTTGATGTGATTTGAATAGTTGTAACGTATGTAACACCCAAAAGTGCTTAAAGCAAAAAAGGGATCGAGTATACTCATAGCGGTTGATGGATTGAAGGGAGCGCTTAGCGAGTAAGGTTAGCCTGAATAGATTTGGTAGCAAAACGATAAGTGACGCGTAAAACGATACAAAGTGTGAGTGGGTCGGATAGTAGTTCGGTCGGATGGTAATCCAATCGGACAGCAATCCGTGCGGATAACAATCCGTTCGGATGGTCATCCGGTCGGATAGCTTGTCCCGTCGGATGACTATTCGAGTGGATTGTTTCTTCCTATAAAAAAGATGTCTTTGTGTATGATGGTTTGACTTTTGAAGTTTTCGTTGTAGCATTTGAAAACATTGAAGTATCTTTACCCTTCAGGTCGGTCGATCGGACTGCTGTTCGATCGGCCGGCAACCCGATCGGTTAGGTATTTTTAGCAAGACAAGTTCTCAGCAGGGTGTCACCTGATCGGACGGCTGTTCGATCGGGTGGCACTCCTAGTGCATCGAACATGTTGAAAAATCGATTAAGTGTTGAAGTATAGTATCTCATGATCCGAAGAGTAATCCGATCGGACAGTAGTCCGATCGAACCGCAGTTCGTTCAATACTAGTCTTCAAAACAAATTGATTAAGTGTGGGACCATGTGTTAACCGATCGGCTGGCCAGTCGATCGGCTGACTGTCCGATCGGCTGGCTGTCCGTTCGGACAGCAGTCCGATCGGTCAGTATCCTGACCTGATCAGCCTATTCGGTTAGCATCTAACACTTGGTTGTTCTGGTTGTTTGTCGTTTTATTGAGGTATTTTGACAACGAGTCGAACCATAGATCCCTCGTCCTTACTTGTTTCCCTTGGTCGGACAGGAATCACCCAAATCCGGTCGGTGAACTGTTCGGAACGGAGTTTAACGTTTAACCCGAAATTGGTTAACCTCGTGGATAGAATCCAGATCTTGTGCCCTGCAACCACCGGAGTGATTTGTAAGCCGGCACAGGCTCTGTTTCTATCGGTTTGAAGGCATTGAGTGAAAAAGAGTTGAAAGAAAGTTGGAAAAATCCATCTTTCAATCCTTTTCACCGTGTATATGTTTAGATCTATGAAAGATCTTTGTTTGTTTATGTGGAAATCGGCTAGATCCAAGTTATTCTTGGTGGATTGGGGCCAAAACATGAAGTTCTTCAAGAACCCATGGTGACATCATCCTAGAACACTCGAATCTTGATGATTTCACGGTTAAAAGTTAAGATTTGAAAGATAGAAATGTGTAGGAGTGCGTGTAGATCAAGAAAGTACAAGATTTAGGGTGAGATCTTACCTGGATTGAGAGAAATCGAAGAAAAGGTGGTGAGCACGAACTGTTCGGTCAGAGGATTTCCAAAAGTGGAAAGGATGACAATGGCAGGGGTATTTATAGGATGCTAAATGAGGAAAGTGCTGGCCGATCGGCCAGGCAGCTCGATCGGACAGCCTGCCCGATCGGACAGCAGTCCGATCGGCTGGCTGTTCGATCGGCTGGTAGCCTGATCGAGCAGCTGCACGTTTTGAGTGTTCGGTGCGAGGATTTTTGGCGTTTCGATTTCGATTGCGAGCAGTTCGACACGATAGGGTTTCCTAGTCAAATTACTTTCAGTCCCAACTAATTCATTTCTTGCGCTATCTCTTCTCCACTAATTATCATAGTTCGATTTCGATTGAGGTTGAGTTCGATTGAGTTCGATTGCGTTCCACAACATATCATAAACATGCACAAGTAACACGTAAAGCATACACACACATATAACAACTAAATTTCATAAGTCGAGTTGCGGTTCGGATCATGATTCGATGTCGATTTGATTAGCATAGCTTGATTATCGATTATTTAACTTTATCGCATTGTTACTTCCTATAGTTCACAGTCGTAAGTCGATTAGATAGCGATTAACACACGTCGATTATAGTAATTAACAACACTTACTCCACATAATACAATTAAAAATAAAGAAATTTCTATGAGTCAAATTCGTAAAACCGGTCGTTGACTTCGACCTTGACTTTGACTTTGACTTATGAAAACACGGGGTGTTACAGCCTCCCCTAGTTGAGGGAATTTCGTCCTTAAATTAAGCTGTAAGTCGTACCACACCGTGAATCACTTCGGAGCACTTTCTTTCTCTAGACTTTCTCCAAACAATTGTGGGTATTTCGCCTTCATGTCGCTTTCGAGTTCCCAAGTGAACTTTGCGCCTCGTTTGCCTTCCCATCGGACTTTCACAATAGGAATGCGCGAGCGCCGGAGCTGCTTGGTTTGGCGATCCATGATTTCGACAGGCTTCTCCACGAAGTGCAATGTTTCGTTTATTTGGAGGTCATCGAGAGGTACAATTAAATCATGCTCAGCCAGGCATTTTCGGAGGTTTGACACATGGAAAGTCGGGTGGACGTTACTCAGTTCCTCCGGTAGTTCGAGTCTGTAGGCGACTTTTCTGATCCTTTCCAGAATCTTAAAAGGTCCAACGTATCGAGGCGCTAGTTTCCCTTTCTTGCCGAATCTGACCACACCCTTCCAAGGTGAAACCTTTAGGAATACGTAGTCGCCAACGTCAAATTCAAGGGGCTTGCGTCGTCTATCAGTGTAACTTTTCTATCGGTTCCGAGCTTTCACTAGATTGTCCCGGATTTGGAAAATTTTGTCTGTCGTTTCTTGCAGTAGCTCGGGACCGGTTAGTTGCGAGTGACCGAATCTCATGCCACACAATAGGCGATCGACATTTCCTCTCATATAAAGCCTCGAATGGTGCCATCTGTATGCTGGAATGATAACTGTTGTTGTACGAGAATTCGACTAATGGCAGGTATTTATCCCAATTACCACCGAAGTCTATGACACACGAACGGAGCATGTCTTCAAGAGTACGAATCGTTCTTTCAGTCTGACCATCGGTTTGAGGGTGGAAGGCGGTACTTAGATTAAGCGATGTACCGAGAGCCTTTTGAAACGTTTCCCACAGTCGCGAGGTAAACCGAGCATCACGATCAGAGATGATGTCACGAGGCGTCCCATGATTACAAATGATCTCGTCGGTGTAGATTCGGGCTAATCGTTCTACCTTGTAGTCTTCTCATATCGGCAGGAAGTGAGCTGATTTGGTCAAACGGTCAACAACAACCCATATGCTGTCGTGACCTAATGACGTGCGCGGAAGCTTCGTTATGAAATCCATGCTATACTTTCCCACTCCCACATAGGGATAGGTGGTTGTTCGAGTAAGCCAGAGGGTCTTTGATGTTCAGCCTTGACTCTTGCACAAGTTAGGCATTTTCCGACGTAAAGAGCAATATCCCTTTTCATGCCCGGCCACCAGTACTTGTAGTGAAGGTCCTGGTACATCTTGTCGGCACCGGGATGAATAGAATATCGGGATTTATGGGCTTCGTCCATCAGAATCTGTCGCAAATTGGTCCGTTTAGGGATCCAAATTCGGTCCAGAAAGTGGAATATCCCATTGGATTTGCTCACAAGCTGGGCTCCATCGTGGTAGACTCGTTCCTTCTTTAGCGTGCGTTCGTTAAAACATGCATTTTGGGCTTCGCGAATGAGGGTTTCGAGGTCGTATCGGGCTTGGACATTGTGAGTGCTGAGCATATAGTTCCGTCTGCTGAGTGTGTCGGCAACAACATTTGCTTTGCCTGGGTGATAACGAATCTCACAGTCGTAATCGTTGAGAAGTTCTACCCATCGGCGTTGACGCATATTAAGTTCCTTATGATCAAAGATATGTTGTAGGCTCCTATGATCGGTGATGATCGTACACTTGGTACCATATAGGTAGTGTCGCCAAATCTTTAATGCAAAAACAACAGCGCCTAGCTCAAGATCATGGGTCGTATAGTTCTTCTCGTGGATTTTGAACTGACGAGACGCGTAAGCTATAACCTTGTTCCGTTGCATGAGGACACAGCCGAGACCAAGGTTGGAATCATCACAATAGACAATGAAATCATCGTTTTCGTCGGGTAGAGTGAG
The DNA here is from genome assembly GCA_030545235.1 of Helianthus tuberosus. Taxonomy (NCBI): domain Eukaryota; kingdom Viridiplantae; phylum Streptophyta; class Magnoliopsida; order Asterales; family Asteraceae; genus Helianthus; species Helianthus tuberosus. The sequence continues at coordinate 10,677,189 of CM060433.1, read as the reverse complement.
AACAGGAGCATTGCAAAGCATGTGTTTGAGGGTTTGAAAGGCAGTTTCTTGTTTAGTTCCCCAAACAAAAGGCTGATCTTTATGCGTGAGTGCGGTAAGTGGCACGGCAATCTTCGAGAATCCTTCGATAAATCATCGATAATAGCCCGCCAATCAGAGGAAAGAACGGACTTCCGAAGGGTTCTTGGGTGTAATCCAACTCTTGACGGCTTCAATCTTCGCAGGATCGACATGAATACCCTGACTATTGACAATGTGACCCAGAAACTGAACTTTCCCCAGCCAAAATTCGCACTTGGAGAACTTGGCAAAGAGTCGATTCCCCTAGAGCAATTCGAGAACCAAACGTAGATGTTGCGCGTGTTCGGCCTTCGATTTGGAATAGATCAAGACATCATCGATGAATACGATGACGAAACGGTCGAGATATGGTTTACACACGCGATTCATAAGATCCATGAAGACCGCGGGTGCATTGGTTAGACCAAAAGGCATAACAACGAATTCGTAATGGCCGTAACGGGTGCGAAATGCGGTTTTGGGTATATCCTCCTCTTGTATGCGCAGTTGGTGATATCCTGAACGTAGGTCGATCTTCGAGAAACACGTAGCACCTTGTAGCTGGTCAAACAAATCGTCAATACGGGGTAGGGGATAGCGGTTCTTGATAGTTAACTTATTCAATTCCCGATAGTCGATGCACATTCTGAACGACCCATCCTTCTTTTTGACGAAAAGGACTGGCGCGCCCCATGGAGAGGTGCTCGGGCGAATGAAGCCTTTCTCAAGTAATTCCTGGAGTTGGTTTGAGAGTTCACGCATTTCGGATGGTGCGAGTCGGTAAGGAGCTCTGGCAACAGGATTGGCTCCAGGAATGAGGTCGATATCACGACTTGGTGGGAGTCCCAGGAGATCATCCGGAAACACATGAGGAAATTCACAAACCACAGGAACGTCTTTCACTTCCTTCTTTTCTTTCTTTTCCTTCTCTGCTACTACAATGTTAGCCAAGAAAGCTCTGTAATCCTTGTGGAGATACTTGCTAGCTTGGACACACGACATGAGTTTGAGGCCTTTCGAAGCAGTTTCACCGTAAACACACAATAAATCACCATTCGCGAGCGAGAATCGAATCATCTTATCGAAGCACACAACTTCAGCATGGTTTTTGCGAAGAAAGTCCATGCCTATTATGATGTCAAAACTTCCGAGTTGCATCGGAATAAGGTCGATTGGGAAAATGTGATTGTTGAGCTCGAGAGTACAATCACGAAGAACGGAATTAACGGCGACAGTTCTTCCAATGGCGACTTCTATGTCAAACGTCGAAGAGAGTTTAGAGCATTTACGACTAAGGAGCTTCTCGAATTCGAATGACACAAAGCAATTATCGGCTCCAGTATCAAACAAACATGATGCATAAATACCATTCACAAGGAACGTACCATTAACCACGTTGTTGTCGGCTTGGGCTTGGCGCACGTTGATGTTAAAAGTTCGGGCACATGCTGCTTGTAGGGATGGCAATCTAACCCAAACCCGTTGGGTTAACCCGAAACCCGACACATTTGGGACGGGTTTGGGGTCGGTTAATCGGGTTTGGGACGAGTTTGGGAATAGTTTTTATTTTTTTCGCGGGTTTGGGACGGGTTTGGGATTTAGTTTTATACCCGTTTACCCGACCCAATTACCCGATAAAGTGTACCCGTTTTCCCAATTGTATACCCAATATAATTTCTTTTATATTATTAAATATGTGTATATATGATACATCCATTTTTTACACATATAGGTATTCTATTCCGTATACATTGTAGTTATTTGATATATATTTTTATAATACCAATACAAAATGTAACCGGTTAATAGTTACCAGATAGATACCCAATGGGTTTTGAGATGAGTATACCCAACGATTAATCTTTTTAAATTAATGGGTTTACCCGAAACCCGTGGGTATACCCGATACCCGATGGGTATTTACCTGCTAGAACCCGACGGGTTTTGGGACGGGTTTGGGACAAGCATATCTAACCGGGTTTGGGTTTGGGATTACCTAAACCCGTCCCAAACCCGACCCATTGCCATCCCTAGCTGCTTGTTGTTGTTGCTGCTGGTGTTGCTGTTGCTGAGGCTTTTGCTGCTGCTGGGGCTCTTGTTTCACAACCCTGTTTGGGCACATGTTGGCGAAATGGTTCGGGTCGCCACATGCGAAGCAGGATCTGGCGTTGACCGTGGGTGCCGGAGGAGCTTGCTGACCCTGAGGGGCAGTGAGTAGAGCTTGATGAGCAGGAGCTTGTCGAGCACGACAGTTGGTCGTGAAGTGGCCGTACATATTGCAATGGGCACAGAAACGGTAAGCGATGGCAGTCGGGTGGTGGTAGGTACAGGTGGGGCAAAGCGGATGTGGCTCAGTGTGTGCACGCTTAGCAAGGGGTGCATTGGCCACAAGCGTCGCCACTTGACGCTGTTGAGCTGGTACAACTTGAACCGGTGCAGCAGTGATCGCACAGTTCTTGTTGCTGGAGCTGTTCTTCCTCTTGTTGCTCGATGTGGTAGGTTCAACAGTTGGTGCGACAGTAGTAGCTTGATGCAGATGCTTCGAAGTCTTGTCCCAGACACCAGCCTTAACCCGCTTGTCATTGATTTCAACGGCCAGCAGACAAGTCTCTTCGATCGTCTTAGTCTTAGCCGCTTGCACGAAATCAGCAACGCAGTCGGGCAGGGCTTGGATGTATTTCTTAATTGCCATGTCTGGAGTCTTGACTTGGTCGGGACAGATAATGCTGAGCTGTTTGAAACGAGCAGTGAGACCAGCATTATCACCTTCCTTTTGCTGTATGCGCCAAAATTCATCTTCTAGCTTTTGACGTTCATGAGGAGGGCAGAATTCTTCCAGCATAACTTCCTTGAGCTCGTCCCACGACAGACCGTAGGCTGCATCGTTCCCTCGTTTGTTCCTCTCTGCCGTCCACCAGTCTAGTGCACGGGACTGGAAAACGGCGGTAGCATTCAGAGTACGGAGGTCATCAGGGCAACCGCTCTGTCGCAGAGTAACCTTAATGGAGTCGAACCATTGGAATAGTGCAGTAGGACCTCCTTCGCCAGTGAATTCTTTTGGCCCACAAGACTTGAATTGCTTGAAATTGAAGGGAGCTTTGGCGGTAGCTTTAGGAGCTTCGATTTTTGACTCCTCAGACGATTTACTGGCATTTTCGTATACCTCACTTACGGCTTTTGCCACTTATTTTGTGATGATAGCAGCAAGGCGTTTGTCTTTCTTTTCTTGACGAGAAAGTAAGGGATGACGGGATCCAGACGACATTGTCTGCAACAGACATCGTCACAGGTCTCAACACAAGGTATTCAAATCTCACCTCACACGTCTACTACTTACTAAAGCTCAGGAACACAGTTCACATAATCACAAAAGCACATAAACACATCCGCATGTAGAGCACAGAAGCACATAAACACGTAGAGCACAAAAGCACAGAAGCACATACGCATTTAATCATCAGAAGCAATCAGAATACAAAAACCTATCATTCAAAGTTTGTGATCGTTTGAATATAGCAGTCGCGTATAGCATGTCGATTAGTATAGTATAAGCGTATAGTGTAGCATAAGGTCGTCCTTATCTTAGCGAATTGTTAGCGTATTGAGATAGAAAGGCAGTGCGAGTCGTGTGTGTCGATCGAAGTGAAAGCAAGAATCGAATAAATCTTCCAAAATTAAACACATAAACAGGTAAGCGCACATAAAATTGACGAATCATCAGAGTCAGCAGTTGCGGGCTCAGAATCGAAATACGTAAAAATCGAGAGATAGATTGTCTGCGGCTAGTAGACTTTGACTAACCAAAGTGATTCAACTATTCGCAAGGATCCGTTGTGCACATTCGACCTTCAGGACTATGCTTTTGCCTCGATTCTTGGGCGTTTGGCACACATCCCGTTAATCATAGTGTGACTTCAGGTCGTTGGAGTCCGTTGAGGCTTTGGTGAGAGTTTGTAAAATGAGCGGAACAAATCGTCAAGGTTAGGGTTTCACCCCTGGCTTAACAAATCGCTCCTGTTTGATAAAATAGAGGAGATTATTCATCAAAATATGGATTTCACTCCTGATTTGGTATAATTCTCCCGCTTGAACAAGCGTTCGTTATTGAAAAAGAATGAAGAAATCATTGATAAGTTGATAAAACAACATTGATCAAGAAATTTAGTCGAGAGTTCGCGGTTTTCACCCCTAATCTTGGCTTTATCGCTTATTCATAGTTGAAAATTCGAGTGCAGTGATAGGGTAGCATAAGCGAGAATAGCGAGAAATAAGCTCGTATATAATCCCTATCGGATATGCACAAGTCGGTCTGTTGGTTCTTAACTATAGTCTAGGTCTCTAAGACTTCGACCCGGACTAGGTCGAGTCTCGCCTAATTCCCTTTAGTTATGGCTCTGATACCAATCTGTCACACCCCAACCGATGGCGGAATCATCGGGGCATGGCACTGAGCGAAACAGATTGTCCAGAAGTTTCCATAACAATTAGCATTACTATTCAATTTAAAATAACATGTCCCATACCATGCCTCAAACAGTAAACAAATTATTACAGATAAAATCTAGGAAAATAAATTCTGTTCCGACAACTCAGATTAAAATAGAGCAATTGTTTATCTGCTTCTAGAGACCCTTTATCCATTTACTACAGACAACTATTTGTTGGGCTCTAAAGCTTTATTCTAGCTTCGACCTCCTAACATGTGTGCATCCTAAGCACCTGTCACATACGTTAAAATAAAGTCAATACATATAATGTAAAGGTGAGCATATAAGTTTGATAATAGCATATAGAGTTTGAATTCGTTTACGCATAACCAGCACGTACACATAGAGAAATGAAGCACGTTAGTTATCGACATAGATCCATCGATACCAATGACTGCGGGTTGACTGCCCGAGGCAGTTCGCAATACATGATTACCACTGTAATCCATGCAAGTAATTGTCCTTAACAACCCCCGTGTGAACGGGTGCTGAGTCCAAACTATAGTACTATCGTTGCTAAGGCAGGTAGACAACATTCCATGTGTAAACATAACAAACAAGCATTCATAAGCCACGTATAACATGCATTAACGGTTAGCATTCAAATAGTATTGAGTAGTGTGTTTGATGTGATTTGAATAGTTGTAACGTATGTAACACCCAAAAGTGCTTAAAGCAAAAAGGGATCGAGTATACTCATAGCGGTTGATGGATTGAAGGGAGCGCTTAACGAGTAAGGTTAGCCTGAATAGATTTGGTAGCATAACGATAAGTGACGCGTAAAACGATACAAAGTGTGAGTGGGTCGGATAGTAGTTCGGTCGGATGGTAATTCGATCGGACAGCAACCCGTGCGGATAACAATCCGTTCGGATGGTCATCCGGTCGGATAGCTTGTCCGGTCGGATGACTATTTGAGTGGATTGTTTCTTTCTATAAGAAAGATGTGTTTGTGTATGATGGTTTGACTTTTGAAGTTTTCATTGTAGCAATTGAAAACATTGAAGTATCTTTACCCTTCAGGTCAGTCGATCGGACTGCTGTTCGATCGGCCGGCAACCCGATCGGTTAGGTATTTTTAGCAAGACAAGTTCTTAGTAGGGTGTCACCTGATCGGACGGCTGTTCGATCGGGTGGCACTCCTAGTGCATCGAACATGTTGAAAAATCGATTAAGTGTTGAAGTATAGTATCTCATGATCCGAAGAGTAATCCGATCGGACAGTAGTCCGATCGAACCGCAGTTCGTTCAATACTAGTCTTCAAAACAAATTGATTAAGTGTGGGACCATGTGTTAACCGATCGGCTGGCCAGTCGATCGGCTGGCTGTCCGTTCGGACAGCAGTCCAATCGGTCAGCATCCTGACCTGATCAGCCTATTCGGTCAGCATCTAACACTTGGTTGTTCTGGTTGTTTGTCGTTTTATTGAGGTATTTTGACAACGAGTCGAACCATAGATCCCTCGTCCTTACTTGTTTCCCTTGGTCGGACAGGAATCACCCAAATCCGGCCGGTGAACTGTTCGGAACGGAGTTTAACGTTTAACCCGAAATCGGTTAACCTCGTGGATAGAATCCAGATCTTGTGCCCTGCAACCACCGGAGTGATTTGTAAGCCGGCACAGGCTCTGTTTCTATCGGTTTGAAGGCATTGAGTGAAAAAGAGTTGAAAGAAAGTTGGAAAAATCCATCTTTCAATCCTTTTCACCGTGTATATGTTTAGATCTATGAAAGATCTTTGTTTGTTTATGTGGAAATCGGCTAGATCCAAGTTATTCTTGGTGGATTGGGGCCAAAACATGAAGTTCTTCAAGAACCCATGGTGACATCATCCTAGAACACTCGAATCTTGATGATTTCACGGTTAAAAGTTAAGATTTGAAAGATAGAAATGTGTAGGAGTGCGTGTAGATCAAGAAAGTACAAGATTTAGGGTGAGATCTTACCTGGATTGAGAGAAATCGAAGAAAAGGTGGTGAGCACGAACTGTTCGGTCAGAGGATTTCCAAAAGTGGAAAGGATGATAATGGCAGGGGTATTTATAGGATGCTAAATGAGGAAAGTGCTGGCCGATCGGCCAGGCAGCTCGATCGGATAGCCTGCCCGATCGGACAGTAGTCCGATAGGCTGGCTGTTCGATCGGCTGGTAGCCTGATCGAGCAGCTGCACGTTTTAAGCGTTCGGTGCGACGATTTTTGGCGTTTCGATTTCGATTGCGAGCAGTTCGACACGATAGGGTTTCCTAGTCAAATTACTTTCAGTCCCAACTAATTCATATCTTGCGCTATCTCTTCTCCACTAATTATCATAGTTCGATTTCGATTGAGGTTGAGTTCGATTGTGTTTCGAGTTTCTATTGAGTTCGATTGAGTTCCACAACATAACATAAACATGCACAAGTAACACGTAAAGCACACACACACGTATAACAACTAAATTTCGTAAGTCGAGTTGCGGTTCAGATCACGATTCGATGTCGATTTGATTAGCATACCTTGATTATCGATTATTTAACTTTATCGCATTGTTACTTCCTATAGTTCACAGTCGTAAGTCGATTAGATAGCGATTAACACACGTCGATTATAGTAATTAACAACACTTACTCCACATAATACAATTAAAAATAAAGAAATTTCTATGAGTCAAATTCGTAAAATCGGTCGTTGACTTCGACCTTGACTTTGACTTTGACTTTGACTTATGAAAACACGGGGTGTTACATGTTTCTCTATTAGAATTTATTGGTCTTCTAATGTTGACCACAAGCATGCTAAATTGTTAAAGATTTCTAAGATCAGTGGGAGCAGTAAAAGTTCTTATCAGGACTTGCCAGAAGTGCAAGAGGCGGGCGTAAGAGATCTATTAAATTTTATTCCGATTACACCTCTTACACACCATACTGCACCAACTCTTATACACTTAGAATTTTGAAAGTGATAGCAACTTAAGCAAGAGTTAATCCATAAAACTGAAACTCTTAATAAACCTAATAATCAACTAAGGAGGCCATCTAGGTTTAAAAGCCTACTAACTTTGATGATTATGTATCCTCACTGACTGAAGTTGAAATGGATATTGGAAAGTTTACTGGTCCTACCTCCTCTAATTAAGCCATTAGCATCAATCACTTTTTTAATGGAATAAAATTGCTATTAGCAAATTTGATTTTATGTGTCAGAAGAACGCTTGGGATTTGGATGAATTACCTAAATCCCAATGCAAACGTTAAGACACTAAAAGCAAGATTGATCATTAATGGTTATGCTTAGAAGATAATTATTTATCAAAGAATCATCTTACCTTTCTTACAAAATGTTTCTTTGAGGATCATTGTTGTTCTAGTGGCTTATAATCATTTAGAGCTACATTATATGAACATTAAAACAACTTTCCCTAAATAAAGAGTTATGTAACAACCCTCGGAAAGATCCATAAACAAAATCCAAAATGTGCGCGACGAAACTTGAAAACTTGACGATTAATGAACTAAACCGCACAAAAGTACCTTTAGTAGACTCGTAATTATAAACCAAACCATTTAGGATCAAGACCCAAACATACGCGATAAGTATCAGCATGAAAATCGAGGAAAAACACGCGACTGGAAGAGAAGGGCAGCCAAGGACACGCATCACGACACTACGACACGTGTCAGACCTACGTGGTACACGTGGCGACCAAAGCCAGGCCGACTATCCCCGGGACACGCGCCAGGGACGGCTGAGCCGTGCGCGACACGCGGGAGAGGTCAAAACTGGCTATAAAGCCAGGGGTTTGGCACTTGATCAGATTGCTCAGTTCGACTGTCTAAAACGTCGTCCTACTCCTTGTATCTCCGTTTCTTTCAATCAACGCCCTAAATTCCTGAAACTCTGCTCCAATATCAGGGTAATAACTCGATCACTGACACGGTACTATATCCGATTGATTAAAACTGATCCAACGGATGTTTAAGTGATGCCTGTATGCGGCTATACTTTGTCATTCGTTGTGAGTTTTGATCTCGTGATTATCGTTAAAGTTGAATTGGGTTAATACGCTAATACGAGTTCCATTGTATCTAGCATTAGAACTCATAATCAGGAAGCTGTTAAACTAGAATACTTAGTAGTTAAGTAAACTTAATGGTTAAGTAAACTTAGTGGCTAAGAAAACTTAATGGTTAAGTAAACTTAGTAGTTAAGTAAACTTAACAGTTAAGTTAACTTAGTAATTAAGAAAAACTTAATGGCTAAGTAAAATTAGAAAACTTAATAGCTATGAAAACTTAATAGCTAAGGAAACTTAACAGGAAAGGAAACTTAGCAGTTAAGCAAGCTAAGTAAGTTAATTAATAAGCTAATTAAATTATTTAATTAATCGGCTAAGTAAATTACTTAATTAAACAATTAAGGAAAAGTAATCAGTTAAACAGCTAAGTGAGATAATCCGTTAAAAAGCCAAGTAAACTTGATAGCTAAAATAATTAAGTAAACTTAATAAATAAGTAAACTTAATAGGTAAGAAAACTTAATCAGTAAGAAAACCTAATAAATAAAGGAAACTTAATAAGTAAGAAAGCTTCCTAGCTAAGAAAGGAATCTGGCTTACCTATAAATAGGAGCCTAGGATTTCATTCTTCCTTGCTCATTTCTTTTCTGCTTCTCCCTATACGTTGGTGTTCTAACCAATAATCACCGATGCGATATCCTGTCCGATCGATTACGGAACCAACTAACGAATGCCAAAGTGCTGTCTAAATAAGACTATACTTTGTGAATTTCGTTAAGGTTCTGATCTCGTGACCATCGTTAGGTTTGATGTGGTTTTACACTAATACGTATTCAACTCTGTTAAACTAAATGTTTAACAATCAGAAAACTCCGGTCCATAAACCTACCATCAAACAAGATGTATAATCATCAGAAGACTTAGAATCAAGATGCTTGTTTAATCAAGACTATATGCTAACAAGGTGAGTCATTCTCTTTTTATTAAACTATTTTACGAAACCTCAAGGTTATTTTTCCAAGTTATATTTTACAGGGATTAAATCTTTGTTATCTTAAGTTACTGGCAGTAAGTGGGGTAATGTGCACATTACTGTTGTTTTATCACTTTTAGGTGAACGGACCTAAATAGTGATACACGTCACTTTTGGGTGAACGAACCCAATAGTGATATGACCACAGTCACAGATCCGGTCGAGTGACAACTGGACCAGATGATTATAAGATAGGGACAATTGTAATTACTCTTAATACTGTAAATTATAACAAATATGTTTTTGTACAAAAATGAATGAACTCACCAGTATTTCCTGCTGACCAAATGTTTTTAAAATGCGTTTCAGGTGATTACAGTAGATTGGAATAAGAGTGATGATACGGCACCGAAAGGCTTAAAGAAGTGGCTTATTTTATCAATTAAATTAAATTAAGAAAACATTGTTTCATATATTCAGGTTTATCCCATATTAAAACTACCTTTGTAAAACCTAGGTTTATTCCCATCTGTTTAATAAATAAAATCCGGTGTTTCTAAACTCTGGTATTTTCCTAACTCACGGTCCTAATGAAATTTTCCGCTGCAATATTTTCAAAATAACCACCGGTACCACTTGACTGCTCGCGGCTCCCGTCCAGGGTGTGGTCGGGGGTCGTGACAGAAGTGGTATCAGAGCCACTGGTTTAAGCAATTAGGTGTTGTAATAATACCTAAGCTTAAACGAAAGAGTTAGGAAATTGTTATTTGGTAGCAACAAGGATAGTATTTAGACTTGAACTTAAGAAAGATACTTTAGCATTAGCTTCGAGATAAGCTTGCATAAATAAAGTGTGATGGGTATTGGTATGCCGCGAGGATGATGACTAGAACGTTGCAAGTACGGTAAATAAGCAATAACACTTGGCCACTGTTATTTATTATTTATTGGTACTACTTGGTTCTGGAATATGATCCGTCATGTGAATACTAATTTCCTTGTTCTTTGATGAAAGCCCTAATAAAAGATTCATTTTTAAATCATAAATTGAGAAAATTCTATTTAGGGGAAATACAATGATAAATTACCCCTCCGGCAAGACTGGATATGGTGTGGCAGACTCTCCAGCTTGTCCGGGTAAGATGGGGTTACCTCTCCTTATATAGATGGCACTCTTTTGATAAGTATATGTTACATAAGTCAAATAATTTCTCACACATATTTTGATAAAATGAATCTCGAATATACCACTTATGTGAGAGATATCAAAATATATACTGAGATAGACCGAACGGGACATTAGTTTTTGTTCCATGAGCTTTACTCTAAAGCGGGTTCTTACACATGTAACAAACTGTACTGCTCTCCTTTAGAGGATAAAAGGATAAATGAGATTATTTCCTTATGCTTCATTAATTAGAAGCCTTATGTAGGTTCGAGTCTATACTCGTTTAGACATTGCTGAATACTAGACCATTCTAGATTATTGTGAAGCATCTGGCAATATCTTTTAGAAACGAGAGAGACTGTAAGACGAAGTGAGACCTCAAAAAGGTTATTTACTCTTCCTTTGATTCAAAGGAAAAGAAATGTCAATTTCGGGGTATATCCTTATGTCAGCAGATATAATTGTCTCATGGAGGAGTCACAAGAAACTGATAAAACAACATAATTTATATTGACATAATATGTTGTTAATTAATAATGCAGTTGTCAATAAATATTGTTGAAAATTTATCAGTGGACTCATAAACTTGTAACTCCATATAAATACTATATTGAAGACTTATTGTGAAAAGACAACTACCTTTTTTCCTCAAACAGTAACAGTTCGAGAGGTGCTGCATTAAACTTCGATACAGAATCATTGTTCGTTTATGAACAAGAAGAGGAAACTAAATATTAGTATTGAATACATTTACATTCATGATATGCTTGCGGATACGATAACTAAGGTCTACACCCAAAGTCTTTTTAAGGGCTCATAATAAAGACGGGTTTTACTAAATGCCTTACATAATAGCATATCGTACATATGAATGATCAGTTATTATTTTTCCTCAATTATATAATTTGTTTGTCTATAAATATGTATGTGCACCTAATGACGTATAGACAAGAATTATACAAATTAATATATAAAGGGCTTAACTCAGTCATTTTGGTCTTAAATTTACGTATGTTTTGATTTGAGGTTGTAATATGTAATACCCCGAAAATGTAGATTTTATTTTATAAACTAAAAGTCGGTAATAATCAAGATAAAATAGCTAGGAATAAATAACCTAGTTAGTCATAAGTAATAAGAAAAACTAGGTTAAAACACCCTTTATGAAAACTTGAATAAGTAGAGGGGCTAATATTGACAAAATTAAAAGTGGTTTTAATTTAATAAGATAAAAACACCAAAACACACACCAAAGTGTGTGTTATGGTCATGACTTTCCACAGAGCAAAAAGGGCTCTCAAATATTGAACCCTAACTCATACAAATTGACCAAATCAAGAAGGCAAATCGAATCCAAATCGAAAACCAAGCTCAAACTAGTGATCACTCAAGTGAGGGGATCACAAGGTATGTCGAATTTCGTCTTTTGGCTACATCTTGAATTCTTGGTGAACTTATTAAATCGAAAAATTGAGCTTGAATGATTGATGTTTGGGTGAAACTAGGATGAATCCATTTTTAGGAACGGACCCTAGTCAATAATTTGATGAATTGGTGTCATAATGATGAAATTCATAATCACCCACTTAGGTGTTAAATGGGTTTTTTGTAGAATGATGAATAACACTAGAATTTTGATCATAAATTGGGTGTTACTTGATTTCTATAAAGTAAGTCTAGGTGTTGTTATGCATGCTAGACATAAAGCCTTGTGAATGGCGTTGAAACTTGGCAAATAACTAGTTGTGAAACTTGATTGTTGATTTTATAAAATTATGCCCACAAGGTGTTTGTTAGAATGTCTAAACGAACACTAATATGTTGAAATATTGAAAGAAACGTGTAATTGAATAATGTGGCAAATTATGCTTAATATGAAATGAAAAGAGTTCTAAACATGTCGTTGGTTGAACTCTATAGGCAAGGAAATTGAATCTTCAAGCGGCCAATTGGAGCGGACGCGCGCGCTTGAAGGATAAGCTTTGAAGGTACGCGACTTGTCATCTCGTTACACTTATGTAGACAAGCCTAGTCGTAGATATGTTTAATGTTGATATAGTGAAAATGGTTGCGTTTGGTAAGTCAATGAAGTGATGGAATTCACTGGATAACCAAACGGGTCAAAACAAATAGTTAGAATATGATTGATGTAGGTTATAAAAAAAGCGTATGTGTTTGGTATGTCAATGAAGTGATGTAACTCACTCGACAACCAAATGGGTCAAAGTAGTTAATTAGATATGTCGATGATGATATAGTAAAAATAGTCGTGTTTGGTATGTCACTTAAGTGATGTAACTCACTCGACAATCAAACGGGTCAAAATAGAATAAGTTAACAAATTGGTGGTTTTAAGTGACTTGAACGTCACTATATAAACCGGTGTATTGATGCGTAAGCCAAGTTTCGGATGCGCCAAAATTGATTTAGTGAACCTTTTGGAAATTGGGTCAAAATATAGAAACATGATATTGTTAATTATTGCTTAAATGTGTATGCTTGAATTGTAGACAACAAGCATGACGCTAATGCGTGCGCAAACCATGTGATGGGAGCGATACGCTAATATTTGATAAGCCCGGGAATGGGTAGAAATGTTTAGAAATAATTGTTGATAACAAACATATAGTACGACTTAAAACTGAACGGGTGAATATCATAAAAGGGACTTATAAGCCGTAAGCTTATAAATGGGATTTTGATGCGAACAAGGATGATAAACAGATCCGTAATATAATTATGGTCACATAGGAAAAAGAATCATGTAAATCGGATATGTAGATCAAAAGTTATGCGTGTTTATGTTTATTCATAAGAAGGATTTATAATCCGTTAGCTTATATACCGGATTTCGATGCGAATAAAGATGATAAACGGATTCGTATTTTAATTACGGATGCATAGTAAAAAGAATCAAGTGAAACGAATATGTAGAATAAAAGTTATGACGTTTAGAAGTTGAGTTTTGGTCAAAAATCATAGCTGGGCATTTGCAGCTCAAACAAACAAACTTTCTGTTGAAATGTGACTGTCGCACCCCGCGATGGAGAAGACAAACTTCGTCGCGCCCCGTGAGAGACCGAGGCCAAACCTGTCACGGCCCGCGATAGGCTTCGGAGCTGGCAATTTTATTAATTTTGTTTATTTTGAATTTGGACTTGTTTAAACTTGTTATTTAACTATCAAAACTAACTTTTACGTTGGTTTTGAATTTAGGTGATCGTAGTGTGCTCCCGGATGAAGATCAAACGGTTATCAAGAATCGAACACACGTCCAAACAAAGCTTCCGCGTTGATCTATTTTGTTTTAGTTAAGAGTGAACCTTGTAAACACTTAACATTATATTTTGAATGTTTTAAACTTGACAAAGTTTTTGTAAAGTCTCATTTTGGTATAAAGTATGTATATTATGGTTATAATCATGTTAAAATGAATTGGGTCTTACAAGTTGGTAATCAGAGCTCAAGGTTGTTGACAAAGTGTGTTCGGTTCGAAGCTTGATCAAACATTCGGTAAGAATTATTTATATGTGTAGATTGTAACAAAACATTAGGAAAAGAATACGAATTTAAGTGCATGAGAAGAGTGTGTTAATACACTTAAACCCGGAAAGTGCACTAAACACGAATGGTTTAAGCAAGTTACAAACTTGGCTAAATCAAAGTAAAAGATGAAAATGATAATGAAACGAAATGTTTAACAATTGATATAAACATTTCAGATTCGAGATGTCTAGTGTTGATAAAAGATGATTAGGTAGTATAAATCCTAACCATAGATTGATTATAAAATAAGTACTTGTGAAATAAGTATATTTGAATGTCTCGTATAACAATACGGGCAACATTGAATAGCAAGATTAATAATAAATTGGAAATGTTCGAATGACATGATGACCGCATGTGAAGATGACGGGAGTTAAATAATTTAAATGGCGGAAGGTTCGGAAGCATGACAAAAAACATGCTAGCAAAGAACCTAAATCAAGTGATGACTTGAGACAACAGAGTACATCAGGGCGAGTACCAATCAGGTACACGTTCTAAATTACTATAAGATAAATGGAATGCAACAATTCACATGATGAATGATAGTTGCATATGGGCATATATGATTAGTGAAATGAGTAAATTATGTTAAATATATATATATATATGTATATACATATATGCATAAATAAATAAATAAGTGGTGAGCATGTGGAACCGAGGTAAAAGTAATCTCGATGAATATTGCAATGGGAAGGAGCGCGTGTACACTCGAACCCGAAAATGCAATGAAAGATAAGTGTCATAATGGGAAGGAGTGCGCGTACACTCGAACCCGGGAACTTAATGAAGTGAATAAATGTTGTATTGGGAAGGAGTGTAACTACACCCGAACCCGGAATTTGCAATAGTAATAAATGGCGAAGACAAGGTTATAGACTTGGCCAAACCAAATAAAACATGTAGAAACATCGTTTATATTGATAAACGATGTGGGAAAATTCCATACAACGATATGGAATAGTAAAATGAAATGAATTGATTTCTGTATTGTTACAATGGAATGATGTCAACCGAAGTTGGCGACGATACGGTATCCCTCATGAATGAGGAGATGCGCGAAAGGATTATTGGGAAAGTTGGAAAGGCTACTGAAGCCGTTTAACCCAGAGTCATGGAAATGCTACAAGTCACCATGATGACGGTAAAGAAGGAAAAGATGAACGAGTTGAGAGAAAGCCCATCAGGGTGAGTATCACAGGTACACGTTTTAAAATTTCAACAAGATAACGTTAGGCAAAAATTAGACAACGGATTAAGGTTAAGAATGAAAAATTAAGACTTGGGCAGAAAATATCCTCAAGGAAACTAAATGGATTATACGTATTATTCGCTAATATGAATAATAAAGTATCAATAAATGCGGATTTAGAAACTTGAGTATGGGTAATCATCCAAGTAACACGTTATTAATCAAGTCCTTATGAGGAAGAACGATGATCACATTGATGGGTGTGATTGTATAATAGATTAGCAAAATTAACATTTTAAAAAGTGTTGAAATGAAAACGGGTAAACCCCAAAAGCCGTATAACAATAGCAGTGGTTTTACCAAATAAGGCTTTAGAAATGGACCTTCGGGACATTAATAAAAGAGACGGACCTAAGGGCCGCTAACAAAAGAAAGGTGGGTGTTCGAATCAAATGAGTAAAAAGTTTGATAATAAAGGAAAATGCAAGCCGGGTAATGGAAGCGTATTACATTAGAATAACGAGCCCGCGGGAAGGGGCAAGAATAAAAGTAAACGAAAATATAAACCGACAATTGAGAATGTCAAGGCGTAGGGATAAAGTTTGACTGTCACAAGTGATGAAATTCACACGAACAAGTCTAACAAGATGAATGAAAGAATAAAGGACTTGGTTGAATAAAGGCGATGGATTTCGCTAATACGACCAAATAAATCAAAACAAAGTCTTAAATCCATACCGGAACGGGTGCTATGATAATGACTTCGGTAAAATACCCGATAGATGGGTAGGATTTCAGATATATGCGTAAACCAAGGACGGGAAAGCGGATTAAAAGTCAAAATACTCGGATTAAGAGTTATGACTAAAGACGATAAAATTTCGCAAAACAGAAATTTTGATATTTTATGTTCAACTACTTCAACGTTGAACGGGCCGAATAAAGTATAATGCTTGATAGTGCAAGTAAGCGTAAACCATTAATGGGAGCGCAAAATATTAATAAACTTATGTGATGGGTCGTGAGAAAAATATAAAAAGGTAAACGCAAACCAGTGAAACCAGAGTGTTAAAAACATAAAGATAAAAGAACCCGGGTAAACGGGTTGTAAAGAAATATAAGTGCAAACCAGATAACGGTAAGCTGAGAACAAACCGGCGCGTAATGACGTAAGAAGTCATAGAGTCGGAAGAATAGTTCAAACGAAAACAAATGTAGCCTTAGACTACGGTCAAGGTCAATAGAATTTAAAAGCGAAAATAAATGATTCCAAACATAACAAGGGGTGCCTTGACGCCATATATGTAGATATACATTTTAATAATGACGCGAGTAAAAGATGAATCTACGGGATCATCATAACCTTCGGGATTACAAGAAAATGTTAAGGTCTACTGGACCAAAAAGACCCTTGGGTCACAAATAGAAAGAAACGAACTGTTGGGGGTCTCACCTTAAAAATGTGAAAATCTAAAGAAATAGCCTATGAGGCTAAGTGAAAGAACCTATGGGTTATTTGGGTTAAGTGAGGGAACTAGTTATAATTCCCCACCTTAAATAATAATGGAAAGGAATAAATCCTCGGACGTAAAATTCCATGATATATGTAAATGACGTAAGACAAAGAGAAAACGTTAATCTAAAAATTCAGTTTTTAGTCAAACGGCAACGTTTTAACAAATATAAGTAGTATGAAGTCGTTTGAGAAATAGTAAACACACAAAGGGCCGGAGATGGCAATGTGGTACACCCGATGACGGGGTATGAAGTAACGGTGACTAATTAGTCTAGCCGGTAAAACCATTCAAGGTCAAGGTAATGTTATGACCTATGTAACGCGTTTGTCAATATAGGATTAGCATGAAGTAAACACGCTGACAGACTCAGTGACCGGGTGATCAAATGACAACTCGGTCAAATAGGCGACAAGGATAAGAAATACTAAGTGAAAGCTACGGTCAGTGAGGACTTTTACATTAAAGACATCGAAAGAATGTATGTCATAAAAAAATGAAAAAACGAAACTAAGTTCATTTGGTCTAAATTTATGAACTACACAAAGAAGGTTTCGGGGACGAAACCTCTTTAAGGGAGGTAGACTTGTAACACCCCGAAAATATAGATTTTATTTTATAAACTAAAAGTCGGTAATAATCAAGATAAAATAACTAGGAATAAATAACCTAGTTAGTCAAAAGTCTTAAGTAATAAGAAAAACTTGGTTAAAACACCCTTTATGAAAACTTGAATAAGTAGAGGGGCTAATATTGACAAAATTAAAAGTGGTTTTAATTTAATAAGATAAAAACACCAAAACACACACCAAAGTGTGTGTTATGGTCGTGACTTTCCATAGAGCAAAAAGGGCTCTCAAATATTGAACCCTAACTCATACAAATTGAAGCGAAGTCTTAATGTATACCGAAAGGGTTGTAATAACGACGACTTCGATAAAACACCCGGTTGATGGGTAAGGATTAAACACATGCGTAGACCGAGAAACGGGAACTCGGATTTAAAATTAAAAGACTCTGGTTTTGAGTCATGACTAAAAGACGACCAGATGATGTAAATAGAAATTTTGATAAATTATGTTCAACTATTTTAAATGATGAAATTTTGAACGGGTCAAAACAAAGAATGAAGTTGACATCCATAAATGATGAAATTTCACATGAATAAGTCAAACGGGTCAATAGAATAAAACGATGAAACTGGTTGTAATATCCCGCGTAAAATAATAACGGGAGATAAGGTTAGTATAAAAGCGATGGGTTTCACTAAGTTAATTAAATGGGTTAAAAGCAAAGAGATCATAAAAAGTCTAGTGGACAAAAGTGAAAGATTCACTAAAACATCTAAACAAGCTGAAATGGCAAAAGAATTCACGAATTCTAATTTGTATTATTTCACAAAAAGGGCGAGGACATTACCGAAATGACAACGGAATGGAATAAATTATTGGTTGTCAATTTCATTGATGTGAGTAATTGACATAAGCTAAAGAGAAAAACGTTAAACTAAAATTCAGTTTTAGTAAGAAACAACGTTTTAACAAATATGAATATTATGGGATGAACTCGGAAATGGTTAATGTAAAAGGATATAGGTTTTAACCGATAGGAGTAAAACAATACGTTCGAAAGAAAGATTTTCAACGATGAAAAGTCGCCATAAACTTAAACAAGATGTGATGTTTTTACGATCACTGAAAGTGACATAGAACGTAACCACGTTGTAACGTGAATTACGAGATATGAAACAAGAAACATGCAAAAAGGCCGGGATGGCAATATGATATACCCGAGTGACGGGTTATAAAGTGACGGCGATAAATCAGTCTAGCAGGTAAAAACCATGCAAAGTCAAAATAGTGTTACGACCTATGTAAAGTGCTTGTCAATATAAAATTAGCTAGACATAAACATGTTGAATAATAAATACAACCGAGTAATCAGATGACAACTCGGTCAAATAAGTAACCAGAATAAGAAACACAAGCTGAAAGTTATGGCCTACGAGGCCTTACACGTGACAGGCGCATACGCCTTAAAAAAAACATTTCCATACTTTTTGGTGGGATTATTATGTGCGAGCAATGCTCAAGTGATCACCGAAGCTAAGGTTCGGATGATCTAAACTAGTAAAGTACGTGAGAAAGGTTTCGGGGACGAAACCTCTTTAAGGGGGGTAGACTTGTAACACCCCGAAAACGGGTTTGGTAATCAAACCTTGTTAATACTAAAAGAACGGGTAAAATACCGTTAGTGGTAAAAGTAACCCGGTAAATATTATGATTTAAATAAATAATAATAATATTAATTAAAAAGCGAATAAGAACTTTCAAGAAATAAAATGGACAAAAGGTCCGAGTTAACGGGACTTAAAGCAGACCTAGTCATAAACTTTCCCCAACCCACTAAGATAACTAGGAATGCCAAACCTAGTTAATAAGTGAGAATGTTGTTAAAAAAATAATTAGGTTGTGACCTAATTAATAACTAACCAAACAAGAGGGACTAAAAGGGGTAAAAGAGAAAAGGGTTAATTTATTAAACACAAAACACCAAAACACACACAAAAGTGTGTGTTCTGGTCGTAGAAAACACAGGGGCGAACAAGGGTTCCTCCAACTTAACCCTAACTTGCAAAATTGATCAAATTGAGAAGCCAAATCTACTCCAAATCGAAATCTAAGATCAGATTAGTGATCACCTCAGCGAAGGGATCACAAGGTATGTCAAATTTCATCTTCTAGTTACATCTTGAGATTTTGATAAACATGTGAGATTCGAAATTTGTGTTGCATGGATGTTGTATTGATGGAATAGGAACAATATTATGTCTAGGAGTAAACCCTAGACAAGTATATATTGAAACCATGCTTAGTTCAAGTAAATTCAGATTTTGTTGATGCTAAATTCATGTATGAGATGTTTTTAGGGTTTTGATTGCAAAGAAATTAGTGTTATGATGTCAAGAACATGCTTTAATTGAAAGCTGAATTCAAATAGGTACTGATCAGAATTTACAGCCGACTTGTATTGGCTGTAACATAGACAAAACGTGGCAAAAACATGGTTTCTTGAGTCTAAAATATAATTCCAGGAAATATCTTTAAAACCCCACTGGAATCGCATTTTTTCGACGAAAATTGAGCGTTTTATGAATTATTCCGTATCAAAGGTTCAAGCTGCGTTTTCTGGCAGAATTTGCAGCCCATTATGAATGTCATAACTTAATTTAGGAATTGAGTTATGATCTCAAACTCTTACTGTAGAAAGTTTTAAGTGATTAAAAGAATCGCCAATTGGAATTTCTTCGATCGGATAAACGAGGATTTTTTAATGAATTTTTCCGTAAGCTGCAGTCAGAAGTGACGAATCTGATTGCAGCTTAGTAGAAGAATTTTTACGAATTTTTGGTAAAGATTTAGATCTTGAAATTTTAACACAAGGCCTAGCCCTCCGAGAGGTACGCCACATAAAAAAATCATAATTTTTGAAGACTTGTAAACAGGTTAAACAGGTCACCAAAAACAGCCTATTTTCAGTGATACGAAACTTGATTGTTGATGTTATAAATTATGCCCACAATATTCATATGTTGAAATTATGAATCAAATGAGTAATTTCCTAGTTCGACCAATTACGTGTGATGTGGAGTAATACAAATTTTAATTATGAAGTCGATTTAGCTTATATGCACATATCATATAATTAAGGGTAGTTAACTTTTGAAAAATTAAACTAACCATGGACGGAGTCGAATAGTAGTTTTGACATAGAAAATACGTAAGGTGGAATAGTCTTGGTTATAATGAGTAATCTAACCACCTTGTGAATTATGATGATAGTTTGACTCTTGACAAGCTAGATGGAGGCTTGGGAATGAAGCGGGTCAAACGGAGCAAGTACGAAAAGGAAAGCGTAATTTGGATGCGAGGTAAGTAAAAGCTTACACCCTTTTTAGTATACATCAGTTGTGTGTATTGAAAATGAATAAGGAAAAGTTAGTAATAGAGTTATAATGTTCCGACGCAAATAATATGAGTCGGAACTAGTGCAATGGTGAGAAATCATAAACAATGGCAAAAAGGGTAAATTGGTAAATTAATCATTTGACGATGAACTAATAAGAAATTTTGAAACATTACGTTATGGTTTAAACCGGAATGGGTAAAAGGGCGAGATGGTAACTGATATCATCTCATAATGGAAAATGGTCGTTCGGACTAAACGGGTCAAACGACATTGGCAAGATCATTTGACAATATTAATTGATGACCGCTTGTTGAGTTTTGTGATTACAAGAAATATCATACGGTTCGCGTTGGTATTAATTAGAAATTAATAGTGAAAGATATTTAAAAGGGTCAATCCTATGACTCGAGCCAGGTATGCATATTTAGAATTATTGTTAAAAGCGATATTTTTGGTCAAATATTAGCTAAAGTCCTTCGTCGTAAAATGAAGGACTAAAATTAACCAAAAAAGCCCATAATGGGTGAATTGGGCAAACGACCCGTATGGGTTGTTTAGGAATTCGCATTAAGATTACGAAGAATAGGTAGATACCTTAATGTAGTAAAATGAAGAGTGAAATTTAAAGTTAATGGTAAATCCCTCCAACGGGTCAAAATGAAGTTTTGCGCTTAACTCAACCTTTAGTTGCATAATGTATGAAAGTCTTGAACTCACGAGTTGATGGTTTTGAGATAATGAATACCTCAAAAATGTGTAATGATTTAAAAAAAAAGTGGTTTAATGAATCATGAAACGGGTCAAAAGTGTTAAAAAGGAATTTCAAGCCGATAGCTTGAAATCTGAATTTTTAAAGTAGTTGAATATCAGGTTTTAACTCCATAAGATGGAGAATTAAATTTCGAACGTGGAGGAAAAAGAATCACGTAAAACGGACTTCTAGATCAAAAGTTATGGCCTTTGAAAGTTTGATTTTTGATAAATAAACATAGCTGGAAGAAATGCAGGTCCTAGATGCGGACCTGCTGGAAAACGATCTCCCCCGCGACACGCGAAGGAGAACCGGGCACCGGGCGCGACACGCGGGTGCTGTCGCGGCACACGAAGGAAAAGAAGAAGCCTCTCGCGTGGCGCGAGAGGCAAAATTCCGAAATTTTATTTTTATTTTATTTGCTTGTTTATGAAACTTGTTTATACATGTTTATAAGCTATCAAAACTAACTTTTAAGTTGGTTTTGATCATAGGTGATATCAAGTGTACCCGGATGGAGATCAAGCGATGGCAAATGATCGAACACACGAAAAATGAAGCTTCCGCAAGCTGTTTCGTCGTTATTCTAAAACGATGAATTAAATCACATTATGTTGTATTACTTTAAATTGTAAAAGTTTTAATAAACCCGTATTTTTCATTGTAATTGTAACCGTAATTACATGATTATGGACTTAAATTATACGAAAATCGTTAAACAATAGCAATGGTGTTACAATTATGCCCACAAGGTGTTTGTTAGAATGTCTAAACGAACACTAATATGTTGAAATATTGAAAGAAACGTGTAATTAAATAATGTGGCAAATTACGCGTAATATGAAATGAGTTCTAAACATGTCGTTGGTTGAACTCTATTGGCAAGGAAATCGAATCTTCAAGCGGCCAATTGGAGCGGACGCGCGCCCTTGAAGGATAAGCTTTGAAGGTACGCGACTTGTCTTCTCGTTACACTTATGTAGACAAGCCTAGTCGTAGATATGTTTAATGTTGATATAGTGAAAATGGTTGCATTTGGTAAGTCAATGAAGTGATGGAATTCACTCGATAACCAAACGGGTCAAAACAAATAGTTAGAATATGATTGATGTAGGTTATAAAAAAAAGCATATGTGTTTGGTATGTCAATGAAGTGATGTAACTCACTCGACAACCAAATGGGTCAAAGTAGTTAATTAGATATGTCGATGATATAGTAAAAATAGTCGTGTTTGATATGTCAATTAAGTGATGTAACTCACTCGACAATCAAACGGGTCAAAATAGAATAAGTTAACAAATTGGTAGTTTTAAGTGACTTGAATGTCACTATATAAACTGGTGTATTGATGCGTAAGCCAAGTTTCGGATGCGCCAAAATTGATTTAGTGAACCCTTTGGAAATTGTATCAAAATATAGAAACATGATATTGTTAATTATTGCTTAAATGTGTATGCTAGAATTGTAGACAACAAGCATGACGCTAATGCGTGCGCAAACCATGTGATGGGAGCGATACACTAATATTTGATAAGCCCGGGAATGGTTAGAAATGTTTAGAAATAATTATTGATAACAAACATATAGTACGACTTAAAACTAAACGGGTGGAATAATCATAAAAGGGACTTATAAGCCGTAAGCTTATAAATGGGATTTTGATGCGAATAAGGATGATAAACAGATCCATAATATAATTACGGTCACATAGGAAAAAGAATCATGTAAATTGGATATGTAGATCAAAAGTTATGCGCGTTTATGTTTATTTATAAGAAGGATTTATAAGCCGTTAGCTTATAAACTGGATTTCGATGCGAACAAAGATGATAAACGGATTCGTATTTTAATTACGGAGGCATAGGAAAAAGAATCACGTGAAACAGATTTGTAGAATAAAAGTTATGACGTTTAGAAGTTGAGTTTTGGTCAAAAATCATAGTTGGGCATTTGCAGCTCAAACAAACAAACTTTCTGTTGAAATGTGACTGTCGCACCCCGCGACGGAGAAGAAAAATTTCGTCGCGCCCCGTGAGAGACCGAGGCCAAACCTGTCACGGCCCGCGATAGGCTTCGGAGCTGGCAATTTTATTAATTTTGTTTATTTTGAATTTCGGACTTGTTTAAACTTGTTATTTAACTATCAAAACTAACTTTTACGTTGGTTTTGAATTTAGGTGATCGTAGTGTGCTCCCGGATGAAGATCAAGTGGTTATCAAGAATTGAACACACGTCCAAACAAAGCTTCCGCGTTGATCTATTTTGTTTTAGTTAAGAGTGAACCTTGTAAACACTTAACATTATATTTTGAATGTTTTAAACTTGACAAAGTTTTTGTAAAGTCGCATTTTGGTATAAAGTGCGTATATTATGGTCATAATCATGTTAAAATGAATCGGGTCTTACATAATATGATTAATGGGGGTCTTAAGTTGACAATAACCCAATGACTGTATTTTTCTGTTACAACTTCAATTTGAAACATTAATTAATGTTATAACTTGGCCAAACTTATTTATGCTTATCATAAATGATCATTCAGCCAAGTGGGGAGAATGTTAGAAATAACCCGTTGATTTGGCCTTACGGATCATATGAGTAATGTTACCAATATGACATAACTAGTCCTTGACAATTACTTGATGGTAGGTAATCTTCAAAATTGATTAGTTCAAGGGGCAATTATGATTTCCCTTTAGGTACCATTAATAGAGAATACATAGAGTTTTTATAACGGATCACTATTCATGACCATTATTCGTGGATCTTTATATATTGATGATAAGTGACCAAAAAATCATGAAGAACACCAATACTAAGAATTCTCTCTAGTGTGATCCATCAACACAAGGTACCATAACGGGAATCATGACTTCATCTTTATCCCTAAAGATAATCATCCCTATAAGTAAGTATCTCTAATTTGACATCTATATTTACGTTATGATTGAATAAACATGATTAAGTTCTATAATTTTAACCAACGTTTAAAGATATAATCAACAGCCATGCCAAGAAGCATGCCACCATCATCGTCGAGAAAGAAAACAAACCAACACCGAGTCCCACCTGTTAATTTTATGTATCTTTTTCTAAATTTATATAGTATTAATTTGCGACTTGGTTGTGCTTGCCACTACCATCACAACGACGAACACAATCACCACCATCAAAGCCATAACCACAACCACCACAATCATAACCGCAAACACCACCACCAACATAAGCACGCTACCAATATATTCAAACAATAAAACCAGTCAACTCATACCTAGCCAATCATTAAGGTCGGAACACTTCCTTATCGCTGTAGCCAGCAAAGTACGGTTTTGTGTCGTGTCAGCTACAACTGGAGTTGCCATGCATAGAGGCAGGCGGCCATTATTGCTGGCTAAAACCTTCAACAGAGATAAAATAACAAACCGACACCAAAACTGACACCGGTGGTGGACTTTTGGTTCGTCATCATCAGATGCACAACACAATACCCTAAAGCCAAGAGTACAACCATCACATGTACAACACAATACCCTTAGATGAACTCAAGTTCATCATCATTGAGACACTCTACCAGCTTCAAGATCCAACATCAAAGTATTCAATCCCAGATAAAAAATTGGGGCAATTCTCAAATGAGCCTAGGATCATCGTCATCCAGAAAAAAAAATTACATGTAAGCAAAGTAACAAGTTCAAACCAGTTATGAGGCACAACACCATGAAGAACAATTTCTAAGCATGAGGTACAACACCAGGAAGCACAAACCATGACACCGACATCAGCGGTGGATGGTGTAAAGAAGGCATTGATTCATCGACACAGATATCGACAATGGCACCGACACAGGCCTCTCAACACCATGAAGCATAAATCACAACACTAATAACGACACCAAAGGAGGAGATGTGAAGATGGCGGTGAAATGTTGAAACCTACAATGGAGATGGAAAGTCTAAAGACGTTTGTGATTTGTAGAGAGAGAAAGAAGAAAGTAAAGAAGAGAGTCTAAACTAGAGAGAGAGAGATAGAGAGAGAGTGAGCGTGCGATAGGGGGGGGGGGGTTGGTGTAGGTTTTTAAACCCAAACATAGGTATAGTCCGGCAAAGCCAAGAGTACAAAACCTCATGCACAACAAACCTGAATGAGGTACAAAACCATGAAGCACAACCAAGTTGCAAATTGATACTATACAAGTTGCAAATTGATACTATATAAATATCACTACTAAAAAAATAACTATCACACATAAAACATCATTGAGGGCTAGAACCTGCTGCATATTATTGACTACAAGAATATGTTAATTTGTGATCGCTGACGAATCCAACAAAATCTAGATCAAGAAAAAACTTCATTGTTGTTTTTTTGTGCTCCGAGTCCACATTACTTTTTTAGATTCAATAGAAAGATTTCTATAGTTGTACTTCTTGAAATCCTTACACCCCAAGTTTCTATATTAATTAACTAGGTTAAAGACCCGTGTAAGAATAATAAAAACGTCATGATTCAAAAATTTCTAAATATATCACATGACAGAAATTACATATTACGTATACCCCTGGTTCATACAACTGACATTAACTAATAAATGAATCACAAAACTACCCATAGAAACACTAAAAAAACATGAGCTACATCTAATTTCTCACACTAAGGTTCCAAATTGCAATATCTAATTGTATGAAGAATGCAACCATCTATAAATTCTGGTTATGCAACAAGTGGTGACTCCTGCAAATCCAAATTTATTCATTTTGAACTTCATCATAAAACAAAGTAAATGATCAAAATTATGACTCAAATGGGTCAATTAAGGTTATATTTTATCTTCAACAGGTGAATCGGGTAAAATAAAATATATTGGTTAAAAAATGGGTCAAATGGGTGAAGGATGTATACAGTCATAAAAGTGTTTCTTTATTGCACACCATTATATATGAAAGATAATATTATAATTTAAATAATATAGATGTGTTGCTCGTTTTACACTATTAACATAAGGGTGTACATATTTGCAAACCAAAATGCCTATTTGCACACTAAACCCTAGCTTTATATACGCCGCGTATAGGTCAATATGCGGCGTATAGCCACCTTTTTCAGTTTCCAAGAAAATCTCTACATGATGTGGGAATTTGTCCCTTAATATACCCGCGTATAGGCCTATGTGCAACATATATAAATGGTGGGTTCTTTTAAAGAAACATTGTTATTCATTATTTATCGTTTCAGCAAACTTTTATAATAAGTAATTGAGTAAACTGCCATTTTGGTCCCTGTGGTTTGGGCATTTTTGCCATTTTAGTCCAAATCTTAAACTTTTTAAATCTGGATCCCTATGGTTTCACTTTTATTGGCATTTTAGTCCAAAAGTTAAATGTTAGTGCATGCGTCTGTCGACTTCGTCTTGTATCGAGTCTTGCGTTTAGAATGTTAGATCAGTGCACGTATTTCGAGATATAATGATTTCGCTTGAAGGAGGAGATTTCGCTTGAAAGAGGCTTTGCAGTCTCAAGCGAAATCAACATGTTAATTTCGCTTGAACTAAGCCTTTGCCACTCTCAAGCGGAATCCTAACTCTATATATAGGTGTGTCCAAGCGAAATCAGGAGAATTCATTCCGGTTAGAGCAACGAAGTGCTGCCGAAGTGTCGTCTCATTGTAAAACGTTTTCTTATCAATATAACGACAGTTTAAAGTGTATATCAAGCTGAATTGACCTCAGAATGTCTGTTTCCACCTTTCATTCTGAGTAAAACTCTTCTGATCGACTCGTTTGGGTCTGAAAACGATCCTACAAGTGGTATCAGAGCTCAGGAAGAAGAGTTCTTACCAATTCAGCTGAAAATTCTGATTTCTACACCTTCTTTTTCAAAATTCAAAACTTTTTACGGATAAAATTGGCTAATTTTCTCACAGAATGTGCGTATTAGTGTTTTAACAAAGCCTACAAAGTTTCAGAACAAAATTCGATCTAAAACTGGTTAAACACTTAATTCCGCTTGAAAACATGTGCGAGATGATGACATCAGCAGCCCTTCAAACGGACTCAGTTGGTTGATTCCGCTTGAAACTCATATTTCGCTTGAAATTTGGGTTGATTTCACTTCAAGACATTATTCCGCTTGAGTGATTCCGCTTGAATCACCTATTCCGCTTCAGGGTCCTTATTTCGCTTGAAAAGAGTATAGTTCAAGCGAAATCAGGTATTTCGCTTGAAAAGACATTTCGCTTCAGAAGAGATTCCGCTTGAACTATGTGTTTCCGCTTGAGACTGTAATTTCGCTTGAATCAACTGTTTGACAAATTTTTGAAAATCCGAAACATGGACGAGGAGTTTTATAACGCATTCGCTACTCCGGTTACCCCGATTACTCTTGCACAGAACACGATGTTGGAAAATGAAATGGGGACGATGCAAAAACCGCCTAAGCTCATGAACATCGAGGAGTACAAGGGTTGGGAAGGACGGTTTGAGAATTGGGTACAAGCAAACTACTTAGATGCTTGGGAATGTGTTGAGACAAAGTATATTAGACCGACGAATGACGATGAAGAGATTATTGCTATAAAAGATCTAAGTGTCGATGCTAGAAAGAAATACAAAGATGAGAAAATGATGCTAAGTTTACTTCAACAAGCTGTGAAAGAAGACATCTTGGTTCTCTTGCAACATAATGGAACTTCTTATTCGATTTGGAAAGCATTAAAATCGAAGTTTCAGGGAAGCCAAGAGATGGTAAAAAACAAGAAGTCACTTTTAAAGAAAGAATTTGATCTGTTTCGTGGGTTGAAGAATGAAAGCACAAAGCAAATCATTGAAAGATACTGCAATTTGCTAGCCAACATGAGGATATTGAGCATCGAGAAAGATAATGAGGAGTTGATTGAGAAGCTAGCTGATGCTTTGCCATATGAGACTTGGGGCACATATCTCATGATGCTAAGGAACAAGAAAGGGTTTAGTAATCTGACATTGAGAAAATTCATTGAAAAGATTGAGGCTTAGGAAATGGAACAGAGAAAGGTTTTAAGAATGAAAGATTTCGATGGTGAACAAGACATCGGGCTTTACTACAAAGGTGGTGTCAGTGATAAAACCACCAACTTGTCATCAAAGATTGAAACAACATTCAATGCAAAAGGTTCATCTGGTAGTTCATCCAAAGGATCAAACAGCAACACAAGTTTCTCATCATATCCATCATTTGATCCGAACTTTTCTGCAACAAAGAATGGGAAGAAACTACAATGCAACATTGTACTGAATCTGGAGAATGATGAAGATTATTCAGCATAAATTGCTAAGAGTCACATGTCTTTGTTGCAGGTTGAATCGGGAATCCAATGTTGACAAAAGAGGATTATGATCAAATTGATGCTAAGGAGATGGAATTGATGGATATTAAATGGTGTTTGGCAAGTGTGTTGAGACGAGCTGAGAAATTTAAGCAGATCACAGGAAGAGATGATTTACGTGAAGCTAATATTTCTACTTTGGGTTTTGATAAATCTAAAGTCACTTATTTTCGTTGCAGGGAAAAAGGACACTTCAAGAGGGAGTGCAAAAACCGCGAAGCAAGTGGAGCTCAAAATCCGTTCAACAACAACAATGATTACTACCGGAAGGCCATTTATCATTGCTCAACAACAGGAACCACAAGTGGCACATGGAAGAAAAGTGATTGAAGAATCTTCAAAGAGAGCGTGTATGGTGAATCAGGATGACAAAGAGCCAATCAAAGGATCCAGTTGGGACAATTATATCTCAGCTGATAACAAAGCATGCCAGATAAACCAAGATGATGAAAAATTGCCTGAAGGTTTTAGCTGGGCAAATTTCAATTGGGATGATTATGATCCAACCAAAGATTCAAATCACAAAGCGTATGTTGCTCGAGTTGAAAATGATAGTGATGATGATCGCGAGTATCATGCAAGAAGACTGGCAGCTGACTTAAAATTGATAGAAGAAAGTGATAGTGAAGATGAAAAAGTCAAAAAGAAAAAGAAAAAGGTCAAAACACCAGTGAGTAGTGATGATGAAGCTGTTCCAGTGATAAAGAAAAAGGTGAAAGATATTCCAAAGTTCAAAGTTGATGAAGAAGTTGATGCAAGAAAGATTCCTGTGAAGTGTGACACTTGTGAAGCTATAAAGAAGCAGAACAGCACATTGATTTATAACTTGAACAGTTTGAAGGAATCTTATGATGTCCTGAACAAAGCTATGAATCAATACAATCAAACAAGTGAAGAACAGGCAACGGCAATGAAGACACTTCAGGGAGCTTTTATGATAAAGCAAAAAGCTGTGAACAATTACATTGAGAAGTGCGCTGTGCTAGAACAGAAACTTGAAACACAAAGAATTGAAACTGAAAGAGTAAACCGTTTGTTGAAAAGTTACTCATGTACTTCTTATGTCATTGACAGGATTTATCCGACTGTTGAGGGCATGAAGGCATTTGAAGATGATGAAGTAACTGAAGAACAAAAATTTTCTGAAGAAAAGACTCCTGTGAAGAAAGAAAAGAAGAAGGATACCAAAGAAAAGACATCTGGTAAGAAACAAGGTTTCAGTTACAACAAGTGTCCACCCCCGCTTGAAAATGGATATTCTCCGAGAAATCCAAATTCAGAAAGAGTCGAAAAGGCAACAAATTTACAGTGGGAGTCGGAGTCATAAGTTAACTTGCCAGAAAATATTGATGTCACGTTTACATCGTCTGACACTGATCAAGAGTCCGAGTTAATAAAGAAAGTGGTCGATCAGGTGTTGGATAAAGATGAATCCGAGGAGTCAAAGTCGGAGTCAAAGTCTGAGTCGAGCACTCCGAGTCAAACCGACAAACAGGGCAAAAGGGTTTACAACAAAGAATTCCTGTTATCAAAATCTAATTTGAATGATGAAACATTTAAAGTTGCATATACTTTGAATGATTCTGACAAATTATATTCTGATGAGGAATTTCCAATAAGAGGTGTCAAACCTGACATGATTAAAAAGGTTTTCAAACTAACAGAAATTAACATTTCTGAAATAAAAGATGTAAATCTTAATGATAAACCTAAAAAGTACACCTCAAGAGTGCAACAAAGAGAAAACAAGAAAAGGGTTACAGTTCTGGTTCTGGTTATCGAAAGAAACCAAACCATAACGGTAATTTCAAAAAGAAAGGTTTAGGATTTATTCCATTAGAAAAACAGGAAAATGAAAAATATGTTAGAGATTTTAAATCGAAAATGATATTTGTTTCAGGTACATCTACTGAGGAAGAAAAGGAAAATCTTTTCAGGAACCAGTCGAACAAAGAATTCCTTGTGAAGAAGCAAGAAGAGTTGAAGACTGTTGATCAGAAAAAGGAAACGAGAACCTGTTTCCAATGCAACATTGTTGGACATATTGCCAAAGATTGTTCAAAGGCAATAAAATCAAAACAGGAAGTTTCTCGTAATTTGAAAGATAAAAAGGTTGAGTTTGAACCACCAATTGATAGAACCAAACTTTTTAAAGATTCAAAATTTGAAATTGGTGAATGTTCAAACAGATTTTACAAGAAAAGAGCTAAACTTGACAACCAAAAGTGGGTTGTTAAAAAGTCTGTTGATAGTTCTAGCAATGATTCTGATTCATCAAAATCAGAGGAGCTATCTTCTGGCGATGAATCTGATTCCACAAAGTCAGAGGAGCCATAGGTTGAAGTTAAATGTGAAAAATCAGTGCCGACTGTGGATGATGTGAATTTTCCACCACTTCGGGCTGAAAATTTTAAAAAGAAAGTTGGAAAAATTGAGATTTCAAATCAATTCTTTTCTGAAAAGAAAGAATTTGATATTGAAAAAGCTTTTAACTCCAAAGTCCATAACATTTTTGGAAAAATGGTTGACAGGAAGGTCAAAGGAGTCTAGGAGTTTTACGAGAAGAAGACGAAGAAAGATAAAGTTGAACCATCCCTGGTTTGTGACTGGGATGGTACATATTACGAACAGTAAGTCTCTGGACTTGCCGGAGCTTCCAAGTTGGTAATCGTGGAGCATGAATCGACATCATTCTTAGATTGTTTTTGGTAAATTGAAAATTGGTCACTAGTATGACTTGCCGGAACTCCCAGGTTGGTAAGTGAGGAGTAGGTATCGGCATCTTGAGAATTCAACCTACATGAGGATTGGTTGGTAAGCCATGAGGTTGAAATATTAGATGAGATTTATTCTTACAAGTGGTAAATTCAAGGACATTAAGTTGTACTTGTTTTTCCTACAAGTGGTTAATCAAAGTCATTAGGTTGAACTTGATTGGACCATACTTACAAGTGGTATTTGAAGGACAATGTGATGAACTAAACCCCTAACCTACAAATGGTAAAAACAATCAACAAAACTTATTTTCCGGAAAAACCATTTAATTAAAACAAACTTAAGTGTTTTGAAATCAATGGGAAAATAGTTTGTTGTGAGGGGGAGCTCTGATTGTTTATGCCAAGTGGATGGCGATTTGAAGCAATTCGATATCGGTTGTCATGTTACTTGTACAGTTTGTTTTCAAATTTCCTTAAATGTGTTTGCATTTTAGGGGGAGTAAGAAATTTTAGACAATCCAAAAACATTTGAAAATTTGAAAAAGACAAAAACATGATAAAATGAAAAATGAGTTTTTGTGTCAAAGAAGAGGAAATGATAGTACTTCAGTGGACTATCACAACATGCTAAAGAAATGGAAAGTTAAAATGTGATAAACGGTCTCACTGATGATGTGCCAGTAGGTTTTTGCACATTTAGTAGATTGTGACGAGATATAAACCTAAATTCAAACTTGCTTATATCGTGGGGAAACATCTCTTGGATATATAGGTAACCCCCAAAATCTTGTTTGAAAGGTCCCTCTTTCTGAGATACTAGGTCTTTATGCTCAGTGATATCTGGGGTATTATCCCGGGACTTCTGATTTTGCGGAAGCAATGGCCTAGTCCCCGGAGAATACTTTCTGCTTGCTTGAAATATAGCGCCGCCCTCCGCAAAATAATGAAACAATAAAATTGATAATCATTGCTGTTGTAAAAAAAGTTCCTCTAAAGGGGACCCACCCAATTCGAACCGTCATCTCTCTGCTGAACGGAAGTTCTGACCTGAGCTCTCACGGTTTCGTACTGTTTCTTAATCTATTCCCTTACAGATATCATCTGTGGTATACTCACCTGTAAGACTGAATATTGGGATCTGGATACGGGAGTATATTCTGAGGTGGGACACGCGATTGAGTTTAAGTGCTTAAAACATTAATCTCGTATCTCGAAATAGTTGAACTTTGTGTGAGAATTTAAGTGGACCAGTATACTGACAATCTAAGTGAATCGTTTAGAGCTTAAAATGTTTAAAGCTTAACGGTGTTGGTGATTTGTCTCATAAACTGATATGATCCTCTTACACAAACTCACAAAAATATTGTATGTAAATATTTCTTTACTACATTTCATTTCTTTAAAAATCCAAAAAGATTTTCGGTGTGTTTTAGCATAAAGTTTGTAAAATTCAAAAAGATTTTCGACAACTGGTGTTGGAGAACTGATTTTCAAAATTCCGAGTGCTAAACATGACGCCAACTGGTTTGGGAGAGAGTTGAACATTTCGTGAGGGGGAGTTTGTTTCAAATGAATGAATGAAAATGATATTCCTGCAAGTGGTTCATCAGAAATTTTAAATTATTAAATCATTCTAAGATTTTCTCTACAAGTGGTAAATTAGATTTGATAATCTTATCCACAAGTGGTCATCAGAAAATTTATTGTTGGGTAGAGTTTATGCAGGGTAGAGCCAGGAATCGATTCTGAACCTGTGGAAAGTCTGAGCCAGGTTACGATTCTGGAACTGCTGATGCTGATGAACTTAAGGAATCAAGAGATCTGATCAAGAGAATTAGAAAGCTCGAGAGATAGAATCAGATTCTGGAGGTTATTAGTATTCGAGGGGAGGATTTTGTTGGTGATGAAGATAGAGCCAGAGATCCTGGAGTTAAAGAAGAGAGATAGAGATTAAGGATACTTACAGCGTCAGATACTTCAAAGAGGTCGAGAGGACTGATAGAGACTGAAGATGCGAAGACTCGACACTTTAAGACTCGTCAACATTCGAGGGGGGGTCTGTTAGTGCATGCGTCTGTCGACTTCGTCTTGTATCGAGTCTTGCGTTTAGAATGTTAGATCAGTGCATGTATTTCGAGATATAATCATTTCGCTTGAAGGAGGAGATTTCGCTTAAAAGAGGCTTTGCAGTCTCAAGCGAAATCAACATGTTAATTTCGCTTGAACTAAGCCTTTGCCACTCTCAAGCGGAATCCTAACTCTATATATAGGTGTGTCCAAGCGAAATCAGGAGAATTCATTCCGGTCAGAGCAAGGAAGTGCTGCCGAAGTGTCGTCTCATTGTAAAACGTTTTCTTATCAATATAACGACAGTTTAAAGTGTATATCAAGCTGAATTGACCTCAGAATGTCTGTTTCCGCCTTTCATTCTGAGTAAAACTCTTCTGATCGACTCGTTCGGGTCTGAAAACGATCCTACATTAAATTTGGCCAGATTCCCCCACTTAAAACCTGATATTTTGTCTTTATCCTCTGGGGTATTTTAGTCATTTTGGTCATTAAAAAATTATATAAATAAAATGCCAAACACCACTTCACTCTCTCTCAACACCCCATTTCTCTCTCTTCTCTCTCTCACCCCCTTCTCACCACCACTTCCATTTTCCCCAGTCAACACCACTTCTCTAAATAATCAAAACTCTATCTCTCTCTCTCTCTCTCTAAAACTCCATTCTAGAGAGAGAAACACCCCAAAACAATGTCACTAATCCAATAACCAACAACATGAAGCCCCAAAACCCCACATTCCCTCTCGACGATCATCTTTTATGCGACGAACACGAATCAGACTTCAATTTTGACCATGAAAGTCACATCTCGAAGCAAAAAGATCATGTTTTCACATTTTGAGCACGATTTATCATGGGATGAAGATGAGCTTTTGTGTCTTTTGTCTAAAGAGAAGAATTGTTATTCAGAAGGGGGTTTGATAGATTTGAGGAAAGAATCGGTTGATTGGATGATTAGGGTTTGTAATTGTTATAGGTTTGTTGCAATGACGACTGTTTTGGCTGTTGATTATTTTGATAGGTTTTTGTTGAGTGGGGGTTTTAAGAGGGGTGTAAGTATAAGTATGCCGTGGATGAATCAGCTTGATGTGGTGGTGGGGGTGGTTAGAGAGAGAAATAGAGGGTAAAATCTAGGGTTGTAGAGAGAGAGAGAGAGAGAGGGGAAAGAACGGGGGTGGTTTCATAAGCAGCAGCGGTGGCGACGGAGGAGGTGGTTAGGGCAGTGGTGGTGGTGATGAGACCCGAAACTATAACATCATCTTCTCCAAAACCCCATCTCCTTAGGCTGAGCCGGTGGTTATGGAAATGCGATGGTGTTCGGTGGTTAGAGAGAGAAAGAGAGGGTAAAAGCTAGGGTTTTAGAGAGAGAGGGGGGAAAGAACGGGGGTGGTTGTGCTCTGAAGAGGTGGTGCTTGTGGGGTGGGTGTTGATGGTGGCGGTGGTGAGAAGGGGGAGGAGGTGACGGTGGTGGTGGTGCTATAGAGAGAGAGAGAAGAGAGAGAGAGTCAGGTGTGTTAGAGAGAGAGAGAGAGAGGAGGTTCAGAGCTTCCAACATATTTCTGAATTTTGGACTATTTATTTTAAAATCAAGATTAAAATGACCAGATGTTATAAATAAAATTAAAATGACCAAAATGCCCCTGAACAAAAAGACAAAATAGGCAGGTTGTAACAGCCAAAAAAGGGGTTTTTGAATTTTGGACTAAAATGGCAATAAAAGTGAAACCACAGGGACCCAGATTTAAAAAGTTTGAGATTTGGACTAAAATGGCAAAAGTGCCCAAACCACAGGGACCAAAATGGCAGTTTACTCTATAATAAAATCAATTTTAAGAATATTATGTATTCATCTTGTAACTTTTAAACTAGAGTTAACTGCCATTTTCGTCCCTGTGGTTTGTTCACTTTTGCCATTTCAGGCAAATTTTAAAAACCGCACCATTTTCCTTCCCGACATTCTTGAAACGTGACACTTCAGTCCAAAAATTAAAACTCAGTTAAGTCAGATAGGTTAAATGAAGGGTATTATTGTCAATTCATATATCTTTTATTTTCACCTTATTTTATGAATTGACAATAATACCCTTCATTTAACCTGTATGACTTAACTAGGTTTTAATTTTTGGTGAAGTGACACGTTTCCAGTATGTCAGGGTGAAAACTAGGGTGGAAACTGGTGCATTTTTGAAGATTGGTTTGAAATGGGAAAAGTGAACAAACCATAGGGACGAAAATGACAGTTAACTCTTTAAACTATACCGTTCTACAACAAAAACCTGAAAACATGATTGCGATGTACTTATATTTATCTACGTTCCGATATATATTTCACTTAAAATGAGCCATATATCTATGTGTGTATGCAATGAAAATTCCGAATATACCATTTCGTTCACCCAGGTATTGATGAAGACCCTAGAAACGAAATAATAATTCTCCTCTTACAGTGACAATCTTCACAACGTCAATATGTAACTTGCAACTTTATGTTCGTGCTTGCATATATGTTATGTAAATAGGTGTGCTCAGTGTTGTAAAAATCGCGACTAAACGGCGACTAGTCGGCGATTAATCGCTAGTCGGCCAGTAACTGAGTAATTTTTCGTTAATCAGTTCATTAATCGTTAGTCGGGCCTTGTTGGACCTAGTCAGCCAGCCAAAAATCAGCGATTCCGGCCAGATTCTGGCAAAAAACCTGTATATTCTGCCCAAAACCTCTAAATTCCGGTCAGTTTCCAACCAATACATGTGAATTCCAACAATTAATCTTGCATACTTAAAAAAATAAGTTGAGTAAGAGTTAAAACCTAGCTACTTAAAATATTTGCCTATAAAAATGTGTATATCACTACCAAGAATTCTGGCAATAGCGGCGACTTTTGTCACCGCTAATACCCCCAATTGTCGCCGCTAAAAGTATTAGCGGCGACTTGTCACCGCTATTGAGTAGCCGCTATGAACCGTCGCTAATGCTTGTCATGTCGCCGCTAATAGTATTTGTAGGATCGTTTTCAGACCCGAACGAGTCGATCAGAAGAGTTTTTTTCAATACGAAAGGCGGAAACAGACGTATCGAGTTTAATTCAGCTAGAAAATCACTTTAAACTGTCGTGTGATTGATTTAACAATGATTTACAGCAAGATGACACTTCGGCAGCACTTCGTTACACTGACCGGAACCGTTACAAATGAACAAGACACAAAGGTATTTATAGGCTGGTAATTTCGCTTGAGACTGACTCAAACGGAATTACGTTCAAACGAAATCAGATATTTCGCTTGAAATGGACTTGTTGATTTCAAGCGGAATTACAACTGTTAATTCCGTTTGAAACTGCCATTCACACTATATTTGACATTTTTCTCGTTTTTCGTGCCATGTTCTATCTAGATACAAACAAGACTCGATACAAGACGAAGTCGACAGACGCATGCACCAACAGACTCCCCCTAGAATGTTGACGAGTCTTAAGTGTCGAGTCTTCTCATCTTCAGTCTTTATCAGTCCTCTCGAACTCTTTGAAGTATCTGACACTGTAAAGCATCCTCAATCTCTCTCTTCTCATCTCCATTTCCAGAATCGCAACCTGACTCTAATTCTCTTGATCAGATCTCTTGATTCCTTAAGTTCATCAGCATCAGCATCTCAGGACCAGAACCTGGCTCTTTGTAATTCAGACTCCCCCTCTCAATAAGCTGGGATCGCAGTCTGACTTCCACTGGTTCAAGATCGTTACCTGGTTCGCATTTGGATCAAAACCTGGCTTTCAATCTGTTTTCCCAAGATCTGTAGCTGGCTCTTATCCTGCACAAATCTCTACCCAAAAATAAATTCCACAAATTTACAATTTGACAAACTTATATACCACTTGCAGGATTAGACACAAAAAGATTTAACCTTTATAGTCTCTGATGAACCACTTGAAAAAATATCATTTTCATTTCAAAAAATTTTCTCATTTTCATTTCAAACATTTTAAACAAATTTACCCAAACCATTTGTTCATCATGTTTAGCACTTGGAATTTTGAAAATTAGCTCTCCAACATCAGTTGTCAAAAATCTTTTTGTATTTTTCCAAATTTATGCTAAAACACACTAAAAATCTTTTTGTATTTTGAATAAAAATAATGAAATGCAATAAAGAAATATTTACAAACAATATTTTTGTGAGTTTGTGTAAGAGGATCATATCAGTTTTTAAGACAAATCACCAACACCGTTAAGCTTTAAACATTTTAAGTTCTAAACGATTCACGTAGATTGTCAGTATACTGATCCATTTTAAATTTTCACACAAAGTTCAACTGTTTCGAGATACAGATTAATGTTTTAAGATACTTAAACTTATTCATGTGTCACACCTCAGAATATACTCCCGTATCCAGATCCCAATATTCAGTCTTACAGGTGAGTATACCTAGATGATATCTGTAAGGGGTTAATTTGCGAGGGTCGTGAGAGCTCAGGTCAGAACTTTCGTTCAGCAGAGAGATGACGACTTCGACTTTTGGTGTGTCCCCTTTAGAGGATCTTTTCTTCAATAGCACATGATTTACATATTTTTTCAATGTTTCATCATTTTTATGCTGAGGGTGGGCTATATTTCAAGCAAGCGTAAAGTATTCTCCGGGGACTAGGCCATTGCTTCCGCATTATCAGAAGTCCCGGGATAATACCGCAGATATCACTGAGTATAAAGACCTAGTATCTCAGAAAGAGGGACCTTTCAAACAAGATTATGGGGGTTACCCATATATCTGAGAGATGTTCCCTACAATATAAGCAAGTTTGAATTTAGGTTTATATCTCGTCACAATATACTAAATGTGCAAAAATCTACTGATACATCATCAGTGAGACCGTTTATCACATTTTGACTTTCCAATTCTTTAGCGTGCTGTGATCGTCCACTGATGTACTATCATTTCCTCTTTTCTCAACAAAACTCTTTTACATTTTATCATGTTTTTGACTTTTTCAGATTTTCAAATGTTTTTGGATTTTCTGAAATTCTTACTCCCCCTAAAATTCAAACACATTTAACGGAAATTTGAAAACAAACTATACAAATAAAATAAAAACTGATATCGAATTGCTTCAGATCGCCATCCACTTGGCATAAACAATCAGAACTCCCCCTTTCAACAAACTATTTTCCCATTGTGATTTCAAAACACTTAAGTTTGTTTTAATCAAATGGTTTTTCCGAAAAATAAGTTTTGTTGATTTTACCACTTGCAGGTTAGGGGTTCAATTCATCACATTGTTCTACAAAATAACCACTTGTAGGAAAAACAAGTACAACTTAATGTCCTTGATTTACCACTTGTCGTTGAATATCTCTTTCAACCACTTGCAGGTTCTCATCACCAATACCACTTGTAAGAATATAACAATTTAAAAATACCACCTGTACTTTACCAAACAACCATTTCAAGAAAGATCATTTACTAAGAAATATGCCGATTCCTGCTCCACGATTACCAACTTGCGAGCTCCGGCAAGTCCAGAGTTTTACTCTTCATAATATGTACCATCCCAGTCACAAACCAGGGATGGTTTAACTTTACCTTGTTTTTTCAATTTTTTCTCATAAAATTCTTTAACTCCATTGACCTTCCTATCAACCATTTTTCCAAAAATGTTATGAACTTTGGAATTAAATGCCTTTTCAATATCAAATTCTTTCTTTTCAGAAAAGAATTGATTTGAAATCTCAACTTTTCCAACTTTTTGTTTAAAATTTTCAGCCCTCAATGGTGGAAAATTTGCATCATCCATTGGAGGAACTGAATTCTCACCTTTAATCCCAATTTGTGGCTCCTCTGACTTTGTGGAATCAGATTCATCGCCAGAAGAAAGCTCCTTTGATTTTGATGAATCAGAATCATTGCTAGACCCATCATCAGATTTCTTAACAACCCATTTTTGGTTGTCAAGCTTCGCCCTTTTCTTGTAAAATCTGTTTGAACACTCACCAACCTCAAATTTTGAATTTTTGAAAAGTTTAGTTCTCTCAATTGGTGGTTCAAACACAACCTCTTTATCTTTCAGTTTAGAAACTCCCTGTTTAGTTTGATTTGCCTGTGAACATTTCATGGCAATATGACCACTTTTTCAACATTTGAAACAGGTTCGAGTCTCCTTTTTCTTTTGATCAATCATCTTCTCCATTTCTTCTTGCTTCTTCGCAAGGAATTCTTTGTTCGACTGCTTTCTGAACAAATTTTGTTTTTCCTTTTCAGTAGATATACCTGAAACAAATATCATTTTTGATTTAAAATCTCGAACATATTTTTCATTTTTATGTTTTTCTGGTGGAATAAAACCAAGTCCTTTCTTTTTGAAATTACCGTTATGGTTTTGTTTCTTTCGATAACCAGAACAAGAACTGTAACCCTTTTTCTTGTTTTCTCTTTGTTGAACTCTTGAGGTGTACTTTTTAGGTTTATCATTAAGATTTACATTTTTTATTTCAGAAATATTAATTTCTGTTAGTTTGAAAACCTTTTTGATTAATTCAATTTTGACACCTCTTATTGGAAATTCCTCATCAGAATATAATTTGTCGGAATCATTCAATGTATATGCAATTTTGAATGTTTCGTCATTCAAATTAGATTTTGATAGAAGGAATTCTTTATTGTAAACTCTTTTAACCGAAGTCTTTGGACTATTGACTGCTGAACTCAAACTTTCAGACCCAGACTTTGACTCTGACTCCGATTTTGACTCCTCGGTTTCATCTTTATCCAACACCTGATCGACCACCTTTTTTATTAACTTGGACTCATGATCAGTGTCAGATGATGTAAACGTGACATCAATATTTTCTGGCAGGTTAACTGAAGACTCCGACTCCCACTGTAAATTTGTTGCCTTTTTGACTCTTTCTGAATTTGGATTTCTCGGAGAATATCCATTTTCAAGCGGGGGTGGACACTTGTTGTAACTAACACCTTGTTTCTTACCAGATGTCTTTACTTCAGTATCCTTCTTCTTTTCTTTCTTCTTTTTAGAAGTCTTTTCTTCAGATACTTTCTGTTCTTTAGTTACTTCATCATCTTCAAAAGCCTTCATGCCTTCCACAGTAGGATAAATCCTGTCAATGACATAAGAAGTACATTTTTAACAAACGATTAACTCTTTCTGTTTCAATTCTTTGAGTTTCCAGTTTTTGTTCCAAAACAGCACACTTCTCAATGTAACTATTCACACTTTTCTGCTTTGTCATAAAAGCACCTTGAAGTGTCTTCATTGCTGTTGTTCTTCACTTGTTTGGTTGTATTGATTCATGGCTTTATTCAGAACATCATAAGATTCTTTCAATCTTTTCAAGTTATAAATCAAAGTACTATTTTGCTTCTTCACAGCTTCGCAATTTTCACATTTCACAGGACTCTCTCTTGCATCAGCTTCTTTTTCGACAACGAAAACTGGAATATCTTTCAACTTTTTCCTTACCACTCAAACTTCTTCATCATCATTGCTGACAGGTGTTTTGACTTTTTTCTTTTTCTTTTTAGCTTTTTCATCTTCACTATCACTTTCTGCCATCATTTTCAAATGAGCTGCCATTCTTTTTGCATAATACTCATTACCGTCATCACTATCTTCTTCTTCAATTCGAGCAACAAAAGCTTTGGCTTTTAGAATCTCTTTATCCGGACAATGATCATCCCAGTTGATATTTGCCCAGCTAAATCCTTCTGGCAACTTTTCATCTTCTTGATTGATTAGGCATGCTTTGTTGTCGGCTGAAATATATTTGTCCCAGCTGAAATCTTCTTGATTCACCAAACATGCTCTCTTTGATGATTCTTCCATCTCCTTCCTCCCATGAGCTGTTTTTGCTTGTTGTTGATGTGGTTGTTGAGCAACTTGATGATAAATCGATTTCCGATAGTAATCATTGTTGTTGAACGGATTTTGAGCTCCACTTGCTTCGCGATTAGTGCACTCTCTCTTGAAGTGTCCTTTTTCCCTGCAACGAAAACAAGTAACTATAGATTTATCAAAACCTAAATTAGAAACACATGCATCACGGAAATCATCTCTTCCTGTGATCTGTTTGAATTTTTCAGCTCGTCTCAACACACTAGCCAAACACCACTTTATATCCATTAATTCCATCTCTTCAGAATCAATCTGATCGTAATCCTCTTTGGTCAACATTGGATTCCTGATCCTTCCTGCTACAAAACTTCCATATGACTCCAACACAGTTCCCAACAAAGACATGTGACTTTTCGCAACTTCCTCAGAATAATCCTGATCATTCTCAAGATTCAATACAATGTTGCATTGTAACTTCTTGCCATTCTTAGTTGCTGAAATGTTCGGATCAAATGATGGATATGATGAAAAACTTGTGTAGCTGTTTGATCCTTTGGATGAACTTCCAGATGAACTTTTTGCATTGAATGCTGTCTCTACTTTTGGTGACATGTTGGTGGTTTTATCACTGACACCACCTTAGTAATAAAGACCAATGTCTTTTTCACCATCGAAATCTTTCATTCTTGAGATCTTTCTCTGTTCCATCTCTTGAGCCTCAATTTTTTCAATGAACTTGCTCAGTGTTAAACTGCTAAATCCTTTCTTGTTCCTTAGCATCATGAGATATGTGCCCCAAGTCTCGTGTAGCAATGCATCAGCTAGCTTTTCAATCAACTCCTCATTATCTTTGTTGATGCTCAATCTCTTCATGTTTGCTAACAGATTGCAATATCTTTCAATGATTTGCTTTCTGCTTTCATTTTTTAAACCTCGAAACAAATCAAATTCTTTTTTCAAAAGCGATTTTTTATTCTTGACCATCTCTTGACTTCCAACAAACTTTGATCTTAAAGCTCTCCAGATTGAATACGCACTACCACTGTGTTGTAGTAGGATTAATATATCTTACTTAATCGCTTGATGCAATAAACTAATCATCATCTTTTCATTTTTGTACTTCTTTCTGTCATCAGCACTAAGATCTTTAACTGGAACTACCTCTTCCTCATCATTTGTTGGTCTAATATACTTTGTTTCAACACTCCCCCAAGCATCCAAGTAATTTGCTTGCACCCAATTCTCGAATTTCTCCTCCCAACTTTTATATTCCTCAATATTCAGAAGTTTTGGAGGTTTCTACATAGTTCCGGTTTCACTTTCCATGACCAAGTTCCGAGTAGCAGTGATCGGAGTAGTCGGGGTAGTAGCAAACGCGTTATAAAATTCCTCTTCCATGTTTCGGTTTTTAAAAAATTCTTAAACAGTCAATTTCAAACGGGATACCAATTTTAAACGAAATTCCCTCCTGAAGCGGAATACCTGTTCAAGCTATATACCTAATTTCGTTTGAAACAACACCTCTTTCAAACGGAATCAGCACAATCTC
The DNA here is from genome assembly GCA_030545235.1 of Helianthus tuberosus. Taxonomy (NCBI): domain Eukaryota; kingdom Viridiplantae; phylum Streptophyta; class Magnoliopsida; order Asterales; family Asteraceae; genus Helianthus; species Helianthus tuberosus. The sequence goes on along the minus strand of CM060433.1, from coordinate 10,633,998 downwards.
AAACGGAATTACACGTTTGAAGCGAAATAGCTTGTTTCAAACGGAATCTCCAAGCGAAATTACTGCTTTCAAGCGAAATCAACCAACTTGTTCAAGCGAAATCAGATACAATATGCAATTTCAAACGAAATTATCAGATCAGTTCAAACGGAATTAGCATGATGTCATCCTTTCGAACTGTTTTTGGTCCAATTGATCAAGTATTTGTCCGATTTTAGATCTGAAACTTTCTAGGGTTTGTTAAAACACACTTACGCACACATTGTAAGAAATTTAGCTGATTTTAACCGTGAAAACTTGTTTAATTTGAAAAAGAAGGTGTAGAAATCAGAATTTGCAGCTGAATTGGTAAGAACTCTTCTTCCTGAGCTCTGATACCACTTGTAGGATCGTTTTCAGACCCGAACGAGTCGATCAGAAGAGTTTTTCTCAATACGAAAGGCAGAAACAGACGTATCGAGTTTAATTCAGCTAGAAAATCACTTTAAACTGTCGTATGATTGATTTAACAATGATTTACAGCAAGATGACATTTCGGCAGCACTTCGTTACACTGACCGAAACCGTTACAAATGAACAAGACACAAAGGTATTTATAGGCTGGTAATTTCGCTTGAGACTGACTCAAACGGAATTACGTTCAAACGAAATCAGATTTTTCGCTTGAAATGGACTTGTTGATTTCAAGCGGAATTACAACTGTTAATTCTGTTTGAAACTGCCATTCACACTATATTTGACATTTTTCTTGTTTTTCGTGCCCTGTTCTATCTAGATACAAACAAGACTCGATACAAGACGAAGTCAACAGATGCATGCACCAACAGTATTTGTCGCCGCTAATTCCTTTACCTTTTTAGCGACGACCTTTGTTTTTAGCGACGACTTCTATGGTCGCTAAAGCCATATATGACACGTCAGCAAATATCATTTACGACAACAATGTCGCCGCTAAAAGTAAAAAAACCAACTAATTCTTTTTTTTCTCGCTTAATCCCAGTTTTTGCAAATAACCGTAACCTGCTGTTTCTTTTAATTTTCCATACGCAAACAATAATTCAAACAATTTTTCAAACAAACCAAGTTTTAAACATAAAACTACAACAAAAGTATTTTGTTTGATTAAGTTAAAGTTTTGAAACCCCTAAGTTCAATACAAAATACATCATTCTCCCTCCTCGTCCGTGTCATTTTCGTTGCCTTTTCTTGATTTCTTCTTATCCATAGCTTGGTACAGTCGTTCCATAAATCTCGGGTCTTCAAACAATTCGTCAAAATATTCCAACAAAATAAGATATACAGTATTAGTTTAACAATTTAAACACTTGCCGAAGCGCTTAATATTATTAAAAGGCATATATATTGCAAGTAGTATGGAATTTGAATGGTTCGTTTTGTACAAAAATGGTTCGAAAGGCATAAACTGCAAGTAGTATGGAATTCGAATAATAAAAAGTTGACATTATTTTTGGCTAAAGTGCTAGTAGCATTAAACTCAAATAATACAAAGTAGTTCATGTTATATCCAAGAAAAATCAGTGATATGCGCTAATTGATGATGCAAAAGTTGTATCATACAGAACCATATTGTGTGTCCTATATTTATGTACATATTGGTGAAAGAAATAATCCATTATACCAGCTGTAAACATTGGATGTTGTCAAAGTATGCACCATATAATCAATAATGATTTATCCATCTAACAAAACTTACATAAGCCAGAAAAACCATTATACTAAAGTTACTGGATGTGCTAATAAATATCCTATGCATAGCATGAATTTATGTAAGTACCTTAAAAAATGTCCCAATTTGACCCGTAATTGCAAACCCGAACCCCAAAAACCCTAAACCATATTAAAAATCAAGAAAATCAGAATTCTGGTTCTCAGGCGGGCCGCCTAAGAGTTAGCATAGTCTTACACGGGCCGCGTCAACCCTGGGTTTGACCGGATAAACATTCCCGAGCCACGTGTTGACCAGCTGTCGAACCTACTCATGACCAATCAAACCTACGCCTAGACTAGGTGGTTACGCGGGCCGCGTAAAGATCGGCCGGGAGCTCACGCGGGCCGCGACAAGCCTATTTTTCACCTATAAATAGCTTAGCTCCCAGGCAGTCCTCTGATGTTGAAACAATTTCACAAAAACGAATTCTCACTGCTCTAAAGTCGAATTTTCAATAATTATAGCAAGGCGCTGCTACGATACAGGGTATTAACTCGATCGCTGCTACGATTCAATGTCCGATCGATTGAAACTATCCGATGAATGTTTAAGTGCTGCTCTAATTAGGGTTTATACTTTGTCATTCGTCGTGAATTCGATGGATGTTTAAGTATTGCACTTTGTCATTCGTTGTGAGGGTTTAATCTTGTGAGTTATCGTAAATGCTGTATTAGTTACTGACCTAGTTCATGTGCATTGTTGTTTAAATTAGGTTATCAGGATAATCAGTAGGCTAAACTCTGCCCAAATAAATCTGCAATGTGAGTCATTCTCTTTTTATCAAATTACTTTCAAAATCATGTTGATTTCCAAGGTTATAATTACAGGGATTAAGTCTTTGTAATCTCCAAATTACAGCCGGTATGTGGGGTTTTGTATGCACTACTTGATAACCGTCACCATTGGACAACGGGTTAGCCAAGGGGTGATATGACCATAGTCACAGACACCATTGGACAACGAGATAGCCAATAGGTGGTCGAGTGACAAATACCGTGGATAAATGGGTGATATGTATAAACATTGTAATTGCTCTTAATACTGTAAATTATAACAATGCGTCATTTTTAGTAAAAAGAATGATTCACCAGTATTTCTCCGCTGACAAAACCATTTTCAAACATGTTTCAGGTGATCTGTTGTGATCCAGGAAAAGTGCCGCGAAGCACTACAAGCTTAAGGAAGTGGCTCAATATAAATAAAGAAACATGTTTTGTAAAATAAAGATTTCCCAGTGAAATCACTTTATTGTAAACTACGGGGTTTTATCCCGAATTATGAAATAAAATAATCGGGCATTTTCAGCTTTAAAAAGATCCTGTTAAAATCTTCCGCTGTCAACTCAATTATATAAATACCACGGGATTCCTGTCCCGCGGTTCCTGAACCAGGTCAAACCGGGCCTGGGGCCATGACAGGAAAAGGTGGTATCAGAGCCACTGATTTAAGGCAATTAAGTATTTAAGAAAATACTTATTATTTGAATAATTGTTTACAGTATGGGTAAGCAAAAACTTTCGGACATCTATCATAAATTAGATAGTTCATCGAAAGAAAAAGGAACTTCATCCTCAAAATACCCAACAGATACTGAGGAAGGAATATTTGTCCGTAAGGCACAGTATGAGAAACCACTTTCTCCTAAGAAAAGAAGTCTTATTATTAGAAAAAGTCAAGAGAAAAGAAAGAAGTCACGACCAAAAGAAGTGAGGGTTAACAGGAAACCCAGGAACTAGGCAATAACCCACCGTGGGAAGATAAATTAGATGAAAAATGGGCGGATCTTTATATGTTAGCCATGGTAGCAGTAAATGCAAAATTTTAAATACCCTGACTCAGTACTAGCACCCATATTATCTACAAGCCAGAAACTCTAAGGAAAATTTTACTCAGTACATAAATAAGTTTACAACAAACCCTAGTATGTTTTAAAGTATCCTTTGTAAGAAATTAGTCGTACAGTATGCATTAATACTTGAATGTTTATCTGTGAAATTTTATTATAAAATTTTAACTTAGCATTTTGTGTGCATATATGCTAAAACAGCATGAATGAGTTATCTGAAGCCGTTCAGAATCTCAATCTCTATCCGGTGAAAGTAGAAGTTTCCCGAGACTTTACTGGTTACATAGCCGATGTGGAGGAACCTATGGAATTTCACGCTCCACCTCCGGAGAAACCAAAACCTAAGAAAAGAAGAAGATTTGTAGGTTGGAGGCGTGTACGCAGGAGGAAACCAGCCAAAAGAGTTCCCAAAATAGAGAATCCCATGGATAAAGGAAAAGGGATTGAAATTGAGGAAAATGCTAGGCAAGTAGAAATAGAAACTGGGGAAAATTCTAAACTAGCAGGAATAGAAATTGGGGAAAGTTCTAGGCAGACAGAGGAATTGCCATTACAACAGGAATTGGATCGTATCCTGTCTAGCTGTGATATCCTTAGGCCTATCAATAATAACCTCTACCCTTATTCCGCAGAAACTCAACTTCCAATAAACTTAGAACCAGCCATTCCAGACCCTCTGCTCCACACCCAACCTCTAGGAATGGACGAGTGGTGGACGAACGACTGGCAGTTTCAAAACCTTCTTAATAACCCTTATACCTTTTTCCCTCAATTTGACCCAGAACCTATACCAAACTCGCTAATGAGCAATGAAAACTTAGCTGAACACCGCCATTTTGGCGAAGAGTTGATGGATGCAGGGAATAGGATCCGGGAAATAGGAGGACAAATCTCCTGGAAGTATGACGAAAGGGAGCATCGTTTCTAAGAAGACAGCTGACGAAGGGTAGTGCGGTGGTGAAACTGTGATTGTATAATAAATAATAGTAAATTATAACTATGTAAAATAACTAAAAATAAAACTCGTGTAAAATAACAGTGTGTACGGATGCCTAATATAATATAATATATAAAAATGAATGTTGGTTATACATGTGTTTGTGAAATATGTGTAATTGCCTTTGTGTATAATTGTTATTTATTCTATGTTAATAATTTATACATTAATTACCTGATGGAACACGCTAATAATGAACCAGTTAACGAAGTAAACCAATCAGAGCAAAATCAGGAAGATCAATTTATGACTAGGCAAGATATCAAAAATATCGTTGCTCAAGGAATAGCCAATGCTATTCCAGCAATCCTTGCTGCTACTCGAAACCCAGTGGAACCTCAAAAAATCATTCCTAGCAAACGTACTAATGAAGATAATTTCAGTAATAGTGTAAACGGAGGTGGCAATCATACTAATCATGATAATGATCCACGACAGACCCCACTTCCTAAGAAAATGAAACCTGCAACGCCTGGTTGCACTTACAAAGAATTTCTTGCCTGTAAACCAGTGGAATTTGCAGGCAATGAAGGGGCAACTGCAGCACTGCGTTGGTTGGAGAAAACCGAAGCAGTAATTATGATAAGTAAATGTGCTGAAGAAGACAAGGTTATGTACGCGTCAAATCTTTTCAAAGAAGGGGCACTAGAATGGTGGAATACGGTACTTCAAGCCAAAGGAAGAAATATGGCCTATGCCATGAGTTGGGAAGAATTTAAGCAGCTAATGGAAAGAAAATTCTATCCCGAGTATGAAAAGGAACAAATGGCGAATAAGTTCCTGAACCATCGGATGATGGGTGTAGACTGTCGAGGATATACTTCGACATTCTTCGAATATGCTAGAGTGGTACCAACGCTGGCTTCACCAGAACCGGTACTCATTTCTCGCTATATTTGGGGATTGATTGGTGAAATCCGTAATATCGTTAAAGTTGCGAGACCTCGCACTATTGACGATGCGGTAGAATTAGCCAATACCCTAACTGACGAGCTGGTACGCACAAGAGATGAAAATCGAAAGAAGGAATTGGCTCAGAAAATTACCCTAGGATTTCGTATGGGTAATAATAGCAAATTCAAGAAGAGAGGAACCGGGCAATCATCCACTCCGCCTTTCTGCAAGAACTGCAGAAAGAAACATTTTGGAAAATGCAATGAAACCTGTAACTTTTGCAAGGTTGTAGGACATTGTGAGGAAGATTGTAGAAAGAAAACCAGGATCTGCTATAACTGTGGAGAAACTGGGCATTTCAGACCAGAATGCCCCAAATTGGTCTAACCAGCAGACAACAAAGCCAAACCGGCAGACGGAGCTACCAAGAAGAATGCAAGGGCATTCCAACTGACCACGCAGGAATCCGAACTGATTCCTGACGTCATAGCTGGTACGTTCTTAGTTCATAACGTTTATGCGAAAGTATTATTTGACTCTGGTGCAAACCAAAGTTTTATCAATACTTTATTCTGCCAAGCTCTTAACTTACCCTTGACCAACCTTAGGCAGATTTTTACAGTCGAAACAGCAGATCGAAATTCTGTTAACATAGATAAGGTTTTGCAAGAAGGAAAGATAGAACTCTTAGGTCATAAATTTTCTGCAAACCTATTACCTATGAATTTAGCTGGATTCGATGTGGTGTTAGGAATGAATTGGTTAGTAGCCAACCATGCTCGAATTCTTTGTGATAAAAATGCCATAGAAATACATACACCCACGGGATAGGTAATCTCATTTACAGGAGATAAACCACGAAAGCCACTGAAATTCATTTCAACAATAAAGTTGGCTAGTTATTCAAGAAAACAGGCAATGGTGTATATGATTTCAGTAATCATTAACACGAAGGAAAAAGAACTTAAGGAAATTCATGTAGTTTTAGAATACCCAGATGTATTCCCCGAAGAACTCCCGGGATTACCACCCGACAGGGAAGTAGAGTTTAGAATTCATCTAATTCCTGGAACTATACTGATAGCCAAAGCACCTTATCGATTAGCACCCACCGAAATGTTAGAACTAAAGAAACAATTAGATGAGTTGCTTGGTAAAGATTCATACAACCTAGTTCATCCCCTTGGGGAGCACCAGTGTTGTTTGTAAAGAAAAAGGATGGTTCGATGCGAATGTGTATCGATTATAGGGAATTAAATAAGGTTACAATTAAGAATCGATACCCATTACCTAGGATTGATGATCTCTTCGATCAACTCCAAGGAGCTAGGTATTTTTCTAAGATCGACTTACGCTCCGGATACCATCAGTTGAAAGTACAAGAAGAAGACATACCTAAAACTGCCTTCAGAACTAGGTATGGTCATTACGAGTTTACAATCATGCCCTTCGGACTAACGAATGCACCTGCGGCATTCATGGACATGATGAATCGGATCTGTAAACCATATTTAGATAAATTTGTAATTGTCTTCATCGATGATATACTTATTTATTCCAAAAGTCAGGAGGAACATTGTGAGCACCTGCATGCACTCTTAACTTTATTAAGAAAAGAAAAGCTTTATGCCAAATTCTCGAAGTGTGAATTTTGGCTACAGGAAGTGCAATTCTTAAGGCACATGGTTAATCACGAAGGTATTCACGTAGATCCCTCTAAAATAGAAGCAATCACCAAATGGAAAGTCCCACAAACAGCTATGAAAATTAGAAGCTTTTTAGGCTTGGCCGGATACTATAGGCGATTCATTAAGGATTTTTCTAAGATAGCTGTACCATTAACTAAGCTAACCTGTAAAGCAGTTAAGCTTGAATGGGGACCCAGACAGGAAGAAGCCTTTAAGATTTTAAAGCAAAAGTTAACAAATGCTCCAATCCTAGCCTTACCAGAAGGAACCGAAGATTTTGAAGTTTACTGCGATGCTTCTAAGCTAGGATTAAGATGTGTGCTGATGCAACGCAAAAAGGTAATTGCGTATGCATCAAGGCATTTGAAAAAGCACGAGGAAAATGTGACAACCCGAGTTTCCAAGGTCTTTCCTCACAACTACGTTTTCTTAATTCGTTATGTGCACCGGTTATCAGTTTTGTGTACTACTAATTAGTGATTAATTGATTGAATGCAAGTTATGGATTTTGTGAACTATGAAAGGTGTTATTAATATTGTATGTATATTTATTAATATACTTTGCTGTATATGACGAAAACCAAAAAGGGTAATGGGCTTCGACCCAGGATAGGCCCAGTCATACTTAGTTAAGTTGCATTTGGTTATATTACGTGAAACATAACTTGCAAACCCTAGTTCCCTTCTATTTATCCTTCTTGATTGCTCGACGGCAGTAGGCATACCCCCCCCCCCTTCGAAGCATCATCCCAGTTGATCAAGATTGTGGTTAGTGAATTCTTATTCATGTTGAATCTCGGCCGTTTGATCTTGTTTATTTGTGAATTTTATATAAATGCTATACAACGATGAGGTCATGTGATTGGTTTGTGAAATTAAAGGTTGTTGTAGGAGATTCATGGCTGATTATTATGCATGTGGATGTCAGAAGTCATGTGGTTGCTATATATGTTTTTATATAGGATGTAATGTGATAAGTGCTATCATTAGTCAAGGATGACTAGGGTTCCACGCATACTGCTATCATTAGTTTGATGGCACATCTTGATCGGTCCAATGATGTGAGAATTAATTGATGAGAATTGATTGTTTGAATTGTCAAAGGGCGGCCCATGTGTGTGTTGTCAGGTTAGGTTAGTCAAGATTCATATGTTATTTGTTTGCATATATGTTATTGATTTGTATGATAAGGATCCATCATAATTGTCGGCCATTGTTATCATATTTGCATATGATTGTCAGTAATCATGTGCTTGTTACATGTGTTTTCAAATTAGGTATTGTTGATGCAACAAATACAAGACCAACGGTAGTAGCTGGGCTGGTTAGGCAAAAGGGTTGAAGGGTTCAACTTTGCCTAACGCAGGTCGTGGGGTCCCCCCACGTTTGCAAAACGCGGAAGGAGGTTCACTAGCTTGTTTTTGTTATTTGCTGGAGATCCTTCTCTGAATTGTATCCTGATTCGGATGTGGGAGCAAATAGAATGTGTGTGGTATGTGTGAAAAGGAGTGACTCGCTTGTAAGCAAGTACTCAATGTGGATGACCAGAGATTGGAGAATCAGAGCTGGCCAGGAGATGTTTCTAGAAGTAAATGAAGTGTCAATTTATAGGAGAAGACATTTCCCGAAGTAGAATTCATTTGACTAGTGATCCTTCTTGCAGTGAGGGGCTTACCCTTTCGGGGGTCGAAGCCTTTTGTCCCCCGGATAATAGCGTGCATTCCTGCAGACCTGCATTGCTTTTGCGGCTGTGGGTTGGTGAAGTAATCCCTGGATGTGACTGGCTACTGTTTCCATGTTGCTTTTCCGTTCCTCACAGCTTTTTAAGCCTTAAACCCTTTAACCCTTTAAGCATTTACGAAATTAGCCATTTTATTCCATCTTGGGCTACCCCCGTCATCAGCCCCCCAAGTCAGAGGTTTTTGGGGGATGAGCTCAAAGACGTCTGACTTTTATACGCGTGTTTTACTGCCTAAAAGTTTCAAGGGTTCGATGCTTGAAGGCTTGAAGGGTTGTGATCAGTTAATATTTGAATTTTAAATAACTGACAGTTGATGTGATTGATGTATGGCGGTTCGTAGGCTGGCAGTTACTATTTGCCATTATTACCCCTATTATAGGTTATTTTATATTTTCATATTTCATTTATTTACACAATTTGCTTTGGATAAACATCACTTTCCTTCCCTTTTTCTCTCAAGTTTCCCCCTTTTCATTCGAAAATCAGGTCAGTTCCATTTCTCTTATTCTCTCTTTAATTGTTCATAGTTATGGGTGCTCGGAAGGATATGGAAAAATCCTTCTCTCGACTGACCCAAGAGGAAGTCGATTTATTTTGTATGGAATGGGGAATAGGGACAAAGTATAGACCGGTTGCACCGGCTTGCGATAAATCTGCCAATGCTTGTCCTTCTGGTATGATTGCCTTGTATTGTCGTCATTTTGAGTTCTCAAATCTCCGTTATCCGTTTTCAAACTTTGTGTTGAATGTATTGGAATATTATCGAGTGTCTTTTGGTCAAGTTCATCCCCTAGGTATGGCTAGGGTTTTGCATTTCGAAATTCTCTGCCGGGCTTGTGGGTATGATCCCACTCTTTTAGCATTCCGTCGTTTTTTCCGACTTGCTAAAAATGGTGATTGGTTCACCTTCGAAACCAGTCAAGTTGATACTTGTTTGATTTCGTCCATGGTTTCTACGCTTGGGGTTTGGAAAGATCGGTTTTTCTGGGTGTCGGAGGAAATTGTTCCTTTCAAACTTGTTTGGAGACACCCGGATGCTGTTCTGAACGAGCCGGAGCCCTCTGATTCCGAGATAAATACCCGTTTTTTAGAAATTCTTAGGGAGTGCCCTTCGAGGCTTCGTCCCTTCCCTGAGCATCTGTTGGTGTTATTGGGTATAAGTAAACTGTGGGAAAATGCTAACCGGGACCCGGTGCTTATTAGAGATGGGAAGGGTATGCCTTTATTCCTTTCTTGCTTTTTATTTGTCTGCTTATGTCCTTTTATATTTTGTATTGTAGTTATGTCTGCCTTGGATTTTATTAAGAGTGATGATACCTCTGACGTTGTTTTTGATGATGCTGCTGCTACCCCTGGTGAGAATGCGGTTGTTAAGGGTGCTGATTATAGGTTTGAGGGTTCTGGTTATGTCAATGTTCCGAATGTCAAAGGGTTCACCAAGGTTACTGTGTCCAAAGGTTCTACTCGTCGCTCTCAACGTCATCTGAAGGGTGTTGAGCAGCCTTCTGGCTCAGAGCCTATTGACGTTAGTGATGATATCGAGGCATCAGAGGATCAAGCTGTAGATGTTGGTAAAGGCAAGGAAAAGGAGTTGATTGTTTCGAGCAAGAAGAAGAAATTGGTTAAGAGGGGTACTATTTCTGCTATTGAAGGTTCGTCGGCCAAAAGTGTTGAAAGCTTCGAGGGTTCAGAGGACATTTATGTGCCCAATTGGAAGGTTAAGGTTGGTGACAATTTTAAGGATCCTACTGTGTGTGCTGAAGCTTTGGCTCATTTTGCTCCTCCCGGTGTTCGAGATGCCATATCTGAGATGGAGGGTGATCATCTTATCTCTAGGATGATGCTCAGTTCCTGCAACCTTTCTGCCCTTTTGGCTGAAGGTGTCACCCGCTTTGCTAAAGGGATGCGGGAATATGAAGAAACTTCCAAGAAGAAGGAGAAAATGAAAGCTTCCATTGCTGCCATGAAGAAAGAAATTGAGAGCTTTTCTGAGAAGGAGTTGGCTTGGAACAAGAAGATTGAGGAGTTAACTAAGAGGCACGATATTGAGATGGGTGATCTTAGGAAAAGCTTTGAAGCTAACTTATTGAAACTGAAGGCTGACCGGGAGACCTTGGCTGTGCAAAAGAAAGCCTTTGATAAGGAGAAGGATGGTTTGAAACCTTTGGTTTCCCAAACTACCGGGGATAACCAATGGCTCATTGAACATGGTTTTCATCAGGTGGTTACCTATCTCTTGCACTCTAAGGAATTTAACTCCGCTCTTGGTGATGTCTACACTAAGCTGCTCAATCTGGGAAAACACCAAGGCCTTATTGCGGGTTATAAGCTTCACGAGTCTGGCAACCCTTTGGAGAAATCTCCTCTGTACCGTCCCGAAGCTTCTGACGTCTTTAAGAGTTCCGTGGAGCAAATGGAGAGGTTATCCTACCCGTATGTAAGTCAAGTTGCCTCTTGTTATGGTAAGCCTCTCTCTGCTTTACAGGAACTGAAGCCGGATGGTTTGAATGAAAAGTTATGTGCTGAACTGCTTGGCTCCCCTTCGAGGAAACGTTCCTTTTCGGGGGATAGTGAGGATACTTTTCCTGGGGAGGCCGATGCTCTGAAGGATGCTAGTTTGGAAGTTTCGGCTGTTGATGATCAAGGTCCGAAGGCTAAGAAGGTTAAGAAGACTAAGAAGGTCAAGGGTAGCATTTCTGGGGCTACTAAGCCTTCTGTTGATGCCTAAAATTCGTAGCTTTCTTAGCATTTTGTTAAAACAATTCATGGTTTGTAACCCTTAAACAATATTAGGTTTTCAGGGACCCTTAAGGTTCCTTTTGGTTATGTGGAAGGCCTGTACGGCCGTTTGGACAATGATTAGACTTGCAAGTTACTAGGACTTGCCTTAACTTATGTTTGGAAGTCTTTTGGGACTTTTTTTTTGACATGGTACGATGTTTTAACTTTCTACTTTATGTTATGTTTTTAGACTTGTGCCTGCTTTTGTTAAGGTAGTCTGTTTGGCTTTAACCTTCCAAGCCTTTTGGCTGTTTGTTAATAGGTTGAAGCCTTTAGGGTTTCGAGTTGTTATTCGGGTGGCTTGAAGCCTTGAAGGCTTCTTGGTCTTGTGCCCTGACTTGGTTTGTATCTTTGTGATTTTTGTCCAAGTGACTTTATTCTTTTAGATTTGCTTTGTTCTTTTGTAACTTTGTCTTTGTTGGGTTTGTGCTGCCCTTATGTTTTTTATACCTAAAAGGGTTCAGTGCTGCAGACACTTAGCCTTGGCATTTTTAACAAGAAGAGATAGCACCTATCCTTTTTATTATTTCTTTGGTTTTCACTTGACTTTTTCAAGCCTGTTTGCGGATTATATTTTTAAGGCTTAGGGAACATTTGGTGTGGGCTGTTCACACCCGTCTATGCGACAATTTTATGTTTTCTTAACAAGTCTCATGGAGTTGTATTGATTTAGGAACTCACCCCTTATATAGGTTCTTTTTAACCCTTGAACCTATTGAGCGATGTGGCCTGGGAGCTCATCCCCTTACATGGCCCTTGCCATGGAGTTTTTTGCTAGGTTCTCAACCTGGTCTTAGGATAGAAAGACAAGTTTGATAAAACAACTTCATTCATTCAAGCAATACTTGCTTTTTACAAAAGGTATTCATAGTGTTGTTCAAAATACATTTTGCTACAAACCAACTTTTTTTTAAACATGGAACCTTTTTAGGGTTTTGCCGTTCCAATGCCTTGGCAGCCTTTTGCCTTCTGAATCTGCCAACTTGTAGGATCCACCCTTGTGTGCTTCAAGGATGGTGTACGGACCCTCCCATTTTGGGCCAAGCTTTCCTTGATTTTCTTTCTTGCTGGCTTCGTTGTTTCTGAGGACCAGGTCCCCTGGCTTGAAACGTTCGTGCTTGACTTTTTTGTTGTAGTAAGCCTCCATTTGTTGCTTGCCTTTTGCCTCTTGAATTGCGGCTTGATCTCTTGCTTCCTCTAGGAGTTGTAAATTCAACATGGTCTCTTTTTGGTTTGTTTCGGGATCCATGTTGACAATTCTTTGGGTTACAACTCCTATCTCAGCGGGGATCACAGCTTTGGATCCGAATACCAGGCTATAAGGTGTTTTCTTATGGCTTGTTTTTTCGGTTGTTCTAATTGCCCATAGGACACTAGGCAATTCTTCAAGCCAGTTGCTTTCGTATCTTCCCAATCTTGTCTTGATGCCTTCTACTATGCTTCTATTTGTTCTTTCAACCTGACCGTTTGATTGCGGGTAAGCCACTGAGCTAAAAACCTGATCGATTTTGTATTCTTTGCACAAAACGCTGAAAGGCTTCTCAGCAAATTGCCTTCCATTGTCGGTAACAAGTACTCCCGGCAATCCATAACGGCAAATGATGTTCTCCCAGACAAAGTCAATGACTTGCTTTCCTGTGATCTTAGCAAGTGGTTTGACCTCAGGCCACTTGGTGAAATAATCTACTGCCACCAACAAGAATTTTACCCCTCCTTTGCTTGGGGGAAATGGACCAACAATGTCCATTCCCCATTTATGGAATGGCCATGCCGAGGTTATCGGGACTAAATCATGCTTGGGACTTTTTGGGATCGGTGCATGGATCTGGCAAGCATCACATTTCTTCAATTCTTCGGCTGTATCGCGATGCATTGAAGGCCAGAAATATCCGAGGTTCATGAGCTTTGCAACTACCGACCTAGCTCCAAAGTGAGCTCCGCATACACCTTCATGAATTTCCTTGATCAAATACTTACTTTGCTCGGGACCAACACATCTTAGCAAGGGAGCAAGGTAACCCTTTTTGTAAAGGGTTTCTCCTTGTAGTATGTATTGCCTTGCCTTGATTTCAACCCTTTTAGCTTCCATTTGATCATTGGGTAATTCACCATTTTTGAGGAACTTTTTTATGGGAGTCATCCAGTTTGGATCTTCTTCGGTAACCACGTCTTGAACCTCCAATTCATTAATGGATGGGGCCTTCAACACTTCTACCAGTACCTTCTTGGTGAGGTGGGCAAAAGTGAGAGATGCAAGCTTACTTAGGGCATCGGCCTTTTTGTTTTGAGATCGGGGGATCTGTTTGATGTTACACGCTTGGAAGGTACTCATTAGTTCCTTGGATTTTTCTCTGTATTTTTTCATGTTGGGCTCTTTAGCTATGTAGCTGTCATTCACTTGGCTTGAGACCAGCAACGAATCCGTGAACACTTCAAGCTTTTCAACCTTCATTTCTTTGGCCAGCCTTAGGCCGGCTATTAGTGCTTCGTATTCAGCCTCGTTATTGGTGGTCTGAAAATCAAAGCGGAGAGCATATGTGAATTCCAAACCTTTCGGGTTGATCAAAATTAACCTAGCCCCTGACCCTTCAACGCTTGAAGCCCCGTCGGTAAAAAGCTTCCAGGTTTCAGGGTTGGAAGGTTCAGTGGTGGTAGTGTTTACTTCAGTGGCTGTTTGGTTTGGGACTTCCACAATGAAATCAGCCAAGACTTGGGCCTTGATAGCTTTTCTTGGGACATAGGTGATGTTATGTTCACCCAGTTCTATGGCCCATTTGGCTAATCGCCCCGAGTTTTCAGGTTTTTCAAGCACACTCTTAATAGGTTGGTCGGTGACCACTTGTATGGGGTGTGCTTGGAAGTACCTTCGAAGCCTCCTAGCTGTTTGAACTAGGGCTAGGGCAAGTTTTTCAAGGGGAGGATATTTCGTTTCAGCTAATTTTAAAGTTTTGCTGAAAAAATAAACGGGTACCTGGGCCTTATCTCGCTCAATGGTGAGGACTGCACTGATGGCCTCGTCCGTGATTGAGAGGTACACCGATATTAACTCCCCGGTTTTTGGTGCCGCAATGTCTGGTAGGGAAGCTAGATGTTGCTTCATCTGGTTGAAAGCTTCTTCAGTCCATTTGAAATCCTTCTTATCTGAGCAGTTCTTGAGCGTTTTGTAGAAGGGCAGAGATCTTTCGGCCAACTTGGAGGTAAAACGCTTCAAGGCTGCAAGCTTCCCGTTCAAGCTTTTAACCTCCTTCTTGGTCTTCGGTGGCTTGGTTTCAAGGACGGCTTTCACTTTGTTAGGGTTGGCCTTGATGCTTTGTTTTCCAACAATGTGACCCAAGAATTTTCCTTCCTCGAATCCAAATGAACACTTTTCCGGATTAAGCTTCATGTTAACCTTTCTGAGGTTCTTGAAAGTTTCTTGAATATCATCGAGCATTTGATATTCCGTCTTGCTTTTAATAACCAAGTCATCGACATATGCCTCCATGTTTTTGCCAATTTGGCTTTCGAAGGCTTTGTCAACGAGCCGTTGATAGGTTGCTTCGACATTTTTGAGGCCGAAAGGCATCTTTTGATAACAAAAGATCCCTTTGTCCGTGTGAAAGGCTGTCTTTTCCTCGTCCTCTTTCTTCATGAGGATTTGGTGATAACCTTTGTATGCATCAAGAAAGCATTTGAACGAGTAACCTGTGAGGGAGTCAACCTTGAGATCAATTTCCGGTAGTGGATAGCAATCCTTAGGACAAGCTTTGTTAAGATCCTTAAAGTCTATGCACATCCTCCAAGAGTTGTCTGGCTTCTTGACCATAACCGGGTTTGCAACCCATGACTGGTACTTGACTTCTCGGAGAATACCGGCCGACACAAGCTTTTCAACCTCTTGGCAGGCTGCCAGACTTCTCTCAGGTGCCAAGCTTCTTTTCTTTTGGACCACAGGCTTGACATCCGGTGGTATTCTCAACTCATGCTCGGCAATGTCCCTAGGGATCCCGGTCATATCTTCTGGACACCAAGCGAATACATCGCTGTAGTGCGTTAGCAAATTTTCAAGGTATGAAAGGGTCTCTTGAGAAAGGTCTGGATTGACCCTTATTCTTTGTTCAGGGTACTTAGGGTTTATGACCAACCTTTGCCTGTCTTCTTCACTGTTTGAGCTTTCACCTTCAACCATGTAGGCTTCCTGAGAGGGTTGAAGGGTTGCTATGCCCCTCTCGGTAGGAAATTTGACTGTGCCATGGCCAACAGACACGACCATGTAAAATGCACACTGTCCTGGTCTTCCAATGATCACATCATAGCTTGAGGGGATGTTGATAACCACAAAGGTGAGTGGTTGGGTTCTTTCTTTTAAACCTTCACTGAAACGAACATTAAGTGTCAGTTGCCCTAAAGGATTGAGGGGTATGTCGGCGATACCTTTTATAGAGGTTCCAGAGGGTTGAAGCCTTGAACGTTCGTCATTGCTCAGATGGTTGAAGAATTTTTCGAACATGATTTCAGTGGCTGCCCCCGTGTCTATGTATGCCCTATATGTTTGCAATGTTCCCACGGTAGCTTCTACCACAAGAGGGTTAGAGAGAGGGTCTTTCTCCGTTGGGGGAAGCAAACACACTGAAGCTCCCAAGCTTCCAACCGCTATCTTTTATGAGGAACCCTTCCATCGAAATCCACCATATTGACTTCCTTACCCTTTCCTTCAGCCATTTTGTCCCGGACTCCCTTTACCAAATGAGCGAGTTCTCCGGACTTAACAGCCTCTTCTATTCTTTTCTTGAGTTGGAAGCAATCATTGGTGTGGTGACCTTTTTCTTCGTGAAACTCGCAGTATTGGGTGGAGTTCTCGTTCTTCCTGCTCTTGGGGAGAGGCCTAGGAGGCCGAAAGTTTTGTTTGACTTCTTCTGTTGCAAGGATTTCTTGAGGGCTCTTTGTGAGGGGTGTGAAACTTATGCCTTTTTCCATGCTTGAAGGGTTCCGACCTTCAGACCTTCGAGGGTCTGAACCCTTTGACCGCCTGTCATAGGAGTTGAAGTTCCCCCTTTTTCTAGCTGGGCTACTGCTTCGCCAGCCGGATCCCCTTTTTCTTTGTTCTTTAATGTCTACTGCCTCCTCTCCCCGGATGTGAGCTTCAGCCCTTTCGAGAGCCTCTTCCAGGGTCTTGGGCAGGGATTTGTTGAAATCTCTTGTGAAATATTTGGAGGTGATGGCGTTCATGAAACCGGCCACTCTCATTTTCTCGTCTGCCCCTACATAAGTCAGGCCTTCCTTCTTGTATCGTTCAATGAACGCACGAAGGCTTTCGTCATCACGTTGTTTTATTTGGAAAATCACTGTTGCGTCTTTGACATATCGCCTTTGTTGGGAGAAATTGGCCAGGAAACCCTTGCTAAGGTCGTCAAAGCTTCGAACGCTTTGAGCAGGTAAGTCGTTGAACCAGATCCTGGCGGATCCAACAAGAGTTTGCATGAACATTAGACAACATTCAGCGTTTGACCATTTCTCTATCCGGGCTGCACCGGTGAAGATCTGAAGATGGTCCTCAAGATCTTCGGTCCCATCATACGTCCTGATGTGGGACGTCATCTTGATCTTTGATTGGAAATCATAATCGGCGATCTGCCTTGAAAAGCACAAAAGGTTACTGGGCTTGTATGGTTTAGCCAAGTCTTCTTCAGCCCTTGCATCCATATTGTTGCCATTGCCGTCATTTCCCTGGGTGGCTAGCACTTGATTAATGAAGTGTTGCCACGGGAAGTTGGCCATCATCTGGGTCATCATATTGGGCATGAGGTTGAAACCTTGAAGGCTTCCTGGGCCAACTGAGCAGTTTATTCCGAGGGGAGCGCTCATAACAGCACTTCGTGCTAAAGGGAGCACGGACAGAGCTTGCTCCCACGTGGTTGTTATAGATGCCGGATAGCTTGTTACTGGGGACTGTAGGAGCTGGTCAAGGGTTAGCTCATGTCCCAAAGGAGCGCCACTAGTAATTGGTTGGGAAGAGAAGATTGGATGCACCGTAGGATTTGTCATAGTGGACAGATAAGGGTGAGGGTTTGAAGGATTACTGGGACCAGCCTCACTTCTTGTCGTAAAAGGAGGGGGAGGTGGTCCGGGAGACAACGTCGGTTCAGGTTCATCATAGTCTAAACGAATCCTCACTCCTTTTTCTCTTTCTCTACTCACGTGTTGGTTGAGAAGGGACCTCAACTCAAGGAATTTGTTGGCAACCCCTTCGAGGGTGAGTTCAACACGTGCTGGGGCGTCAGAGACACCGATATTGGGAGATGGAACCCCGGATCTGGACGGGGTTGGTGTGTTGAAGGTGAGGAACTCGGGTGTGCTCCCCGGAGTTGAGAAAGAAGTTGGTATAGCCACGTGAGCTTGGCTACTACCCGGAGTAGAAGTGTTTGGAATCTGATTTACTTCTTCCGGGGATCCACTTTCAGACATGGTGGTTTTAAGTGAAGAGAGCTACACTACTAGGTCTTTTTGAGAAGAAATAGTGGCGTAGCCCCACGGTGGGCGCCAACTTGTTGATGCAACAAATACAAGACCAACGGTAGTAGCTGGGCTGGTTAGGCAAAAGGGTTGAAGCGTTCAACTTTGCCTAACGCAGGTCGTGGGGTCCCCCCACGTTTGCAAAACGTGGAAGGAGGTTCACTAGCTTGTTTTTGTTATTTGCTGGAGATCCTTCTCTGA
Organism: Helianthus tuberosus; assembly: GCA_030545235.1. Lineage (NCBI taxonomy): Eukaryota > Viridiplantae > Streptophyta > Magnoliopsida > Asterales > Asteraceae > Helianthus > Helianthus tuberosus. Next base: position 10,615,629 of record CM060433.1, on the reverse strand, counting down.
ATTGTATCCAGATTCGGATGTGGGAGCAAATAGAATGTGTGTGGTATGTGTGAAAAGGAATGACTCGCTTGTAAGCAAGTACTCAATGTGGATGACCAGAGATTGGAGAATCAGAGCTGGCCAGGAGATGTTTCTAGAAGTAAATGAAGTGTCAATTTATAGGAGAAGACATTTCCCGAAGTAGAATTCATTTGACTAGTGATCCTTCTTGCAGTGAGGGGCTTACCCTTTCGGGGGTCGAAGCCTTTTGTCCCCCGGATAATAGCGTGCATTCCTGCAGACCTGCATTGCTTTTGCGGCTGTGGGTTGGTGAAGCAATCCCTGGATGTGACTGGCTACTGTTTCCGTGTTGCTTTTCCCTTCCTCACAGCTTTTTAAGCCTTGAACCCTTTAACCCTTTAAGCATTTACACAATTAGCCATTTTATTCCATCTTGGGCTACCCCCGTCATCAGGTATATTTATATCAACCTGCCATTATTGAATAATGATTGAGTGATGATGTAGTCGACGAAAACCCCACCCCACTTGAAAACACCTCGACGAAATCCCATGATTTCGGCACAGGTGATTTCGGCCCAGGTGATTTCGGCCCAAGTGTTTTTGGTTCAAAAGTGTTTTCGGCTAATAGTCCTTAATTTGTATATGAAATCTGTTAAGTATGCAACTACGTTTAACTTATTAACTGAGTTAAGTTTATTAACTCAGTTAACTTCAGGTATGTAACTTTGTTAAACAAATGAACTTCAGTTAAGTTGGTAAGCTGATAACCTAATTGTTTGTGAACTCTATTAGATAATTAACACTGTTAGTTTATATTCCTGTATGTACATTGATTCCGTTAAGTTGTAAACTTTGTTAAACCTGTTAGCTCTGTCGAGCATGTTAATTGATTAACCATGTTAGATATTACTAAGAACTCAGTTATATGGAGTATGACTGTGTGAACATGAACCAACTGTTATGTGCTACTTGATGAGAAATGCATAAACACACTATGTGACGTTAGATTTGTGTGCAAGATTGTTACGAATGAAAACTGATTATATACACGTGCGTACTATAGGCCGTGATTGATTAATTGTGGACGTGTAACCCTTTTAGCATACCGAGCAAACCAAGGTGAGTTCACACTAGCCAAGGCATGGTATTCCCAGGGGTTGGGAATGGGATTGAATAATTACTTGTACAACTATTACATTTAAACTAATTACCACTGTCCTCGGATTTAAGGGCACGTACGTAAAACCTACGTACAGTTATACTTACTACTGTCTTCGGATTGAAGGGCACGTACGTAAAGCCTACGTACACGATCATAAGACCATCACCTCTATCAAAGGAAGTCCCTCATTTATCGACTTAATCGCCGAGGCCTATGGCGAGCGGGTCATTAGTAGATAGCGCTATTAGGTTTAACAAACCTCACACCGTGTCGTCCGAACGGGCGTGTACTAATGGACTATGGGCAAAGGGTCAATGCTGATAGACATTGACTTAGGGCACCTCTTACATTTTCGTAGCAGTCGATACGCGTGGTCTAGTAATACATGGGAAGCCCCCACTAATCATTGCACACAGGCCTGGATTGGCCGCGATACGGATTAATACGATACATGGTTTACAAACGAACATACGATTTACGAAATGAACACGATAACCAAATAACCAACTGTGAACTCGCTCAACTTTGTTGTTGATTCGTTGCTACATGCCTTGCAGGTCATTAGGTACTCATGGAGCTTGCACAGGGAGGAACAGTTGTTGTGAGACATGGCGATGTGTGCCATGCTTTAAACATTTCCTTTATTTCATACTTAATACTTTCTATGGGTTTTACAATTATGCTTCCTGTTGGTGCATACATCTGTCGTCTTCGTCTTATATCGAGTCTCGGGTTCGTTGCGGATCTGAACAAGCATGACATCACATATGTGACATCATAAGTGACATCACATAGGTGATATCACATGTGACATCATGAAATATGAAATTAGATAGTAACCGTTTGAATTTGTAGCATGACCGTTTGAATGGGTGGTGACAGTTTGAAAGTGTCATGACCGTTTGAAGAGTTTCCAATAAGAAGTGTTCATTTTGATATGATCAAAAAGGTTTTCAAAATGACAGAAATTAATATTTCTGAAATAAAAGATTTAAATCTTACTGAAAAACCTAAAAAGTACACTTCAAGAGTTCAACAACGGCTAAACAAGAAAAAGGGTTACAATTCTGGTTCTGGTTTTCAAAAGAAACTAAACCAAAATCGTAGCTACAAAAAGAAGGGTCTTGGATTTATTCCACCAGAAAATCATAAAAATTTGAAAAATTTTAAAACAAAAACAGAATTTGTGTCAGGTGGAAGTGCAGAAGAGGAACAGAAGAAACCATTCTGGAGACAGTCAAATCAAGAGTTTCTTGCTGAAAAGAAGAAGAATGGAACTGAAGTGGTTTATCAAAGAGAAACTCGAACTTGTTACAAGTGCAATGAAGTTGGTCACATTGCATGGAACTGTCAGAAAAATGCCAAAACAAAACAGGGAGTTTCTCATAAATTGAAAGAAAAGGTTGTTGATGTTGAACCACCAACCGAAAGACTTAAATTTTTTGAAAATTCAACTTATGAGATTGGTGAGTGTTCTAAAAAGAATTTTTATAAAAAAAAGAAAATGACAACCAAGTGTGGGTTGTTAAGAAAGTTGATGTGAATGTCGGCGATGAATATGGTTCCACAAAGCCAGAAGAGCCACATGTTGAGGTGAAAATTTCAGTGAATGATGATGAGTTTCCATCACTGAAATTTGAAGAAGTTAAACAGAAAGTTGGTAAGGTTGATATCTCGAATCAGTTTTATAATGAGAATACTAAGTTTGATGTCGAGAAAACATTCAACGGAAGTGTTAAGAAATTTTTTGGGAAAATGTTGAATGGGAAAGCTAAGGGGGTTAAAGAATTTTATGCAACTAAAAAGGCAACTTACAACCCTACTGCGCAAGAACTGAAAGCCATCAAGTCTGAGAAGACTTGGATGGAAGTTTGTTTTCCGTAAAGTCTTAGGACTACACCGGAGATCCCAAGTTTGTAATTGCGGATCAGGAATCGGCATCTTTCTTGATAATTGTTTTTGTGATTGAATCTTAAAAATGTTTAAATTGTTACAGGATAAGTGTGAATTGCCGGAGCTTCCAGGTAGGTAAGTGCGAAGTAGGAATCGGCATCTTGATTGGTAAAATGGTTTGTGTAGATGGTTTATTCCTACATGTGGTTATATGTTTTGGATATTCTTACAAGTGGTAAGAGGTTGATTCTGTCAAAGTGATTACTCAAGGTCATTAGTTTGAACTTGATGTAATCCTCATACAAGTGGTTGAATACAATGTGATGAACCATACCCCTAACTTTACAAGTGGTAAAATCAACAAAACTTATTTTCCGGAAAAATCATTTTGGTTAAAACAAACTTAAGTGTTTTGAAATCATAATGAGAAAAGAGTTTTGTGAAAGGGGAAGTTCTGATTGTTTATGCCAAGTGGATGGCGATTTGAAGCGATTCGATATCAGTTGTCATTTACTTGTATAGTTTGTTTTCAAATTTCCTTTAATGTGTTTGCATTTTAGGGGGAGTAATTTTTTCAGAAAATCCAAAAACATTAGAAAATTTGAAAAAAATCAAAAACATGATAAAATAAAAAATGAGTTTTAGTGTCAAAGAAGAGGAAATGATAGTACATCAGTAGACAGTTACAGTATGCTAAAGAAATGTATTGTTTAAATAGCGTTAAACAGTCTCACTAATGATATGCCGATAGGTTTTTACACATTTAGTAAACTTTTTCAGGATATAAACATAAATTCAAACTTGCTTATTTTGTTGGGAACACTACTTGGATATATAGGTAACCCCTGAAATCTCGTTTGAAAGCTCCCTCTTTCTGAGATACTAGGTCTTTATGCTCAGTGATATCTGGGGTATTATCCCGGGACTTCTGATTTTGCGGAAGCAATGGCCTAGTCCCCGGAGAATACTTTCCACATGCATGAAACATAGCGCCGCCCTCAGCAAATTGATGAAACAATAAAATTGATAGTCATTGCTGTTGTAAACAAAAGATCCTCTAAAGGGGACACACCAAAAGTTGAGTCATGATCTCTCTGCTGAACGGTAGTTCTGACCTGAGCTCTCATGATTCTTCATAATTTATAACCCCTTACAGATATCATCTGTGGTATACTCACCTGTAAGACTGAATATTGGGATCTGGATACGGGAGTATATTCAAGAGGTGGGACACATGAATGAGTTTAAGTTCTTAAAACATCTAACTCATATCCTGAATCAGTTGAAATTTGTGTGAGAATTTAAGTGGATCATTATATCGGCAATCTAAGTGAATTGTTTAATTCTTAATGTGTAACTAAGCTCAACGGTACTTGTGACTTGTCAAAAACTGATATGATCCTCTTGAACAAACTCACAAAAATATTGTCTGTAGATATTTCTTTACTGCATTTCTTAATATCTCAAAATCCAAAAAGATTTTAAGTGTGTTTTAGCATAAATTTTTTGAAAATTCAAAAAGATTTTCGACAACTGATGTTGGAAAGCTGATTTTCAAAGTTCCGAGTGCTAAACATGATGACATTGTTGTGAGGGGGAGTGTGTCTTAATCATCAAATTTGTTTTGACAATCAACAAGTGGTTCATCATAAAGAAAGTAGTTAGAGGGAGAGTCGTTGTTGGTACACATGTTTATGAAAGAGAATTAGTGTTGGTGCATTTAATTTGTTAAATTCATAAAACTTATTTCTGGGTTAAGAATGTGCAGGAATAGCCAAGTTTCAATTCTGAACCTGAAGATAAAGTGCCAGGTTCCGATACCTGAGGACTATGTGATTTCAACAAGCCAGACTGCGATCCCAGCATATTGAAAGGGGGAGTCTGAAGACATCCAAGTAGAGATTGATCGTGAGGAGTCTGTTGATGCTGAAGAGAAAAAGGAGATAAAGATTTGGGGATTCTTACAACGTCAGACACTTCAAAGAGTTCGAGAGGACTGATAAAGACTGAAGATGTGAAGACTCGACATTTAAGACTCATCAACATCTAAGGGGGAGTCTGTTGGTGCATACATCTGTCGTCTTCGTCTTATATCGAGTCTCGGGTTCGTTGCGGATCTGAACAAGCATGACATCACATATGTGACATCATAAGTGACATCACATAGGTGATATCACATGTGACATCATGAAATATGAAATTAGATGGTAACCTTTTGAATTTGTAGCATGACCGTTTGAATGGGTGGTGACAGTTTGAAAGTGTCATGACCATTTGAAGAGTGGTGTGTCACCTTCAAACGGCCAGGGGTCATTTCCTATAAATAGGCTTTAAACTTTCATCATTTGAAAGTTTCCGGCTAGAGCAACGAAGTGCTGCCGAAGTGTTGTCAGGTTGTAAAACAGTGTGAAATCAATATTACAACAGTTTTAAGCGTGAATCTTGCTGAATTGAACTCTACACGTCTGTTTCCGCCTTTCATTTAGAGATAAACTCTTCTGATCGACTCATTCGGGTCAGAAATCGATCCTACACTTCCGCTAAACACTTAACTATGTTTTGGTTTCTGAACACCTTTCATATTGTTTGGTTGAATTATGTTTACTTACATGCTTGTTCAATATGATTGGTGGCTTGATCCTGGTCAGTCGCGCCTCCAAGCGGTGATACTTCGCGTGTGGATTTTGGGGGTGTGACAGATTGGTATCAGAGCCATTGGTTATAGAGAACTTGGTTTTAATAAGGGGAAAACGTTTTTATTAAAAGTAGACTATAACCTGTACAGTACTCAACGATCCACAACGACGCCTCACTCCACGTGCAAGACTCAACATCCTAGGTAGTATGGTATATGTTTTATTGCCTACATGCTAGATTACATAGAACTTTGCTCATGGTATGCTTAGATAAACGTAACAACTATTGCTTGAGAATACTTGTGTGCTTACTTTCTTCTATCATCGCACTATTCGCGAACCTCTCTTACTTATGTTACCTTTGCTATGAAGATCATGGCTGGACGTATTAACTTGACACAAGCCCAGTTGACGGCTCTCATTAACGAACAAGTTGCTGCGGCACTTGCAGCTGCACAAGCAGGAGGTCAACACGCTCAGCCACCTAATTGCACCTTCAGGAATTTCACGGATTGCCGACCTAGTACCTTCAGTGGTACTGAGGGAATTGTAGGCCTCCTCCATTGGTTCGAGAGGCTCGAAACTGACTTTGAGGTAAGTGATTGCCCTGAGTCTCATAGAGTAAAGTTTGCTGCTGGAACACTCGAAGGTGCTGCATTAACCTGGTGGGAAACACAGGTTCAAATGTTAGGGCTGGCAGCTGCTAATGCCACCCCCTGGAACGAGTTCAAGGACCTAGTTAAGGAAGAGTTTTGTAGTCGGGAAGACATCCACAAACTAGAGGTGGAGTTCCTCAACTTACAGATGACGGGGTCTGAAATTGAGGTTTATACGAAGAGATCGAATGAATTAGCCACATTGTGTCCCACTATGGTAGACCCTCCCACTAAACGTATCGAGCTGTATCTCAAGGGTCTGGTGCCAGAAATTCAGAGTCATGTGATCGCAGCTAATCTTGGCACTATCCAACAAGTCACTCGGCTTGCTCATCGCCTCACAGACCAGGCAGTAGAACAAAACAAACTACCAAAACGTGTTAAAGCTGCTACAACTTGTGCTTCTAGTGACAAAAAACGCAAGTGGGATGGGAACCTGAGTAAGGGGTCAACTCCGGTTCAGTATCAGGCGCAGCAGCGAAAGACAGATGACTACCAAAGCCCCGGTCAGCAGTCTTCTGGTAGTCACGGACAGAGGGGATATCGAGGAAATCATCCAAGTGCAATAGATGCAATAGGTACCACAGCGGTCAGTGCAACAAGGGTCATTGTCAGAGGTGTCTCAAGCTGGGTCATGAAGCCAAGAATTGCCGAAGCTCACGTCCTGTAACCCAGGAACAACAACAACAGCCTCAAGATCCACATAATCAGCAGCAACAACAGAGTTTTAGAGGATGTTTTCAGTGTGATGCTAAAGATCACTACAAGAGACATTGTCCACATTTGAATCAGGACCAGACTCAGAACCACGACCATGGAAGCAGGAACAACAATGGAAACAGTGACGCCGGGGCCGCGTGCACGTGATTGGTCAGGGTGATGCAAGGGATGAACCTAACGTAATGATGGTAAAGCTTCTTCTTGACGACTTTTATGTTACTGTTTTGTTTGATCCGGGTGCGGATACCAGTTATGTGACTTTGAAAGTTAGTCAAATGCTCAAGCGCACACCCATATTTTTGAACACTAAACATGTCGTAGAGTTAGCTAATGGTAAAAGTCTAGAGGCCACACACATAGTTCAGGGCTGTAATCTTATCCTCGCTGGTCAGACTTTCCCTATCGATCTTATTCCTATAACTCTGGGTAGTTTCGACATCGTCATTGGTATGGATTGGTTATCCCAACATCGAGCAGAGATCTTATGCAAGGAGAAGATTGTTCGTATACCCTGTTCTGGTAAAGAACCTCTCGAAGTTCAAGGCGACAAGACTGGTGCCGTGGTTGGCATCATCTCCTTTCTGAAGGCTCAAAAATGTTTGCGAAAGGGACACACTGCCATTTTGGCACTTGTTACAGGCATATCAACGAAAGAGAAGAGATTAGAGGATATCCCAGTTGTACGCGATTTTCCTCAAGTGTTTCCTGAAGATTTACCTGGGCTACCGCCTCACTGCCAGGTCGAATTCTAGATTGAACTAGCTCCGGGAGCAGCACCAATAGCTCGCGCACCGTATCGTTTAGCTCCAACCAAACTGGAGGAATTGTCCAAACAACTACAAGAACTCTTGGATAAGGGTTTTATTCGTCCTAGCTCTTCGCCTTGGGGAGCTCCAGTGTTATTTGTGAAGAAGAAAGACGGTACCTTCAGGTGACTGTGAAGAATCACTATCCTCTCCCACGCATTGGCGACTTGTTCGACCAGCTGCAAGGGTCGAGCTACTACTCAAAGATTGATTTGAGATCAGGATATCACCAGTTGAGAGTCCGAGAAGAGGACGTCTCTAAAACAGCCTTTAGAACTCGATATCGACACTATGAGTTTTTAGTCATGCCTTTTGGGCTGACAAACTCACCTGCGGTCTTCATGGACTTGATGAATAGAGTGTGCAAGCCATATTTGGACAAGTTCGTCATAGTTTTTATCGACGACATCCTGATCTATTCTAAGAGTCAGGAGGAACACGAGCAACATTTACGACTTATATTGGAACTTCTTCGAACAGAACAGCTGTACGCCAAGTTTTCAAAATGCGACTTCTGGCTTCGTGAAGTCCACTTTCTAGGCCATGTGGTAAATAAGGGTGGGATACATGTTGATCCATCCAAGGTAGACTCGATCAGGAATTGGCCTGCACTGCGTACACCAACGGAAATACGCCAATTCTTGGGTTTGGCAGGTTATTACAGACGGTTCATTAAAGACTTCTCAAAGATTGCGCAGCCGCTTACGCTACTGACACAGAAAGGTGTTGTTTATCATTGGGGTAATACACAGGAAACAACATTTCAGCACTTAAAGGATAGACTTTGTAGCGCACCTATCCTCTCATTGCCTGAAGGCACGGACGATTTTGTAGTCTACTGCGACGCATCTATCCAGGGTCTTGGATGTGTGTTGATGCAACGGGATAAAGTGATTGCTTATGCTTCGCGCCAACTTAAGATTCACGAGCGGAATTACACTACACACGACTTAGAGCTGGGAGCTGTTGTTTTTGCGCTCAAGATATGGTGACACTACCTGTACGGTACCAAGTGTACCATCTACACCGATCACAGGAGTCTCGAGCATATATTCAAGCAGAAAGAATTGAACATGCGACAACGTAGATGGGTCGAATTACTGAACGATTACGAATGTGCTATAAAGTACCATCCGGGCAAAGCCAATGTGGTGGCCGACGCCCTCAGACGAAAGGATACTACACCTAGGCGTGTACGAGCGTTGCAACTCACTATTCAGTCTAGTCTTCCTTCTCAGATACGAGATGCTCAGGTAGAAGCATTGAAACCAGAAAACGTCAGAGCTGAAGCCCTACGCGGCTCAAGGCAACGGTTAGTACAAAAGGCAGACGGCGCCTGCTATGTAACAGGACGCATTTGGGTCCCACTCTACGGCAACTTACGCGAGCTTGTAATGGATGAAGCTCATAAGTCTCGCTACTCAGTACATCCTGGTTCGGATAAGATGTACCACGACTTGAAAACCACATATTGGTAGCCTAGCATGAAAGCTCACATAGCAACTTATGTTAGCAAGTGCTTGACTTGTGCGAGAGTCAAGACTGAATATCAAAAACCAGCGGGCCTACTCCAACAACCAGAGATACCACAATGGAAATGGGAGCAAATTTCCATGGATTTTGTTACTGGCCTGCCTAGATCTCAACGTGGGAATGATACTATTTGGGTGATCGTGGATCGACTCACAAAGTCTGCACACTTCCTGGCTATTAAGGAAGCAGACAAGTTCTCGACATTAGCAGACATCTACTTAAAAGAAGTGGTTTCAAGGCACGGGGTGCCAACCTCCATTATCTCTGATCGTGATGCACGTTTTACTTCAGAATTGTGGCAAGCAATGCACAAATCTTTTGGCTCTCGGTTAGACATGAGCACAGCTTATCACCCTCAGACGGATGGACAGTCTGAGCGCACTATTCAAACTTTAGAAGACATGCTTCGTGCATGTGTAATCGATTTCGGCAACGACTGGGAAAAACATCTCCCATTAGTGGAGTTCTCGTACAACAACAGTTACCACACCAGCATACAAGCCGCTCCATTCGAGGCATTATACGGGCGTAAATGCCGATCACCTCTTTGTTGAGCAGAGGTGGGTGATAGTCAAATCACAGGTCCATAACTCATAGTTGATACTACAGAAAAGATTGCTCAGATACGACAACGCATGGCGGCAGCTCGTGACCGTCAGAAAGCATACGCCGATAAAGACAGGAAACCATTCGAGTTCCAGGTTGGGGATCGAGTGCTACTCAAAGTTTCACCCTGGAAGGGTGTGGTTCGTTTTGGCAAACGAGGCAAGCCCAATCCGCGATATGTCGGACCGTTCGAAATCATTGAGAAAATAGGCAAAGTGGCCTACAGACTGAACTTACCAGCTGAACTCAGTGCAGTTCACAACGTCTTTCACGTGTCAAATCTGAAGAAATGTCTGTCAGATGAGACCCTCATAGTTCCTTTGAAGGAGCTTACTATCGACGAACAGTTGCGATTCGTCGAGGAACCAGTTGAAATCATGCACCGGGATGTTAAGGTCCTCAAGCACACCAGAATACCTCTTGTACGAGTTTGTTGGAACTCCCGTCGTGGCCCAGAGTTCACCTGGGAACGAGAAGATCAAATGAAACTCAAATATCCCCAGTTGTTCGGAAACAGTGCAACCACTATGAGGCTGAAGCTACTACAGAATTTCGGGATGAAATTCCAATTCAACGGGGGGATGATGTGACACCCCAGGAAAACCAGTAAACTACACAACACAACTAGCTTCCTCAGTAACTACGTGCTAAATTTCGGGACGAAATTTCTTTCAAGTTGGGGATAATGTGACAACCCGAGTTTCCAAGGTCTTTCCTCACAACTACGTTTTCTTAATTCGTTATGTGCACTGGTTATCAGTTTTGTGTACTACTAATTAGTGATTAATTGATTGAATGCAAGTTATGGATTTTGTGAACTATGAAAGGTGTTATTAATATTGTATGTATATTTATTAATATACTTTGCTGTATATGACGAAAACCAAAAAGGGTAATGGGCTTCGACCCAGGATAGGCCCAGTCATACTTAGTTAAGTTAAGTTGCATTTGGTTATATTACGTGAAACATAACTTGCAAACCCTAGTTCCCTTCTGTTTCTCCTTCTTGATTGCTCGACGGCAGTAGGCATACCCCCCCCCTTCGAAGCATGATCCCAGTTGATCACGATTGTGGTTAGTGAATTCTTATTCATGTTGAATCTCGTCCGTTTGATCTTGTTTGTTTGTGAATTTTATATAAATGCTATACAACGATGAGGTCATGTGATTGGTTTGTGAAATTAAAGGTTGTTGTAGGAGATTCATGGCTGATTATTATGCATGTGGATGTCAGAAGTCATGTGGTTGCTATATGTGTTTTTGTATAGGATGTAATGTGATAAGTGCTATCATTAGTCAAGGATGACTAGGGTTCCACGCATACTGCTATCAATAGTTCGATGGCACATCTTGATCGGTCCAATGATGTGAGAATTAATTGATGAGAATTAATTGATTCTTTGAATTGTCAAAGGGCGGCCCATGTGTGTGTTGTCAGGTTAGGTTAGTTAAGATTCATATGTTATTTGTTTGCATATATGTTATTGATTTGTATGATAAGGATCCATCATAATTGTCGGCCATTGTTATCATATTTGCATATGATTGTCAGTAATCATGTGCTTGTTACATGTGTTTTCAAATTAGGTATATTTATATCAACCAGCCATTATTGAATAATGATTGAGTGATGATGTAGTCGACGAAAACCCCACCCCACTTGAAAACACCTCGACGAAATCCCATGATTTCGGTCCAGGTGATTTCGGCCCAAGTGTTTTTGGTCCAAAAGTGTTTTCGGCTAATAGTCCTTAATTTGTATATGAAATCTGTTAAGTATGCAACTACGTTTAACTTATTAAATGAGTTAAGTTTATTAACTCAGTTAACTTCAGGTATGTAACTTTGTTAAACAAATGAACTTCAGTTAAGTTGGTAAGCTGATAACCTAATTGTTTGTGAACTCTATAAGATAATTAACACTGTTAGTTTATATTCCTGTATGTATGTTGATTCCGTTAAGTTGTAAACTTTGTTAAACCTGTTAGCTCTGTCGAGCATGTTAATTGATTAACCATGTTAGATATTACTAAGAACTCAGTTATATGGAGTATGACTGTGTGAACATGAACCAACTGTTATGTGCTACTTGATGAGAAATGCATAAACACACTATGTGACGTTAGATTTGTGTGCAAGATTGTTACGAACGAAAACTGATTATATGCACGTGCGTACTATAGGTCGTGATTGATTAATTGTGGACGTGTAACCCTTTTAGCATACCGAGCAAACCAAGGTGAGTTCACACTAGCCAAGGCATGGGATTCCCAGGGGTTGGGAATGGGATTGAATAATTACTTGTACAACTATTACATTTAAACTAATTACCACTGTCCTCGGATTTAAGGGCACGTACGTAAAACCTACGTACAGTTATACTTACTACTGTCTTCGGATTGAAGGGCACGTACGTAAAGCCTACGTACACGATCATAAGACCATCACCTCTATCAAAGGAAGTCCCTCATTTATCGACTTAATCGCCGAGGCCTATGGCGAGCGGGTCATTAGTAGATAGCGCTATTAGGTTTAACAAACCTCACACCGTGTCGTCCGAACGGGCGTGTACTAATGGACTATGGGCAAAGGGTCAATGCTGATAGACATTGACTTAGGGCACCTCTTACATTTTCGTAGCAGTCGATACGCGTGGTCTAGTAATACATGGGAAGCCCCCACTAATCATCGCACACAGGCCTGGATTGGCCGCGATACGGATTAATACGATACATGGTTTACAAACGAACATACGATTTACGAAATGAACACGATAACCAAATAACCAACTGTGAACTCGCTCAACTTTGTTGTTGATTCGTTGCTACATGCCTTGCAGGTCATTAGGTACTCATGGAGCTTGCACAGGGAGGAACAGTCGTTGTGGGACATGGCGATGTGTGCCATGCTTTAAACATTTCCTTTATTTCATACTTAATACTTATTATGGGTTTTACAATTATGCTTCCGCTAAACACTTAACTATGTTTTGGTTTCTGAACACCTTTCATATTGTTTGGTTGAATTATGTTTACTTACATGCTTGTTCAATATGATTGGTGGCTTGATCCTGGTCAGTCGCGCCTCCAAGCGGTGATACTCCGCGTGTGGATTTTGGGGGTGTGACAGAAAACTATACGACTCATGATTTAGAATTAGGAGCCATAATTTTACCCTTAAAATTTAGAGACATTATCTGTACGGAAGTAAGTTTACTGTCTATACGGATCACAAAAGCTTAAGGTACATATTTGGGCAAAAAGAATTAAACATGAGGCAAACAAGATGGATGGAAATCCTAAGTGACTACGACTGTGATATCCAATATCACGAAGGAAAAGCAAACGTAGTTGCAGATGCCTTAAGTCGTAAGTATCATGAGAAACAACGACAAATTCGTGCTCTTAGATTAAATCTGCAGTTGGATTTAATGGAACAATTAAAGAGTACTCAAGAAACAGCAATCAAGGACAATGCTGAAGGAATGAAAGGAAGAATAAAAGAATTAGAACAAGGAAATGATGGAATTTGGAGATTCCATAAGAAAAGAATTTGGGTACCTAAGCAAGGAGAATTAAGAAATAAGATTTTAGAGGAAGCTCATAAATCTAGGTATACCATGCATCCAGGAAACAATAAGATGTACCAAGATTTAAGAAATAATTTCTGGTGGATAGGAATGAAAAAGGACATAGCTAGATATATTTCTAAATGTCTTACTTGTTCACAAGTTAAGGCCGAACACCAGAAACCTTCGGGTCTACTTCAACAATTAGAAATGCCTGTATGGAAATGGGAGCTCATAATAATGGACTTTGTTACTAAGTTACCCAAAACCAGAAAAGGTAATGATGCGATTTGGGTGGTCATGGATCGATTAACCAAATCAGCTCATTTCCTACCCATGAAGGAAACCTTTAGCATGGAAAGATTAGCCAAGTTGTATGCAGACGAAGTAGTATCCTTACATGGAGTTCCACTCTCCATTGTATCGGATAGAGATAGTCGTTTCACTTCCCATTTCTGGACAAGTTTTCAGAAAGCAATGGGAACTCGACTTAATTTAAGTACGGCATATCATCCTCAAACAGACGGACAAAGTGAAAGAACAATCCAAACTCTGGAAGACATGCTCCGAGCATGTGTGATAGATTTTGGTGGAAATTGGGACGATCATTTATCTCTGATAGAATTCTCCTATAACAATAGTTATCATGCAAGCATCGAAGTTGCCCCATTCGAAGCACTATATGGACGAAAGTGCAGAACTCCAGTTTGTTGGGCAGAAATAGGAGAAAGTCAATTATCAGGTCCTGAAATTGTGCAAGAAACTACCGACAAAATTACTCAAATCAAGGAAAGACTGAAGAATGCTCGAGATCGCCAAAAGAGCTATGCCGACAATCGACGCAAACCACTAGAATTCCAAGTTGGAGACAAGGTACTCTTGAAAGTTTCTCCTTGGAAAGGAGTAGTACGATTCGGTAAGAAAGGAAAGCTAAGTCCAAGATACGTAGGACCATTTTCAGTGATTCAACGTATAGGACCAGTTGCTTATCGCTTACAACTACCAAAGAATTAACTGGGATACATGACGTATTTCATGTATCTAATCTCAAGAAATATTTATCTGACGAATCGCTAGTAATACCTCTTCAGGACATAGAGGTAAATGAAAAGTTGAAGTTCGTAGAGAAACCACTTCAAATAGAAGACAGAAAGATCAAGTTTCTCAAACGCAAGCGACTAGTGCTAGTCAAAGTCAAGTGGGAATCGAAAAGAGGACCCGAATACACTTGGGAGCTGGAATCGGAAATGGAGCGAAAGCATCCTCACTTATTCCAGTAAAATCTCGAGGACGAGATTCCAAATAAGGTGGGGAGGATGTAAGGACCTTCAAAAATGTCCCAATTTGACCCGTAATTGCAAACCCGAACCCCGAAAACCCTAAACCATATTAAAAATCAAGAAAATCAGAATTCTGGTTCCCAGGAGGGCCGCGTAAGAGTTAGCATAGTCTTACACGGGCCACGTCAACCCTGGGTTTGACCGGATAAACATTCCCGAGCCACGTGTTGACCAACTGTCGAACCTACTCGTGACCAATCAAACCTATGCCTAGACTAGGTGGTTACGCGGGCCGCGTAAAGATCAGCCGGGAGCTCACGCGGGCCGCGACAGGCTTATTTTTCACCTATAAATAGCTTAGCTCCCAGGCAGTCCTCTGATGTCGAAACAATTTCACAAAAAAGAATTCTCACTGCTCTAAAGTCGAATTTTCAATAATTATAACAAGGCGCTGTTACGATACAGGGTATTAACTCGATCGCTGCTACGATTCAATGTCCGATCGATTGAAACTATCCGATGAATGTTTAAGTGATGCTCTAATTAGGGTTTATACTTTGTCATTCGTCGTGAATTCGATGGATGTTTAAGTATTGCACTTTGTCATTCGTTGTGAGGGTTTAATCTTGTGAGTTATTGTAAATGTTGTATTAGTTACTGACCTAGTTCGTGTGCATTGTTGTTTAAATTAGGTTATCAGGCTAATCAGTAGGCTAAACTCTGCCCAAATAAATCTGCAATGTGAGTCATTCTCTTTTTATCAAATTACTTTCAAAATCATGTTGATTTTCAAGGTTATAATTACAGGGATTAAGTCTTTGTAATCTCCAAATTACAGCCGGTATGTGGGGTTTTGTATACACTACTTGATAACCGTCACCATTGGACAACGGGTTAGCCAAGGGGTGATATGACCATAGTCAGAGACACCATTGGGCAACGAGATAGCCAATAGGTGGTCGAGTGACAAATACCGTGGGTAAATGGGTGATATGTATAAACATTGTAATTGCTCTTAATACTGTAAATTATAACAATGCGTCATTTTTAGTAAAAAGAATGATTCACCAGTATTTCCCCGCTGACAAAACCTTTTTCAAACATGTTTCAGGTGATCTGTTGTCATCCAGGAAAAGTGCCGCGAAGCACTACAAGCTTAAGGAAGTGGCTCAATATAAATAAAGAAACATGTTTTGTAAAATAAAGATTTCCCCGTGAAATCACTTTATTGTAAACTACGGGGTTTTATCCCGAATTATGAAATAAAATAATCGGGCATTTTCAGCTTTAAAAAGATCCTGTTAAAATTTTCCGCTGTCAACTCAATTATATAAATACCACGGGATTCCTGTCCCGTGGTTCCTGAACCGGGTCAAACCGGGCCGGGGGCCGTGACAATTAATATCCCTAATTTTTAGAGGATACAGGAATCCCGTGGTTCCTGAACCGGGTCAAACCGGGCCGGGGGCCGTGACAATTAATATCCCTAATTTTTAGAGGATACAAAGCTTCCTAAAAGCATTCACAACCAGACCCGACTCGAAACCCATTCTGACCCGAACCCGTTTCAACCCGAACCCAATCCGGCCCGAACCAAAACAATCTTTTTTTGTAATCAATAATTCAGTCTGCACATGCTCTAATCAATAATTCACAACAAGTAATTAACAGTTGTTGATTGTGATTTAACTATTAGTAATTAACAATCAAAGTCGATGGCAGTTAATCATGTGGATTAAAATCGCAATGATTTGAAACGTGGGTGTGTTTTTTGCAATGCTTTTCATATTTGTAAAATTTAACAATTTATCACAAACCATAGGGACCAAAACAGCAATTTACTCTAAAAGTTATTATTAATAGAAGAAGTTTAAAAAATAAAAAATTTAGTGTTACCTCTGAAAATTGCGGACGTGTCTTCTCCTTCTCATGAGGACTCACGTCACTCGAGGCTAAAGATAAAGAAGGTTTATGCCCAAGTCCCCTATAAATTCCGCGCCGGGCACCAAGCACCTTTTCAAAAACTTGAACATTACTAATGGCAGGCACACTACTTTCACCGAGTTCACCCTCATCTTCCAAGAATGGGTTATTTTGGGTCCTTTGTCTTTCAAATTCTTCCTTTAATAGGTTCTGTATTTTACAAAGATAATTGAAGGACAACCCATGAATATACACGAACTCGATAACTAGCGTGCGGATTGGTCGTTGCGTTACTGTTGAAAGCAACAACACGAATCGACATCCTATTGCGAAATTCTTTGTAAACACTTACAAAATTCGAATCGACATATTATATATATATATATATAATATGTCGATTCGAATTATTAAATAAATATATACACTTTAAATAAACACTTACAAAATTCTCCTCTTCCAACGGGCTGGCAAAAGTCCCATCTGGTAGAGTATGAGCATGAGCGTACGTTTCCAAAGCTTCAACATTCTGTCAAACATTAAAAATTAGATGATATATTGAATAAACACTTATATGTATAAACCATTACCTTTTTAAAAGACCAGCTACTATATGATGCCGACTCCCCGCGGTTTGCGAACTGTTGCTTTTCATGATTTTTTTTTGTTAACTTCACACCCTTTTATATATTTCGGATCACTGAAAAGGTCTATAGTCTTCCTCCAATTTTCCACACCCATACCCGTGGGGGGAGTGTCCCTTATAGTCTCTAAATTATCATGCCGCTTTCCTATCAATAAACTCCCTTTTTGCCATACTCTTCCGGTCTCTGTATCGCTTCATTTAGACCGACTGGATGCCACCCTTCAGCTGATTACGTTCACAATCCCGCTCAATTTCCTCAAAATTGAAGCGCCGCTAGGAATTAAACAAAAGTTAGTTAGTCAACTAAAAAAGAATCATAAACCAAGAACATATAAAATAACTTAAACTAAACATGTACTCTGAGATGTTGTTCCATGGCATTCTTTTCAGCAGCAGAAACTTAGGTATAAGAGTACTTATCAAGTGCCATGTTTTCCCACATATAAATCCCTACCTCTCGACTGAACATATCACAAGGTTCACCAACCGGGGTATATGTCGCGAGTCTATCAAAAGGGATTGAAACAAGCCCTCTCGTCTTATTCGCCTGCAAAAGTTTTTTTATTTTTTTGCCTTTCCCCTCGTTTTCTTCTTTGGGACAACTACGTATATAATAAATAGTTAGTTAATCACAATACATTTTTTACAACAAATGAATAAATATAGTGAATAAATAAGTTACAATAACACTTACGGTCCTCCTCGTGATGACCTCTTCGCCCAAAACCCCCGGGAGGTGGCTCATCTGCACCATCACCTCCATGGCCTCGTGGCATTACATCAGCCATGATGTACAACAACACAAGTTGAGAAACAATTAATCTGATAATTTCACAATTTGAGAAATAATTAATCTATTTATATATTATGAATGATGGTGTTTGCTTTTAAATATGGTTATAAACCGGTTCATCGGTATGTATCAATAATACATGATTTTTTGGCGGTTTAAAATCTGCAGTTAAAAAAATAACCTGGTACCCTAATTAGACGGGTTTATCGTACCAGATGTCTTTAGGAACTAGTTCAACCAGTAATACTTGCCTGTTTGAAGAAGTTTTAAAAACAGTGAATTAAACAATTAGAACCAACCCCATATGCATCTAATTTGAACGATTATTAAAGCAGTCTCAATAAAACCTTTACACCCAACAAGTTAAATGCTTCATCTTGAAGAGTTAAACCTTTCATCTCTAAAATAGAGAAAAAACATGACTTTTAAGATGCGAACCGTTCAACCCGTACTGTTTCGAATCGAACCGTTTCGACACGAACCATTTCGACTAGTACCGTTTCGAAGCGAACCGTTTCGACGCATACCGTTTCGACCAGTACCATCAAATCAAATCAAACAAACAGCAGTCACAGATTACAAAAACAAATTCAGATAAACTATCAATTATCAGCTAAACTGAAACATGAATGCTAGGCTACATATCAAATTGAATGAAAATTAGTAATTCTAATCACAATAACATTAAAACGAACAGTTATAGCAAACACCATGACGATAACATACAGTACCAGTCAATTAACACCTACATGATCATTAATTCAACGATCACACTCACATACAACTTGAATTCAAACACATAGGCAACATAAATTACCAGAAACAAACTATAGGTTTCAGTTAATTTAGAAATTAGAACACGAATACAACGTTGCTTATAGGGCTGTTAACGAGCCGAGCTGAGCCGAGCCAAGGCTGGCTCGAGCTCGGCTCGAACCTAAAACGAGCTGGCTCGGCTCGAGCTCGAAATAATGCACTATTATTATTTCATTAATGGGCTTCACCTCTCATTTTATAGAGGGGTGTCCACTCAAACTTGTTCTACCCTTCATGTGGGACAATAAAATAGTTTGGGATTTTACTTGCAAGTTCCAGACTACAATTATCCACTGTGACTCAAAACAAAAATGCAAATATTTATGGCACCTTTTTGATCCAACATTTCCATGGCTAGAGGTTTGGGACTAGAGTTTTTTACTAAAGTACTGCCCTTTTCAAAATTTTAATCAAAAGTAGTGCTGCATTGGAAAATATTTCACAATTGATGCAAATGCCATTCTAAATGCCGCTGGGGTCGCAAGTAACGCCTTTCCATGTGCAAGCAGGTTGGGACTGGTTCTAGTTTAATAAACTAGAGTGAGGAACCATATTAATGAAGCTAAGGAGCGTTTGCTTCTCGCCTGCGGCTCCAGTGTGAAGAATAAGAAATGAAAACACAAAAACGATTAATGACGACATGGGATAGAAGAAATGTATTGTGATTTTGTGTAGAAATAAAAAATTCGCCATTCAGAATGGCTTTGTGCAGAGATATTAAAAGTTACGCCATTCTAGTTGGCAATTTGTGCAAATATTCAAATTTTCGCCATTCAAAATGGCTTTGTGTGCAGAAAGTCTATGATAACGGCAATTTGTTTTCAAAAATCACCATTCAAAATGGCAAAGTGCAGAGATATAAAAGTTTTCGGCATTTGTAATGGCGAAGTGTAGGGCCATTCAATGATTTGATGTCTGAAAGTTCCTGGGCCATGATTGGTCTGCAATTGGTCCTGAAAAAAGCCTGCCTTAACCCTGCAAAAGCTGCGCACAGCCTACAACTTCCGAAAATTCGCCATGTATAATGGCATTTGCATCAATTGTGAAATGTTTTCCAAGGCAGCACTAGTTTTGATTAATCTTTTGAGAACTGCACTACATCAGTAAAAAAACTCTTGGGGCTAATAACCATGTACCAACTGTATTGATTTTTGTTAACTGTATGGCTGATTAGTTAGTAAAATGGATTTATAATAGACAAAAACAATATTGTAGACAAAAAAAAAATATTATAGTGCTCGACAAACTACACCATTACGTTTAAATGGTAGAAGATGTTGTGAGCAATTATTAAGCTTCACAACTTCATCCTAGAGGAAACAGCATTACTAGAGGAAACAGAGTATTCAATCTTTTTTTTTTTTTTTTTTTTTTTTTATCAAGATTAGGTTTAATACATTTAAAACTAACACACACATATATATAATAAAATAATTCGAGCCGGCTCACGAGTTCACGAGCCGATCCAGGCCTAGCTCGGGCTCGACTCGTTTACAAACCGAGCCAATTTCGAGCAGAGCTTTTTTCGAGCGGAGCTTTTTTCGAGCGAGCCACGAGCTTTTTGAACACCCCTAGTTGCTTATCAAAAGACTAAAAGCATAACCATAACAAGTTAAACACAAAGATTAATTGTCCCAAACAACACTAATAGATAATATCCAAAACGCAAATAAAAAACCCACATTCCAAATACAGTATATGTATTTACAGTATATGTTTGTCTTCTAGTTTCCGAATCTGTTCCAAATACCCACATTGAAAACGCTAAATTACATACTGTAAATTTAGGGTTAGTATGTTTGTTTGTCTTCCTCTTCCAAGTCATCTACTTTACAGTTTCATTGTTGGCAAAAAAAACTACACAAATTATCAACATATGCACTGAAATTGCAAAGAAATTCGGATGGATTATACGTACCGTTGAGTGGCGTCGGAGATTAAGGCGAAAAGAGATAACAGTGCTCCGGCAGAGTGAAGGTGGTGCGGCGATGCTCTGGCAGACTCAAGGTTATCCGGCGACGGCGTGGTGAGTTGTGGTGTGAGAGAGAAGCCTGTGTGCAGATTTCATCTTCGAGGGAACATTGCCGCTAAAATGGATTGTGAGCTTTTTAGACATGCTTTATTCAGGGATAAACCCTAGTCATTGGATCAGATAAGCAAACAACGGTCCAGATCTTTTGTAAAGCCCGTCTCCCGGATAGGGGTGTGCATGGGTCGGTTTTTACTATTATCCATAACCATAACCGCTAGTTCGGTTATGGAGTTTTGGTAACCATAACCATAACCAAACTTCGGTTATGGTTAATCGGTTATGAAGTCGGTTATGGTTCGGTTTTGGTTAATTTCGGTTAAGTAACCAAGCAAGGTTTGAAATAAATAGGGTTGTGCACGATTTGAACTTAGCTTGAGCCTATTTTATAAGATAACGAAGACTAAACTTTTTGGTTAAACTACCGATTTAGAGTTCTTTTTAATAAGGTAATTCTCAAACAAAAACAATTATGGTCATAACACCTTAGTTCTTTATCAGAATAAATGACATCTATATCAAGATCATTTTGTTACTAACATACTTTTATCTTAGTAAAAATCCTCTATATGGTTTTGTAAAACACGAATCTATTATATAAAGTTAACATCACAACTTCGGTTCGGTTTTGGTTATATTCGGTTAACCAAAGCTTTATAACCATAACCATAACCATAACCGATTGAGCGGTTATACAAAGTTTCATAACCATAACCATTGGTTATATTGGTTATCGGTTATTAGTGGTTCGGTTATGTCGGTTATGGTTCGGTTATCGGTTATGGTGGTTAATTTGCTCACCCCTACTCCCGGATCAAGACCTTTAGCGGCGACTTTTTAGATGTCGCCGCTAAAAGTGTCGCCGCTAATACTTGGATTTCTTGTAGTGTATGTATACATAAAACTGGAAATTACATATAAAAAACCCGATTCGATTAATCCCGAGTAGTCGTTAGTCCTCACCTCACCTCACCGGCCGACTAGCGACTAGCGAGTTCTACAACCTTGGGTGTGCTACAACTAGAAGCACTATTTTCTATTTTGTGTATATGCAGAATAGAATACAATACAATACATGCTCCACTTCTCAAGGAGTTTAACTAGCTTATCTTAAAGAACAAAGATGGGTTTCACATGGCTTAATGAAATGTCTATATTTATAGCAAAGTAAAAGTTGAAGAAGGCATACATATTAGAGCCTTAGACCATATATTCTTCTTCTTAATTCACGGAAAACTAGTTCATAAAAGGACCACTACTTGTTCCACACTTGATTCCTGCTCGCCAAAAGATAACTATTGATTAGTTAGTGAAACTAATGACACGACTACTTATGCTGAACATTGAACTAATCATCTCGTAGAACATATCTAAGAATGATTTTGTCTTTGTTATTTGCTTCAGGAAGACATAATGGTAAAGATGGTTTGAAGCATAGCAAGAACAAAAAGGGAAAATCCGGCAAAGAGAGCAATGATACTCCATGGGCTATTGAAATAAGTACGCTTTAACTTCACAATCTTCTAGGCCAGTAACCTCTGAAATGTTTATCTAGTTGTTCCCACTGTTTAGTGTAATAGAAATGTTCTAAGGGCAAGTTCTTTGCATATATTGTTTATCATATTTCCTGGCATATGATGTGACATATGGATCAACCACATATGACTGCTCATACGCAAGTAGGTTCTGTTAAACCAAGCGGCTCAACGACAACAGAAGCCAAGTGCAGCAAGAGCCGCCTTGCAAGAGCAACACCATCACCAAGATATTGTCCGCTTTGGACAGCAGAGCCACCAGCGACTCAACTGCCCTCACGGGTTTAAAACGCGTCCAGAGAGGAGAGGAGTGCACCTCCTTATAAGGGAGGTAGCATTTCCATCTCCAACCGATGTGGGATTGGGGTATAAGAAGGTTACCTCAACAATCCCCCCCCCCCCCCATCGGTACGGTGCCTGGCTCTGATACCAGTTAAACCAAGCGGCTCAACGACAACAGAAGCCAAGTGCAGTAGGAGCCGCCTTGCAAGAGCAACACCGTCACCAAGACATTGTCCGCTTTGGACAGCAGAGCCACCAGCGACTCAACTGCCCTCACGGGTTTAAAACGCGTCCAGAGAGGAGAGGAGTGCACCTCCTTATAAGGGAGGTAGCATTTCCATCTCCAACCGATGTGGGATTGGGGTATAAGAAGGTTACCCCAACAGGTTCCTTAAAACCAACTCAGTGAAATCATCAATACACAATGTCGGCATTGTGAGTGTAGGCTTGTTCCAAAACCATAAAAAGCTTGAACAATACCTAGACATTTTTACTTCCATGGCCATTGGCCATTCCGCATCGTGGTTAGGCTTAAAGTTTACTCCTGCCCTATCGAGTTCGACAACCGAGTGGATTGTTGAACTTGGAAAACTTGACGAAATATAGCATTCAGGCTGGTAACAATAATGCAAAAACCCAAGAATATGATCATGATTGATATATGAGCTACTAACGCCTACTTTTAATTTTCTTTTGAAGAGGTTGGCATATTTCAGAAGTGGCTGGATAAATTCAGCAAGAGGTAGAGCTTCTTCAAATTTATAAATAATGCACTCATATATGTCTTCAAGAACAAAAATTGGGATTTGATTCTCTAGCAACACCAGGTCATAAGGTATATATTGGTCCTGCAACCTTAAGTTTGTACCTGAATATTTCTTCCCTTTGATATCGTGAATGAATTCAAGTATGAAACAAGCATCCATAACCATCATTTTTGCAAGTTCGATGCATAGCCGGCCCTAGGGGTGTGCGGGGAGGACCACCGGCCAGGGCCCGTGTTTTTCGGGGCACATTTTTAAAAAAAAAGTCCGATATATATATTATGTATATTATATATTATTAAATATAAAAATGACAACCATCTAAAATGTGTAGCCTAGTGGTTGTTTGTGTTTGTTTGTGGATTCAAGGTATCTAGTTCGATACCCAATACAAGCATCCTTTTATTTTTTTAACTCTTCCCTATTTTGTTATCTTTTTTTTTTTTTTTTTTTTTTTTTTTTTTTTTTTTTTTCGTGAGAGGATTGAAAATAGAGCCATATAGAACTCATCAACTACACTTCATGTGGTGTATAAATTTAGCTTTACATACCTCATCAGCTTATTTGAGTATTTATTAGTTTATTTATTTAAAACACGCTTTGACGTAAATTTAGTTCGGAAACAAGCCGGGTCGATTGTAGGAGAGCTTCACGAATCATTGGTTGGCTATTAGTTTATTACGATATGTTATTTACTCATTCAAATACTATGATTTTGTCATTTTTGGCAATTGCATTGTTTATTGCTATAACTTTAATCGTTGTTTTAAAAAATTAGTTTACGTCGTATATTTATATATTTCGTTAGCACCTGAGGGGCACATTTTTCTAGGCTCGGACAGGGCACCTAAATTCTCAGGGCCGGCCCTGGTTCGATGTCATCATAATCCTTCAGGTCAGCATAACATGACCTGATATTTTCTATTATACAAGCCACCTTCTGCACACATGCATTTAACGTTTGTGTTAATGGGGGTCCTGAACGAGACAATAGCTCATGCACAAAAGCAGCTTTCCGCACTTCAAATAGTTGCAAGTTTTCATCTTTTCTGTGCAGTGGCCCAATAGAGACCACCCGTGGCGTGAACGAACCTTCGCTGAGTTTTCTGAGGGTAATAGGAGCCATGTATATAGATGGCGAAAATTTGTTGGTTAACTTCTTTTTTTCTCCCACACAATCAAGAAGAGCTTGGAAGGTTTCTTGAACTATTACATCCAGGGTCTTCATTTGTGGTATATATTTGATTATTCCTCCAATAATCTATGAAAGAGAAATTTGTAAGGATAGGAGAGCATATACAGGAGGTTTATCAAGATATCAAATTAAACTTTACAAACAATGAGTTTTAATATAATAATAATGACTACAACTAAAATTAGATTTTAAGATAATTACAATTTATTTATGCATGTTGCCAATTATTTACAACAAAAAAAGAAACATATTCTTTTAATTTTTTTAACAATACATAATAATTACACCACTTTCTGTATTTTCTCTAGATAGTTAATTATTTTGCTCACATATGAACTGCCACTTGATCATTCCAAATCACATGTGAACTAACTTTCTAGGTCTCTCGAATTTAACTCTTTGAACACTTAGTTACGTTGCTCTAATATGCTAGGTAGGTTCACCATTCGAACTAGGGCTGGCTAATTGTATATTAGCGGGTTTAACAGGTCTATGACGACGCGAACAACACAAATTCTAAACATGAATACGATTCGTTTAACTACTTTATATCTTATGTCTATACCATAGTTGTATGCTTTATGTATTAAGAAGGAGAGATGATAGATTCTAACCTTATAATTTTAATTATTTTTAAAAAAGTAAAAAAATCAAATCAGTAAACAGGTCTAATCGTGTCTTATAAAGGTTACCTATTGTCTTTTATAGATGCTTGAACACACATACCCTCAACCAGACTCTTTAGAGGAGCTTGTGAGCTTGTATGCTTACTAGTTTCTCAAACTGAAATTGTAAAACAGAAGTTTACTCTATAGTGGATGATAAAAAAACAATTCCTTAAACTACATTGAGTGTTCTACTTGCGATATCGATCTGTATTAGAAAACTTTTTATGGAGTGTTTGCGTAG
Organism: Helianthus tuberosus; assembly: GCA_030545235.1. NCBI lineage: Eukaryota > Viridiplantae > Streptophyta > Magnoliopsida > Asterales > Asteraceae > Helianthus > Helianthus tuberosus. The sequence goes on along the minus strand of CM060433.1, from coordinate 10,589,878 downwards.
TAATTAGTGTGATTCTTAACTACAATGAAGTTACTTTAAAAGATCTGGATTTTTGCAAAGCAAACTGTGTGCTTTTATCACTATATTGATCAAGAACAGATTTGAGTTTTTGTAAGTCTGTGTGGTTTGCAACTATATACAAGTGTGTTTGAACTGTTTGCAAACAAATCTAGCCATTGATCTTAGTATCTTACACAATCATAAAATTATTTAACTAATATTTATGAAGACAAGAGAATAGTTAAGTAGACTAAGAAAATACCTCTCAACCTTTGATTTTATTTGTAGTCCATCGATCTTCCTTCTTCTTTGTAAGACTGAACTGCAAAGAAAAGGATTTGCATGGTTTTGTAATTGAAATAAGATAAGATGGTGGTAGGTGGCAACTGGCTAGTGTAAGTCATATTAGACAAGTAATTAATGCTAACTAAGTAATTAAATGACTCTTTAAGTCAAAGATCCTTAAGAAATTTCTCTTATTAAAATAATAACATTTATCTAGAATTATTTACTTTTTTTTAGATTACATTGGATCTTAACGGTTCTATATGAAAAGTACAATACCGTCTTAAGTTAATACAAATGATGTAATTTATGAAATACAGAAATATAATCTGACAAAACGTTATCGATCGCCAGTATGAAATTGATGGTGAGAGTTGACCAGTTCAAACTAGAATGAAGATTTGTATTTGAAATATGGATGATCTTAAAATACCGAACAACATGCTATTTCTAAATTCCTCTCGATGGGGTTATGTTTATTTAGTACTCTTGAAACCATAAATCCCTCATAACCGAAAACCACCTTAATGCCCTCAACAGCCACCGCACCACCACCGACGTCCACTTGTGTTGCCATAGCGTTTTAAGCCCTTTATCTTCTATCTAGATCGTTTTCTATTCTTAACCGCACCTTTCGAACAAAGAAAGAAAAAAAAGGGTACAACCTAGTCTTGATGTGAACAATTAATGCGTCGAAGTCTTCGGTGATGTCGCAAAGATTGGATCGGTATTGAGGTTCGAAAATAAGGTATCCATAAGTAAGCATTGTTGGGTTATTCGGTTTGTTTACCCATACGGAGTGCGTTCTCGGGTCAGCCGGTTACAAGTCAAAAGAGCAAATATATCAGTAGATAAATGGGTTGTTAAATAATCAATGAGTTGGTTTTCTCAATCTTGGTCAACTGAATTAGCCGCAATTGTCTCCTACACGTGATTGAGAATGGACATTGAGGTTGTTGCTAAATAAATGGAATGACATTGAATTCTGCTAGTTCTGCATGTCAGCATGTGCAATAATCTATACTTCTATACAGCTGCTCGGTATGGTGACGGAGGGAAGCCGGCGACGGGATGAAGACGGAGGGGGCGGCGTGGGAGGACGGCGTCGCCGAGGGGGAGGCCCACCTGTTTGGTCCGTCGCAAACGGCACAACTCGGACGGGGAGGACGGGACGGAGGGGGACCGGGGGGGGGGGGGGGGCGGCGTGGGAGGACGGTGGTGACGTGGCGGCGCCGGGGTGGAGACGGGAACCATACCGAGCAGCCTACTATCTAATAAATAAGAATCTTGGGTTGCCACATGGCATCCTTAACAATCCATCATTTTGGTGGGAAAGGTTTCTATAATTTTAGGATTTATTAAAAATATATATAATTATAACCTAATTAATCAAAACACCACTTTATATACTCCTATAGATAATTAAATATTTTGTTCACATATGAACTACCACTTGATTTCAGTTCCCATGTGAACTAACTTTCTAGATCTCTAGAATTTAACTCTTGAACACATAGTTGCGTTTCTTGAATATGCTAGGCTCACCTTTAGTTGGAACCCTTGTATAGATGCTTGAACACACATACCCAGGGGCAATTCACATGTGAACTAACTTTCAAGGTCTCTCGAATTTAACTCTTTGAACACTTAGTTGCGTTTTTTGAATATGCTAGGTTCACCATTGGAACACTTGTATAGATGCTTGAACACACATACCGAGGGGCGGACCTACTGCTTAACCAGGGTGGGCGGCCATCCCCTTGAAATTTTTATTTTTAGTGTTAAACGTATGTGAAAATCTAGAGTGCACCCCATGAAATTTTGATACCGTCCCCCATGAAATTGCTAATAGAAGAATAATTGAAGCAAATGTAATTACTGCTAACCATGGTGGGCTGCCGCCCCCTTGAAATTTTTATTTTTAGTGTTAAACGTATGTGAAAATCTAGAGTGCACCCCATGAAATTTTGATATGCCCCCCCCCCCCCCCCCCCCATGAAATTGCTAATAGAAGAATAGTTGAAGCAAATGTAATTGAAATAAAAAAAAAAAGGTGAAACTGACGTTCGCCGGAAAAGTTTTCAGTGTTTCGACTCGATGCGGGTTGCAGTAAGTATTTTGAGAAGATGACTTTTTAATATTCATTTGAATAAATAGAGGTATTCTTGTAATTTAATGGGTTCGCTAAGACTAAAGGGAGTGGGGCATCCTTTTGAGAGGGCGTCTTGCGACACGTGGCGCCACGTCAGATTAGAGAATTTTGAGCAAAAAAGGGGGAGTGGGGCAACTTTGCTGGGTAGGGCGTCTTGCGACACGTGGCACCCATTTAATTTTGATTTTTTTTATGTTAAAAATATAAAGTGTTATATTTTTTATAAAATTATTGATACTCATTAAATAAAATAACCAATATACAACTTATTCATTAAAAAACATACAAGAATACACATCTACTACTCATCGTCACTAACGTACTCGTTTAGGTCGAGGTCGACTACATCGTTATTATCTTCATCCTCGTTATCTCCTTCATCCTCGTTAACGAGTTCCGCCTCGTATCCTTGTTGTTTGTTGTCCCATAGGTGATCGATCAAGTCAGACATAAGCATGTTGTGTGTTTCTCTATTATTTATATCCATTATGTTCTCGATTCGTATCTCCGATGATACTTCTTGTGTCCAATACTCCGGGAACAATGAAGGGTCATTCTCATTGTAATCTTGGCAAATGGCTTTGTCTTCGTCTTCCAATATCATGTTATGCAAAATAATGCATGTGTAATGACGTCATGCATTTTTTCCTTTATCCAGTATCTTGCTGGATAATTGATGACGTGCCATCGCTTTCGAAGAACTCCAAACGCTCGCTCGATATCTTTTCTTGCTGATTCTTGTTTTCTCTTGAAATATTTTCTTTTAAGATCAATAGGATTGGTGAACGATCCCGCATAATCTGACGTCTAAATATCTTCGCGTCATATACCGGCTCCTCCCCGAAATAGTCTTGCATCAGCCGTTGTTGTCCTGCGGCACGATCCCGCATAATCTGAGTTCTTCTTCTAATCGGTTGGTCATCCGTTTCATTGTCCTCGCTAGCAACTTGAACCATTAAATTGATCGTTTTCATTACCGCCTCGTTGATGGCTTCTTCAAATTCAAAAGAACTAGATGAAGTTGTATCGTCGTCGGACGAGGATGACGAAGGGACGTTGAACTCCATTTATGGTTCCAAAAAAAAACAAAATGGTTGTGTTGAAAGAATGTATTTTATAAAAACGGTGTTGTATATTTTTAGAGTGTGTTAATGAAAATGGTGTTGTATGGTGGATGTATATATATATATATATATATGTATATATATATATATAGGTGATTTGGTTAAAAAAAAAAACAATAGTTGGTCAAAGTAGCCGTTGGAGGGGGGAATTCTTGAAATTTTGTGCATGCTCAACGGTCAAAAATTGATTTTGTGAGGAGCTTGGCGACGAGAAGAGGATGCCCAAAGGGGGGACGGCCCATGGATCGCTTAATGGGGGTGGTGTGCGGGGCGGCCTTAGGCGTCTTGGAGGGGGAGAACGCCTCACTCCCTTTAGTCTAAAAAGTTTTCTTTTAAAGCAACTGACAAGTGCAACTCTCTTTACAACTCAAAGTTGACTTTGAATTTTCATTTAAGTAGAGTAAATTGCCATTTCAGTCTATGAGATTTGTTCAAATTTGACATTTTGGTCTAAATAGTTTTTTTTTCTCTGAGTCCCTGACTTTTCCATTTTGTTGCCATTTTGATCACAATGCTAACTTCATCCAAAAACCTATTTTTAACCAAAGGTATTTTAGAAATTTTCAATTTAAATATTTTAAATTGTTTGATCCATTTTTTTTATTTTGAAAAAAAAAATTATTTAATTAATGGGACCCACCCCTACCCTCCCCTTCTGCATCAAACCTTCTCTCTTTCTCTCTCTCACCACCATCAACACCATCCACCACTGCCACCACTAATAAACTCTGATCGAAGATCGAAGATGTGAAACAATGGAGAACTTCATCTTTTTCTCAATCTCAACCACTTAATACTTCCACATTCACACTCACCAATTCTTCACTTCATCAATCAATCATTTCTCCAACCTATTTCACACAATCTCCACATTCAAATATCCCTCGCAAATCTCCAGTTTCATTCAATTCGATTCAATTTCGGTTAAATTCATTCCAATTTCTGTAGATTTGAGCTAAATTAATCCGATGATTATTAATTATTCACTCCGAATTGACTTCGTTAAAGCGAAATCGACGATGGTAGGGTTCGTGAACTTTCCGCGTCGAAATTCGTATCAGCCAAGTGGAAGGTAAATCGATTTGAGTTGTTTATTTGAATACTATGTAACTGTTTTGTGAAATACAGGTTCTGTTTGTAATGAAAATTTGACCAAGGGAGGTAAATCGATGAATGTTGTTTGGCATAAATTGTTTTGGGCTTTCTATGCGTCGCCTTCATCGGCTTTCGCCATATTCTTTTCTGGTGACGTATTGTTTCAAAGCAATAGTACGCGCTTTTTCTATTAACTTTAAGAACCACCAAACGATTCACCATACACATAAACATATAGAGCCTGAAACAATAAAGATTTTGTAAAAAACCATGAATACATAATAAAACCAAGAAACCAAATGTCTTAAAAAAACGTTAAGCAAGCAGAACCAGGCCGTTCAGGAGCCTTTTAAAAACTAAGACTTAATCATATGACCATTGACTACGCAGATAAATAAGCACTTCAATTTCATATTAAACATGTCACTATATTCTGATTAGGTTATCACATTGACGTGTTAGTTAAAATTTTATCAGTATATATCATTAACTAAATTATAATTCCACATTGAACTTACAAAAGGAACTGGATAACAATTACACTTTCAAGTTTCAAGTATATTATTTCTTCCTTAGGTTAGCTATAGCACAAAGACAATCTCCTGCTTTCTTTCATATCAAAGCGATCACTTTCTGCCAAAGTTTGAGGTTAATGGTGGTGGTGAGAGGCTGACCAAGGTAGTGTCGGTGGTGGCAGTGGTGGATGGTGGTGGTGGTGGTGGTGGCTGGTGTTGGTGGTGGTGTTGGGTGGGAGATGTAAAAAGAGAGAGAGAGAGAGAGGGGGGGCAGTTATGATGAAGAAGGGGAGGGTAGGGGTGGGTCCCACTAATTAGATATTTTTCTTTTATGTTTTCAATTCAGAAAGGGTTGGCAGCGCAGCTTGTTGCCCGTCTACCTTCTGTTTTGATGTAACTTAACAAGTTTTCTGGTTTTATTTATATAATTATTTAATATTTTTATTAAAAAAAAAATATATATATATATAAAAAAAAGAATTGATCAAAATGACAATTTAAAAGTTTTAAATTATCCGGAGAAGAGTGCTATGGAATGACTTAGCCGAGCTGTTAACCTAGTACAGTGGTTTATGGATCATGTTGGGTGACTTCAACGAGGTGCGATCAGAAAAAGAATGGGTCAATTCTAGACTCGACCGTGGATCAACCGAAGCTTTCAACAGATTTATTTCAAACTCGGGTCTTCTGGAATATTCTATAGCCGGAGGTAAATTTACTTATGTCTCGGGTCATAGTGATATTAAAATGAGTAAACTTGACAGATTTTTGGTAAATGTCTCTTTTATGAGCCGTTGGCCGAATGCGAGAGTGGAAGTGTGACAACTGTGCTCTGTAATCGATGTACAATGTAAAACAATGTTAATTATCAACAAAACAATGTGTTTTGGTGTTATTATGTGTGTATTTGTGTTTGATGATTTTACGATTTGATTCGATTCCGATTTCAAGCTTTAAATCGCTTACTAGAAAGTTATACGCAAACTGGTGCGTAAACGCTGTCAGTTTAACGCGACAAACACTCCGGAATAGTGAAATAGGCTTAACATACCTTAAATAACCTTCACATAACTTAGAAATAAGTTTTGGATGGTTTGGTGTGTTGAAAACAAGTTTGTTCGATCGCATGGACTATTTGTGTCAAACTACGAAACTATACCGATTTGTATAGTAACGAACATTCCAGAACTTGATCATAATTTAAACATACCATAAATATCCTTTACATAGCTTATAAATAGGCTTTGAGGGGTTCGGTATGCTAAAATAAACTTATTTGATCAATAGGGACTAAAATCGTCAAAAAGTGCATAAGTTTGCATTTTCGCGCATATCTTACGTTCTGAATATATCTGGACACCCAAAATTTTATGTAATCATTAAAATATTTTATTTTAGTGATTGGCAAGATAAAATTCCATTCGTCGCTTAATTTAGATCGTTTTTGCATTCGTTACGACTTTCGTCGTAATTAACCGAATAACGCAACCGTACGACCAAACGAACCGACATCCGAGATGTCTTTGAGCATATTTCAAGTTCCCTATACTTTAACTTCATTTTAGAGCCTTGAAATGGGGTTAACGAGGCGGGGATTAAACGTGCCAAAAATGCATCGAAAACCAAGTTTCTAGGCTGCAGGGACTGTTTTGGACAATTTGCCAAAGTTCTTACACGGGGCGCGTAAGCCCATGCCTAATACTATGCGGGCCGCGACAGACTTACAGGTCAAAAACATTGAATCTGGACTTAGGGCTTGTTTTTGATGGTTTTTAATCATTGTTTTGGATACCATCTGCTGAATTTTGATGGTTTAACATGTCCCCATGGTATTGAAAACTATTCGCCCACATGGATGGCCAAGATTGTTCCCTCTTTAGCAAGGAATGATCTTAACGGTTTACCGAAAACTATAAATAGCCATGCCCTCTTTCATTTTTCTGCACCCTTGATCATTTTAATGCTCTAAGTTGAAGCCTTTGCTTCATACCTGAGTGTTATAGATCAAGTTCTCCCTAGCTTGGACCCTTTGTAAGCTTCTTTCGTTCTTTTATTGCTTTTCGAGTGTGAAAGTCAAAAAGTGTTTGACTTTCTGCTTTGACCACGAGTTGGTCAACACAAAGTTCGTTTGAACTTTGCAATGTGAGCGTAATCACGATGGTTATAGTCCCTTGTGACTATACCTACTGATTACCACGTTGACTAGGCGTAGTGACGAGTTGTAGTTTCGGTCAAAATGCCTATTTATGCATATTTTGCACCCAAAATACTCTTGGGTATCAAAACACTTTGTTTTGATATCAAAACCTGTTTTCTAACTTAGTTAAACATGTTTCAACATGTTTAGCTCGTCACTTTTAGTTTAGTGCTTGTTTAGAGTCGTAAGTCAAGCGGTCTAAACCACCGCTTAGACTTCCGAACTCGACCCGTTTGGTCGATCATTAGGATCCGACCAAGCATGTTAGCGACCATAGTTATATAGGGAATAACCTTCCAAGGTTATACCTTATGGTCACATAGTTTAAGTAGTTGTATGATTGGTAGTTTATATGCCTTAGGTAAATGACAAAAATACCCTTTTCATGCATAATTGGTATTTAAGCATATGTAACTTAAACTTTTGTCACTTAACTGATTATGCAACATATTTAAACATGTTGGGGCATATAATACTTGTCATAGGACTAGTTAGACGTCTCGAACACGTGTTTGCTCGAACGATGCGTTAAAGTAGCGTAAGCTACCTTAATGGGTCGTAACGGGTCGAAAGCACTTAGGTTAGGTTCCTATTTAGAATGTAGGCTTTGTTAAACCATATCACATGAGTTTCAATACTCATTTGGTTTATAAGACCTCATTCTGTCCGATCTTCCGATTTAGGTGTCGATTTATTTACTAGTGCTTCGATTACTAGGTGCTACCTGAATTTCCTAGGTTTGCCTGAGCTTGTTGAGTTCTTTAGATCAAGGATATTTGCACTTTAATGTGAGTACATAGTTCCCCTATTTTACTGCTTTCGATTGTTTTCGGGTGATTCATATGTATTAAAACGATTTCGATATTTTAAACGATGGTTTCAAAAACGATTAAAATGATTTATATTAAACTAATAACGATTTCGATAATGTGAACAAACTTGATGGTTGTAGTTACATAACGAATAACATTCATTAATTTTGGCCGCACCGACCAGTATTAGGTTATGGTACCATAGGATCTGACAAATCCCGTTATCAGACTACACCATTGGTTATGTGTGGGGGTTATGTAGGTAACGACCGAATCTGTGATTGTTAACTTACCCTCTGGTGGTTTGTTAATGCGAGTTTCGAGATAGTCGAGTTGCGAAGGTTTGGATGTTATTAGCGAGACGACCAAAAGTAGTTTCACAATTAAAACGAGAACGATTTGATACGAGTTAAACAATTTGAAACGATTTGAACAAACGATTGGTTTTGGGTTGTGATTAGGTAATGGGACGGGTGTAGCATGATAAAAGCATGGTAGATACGCCATTGGTATATCTTATATATAAGTGCTTTTATCATATTATATTCCGTGTCATTATTTAGTTCACTTGGGAAACGATTTTGAAACGATGTTACACAACGAGGTTTTCTAAACGATATAATAAACCATACGAGTTTTATTAACGAGTTTTTACGAGATGTTTTACGATTTGGTTTACTAAAACAAATGTTTTGGGTTAAGAATCATTGCTGCGAGATTTTATAAACTATAACCAACTTGATTTGAGTTGGTTAATTATGTTGCAATACACTTTTCAAAACGAGGTTCAGAAAAAGCTGAACATGAGGCAACGACGTTGGGTTGAACTCCTAAACGATTACGATTGCGAGATTCGCTACCATCCTGGTAAGGCAAATGTCGTAGCCGATGCGCTTAGTCGAAAGGATCGAGTCAAGCTTCATTCTGTTCGAACTCTATCTGATATTCAAACTCATGTTCTTCAAGCTCAGCAATCTTGTGTTTACAAAATTTGATAGGTAAGGAATTACCACGTCAACTTGAGCTTAAACTCAAAGCGAAGGACGATGGGTTGCTCTATTTCTATTTCTGGAAATCTTGTAGTCTTGTATTCGTCCTTTCGTTGTAATCGTTGTAAAATCCGAGACTTGGATCACAAATAAAATTCGTATTTCTTTAAATTCATGTTATGCATACTTCATACTTGTTCATACGTTTGAATTCATGAAACATTTGATACATTATTCGTAATTCTTGGAAAATGTGGACTATATTTGCAAATTCGTGAAATACATGAATCATACACATACGATACTTGTTTACGTCATACGTGCGCTAAATCATACTTCATTATACTTGTTTTATGTTATATATGCTTAACAAACCTCATAACATGCTTATATGTCATAATATGCCCTTAAAACAACCTAAAACACATATATATGGAACTTGAGGGGGGTAAACTGTAATAAAATCAAACAAAAACCCGCCTAACCCTCCCTAGCGGCCCAGGACCAGGCCTACTGTCCTCTTCGCGCCCCGCGACGAGCTGCGATCTGCAGAAAACCATCAGCCCTTACGGGATTGGGAAAATGGTTGTGTTTTGTTATGTTTTAAGTGTGTTTCTTACATTTAATGGCCACCAACCCAACCCTAATTCATCCCCTATAAAACCCAACACTTCTCCAAGCATTTTTCACTTTGCAAACACTCTAAACTTACTCTCAATCACTCAAAAACGCAGCTGAATTCAGTAGCTGTGACAACTCGAGTTTCCAAGATTTCCATCTTCGCACTATTGCACGTTAATTGTTTAGATTGTGTGTTGACCACGACTTGTTTGTTTCACAACTGTACACGTTGTAATATGTTAAATCGTATTGTGGTTAGTATGTTATATATGGTGGATGTTAAGTATGCTTTTATAATTACTTGATGTGGAATACACGTGTTGGGTGTAGATTGTAGTATACATGATATGTATATAGATGTTATATGTATATTGTATTGACTATTTGCATGTATAATGGAAACAAGATAGTGGAACCCTACACCCGAAAACACCCCACTTGAAGACACCCCTCCCCACGAAAACAACTTAGTGTTTTCGTCCACTATGTTGCCAATGAAAACAGAATGGGCTTCAGCCCAGTAACAACTGGTTATAGTGTTGTGATATTGACCTTTTTACGATGGACTTTTGTTTATGAGTAAACCCTAAAGCCATTCTTTCTCCCTCGTTACTTCTGCGCGACGTATCATCAAGATCAAGATCCTCAAACCCTTGATAGCATCAAGCCCTTTATTCTGCATAACTCGGTTAGTTGCACTGTTGTTTGAATCATGCATGACTCCTTAGTAACTCACCACATGTCCGTATGTATATGTTTATTTGGTTGAAATCATGTGACTATTTGACATCATGAATAAACTGTTAGTGGGTAATGATTGTGAACTTATAATTGAATTGATTTGTATGTAATGCTAGGTTCAATCACATGAATATCAGTGCATGTCATCAGACTTTTAATCGGCCCAATCATGCTAATGCATTCAATAGAATTGTAATAGGTTGTCAGATCCACTATCTCGGTTCCATAGAATTGTAATAGATTAGTGTTTGGTCAAATAGCAACATGAAATCAATCTACACTTGTCGGCCATGGTTGATTATTTTAATGATGATTGTAAGACTGAATGATGATTGAAAAGTAACTAGGTCTTCGTGTACGGTATGTTATGTTGGGATTAACTATGTATGGCAAATAATAGATTGTAGAAAAATAGTTGTCAATAGTCTTGCATGTGATTGTCAGTATGTCATGTGCTTGTTATATGTATTTTTTTAAAATTGGATAGATCTCAGTGTATGTTCAACTTAATATATGATAATGATATTATTTCTGTGTTGAATGACTTTGTTGTTGACTTGTATGTATGGAGGATCACGTGAACAAATCTGGTCAATATGTTAAATGCGGTTGATTTCTATTGGACCGATTAATTCACCAAACTTGTGTGTAATTGGGCCGCTTCCTTTCCCTTTTCTTACTATATCAGTTTTCGAAAATAATTAACATATTCATACTTTTATTTTGGTTAAAGTTATTTAGTATTGATAAAATTCATAATTTGGAAACCATTGAATGATTATAACTGAATCGAATTTTGGAAACAATGTAACTGGTTAGCATTATATTCGGATAATAAAACCAATCGCATAAGCCATCCGGATCGCACAAGAGATCTCGGATCGCACAAGAGATCCATGTTTGATTATTTGGGCCGTTTACTTACTGAACTGTTATGTTAATTGGGCCGGGCTTTTTGAATCGCACAACCCATTGTGGATCGCACAAGTATGCTGATCACACAATAGGTTGGGCCGTTGTTTTATTGGGCTTCATCTTTCGGGTCGCACAAGTTTGGACATTTCGTGTTTAACTGTTTCGCTTGACTTGTATTATGTGTTTGCCATGATCAACCAGTGTTCATAACCTGTTAACTATGTGTAATCATACGTGCACTACTTGAAACTAGACCTGACTTGTATGGTAACCATGTTAGGACGTGGTTGACCTCTAGCAGCTCGATTGACCTTTCGTTTATCTGCCGAGCTAACCTAAGGTGAGTTCACACATTCTACAAAGCATGGGATTCCCAGGGGTTGGGAATGGGGTTAAGGAACATGGATTCCTCGTCCTTTCTTGGGTAGGACAATACTGGTTCAGGAATGTAATTCCTCGTCCTCTTAGACAGTTTTCACTAGACCAAAACTCTATCACGAAGTCCCTCTTTTTTATATCAACTTAATCGCCGGGCCAATGGCGAGCGAGTCATTAGTTAGATAGCGCTATTTAGGTCTGACAAGCCTCACACCGTGCCGCAGAGGACGGGCGTGAACTAATGGATCTGGGCACGTCAATGATGATAGACATTGACAGTTCAGGGCACATAAACATGACTACAGTCAGCAGTCGATATGGTAACGAGTCTAGTAGTATATACATGGGGTAGCCCCCACGACCGAAAAGCCAGATAACTAAACATGGGGTAGCCCCCACGGCTGGATTGTCAGAGTAAACGGGATTAAACTAAACACGTTTTCAACTATGGGGTAACCCCCACGGCAGGATGCCAGTTAAAGGAAACTGTTTTTGGAACAACTTAAAACAAACACCCAACTGTGAACTCGCTCAACATTATTGTTGACTCGTTACTACATGCTTTGCAGGTCAATAGGTACTTAGCTGGAGCTTGCATGGGGAAGAGTCGTTGTGGGACATGGACAGTTGTGTGCCATGTTAAACATTGAAACATTTGAACTTATATTTCGTTTTGGATTTAATCATTATGCTTCCGCTTACAACTTAAACTATGTTTTGTTTGGACACCAATTGTATTGGTTGGATTTTTATATTTACTTATATGCTTGTTCAATATGATTGGTGGCTGGATCCTGGTCAGTCACGCCTCCAAGCGATGATACTCCGCTGGTGAATTTTGGGGGTGTGACAGTAGCAAAGTCAGAAGCATATCAACTCACAAAAGTGAGCATAACTTCCTCATTTCTCCATCTTTTTCAATGATTCTTCTTTCTAATCACTTGGAACAACCTTAGGTATGTTTTCCACAGGTTTTCCATGGAAAACCAAGGCTAGAACATCAACATATAAGGCTCCAAAGTGCAATAAACTTTCTGTTTTGATTAAACACTTGCTTAACTCACTTAAACTTGAGGTTTCTCATACACATTCCTATGTCCTTATGCTCATAATCAAGTCTATGGTTAGTTGGGCTTAAAAACAAGGTTGTGACATGTAAATCCAGAGGTTTAATCCTCATAAATATTCTATTTTTATAAGGTTTTATCGGCAAATTGGATTTAAATAATCCTAACTTACTCAATTTGGCCGATAATAATCCCAACTCAGTTATTGGCCGATAATAATCCGTACTGGTCTACTTTCGGCCGATAATAGTCCGCCATTAAAAATAGCTTAACGGAGTTATGTTTTTTTTTTCCGAATTACAAACCAATGTTTTAGGGCTTTTGATTAGAACGAGGATACGGGTTGATTGATATAAAATTTACCTCGAAATACTACCCCAAACGACAAAAACGGTGCTTCAATTCGGGTGTTTAAACTTCCAATTAACAAAAATCAAGCCGTTTGAAGCACCGTTTTGAGGTAAGTTTTACATAAATCGACTCGTATCTTCGTTCTAATCAAGATCCATAAAATATCAGTTTGTAATTCGGAAAAAAGCATAACTCCGTTAAGCTATTTTTAACGGCGGACTATTATCGGCCAAAAGTAGACCAGTTTGGATTATTATCGGCCAATAACTGAGCTGGGATTATTATCGGCCAAATTGAGTAAGTTGGGATTATTTAAATCCAATTTGCCGGTTTTATCCTACAAGTGATGAACAAGTGCTACACTTGAAGTTGTGTGATTATTTGGATAGTTTGGGCTATCCTACCTACAAATCCACACATGACTTGATGTTTTCTTAGTTAGATAGTATGTATTTTCATTTCCTAATGTATGTCTATGACCATCCTTGTTGTCTTATGACAACTTGTGTATTGGTGACAACTAAAGAGGTTCCTAAATGGAATATTTATCTTCCTACCTCCTACATGACTTCTATGACATCCTTGTGATAATCTTGGACTAATAACTTATAATATATACTATATAAGATATATAATACTTATAATAACCAAACTTTTGATGATAACCAAATGGTTATTTGTCAAAATAGTAGGTTACACCACCTAAGAACATAATACTCGTCACGATTCTAATGGGCATTTTGACCTATGTAAACATTTAAACTCTTTTGAGTTTCATAGTGTCAAGAATGAGTATTATGTGATAGATGGTTATTTTCTCATAAGTTACTTTCCATGTTCCTTTTTATTCCAAAACCCTAATCTTTTGTTATCCTCCAATACTCATACACCTTCGTTTCTTCATGTAGAAGGACTTGGTGTTCCAACCTCCTACAACAACAACTCTCTCGCGGATTAACAAGTAGAAGCTTGCAAAACCGTGAGTATACTTGAACCCCCCTTTTTGTTTATCACTTTTGGGGTGTAACATGTTAAATTATAAACTACACTCAAACCTTATTCTTTATGCATGCACAAAACAATCCTTATACATGAAACTACTTGTTATGCTTGATACGTGAACTTGGGTGATTCTTATGTGATACCATAGTCATTAGCTTCGTACGAGCCTCCCTTTAACATGTATAGCGCTATAGGAGTAACGCACCGCCCGTAGTCTTGTGGTCATGTTAAAACATCATTTTTTATTACGTAAACAGAGGGTTGACTAGAATTATCGCATGTCATGTTACAATTATCTTGAATAACTTAAGTTGCCATGTGGATTCATTTTAAACTTTTATACTTATACATATATTGAAAGCTTGTATAATCACCTTTGCTTTTGCATTGAATTTTATTTTAAACATGTTACAGGTTGAGGATAACGATGCTATGAAATTGAAGTAGCGATGATGCTTAGATACACATATAGACGCCTTAGGTTTAATATGTTGTATCAATTTTGTCCTTGTTGTTATGTTATTCCCATGTATTGAACATTTGGTTATTTAAATTTTCATGTAATGTTTGACAATTTAAAGTATGAAATGAAAACGGTTTTGATTTAATTATTGTCACAAATAGTGTTATGTGTGATGGGCAATCTTTCTTGGGGTGTGACATTTTAAGACGTATCAAGGTGGGTATCAAACAGTATTGAGAAACAAGCCATTTGTGGGATGTTAATGTAACGCCCAGCGTCCCTAAACTTTAGGATTTTGTCAAGATTAGTCCCTGAAGTTTGTCTATTGTCACTTTAGCCCCTAAACTATGTGGAAGTCTATGTTATATACTGGAAATGCCTAAATCTACGTATGGAATGTCTATATCTTTGGAATGTTTATATCTATATGTTTGGAATGCCTAATTCTATGTTTGCAATGTCTAATTCTATGTTGGAATGCCTAAACCTATGATGGAGTGCCTAAATCTATGTTTGGAATGTCTAAATCTATTTGGTACTTGACTCTTTGGACTCATGAAATTTGATTCTTGGTTGAACGAGAAACTGGAGCCTTGTCACTGTCGGAATCTATTAGTCTTTGGAACTTTTGATGTTTATGATGTAATCTAGTTATTCTAATACTCAATAATACGCAGCGCTTAGTCTAACTCGCAAAACGAATCAAAGACGGGAACGCGGAAAGGTTGGATTGGCCAAGTGGCAATCCGATCGGATTGCTACGCGATCGGATTACCACCCGATCGGATGACCACCCGATCGGAGGACCACCCAATCGGACTACCACCCGATCCGTGCACACTTTCACCCTTCTCACACTCCCACACTATAAATAGGAGCTGTCACATCAGTCCTTCACTGATGTGACAGCCAGCTTGACTCAGACGCACAAACACCCTTTCTCTTCCATTTTCTTGGCGATTTCGGTACGTTTTAGACCAAATCTTTGTACTTTCTTGATCTACACTTCATCCTCTACGTGATTCATCTTTGAAATCACACTTTTCACCGTGAAATCTCTCAGATCTGAGTTCTTGAGGGTGATGTCATCATGGTGGTTTGTACAAACTGCTATATGACGTCATTTCTGGCCAAATCTAGCTTGGATCTAAGGAATTTCATATGTTTTTACACTAAATCTAAGCTAATTCTAGATTTTTTTGTACCAAAACTTGAATTTATTCTTATCTTTTCATTAAACCTTCCTTTATTCGGTGGAAACCGGGTCTAAACGGACTGTAGACTTGATGCATAGTCTCAAGTCGGCTTGGATCTACATTCTTGCCGAAAAAGATGGCCGAAACACGGATTCCGACATAAAGCAGTTAAGGACAGACGACCGATCGGACAGGGGTGATTCCCATCCGACCAAGACGGTTATGTGGTAATGAGTTTACTGTTGTCGCAATACGTACCGAGCCGTCAGCGTTAACTGTGAATCTTAGAAATTTTACAAAATGGTAAATGGAACAAGGGTCGCCCGATCGAGCGGCATTCCTATCGTACAGCCGTCCGATCGGACAACCACCTGATCAGGAGACATTGTCCTCTAGTCTTGAAATCTTTCAACACTTGGAACTTTTTCAGAAGCTTGAAACTTGAGACTTGGAACCTTTGGTCGAACGGCAACCCGATCGGACAGCAATCCAATCGAGCAGCCACCCAATCAAAGGAACCAAAACACTTAACACATGGATCGAGTGGCAACCCGATCGGAAAGCAATCTGATCGGGCAGCCACCCTATCTCCCTCACCTTGTGAATCTTAATTCAAGTGGCAACCCAATCAGATGGCCATCCGATCGGGCAACCACCCGTTTCTCACACACATATCACCAAATCGACTTGCAATCCGATAGGATTGCCATCCGATCGGCCAGCCATCCGATCCAGTGACTATTTTCGACACTTTACGCAATCTCGTTATTCTGCCCGACTCTTATCCTATTATAATCTAACCAGGCTAATACTAAAAAGAGCTCCCTTTGATCCAATAACAGTTGCGACTGTTAAGCAATCACTGTGAGTATACTCGATCCCCTTTTTACTTTAAAACTTTGGGGTGTAACATGTATTCTATATAAACTTGAATTTTTTGAAATCTAAACTCTATCCTATGTGTATGTGAAAACTTGTAACTCTTGATTCTTGATTCTTTGTGCTATGTGACGTTTAATCCAGAGTGTGTAGTTCCGCCTTAACAATAGTAGCGCTATAGGAGATGCACCTCTCCCATTATTCTCGGGGGGGTATTGTTAGGAGGATTCTAGTTTACCTTGAGTCTTGGGTAAACACCAAAGCATCGGGATACTTGGGCTATCACTCCGTGGACTGCGACACTAGCACGGCTGAAACTATTTATTTACTTATATTATGGATATGAGTTGTTTTAAATCTATTATTCTATTATCAAACTTGTATACTCGCCAATACTTTAGTATTGATATTTTAATACATGTTGCAGGCTGATAGGTTGCTTGGGAATGCATGGAAATCAAGCTAGGAGATGCTTAGAAACATCGCCTAGTTAATTTAGCCTTTTGAACAATGTGAACAGTTTGTTATGTTTGATATTTGTTGATCGTGATTGATGGATGTTTTAGACAATTATGATGAAATCTATTTAATGTCTATTGAAATATTTAGTGTTATGGAAATCTCATGAGCAATCTGAACGCTTAGTGCTCGCACCTCGATGTTTCCGCCATCGGTTGGGGTGTGACAGATTGGTATCAGAGCCATAACTATAAGGAATTAGGATAAGTAGGAATACTTGCCCTAGTCTATAGTTCTAGGAACTTTGACTCTTATTTGTTGTTTAAGACTTATGCATTCTACTGTACCTGCTTCCTAGCAGCATATATTCCAGCCAAACTTACATGGCGTTCCTAAGGCTAACATAATATACACTTTATACTTGGAAAACATTGTTAATCGGTGTTTGTATTTTCGCACGAGATTTGCCCGCAAGTCAGGAGTGACATCCAAACCTTGATGGAAAATCTCCGTATAATTCTAGTAGGTCTTATCTGCGGATAAGTACCAACGCTATTAGGGCACGATGTTGTCAAGTTAGAGGTGAAACTCAGACCTTGATAACTAGTCCCACTCCTTGATTTTTATGTCTCGCCAAAGTCTCGTGACTTCCGATCAATTGGGTACGTGAAATGACTAAAAGGAAGAATATCGTAGGCCTAACATCGATGACGTATTTGTCTAAGTAAGCCAAGACACGTTACCTCAATTAGAAAGGAGTCCGAATCGCTTTGGTTAGTCACCGTTCCTCTAGCCGGAACAATCCTACGTTTTATAAGCCTATCTTTTATGTTATCTCAATTTTATGTATGTGGTTTTAAACTCGATTCTTCGATCATTTGGGTATACTTTTACACAAATCACACGTGTGTCCGCAATCTAAAACGTTAACTCTAATCTCAGAGCAAACTAAATTTAAGAAAGTTTATCTATCTGATCAATCTATGTGATAATGTGATTGTAAGACACTAGACGTAACATGGCATGGAATACGAGGGAAAAGTGACGTGTCCGAAACATGGTGGATAAGCCGCTAGTACTTCCTATATATAAGTGTTTCTGGCATGTTACCAACTTTCGTACCAAGTGCCATGCGAAACTTAGTGTCTGTTGTTGAATTCCAAGACTATGGAAGGCCTATTTATGTTTTCTATGCGAAATCTATGTGAAATCTATCGTGTACTCTAGTGAAGTCTATGTGTAAACTACGTATGTGTGGATTGAGAAACAGAATACGAAACGTAGCCTAGCGCCAAAGACAAGTAAGAAAGTGGCATGTCCGAAACATGGTGGATACGCCGCTGGTACTTCCTATATATAAGTGTTTCTGGCATGCTATCGAACCTTCGTACCACGCGCTAAGTGAAGTTCGTTGTTTTGTAGGCTCGGGTCGAGGTTGAGAAGTCTATATGGGTAAATCTACGTTGTAACTCTATTTGGTCAATCTATGTGGATCAGTTGGGTCAATCTATGTGGATCAGTTGGGTCAATCTATGCTATATAATTGACTAGTCTAATGTTGTGGTTGGTGAAGTATGACACCGATGACGAGGGGGACGTGGCATGATCGAAGCATGGTGGATACGCCGTTGGTACTTCCTATATATAAGTGCTTCTGTCATGTCGCCGAACTTTCGTAATACGTGCCATGAGGGATTTCGTTGGTTGTGAGTTGATAATACTAATCTATGCGAATCTATTAAAGTCTATGGAAAGTCTACTGAAATCTATGGCAATCTATTGAAGTCTATTGAACTTGTTAAAGCCTATCTGAAGCCTATCGTAATCTATTGAAATCTATGATGAGTGTGGATTACGACATGTAACATGACATCAAGTACGAGGTGGAAGTATTGTGTCCGAAGCGTGGTGGATACGCCGCTGGTACTTCCTATATATAAGCGCTTCTGACATGCTGCAAAGCTCCGTACAACATGCCATGTGAAGGTCGTGAGTTGTGGTGTAAAATCTATTGAAATCTATCGAGTTAGTCTATGAGGAGTGTGTTATTTGGCAATTGCGACACGTAACATGACGCCGAGTACGGGGCAGAAGCGATATGCCCGAAGCGTGGTGGATACACCGCTGATACTTCCTATATATAAGCGTTTCTGACTTGTTGCCACGCTCTGTACAACGTGACATGCGAAGGTCATGGGTTTGCGGTGTCTATGTGAATCTTTCGAATCTTGTTGAACCTTTAGTCTATCTTGTGCGAATCTATGTTAACCTATGTTAATCTAGACTTATACGATACTCTTGTTGGATCTTTAGGATGTCTTCTCGAAAGCTATCCGACACTCTCAGGAAATCCAGGGAGAAGTCTCAGAAAAAGATGATGTCATTCATGGCCGACCAGATTGCTCGAGTCGTGCCAAAGATCGTCTCTGAGCTCCAAGGATCAAACACTCCTCCATCCTCTGTGGACTCCAAGGCTGAGAAGCAAAAGCCTACAAAGTTCAGCTACAAACATTTCATCTCTTGCAACCCTAAGCCTTTCATGGGCAGTTATGGGGTGACTGCCATGCTCGAGTGGTTTGACAGCATCGAAGTTACCTTCATTAACAGCGAGTGCCCAGCTCATTTAAAGACTAGGAGAGCAACTGGAATGTTCCAAGGCAGAGCGTTGGAGTGGTGTCGAATGAGAGAAACATCCATTCTAATAAAGAAGCCTATGCTCTCCCATAGGCTGAGCTGCGAGAACTCATGATGCTCGAGTTCTGCCCTCCTCATGAACAATTGAAGCTTGAAGAAGAGTTTTGGCATTTAAAGTAGGTTGGTGAGGATAACCTGGATTATACTACCAGATTCAAGCAGTTGAGCTTGATTGTTCCTCACTTGGTTTCTGCACCCAAGCAGATGATAACCAAGTACATCAATGGTCTACCTCTTACCATGCGTGATTCTGTTGAAGTAGCTCAGCTAGAAACAATTGAGGAAGTCTACCGTCTCGCAGCTAGTCTCAACAACAATCGTGTGCGTGATAAGCAGTTTGCTACCCCTGCACCTTCGAAGTCTGCGAACCAAGTCACCCAGCAGCCAAGTGGCAGCAAGAACAAGAAACGGAAGTCTCAGGGTTCGGGGTGCAATGCCATTACCCCCGCTGCAAACCCTGCTGTTAAACCTGCTCCTGCTACCACTACTGCTAACCTTGCTGCTCCTGAAGCAAAGAAGTAATACACTGGGTCTTACCCCAAGTGTGCAACTTGCAACTTTCATCATCCTATTGCTTCTGCATGTCGTCTGTGTACCAACTGTAATCGCTATGGTCACACGACTCCCTACTGCCATCAAGCTAACCCAGCCTAGCAAGTTCAACAAGCCCCAACTCAGGCAGCTTTATCTGCACCTCCAGCTCCTCTACAGAATCCAAAGTCAATCAATGTTATTCGTGCATGCTACAAGTGTGGAGGTACTACTCACCTCCGTAACCAGTGTCCTCAGCTGAACCCAGATCAACAAGCAGCCGCTCGTGGACGAGCATTCAATCTCAATGCTAATCAAGCTCGCAACAACAACGACGTGGTGAATGGTATGTTTCTCGTTAATAACCTTTATGCTTCGATCCTATTTGATACTGGTGCCGACAAAAGCTTTGTGTCCGTGGAATTTAAGTCTTTGATAAATTGTACACGCTCTAAGTTACCTGAGCCGTTCTCTGTTGAGGTCGCCAATGGTAAGTCGATTCTTGTTAATTCTATCATGCGTGATTGTTCCCTGATTCTTAATGATCACGTTTTCTCTATCAATCTAATACCCATGCACCTGGGTAGTTTTGATGTCATTATCGGTATGGATTGGTTGCGTGCGAACCATGCCGAGATTGTTTATCATGAGAAGCTTGTTCGTTTTCCTTTACCGTCCGGTGATATCCTAAATGTCTATGGAGACCGACCTTCGAAAGGACTAAGGCTGATATCATGCACACAAGCGAGCAGAAGTTTACGTAAACAGATCCCTGCCTTCTTGGCCCAC
Source organism: Helianthus tuberosus (assembly GCA_030545235.1). NCBI lineage: Eukaryota > Viridiplantae > Streptophyta > Magnoliopsida > Asterales > Asteraceae > Helianthus > Helianthus tuberosus. The sequence continues at coordinate 10,568,623 of CM060433.1, read as the reverse complement.
GTAGTGGAACAAAAGGGCAAGGGGAAGGACATAAACGATGTTCCAGTTGTGTGTGATTTCCCTGATATCTTTCCTGAGGATTTACCTGGTCTTCCTCCTCCTAGATCTGTCGACTTTCGTATTGATCTCGTACCTGGTGCGACTCCCGTCGCCAGGGCTCCCTATCGTCTTGCACCTTCCGAGATGCAAGAGTTATCTAGCCAACTACAGGAATTACTCGATAAGGGTTTTATTCGTCCAAGTACCTCTCCGTGGGGTGCTCCCGTATTATTTGTCAAGAAGAATGATGGTTCCTTCCGTATGTGTATCGACTATCGTGAACTTAATAAGCTTACCGTGAAGAATCGTTACCCTCTACCTCGCATCGATGACTTATTTGACCAACTACAAGGCGCGTCCTGTTTCTCTAAGATCGACCTATGTTCCGGATACCATCAGCTACGTGTCCTCGAAGATGATATTCTGAAAACTGCGTTCCGTACCCGATATGGGTACTACGTGTTTGTGGTCATGCCTTTTGGTTTGACCTTATGAACCGTGTTTGTAAACCCTATTTGGATCGTTTCGTTATAGTCTTTATTGATGATATCCTTATTTAATCCAAGTCTAAAGCCGACCATGCTCACCATCTACGTCTTATGCTTGAACTTCTACGTGGTGAACGTCTATATGCTAAATTTTCTAAGTGTGAATTTTGGATTGATGAAGTGCAATTTCTTGGCCATATTGTTAGTAGTCAGGGTATTCATGTTGACCCTTCTAAGATCGAGGCAATGAAGAATTGGAGTACGCCTAAATTCGTGTCTGAGATTCGCACTTTTCTAGGATTGGCGGGTTATTACCGCCGGTTCATCACGGATTTCTCTAAAATCACCGTTCCTCTTACTACTCTAACCCAAAAGGAGAAACCTTTTGTTTGGGGTCCTGAACAAGAGGAATCCTTTCAAGCTCTTAAGAACCTTTTGTGTAATGCTCCTGTTTTAATTCTACCTGATGGCAATGACGATTTTTTGGTATATTGTGATGCCTCGAACCGTGGATTGGGCAGTGTGCTCATGCAGCGGGACAAGGTTATCGCTTATGCCTCTCGTCAGCTCAAAGTACATGAGAAAAACTATACTACTCACGATCTGGAGCTTGGTGCGGTTATTTTTGCGTTAAAGATATGGTGACACTACCTTTATGGCACTAAGTGTGTGGTCTTCACCGACCATAGGAGCCTTCAACATATCTTTGACCAAAAAGAGCTGAACATGTGACAGAGACGTTGGGTGGAACTACTTAACGACTACGACTGTGAAATTCGCTATCATCTTGCAAGGCGAATGTAGTGGCCGACGCTCTTAGTCGTAAGACTCATGTCAAGGCTATTCGTATCTCTAGTGATCTTCATGCTTGTATTCGTGAAGCGCAGTATTCGTCAGCTAATGAAGGAAGCCTATCTGTTGAAGTTCTTGGTGTTAACGTTAATCAACTCGAAACTAAATCCGATGGTCTTCAGTACTATCTAAATCGCAACTAGGTGCCAGATCGCGACAACCTCCATGAGCTCATCATGAACGAGGCTCAGAAATCCCGTTACTCTATCCACCCAGGCGCTGAAAAGATGTACCATGATTTGCGTATAACCTACTGGTGGCCTGGTATGAAGAAGGATATTGCTGTATATGTTTCTAAATGCCTTACCTGTTTGAAGGTGAAGGCTGAACATCAGGGTCCCTCTGGACTTTTAGAGCAGCCTAAAATCCCCGTTTGGAAATGGGATAGTCTCGCTATGGACTTTATTACTAAGTTACCCCGTACACCTGCCGATCATGACAGTATTTGGGTGATCATTGACCGTCTAACTAAATCAGCCCACTTTCTTCCTATTCGTGAGGATTATAAAGTGGAAAAACTTGCTAGGATCTATACCGATGAGATTATATGCCGTCATGGCATCCCTCTTGACATAATCTCTGACCGTGATGGTCGTTTTACTTCACGTCTTTCGCAAACATTTTAGTCCGCTATGGGTTCGCACTTGAATCTTAGCATGGCCTTTCATCCTCAGATGGATGGACAGACCGAGCGTACTATTCAAACCCTAGAGGACATGCTCCGTTCTTGTGTCATCGACTTTGGTGGTAACTGGGATGTACATTTACCATTGATAGAATTCTCGTACAACAATAGCTATCATTCCAGTATTCAGATGGCTCCTTTCGAAGCTTTGTATGGGCGGAAATGCTATCTCCCCTCAGCTGGCATGAGGTTGGGGAAAAGCAGTATACTGGCCCTGAGATTATTCAAGAGACAATGGTCAACGGATAAGATTCTTCAGATCCGTGATAACTTGATTAAGGCTAGGAGCAGACAAAAGAGCTATGCTGATAGAAGGCGCAAGCCTCTGGAATTTGTTGTTGGTGACCGAGTTCTACTCAAGGTATCTCCCTGGAATGGAGTCGTTCTTTTTTATAAAAAGGGAAAGCTCGCTCCTCGCTATGTAGGTCCTTTCGTGATAATTGAAAGGATTGGCAAGGTGGCGTACAAACTCGACTTGCCACAAGAACTAAACAATGTGCACCCGGTGTTCCACGTGTCTAACCTACGTAAATGCCTAGCCGACGAGGAACTGCAAGTTCCCCTTGAAGACCTGCAAATAAATGAAGTTGTCTAATTTGTGGAGAAACCGGTCGAAATCATGGATCAAGCTGTCAAGCGTCTGAGGCGCAGCAAAATTCCCATTGTTAAGGTTCGATGGGAAGGAAAGCGTGGCGCCGAATTCACTTGGGAGTTGAAAAGTGATATGAAGGCCAAGTATTCGCAGCTCTTCGAGAAGTCTCCATCTAAGATTTCGGGGACGAAATCTCCTAAAGGAGGGGAGACTGTAACGCCCATCGTTCCTAAACTTTAGGATTTTGTCAAGATTAGTCCCTAAAGTTTGTCTATTATCACTTTAGCCCCTAAACTATGTGGAAGTCTATGTTATATACTTGAAATGCCTAAATTTACGTGTGGAATATCTATATCTTTGGAATGTTTATATCTATATGTTTGGAATGCCTAATTCTATGTTTGCAATGTCTAATTCTATGTTGGAATGTCTAAGCCTATGATGGAGTGCCTAAATCTATGTTTGGAATGTCTAAATCTATTTGGTGCTTGACTCTTTGGACTCGTGAAACTTGATTCTTGGTTGAACGAGAAACTAGAGTCTTTTCACTGGCGGAATCTATTAGTCTTTGGAACTTTTGATGTTTATGATGTAATTTAGTTATTCTATTACTCAATAATACGCAACGCTTAGTCTAACTCGCAAAACGAATCAACGACGGGAACGTGGAAAGGTTGGCTTGGCCAAGTGGCAATCCGATCGGATTGCCACCCGATCGGATTACCACACGATCTGATTACCACCCGATCGGATGACCACCCGATCGGAGGACCAAAAGATCGGACTACCACCCGATCCGTGCACACTTTCACCCTTCTCACACTCCCACACTATAAATAGGAGTTGTCACACCAGTCCTTCACTGATGTGACAGCCCTGCTCAACTAAGACGCACAAACACCCTTTCTCTTCCATTTTCTTGGCGATTTCGGTACGTTTTAGACCAGATCTTTGTACTTTCTTGATCTACACTTCATCCTCTACGTGATTCATCTTTGAAATCACACTTTTCACCGTGAAATCTCTCAGATCTGAGTTCTTGAGGGTGATGTCATCATGGTGGTTTGTACAAACTGCTATATGACGTCATTTCTGGCCAAATCTAGCTTGGATCTAAGGAATTTCATATGTTTTACACTAAATCTAAGCTAATTCTAGATTTTTTTGTACCAAAACTTGAATTTATTCTTATCATTTCATCAACCCTTACTTTATTCGGTGGAAACCGGGTCTAAACGGACTGTAGACTTGATGCATAGTCTCAAGTCGGCTTGGATCTACATTCTTGCCGGAAAAGATGGCCGAAACACGGATTCCGACATAAACCAGTTAAGGACAGATGACCGATCGGACAGGGGTGATTCCCATCCGATCAAGACGGTTATGTGCTAATGAGTTTACTATTGTCGCAATACGTACCGTGCCGTCAACGTTAACTGTGAAACTTAGAAATTTTACAAAATGGTAAATGGAACAAGGTTCGCCCGATCGAGCGGCAATCCGATCGGACAGCCGTCCGATCGGACAACCACCTGATCAGGAGACACTTGTCCTCTAGTCTTGAAATCTTTCAACACTTGGAACTTTTTCAGAAGCTTGAAACTTGAGACTTGGAACCTTTGGTCGAACGGCAACCCGATCGGACAACAATCGGATCGAGCAGCCACCCGATCAAAGGAACCAAAACACTTAACACATGGATCGAGTGGCAACCCGATCGGACAACAATCCGATCGGCCAGCCACCCTATCCCCCTCACCTTGTGAATCTTAAATCAAGTGGCAACCCGATCGGATGGCCATCCGATCGGGCAGCCACCCGTTTCTCACACACATATCACCCAATCGACTGGCAATCTGATCGGATTGCTATCCGATCGGACAGCCATCCGATCCAGTGACTATTTCCGACACTTTACGCAATCTCGTTATTCTGCCCGACTCTTATCCTATTATAATCTAACCAGGCTAATACTAAAAAGAGCTCCCTTTGATCCAATAACAGTTGTGACTGTTAAGCAATCACTGTGAATATACTCGATCCCCTTTTTACTTTAAAACTTTGGGGTGTAACATGTATTCTATATAAACTTGAATATTTTGAAATCTAAACTCTATCCTATGTGTATGTGAAAACTTATGACTCTTGATTCTTGATTCTTTGTGCTATGTGACGTTTAATCCAGAGTGTCTAGTTTCGCCTTAACAATAGTAGCGCTATAGGAGATGCACCTCTCCCATTATTCTCGGGGGGTATTGTTAGGAGGATTCTAGTTTACCTTGAGTCTTGGATAAACACCAAAGCATCGGGATACTTAGGCTATCACTGCGTGGACTGCGACACTAGCACGGCCGAAACTATTTATTTACTTATATTGTGGATATGAGTTGTTTTAAATCTATTATTCTATTATCAAACTTGTATACTTACCAATACTTTAGTATTGATATTTTAATACATGTTGCAGGCTGATAGGTTGCTTGGGAATGCATGCAAATCAAGCTAGGAGATGCTTAGAAACGTCGCCTAGTTAATTTAGCCTTTTGAACAATGTGAACAGTTTGTTATGTTTGATATTTGTTGATCGTGATTGATGGATGTTTTAGACAATTATGATGAAATCTATTTAATGTCTATTGAAATATTTAGTGTTATGGAAATCTCATGAGCAATCTGAATGCTTAGTGCTCGCACCCCGTTGTTTCCGCCATCGGTTGGGGTGTGACAGTTAACTACCGAGGAAAAGAAGACTAGAATAGAGCTCCTCGTCAAGGTTAACAAATTGGTGTTCTCTAAAGTGAAAGATCTTCAACAAAAGGCCCGTGCCAATTGGTTAAAATATGGTGATGAAAATAATGCGTATTTTCATAAAATTATCTCAGTAAACTTGGCCAAAAACAGGTTAAATGGTTTGAAATTTCATAACAGGATGGTGTCTGATCCTGGGGAATTGAAAGTTGAGATAAGGAATTGGTTCAAAAACCAATTCACGCAACCGATTAGACGCAGGCCCGATTTTAATGATAATGGGCTGCCTAGCTTGTTGGATCACAATGGGTTTATTCTTTGTGAGCGGTTCACGGAAAAGGAAGCTCTTATGGCTGTAAAAAACTGTGCGGTGGGAAAGCTCCGGGCCCAGATATTTTTTCGCTGAAATTCTTCAAAGTGTTCTGGGACAGATTCAAACACATCATCCTGGAGATGCTGAATGAATTCCATACGAGTGGCAAAATCAGCGACGGATGTAACTCATCCTTCTTTGCCCTTATCCCTAAATTGAATGACCCTCAAGACATTTCTCACTTCCGTCCGATCTCATTGGTGGGTTCAATATATAAAATTATTGCCAAAGTCCTGGCGAATAGACTCAAGTTTGTCATTAATGAGATTTCATTTACTGAGCAATCGGCTTTTGTTGGCAGCCAAAATATTCTGGATAATCCTCTCATTGTGAGCGAAACAGTGGCGTGGGCAAAAAAATCCTAGACTAAGTTGCTTATTTTTAAAGTTGACTTCGAAAAGGCCTATGATTCTATCAATTGGAAATTCCTTTTCTGAATGATGGAGAAAATGTCCTTTACTGAGAAATGGATCACGTGGATTAAGGGATGTCTTAAATCTGGTATGGGATCGGTGCTCGTGAACGGGTCGCCAACTAAAGAATTCAAATACAAGAGAGGTTTAAGACAAGGAGACCCTCTATCCCCTTTTTTGTTTATTATATCTATGGAAGTGATTAGCATATTCATAAACAGGGCAAGTAATTTGGGTCTTTTTCATGGTTGCCAACTTCCAAACGGTGGTCCAAATATTACCCACCTTTGCTATGCGGATGATGTGCTTTTTATAGGTTTATGGTCGGAAGAGAATGTTTTTGCCCTAAATCAGTTACTTAGGTGGCTCAATCTTGTTTCGGGCCTTAAAGTTAATAAACACAAAAGTAAACTTTACGGTATAGGGGTTAATGATAACGAAGTGGCCCGACTCGCAAGGATGGCGAACTGTGATGTTGGTTCCTTCCCGTTCATGTATTTGGGCATCCCGGTTGGAGTCAATATGAAAAGAGCTAAGTTTTGGAAACCGATTCTAGATATATTCATATCAAAACTTTAAAAATGGAAAGCTAGATGTCTCTCATTTGCGGGCCGTATGACGTTAGCTAAATCGGTCCTAGGTAGTCTGCCGTCTTATTTTCTCTCTTTGTTTGCTGTTCCCAAATGCATTATTAAAAAGCTCAAGAAGATTAGGAGGGAGTTTATTTGGGGTAAGAACAATACTGGACATAAACTTAGATGGATTCGATGGGAGCTATTGCTAAAATCCAGGAAACCGGCGGTATCGGTATTGGGGGCATTCAAGTATACAATAATGCTATACTAACCAAGTGGTTGTGGAGGATAAAAGCTAACCCAAACCAACTATGGGCCAAAGTGGTGGCTGCAATTCATGGCAGTAATATTAGTACTCATAATCCTTCTGTGATTCCTATAAAAAAAACAATTCTAGGGGTTTGGAAGGACATAGGTTCGATAGATACGGCCTTGTCAAAATTAGGAATCAATATCAAGGACAATCTGGTAGAGGATGGAACAGGATGGAAATGACGAAACGATCAAGACGGGTCTTTTTCGGTGAAGCAGGTTCGGATTGACATCGAAAAGGCTACGGAAGAGGAGGCGAATGGCAATTTCGTGTACGATTGGAACAGTTGGGCTCCTCCGAAAGCTAATTGTCTGTTGTGGAGGGCTATTATAGGTAAGATTGCTTCTAAAGAAGGTCTAATCCAAAGGGGTATACCCCTAGGCAACAATTTATGCCCCCGTTGTGGGTTATACGATGAAACCCGGACCACATTTTCGTCAATTGTTTATGGGCTCAATGCGTTTGGTGGAATATATTGGATTGGCTACGGATTAACTTCATCGCTAGCAACAATCTGAAAGATCTTATCATCCACATCAAGCAGAGTCCGGGAGATAAAGTCTGGAAAAAAATTATGTACACGATTGTAATTGTGATACTGTGGAGAATTTGGTGGGCTAGGAATGAGAAGGTGTTCGAAGAACATTTCATCACTATTAGCAAGACAGTGGATCAAATAAAAGAGGATGCGTTCCTGTGGGTTCGTAATCGCTCAAAGCTCAAGATGCCAAAGTGGGAGAAATGGAAGGCTTTTGATATTATTGATCTAATGTAATTCGTTTTCTTGGTTTGGTTTCGTGGTTTTGTTTTCTGTTTCCATCTTCTTGCTGGCTCTTTATATATATATATATATATATATATAAAGTGTGGTTGCCGTTCAAAAAAAAAAGATTTAAATTGAATATCCCCAAAATACCTCTGGTTAAAAATAGGGTTTTTGGATGGAGTTAGACAATGTGATCAAAATGACAACAAAAGGAAAAGTCAGGGACCTAGAAGAGAAAAAAAAACTATTTGGACTAAAATGACAAATTTGGACAAACCACAGAAACTAAAATGACAATTTACTCATTTAAATATTACATTTTCACTTTTTATCTTCGTTTTTTCTTTAAAAACAATGATGCATATTTATTAATTTTGTGTCTTTAATGGGTGCTATTTATTTATCTAACCGAAGTAAAAACAATGATACATATTTATTAATTCTGTTTCTTTAACTAGTGGGATTCCCCGCGCTTCGCGGCGGGCTTTCGATCAGTATCGGTTCAATTAATTGCAGCACCAACATGATACTGAGTTACCGACACACAGTATAGCAATCGACATGTGTGTTATATCGACTGAAAACCATATAAATAAATATCTATACCGGTACCGGTGTTGTTCGGTTGGTATTAATTCGGTTCGTTACACTACCGGTCTGGTACCTCCACTCGATATAGATATAGATTACGATACCAAAAAAGTATTTTATCGCAAATACAACTTTGTGTTCAACGAATTTATACTGTCATGTCGAGAAAAACTATAAAAACGAATACGGTACTGGTACCAATGTTGACCACCACATTGCGAACGCGAGGGTCGTAAAACCGTGCTAAGTAGTGAGCAAATGACGACCAAAACCAGGAAAATGGTACAAAAACGTAAATTTATACCACCATCTAACGTAAAACGTAGACAAAAGCACACGCGAACTTTTACCGCATGCTGGCTTAAAACGAATTTAAACTCCCTACATGACACAAAAACGAAAGACAAAAAACACTATAAGACAAAACCATAAAAGAAAAAAAAACTATTCATAAGACTCTTCAAGATTTGTTGTATACTAGTATATGAAGCCGCGCGTTGCGGCGGCACTTTGACGTCATTGTGTTTCTTAATTACATATATCCAAAATTAGGCATTATGAGCAAAACACTTTAAAAGTTACTGATAAGGATTTAATAATTGCTGGTTTAAACTTTACTTAAATAAAGTATCAAAAATTAAAATCCACATTGATTCATCACAAATTTTAGAGTAGAAGATTTATACCATAGACGGTGAGCTACATATTTCACCCTCCTCAACTACAAAGAGAAAGCATCATACAAATCATCATCTTCCCATTGTTGTGTTCCTTCCTTCCTTCTTCCTTTATATCCCACTCTGCAAGTTTGCTATCATTATCATAGTATTATCATAACTATGACCAACATAGATTTGACCTATAAACATCTCCGGTTCCTTTTTGCCACTGATTCTACGTTTGAAGCTAAAATATATACAAGGCAAAGTTGTAATAACTTTCAAAATGTAACAAAAAAATGGCTGACCACCTGTAACTACTGGTACTGGTTTAAAGAAATAAGAATAAAAATGACGATTCCTACTTATCAAAATAAGTCAAAATGGTTAACGGGTTGTAAATGACTTACAACAAAACTATAAACGTGATTAAAGGATTGTGGGTTGTTAAAATGAATTAAATAGTTGCAATAAATACATAACTGCCTTATATTACCTTTTTTCTAAATTATATTTGTATGTAAATGGGTCCTCATGTGTGATTTCAAGCTTTTGTTACTCTTTGTGAAATTAATCAAAATGTACCAAAACTGTTTATGTAAAGTAGTTTTGTAAAGCTTGAATATTTATCTTAACTTCATAATAATGTGCTGCTATAGAGATTGTTAGGTAATATACAATTATTCAGTTTACTACTATAGGGACATTCAGTTTTTCACAACTCTGTGATATAAGAGTATACATGTTTGACAAATTGTATCTTGTTTGTTCTGTTTAATTTTAGGTTTAGCATGAGGTATTCTTCATGGCCTATTTTCATCAACTATGCACAAATATTAACATAAAATTCAATGCAGATAGAACATATAACATGTGTAACAGCACAAATTGTCCCAAATATCATGCTATAATATATTTTTATACCTTATGTAGCAAGTTACTACAACCTATAGGCTTATAGCATTATTTAATCATTTTAGCATATTATTTGCTGCAGGGACTTATGTTTTAGAAGATTGAAGTATGTTTACATGATGTGCTCGTGCACTGTTGCTTCTTTCAGATTCTTACCTAACTAAAGCTTTTAGAATTTGAACTAAAATAAAAATCTTTCAAGTTGGAAAAGGAAAACGACTAACCTGGTCCAGTGGCCATTGAGGCATTGAACAACCATTAGCGGTAAAGGTGGAAGGTTTCTGAAGGCGACTATCGCGCCTCCTAGCGCCATCGGTTTTGGGTTCAAAGAGCGTCATGTAGTGGTTTGAAAATGGTATTCTAAAATTTGAAAATCATATATCACAAACATGACATTAAACAAGAACAGAAATAATACCTATAAATGTTTTATAGAGTTCAAACAATAAACTGGTCATTAATAAATACACAATTGCATCCTATTTCTAATTGTCGAGTTAGAATGAAAACATGCAATATTCCAAAAAAAAGCTTTTCCCCTTAAAAGCAAATCGGACATCAATAAACTACACATACGTTACAACTCTAGTACTCCTACAGTCATAAAAAACAAAGATCTACAACAGTTCAGTTGTCAATGAATCCATACAATCACAAACTTTAGTGTAATAAGAGTGCATCAATGATCAATGGATGAATGATGTTGATAAACTGAATGAAGATGGAACTACCTTAATCGTCGGAGATGATGAGTAGGATTTCTCCTTCCAATAGGATGATGTGGTGGAGATGGGATACAGTAACCGACCGGAATCGTAGTTCCCGTTTGCGACAGAACCCTATCTGAGCGGCCATTGCACGTCATCGGGGACCTCGTCTTGAAACCAAATCGGCTGTGGACCGACATCACTGAATAACTGATGGAACCGTCATCCTCCGGTCAGCAAGGTGTGGTAGTGTACATGCCAGGTTGTGATGTCACCGCCGGCGTGCCGTAAGTATTGGTGGTCGGCCGTAAGGTCGTAACTCTCCCTCTCTTTTACTTTGTTAGTCACTCTGTATCGATGGCAGAATCGTAATTTGCATCTAAATTTTGTCCAGTAATTATACTGTTCCTAAGAATCGGCCTAAATTGTTATATAGAGTAATTAGTGTTAATATTAATAATTTAAATTTGAATGGTTTGCTTAGTGCTAGAATCTCCTTATACAAAAACTCAGAATCATCATCAATTACACATTTAGAAAAACTGATCCTCCTAGAAAAAGCAAACCTTATGATATTGTATAGTTAGCACTAACTGAATGATATTAGGGCATCGTATCATAGATTTCAAAAGTAAATTTGACCCAAATCTATCTAAGCCTCGAATTTCATCCTTCAAAGAGTTAACATAAATCAAAATCAACACTCACACAGTTTCCATCCACACACATGTTAATTTCCAACTTGTTAACTACACCACAAGAATAAAATTAGGACATCATATCTTAAAATTTGACAGTAGATTAGCCCCACCCAAATCTATTTTACAACCTCAAATTTAGGCTTCGAAGAGTTAATCTTGCATAACCGATCAAAATCAAGACCTCAAAATTTCCATCCATATTCATATACTAATCCTAAATTTATCAACTACATGATGATTATAATCTACAATCTATCACAACCGAAAATATAAAAAACCAAAATATACAGTATACATAAAATCATATGAGACTAATTACGCACAAACAGGTACCTGAACGATTTGCTAGTCATGTACATAATCGATTTGAACAATATCCGGCGGAGTAGGTTGCAGAAACCCTACAAAGGTTGGTAAGTGACAGCTGGCGGAGGATGATTTGCAACTCTTGAAACCGACTCCAATAATAAGACGGTTTGCCCGCGAAATCGACGCCTCTTCTCTTGCCTTCTTTGACCATAATCTGTGATCAGAGATCGGAATCGGAGCAGAATATTGGCAGGATATTCCGATTAATCGGCATATGTGCTGTGTAGATTGAAGAGATGACGCGATTTGAGAACATGTAATTCGAAATTGGGTCTGGAGACAAAGAACGACGATGGGGCTGGGCCTGGATGTTTTCAATGGTAGGATGAAAGACCGGCAGATGCGGGTAATGAAAACCTAGAAACGTGAACTGTTCTTAAGGTGTTTCAACAATTGTTATTATATAAAACTAGTAAGGAATTCCGCGCTTCGCAGCGGGTTTCGTTCGTAATAAGAATGGTTGGTATTCTCGTATAATTTTCAAACTAATTTACTATTACAACTAATATACCAATTTATAATGACCAGTTGACTACACACAAATGAATTGACATTAAAATAAGCAATTAACGGTAAACAATTTGAAAATGACATTTTAATTGATCTGGAATATGATTTATTTTGTATTTTTTCAAGTAAAAAGAATTTATTAGAAATACGAATTATAAGTTAATTATATAAATTGTATCAAACTATTTTTATCAAATAACTAAATGGCAACCATATTTATATAATAATTTTGTTTAGTTCAGTTTCTAAATTTTATTATAAAGCGCCCAAATGAATTTAGCCAATTTACCTTTGCCTCACATTTAATTATAGAATAAATTAAGAAGGCACCTTACCTCACCTCACCTCACCTCTACCCAATCAAATGTTAAAGTACAATCTTTTTACATATTTCTTTTCTTGTATCAGAAAATTGTGAGTGGTCAAAAGAAAAATCAAAGAATGGCACTAATGTAAATATATTAAAAATGGGGCTTCTTTGGATACTATAGCCAAGAAGCTACCCAAAATCTAACTTATAATAAAAGACACCAAATAATGTCACGTGGCATTTTCTCCTTCAATATCATAAATTTTATATATAATTATTTAATAGATTTAATAAAATTTTTTAATATTAATATTAATAACTAATATATAGATATCATTTATTTTTATAATTATCTTTATCTAAGATTAATAAATAACTTCAGTTTTGCAATTTAGACCATTTGTTTTTTTTACTTTTAACCCAAAGTTTTTCATCTTTTGCAATTTAATCCCAACTTTTTTTTTATTTTCAATTTTGGTCCACCATACTTATCATATTTCCTAAGTTTTTCGTTTCGTTTAACATTTTTTTCCTATATTTTTTCCCGTTTGACTGACCCGTCGCAGCACATCTATTTTTCTCTGTTTAACAAGTTTGACCAACGCGCGGGTACTGGATTGACTTAGTTATTTTTTCTATGTTTTACGTTTCGGTTTAATTTCTCAGCAACGAGCGTTCGTGATTCAAAGATTTTACGTCTGCTTTTCGCTAGGCGTTATTTTTTTCGCTTTTATTTAATTTGTTTTTACGAGCTTTTCCGGTGTTGGTGGTCGCTGACAGTGGTATAGCATTGGTACTACTTGACACAGTTTATGACAACCGCTACAACGCAGGAGCTTAATACTAGGTATAGTATTGTTAGATGAGGGACTTTCTCTCTCTTGATTTTCTATGTAAAAATGGAATTGAGAAGAAGATTGATCTTTAGTTTATTTAAAAAAAATTAATACTAAAAGGAGTTAAATGACCAAGAAGCCCTCACATGTTTTGCATATGAGGTGATTTAACCAAAAAATTTAACAGTGTTAGTCTTAAAGGTTGATCCCCGTAACAAAATATCAAGTAAGAGGTTGATTTTTGTGCATTTTAAACTAAAAGGTATAAAGTGCAGTTTTAATTATAGATAAAGGTTGATTTATGTAATTTTGTCTTAGCTTTATAGGAGAAGGATCCGTTAGGAACCACCTTTTATTGTGGGAACCGCGAGAACCAATGTGAACAGAACCAAAAATACCTAAAAATAGCTAAAATACACACAAAAAATTTTTTTAAATATTTTTTATTAAAAAATCGCTACATTTAGTAGCCAATTTTTTTTTAAATATTTTTTTTACTACTAAAAGTAGCGATTTTAATGTAAAAAGTATTAAAAAAATTTGGGTGTCAAAGGAAGAAAAGATTGCTAAATGCGATCTGTCACTCCTTGCTTAACTATTGACTCTACACCTTGACTTGTAATCTATTCCTTTACTTTATGTACTTTAGTTGTATTATGTGGGGTATCTCTAATGATCGCAGTTAATTGCATGTTTAATCGCTAATCGCATCGCTATCACATTCGCAACTGGAACCTGTGATTCTGTATATTGTTTTACGTGTGTGTGCTACTTATGTGTTACTTGTGCATGTTTATATTATGTTTGTGGTGATTAATCGAAACGCAATCGCAACTCTATCGCAATGCAATCTAACCGCAAACGCTAAACGCAAGTTTATTTATGTTGTTGTATGTTAGTTAAATTATTTGTGTGAATATTATCTAAATCTATCGCATCGCTTAATCGACACTCGCTTAAACGCATCGCAACGCTCAACGCACAAAACGAAACAACGAAACTCAACTCGCCGGAGACACTCGATCGAATGGTCATCCGTACGGATGACCATCCGATTGGACTGCCCTCCGATCCATCGCACTACACCGCCTCTTCTTCTCCTTCACCTATAAATAGCACCTTTCATATCACTTGAACAGTGATGTGACAGCTCTTGTGCGACTCTTCGACTTCTCAGCCTATTTTCTCTCGATTCCTCGCGATTCTTGTAAGTTTTTTTCTTAAATCTTGTACTTCTATCATCTACACACACTTTTTCATCATTTTCACCTTTGAATCTTCACTTTTCACCATGAAATCGGCTGATTTGAGGTGTTCTAGGATGATGTCATCATGGGGTTCTTATGAACTTCAAGATTTGACCTCATTCCACCAAGAACAACTCAGATATAAGAGATTTCAACATGTTTAAACACTGATTTCGCCTAAATATAAACATTTTCAAGATTTGAAGGATTGAAAGATGTTTTCATAACTTTTCTTTCAACTCTTTTACACTCTTGCACTCAAAACCGATAGAATCGGAGCTCATTCAGGCCTTCCACTCTTTCTCTAGTGATGTGTCGGTCTGAGATCTGATTCCTATCAACGAGATAACCGACTTAGCGGGTTGAACATGGACAACTATCACGAACAGTTAACTGATCGGGCTGGGGTGACTCCCACTTCGATCAGATGACTTGGACTTGATGGGATTCCCGTTGTTTAACACGTCGTCATACCGTCTCGGTCAAACCGCAAACTTTTGAAACTTAACAAATTTCAAAACGAGTAAGTCACCAAATGGACTGCCGTCCGATCGGATTGCCGTCCGATCGGATTGCCATCCGATCGAACGACAATCCGATCGGATGACATTTGGTCTTCAACACTTAAACTTTTTACAACATTTTTAATACATAACCAAATCCAGCGAATGGTCATCCGATCGGATGACCATCTGATCGAATGACCATCCTGTTGTGAACTTGTTCTCCCTGAAATGTCTCGCTGGACGGATCGCCATCCGAGCGAACGGCCATCCAATCGGACGACCGTTCGATCGAACAACCTGAAGGTAGAGATACTTCTCTGTTTTTTTTTTTTAAAATGCTACAACAAAAAATTCAAAGCCATCATACACAAACACATCCATCCCAAACGAATGACAATCCGACCGAATGGCCATCCGACCGGATGACCATCCGTTCGGATTGTCATCCGATCGAATGACCATCCGTCCGGATTATCATCCGATCGGATGACCATTCGTCACTTGGTTCACTCGTCACCGATTGACGCACCGTTCATCGCTTATGCTATCGTTCTGTAACCAGGCTAACTTTCCAGCGCTCCCTTCAATCCAATCCAAGATGGTGTTTATTTATTCAACGCAATCTGTGAGTATACTCGAACCCTTTTTATTTTACGCACTTTTGGGTGTTACATACGTTACTTATTCAAATCACAATTAACACGCAACGCAAACACTTTTATATGCTGACCTTTATTGCATGTTATACGTGTTATTCGATGAATGTTTGTATGTTATGTTTACACAGTGATTGTTGCCTGACACCTTAGCAACGATAGTACTATAGTTTGGACTCAGCACCTGTCGTGGACAAGGGTTGTTAAGGGCTTTACTTCACGTGTCCCAGTGGGGATATGAGTTGCGCATTCTACAACTCGCAGTCACGTATGTGCATATTTCATTGTCGATAACCTACTAGCTTCACCTTGCTACATGTTACATGCTGGTTATGCGTAAAACGATTTCGCTATCTGTTAAAGTATTAAACTTGTATGCTCACCTTTACACTATGTGTATTGACCTCTATTTTAACGTATGTGACATGTGTTTGAAATGCTAGGACACTTGCTATGTGGGAATCAAGTAGGAGAGTATAGAAACAAAAACAATTTAATTTTATGAGTTGTCGGAACAGCTTTTATTTGTCTTTGAGATGCTCTGTCTGTAATAATTATTTTACTGAATATGTTATGGTATGGGACGTAACTTAAGAATATTTGGTAATATTAGTTGTTATGGATTTCTCCTGGACAATGTGTTTCGCTCAGTGCCGCACCCCGATGATTCCGCCATCGGTTAGGGTGTGACAGATTGGTATCAGAGCCATAACTATAGGGAATTAGGCAAGACTCGACCTAGTCCGGGTCGATGTCTTAGAAATGACCTAGACTATAGTCTAAGTACCAACAGACCGACTTGTGCTAACCCAGAAGGGGTTTGTACGAGCTCACTACTACTGCTCTCGTTCGAACTCTTAAAGGAAAGGCTTAGTGGAACTGTCAAGCTCTGTACGAACACGCCCTAATCTATCGATCTTTCCTAAGGCTAGAACCGCACACCATTTTCAAAAATGAATGAGTGATTAGATCGAGACCAGGTGTGAAAACCGTAAACTCTCTATTGGATCGCTTGTTCGGCACGATTTTTACTTTAAACGCGAGAATTTGGGTTGAAATAGGAGTGAAATCCGTACTTTGACGCAATTTTCTCTCGCTATCTCGTGATTCTATCACACAAACAGGAACGCAGTTGTTAAGTGAGGGGTGAAACCCGAACCTTGATGACTTCTTCTGTTCCCTATTTTGGTTTTACAAAACTCTCACCAAAGTCTCGATGGATTCCAATGACTCGAGAGCGTGAATGACCGAAAGGATGCGTGCCATTCGCCGTATGTCGGTGATGGAGCACAGTCTACTAGGCCAAAAGGGCTTCGAGTACGTCCTTGAGAATAGTCGAACCACTTTGGGTAGTCGATGTCTATCAAGCCGAAACAATCTATTTTTCGATTTCAAGCTCGCAATCGCTAATTTTATGTGTTTTGATTCTGAGCCCGCAATCACTGACTCTGTGATTTATTGCTTTTTATATGGACTGTTATGTTATTTACGTGGTTTTATATGTTTATTTGTTTCGGTTTTTTGTGATTTATACGCTTTTTGCTGTTTGCTTTAATCGACACGCACAACTCGTACTGCACATCTATTTCAACACGCTAACAAATCGCCGCTACGCTATGATCAAATCGCATGTTACGTTAATCGCTTATGTTATACTACTCGCTATGCTACTCGCTGTGTGCTCGCTAATCGCAATTGCTACTCTCGAACACGCGAACCTTGAATAATAGGTGAATACGTGCAATATATGTAGGTGGATAGGTGCAAAATATAGTGTGGTTCTGTGGACTACGTGTTTATGTGCTTACGTGCCTATGTGGATTATGTGCCTATGTGTTTATGTGTTTGTATGTGTTCCTGAGCTTTATATGAAGTAATTTTAGAGCAGTGCGAGAGACTATATTATGGTTAATCGAATTTGTGTTTGAGTCCTATGGCGATGTCTGTTGCAGACAATGTCGTCATTTGGATCACGTCACTCTCGCGCCGCCCGAAGAAACCATGAGGACAAACGCGTCGCTGCCCTCGTCGCTAAGCAAATGGCGAAAGTTATTCCTCAAATCGTCAGTAAGCTGAATGAGAATACCAGTAAGTCCTCTGAGTAATCAAGGACTGACTCGCCTAAGGGTACTTTCAGCTTTAAGCAGTTCAAGGCCTGTGGCCCAAAAGACTTTACGGGCGAAGACGGACCTACCGCGATGTTTCAATGGTTTGATTCTATCGAAGTCACGCTCCGTCAGAGCGGATGCCCTGAACACCTACGAACTGTCAACGCTATCGGCGTCTTCCAGTCCAAGGCTCTGGAATGGTGGACAGCCGAATGGAATAAACGTGGGAATGATGCAGCCTTTGGGCTCACTTGGGAGGAGTTGAAAGACCTCACGATGAAGGAATTTTGCCCACCTCACGAGCTCCAGAAGCTGGAGAATGATTTCTAGCATATCAAGCAAGACGGTAGTGATAACGCCGGTCTAACTGCCCGCTTCAAACAGCTGAGTATCATTTGTCCAGGCCAGGTGGCAACACCTGACATGACGATCAAGAAGTATATCCGTGCTTTACCGAATTGTGTTGCTGACTTCGTGCAAGCCGCGAAGACGACAATAATTGAAGAGACCTACCTACTCACTGCTGAGATTAATGATAAGCGAGTTCTCGCTGGGTACCTCAAGAACACTCTGAAGTGCCTTCATCAAGCTACCGCCGCTCGCACCGCTGAAAACCCCGCACCGCAAGCTTCAAAGTCCTCCCGCCGCAAGAGAAAGAACAACAACAAAAGTAGCAAGAATTGCGCTGTCACAGCTGCCGCTCCGCTCCAAGCAGTACCTGCTCAACCGCAGCCTCAAAACCGCCAAGTAACGGCACCGGTAACAAATGCACCGCTGGCTAAGCGTGCATATACTGGTCCTCACCCCGCTTGCCCTACCTGTACTTATCATCATCCCATGGGGATCGCATGCAGGTTTTGTGTTCATTACAACATGTACGACCACTTTACTACCAATTGCCATACTGGTCCACGCCAAGCTCCAGCTCAAGCTCAAGGTCAAGCTCCTGCACCACAAGCTCTCCTTCCTGCTCCTCAGGGCCAACCAGCAGCTCCTACAGCCGCGATCCACGCTAGAGCTTGCTTTGCATATGCTGATCTCAACCACTTTGCAAACATGTGCCCCAACAGAGTGGTGAAGCAAGAGCCACAACAGCAGTCTCAACATCAACAGCAGCAGCCTCAGCAGCCAGCAGCCCGCGGACGTGCTTTCAACATCAACGCCCGCCAGGCTCAAGAAGATAACAGTGTGGTTAATGGTACGTTCCTCGTTAATGGTACATATGCTTCGTGTTTATTTGATACTGGAGCCGATAACTGTTTTGTGTCGTTAGAATTCGAAAAGCTCCTTAATCGTAAGCGCGCCCATCTCCCTACGACGTTCGACGTTGAAGTTGCCACTAGAAGAACCGTTGCTGTTCATTCTGTTCTACGTGATTGTACTCTTGAACTCAACAATCACGTCTTCCCTATCGATCTCATTCCGATGCAGCTTGGTAGTTTTGATATTACAGTAGGCATGGATTTTCTTCGTGAAAATCGTGCTGAAGTTGTTTGTTTTGATAAAATGATTCTTTTCTCGCTCGCTAATGGTGATCAACTTTGTGTCTACGGTGATGTCGCATCGAATAATCTCAAACTCATGTCGTGTGTCCAAGCGAGCAAGTATCTCCGCAAGGAATACAAAGCTTTCTTAGCACACATCGTAGTATCGGAGGAAAAGGAAAAGAAGGCAAGTGATAAGGTGCCTGTGGTTCGTGATTTTCCTAAAGTCTTTCCTGATGATTTACCTGGTTTACCCCCGAGTCGTGATATTGATTTTCATATTGACCTCATTCCTAGAGCTAACCCTGTTGCTAAAGCTCCTTATCGCCTCGCTGCGTCCGAAATGCGGGAACTCTCGAGTCAACTCCAGGAATTACTTGACAAAGGCTTCATTCGCCCTAGCACCTCTCCTTCGGGCGCACCAGTTCTTTTCGTAAAAAAGAAGGACGGGTCGTTCCGGATGTGCATCGACTATAGGGAGTTGAATAAGCTGACTATCAAGAATCGTTATCCCCTGCCCCGAATCGATGATTTGTTTGACCAATTGCAAGGTGCTACGTGTTTCTCGAAGATCGATTTACGCTCAGGCTATCGCCAGTTACGAATCCAGGAGGAAGATATACCGAAAACCGCTTTCCGAACCCGATACAGCCATTATGAATTCGTAGTAATACCCTTTGGTTTAACCAATGCCATTATGAATCGTGTGTGCAAACCATTTCTTGACCGCTTCGTCATCGTATTCATCGACGACATCCTTATCTATTCGAAGTCGAAAGCCGAACACGCGCAACATCTACGTTTGGTTCTCGAACTACTCCAAGGGAATCGAATCTATGCCAAGTTCTCCAAAGTGTGAATTTTGGCTGGAGGAGGTTCAATTCCTCGGTCATATCGTCAATAGTCAAGGTATACACGTCGACCCCACGAAGATCGAAACTGTTAAGAGTTGGGTTACTCCAAAATCACCATCCGATATTCGTTCGTTCCTCGGATTCGCGGGCTATTACCGTTGTAGGATCGGTTTTTGACTCCCGAACGATTGCGTATCGACACGTGTGACGTGCGGAATCCGTACACGTGCGTGGACTGAACACAAGAACCGTAATATAATCATGATTCTATTGATAGAACTGAAAAGATACAAGTACCTTGAATTACCTTCTGCCTTTCTCTCTCTACTTCCTCTCTCTAGCTTCTATGCTCTCCAATCTCCAAAATGGCAAAAGTTCTAAATGAAAACCCTAAGGGTCCTATTTATAGGCCAAGGAAATAAGGAAGATTTCCTTATTTACAATAATGCCACCTTGCCCTCTTTTATCTAATATTACAATATAATCATGTTTTCTACTAAATCTTGCTACGAACTCTATTGACGGAGGCGATAGACATTACTGCACTAACAGGCTCCCCATTGGATATTGCCGCAGTCAATCTCGTAGTGTCTTGTCTTTCTCTCTATCTGAGTCTTCTTGAAGCTTTAACACGTCTTCAGCAACACAGACTCCCTCTTGCTCGAACAGAATCCCCGTGGATCTGTCTTCAGCTTCAGCTTCTCCCCCTTTCGGTTAGACTCTATCTTCAAGATCCCCCTTTCGTCAAGCTTCCGTCCTTTTGGGATTAACCACCTGGCTTTCCGATTACAAGCTCCTCTTTGCGTCGAGCTCGTCTTCAGACTCCCCATTAGACTCGGCTATCGAGATCGTAGTCTGGCATAGCATCTGTAAATCTTACACATTTATAAGTGAAAATGTTTTGAATATCCAGGAATGAAAACCTGGCTCTCTCAGCATAAGCTGAAATATTTCGACAGTGAAAGCATTTTCGGTTTTCCAGGAATGATGACCTGGCTCTCAAACACTTTTAATCAAGAACCTGGCTCTAAATATAAAAATATGAATATATCCAGGAATACTTGACTTTCTCCCCCTATCAAATTACTTTATAGATTTGACGGTTTAAGAATCCAAGATCGAAAACTGGCTCTTTACCACAGATTTTCACAACTTAAGAATCCAAAACCTTCACGATTTATCACCCAAGTCCAACTTAATGACCTTGAAGAAAACAGAAACTGTTTTTGATTTTTTTGTACAAAAACTTCAAGTTTCAAATTAATGAACTTGTTTTATTCTTAATAACACGATCAGCATACTTAGATTTTGAAACTCAGCTTTCGGACATCGGTTCTCGAAAATAAAGTAGAAATCAAAATCTTTTTGTAATTTTCTGAAATGTAATGTAGTAAAGAAATATTTACAAACATATTTACAGACAATATTTTTGTTCGAGTTCGCGTCAGAGGATCATATCAGTTTATGACAAATCACTAGCACCGTTGAGCTTTAAATCACTTTAAGTTCTAAACGATTCCCTTAAATTGTCAGTATACTGATGCACTTAAATTTTCACACAAAGTTCAACTGATTCGAGATACGAAATTTAGTGTTTTAAGGACTTAAACTTATTCGTGTGTCCCACCTCAGAATATACTCCTGTATCAAAATTCCCTAGATTCAGTCTTACAGGTGAATATACCAATTTGATATTTGTTCTCTGGGTTAGTGCGAGACCTTGAGAGCTCAGGTATGAACTTCCGTTCAGTCAAAGTATAACAACCCACCAGAATATTTTTGACACCCTAATATATTTTAAAATGTCCCAATATGTCCTAAAATATACCCCATACGTAAAAACGGACCCCGAGTACCTTAATTTTTATTAAAATTAATTAAAAACAAGAAAATAGGGGTTCTGGCGGGCCGCGACAGACTTCAGTTGAGTCTACGCGGGCCGTGAGCACCTGGGCAAGTGACGCAGCCCTGAGCTGCCACATGTCCTGCCAACCGTCGAAGCTATACCGGTGACTAACTCACCTACGGCCCTACCATCCTACGTCGCGGGCCGCGAAGGAGTTCCCTTCGGCTTACGCGGGCTGCGAGAGAGTCCAAGATCACAACGATAAATAGGGGCTGTTGACATTTGTTGTCCGACGCTCACACACACTTTCTATCTCGAAATTCTGCATAGATAAAGCAATTATCGGGTATAATACCCCCTAAGTAACGAATTTATGCTCCGTTGTAAGTATCATAACCCCTGGATACGTGTAACAACCCTCATTAAAAGTCCTATTTATTTAATTAATTTGACCAATAGGAAACCCTAATTGAGAAACCCAAGTGATTTTGAACAAACCCTAAAATTTTCATAACAATCAGACTCAGGATCAGGGCCCCTAAAACTCAGGGGGGGTATTCCCTACTTGACGATTATCTTCATATATCGCTGTAGAAATAGAAAATTAATATTCCGTCGACTCAGCTGAACTCCAAACACACGTGGCAACCATCTGAGTATATGTAAGCAGTCGCGCCGCGCGACGACCAAAAGGGTGACCAGTCGCGCTACGCGACTGGGTCAAATTTCTTGTATAAATAGGGGTGTCTGGGACTTGAATTCTGGCTTTTGAACGACGATAAAATTCGATTCACACACTGAGTTATCGTCCGTTTACTACCAAACACCCATAAATCACTAATTAGTAGGGGGTGCTGCTACGATACAGGGTATTAACTCAATCGCTGCTACGATTCATTGTCCGATCGATGGAAACTATCCGATGGATGTTTAAGCGCTATCCTTTGTCATTAGTTGTGATTCTGACAGGATGTTGAGTACCACCCGAATTGGGGGGGAAACTCTGTCCTTCGTTGTGAATCCGATGGATGTTTAAGTGATTGCACTTTGTCATTCGTTGTGAGGGTTTTAATCTCGTGAGTTATCGTAAATGCTGTATTAAGTTACCTACCTAGTTCGTGTGCATTAGGTTATAAGGCTAAATCAATAGGCTAAGCTCTGCCTGTATAAATTTGCAAGGATTATCTATAGACTAAACTTTGGCCGTATGAATCTGCATGATTATAAAGTGAGTCATTCTCTTTTTATCAAATTACTTTCAAAATCATGTTTATTTTCAAAGGTTATAATTACAGTGATTAAGTTTATGTAATCACCAAGTTACCGCCGGTATGTGGGGTATTGTGCACATTACTACTGTTGTTGTCACTTTAGGTGGGCGAACCTAATTAGTGATATTCGTCATTCATTGGGGCAGCCAATGGTGATATGACCACAGTCACCGAAATGAGTCGAGTGACAAATACTGTGGGTAGTTGGTTTGATATCAGAAACATTGTAATCTCTTAATACTGTGAATTATAACAAACGAGTCGTTTTAGAAAAATGAATGATTCACTCAGTATTTCCCGCTGACAAAACCTTTTTCAAACATGTTTCAGGTAATTACAGTAGATTGAAGTAAGAGATGGATACGGCACCAAAAGGCATCAAGAAGTGGCTTATTTTATTAATTAAATCAAATTAAGAAATATTGTTTTATGTAATAAAATTTATCTTTATTAAAGCTACCTTTATAAAACATGGATTTATTCCATCTATTTAATAAATAAAATCCGGTGTTTCTAAACTCTGATAATTTTTCCTAACTCACGGTCCTGATAAAATTTCCGCTGCAACGTTTTCAAAATAATCACCGGTACCGCTGGGCTGTTCGCGACTCCTGATTCCGTCCAGGGTGACAGAAGGTGGTATCAGAGCCACTGCTTTAAGTCTTTAGGTGTTGTAATAATAGTACCTAAGTTATATAAAAGAGTTAGGAGATTGCTGTTAACTGGTAGCACACAGGATAGCAATTAGACTTGAACTTAAGAAAAGATGCCTTAGTATTAGCTTCACGATAAGCTAAGTACTTGTGTAAATAAATATGATGGATCTTGGTGAGTTCATTTCTCTTTTCTCACAGTTTGTGAGCCCATTCTCTTTTCTCATAGTTTTTTATCACCTTTTTGTGATACAATTATATTTACAAAGGCTTTTCAAAATCCTAAAATGTTTATCAGTTATACTTACAGTGATTAAAGTTATATATTCTATAATAACTGCGGGTATGGGAGATTTTATACATTATTTGATTCTCATTATTATTTGCCATAAAGTTAGTCAATATTAGCATGACCACAATCACAGTGGGAATTATGCCCAGCAACCATAACTAATATTATTTTAACATTAAATCATTAATTAATTTAATGTATGTTTGAGATAAAGTTAAATGGTGTATACCATAATAAATTAGTCAATTATAATATATTATACTATATGAAGATTATATTTTTAATCACGTTAATATATTAAATAATGATCTTACAATTATTTAATTAACATATTATATTTGATAAATTATAGTAGTTTGACATCAAATGATATATGTTATTCTCTGGGTCAAATGGTTTTGTGCCATAAGTAATATATTTGATAAAGTAATATCACGGGACAACTAAGTTCAGAATCACTAGTTGAGAGAATGATCAACAGTGACATGACCGAAAGCACTAGTTGAGAGAATGATCAACAGTGTTATGATTAGAATCACTAGTTGAAAGAATGATCAAATTGACACTGTCACAGGAATCATTTAGTAATCAATATAATAATAAAATATGTTATGGAAATACAAATTTCCTTAATTCTGAATAAAAGCTCTAATAAGATAGGCACTTTTTGAAAAAGATATTATTTATGGGAAATAAAAAATTTTCTCCAGCAAGACTGGGTATGATGTAGCAGACTCTCCAGTTTGTCCGGATATACTAAAGTTACTTTCCCGGCGAGAACCGGGTAAGAAGGTATATAATATGTCAGCAAGTGACAAGATTTCCCTAAAATAAGTATCATGATCTGATATCTGACTGGTTTTTTTGGAAATATGAATTTGTTAAAAACATTGACCTGATAGATGGTATGTTTATTTCAGCATGTGAAATATGTGATTATATAAATATGTATATCTATAAGGAATTCCAAAAGTCAATTTGGAATAAAGCATAAGCATCTGTGTCTAGATTTCTTTATTAGGAATCTCTTTTCCGATATTAAACATTATTTCGTTTAATCATCTGTCTCGTAGCTCGTGTGATAAAATAAACAAAGGAAACCCATTAAGTGAGGATACCATCAAAAGTATAAAGAATTTCCAATGCGTTACCATAGATTATTAGCGCAAGTAAGAAGCATGTAAAGTAATGATAAGGTACAAGAAAACACATGAAAATTTAATTATAAATCCACAGAAGTTGAAGTATATTACACACAACTTTCGAGGCAAGACCTTTTGAAAATATAAATTGGGCACGATGACACCAATGTTAAAATTCCGTCAGTAAGAAGAACTACTAATCAAAAAGAGGCACTTTGCCACATGATCCTACAAAATGAATATCTCTAAGGTACGCTAGAACAGGATTTCATAAACATCCGTGCACAGTCTAATCAGATTCATAATTATTATCACTGAAAAAGAAGTCACATACTTTTGCAAATTCCCTATTTCATTTTTCGACATTCCCTGATAATGTCACTTAACAACAGTTATCACACGAAATTCCGGATATAAGTTCCTATATTTCTTTCGTTGAAATTTTGACTTTTGCATATAATAAATTAACTTTCGTGTTTCTACTTTCCCTAATGGTCATCATACCAGGAGGATTTATTTCATAGTAACGAATATTGAATCATTTCATTTCTTGGTAAATCCACACGTTACACATGCACCGATTTGTTGTGCATGTGGTTAGTTTAATTTCTGAATTCCACTGGAGGGCTTCATTCTAATTTGTCGTTTTATCCAAACTCAAATATCCTTTAGTTAGAATTAATTTTGGCATGGTAAACCGCATTATTGTTAAACAATGACTCTTAATATCGAGTCAATAAATTTTTGAAAAGACTCAATTTTCTTTGGCATCCATGGTTTCTGTTATGACCATGTCTGAACTTTCTTATTTAAACTCGTTTTGTTTAAACCGAGTTCAATTGTTTAAACTTGCTCGCATTACATATTCAATTCAAAGTTCCATATGATGAATTAAAACCATCATATTCAAAATAATCCTAACAAGCATTTTAATTCTCTTGAACTATAACATGCTTGTGTGATTCTCGACTTCACTAAATCATTTCTATGATCACAATCACTTTGAGGTAACATTTTCACAAAATCTGAAGATTGCGCTAATCTCGGATTTAATCATTTAATTATTTATATTAAATCCACTTTGTTTTTATTCTATACAAGGAATCTTAAAATAATCATGTGCTCAAATAATGATACCCAAATTCATATTTCGGTATATCTCTTAATAATTATTACAATATCAATCGAGCTTTTCGTAATATTTATTGCTCTATCATCGTTTAATTGATTATATATGGAATTACCTAATTTACAAATATAGTATTACTATATTTTAAACCATTGCTGTAAAGAAGTTATATTTTTATGTTTGAGGTATACTCTTATTTAAAATTATTGTTTAGTTATTTATTATTGATAATTTTATTATTAATAATAATATATTAATAGTAGTAGTATTAAGATTATTTTTAAATACTAAGGTTATTATCAAAGGCAAGTATTGGATAGCCTAGCCTTAGTTAGGCATGGACTGATCACCTATGCTTAAACAAGGCAGCACTAACCAATATCCACCATGATAATGACTAGTTAATATATATAAATTAAGTCATCATACTTATTTAGTAAATTTTTAATTATATATGAAAATATACATACTTTGGAGAAGACATATTTTCACAAAATAAAAGGGACAAATAAAACATTATAAATAATAGTGATTTTTTTTACAAAAAAATACTAAAATATTTTGTAAACATAATAACTTCATTACGGAATTTTGTAATATATATTACATAGTAAAAAAAAAGTTAATTTACATAGTATAGTAAAATACTAAAATAATATTTATTTAAAAGAAGTAACCATTTACATATAAGTAAAAATATGTAACAAATAATATATATTACATAGTATTTATATTTAATATGTAAGAGATGATTCAGGTAGGAACACCAATAATATATATTATACTTGCTTTACAAAACGTAGTATAATAGTTGGTCATGTCAAAACAACTTGTGTTTTTATATTTCAATCTCTAGGATATAGTATGAAAAATATGGTCACTAATAATGTATTATCACATTGTTTTACAATTAAAACAACTTGAAACTTTAAACAAGGATACACTAACTCTATTGTCTTTTGGTGTATCTTTGCAATTCACTCATTTCAACACATTGATTTTCTCATATCATAATTTAATATTTGACAAATCATTTTTCATGCTTTTATTTCATTGGAACATGTCAATTCCAAGTCTTCCTCAGTTGTCAATCAAAGTAAGCTTTCTTTTGACAAAGAATTTTTATTTGATTCTAAAAGTCCTTCACATTCATTTTAAATATCTATCTTTTGGCTTGAACCTAGTCACTTTGGAAATTATATCATTTCATTTCATTCGTTTGTCATCGATTTCTTGAACTAATTCAGTTGAACCATTGAAACCTACTTAAGATACAACTTATATTCACAAAATTCGATATTTTAAATTTTGTGTCATCTACCCTAAATATTATTTTTATTAACTAAAATGTAACATAAGTCTAAAAGAAATATCATAACCCAAATACACTTGGGAACTGGAATCTGAGATAAAGAAAAAGTATTCCTACTTACTTCAGTAAATCTCGAGGACGAGAATTTTATTAAGGTGGGGAAAATGTAACAACCCTCATTAAAAGTCCTATTTATTTAATTAATTTGACCAATAGGAAACCCTAATTGAGAAACCCGAGTGATTTTGAACAAACCCTAAAATTTTCATAACAATCAGACTCAGGATCAGGGCCCCTAAAACTCAGGGGGGGTATTCCCTACTTGACGATTATCTTCATATATCGCTGTAGAAATAGAAAATTAATATTCCGTCGACTCAGCTGAACTCCAAACACACGTGGCAACCATCTGAGTATATGTAAGCAGTCGCGCTGCGCGACGACCAAAAGGGTGACCAGTCGCGCTACGCGACTGGGTCAAATTTCTTGTATAAATAGGGGTGTCTGGGACTTGAATTCTGGCTTTTGAACGACGATAAAATTCGATTCACACACTGAGTTATCGTCCGTTTACTACCAAACACCCATAAATCACTAATTAGTAGGGGGTGCTGCTACGATACAGGGTATTAACTCAATCGCTGCTACGATTCATTGTCCGATTGATAGAAACTATCTGATGGATGTTTAAGCGCTATCCTTTGTCATTAATTGTGATCCCGACAGGATGTTGAGTACCACCCGAATTGGGGGGGAAACTCTGTCCTTCGTTGTGAATCCGATGGATGTTTAAGTGATTGCACTTTGTCATTCGTTGTGAGGGTTTTAATCTCGTGAGTTATCGTAAATGCTGTATTAAGTTACCTACCTAGTTCGTGTGCATTAGGTTATAAGGCTAAATCAATAGGCTAAGCTCTGCCTGTATAAATCTGCAAGGATTATCTATAGACTAAACTTTGGCCGTATGAATCTGCATGATTATAAAGTGAGTCATTCTCTTTTTATCAAATTACTTTCAAAATCATGTTTATTTTCAAAGGTTATAATTACAGTGATTAAGTTTATGTAATCACCAAGTTACCGCCGGTATGTGGGGTATTGTGCACATTACTACTGTTGTTGTCACTTTAGGTGGGCGAACCTAATTAGTGATATTCGTCATTCATTGGGGCAGCCAATGGTGATATGACCACAGTCACCGAAATGAGTCGAGTGACAAATACTGTGGGTAGTTGGTTTGATATCAGAAACATTGTAATCTCTTAATACTGTGAATTATAACAAACGAGTCGTTTTAGAAAAATGAATGATTCACTCAGTATTTCCCGCTGACAAAACCTTTTTCAAACATGTTTCAGGTAATTACAGTAGATTGAAGTAAGAGATGGATACGGCACCAAAAGGCATCAAGAAGTGGCTTATTTTATTAATTAAATCAAATTAAGAAATATTGTTTTATGTAATAAAATTTATCTTTATTAAAGCTACCTTTATAAAACATGGATTTATTCCATCTATTTAATAAATAAAATCCGGTGTTTCTAAACTCTGATAATTTTTCCTAACTCACGGTCCTGATAAAATTTCCGCTGCAACGTTTTCAAAATAATCACCGGTACCGCTGGGCTGTTCGCGACTCCTGATTCCGTCCAGGGTGGGTCGGGGGCCCTGACAATACGTATTAGATACGCTTCCCGATTGATCTAGGGTTCCGTAACGGCTGTCGTGGTACTGCCCGACGTAGTCGTGGGAATGCCGTCTCGGGGAGGGTATTACTAATGTTAAAATGGGTTATTATACTAACACGTGTGCATTTGTGTAATTTATAGATTGTCACTAGGAAACCCATATAGAAAACCTAAGACAACAATGTGAGTAACCTCCTTTTTGCAAATTGTTTTTTTACAAAAGCTCACAGGATTAATTATATATTAAACAGTTATTGAGTATTTGTAAGGATACAATTATCGTCGGTATGTTGGGGTTTTGTATACAAAATTTGTTACTACCTTGCGAGGAGTAACATTTCCACAAGTCGGGTTGACAGTACCGTGGGTGGTAATTGGTATGACTTGGAAACAAATGTAATTGCGCGACCGCCCTCAATACTGTACAATGGTTTTATTTAAACTTGATTAAACTGGGATTCACTCACCAGTATTTCCCACTGACA
The DNA here is from genome assembly GCA_030545235.1 of Helianthus tuberosus. NCBI lineage: Eukaryota > Viridiplantae > Streptophyta > Magnoliopsida > Asterales > Asteraceae > Helianthus > Helianthus tuberosus. Next base: position 10,538,508 of record CM060433.1, on the reverse strand, counting down.
AAATGTTTTTAAACGCGTTTCAGGTAACAAAATGTGAAAGCCAAATAGAAGCCAGCTGGACAGCACTGAAGGCTTGGAAAAGTGGCAATAAAATTACCTGAAATAAATAGATGTTTTTATTAAAGAAATTAGTGTTTATCCCTATGAAAATGTGTGTACTTAAAACTTGGGTTTTATCCCATGTGTTTAATATTATGAAAGTGTGGTATTTTACTCTGATAAAATATTTCCTAACTACGGTCCTGATGAAATTACCGCTGCCAAAATGTTAAAACAACAGATACCACCAAAACTGGCTGCGGCCTCCCGTACCCGGGTTGTTAGGGGACGAGGTTTGCGACACAAAGAGATGAAGGCTCGACTTTAGGTGTGTTCCCTTTAGGGAATCTTTTCTTCAACTGCAATTGATTCATATCTTTTGATTTTTTTCAATTTTTATGTAGAGGGTAAGCTTTTAAAGCGCGTAAAGTATTATACGAGGTCTAGGCCATTGCTTCCGCAATATCAGAAGACCGGGTATAATACCCCAGATATCAAACAGTATAAAGACCTAGTATCTCAGAATCAGGAAATCTCTCAAACAAGATTTCGGGGGTTACCCATATATCTGAGAGATGTTCCCCACGAGATAAGTAAGTATTTGATATTTAGGTTTATATCTCGAAAACAATCTACTAAGCGTGTAAAAACCTACTAGCATATCATCAGTGAGACCGTTTTTCACATTTTAACATTCCATTTCTTTAGCGTACTGTGATTGTCTACTGATGTACTATCATTTCCTCTTTTTACACAAAAACTCATTTTGAATTTTATCATGTTTTTGGCTTTTTTCAAATTTTCTAATGTTTTTCGATTTTCTGAAATTTTCTTACTCCCCCTAAAATTCAAAACCATTTAAAGAAAAATTGACAAACGATGTAGATAGCTTTGTCTCGCTATCCATTTTCTGCTTCACATGCTCCGTTTTGCAGAAAATATACCCCCATGATTTACAACACATTGATATTCGATAGTTTGAAAATCGTTTTTCAATCTTGTGAAATTAATCATGTTTGTTCCGCCGTGAGGGTTTCGGCATTTTCACTTAACATATTTTTGTAATTTTTGATTTTTGACAAAATTTAAAAACAAACATATTTTGATTGATTTTTTTTTTTCAATTTTTGACAAAATGAAAACATATTTTTGGTTTTTAAATTTTTCAGTTTTTAGGGTTTTTGAAATATTATTTATTTATGTATAGAAATCAAACAAACTCCCTGTTTTAGTTGTAGGGTTCAGCAGCCTTCTCCTCTTGTGCCAGGCTGCTTCCTCTGTTGATTTGACTTTCATCCTCTTTTTGGAGCACCTGCACATTCAACTAATTCAATTACTTGAACAATTTAGCCCAGGTCTGCTTGACCTTAGGCATTTCAACACAGTATGATTAATTCAACATCAGAAAACTTTATCATTTTCCACAAATATATTTTCATTCCGATTATCACTCACAGGAACCTTTTGTTTCTTTTCCACCCAAGTTTGTCCTTTAGACGCACTTCTTTTTTAAAAATGAGATTGGTTTTGAACATTTTGATTTTGAATAATAACTTTTGATTTCCAAAACTGATTTGGTTTTGTTGCATCAACAGTTGTTTTCCAACTTTGTGTTGTTCTAAGTCTGGGTGTCACTGGTTTCAATGATTGTTGTGAGTCAGCCTTTGACATTTTCGGCTTCCAAGTTTGCTTTGAATCAGACTTGGTTGACTTCTGAGTCACAACATCAGATTTCTGTTTTTCAACATCAACATGCTTCTTTTTCGTCTCAACACCAACAGGTTTCATATTTGGACACTTGCGAGCAAGATGTCTTATTTGATCACATTTAAAACATGTTCTCTTGGACACATCTTTGACCTGTTGTTGTTACTTTTTTTTTGGAGCATAGAACTCTTCATTAGACTGACGCCTAAATTGAAGTTCTTTCTCTTCTTCGGAACTTGTTCCGTGAACAAAGTTCATCTTTGTCTGACAATTTGGCGTTTCATTTTTCTTCTAATTCTATTTCTTTTTATAACCCAACCCAGCCTTAATGTTTTTCTTTTTGTAACCAGGTTTGTTATAAAAAGTTTTGTGACTCTTTCTAGCAAACTTTGGAATCTCAGACTTTTCAATTTCAATCATTTTGAAAACTTTGTCAATCTTTTCTGAGATCACATTCTGAATCGGGACTTCATGAACTGAGAATAATTTGTCCGATCCAATCATGGTATACACCAATCCTTTTGAATCGTCATTCGCATTTTTCTCAGATTTTGAGTTTTTCCGATAACCTTCATGAAAACTGCCTTCATTTTCATCATGTGATTTAGATTTACCTGTTTCAACCACTCTTCTTTCAAGACACTTTCAACGACCTTACCTACCACCTCTGAATCACTAGAATCATCATATTTGGAATAGGTTACGTCAATGTTATCTGGCAATGGATCAACCATGTTGAAAGCTTTTTCCACCTTCTCGTCATCATTGAACGTGAATTTTCCTCAAACGGTGGTGGAACTTGATGATACTCTTAGCCAATTCCTTTCTTGTTTTGCTCAGAATCTTTACCATCCGGTTTTAGATTGAAAATGCGTTCAAGAACATATGATGAAGCGTGATAACTGTGTAACATGTTGTTATCTTGTTCTAAATTAGCTATTTTACGATTTAGCTTAGCAACATCTTCAATGTAAGAATTTACAACTTGTTGCTTAATTGAGTACTGTCGCTTAAGCGTATCAGATGTTTCAGAACAATATTTCAATCTGGATTGAACAAGTTTCATTTGACTCTTCACATCTTCATCTGACTCTTTTGTAATGTGATAGGCCAATTTTATTGAATCATACTCCTTTTTCATTTCTTGAAAAGAATTTTCTTTTTGCAAACATTCTTCTGTCATTTTTGAAACTTTTTCTTTCAAAATTTCATTTTCTTTTTCTAAACTCTTGCATTTTTGTGTGAGCTTTTCATCATTATCTTTTAAAACCTTTTCTTTTTCTAACATTTATTTTTGAAAACTTCTTCGAATTTAGTAAATTCAATGTCTCTTGTTCTGAATTTTTTATCTTTTTCAGTACAAGCACTGCACATTTCCGTGCATTTCTTGCACTGTTCATCAATTTTATTTAAGACTTCAGATTTAGTTTTTACCTCAGTGATTGGCACCTTGGCTTTCTCTTCTGTCTGCTTCTGACATGCTTCTTTCTTTTGTTGTTCCTCAGCAGCATCATCAGCATCAATCACTTCAACCGAACTTTCAAGCTTATTCTCAGCTTCCTCTTTCTTCTTCTTCTTCTTCTGATCTTCTTCATTCTGTTGTTTTTCAGTAACAGCTTCTTCAACAACTGTTTTGTCTTCTTTTTCTTTCTCTTCCTCAGCAACCTTCTTCAAATCATTCACCAACTCATCAACATTCTTCTTCATTCTTTCTTCATCCCTCTTTTTCAAACTCGCGGTCATCACATCACGAATTATCTTGTCCAGCCTTTTCAGATAAGTTTTATCTTTTACGTTTGAATAATATTCCCCAGAAAGAGGAATTACTGCAAGAACATCATCAAAAACCACTTCTTTTCGATGAACAACAGGATCACCATTTTTGTTGATGTAGCAATCTCTCTTCTTGTCGTATCTCCCATAGTACTTTGCTTCCCCATACTCTTCATGCATTTTCTCAATTCGACAACCAGCAAAGAATCTTTCTCTTTCAGTCTTTTCTTTCAGAATTTCTTCTCGACTTCTCTCCTTTATCTCAGCAACAAATGCACGATGTTTGTTTGATGATATAGCTCTGCCATGAGCTGTGAATCGATCATCAACAAGATCATCTTCTGGAAGGAATTCGCTCCAGTCAAACCCTTCTTCATCTTGAATCACAACACAAGCTCTTGATTTCTCCTTTTCAGGATTATCTTCAATTTGTTTCAACCTTGGTGATTCCTCTCTGTTCTTGTGATAGATCGCCTTTTGATAGTAATCTTATTTAAATGGATTAGCGGTTTCTTCAACAAAAGAGTTTCTACATTCTCTTTTGAAATGACCCTTTTGCTTGAATTTGAAACAGGTCACTTTTGATTTGTCGAAGCCCAGTTTTGTTGATGGTCCACAGATTGATTGTCTACCAGTAATATCCATGAACCACTGAGCTCTTCGAATGCAGCTTGCTAAACACCATCTTAAATCAATCAGTTCCATCTCTTCTGGATCGATCTAGTCGTAATCTTCCTTTGTTAGTTCGGAATTTCCAATTTTCCCAGCTACCAGATCTTCGTATGATTCCAGAATTGATCCCAGTAGGCTCATTTGCTGTTTAGCAGCGTTGATGTTCATTGTTGGAGAATTCTTTAGTTTTAAAGCGATGTTGCAGAGAATCTCTTCAGGTTCTTCAGAGTTTGATGTTGTTGACGATGAATGATATCCTGCATCTTGGTCATAAACATAACCCAGTTGATTTCGAGTGAACATATAATTAATCTTTATCCGAAAATAGTGATCTCGAGTGGACCTTTATGACTCGAAACCGGCTGTCAGGTTTATTAAGTTATAAAAAAAAATCTGTTTTCCAGATTTCAATCCCAGAATAATGGATACGAAAACAGAACTGACTAATCAACATATGCTCTGATACCACATGTTGGATCAGTTCTGTTCTAAACATAATGGAAAACATGAAAACATACCTGTTACAGCAGACAGTGCAGAGGAGAATCTAGTGAGAGATGATGCCATGGAGTTCGACATATTTGTCAGTGTGATCTGGTTCCTCCTTAGGGTGCTGACTAATGATGGTGATGATGAAACCGAATAAGGGAGTTCGGCTATGGAGGGGAGGTTGAAATTGATGTTACGCTAATTAGGTTATCTGTCTAAGTGTGTAACTGTGTATCCCTTTAACCTCTACATAAGTTTCCTTATATAAGCACCCAAGAGGAAACCTAATTAGTTAATAAGGGTAATATGGTCCATCAACAATTACCAACTAATTATTTAGTAGGTTATTATATATTTTGATCTATATAATGTAAATGATTATAATGGCTACTACATTAAATATTAAAACATAATATATTTAATCTTACATTCTCCCACTTAGCCGAGTAATCATTTACTATGAGTATTAGATAAGCCTGATCAGGAGTTAACACTCATTTTAGCCTTAAACAAGTACTATAGCAGAGAAATACAGCCGTTGAATCATTATGCGACTCAGGACCCCCATTAGTCATACTATAGCCTTAATTTAAAACCTAATCATCATGATCAAAATACACATAAGCCCTTTGTTTGATTTTTAACTTTATTTGTCTATATGCCATTATACCGGTTGAACATATTCTAAGAGACATACAAAATCAAACTGAGGAAATTTCATTAATCATAAACATAAGCTAGTACAATATGCTAAACAAGGTCTTTGTAGGATCGTTGTATGACCCGAATGAGTCATTCAGAAGAGTTGTTTATCCGAATCAGAGGCGGAATCAATGAAACGGACGTGGAAACATCTTGATTCACTTTAATATGTCTCTATTAATGATTTGATAGAGTTACAGCACCTGGAGACAAATCGACAGCACTTCGGTACAATTTCTAATCCCGTTACAAATGAATCAGAGACACGGGTATATATAGTGTTGTGATTCCGTGCGAAATTAACAAAGTTAATTTCGTGCGGAATTAGCTTGTCTAATTCCGTGTGGAATTACCTTGTTAATTCCGTGCGGAATTACCTTACACATACACCTATCCTATTTTCTCGTACAACGAGCCCTGATCTCTCAATCCTATTACATGACATGATACATGACGAAGTCAACAGAAATAGTGCACTAACATACTCCCCCTTGGATGTTTACGAAGTCTTCAGTGTCTATTCTTTATCATGACACATCTTCAGTCTTGATCAGTCTTTTGGGCTTTCCAAATTGTCTAACACTGTAAGCATCCTTCAATCTTTATCTTCTTTGATCAGCTTCTTCAGGCTCCCCCTTTCGTCAAGCTTCCGTGCTTTAGGGATCGTCACCTAGCTTTCCATCTACAAGCTCCCTCTTGCTTCAAGCTTGTCTTCAGACTCCCCCTTAGACTCAGCTTTCGGGATCGTAATCTGGAATCTCATCTGCAATCACTCAGACATTTATAAGTAACAGCATTTTAAGCTTTCAAATATCCAGAAATTATAATCTAGCTCTTTTAAACTCTTTAACCACTCCCCCTATCAACAAACTTCCAAGATTTAGCAGTTTCAACAAAACGGATCGGAAACTGGCTTTTTAACAATATAAGCATCCAAATCCCTCACAGTTAATCATCCAAGTCCAAACTAATGACCTTGGAGATATCACAAACTGTTTTTGATTTTTGTTAAAAATTCAAGTTTCAAATTAATGAACTTGTTTTATTTTCAGAAACACAATCAGCTTACTTAGATTTTGACACTCAGTATTTCAGACATCGGTTGTCGAAAATAAAGCAGAATAAAAAATCTTTTGGTATTTTCTGAAATATAAAGCAATAAAGAAATATTTACAAACATATTTAGCATTTCAGACATCGGTTGTCGAAAATAAAGCAGAATCAAAAATCTTTTGGTATTTTCTGAAATATAAAGCAATAAAGAAATATTTACAAACATATTTACAGACAATATTTTTGTTTGAGTTTGCGTCAGAGGATCATATCAGTCTTTGACAAGTCACAAGTACCGTTGAGCTTAGTTACACATTAAGAATTAAACAATTCACTTAGATTGTCGATATACTGATCCACTTAAATTTTCACACAAATTTCAACTGATTCAGGATACAAATTAGGTGTATTAAGAACTTAAACTCATTCATGTGTCCCACCTCTTGAATATACTCCCGTATCCAGATCCCAATAGTCAGTCTTACAGGTGAGTATACCTAGATGATATCTGTAAGGGGTTAAATTGCGAAGGACCGTGAGAGCTCAGGTCAGAACATCCGTTCAGCAGAGAGATGATGGCTTCGACTTTTGGTGTGTCCCCTTTAGAGGATCTTTTCTTCAACAGCACATGATTAGCATATTTTTTCAATGTTTCATCATTTTTATGCTGAGGGTGATGCTATGTTTCAAGCAAGCAGAAAGTATTATACGGGGACTAGGCCATTGCTTCCGCAAAATCAGAAGTTCCGGGATAATACCCCAGATATCACTAAGTATAAAGACCTAGTATCTCAGAAAGAGGGGTCCTTCAAACGAGATTCCAGGGGTTACCTATATATCCAAGTAGTGTTCCCCACGAAATAAGTAAGTTTGAATTTATGTTTATATCCCGAAAAAGTTTACTAAATGTATAAAAACCTATCGGCATATCATCAGTGAGACCGTTTAACACTATATAATCATTACATTTCTTTAGCATACTGTAACTGTCTACTGATGTACTATCATTTCCTCTTTTTACACAAAAACTCAATTTTTGAATTTTATCATGTTTTTGGCTTTTTCAGATTTTCAAGTGTTTTTGTATTTTCTAACAACAATACTCCCCATAAAATGCAAAATCATTTAAAGAAAATTTGACAACCAATACTGATAGCTTTGTCTCGCCATCCATTTTCTGCTTAAAGTGCTCTGATTTGCAGAAAATCTAACATACCCCCATGATTTACAACACATTGATATTTTACAGTTTGAAAACCGTTTTTCAATCTTGTGAAATTAATCATGTTTGTTTAGCCGTGAGGGTTTCGGCGTATTCAATCAACATATAATTTTTTTAATTTTTCAAATTTTGACAAAATAAAAACATATTTTTGGTTTTACAAAATTTTTCAATTTTTAGGGTTTTTGAAATATTGTTTATTTATGTACAGAAAACGAATAAACTCCCTGTTTAACCAAACCAGGGTTCAGCAGCCTCCTCTTCCCATTGTGCCAGGCTGCTCCAACTTCCATTCTCACAATATTTGGTTTTGTTGAGCACCTGCACATTTAGACTACTTGATTACTTGAACAATTTAACCCAGGTCTGTTGAACCTTAGGCATTTCAACACAATATGTATCATGCAGTTTCGGAAAATCTTTGTCATCAAAGACTTTTTCAACTTTGTCTTTAACTTTCTCATCTTTTATCAAAGACACTTGTTTCTTAACACTCCATGTTTGACCTTTTGGAGTACCTGTTTTGTAAAAATGTGACTCTTTTTAAACTTTTTGATTTTGAACAACAACTTTTGATTTCCAAAACTCATTCAGTTTCGTCATATCAACTGATGTTTTCCAACTTTGAGTTGTTTTGAATCTGGATGTGTGAGAATTCCAGGTCTGTCTTAAATCGTACCTATTCGGGTTTGATTTCCAAGTTTGGTTCGAAACAAACTTGTTTGTGTTATACCTCCAAGTTTGTTTTGAATCAAATCTGGTTGACCTTTGTTTCACATCCTCAGATTTCTGTTTCTCAACATTTTCAGACTTCTTTTTGTCAACATCCACAGGTTTCAGATTTGGACACTTTCATGCAAGATGTCCAATTTTATCACACTTAAAACATGTTCTTTTTGAAACATCTTTGACCTGTGGTTGTTTCGTTTTCTTTTGAGCATAGAACTCTTCATTAGACTGACGTCTAAATTGAAGTTCTTTTTCTTCTTCAAAACTTTTTCCTTGAACAAAATTCATCTTTGCCTGAAAATTTTGTGTTTCACTTTTCTTCCAATTCTGCTTCTTCTTATAACCCAACCCAACCTTCATGTTTTCCTTCTTGTAACCAGGTTTGTTATAAAAAGTTTTGTGACCTTTTCCAGCAAACTTTGAAATCTCAGATTTCTCAATCTCAACCATTTTGAAAACTTTATCAACCTTTTCTGAAATCACATTCTGAATCGGGAATACAATATCTAAGAATAATTTGTCTGACCCAATCATGGTATAAACCAATCCTTTTGAATCATCATTCGAATTTTTCTCGGATTTTGAGTTTTTCGGATATCCATCATGAAAATTACCTTCATTTTCATTCTGTGATTCAGATTTACCTGTATCAACTGACTCTTCTTTCAACACACTTTCAACGACCTTACCTACCACCTCTGAATCACTAGAATCATGAGATTTGGAATAGGTTACGTCAAGGTTATCTGGCAATTGATCTACCATGTTGAAAGCTTTTTCGACCTTTTCATCATCATAAAACACAAACTTTTCTGGTGGTGTAACTTGATGAAACTCTGAGCCAATGCCCTTCTTGTTTTGCTCAGAATCTATTCCATCCGGTTTTATGTTGAAAATTCTTTCAAGCACATATGACGACGCATGATAACTTTTTAACTTGTTATTATCCTGTTCTAAATCAGCAATCTGACGCTTTAGCTTAGCAACATCCTCAATGTAGGAATTAACAACTTGTAGCTTTATTTCATAATTTCACTTATACGTATCAGTTGTTTCAGAACAATATTTCAATCTTGATTGAATAAGTTTCATTTCACTTTTTACTTTTTCATATGATTCTTTTGTAATGTGATAAGCCAATTTTATTGAATCATATTCCTTTTTCCTTTCCTGAAAAGCATTCTCTTTTTGATCACATTCTTCTGTCATTTTTAAAACATTTTCTTTCAAAACTTCATTTTCTTTTTCTATATTTTTACATTTTTCTGAAAGCATTTCATTATTATCTTTTAAAACTTTTTCATTTTCTAACATTTCTTTGCATTTATTTTTTAAAACAGTTTCAATTTTTGTGAACTCAAGATCTCTTGTTCTAAACTTTTCATCTTTTTCAGTACAAGCACTGCACGTTTCCATGCATTTCTTGCACTGTTCAATGATTTTGATTTGAGTTTCAGAATCAGAATTTACCTTAGTGATTGGCACTTCGGTGTTTTCTTCTTCAGTTTCTGTCTGATCAGCTTCTTTCTGCTGCTTCTCATCAACAACTTCAATATCAACACCAATATCACCAGGATCACCAGCAACCCTCAAATTCTCATACTTCTCTTCAATCAAACTTTCAATTTTCTTCTCAGCTTCTACAACCTGCTGTTCTTCAGTAACAGCTTTCTCAACCACTTCATTCACCTCAACTTTTTCTATCTTCACATCCTCAGCAATCTTCACACCTTCCTCTTTAGTAGCTTCAATTTTAACTTCTTCAACCTTGACCTCCTCAGCGACCTTCTTCAAATCAGCAACCAGATTCTCAATATTCTTCTTCATTCTTTCTTCATTCCTCTTCCTCAGATTCGTTGTCATAGCATCTCTGATAATCTTATCCAGCCTTTTTACATATGTTTTGTCTTTTACAATATTTGAATAATATTCGCCGGATCGTGGAATTACTAGAAGAACATCATCATGAACTATGTCACTTCTGGGAACAACTGGTTCACCTTCTTTGTTGACGAAACATTCTTGTTTCTTATCCCATCTCTTATTTCGAACAGCATTTTCATATTCTTCCTGCAGCATCTTCTCCATTTTGCATCCAACAATGAAAATTTCTCTCTCAGTTTTCTCTCTCAAAATCTCTTCTCGATTTTTCTCTTTGATCTCAGCAACAACATTTTCTTCTTTGTTTTCCTCTTTTATTTCAGCTACAAAAACATAATGTTGACTTTTTGATGAACTTCTGCCATGAGCTATAACTATATTTTCCAAACGATCTTCTTCTGGACAAATCTGGCTCCAATCAAATCCTTCATCATGATGAATTACAGCACAAGCTCTTGACTTTTCTCTGGGTTTGTCTTCAATCATTTTTGGCTCTTCTTTGCTTCAGTGGTATATTGCCTTTCGGTAATAATCATCATTGAACGGATGTTCATTTCCACCTAATGCAGAATTGTTGCATTCTCTCTTGAAATGACCTTTTTTGCTTACATTTGAAGTAGGTCACTTTGGATTTATCAAAACCCAATTTTGTTGAAGCACCACCAAGAGATTGTTTCCCTGTAATCTCCATATATCTCTGAGCTCTTCTGATGCAACTCGCTAAACACCAGCGGATGTCAATGAGTTCCATCTCTTCCGGATCAATCTGGTCGTAGTCTTCTTTGGTTAACTCTGAGTTTCCAATTTTGCCTGCAACTAGACCTTCATACGATTCCAGAACAGATGCAAGGAAGCTCATTTGCTGCTTAGCTGCATTGATGCTCATAGCCGGAGAGTTTTTCAACTTAAGAGCAATGTTGCACAGTATTTCTTCAGAATCTTCAGGACTTGCTTTAGAAAATGAATGATATCCAGAATTGTAGCTTGATGAGGTTGTTTGTGGTTCTTTCATCTTCTCACCACTGAATGCTGTCTTTGGTGAACTATCAGCCTTCACCGAAGGTAAATTGCCTTTATAATACAGACCAACATTCTGATGATGTGACGAACTGCTCATCTTGCTTTGCTTTGCTTTGCTTTTGTAACTCAAGATCATGACTCTCAATTTTTTCTAACAAAACATCAAGAGAAATTGTGTCATATAAAGCATCATTTTTCAAAATAAACACAAACGTTTGCCACTGATCAGCTCGTGGTAACGCTTCAATTACTCTGTCAATTATTTCTTCTCTTGTTTTTACAATTTCAAATCTTTCAAGTTCAATTTTTAGGTGACAAAAGCGTTCAATCATTTGTCTAACAGTCTCTCCCTTAAAACTATCAAACAAATCAAATTCCTTTTTTAGTAATGCAATTTTGTTTTTCTTGATTTATTTATCCCCCTCAGCTTTCACCCGTAAAGCTTCCCATATAGATTTCAAAGACCCATCATGACTTAATAATGAAAAAATATCATCTTGAATTGATTGTTGAATCAAAGCGATCATTTTCTGCTCATATGAAAATCTTCGTTTGTCTTCTTCTTGAAAACTTTTAAGCGGGATTTCTTCTCCTTTGTCATCAGTAGGTTTATCATAGCCAAACTCCAAGAAAAACCAACTTTCATGTGCATACGCTTTAGTCCAGTTGATAAACCTTTCTTTCCACCAGACATAGTCCTCAATATTATCAAGCTTGGGTGGTTTCGAATAAGTTCCATAAAAATTGTCATGTTTAATGTTTTCTTTGATAGTTTTTGTTATTGCTTTGGGTGTAGCATCTGAAGCTTCCACTGTATCCGAAGTAAACGCGTTGTAGAAAGTGTTGAAAAATTCTTCAGCCATGATGTGATCCTAGAGATAACAAACAAACACAATCAGTTTAATCAATATCAAATAATTTGAAATAGACTGACACTAGGTTGTCGTGAAATGATCTTGACACGAAATGAGATTTGATGCGAAATCAGCTTTCAAACGGAATTAGTCTTCAAACGGAATCAGATTTCAAGCAAAATTATAACTTCAAACGAAATTATCCTTCACTTTGGTGCGGAATTAATATTTGAAGCAAAATTATTCCTTTCAAACGAAATTCCCAAGCGGAATTACCTCTTTCACACGAGATTAGTTATTTCGTGCGGAATTACTAAACCTTTTCAAACGAAATTATGTCGTTCGTTCAAACGGAATTACTTTTTTGGCCCATTTTTGTCATTTTTACTTCGAATTTTGATCTGAAACTTTCAAGGGTTTGTTAAAACACTGTTTCACATAAGATGTGTGAAATCCAAACCATTTTGACCGTTAAAAGTTGTCCAATTTGAAAAAGAAGGTGTAGAAGACAGAAATTCAGCTGTAATCACAAAGAACTCTTCCTCCTGAGCTCTGATACCACTTGTAGGATCGTTGTATGACCCGAATGAGTCGTTCAGAAGAGTTGTTTATCCGAATCAGAGGCGGAATCAATGAAACAGACGTGGAAACAGCTTGATTCACTTTAATATGTCTCTATTAATGATTTGATAGAGTTACAGCACCTGGAGACAAACCGACAGCACTTCGGTACAATTTCTAATCCCGTTACAAATGAATCAGAGAGACGGGTATATATAGTGTTGTGATTCCATGTGAAATTAACAAAGTTAATTTCGTGCGGAATTAGCTTGTCTAATTCCGTGCGGAATTACCTTGTTAATTCCGTGCGGAATTACCTTACACATACACCTATCCTATTTTCTCGTATAACGAGCCCTGATCTCTCAATCCTATTACATGATGTGATACAAGACGAAGTCAACAGACATAGTGCACTAACAGTCTTTACTAAATCCCATATTCCGAACATGTTCTTCGTAAACCTTCGGAGGGAGACCTTTAGTCATCGGATCCGCAAGCATATCTTTAGTACTAATATACTCGATACAAAGATTATTTTCCTCAACTCGTTCACGTACGAACAAATATTTTGTATCGAGATATAAACCAGCTCCAGTCGAACTATTACTGTTCGAGAAACTAACGGCAGCTGAATTATCACAGTAACGCTTCAATGGTCTAGAAATGGAATTAACGATTTTGAGTCCAGTGATCAGATTTCTAAGCAACATTCCTTGACAGGTTGCGTTATAAAGGTCCATTTGAGTCCAGTGATCAGATTTCTAAGCAATGTACTCTGCCATCATTGTGGAAGTTGTGGTCAACTGTTGTTTATGACTCTTCCAAGAGATAGGGCCACCTGCTAACATAAAGATATCCGAAGTGGATTTCTTGTCATCTTTGCATTTGGCAAAGTCAGAATCAGAATAGCCCACCACTTCTAAATGATCACTTCTTCTATAAGTCAGTTTATAGTCTTTCGTCCCTTGCAGATATCGAAGTACCTTCTTAGCTGCTTTCCAGTGATCTAGGCCAGGATTAGTCTGATAACGGCCTAGCATTCCAGCAATATAAGCGATATCTGGATGAGTACAGACTTGAGCATACATCAGGTTCCCGACTACTGACGCGTAAGGTATCTGGCTCATTTGCTCCTTCTGAACCTCTGTTGTCGGACACTGGAATGAACAGAAAACATCTCCTTTAACTACTGGAGCGACGGAGGATTTGCACTGTTGCATGTTGTAACGTGTAAGGACACGATCTATGTAAGCCTTCTAGGACAATCCTAAGATCCCTTTGTGTCTATCTCGGTGAATTTCGATGCCAATGACGTAAGAAGCATCTCTGAGATCCTTCATGTCGAAGTTTTGCGAGAGTAACCGCTTCAACTCATGCAACGTGTCTAAACTATTACTTGCCAATAGAATATCATCTACATAAAGGACAAGTATAGTAAAGTTGCTCCCACTCATCTTGAGGTAGGTGCATTGATCCACTTGATTCTTCATAAAACCTTGTTTCTTCATGACTTCATCAAACTTGAGGTACCATTGACGTGATGCTTGTTTTAACCCGTAAATGGATTTCTTCAACTTACAGACTAGATGCTCCTGACCTTCAGGTTTATAGCCTTCAGATTGTCTCATGTAAACATCTTCGTCTAAGTCTCCGTGAAGGAAAGCGGTCTTAACGTCCATCTGATGCAACTCTAAATCAAAATGAGCTACTAGGGCCATGACGATCCGTAATGAATCTTTATGAGAGACATGTGAAAACGTCTCTTGATAATCAATTCCCTCTTCCTGAGTGTAGCCCTTTGCAACCAATCTCGCTTTGTAGCATTCAACGTTCCCATTCGGATCCAGTTTTGTTTTGAACACCCATTTACATCCTACGGGTTTGACACCGTTGGGTAATTCTACCAAATCCCAAACGTCATTTTTCTTCATGGATTCAAGCTCATCAATCATTGCTTTATTCCATTCAGAAGACTGATCACTGCTAATGGCTTCATTGTAAGAGATAGGATCATTGAGCTTTCCGGGATCCATTTCAGTCAGGTAGGTAACATAATCATCCCAATTAGTTGGTCATCTTTGCCTAGATGACCTCCTGAGTGGATTATCTTGGTTTTGAGTGTTTGATGTGCCTTCGTCATGAGGTATAATGGGTTCTGATTGTGGAGATGAATTTGGAGTTGGTGCAGTAGCTTCAGGTGCAGTAGTTGCATTTGGTACAAGAGAAGTAATCGGAGTAATGGTAAGCGACGAATCACTCCCCCCCACGTCTTGTACTTCTTGCAATTCTTTGTAAAGGTTGGTACTGCTCCCACTGACCTTGAAATCCTCCAGGAACACAACACGTTTGGTTTCAACAATACGGGTGACATGGGAAAGACAATAGAAACGATAACCCTTTGAATTATCAGGATAACCGATAAAGAAACAGGTAACTGTCTTAGGGTCAAGTTTCCTTAGGAAAGGATTGTAAAGTTTTGCTTCAGCAATGCAGCCCCATACTTTCATATATTTAAGACTCGGTTTCCTTCCTGTCCAAAGTTCATAAGGAGTTTTAGGGACAGACTTAGAAGGAACTCTATTGAGTATATGAACAGCTGCTTTTAACGCTTCAGTCCAGAGGAATAATGGTAAATTAGTGTTGGCTAACATACTGCGCACCATGTTCATAAGGGTATGATTTCTTCTTTCAGCGACACCGTTCTGCTGAGGTGTACCAGGCATGGTGTATTGGTTCACAATCCCCTGGCCCTTACAAAACTCATAAAATGGACCAGGAGCTTGACCCACATCAGTATGTCTTCCATAATATTCACCGCCTCTATCTGATCTCACAACTTTAATCTGACGATCTAATTGCTTTTCAACTTCAGCCTTATAATCTTTAAAAGTTGTTAGAGATTCAGATTTCTCCTTAATAAGATACAAGTACATGTAACGAGAATAATCATCAATAAAAGTGATAAATGAAGTATGTCCTGTTATGCCAGCGATTTGGTAGGGACCACTAATGTCAGTATGAATGAGTTCTAATAAATTAGAGCTCCTAGTGGCAACTTTCTTATTTGCTAATGTCATTTTACCTTTAAGACATTTGACACATGTTCCAAAATCAGAGAAATCGAGAGGAGGTAAGACTTCATCCTTTACGAGACGATTTAATCGTTCTCTTGAGATGTCGCCTAAACGCTTTGCCACAACATGGATGAAGTCTCTAAGTCTCGTTTCTCTTTCATCTTTGTGAGTGATTCATTAATGTTATATGACAACAAAGATTTGGAAAAATTATCATCTAGTTCTAATCTATGGAGACCACCATCCAGAATACCAGTACCATAAAGAACATAATCATAGAGGATGAAGAGTTTGCGATGACCATGGGAAACAATAAAACCGTCTATGTCTAACTTTGGTCCTGATACAAGGTTCCGAGTTACCTCCGGAACATATAAGGTATCATAAAGTTTAATACATAAACCAGTTTTCATAAATAATTGTAATGTTCCAATGGCCTTCACTTCTAATTCTCGATCATCCCCAACCTTAAGCGTTCTTTGGTTTCTTTCCAGCTTCCGAATTGTAAGGAATCCCTGAGTTGAATTGGTAACATGAACCAAAGAATCAGAATCAAACCACCAAGAATTAGCAGGAACAATTAAATTATAGGACTCAAGCATCATAAAATAATCGTTACCTTTCTTAGCCAGCCACTCCTTAAAATCAGGGCATTCCTTCTGCATGTGTCCTGTCTTTTTACAGAACTTGCAGTGGATTCTGCCTAAGGAGTTCTTAGAGCTGGAAGGTGCACTTGTATTAGGATTGGGCCTTTGTTCTTTTGAAGCATCCTTCCTCTGATGATTGTTCTTCCTTTTCTTAGAATTGGAGGTGGTGAAGTTAGCAACATCGGTAGTGCGATCCATCCTCATACGCTCTTCCTCCTGTACGCACATGGCGACCAGCTCACTCATCGTCCATTTGTCCTTCTGAGTGTTGTAATTGATCTTGAATGCTTCAAAGGACAAAGGAAGCGAAGTAATGATGAAATGAACGAGGAAAGCATCACTGATTTCCATTTCCAGCCCCTTCAGCTTTTTGGCCATGTTATTCATCATCATGATGTGCTCGCGAATGCCGCTCCTCCCATCATACTTAGCTATCACCAGCTTGAGAATAAGGGTACTAGCGTGTGCTTTAGACGTCCCCTTGAACTGCACCTCCACAGAAGCCAAGTAGGTTTTAGCATCTTCAGAATCAAGAATGGCTCCTCTGATTGCATTGCTTATGGAATGCTTCATGAACATGAGAGACATGCGGTTACACCTAGTCCACTTTTCATGAGTCAACTGCTCAGCAGAAGTACTTTGTAGAGTAAGGTCCGCTGGCTTATTCTCTCATAGAGCATAGTCAAAGTCCAGCAATCCAAGTGTAAGCATGAGAGCATCCTTCCATGCAGCAAAGTTATAACCAGTCAAAGGTGGAATCCCACAATTGGGCGCTGATAGTGGAAATAAGATGAGCAAGTTATGATACTAAGGAACAAGTCCTAATGTGATCTAAGGGCACGTTAAACTAAGGCAGGCATAAATAATGACCATTTTACATTATGAAGTTGTGATATTGTCTATTACTAACATCAAAATAATAGACTTAGTTAAAATTCTACTTAAACGAAGACAAATCAGCTTTGGCCATAAGTGTAATCATTTAAGCATGTGTGCAAAGTGGTTGTGACAAATCGGCTTTGGACAGAAATGAAACAATCACTTTAGTTATGCACTCGTTAAGTATGCTATCTATGAAGGAATTAATTCAGCTTTGGCCAGATATTAAGACATTCATGTTTAAGCCCTTAGTCGAAACCTTAGTGGTATCGAGTCGGAACCTTATGGTCTCGAGTCGAAATCGTTGTCACGAGTTATGAAGATTTGAGAACAATCTGATACCACATGTTGGATCAGTTCTGTTCTAAACATAATGGAAAACATGAAAACATACCTGTTACAGCAGACAGTGCAGAGGAGAATCCAGTGAGAGATGATGCCATGGAGTTCGACATATTTGTCAGTGTGATCTGGTTCCTCTTTAGGGTGCTGACTAATGATGGTGATGATGAAACCGAATAAGGAAGTTCGACTATGGAGAGGAAGTCGAAATTGATGTTATGCTAATTAGGTTATCTGTCTAAGTGTGTAACTGTGTAACCCTTTAACCTCTACATAAGTCTCCTTATATAAGAACCCAAGAGGAAACCTAATTAGTTAATAAGGGTAATATGGTCCATCAACAATTACCAACTAATTATTTAATTGGTTATTATATATTTTGATCGATATAATGTAAATGATTATAATGGCTACTAGATTAAATATTAAAACATAATATATTTAATCTTACACATATGCCTTGGTCCAGTTCAGAAACCTTTCTTTCCACCATGTGTAGTCTTCTATATTGTCAAGTTTAGGTGGTTTCGAATAAGTCCCATAGAAATTATCATGTTTTGTATTATCATTGATTGCTTTTGTTATTTTT
The DNA here is from genome assembly GCA_030545235.1 of Helianthus tuberosus. Lineage (NCBI taxonomy): Eukaryota > Viridiplantae > Streptophyta > Magnoliopsida > Asterales > Asteraceae > Helianthus > Helianthus tuberosus. Next base: position 10,520,272 of record CM060433.1, on the reverse strand, counting down.
TTTGGTGTAACGGTTAATGTTTCCGAAGATTCTGATGTGAACGCTTTGTAGAACGTGTTGTAAAACTCTTCAGCCATGACATACAACTCTTCGTTTTTCTCTTTCGCGTGAAACTTTGAATTTGCTCTTCGTTTATCAACTTTGAATCACCTGCAAACAAACGTTCAGTTTAAAAATGAGCAGACAGTTGGATCGGATGTGTATCCGATCAGACAAGGTCAACGAAAGTCAATTGGATGACTTTGGATTGGATCACTTGGATCGGATAGCAATCCGGACGGATTGCACTTCGATCGAACGAGGTCAACTCAAGTCAAAGGTTTTAGTGACAGCAAGGTGCCGAATGGCTGTTCGATGATTGATCAATATGCTTTGGATCGGATGGTGATCTGATGATTGGACACTAAATGTTTTGGATCGGATGGCCATTCGACGATTAGACTAATACCTCGTGGATCGGGTGGCAATCCGATACTTGGACCTGTGTAACAAACAAATAAAGTGTTTAGGATCGGCTGGCAATCCGTTCGGATTGTCGTTCGATACTTGGACTTTAAAACACTTGAATGAACAATGTGCCTTGGATCGGATGTTTATCCGACACTTGTCACACAAGATAAATGGACAAAGGCCTTGGTATTTGGATTGGATAGCAATCCGACACTTGAGCAGATGCCTTAGATCAGATGGTTATCCGAGACTTGATAACAAACAAAGTGTTGGATAGTGATCCGAGACTTGCCACTCGACGATTGTGCCACAAAAATGAAATCAACTTTCAAGTGCTGAACCTGAGCCAAAGAACTGTCTATCTTGAATACAATAATTATCACAAGCAAAATCAGTTAATCAATGAATATCTCATGTAAATGCAAGTAATAGCCGATAACTGTTTTCTGTACACATGCAATTTTCTCATGCAAATATTAATGTTGTATTAAAAATTGAGCCGACAACTATCATCATCACATGAATTCACTGTCAATCAATATTACTCGACAAAATCTATTGTACCGTTGATTTTAAGGCACTGTTATGAATTAAAGGACCAATGATAGTCAACTATCGGATGAGATCAGTTGTGTTAGGTGTCGGATAGGATTTAATATGCAAAGTATCGGATGAGATTGGTTGAGTGTCGAATAGCTATCCGACGATTGACAATAGGCTAAGTGTCGAATGGGATTTTGGATCGGATGGTCATCCGATCGGATGGCCATCCGTTCGGTGACCCTCGTGAACAATATCAGCAACAGTTAACATTTTCAAACGATTTTCGGACAAAAAAATTCTCAATATCTCACAAACCGCTTGGAATTAAGTTCTGAAAATTTGTAGGCTTGTAGATCAATTGTTTTCGCACATAATATCAAATTTTCAGCAATTTTTAACCGTAAAATCTCGTTTAATTTTGCGATTTTCTGTCAAGAACGTGAAGAAAATGACTAGAGTGAGAAATTTGACAAATCTGATGTGATTTTGACTCTGAATCTGATAATTCCTTGTGCGATTTTGTGTGTTTGATCCGTTCAATCGAGCTCCTGCTCTGATACCACCTGTAGGATCGGTTTTTGACTCCCGAACGATTGCATATCGTCACGTGTGACGTGCGGAATCCGTACACGTGCGTATCGTCACGGTTTTTGACTCCCGAACACAAGAACCGTAATATATTCGTGATTCTATTGATAGATCTGAAAAGATACAAGCACCTTGAATCACCTTTTTTCCTTTCTCTCTCTAGCTTCTAAGCTCTCTGTCACGGCACCAGCCCCGGTTTGACCCGGTCAGGAGCCGCGGGACAGGAACCCGTGGTATTTATTAATTGATGCGATAGCGGAAGATTTAACATGATTTTTTAAAAACTTGAAAATGCCCAATTATTTTATTTCATAATTCGGGATAAACCCCGTAATTTACAATAGAGGAATTTAACTACGAAATTCCCTGATTTTCAAAACATGTTTATTCATTTTATTGAGCCACCTCTTCAAGCTTGTTAGTGCTCCGTAGCACGTTTTTCTTGATTTACAGCAGGTCGCCTGAAACATGTTTTAAAAATATTTTGTCAGCGGGGAAATACTGGTGAATCATTCATTATGAACAAAACGACACGTAGTTATAAATTACAGCATAAGAGCGATTACAATGGCTTTTATCTTATTTTTATCTGGCGCCGTGTCACCTGGTGACGATGGTCATACTACTATTGGGTCTTTCCCCAAGTAGTGATGATTATCACTGTTAGGATTTATTAGCCTAACCGTGAGAAATTAGTAATGTGCACAATACCCTAATTAGCCAGTGATTCAAGATAACCATGACTTAATCTCTGTAATTATAACTTTTGAAAATAATTGGAGTATTGTAAAATACTTTTGATAAAAGAGAATGACTCACATCGCAGATTTATAATGGCAGAGTTTAGCCTACTGATTAGCCTTGTAACCTAATTTAAATAACAATGCACACGAACTAGGTTAGTAACTAATACAGCATTTACGATAACTCACGAGACTAAAACCCTCACAACGAATGACAAAGTGCTATACTTAAACATCCGTCGAATTCACGACTAATGACAAAGTATGGCCCTAATGTGGGCAGCACTTAAACATCCATTGGATAGTTTTCAATCGATCGGACATTGAATCGTAGCAGCGATCGAGTTAATACCCAGTATCGTAGCAGCATTTCACTACCGTGAATTGTAATTTCGACTTTTGAGCAGTATACTTCGTGATTTTGTTTAAGATTTTGACACCAGTGAACCGCTCGTAGCCTGTCCTATTTATAGCTGAAATTTGGTTCTCAGGCGGCCCGCGTGAGCCCCCCCCCCCCCCTTGATCCTTACGCGGCCCGCAAGGGCACCTAGTTCGTAGATTAGGGCATCCGTGTCACGCGTAGGTGTGCTACGTGGATGACACATGGATCTGGACGCTTATCCGGTCAACTCTACATTGACCTGGCCCATGTAAGACTATGCTTAACCCTTACGCGGCCCGCCTGAAGACCAGATTTCTTGTTTTCTTGGTTTTTCATGTGCAGTAGGGTTTCAGGGGTCCGGGTTTTCACTTATGGGTCGTTTTGGGACATTTTTTAAGGTCCTTACATCCTCCCCACCTTATTTAAAATCTCGTCCTCGAGATTTATTGAAATAATCGAGGATGCTTTCGCTTCATCTCCGATTCCAACTCCCAAGTGTATTCGGGTCCCCTCTTTGAATCCCATTTGACTTTGACCAGTACTACTCTTTGTGTTTGAGAAATTTAATCTTTCTGTCTTCTATTTGAAATGGTTTCTCAACAAATTTTAGCTTTTCATTCACCTCTACATCTTGAAGAGGTACTACCAGGGACTCGTCAGATAGACATTTCTTGAGATTGGACACATGAAATACGTCATGTACTCCAGCTAGCTCCTATGGTAGTTGTAAGCGATAGGCAACTGGTCCTATTCGTTGGATAACTGGGAATGGTCCTACGTACCTTGGACTCAGCTTTCCCTTCTTCCCAAATCGAACTACTCCTTTCCAAGGAGAAACTTTCAAGAGTACCTTGTTTCCAACTTGAAACTCTAACGGCTTACGTCGATTATCTGCATAACTTTTCTGGCGATCTCGAGCCGTCTTTAACCTTTCCTTTATTTGAGTGATCTTGTCGGTGGTTTCTTGTACCATTTCAGGACCTGATAATTGACTTTCTCCTATTTCTGTCCAATAGACCGGTGTTCTACACCTGCGTCCATATAGTGCTTCAAATGGGGCAGCTTCGATGCTTGAATGATAACTATTATTATAGGAGAATTCAATTAAGGGTAGGTGGTCATCCCAATTTCCACCAAAATCTATCACACATGCCCTAAGCATGTCTTCCATAGTTTGGATCGCCCTTTCACTTTGTCCGTCTGTTTGAGGATGATATGCAGTGCTTAGATTTAGTCGGGTTCCCATTGCTTCCTGGAAACTCGTCCAGAAATGGGAAGTAAAACGACTATCCCTATCTGATACAATGGAGAGTGGAACTCCATGTAAGGATACAACTTCATCTACATACAACTTGGCTAGCCTTTCCATGCTGAAGGTTTCCTTCATGGGTAGAAAATGAGCTGATTTGGTTAATCAATCCACAATTACCCAAATCGCGTCATTACCTTTTCTGGTTTTGGGTAACTTAGTAACAAAATCCATTGTTATGAGTTCCCATTTCCATACAGGCATTTCTAATTGTTGTAGTAGACCTGAAGGTTTCTGGTGTTCTGCCTTAACTTGTGAACATGTAAGACATTTAGAAACATATCTAGCTATGTCCTTTTTCATCCCTATCCACCAGAAGTTATTCCTTAAATCTTGGTACATTTTATTGTTACCAGGATGCATGGTATACCTAGATTTATGGGCTTCTTCTAGAATCTTATGTCTTAAATTTCCTTGTTTAGGTACCCAAATCCTTTTCTTATGGAATCTCCAAATTCCATCACTTCCTTGCTCTAATTCCTTTATTCGTCCTTTCATTCCTTCAGCATCATCCATGATTGTTGTTTCTTGAATGTTTTTCAGTTGTTCCATTAAATCTAACTGTAGATTTAATCTAAGAGCATGAACTCGCTTTTGCTTCTCATGATACTTACGACTTAAGGCATCTGCAACTACGTTTGCTTTTCCTTCGTGATATTGAATATCACAGTCGTAGTCACTTAGGATCTCCATCCATCTTCTTTGCCTCATGTTTAATTCTTTTTGCCCAAATATGTATTTTAAACTTTTATGGTCAGTATAGACAGTAAATTTACTTCCATACAGATAGTGTCTCCAAATTTTAAGGGCAAAGATTATGGCTCCTAATTCTAAGTCATGATTCGTATAGTTTTCCTCGTGCTTCTTCAATTGTCTTGATGCATACGCAATTACCTTCTTGCGTTGCATTAGCACACATCCTAATCCTAGCTTAGAAGCATCGCAGTAAACTTCAAAATCCTCTGTTCCTTCTGGTGAGGCTAGAATTGGAGCGTTTGTTAACTTTTTTTTTCAAAATTCTAAAAGCCTCTTCTTGCTTGGGTCTCCATTCAAACTTAACTGCTTTACATGTTAGCTTTGTTAATGGCACAACTATTTTGGAAAAATCCTTAATAAATCGTCTATAGTATCCAACTAATCCTAGAAAACTTCTAATTTCCATAGCTGACTGTGGGACCTTCCATTTGGTAATTGCTTCTATCTTAGATGGATCTACGTGAATGCCTTCGTGATTCACCATGTGTCCTAAAAATTGCACTTCTTGTAGCCAAAATTCACACTTCGAAAATTTGGCGTAAAGTTCTCTTCTCTTAACAAAGTTAAGAGTGCATGCAGGTGTTGACAATGCTCCTCCTGGCTTTTGGAATAAATAAGTATATCGTCGATGAAGACAATTACAAATTTATCCAAATATGGTTTACAGATTCTATTCATCAAGTCTATAAATGCTGCTGGAGCATTTGTCAGTCCGAAGGGCATGACTGTAAACTCATAGTGACCATACCTAGTTCTGAAAGCAGTTTTAGGTATGTCTTCTTCTTGTACCTTCAATTGATGATATCCAGAGCGTAAATCTATCTTAGAAAAATATCTAGCTCCCTGAAGTTGATCGAAAAGATCATCAATCCTAGCTAATGGGTATCGATTCTTAATTGTAACCTTATTTAATTCCCTATAATCGATACACATTCTCATTGACCCATATTTCTTCTTTACAAACAACAATGGAGCTCCCCACGGGGATGAACTAGGTTGTATGAATCCTTTGCTTAGTAATTCATCTAACTGCTTTTTCAATTCTAGCATTTCAGTGGGTGCTAACCGATAAGGTGCCTTAGCTATCGGTGTAGTTCCAGGAATTAGATGAATTCTAAATTCTACTTCCCTATTGGGTGGTAATCCTGGTAGTTCTTTTGGGAATACATCTGGGTATTCTGCTACTACAGGAATTTCTTTGAGTTCCTTACCTTTCGTGTTAATGATTACTGAAATCATATACACCATTTCTTGTTTTCTTGAATAACTGGCCAACTTCATTATTGAAATGAATTTCAGTGGCTTCCTGTTAGTGCACGATGTCTAAAGCCTACGTCTTAGTCTAGGGTCTAATATGTCAATAATGTATAGATTAGGGGGCTGAATTGTACATTTAAAGTATGTTTATAGGGTTTCGCTTGAACACCTAGTTTGTCATGTTCAAGCGAAAGGTTGTGATGATGTTTCGCTTGAGTCTGTTTCAAGCGAACTCTGATAGCCTATAAATAGGTGAGTTGGTCTCTCATTTGCAACAGTTCTGGAGATTGGTGTACTGAACTGCTGCCGAATTTTCGCGTCAGATTTATATGAGAACCAGTGTTTAAAGTGTCTTCCTGTGCTTTTCTACTCATTTCTCTTTGATTCAAGCTGTTTATTTGATTCCGCCTTATAAACAGTGGTGTTTTCACTCAGATTGACTCACTTGATCGTCAATACGATCCTACAATTGGTATCAGAGCCAGTCATGAGTAAAAATACCTGAATCAAAGCCTTTTTCTACACAAATTCTGATTTCTGGACTTTTACACGGACAAAATGGACTGATTTTTGAACATTGTGTGCGTAACTAAGTTTTAACAAATCCTTGAGAGTATCAGCTTATAATTCGACTTAAAAGTGGTAAAAATGGCTTAAAACTGGGTTTCGCTTGACCGAACTGTACTCTATCACTTGAAATTCGAGTCTTTCGCTTGAACTTTTATCATATCGCTTGAAAAACATGGCAGTTTGAAGCGAGACACACCCTTTCGCTTGAGTTACTTGTGTTTCGCTTGAAACTTTGTGATTATTTCAAGCGAAGGAATCCTTTTCGCTTGATTTGTGCCTTTCGCTTGAGATCACTTGCTGTTTCGCTTGAAAACCTCTGGGTTTTCGCTTGAGATTGCTTTCGCTTGAAAACAATTTTTTACTTGAAAAAGGTTTCGCTTGAGTGTTGCTGATTTCTCAAAAGTCCATTGTGTTCGAGTTATTGTTCGATTGTCTGAGTTTTTGAAAAGTGTGTGTTTGAAAAACTTAAAATCTATTCGGTAAAGTTCTAAAAATGGAAAACCAAGATTTTTACAACTTCTTCGCCGGCAGTGGTATGGTAGCAGGACAAACCTCGGGTAGTGTTATGCAAAACGTCAACATGGAGAACGAATTGGGAACAATGCAAAAGCCTCCCAAGTTGATGAACATAGATGAATATGCGGGATGGTCAAGCAGATTTAAGAACTGGGTCCAGGCTAACCATTTTGAATGCTGGATGAAGATAGAGAGAAAGTATGTTCCACTAGTTGATGGTTTAAATAATAAGAAGAATATTGTAAGCCTGACAGAATCAGAACAGAATGATTTCAAAGCCGAGAAAAAGATGATTAGTATTCTCCAGCAGGCTATCAAAGAAGATATTTTAGTATTGTTGCAATATGAAGATAATGCTCAATCTATGTGGAATGCATTGAAAGGGAAGTTTAAAGGTAGTGATTCCATGATCAAGAACAAGAAGGCTCTGCTCAAGAAGGAGTTTGATATTTTTACCGGTATGAAGGGTGAAACTACAAGGCAACTAATTGAAAGATATTGCCATTTGGTACTTGAGATGAATAGATTAAAAATTGAAAAGACCGATGAAGAATGGATTGATAAGTTGTCTGATGCTTTACCTTATGACGAGTAGGGTACATACCTGATGATGCTGAAGAACAATTCAGATTTTGCAAATTACAATCTTAGTTTGTTCATAGAAAAGATTGAAGCTCATGAGTTAGAATTGTTGAAGATCAAAAAGATGAATTCAACAAATGTTCAACAAGATGTATCTCTTTATTACAAAGGTAGCACACCAGCAACTACAAATCTGAGTCCGAAAATACAAACTGGTTTCATTGCTGATACAACATCAAGTTCTTCATCAAATACTTCACAAACAAACAAGTCTTCACCATTTGTCAGCTACGAGCCAAATGTCAAAGCTTCTGAACATACATCACCACAAAGTTCGACCAGCTTAAACAATCAGGCGTATGTTTCTGGGATCCAATGCAACATCGCAGTCAATATTAAGAATGGGAATGAATTTACTGAATCAGCTGCAAAACAACATATTGCATTGTTGGCTTCCGTGTTAGAGTCGTACGAGTCACTGGTAGCGGGAAAGATCGGGAATCCGGACATGACCAAAGAAGATTACGATCAGATTGACCCGGAGGAGCTTGAGTTAATTGATATTAAATGGGGCATGGCTAGTCTGGTGAGGAGAGCACAGCGCTTTATGGAAATCACTAGCAGAAATAGTCTTTCTGGACCGGATCAGAAGTTAGGATTTGACAAGTCTAAGGTAACCTGTTTCAAGTGTAAAGAGAGAGGCCATTTCAAAAGAGAGTGTCCAAACCGAGAAGTGAAAAATCATCAAAATCCATTCACGAATGATTATTACAAGCAGGCAATTTATCACCGGCCGAATCAACAAAATGTAGTTCAAAGACCACAAATCGAGAACAAACAAGAGAAAGCTCTCATTGTGAACCAGGATGACGAGAAAGTTGCTGAGGGATTCAGCTGGGATAAATACATACCTGGAAGTGATGGACAAGCTATGATGGCTGAGATAGTTGAAGTGATTGAAAGTGTTGTTAAATCTGAAGAAGTTGTTGAAGATGTTTCTGTGGATAATGTGGTTGACATTGAGGAGTTAGATGCAGAAGTTCATTATTCTCAATCTGAGCAGGAGGTATTATCCAGTTCTTTGAGATCTATTATGCCTCCTAAAATTTTTGAATCTTTTGCAGGTTTTTTTGAAGAACCGACGACTGGATTGTCTCCAAGATATGAGGAGAAGAAAGAATCTGTCGAAGAAATGATCGATGTGACAAAGGAAATGACCGAAGACACTTTGAAAGAAATTGCTGACAAGGCTCTCATGGCGAAACTGAGAGAGGTAGACACAGAACTTGTGAAACCCGAGTCTGTCGGTACCGAGTCAGTTCAAAAGGAGTCAGATAAGGAGTCGGGAATTGAGGAGACCAAAACTAAGAAAGTGTCTGAGTCAGAGTCCAAAGATGTCGGTAAACAGGAAGTGAAAACTGCTCATGAAGCAGAGGTTATTGAGAAAGTGGATTCAATGTCTGAAACTCCATGCCAAAAGTGTTTACAATCGTGCATGGAGTGTCTTGAAAAAAACACTAAGTTTCAGGAATTGAAACAACATGCTGACATGTTAAAATTTGATCTAGGACAAGTCAAAGAAGCATATGATACATTAGCCAGATCAGTTAAAATGATTAAAAAAGAAAGTGTCGAAAATGATAAAGCCACAAAACTAGCAAAAGCAACACTTTTTGATAAACAAGTGGAAGTCAATTTTCATATTGACACAATCGCATCATTAAAGAAAGAATTGGAATTGACTAAAATTGAAAATGAGCGAATCGATAAGAAATTAATGAGCTATGTTGCATCGTCCTATGTTCTTGAACAAATTGTTCCACAACAGTTCAATGCTGCATCGGTCTTTAACAGTGTTCCACCCTCAATGTGGAATCATTATACTCAAAAATATCCAGATGGGGTGGAATCTGCATTGAATCTCAAGTTGAAAACAATTGAGGATGAATTGCCAGAGAGCATTGATGTTACATTCTCTGCATCCGACACGGACAACGAGTCACAGGTCATCAAGACTGTTGTCGATCAGGTGTTAGATGAAGAGAGTGATAACTCTTAGATTGAAGTTATGAAATCTCATTCTAAGAAGTCTGTTACTGATTCTGAAGACGAGAATAACTTTTTAGATCGTTTCATACCGAAATCAGACAAGAGTACGAATGATGATCCGATTATGGTGGTTTACACTATGATTGGAACGGACAAGCTCTATTCTGATTTTGAGTATCCGATTCAGAACATTAAAATTGAAAATGTTGAAAAGATTTTCAAATTGGTTGAAATTGACATTGATGTGGTAAACAACAAAGAATTCTTTTCGAAACCTAAAAAGTCATTTGTTATGACACGTTCCAACAACTCGGGCAAAAAGGAGTGGGAAGGAAACGGTAACAAGAAAAATGGTAACAACTTTAAAAACAAAGGAATTGGTTTTGAGAAATAGATGGCTAAGAAAGTTGTTAAGCCTAAGGATAAAATGAATGATGTTTTTGTTGTTGGACCAAGTGTGAATGATGAAAAGGAATACATTTTTAGCCAAAAAGCCATTGACGATTTCAATGCGGCTAAGAAACTGAAAGAAGAGTCGTTCAAGTCAACTTTTGTCGAGTATGACAAAAGAGTTTGTTATTGCTGCAAAGAAATCGGGCACATGGCAAAACAATGCAAGAAAGTTTTCGAAAAACCTGTCGTAAAATCTGTTGTTCAAAAACCTCGACCTAAGTCACCAGTTGACAAAAAGGGTAAAAAACAAATGGTTTCACCAATCCGCATCTTGAAAAGAGGTGAATCATTGAAGTCGGAAGATAATCCGAAATCGACATTCGAGATTGGGGAATCTTCAAAGTCACAAAAGACTTCAAAGATTTATCCGAAATTTTTTTTTTTTGAAACTCAATCATGGGTGGTTAAACCAAAACAATCAGTTGAGGCGAAGAAAATGGAGAATGAGTTAAAGTTTGAATCAAAAGTCTTTAATCCCAATGTTTTAAAAATTTTTGGAAAAATGGTTAACAGAAAAGTCAAAGGGGTAAAGGAATTTTATGAATCAAAAGTGGTTGCTAATGATAATCATGAATTTGAACTTGAACTTGATAAGTTTCTTGCAGAGTTTCCCCCGATCACAATCAATCAATCAATCAATCATACCCAGTAAAATCCCACAAATAGCAGAGCTATTGGTAGGGTCTGGGGAGGGTGGGATGTAGGCACACCTTACCCCTATCCCTAGGGATAAAGAGGCTGCTTCCAGTGAGACCCTCGGCTCCAAAACACCCAGGAAAGAAAGAGAAAAAAAATATAGAACATGAGGTGTATGTGTGTGTGTGTGTATGGAGCTACCAATATAACATGAGTGGTAAAAGAGTGCATGGTAAACAAGACAAATATAACAACACAAACAGCCTATACAAATAGATACATATCTACGAGTATACACTACCCCTAAAAACACAATTGAACCCTCTCCTAGAAATCTTTAACCTTAATCCTCCGTCTCCACGAGCTCCTATCATGGACCATGTTCTCAGAGAGGTGCAATTTTTTGCAAATCCTGCCTAATCCGCTCATCCCAAGTGATTTTGGGTCTGCCTCTACTCCTCCTCCCCTCCACCACGACAGTTTCAACTACTCTAACTGGCTCTATTGTCTGCCTCCTCTTCACATGCCCAAACCATCTCAATCTTCCCTCCTTTATCTTATCTGATATACTAGCTACTTCTAACCTCTCCCTAAAAACATCATTTCTTATCCGGTTTAACCTTGTGTGCCCACACATCCATCTTAGCATTCTCATCTCTGCCACCTCCATCTTGCGTGCTTGTACTTCCTTAATGGCCCAACAGTCGGTTCCATATAACATAGCAGGTCTAATTGCAACTCTATAAAATTTCCCTTTCAATTTTGTTGGGAACCTTCTATCGCACAATACCCCAGTGGCAGCTCTCCACCTACACCATCCAACTTGGATGCGGTGGGCAACGTCACTATCTATCTCCCTATCCCTCTGAACAAACGATCCTAGATACTTGAACTTATTAACCTGCGGAACCACTTGACCGTCAATGGTGATCTGGATGTCCTCAACGCTGTCTACTCCACTAAAGTCACAATATAGGTACTCAGTCTTAGAACGACTAATCCTTAAACCTCTGCCCTCTAAAGCTGCTCGCCACTGTTCTAACCTCGCATTCAGGCTATGTTTACTATCAGCAACTAACACAATATCATCTGCGAAAAGCAGGCACCACGGAAGAGCCTCCTGAATTGACTTTGTCAACTCATCTAGGATAACTGCAAATAGAAAAGGGCTCAAAGCAGACCCTTGGTGTAGTCCTACCTCCACCGGGAAAGACTCGGTATCCCCTACAGGCGCTCGGACAGCAGTCTCGGTCCTAACATACATATCCCTAATTAAGTCTATATACTTCCCAGAAACCCCTCTACTCTCCAAACTATCCCAAATCAGTCTACGTGGCACACTGTCATAGGCCTTTTCAAGATCAATGAACACCATGTGTAGGTCCCGTTTCTTCTCCCTATACTTCTCCATCAATCTCCTTAGAATATGTATTGCTTCCGTAGTTGATCGCCCTGGCATGAAACCAAATTGGTTTACTGTGACTTGAGTTTCTCTTCTGATTCTCGTCTCAATTATTCTCTCCCATAATTTCATAGTGTTTCCTAGCAGCTTAATCCCCCTGTAATTCCCGCAACATTGGGTGTCCCCTCTGTTCTTATACACAGGTACTACTACACTATTCCTCCATTGATCTGGCATTTTCCCCGATTTGAAAATAAAATTGAAAAAAATAGTTAGCCAATGTACTCCTTCTTCTCCCAAGCATTTCCATACCTCAATCGGTATGTTATCTGGCCCAACTGCCTTAGCCCTTCCCATCTTTCTAAGAGTTGTTTTCACCTCCTCCTGTGTGATACGTCTACAGTAGCCGTTATTCCGTAGTTGCCTTTGAGTAGGTGAATCATCATTTTCTTGTTGGTAGTCCCTCCCGCCATTGAAAAGATTGTAGAAGTACGTTTGCCATCTCCTCTTTATGTCGTGTTCTTTGACCAAAACGCATCCATCCTCTCCCTTTAAAAACTTCACTGCTCCTAGGTCCTGCCTTCTACGTTCTCTAGCTTTTGCAATCTTGAACATGTCATGCTCCCCCTCCTTTGTTTCCAGTCGATCATACATCTGCTTGTAAGCTGCGTTCTTCGCCTCTGACACTGCCTTCTTCGCTTCTCTCTTGGCCTCTTTATACCTCACCCTTAAAACCACTCGCTCCTCCTCGACTGTACACCTTAAAAGATCCCTAAAGCACCCTTGTTTAATCCTTATTTTAGTATGCACTTCCTCATTCCACCACCATGACTCCTTATGGCCACACCTCTTTCCTGTTATGACCCCTAGCGTTTCCTTCGCCACATTAGTAATGATGTTTGTCATGTCCTCCCACATTTGGTTTGCGTTTCCCCCGATCACAAATGAAGTAAAACCAAAAGTAAAAATTGATATTCCGAATGTCACGTTTAACTTTCCAAAGAATGATGAGAAATGTGATATAGTGTTTGGAAGTGTCTCAACAGTTAAGAAGCCATGGGCATCATTGTTTGAATGAGTTGCTCTAATGTTTGCAGGGGCTGCCCAAGTCTATAATTTCAAAATGGATAATGGACAGCGGGGCCTCAAGACATATGAAGGGGATGCTAGCATTGCTTTACGACGTTAAATCAATCAATGGAGGTTACGTGGGTTTTGCAGGAAACCAAGGAGGAAGGATTGTCGGTCAAGGAACATTAACAAATGGAGTAATTTCGTTCGAGAAAGTTAACTACATAATTGAATTGGAAAACAATTTACTCAGTATTTCACAAATTTGTGATAATTCTTTTACCGTACATTTCACTAAAAATGAATGTCTTGTCTTAAAACCTGGTTTCAAAATTCTGGAAGAAATGGTGTTGTTGCGAGCTCCACGAGTAAATGATCTGTACATTCTTGATATGAGTGTCGCAACAACAACAGATTATCAAAAACAATGTTTTGTGTCAAAAACCAAAGCTACTGAAAAGGATTCGATAATGTGGCATCGAAAGATGGGCCACATTCATATTAGAAAAATGAATTTTCTTGTATCAAATGATTTAGTTGAAGGTGTAAATTTGAGAAATTTTCACTTGAATGATGACTGTGTAGCTTGCAAGAAAGGAAAGCAGACTAGGAAATCACATCCACAAAAGTTGCTGAATTCGATCAGAGTACCACTTGAGAGACTCCACATGGATCTCTTTGGGCCAGTGAATGTGCAGAGCATTAGTGGAGATTTATATTGCCTGGTGGTAACTGATGATTTTACGAGATTTTCTTGGGTGGTGTGCTTGGAAAGAAAGGATCAAACATTTGAGTCATTGATGATCCTATTCAAGAAGATGGAAACATTGTACAAGGTACCAATCCGAAGAATCCGAAGTGATAATGGGACGGAGTTCAAGAATAACCGCATGCTCGAGTTTTGTAACGAAAAGGGAATTCTTCATGAATTCAGTGCACCATACACTCCACAGTAGAATGGTGTAGCTGAAAGAAAGAATCGTACTCTTATTGAAACTGCTCGAACCATGTTGGCCGATTTAAAACTACCGATCTATTTCTGGAGTGAAGCTGTGGCAGCGGCATGCTATACCTTGAATCGAGTTCTTACTGTGAAGAAATACAAAAAGACGTGCTTTGAACTTCTTCACAGATATAAGCCTAATCTAAAGTTTCTAGAGCCGTTCGGATCACCGTGTACCTTCATAGATCAAGATGGAAAGTTTGGTGCGAAGAGTAATGAAGGTTTCTTTGTGGGATACGCGAGTCCCTTAAAAAGAGTGTTCGTTCCATGCCTGAAGAAGGTAATTGAAGTTCATCATGTGGATTGTCAGAAACACACGGCGTCACCTCAACTTCCCGGAAACAGATTGTTGTTCGATTACGATAAACTCTAGGGGTCGTTCCAACTACCTACGGAGCCGAGTGAAGAGGAACTTACTTACTTGTACCAACAACAGCAATCATCTTTTCAAGATCAGGTGCCTAGACCGTTGGTGGTTTCTCAACCAGATGTGGACACAAACGCTCCTACAACTGGTGCAAACGATCACGAGGCAGGTCCGAGTGGAACAACTCACGAACCACCAGAGGAACCAGCTCCATCATTTGATCAATCCGATGATTCAGATTCAGAGATCGGTCCGATATTTGATGAGGATCCAAATGTTGAATCAACTGAAGCTGAGGATCACACCGGTGATTTAGATATCTCGATTCAGCAATCGGAAGTTGTTGTACCTGACACTGTCATGCCACGAACTCTCTCTTATCATCCTTCAGAACAGATTATAGGAGATCTTCAGAGCGCTGTTAAGACAAGAGATCAAATCAACCGTTCTCTTACTTGTTTTTATACTTCGGTTGCTCCTTTACAAAAAGAATTCTCACTTAAATGTTTTATTTCGCAGATCGAGCCTAAAACATATAAGGAAGCGTTGACAGAAGACAGCTGGGTGATTGCAATGCAAGAGGAACTGCAGCAGTTTGAAAAGTTGGGTGTTTAGAGATTGGTCAATTTACCCGAAAATCAAAAGTTGATCAAGACAAAGTGGGTTTTCAAATGTAAAAGAGATGATCGAGGTGTCGTTGTTCGAAACAAAGCACGACTGGTTGTGCAGGGATTCAGTCAGCAAGAAGGCATTGACTATGAGGAGGTTTACGCGCCTGTTGCTAGACTCAGTGGCGGAACCAGAAACTTTAAACCGGAGGGTCAATATATACATACACACATTCACTAGTGTATAATAATAATAATAATAATAATAATAATAATAATAATAATAATAAAGAACTTGTAAAAAATAAAAGAACGATAAATTTAAAAAATCTTGATACTTTTTAAACGAAACTAAATAAACAGATTAAGGGAAAATTAATAAATAGTAAACATTCTATTAAAGATTTAAAACCAAAGAAAGACCTCACGTGTTGTCATAGTTTTTAAACGAAATTAAATAAACAGATTAAGGGAAAATTATTATTATTATTATTATTATTATTATTATTATTATTATTATTACTACTACTACTACTACCGTATACACTTTGAAAAGAAAGACCTCACAGTATTACCACGTGTTGACTACTAGTAGACCTTAGACTTTTTTTACTACATAGCTATATGACAAAACAAAAAATCCTTCACCATCTCCAATGAACTTCATCTTCTTCACCAAGTTTTCACTTTTTATTTTATCTGTAACTATGGCTCATAACGGAATTATTCTGGTTACTCATTTTTGCACTTTTCTTCTTTCTTCTTTTCACTTCATTTGCTGTTCAACTAAAAATCCAGGGGGTCCAAATGCAAAAAATCACTAGATGACCGATTAAAGCTTACACGGCCGGCCGGTGGCCGGAGGGTCAATGGACCCTCCGGACCCCCCTGTAGTTCCGCCACTGGCTAGACTTGAGGCTATAAGGATCTTCCTGGCATTCGCATCATGGAAAGGATTCAAAGTATACCAGCTTGACGTGAAGTCTGCATTTCTGTATGGAAAGATAAAGGAAGAAGTGTATGTGGGACAACCTCCGGGGTTCACCGATCCACATCACAAGAACAAAGTGTATCTTCTGGATAAAGCTCTCTACGGATTGCACCAGGCCCCGAGAGCCTGGTATGAGACGCTTTCCCAATATCTGTTGGCCAACGGGTTCATCAGAGGGATAGTTGATAGCACTCTCTTCACTAAGGAAGTTGCAGGTCACCTCTTAATTGTGCAAATATACGTCGATGACATAATTTTTGGTTCAACGAACGACGACTTGTGTAAAGAATTTGAATTGGTGATGAAAAAGAAGTTCGAAATGAGTTCTATGGGGGAGATGAAGTTTTTCCTCGGGCTGCAGGTAGAACAGATGCCCGATGGAATCTCCATTCACCAAACAAAGTATGCGAAGGACGTGCTTGAAAAGTTTGACATGACTCAATGCAGTACAGCATCAACCCCCCTTGCGCAAAATCATGGGATTTGCCCAGATGAGAATGGAGAGAAAGTTGAAGAGACGCTGTATCGGTCTATGATTGGATCTTTGATGTATCTAACTGCCTCCCGGCCCGACATCATGTATCCGACGTGTTTGTGTGCCCGATATCAGTCTAACCCTCGCCAGTTGCACTTGACAATCGTGAAATGCATATTACGGTATTTGAAAGGCTGCCCAAGCACCGGCTTGTGGTATCCTAGATCTGGCGATTTTTCTCTCACAGGTTTTGCTGATTCGGACTTTGGTAGTTGTAAGCAGAATGCTAAGTCCACCACTGCTGGGTGTCAGTTCTTTGGAACTAGACTTGTTACCTGGCAGTGCAAGAAACAAACCGCGGTCGCTCTCTCTACATGCGAGGCTGAATACGTTTCGGCCTCCAGCTGTTGCTCACAGATCCTTTGGATCCAATAGCAGATGAGGGATTACGGTTTGCAATTCTTGGATACACCTATATTTGTGGACAATGAAGCGGCCATAAACATTACTAAAAACCCGGTTCATCACTCGAAAACTAAACACATTGAGATTCGGCATCACTTCATACGTGATTGCTATGAAAAGAAGTTAATCAGAATTGAATATGTACACACCGATGAACAGAAGGCTGATTTTTATACTAAACCTTTTAATCGAAAAAGATTTAACTATCTTTTAAAATTGAATGGGTTAAAAAATTTGCTTTCTGGGAGGGTTACTGAGTGTGAAGCCGCGGAGGACGGCGATCAAAAGTGAACCACATCATGTTGTCAACTTTGTTTGTACAGTTTGTTTTCTGCTTTTCGATAAAAACAAAAACACAAAAATATGTTTTTCTTTTTAGGGGGAGAAAGTTTGCAGAAAAATTCAAAAACATGATAAAAACTACAAAAACCAAAAACTTTTGAAAAAGTAAAAATGAGGTTGAGTAAAAAAAAGGGAAATGATAGTACATCAGCGAGACTGTGCAGTACGCTAAAGAAATGTAATGTAAAAATGTGTTAAGTAGTCTTGTAGATGATATGCCGATAGGTTTTTACACATTTAGTAGGTTTGTTCGGGATATAAACATAAATTTCACTTGCTTTTATGTGGGGAACATCTCTCGATATATGGGTAACCCCCGAAATCTTGTTTGAAAGATTCCTTTTTCTGATATACTAGGTTTGTTTACTCAGTGATATCTGGGGTATTATTCTAGGACTTCTGCTGAACGGTAGTTCTGACCTAGTCCTCGAATAATACTTTCCGCAAATGCTTGAAACATAGCATCACCCTCAGCATATATGATAAGACAATAAAATTGCTTAGCAATGCTGTTGTAAAAACAATCCTCTAAAGGGGACACACCCAAAAGTTGAATCATGATCTCTCTGCTGAACGGTAGTTCTGACCTGAGCTCTCATGATTTTTCATAATTTATTAACCCCTTACAGATATCATTTGTGTTAAAACTCACCTGTAAGACTGAATATTGGGATTTGGATACAGGAGTATATTCTGAGGTGGGACACATATAAAAGTTAAGCCTTAAAACATTAAATCCGTATCCTGAACAGATTGAAGTTTGTGTGAAAATTTAAAGTGGACCAGTATATCGACAATCATTGCAAATTGTCTAATGCTTATAATGATATTAAAGCTTAACGGTACTTGTATCTTGTCGGCAGCTGATATGATCCCTTAACACGCTCGAAAAAAGATTGTGTGTACAGTTTATCGCTTCTCATATTCAAAATCCAAAAAGATTTTATTTTTTCATCTTATTTTAGACAACGGATGTTGGGGATTGGATGATCAAAGTCTTATGTGCTAAACATGTCGGATCTTGAGGGTTGGGAAAGCAGTTGATTGTGAAAATGATCGGTAATTGATTCAATGTACAAAAGTTCATTAATTTGAACTTGATTTCATTTCAGAAATTCAGCATCTTCATAAGTTTGGTCAGCCAGGGTCATTAATTTGGACTTGGCAGGCTACACAGTTGACCAGGGTCATTAAATTGGACTTGGTAAACTTGGTGTGTTGGTAAAAATTAAAAGGTTTAAAATTTGATTGTAAAGTGTTAGGTTTAGTTGTTGGATTCTTTATATCGTCAAAACTTTATAGGATTGTGAAAGAACCAGATCATCAATCCTGGACATTTAAAATGTTTATTCTTATAAATGTTTGAGGCTTGCAGGTGAAAGTTCCAGATTAAGATCCTGATAGCAGAATCTTAGGGGGAGTCTGAAGACGAGCTTGATGCAAAAGGAAGCTTGTTGCTGGTAATCCAAGTGTCGATCCCAAAAGCACGGAAGATTGATGAAAGGGGGAGCCTGAAGGAAGAGAACGAGAAGCTTAGGAAGCAGCTGAAGAAGCCTAAGTCTAGAGAAGAGAAGTTCAAGTCCCTGTAAAGTTTGAAAACCAAGACTGAAGACTCCGGCTGTATCCAAGGGGGAGTTTGTTAGTGCACGATGTCTAAAGCCTACGTCTTAGTCTAGGGTCTAATATGTCAATAATGTATAGATTAGGGGGCTGAATTGTACATTTAAAGTATGTTTATAGGGTTTCGCTTGAACACCTAGTTTGTCATGTTTAAGCGAAAGGTTGTGATGATGTTTCACTTGAGTCTGTTTCAAGCGAACTCTGATAGCCTATAAATAGGTGAGTTGGTCTCTCATTTTCAACAGTTCTGGAGATTGGTGTACTGAACTGCTGCCGAATTTTCGCGTCAGAATTATATGAGAACCAGTGTTTAAAGTGTCTTCCAGTGCTTTTCTACTCATTTCTCTTTGATTCAAGTTGTTTATTTGATTCCGCCTTATAAACAGTGGTGTTTTCACTCAGATTGACTCACTTGATCGTCAATACGATCCTACACTTCCGTGGCTTATCTCCTGTAAATACTACTAATTCTCATGTGGGTGTATGTATTTCTATGGAATTCTTATCACAGATAATTCGAGCATGGTTGGCTACTAACCAATCCATTCCTAATACCACATCGAATTCAGCTAATTTCATAGGTAACAGGTTTGCAGAGAATTTATGACCTAATAGTTCTATCTTTCCTTCTCGCAAAATCTTATTTATTTGAACTGAATTCCCATCTACCGTTTCGACAGTAAAAATCTGCCTAAGGTTGGTTAAAGGTAGGTTAAGAGCTTGGCAGAATGAAGTATTTATAAAACTTTGGTTTGCACCAGAGTCAAATAATACTTTTGCATAGACGTTGTGAACTAGGAACGTACCAGCTATCACGTCAGGGATTAGTTCTGCTTCCTGAGTGGTCAATTGGAAGGCTCTTGCGTTCGTCTTGGTAGCTCCTTTTGTAGGTTTAGCTTTGTTATCAGCTGGTTTGGCCAATTTAGGGCAGTCTGGCCTAAAATGTCCAGCTTCTCCGCAGTTGTAGCAGATGGTTGCTTTCTTCTTCCTGCAATCTTCTTCTTGGTGCTCGGAAATTTTGCAAAAATTGCAATATCCCTTGCATCTTCCAAAATGCTTCCTTTTACAAGTATTGCAAAATGGAACAGTGGAAGATTGCCCAGTTCCCATCTTTTTGAAATTATTACGGTTACCCACACGGAAACCTTGGGTAATCTTTTGGGCTACTTCCTTCTTCCGATTTTCTTCTCTTGTACGTATCAACCCGTTAGTTAGGGTATTAGCTAATTCCACAGCATTGTCAATAGTGCGAGGTCTCGCATCTTTAACGATATCACGGATTTCGCCAATAAATCCCCAAATATAGCGGGAAATAAGCACCGGTTCTGGCGAAGCCAGGGTTGGTACCACTCTCGCATATTCAAAGAATGTTGAAGTATACCCTCGATAGTTTACATCCACCATCCGGTGGTTCAGAAATTTATTTTCCATTTGTTCCTTTTCATACTCAGGACAGAATTTTCTTTCTACTAGCTGCTTAAATTATTCCCAACTCATGGCATAGGCCACATTTCTTCCTTTGGCTTGAAGTACTGTATTCCACCATTCTAGCGCCCCTTCTTTAAAAAGATGCGACGCATACATGACCTTGTGTTCCTCGACACATTTACTTATCATAATTACTGCTTCGGTTTTCTCCAACCAACGCAGTGCCGCAGTCGCCCCTTCATTGCCTGCAAATTCAGCTGGTTTAAAGGCAAGAAATTCCTTGTAAGTGCAACCAGGTGTTGCAGCTTTCATTTTCTTAAGGAGTGGAGCTTGTATTCCATCGTTGTCATTATTAGTATGGTTGCTGCCTCCGTTTACACTATTACTGAAATTATCGCCATGTGTACGTTTGCTAGGAATAATTTGTTGAGGTTCAATTGGATTTCGGGCAGCAGCAAGTATTGCTGGAATAGCGTTGGCTATTCCCTAAGCAACGATATTCTCGATATCTTGCCTATTCAGAAATTGATCTTCATTGTTTTGCCCGGATTGGTTACCTTCGTTAATTTGTTCATTACCAGTGTTTTCCATCTAATAATTATTGTATATAAGTGATTAGCATAAAATAATTAATAATCACACATAATAAAATAATTTGCACATAATTACATTAACAAGTATAGGCAAGATTGTTGATTTTTTCAACGTTCGATATTTTTATATATTATAATAGGCATCCGTACACACTGGTTATCTTACAAAAGTTTTATTTTTTAAGTTATTTCACACGATTATGTTTTTATTACTATTATTATTTTATTATTATACAACCACAACCATGCCGTCACACCATCCCCGTCAGCTAGCATCTTAGAAGCGACGTTCCCTCTCGTCGTACTTCCAAGAGATCTGTTCTCCTACCTCTCGGATTCTATTCCCTGCATCCATCAGTTTCTCTCCAAAATTGCGGAGTTCAGCCAAGTTCTCATTGCTCATTGGTGGGTTTGGTGCAGGATCTAGGTCAAACTGAGGGAGAAAGGTATAGGGGTTATTGAGGAGGTTTTGAAACTGCCAATCGTTGGTCCACCATTCTTCCATTTCTCCTAAAGGTCGGGTATTGACAAGGGGATCTGGAATGGCTGGTTCCAAGTTTACTGGGAGCTGGGTTTCGGCAGGATAAGTGAAAAGGTTTTCATTGACAGGCTTAAGGGTATCACAGCTTGCCAGTATGAACTCTAGCTCTTCCTGCAACATCATTTCCTCGGCTTGCTTAGAGCTTTCTCCAACTTCAATTCCCTTTCCTTTATCTATTGGATTCTCCGTCTTGGCAACTTTCCGAGTTACTGGTTTCTTCCTGCGCACACGCCTCCAGCCCACAATTCTTCTTCTTTTCATTGGCTTGGGTTTCTCTGGTGACTGAGCTTGAAATTCCATAGGTTCTTCAACATCGGCACAATAACCAGTAAAGTCTTTGGAAATTTCCACATTAACTGGATAGAGATTGAGATTCTCAATAGCTTCAGATAATTCATTCATGTTGTTTAGCATTTATGAAGAAACACACAAAATTTTAGGTTAAAATTTTGTAAATCAAATTTTCACAGAATCACAGAATGGAAAGCAGAAAATTTAATATTAATTACAAATATCTAATAAACCATTTTATTGAAATAAAATATTTGTAGTTTATTTTGTAGTACAACTAAAATTCGGAATATACTAGTGGTTATTTATTATATTAAAGTTTCTGGCTGATGGATAATATGGGTGTTAATACTGAGTCGGGGTGTTGGCAGTTTAAAGGTTAACATTTACTGCTACAGTGGCTAACATGTAGAGATTTGCCCATTGTTCATCTAACTCATCTTCCCATGGTGGGTTATTACTTGTTCCCTGAGTCTCTTTAATTATCACTTCTTTTGTTTGTGACTTCCTTATTTTCTCTTGACTTTTTCTAATAATCAAACTTCTTTTATTAGGGGTAAGTGGTTTCTCATACTGTGCCTTACGAACAACTATTCCTTCCTCAGTATCGGCTGAGTATCTTGAGGAATTTGATTGGGATGAGGATCCCTTATCTTTTGGTACACTATCTAATTGATGATAGATGTCCGAAAGTCTTTGTTTACCCATACTGTAACTAACAAGTAGTCAGTTAAAAACACATAATCACAATATGGTAATCAGTAAAATTAAGTATTTCTTAAATACTTAATAGGCTTAAATCAGTGGCTCTGATACCACCTTTTCCTGTCACGGCCCCAGCCCCGGTTTGACCCGGTCAGGAGCCGTGGGACAGGAACCCGTGGTATTTATTAATTGATGCGATAGCGGAAGATTTAACAGGATCTTTTAAAAACTTGAAAATGCCCGATTATTTTATTTCATAATTCGGGATAAACCCCGTAATTTACAATAGATGAATTTAACTAGGAAATTCCCTGATTTTCAAAACATGTTTATTCATTTTATTGAGCTACCTCTTCAAGCTTGTTAGTGCTCCGTAGCACGTTTTTCTTGATTTGCAGCAGGTCGCCTGAAACATGTTTTAAAAATATTTTGTCAGCGGGGAAATACTGGTGAATCATTCATTTTGCACAAAACGACACGTAGTTATAAATTACAGCATAAGAGCGATTACAATGGCTTTTATCTTATTTTTATCTGGCGCCGTGTCACCTGGTGACGATGGTCATACCACTATTGGGTCTTTCCCTAAGTAGTGATGATTATCACTGTTAGGATTTATTAGCCTAACCGTGAGAAATTAGTAATGTGCACAATACCCCAATTAGCCAGTGATTCAAGATAACCATGACTTAATCCCTGTAATTATAACTTTTGAAAATAATTGGAGTATTGTAAAATACTTTTGATAAAAGAGAATGACTCACATCGCAGATTTATAAGGGCAGAGTTTAGCCTACTGATTAGCCTTGTAACCTAATTTAAATAACAATGCACACGAACTAGGTTAGTAACTAATACAGCATTTACGATAACTCACGAGACTAAAACCCTCACAACGAATGACAAAGTGCTATACTTAAACATCCGTCGAATTCACGACTAATGACAAAGTATGGCCCTAATGTGGGCAGCACTTAAACATCCATTGGATAGTTTTCAATCGATCGGACATTGAATCGTAGCAGCGATCGAGTTAATACCCAGTATCGTAGCAGCGTTTCACTACCGTGAATTGTAATTTCGACTTTTAAGCAGTATACTTCGTGATTTTGTTTGAGATTTTGACATAAGTGAACTGCTCGTAGCCTGTCCTATTTATAGCTGAAATTTGGTTCTCACAAGGCCCGCGTGAGCCCCCCTTGATCCTTACGCGGCCCGCGAGGGCACCTAGTTCGTAGATTAGGGCATCCGTGTCACGCGTAGGTGTACTACGTGGATCTGGACGCTTATCCGGTCAACTCTACATTGACGCGGCCCACGTAAGACTATGCTTAACCCTTACGCAGCCCGCCTGAAGACCAGATTTCTTGTTTTCTTGGTTTTTCGTGTGCAGTAGGGTTTCAGGGGTCCGGGTTTTCACTTATGGGTCGTTTTGGGACATTTTTGAAGGTCCTTACACTCTCCAATCTCCAAAATGGCAAAAGTTCTAAATGAAAACCCTAAAGGTCCTATTTATAGGCCAAGACAATAAGGAAGACTTCCTTATTCATAATAATGCCACCTTTCCCTTTTTTATCTAATATTACAATATAATCATGTTTTCTACTAAATCTTGCTACGAACTCGATTGACGGAGGCGATAGACATTACTGCACTAACAACCGTCGATTCATGGCTGACTTCTCGAAAATCATTGTTCCGCTTACTTCTCTGACGCATAAAGACAAGCCTTTTGTTTGGGGAACTGAACAAGAGACTGCCTTTCAAACTCTCAAGCATATGCTCTTCAATGCTCCTATCCTCGCTCTACCTGACGGAAACGATGACTTCGTTGTCTATTGTGATGCCTCAAACCTTGGTCTCGGTTGTGTTCTCATGCAGCGGGACAAGGTTATCGCTTACGCCTCTCGTCAGCTCAAGATCCACGAGAAGAACTATACAACCCACGACCTCGAGCTAGGCGCAGTTGTTTTTGCATTGAAGATTTGGCGACACTACCTTTATGGTACCAAGTGTACGGTCTTCACCGACCATAAGAGACTACAACACATCCTCAACCAAAAAGGAACTGAATATGTGCCAACGCCGATGGGTTGAACTTCTCAACAATTACGACTGTGAGATTCGTTATCACCCTGGCAAAGCAAATGTTGTGGCGGATGCTCTAAGTAGACGAAGCTATTTGCATAGCGTTCGTAATACTCACGCCCAACACGACCTCGAAGCATTGATTCGTGACGCTCAGCACGCTTGCTTCGTTGAAGATACCATGCGAGAGGAAATGAAAAAGTGTGGTGCTGAATTGCACTTTGTCACCAAATCGAACGGTATCTACTACTATCTAGATCGCATCTGGATTCCAAGTCGCAATAACCTTTGAGATATATTCTTGACTGAAGCGCACAAGTCTCGATATTCCATTCATCCTAGTGCAGACAATATGTACCATGACCTGCGTCTACGGTATTGGTGGCCTAGAATGAAGAAGGATATCGCAATCTATGTTTCGAAGTGCCTCACTTGTTCGAAAGTCAAGGCCGAACAACAAAGACCCTCTGGCTTGCTTGTGCAACCCGAGATCCCGATGTGGAAATGGGAGAGCATAGCCATGGACTTTATAACGAAACTTCCGCGTACACCTTCAGGTCATGATAGCATCTGGGTTATCATTGACCGTTTGACTAAATCTGCTTATTTTCTGCCGATACGGGAGGACTTTAAGGTAGAAAAATTAGCCCAGATCTACACCGACGAAATCATCTGTCGACACGGGACGCCTCATGATATCATCTCTGACCGCGATGGTCGGTTTACCTCGCGTCTTTGGGAAACGTTTCAATCTGCTCTCGGTACTACTCTCAATCTAAGTACCGCATTCCATCCCCAAACCGACGGTCAGACTGAAAGAATGATTCGTACCCTTGAAGACATGCTTCGCTCGTGTGTCATAGATTTCGGTGGTAATTGGGAAGCCCACTTACCTTTAGTCGAATTCTCGTACAATAACATTTGTCATTCTAGCATTCAAATGGCACCATTTGAGGCACTATACCGAAGAAAATGTCGATCGCCGATTGTGTGGCATGAGATCGGAGATGCACAAATAACCGGTCCTGAGCTGCTGCAAGAAACGACAGACAAGATCCTCCAAATTCGAGACAATCTGCTGAAAGCTCGGAGTCGTCAGAAAAGTTACGCCGATAGACGCCGCAAGCCCCTTGAATTTGATGTTGGCGATCACGTACTCCTAAATGTTTCACCTTGGAAGGGGGTGATCAGATTCGACAAGAAAGGGAAACTCGCGCCTTGATACGTTCTAGATATTGTTTTACGTGTGTGTGCTAATTATGTGTTACTTGTG
Organism: Helianthus tuberosus; assembly: GCA_030545235.1. Lineage (NCBI taxonomy): Eukaryota > Viridiplantae > Streptophyta > Magnoliopsida > Asterales > Asteraceae > Helianthus > Helianthus tuberosus. The sequence continues at coordinate 10,494,175 of CM060433.1, read as the reverse complement.
CATGTTGTTTACTTTATGTTTTGTGGTGATTAATCAAAACGCAATCGCAACGCTATCGCAATCGAACCGCTGACGCTAAACGCAAGTTATTTAAGAAGATTGTATGTTACATATAGTAGTTGGGATTAATGGGAAACTCTATCGTATCGCAAAACTCAAGGCACGAAACGAAACGCCGAAACTCAGTCATCGGAGCCATCCGATCGGTGACCCACTCGACCCATGCACACTTTCCATTTTGGGAAACCCTATAAATACCCTCAAACTGTCACATCACTTGATGCGACAGCCTCTCACTCGACCCAGCCGCTCTCAAGCCCCTTTCTCTCGATTTCTAGCGATTCTTGTAAGTTTTCAACCTAAATATTGTACTTTCGTGATCTACACGCACTCCCTCACTTTTCTATCTTTTGAATCTTAACTTTTAACCGTGAAATCACTAGATTTTAGGTGTTCTAGGATGATGTCATCATGGAATTCATATGAACTTCATGTTTTGGCTTCAATCCACCAAGAACAACTTAGATCTGACCGATTTCCACATGAATGAACAAAGATCTTGCATAGATCTGAACATATTCATGGTGAAAAAGATTGAAAGATGGTTTCTCAACTTTCTTTCAACTCTTTTACACTCAATGCAATCAAAACCGATAGAATCGGAGCTCGTTCTAACCTTCTACTCTTTCTTGATGATGTGTTAAAGAGACGACCGATTTCGGGTTAAACATGAACAACCGTCACGAACCAGTAAACGGGTCGGGTTTGGGTGATTCCTGTCCGATCGGGTCACTAGGGACTTGACGAGGTTCTGTTGTTTAGCACGTATCACACCGTCTCGATCAAAACTGCAAACTATCAAAACAACCAAGTGTAAAGACGATTAGGTCGCTGGGACGGATTGCCGTCCGATTGGATTGCCATCCGATCGAATTGCCATTCGATCGGACAGCCACCCGATCGGCTGGCATATCGTTCCACACTTAAACTTTTTATTCAAATTTCAAGAACTTCTGAACGTCGTACGGATTGCCGCCCGATCGGATAGCCATCCGATCGAACGACCATCCGACCATGTGACTTTTGGAACTTCAACACTTAAACAACTTTCAACATGTTCAATGCACTACCAGTTCTAACGGATTGTCACCCGATCAGTAGACCATCTGATTGGATGACAACACTGTTGTGAACTTGTTCTCTGAGAAATGTCTCATCGATCGGATCGTCACCCGGTCGAAGCGCCGTTCGATCGATCAACCTGAAGGGTAGAGATACTTATCTGTTTTCAAAATGCTACAACGAAAACTTCAAAAGGCAAACCATCATACACAAACACATCCTTACCAAACGAGGTGACAATCCAATCGAATGGCCATCCGATCAGATGACCATCCGAACGGATTGCCACCCGATTGACTGGCCATCCGATCGGATTGCCATCCGATCGGATTGCCATCCGACACTTGGTATTATTGCACCGTTTTATGTGCCGCTTATCGTTTATACTATCGTTAACTGTTCAGGCTAATCTCTCTCAGCACTCCCTTCAATCCAAGAGCGTGTTTACTTGTTAAACACAATCTGTGAGTATACTCGATCCCTTTTTGCTTTACGCACTTTTGGGTGTTACATACATTATCTATATTCAAATCACATCAATCACACAACGCAAACACTGTTTATAAGCTAACCGCTATTGCATGTTATACGTGACTCGATGAATGCCTGTTTGTTATGTTTACACATTGATTGATGTCTACCTGCCTTAGCAACGATAGTACTATAGTTTGGACTCAGCACCTGTCGTGGACAAGGGTTGTTAAGGATATTACTTCACGTGTTCGCAGTGGTGAACATGTGTTGCGCTGTCACAACCCCCGATCCCTGATCTCCGGGAACGGGCGGGCGTGATCTCAGAGTTTTGGTGGTATCAGTTTTATTTAGTCTTGCAGCGGAATTTTCATAAGGACCGTAGTTAGGAAATGTTTATCAGAGTAAAACCACCATATTTTATAATATTAAACAAATGGGATGAAACCCAAGTTCATAGTACACATGTTTTCATAGGAATAAATCCTATTTTATTTAATAAAAACATCTATTTTATTTTAGGTAACTTTATTGCCACTTTTCCAAGCCTTCAGTGCTGTACAGCTGGCTTTTATTGGCTTCACACTAAGTTACCTGTAACACGTGTTTAAAACATTTTATCAGCAAGAAATACTGGTGAGTGAATCCCAGTTTAATCAAGTTTAAATAAAAAGTCACAGTGAACAGTATTGAGGGCGATCCCACAATTATATTTGTTTATAAGACATCACAATTAACATCAGTGGTACTGTCATACTCAACTTGTGGAAATGTTACTCCTTGACCAGGTGGTAACAAATTTTGTATACAAACCCCCAACATACCCACTATAATTGTATTCTTACAAATACTCAATATGTTTATTCGCATGGAAAGATATGTAAGGTTTTTGTAAAACAATTCACAAAAAGGTTTACAAAAAGTGGATCAACTCACAAAAAAGGTTTACACAAAAAGAAGGATTACTCACATTGCTATCTTAGACTTCGCGTGAGGGTTTCCTGGATATAATCTATAATTTATACAAATGTACATTGATTAGTATCATAACCCTTTGAAAATATTAATAATACCCTCCCCGAGACGGCATTCCAACAACTACGTCGGGCAGAACCACGACAGTTGTTACGGAACCCTAAATCAATCGGGCAGCGTAACTATTATGAAACTGGGGTTATAATACTTACAACGGAGCAGAACCTCGCTAATTAGGGGTATAATACCCAAAATATTATGTCTCTACTACAGAATTTCGAGATTGAAAGAAAGAATGAACGATTGAAAGTGAAATCCGAAGGCTGCTATTTATAGTTGTGTAATCTGACTTTCAGGCGGCCTGCGTAAGGTAAGGCTAAGCCTTACGCGGCCCGCGTTGACTCTAGTCAACTCAGTAGCTTAGCTGGGTCATCAACTAGGTTCGACACGATATCGACACGTGTCGGCTCAGGGATGCGCCACCAGTTGGAACAAGCGCGGCCCGCATGAACTTAATGAAACCTATTACGCGGCCCGCTTTAACTTAATAAGTCAGCAAAGTCAAAGTCTGGTTTGATACGGCCCGCGTGAAGTTGAGGTGAGGTCTTATGCGGCCCGCCTCAGCTTATAATTCAGATTTTTTTATTTTATTTCTAATACTATAACAGATTTCGGGCTCGGTTTTCACATACGGGGTGTAATATAAGACATATTGGGGTCTGTAAATTATTTTTAGGATGTCGGAAGTTATTCGAGGGTGTCGATTTTCTGGAGGGTTGTTACATTCTCCCCACCTTAATTTACAGCTCATCCTCGAGATCTACTAAAATAAGTGAGGATATTTCTTTTTCGTTTGTAGAAAATGAGCTGACTTGGTTAGCCTATCTACAATCACCTAGATTGTATTATATTTCTTTCTTAATAAACTTAAAAGTGCGTGCAAATGTCTTTGCATGATCTTCTTTACTCTTAGAGTAAATTAGAATATCATCTATGAATACAATTATGAATTTATCCAAATATGGATTACATATTCGGTTCATCATGTCCATAAATGCAGCTGGGGCATTGGTTAAACCAAATGGCATGACAGTAAATTCATAATGACCATACCTTGTTCTAAATGCGGTCTTAGGAATGTCCTCTTCCTGTACCTTTAATTGATGATATCCTGACCTTAAATCGATCTTAGAGAAAAATCGAGCTCCTTGTAGTTGATCAAACAAATCATCGATTCTTGGTAATGGTTACCAATTTTTACTCGTGACTTTGTTTAATTCATGGTAATCAATGCATATACGCATTGATCCGTCCTTCTTTTTAATGAATAGTATCAGTGCTCCCCATGGCGACAAACTCGGTTGTATGAATCTTTTCTCCAACAATTCATCTAATTGTTTCTTTAATTCCTGCATTTCGGCGGTTGCCAAATGGTAGAGTGCTTTGGCAATTGGCGATGTTCCTGGTAGCAGGTGAATTCTGAATTTTAACTTCTCTGTCTGAAGGTAGTCATGGTAATTCTTCTGGAAAGACATCTGAAAACTAAGATACTACTGGAATGTCTTTTAGTTCTTTTCCTTTAATTTGTGATCGTTTTATCTTTAGATGAATTTACTTAAATTAACTTTTGATCACATAAAATACTGACTTTATTGGCTATTAACCAATCTATTCCTAAAACAATATCAAATCCGGCTAGATTCATTGGATAAAGGTTTGCCCTAAACGTTTGGTTTTAAAATTTCTATTCTTGCTCCCTGCAAGATTTCAGAAATCCTAATGGTTTCTCCATTAGCTGTCTCTACTAAGCATTCTTGTGATAGTTTAGTTAATGACTGATTTAGAAGTTTGCAAAACGATGTATTAATAAAACTTTGGTTCGCACCAGAGTCAAATAATACTTTTAGCAAAGACATCATTAACTAGAAACGTACCAGCGAGGACATCTGGAATCATCTTGGCTTCATCTGCAGTCAGAACAAATGCTCTAGCATTTTTAGTATTCTTGTTGTTTGTAGCCGGAGCCAATTTTGGACAGTTTGGCTTGATATGACCTTTTTCTCCACAGTTAAAACACAGTCCATTACTGGATTTCCTCCTGCAGTTCTCTTCATTGTGTCCTGGTGCTTTGCAGAAATTGCAGTGGGTGAAGCATTTTCCAGAATGCTTCTTTTTGCAGATCCCGCAATACGGTGCAAAGATAGCATCTACGTTCCTACGATTGAAATTCTCAGAACGAAATTCTTGAGTAAGCTTCTGGGTTAGGTTTCTCCTCTGATCTTCTTCTCTAGTACGAACTAGTTCATCAGTCAAGGTATTGGCTAGTTCTACGGCTTCTTCAATGGTTTGGGGTCTGGTTGCCTTGACTACATGTCTAATTTCTCCAATTATTCCCCAGATGTAACGAGAGATTAATACCGGTTCTGGTGATGCAAGGGTTGGTACTATCCTAGCATATTCAAAGAATGTAGTAGTGTACCCTTTACTATCTACACCAGTCATCCTAAGGTTGAGGAACTTGTTTGCTATCTGTTCCTTTTCATTGGGTGGGCAGAACTTCCTTTCTACCTTGTCTTTAAATTCTTCCCATTCCATATTATAGGTTTTATCACTTCCTCTTGTCTGGAGGATAGTGTTCCACCATTCTAATGCTGCATTCTTAAATAGATTAGAAGCAAACAATATCTTGTCTTCTTCAGCACACTTACTTATCCTTAAGACTGCCTCAGTCTTCTCTATCCAGCGTAAGGTTGCAATAGCCCCTTCATTGCCTGAGAATTCCATTGGTTTACAAGACCAGAATTCTTTATAAGAACAACCATAAGGCATGGTTCTTCTTCTTTTGGGAATAGGCAATTGAAATACTGGTCCATTGTTTACACTGTTTTCTGGTTCAACAGGTCGCTTACTGCTATGTTTATTATCAGCATCCTTAACAGTTTGAAGAATAAAGGGAATAGCATCTATAATTCCTTGTGCCACTATGTGTTGAATATCACTATTATCCATTTGGTTTCCATTGTTATTGATACTCGGATTATCATTAACTACGTTAATGTTACTCTGGTTATCGTTATTCAGATTTCCTTGATTTTCTTCGTCGGCCATCTGAATTTTAAACATTTATCCCATATTAATATCACAATTAATATCTTACTATAGTTAATCACATTACACGCATTTTTGCCAAAAGCGTCGATCATTGCTACTATACTCTTTTCATATACTATGCGTCTATTACACACTAGTACTGAAATAAAAATTACAATACCAACAGAAATAAAAACACACTAATAGTAATATACATCCGTACACACATATTTTATTTTATTTATTATTATTCTTATTCTAATATTATTATTACTACCGTTCATTTTATCGCATAGATTGATAATCAAATAATGTTTATCATCAGAATTTATATATATACTACTAGAGATTTCTGACAAATCTAAATTCATAATTGACACCTCTGTTCGTAATTTATTTCTCATTATCAATTATTAGGATCTTTTGGATTTCCTCATAGATATACATGTCTATATAATATTTCATATACTGTAGTATGCACATTATCCATAATGTAAACAGACTCACAAGTCAGACACCAAGTCATAGTACTATTTAGGGGATTTCATTATTACAACTTATACCCCATCTCACCCGGTCTTGTCGGAGAGGTAACCCCATCTCACCCGGACAAGCTGGAGAGTCTACCACATCATGCCCAGTTTTACCGGAAAGGTAATTATCATAGTATTTTCCTCCCATAAACTTATTTCAATTCATGATCTTAAAAAGGCATCATTTATTATGGTTTACATCAAGAAATAACGAAATTAGTATTCTCATGAGGAATCATATTCTAAAACCGAGTAGTATCAATAAACAAGAAATAACAGTGGCCAAGTGTTATTGCTTATTTATCATACAGGCACTGTTCTAGTCATTATCCTCACAGGATACCAATAATCATCACACTTTATTTATGCAAGCAATTGGTTTATCTCAAAACTTCATATTAAGGCATAGCATTAAAAATTCTCTTGTACTTCTAGGTCTTATTCTAGTTTTCTTGGTTCACTTTGTTGTTCATCCGAATGTTTATTTATCATAAACGAATATCTAGTACAATTATACGAACAGATTGATTGAAATGAAATATTGCGATTTATATATTTATTACAAACTAGAACTGAAATTCGAAATATATTATTGGTTATACATCCGTAACTTATTTTAGTCTAACTAGGTTATAGGAGTATTATGCTCAACATGCATTTTCATGTAAGGTTTATTCTATCTCTTTCTTCTTACTAGGTTGTTATCAATTGAACGAAGTTCTTTTAAAGTTTCTAGCTCGTAGGTGACATGAGTGCTGACACTGATTTGATGATTCAACTATAAGTTAACATTTACTGCTGTAGTGGCTAACATGTAGAGATTTTCCCATTTTTCGTCTAATTTATCTTCCCAAGGTGGGTTACTGCCTATTTTCTGGTTTTCCTGAGACTTTTTCATATTCTCTTGACTTTTTCTAAGAATCCGACTTCTTTTACTAGGGGTAAGTGGATTTTCATAATGTGCTTTATGGACAAATATTCCCTCCTCAGTATCTACTAAGTATCTTGAGGAATTTGTTTGAGATGAACTTCCTTTTCCTTTCGGTGTATTATCTAGTTTATGATAGATGTCCGAAATTCTTCTCTTACTCATACTGTAAACTAACAAATAGTTAATTAATATAAAACACAAAATCACATATGTTATTTCCTAACACAAAATTAAAAATTTAAGAGTCAGCAGAACACTTCTTTGGCTTGAGCCAGTGGCTAGGCTCTGATACCACCTTCTGTCACAACCCCCGATCCCTGATCTCCGGGAACGGGCGGATGTGATCTCAGAGTTTTGGTGGTATCAGTTTTATTTAGTCTTGCAGCGGAATTTTCATCAGGACCGTAGTTAGGAAATGTTTATCAGAGTAAAACCACCATATTTTATAATATTAAACAAATGGGATGAAACCCAAGTTCATAGTACACATGTTTTCATAGGAATAAATCCTATTTTATTTAATAAAAACATCTATTTTATTTTAGGTAACTTTATTGCCACTTTTCCAAGCCTTCAGTGCTGTCCAGCTGGCTTTTATTGGCTTCACACTAAGTTACCTGTAACACGTGTTTAAAACATTTTATCAGCAAGAAATACTGGTGAGTGAATCCCAGTTTAATCAAGTTTAAATAAAAAGTCACAGTGAACAGTATTAAGGGCGATCCCGCAATTATATTTGTTTACAAGACATCACAATTAACATCAGTGGTACTGTCATACTCAACTTGTGGAAATGTTACTCATTGACCAGGTGGTAACAAATTTTGTATACAAAACCCCAACATACCCATTATAATTGTATTCTTACAAATACTCAATATGTTTATTCGCATGGAAAGATATGTAAGGTTTTTGTAAAACAATTCACAAAAAGGTTTACAAAAAGTGGATCAACTCACAAAAAGGTTTACACAAAAAGAAGGATTACTCACATTGCTATCTTAGACTTCGCGTGAGGGTTTCCTGGATATAATCTATAATTTATACAAATGTACAGTGATTAGTATCATAACCCTTTGAAAATATTAATAATACCCTCCCCGAGACGGCATTCCAACAACTACGTCGGGCAGAACCACGACAGTTGTTACGGAACCCTAAATCAATCGGGCAGCGTAACTATTATGAAACTGGGGTTATAATACTTACAACGGAGCAGAACCTCACTAATTAGGGGTATAATACCCAAAATATTATGTCTCTACTACAGAATTTCGAGATTGAAAGAAAGAATGAACGATTGAAAGTGAAATCCGAAGGCTGCTATTTATAGTTGTGTAATCTGACTTTCAGGCGGCCTGCGTAAGGTAAGGCTAAGCCTTACGCGGCCCGCGTTGACTCTAGTCAACTCAGTAGCTTAGCTGGGTCATCAACTAGGTTCGACACGATATCGACACGTGTCGGCTCAGGGATGCGCCACCAGTTGGAACGCGCGCGGCCCGCATGAACTTAAAGAAACCTATTACGCGGCCCGCTTTAACTTAATAAGTCAGCAAAGTCAAAGTCTGGTTTGATACGGCCCGCGTAAAGTTGAGGTGAGGTCTTATGCGGCCCGCCTCAGCTTATAATTCAGATTTTTTTATTTTATTTCTAATACTATAACAGATTTCGGGCTCGGTTTTCACATACGGGGTGTAATATAAGACATATTGGGGTCTGTAAATTATTTTTAGGATGTCGGAAGTTATTCGAGGGTGTCGATTTTCTGGAGGGTTGTTACATGCGCACTCGCTACTCGCAGTCAAATCGCAGTCATTGGTATTGATAGAATCTTTGTCGATAACTTACATGCTTCACATTATACGTTGTACATGCTGGTTATGCGTAAATGATTTTGAACCCTATTATGCTATATCAAACTTGTATGCTCACCTTTACACTATGTGTATTGACCTTTATTTTAACGTATGTGACAGGTGTATAGGATGCTTTCTGCTAGGATGCTTGCTATGAGGAATCAAGTTAGTAAGAGTCTAGAAACAAACGAACAATTTATTTTTATTTGAAATCTGAGTTGTCGAACATGCTTTTGTTTGGAGAATATCGATGTCTGTAATAATTAGATTACTTAAATGGGTTATGGTATGGGACATAATATTAACTATTTGGTAATTTAGTCGTTATGGAATTTCTCTCGACAATCTGTTCGCTCAGTGCCGCGCCCTGATGTTTCCGCCATCGGTTGGGGTGTGACACCTGTCACATGACTTGAACAGTGATGTGACAGCTCTGGTGCGACTCTTCGACTTCTCGGCCTATTTTCTCTCGATTCCTCGCGATTCTTGTAAGTTTCTTCCTCAAATCTTGTACTTCTATCATCAACACACACTTTTTCATCATTTTCACATTTGAATCTTCACTTTTCACCATGAAATCGGCTGGTTTAAGGTGTTCTAGGATGATGTCATCATGGGGTTCTTATGAACTTCAAGATTTAACCTCATTCCACCAAGAACAACTCAGATCTAAAGATTTCAACATGTTTAAACACTGATTTCGCATAAATCTAAACATTTTCAAGATTTGAAGGATTGAAAGATGTTTTCATAACTTTTCTTTCAACTCTTTTACACTCTTGCACTCAAAACCGATAGAATCAGAGCTCATTCAGGCCTTCCACTCTTTCTCTATTGATGTGTCGGTCTGAGATCTGATTCCTATCAACGAGATAACCGACATAGCGGGTTGAACATGAACAACCGTCACGAACAATTAACTGATCGGGCTGGGGTGACTCCCACTTCGATCGGATGACTCGGACTTGATGGGATTCCCGTTGTTTAACACGTTGTCATACCGTCTCGGTCAAACCGCAAACTTTTCAAACTTAACAAATTTCAAAACGAGCAAGTCACCAAACGGACTGCCGTCCGATCGGATTGCCATCCGATCGAACGACAATCCAATCGGATGACATTTGGTCTTCAACACTTAAACTTTTTACAACATTTTCAATACATAACCAAATCCAGCGAATGGTCATCCGATCGGATGACCATCCGATCGGATGACCATCCGATCGAATGACCATCTCGCTGTGAACTTGTTCTCCCAAAAATGTCTCGCTGGACAGATCACCATCCGAGCGAACGGCCATCCGATCGGACGACCGTTCGATCGAACGACCTGAAAGGTAGAGATACTTCTCTGTTTTTTTTTAAATGCTACAACGAAAACTTCAACGCCATCATACACAAACACATCCATCCCAAACGAATGACAATCTGACCGAATGGCCATCCGACCGGATGACCATCTGTCCGGATTGTCATCCGATCGAATGACCATCCGTCCGGATTGTCATCCGATCGGATGACCATTCGTCACTTGGTTCACTCGTCACGGATTAACGCACCGTTCATCGCTTATGCTATCATTCTGTAATCAGGCTAACTTTCCAGCGCTCCCTTCAATCCAATCCAAGACGGTGTTTATTTATTAAACGCTATCTGTGAATATACTCGAACCCTTTTTGCTTTACGCACTTTTGGGTGTTACATACGTTACTTATTCAAATCACAATCAACACGCAACGCAAACACTTTTATACGCTGACCTTTATTGCATGTTATACGTGTTATTCGATGAGTGCTTGTATGTTATGTTTACACAGTGATTGTTGCCTGACCCCTTAGCAACGATAGTACAATAGTTTGGACTCAGCACCTGTCGTGGACAGTGGTTGTTAAGGGCTTTACTTCACGTGGACCAGTGGGGATATGTGTTGTGCATTCTACAACTCGTAGTCACGTCTGTGCATATTTCATTGTCGATAACCTACTAGCTTCACCTTGCTACATGTAACATGCTGGTTATGCGTAAAACGATTTCGCTATCTAATAAACTATTAAACTTGTATGCTCACCTTTACACTATGTGTATTGACCTCTATTTTAACGTATGTGACAGGTGTTTGAAATGCTAGGACGCTTGCTATGTGGGAATCAAGTAGGAGAGTCTAGAAACAAAAACAATTTAATTTTATGAGTTGTCGGAACAACTTTTATTTGTCTTTGAGATGCTCTGTTTGTAATAATTATTTTACTGAATATGTTATGGTATGGTATGGGACGTAACTTAAAAATATTTGGTAATATTAGTTGTTATGGATTTCTCCTGGATAATCTGTTTCGCTCAGTGCCGCACCCCGATGATTCCGCCATCGGTTGGGGTGTGACAAAAATGATCCAAAACAATCTCTGTGCATAATCCACACCAGAAAAGAAAATAAAAACATGATACTGATTATTTCAAATCAATCTCTCTTCTGTCAAAACAAGCAACTGAGGTAAAAGCAGTGTTGTAAGAATTGGTAGACGCTAGTAGACATGTTTTAGCCCCCTCAGTTGACCCATTTTTTAAGTAATTGAAGGGAATTTATAAGGGCCACCGTTGACCGCCTAGCGATTAATCGGTGAACCTCCGATTAGTCATTAATCGGATACTAATCGAAGCCTAGGCGGAATTTTTACCACCATGGGTAAAAAAAGATCAAGAACGAATTCAGAGATACGTGAACTATCATAATCTAGACTTGTACAATGTAATCTCCTATATATAGCGATGTATTAGATATCAAACAACCACACAAAGTAACCAACTAACTGTAAAAATATCTACATAATAGACTAAAACTGTAACAATAGACTAAAAGATCCAGCCTCTCACTCTTACCTCTAATCGGTTGTGCTATTTTGAATAAAAGAACAAGTTTTGCAACTCCAAACCAAATGAAATCTTCATTTTAGTTGATATTATTGCACTAATTTCTACCTCTGTACATTTAAAAACCCTTAATCAATATCTGATCTGCACAGTTGCCGTAACAGAAATCAATTTCTGATCTCGTTGTCACAGTTGCCGGAACAGAAATCGATTTATGATCTGCAGTAGTAAGGCGGCGGTGTAGGTTTAAGCTTCAAATCTTCACGGTGGAGTGGCGGCGAGGGGATGGTGGGGTGTTCGGAGGTGGCGGCAGTGGGATGGTGGTGTTGGGGTTTTAATATCGGTGGTGTTTTCGGCAGTGGGATGGTGGCGGCAGCTCTGATGGTGACGGCGGGGATGGGGCCGGAGGTGGTGGATTATAGTGGTGATGGTGGTGTATGGTTGTTGGTGATGTTTATAAAGAGAGAATGAAGAAAAAGAAAGAGATGAGATTGTAGATCTACAGAGTGAAAAAAAGAGAGATAATGATGAAATAGAAAGAGATGATTTTAATTTATTTTTTTTATTTTTAACTATAAGGGTATTTTAGTCATTTAACAATACTTAACCAAAAAATTCTAACAGTGTTATAAATTTGTACTCAAATGATTAAGAAAATTGGCTATAGTGACTCAGGGCGTTAAACATTTTGATTTTGTAGTGGTTAAAACCCCTAAAACACAGCGACTCAAAAAGTAATTTACCCTAAAAGTAAATATTATAATAAACTATTATAATATATTAAATAATAAAATAATAAAAAGCTATATGTTATTATTAAAATAAAGTTACTATTCATCCTCACTCGTAAAAAATATATATATAATTATGTAATGGTTTTCATTTTTAAGTATGTAATGTTTAATTATTAGCTTTAATTACTATTATTGTATTTCTATAAATTAAATAGATTTTATAGAATTTTTAAAAATATAATTTAATAACAAAAAAAGTGTGTCACGTGTCAAATAACGTCACTCTTCCACGCCCATTCCCACACCTTTCGTTTTTTGCTTCACACCACTTTTCTGACACAAGCTGATTTGTCCTCTACGTATCGAGTCTGTAACGTATGGTAGAGATTGAAAAGCACCACGCCATTAAGACCAAAAGAGCGAGACACCACCTAAAAGTATTGTCTTATTTTTCAGGCCCCTCAAGACATCTCCTAAAAGTATTGTCTTAATTTCTCCATCAATTCTTGTAATTATTGATGTGATTCTAGCCGTTAAAAAAAGTTATTACATCTTGATGGGATATGTTGACAGTGCACTTTAAGGCTACTCGGTGTGGGAAATGGAGGATAGGCCTCTACGCAGCGCCACGTAAGATGGGTTTGAGGATGTGGCAAAAAGGATGGAATAAGGAAATTGAGGATGAGTATATAGGATTAGGATCATGAGTGAACGACTTCTTGAGAGTGAACTGAGTGAACTAACCTTGGCCCTTGATCATTTTTTAGATTAAAAGGGTAAGATTGACATTAGTCAAATACTTTTAATTAAAATCCCTTAATTTTCTCCTCTCTTAACTCTCTCTCTCTCTCTCTCTCTTATTTTTAATTATTTCTATATTATTTTAACTATAAGAGATTGAAGGGTAATGTTTTTTTTAAATAAAATGTTATGTTCCTTTTAAAATTAAATATTAAACCTAATTGAATTATGATTTTTAACATATGTGTATACAGGTCAGTATATACAAGACTTATACACTTATGTATTATTACATCTTGTTTTAACGGGTTAGTATAAACCAGATTTATACACTTGTGTATTATTCAAGTACATATGTGTATACGGGTCGGTATATACCAGACGTATACACCTGTGTATTATTCAAGTACATAGTGTATACATGTCGATATATATCAGACTTATACACTTTTGTATTACTATATATTGTTTCCACTATACATCTTTTCATCAAACATTGATCTAATACATATATGAATAGAGAATGCAATTAAATATTTTTAATTGTGTTCTAGCTGGAACAATATTTGATAATGTTTGTATTTTTTTAAAATTATGAAATATTAAGTTAGGTAATATGTGAGAGTAAAAAAAATATAGAGAATATATATCATTAAATACTATTTTAATTGGAAAGAGAAATCAGGAGAGAGAAAAAATTAATTAATTGAATGAAGATAAAAAATATACAATTATACTCTTGTGTCTATTAAAATACTTGTAAGTTACAAAAGATAATTACAACCTTGCCATTAAAGAAAATATATAGATCTACAAAATCAATTGTCAGGATAAGTTCATTTTGTTCACAAATAAATTATTGTTCACTCATGAACCCTACCCTATATATATATATATATATATATATATATATATATATATATATATATATATGGTAGGGTTCGGCTACAAAGTCCATTTTTCCTACAAAGTGTACAAAGTCATAAAAAACCACAATTTCAACCATAAAACACACTCAAAACACACAAATAATAGTGTGAAGATCACTAAAACACAATATATAAACCCTAACATTCCATAAAAACTTCAAACACAGCATCGTAGAACTATGAATATAAAACACAACATGATGATCATCATAAAAACACACTAATGTTAGTCATTCGAAAATTAAAGCCTTATCATCCAAAACACAACACAAAACCCACAAATATGGCATTCTAGTAATCTTTACTTTGTTATTTGTGGGGTTTGAGTGTGTTTTGTGGCTGAAATTGTGGTGTTTTATGACTTTGTACACTTTGTAGGAAAAATGGACTTTGTAGCCAACTCCCATCCTATATATATATAGGGAGGGGCTCATGCGAGAACCACCCTTATTGTGAGAACCTTGAGAACCAATGTGAACACAACCTAAAATAGCTAAAAAAACCTAACCCCCACCCCCCCCCCTCCCAAAAAAAAAAAACCTAACACCCCCCCCCCCCAAGCTAAATGCTAAAAAAAACCTAACCCCCCCCCCCCCAAAAAAACCTAAACCCCCCTCCCCCACCCCCCAAAAACCTAAACCCCCCCCCCCCAAGCTAAAATGCTAAAAACTAAACCCCCAAAAAACCTAAAAAAAAATCTAAAATTTTTTTTTTGAATTTTTTAATATTTTTTATGTTAAAATCGCTACTTTTAGAAGCAAAAAAAAAAATTTTTTTTTTTTTTTGCTTCGAAAAGTAGCGATTTTTTTATAAAAAAATATTAAAAAATTCAAAAAAAAAATTTTTGTGTGATTTTTAGCTATTTTTAGGCATTTTTGGTGTGTTCACATTGGTTCTCGCGGTTCTCACAATAAGAGGTGGTTCTCGCATGATCTTCTCCCTATATATATATATAAAGTGTACTGTACAATATCCCTTAACGTACATTACGTACAATATAGTGAAATCGCATGTTATAAAATAGCATGGATGAAATCGCATGTGATAATTTTGATGAAATCGCATGTTTTTTTTTTTTAACAATTTCGCATGTGATAATTTTGTTGAAATCGCATGTTGGTTTTTTGTAACAATTTCGCATGTGGTAATTTTGATGAAATCGCATGTTAAAAAACCAACATGCGATTTCAATGTGTGATGAAGATCTGACGGCTGAGATGATCGCGTACGTAATTTACGATAAGGGCATTTGTACGTTATCCTAACCCTATATATATATCTGTGTGTGTGTGTGTTGTATATATATGTGTGTGTGAGAGGGGGGAAGCCCGTCCTCATCGTCTTGGCCAGGACGATCTCGATCACTACTGAGGTGAGAAAATAGAGAGGGGGGCTGGCACCGCCCCACAACGACCCAGGGACGACCCCGTAACGAGTAGGCTAATATCCAGCTCATGCCCGAAACCAAATCAATTTATAATTCAGGTTACTTTTATTAATCAGCTCCATGCACTTTAATAAATGAGCACCTATAGAAAACTGTCTTACTTTTATGCAAGAGTTAAATGCTTAGTTGGTCCCTGTGGTTTGCAAAAATTGCAGACTTGGTCCTCGTGGTTTACTAATTACACGCGTGGTCCCAAAAGTTGTCAAAAATGCACTCGGTTGGTCCCCTGACCTAACCTCTGTTAAATTTCTCAGTTAACTATGTGTGAAATGACTATATTACCCCTGAAAGCCCAATCATCTTCTTCAACCTCTAGCACCCACCCCCTCCTTCTCTGTTGCAACTCAGGCGACCGGAGTCGCACCTGCCATTGAGAAGATGATTGGGACCACGCGTAGATGATTGTTCTGTGATTATTCTGAAACCCAAACCAAACCAAAACATTCCACCATCACCTTCGCCTTCGTTGCCGGCAGTGGTGTAGGCCACCAGCACTAACATCAACATCATTTATCATCTTCAACCTCACCTCGATCATCATCATCGATCGAGTCGGAGACCTACTGCCGCCGCCGTACCTCGCCGGAGCTCGACACCGGCTCCTCTTCTCGTTCTCCGATCTCTCTCATCCACCGATCTCTCTCTCTCCTTCTCTGTTCAATATCTCTCGATCTCCCGCATTATTCGTGCTTTAGTCGCCGTACGCCACCACCAAAAGATGGTGGTGGCCAGCCGATAATAGAGGTGGAGGGGGGTTGTGATGTTTGTCGATGAAGGGGTGTGGGTTGTGTGTCGTCAGATCACTGGCCGGAACCGATTGTTCTCCGGCGACCGGTGAAAAGAATGAGAAGTAGATGATATTGGGAGTGTGCGGTTGAAGGTATGGATGTGGATTAGGATTTTTCATGTTTGTTTGGGATGTGTAGCAGATAAAGGGGAGTTTGGGAGGGAAAAGAACAGATGTGTCGGCTGGGAACAATGGGGGTAGGGTTTTGATGTTTATTTGTGTATGAGTGTTTGATTGCAGAGAACAATGTTGGGAGGGAAGAAGCTCTGGTGTTGTTTAGGGTTTTCAAATCTAGAAGAAGAAAGAGAGAGCAGGGTTGTGTGCGTGTGTTGCTTTGAGTGTTAGAGGTTGAATAGATGATTGGGCTTTTAGGGGTAATATAATCATTTCACACATAGTTAACTGAGAAATTTAACAGAGGTTTGGTCAGGGGACCAACCGAGTGCATTTTTTGACAACTTTTGAGACCACGCGTGTAATTAGTAAACCAATAGGACAAAATCTGCAATTTTTGCAAACCACAGGGACCAACCAAGCATTTAACTCTTTATGCAACAACCCACACACTTTCATTAATAAATGAGCACCTATAGAAAAGTGTCTCACTTTTATGCATCAACCCATACACTTTCATTCTTGCAGAAAATATTACATAAATTGGAAAATAGAAAAACAAACAAATATACTCCTACTATCTCCTGAAACTTCTAACCCATTGCTGAAAATATTACATAAATAGGAAACTAGAAGAGTAAATTACAAAACTCGTCCTTTATGTATGTCACTTATTGCAAATCATGTCCTTTGTCTTCAATAATTACTTTATTCATACTTAATGTTGACAAATCCTAACATAGTCTGTCCTTTACCCCAAACCAAGTTAAAAATCTCAGTTAACCTTACTCACGTGAGACCTACCTGAGGGGCATTAATGTCCTTTCACCTAAAACATTTATGTTTGAAATATATATACACACATAAACTCCACTCTCTCTCTCCCTCTCAACTCTCTCTCTCTCTCTAAGTCTCTTTCTCTAACAGACCCAGCAGCCACCACCACTGCCCTCACCAGCCACTAGCCACCACCTACTACCACCTAAACTAAAACCCTCAATCTGAACCTGAATCATGTATAATTGGTGCAAGTATATACATTCACGATACCACAACACATTACAACTGCAACACAAAACAAAGTAACTAAAATAAATAATCAGAAGCATCCAAAACCAAACACATTCAACGGTACCGTAACCCTAACCCTAGCTCTGACTGTCGCCTCAATCGCTTCTTCTTCCGATGTCGTCGGATTGTCTATGGTGGCCGCCGGTCGGATCCATTGAACGGGGTTCTTTAAAACCAATAAAAACTTGTTTCTTCTCCGGAGCACCACAACTCCACCACTCCGTCGGAGCACAAACGTTCAACCTGCAACCACCTGTGACCACCGTCCCAACCACCGCACCAAAGCTGATAATAACCCACCAAATCCGACAACCCCACACCAAATCCGACAACCACCACGCTAAATCCAGTAAATACCCAGCAAATCTGGCTCGAATCTTATTGTTCTTGCTCCTAATTGTTGTTGTTGTTGTTAGCCCTAATTTGCTCCTTATTATTGTTGTCGATTGTGCAGGTGAGACCTAGGGGAAAGATCATGAGATTTGATTTGAATTTAGATGGTAGCAGGTAGTGGCTAATACCCACAAAATTCCACAACTCCACCACTCTTGCACCACCGTCGGAGCACCACAACACCTACTCCGGAACAATCAACCACCATCCATCTCACCAACACCCAAATCTTGGTGGATTGTGGTCAGATCTGGCTCGTATCTTTGTGGTTTTGGTGGTTGTTATAGGAGATGGCGGTGGTTCGTGGTGGTGGTGGACAGTAGTGATCAGATAGTTGGGTGGCGTAGGGGTGGTGGCTGGGAGACGGCGGTAGATGGTGGTGTCACCAGAAGTTAGAGAGAGAGTGGGGCAGGGAGAGAGTTTAGAGAGAGAGTGAGTCTGGGTGGTTAAAGTGTGTGTATATAATTATATACGTAAATATATATAATATATTTTAATTGTTTTATTTATTAGTAAATAAGGTAAAATGACCAAAATACCCTTATGTGGGGTCCATTTGGTCATACTTAACTGTAAAAATTAACTGAGTTTGGGGTAAAGGATATAACATGTGACGATTTGTAAACATTAGGTATGAATAAAGTAATTATTGAAGACAAAGGACATGATTTGCAATAACATACATACATAAAGGACGAGTTTTGTAATTTACTCAAAATAGAAAAACAAACAAATATACTCCTACTATCTCCTGAAACTTCTAACCCATGATCTAATTTAACACATAAAAACATGTGACATTATCTTTCTACTGACCCGTTTAACTGACGAACTCCATTTCCCGTAACCGATGACACGTTCTAGCCTATCTTAGCTTCGACCCGTATCCAATGATATCCGATTTTGACTTGTACCACTACCCATCACGATTAACCTACACTATTTAGTCTTTGTTATTTGCTTCAGGAAGACTTAATAGTAAAGATGGTTTGAAGCATAGCCAGAACAAAAAGGACGAATCCAGCAAATAGCGCAATGATACTCCATGGACTATGGAAATAAGTACGCTTTAACTTCTCAATCTTTCTGGGCCAGTAACCTTTGAAATGGCTATCTAGCTGTTCCCATTGTTCAGTGTAATAGAAATGTTCCGGAACAACTTCTTTGCATATCCTGTTAATCATATTTGCAGCCTCTTCATTTGAACCTATATGATTAACAATAACTTTTGATCTCACCAACTTGGCAATATCGTCATGGGTATCGATTAGCATGTCCATGGCCCTAGCATATGATGTGACGTAAGGACAGGCCACATATGACTGTTCATATGCAATGATATTCCTAAAGACCAACTCAGTGAAATCATCGATACGCAACGTCGGCATAGTGAGAGTAGGCTTAAACAAAAAACAGAAGAATAATCTTGAACGATCCCTTTTCACTTCCATGCTCAACGGCCAATTTGGATTGTCGTTAGGCTTAAATTTTACTCCTGCCCTGTCAAGTTCTACAGCTGAGTGAATTGTTGAACTTGGAAAACCTGATATGACGTCTGTTCTAGGGCGGTAACAGTGATGCAAATAACCAAGAATATGATCATGATTGGTATTTGAGTGATTATGACGGCCTACTTTTTGTCGTCCTTCGAAGAGTCTGATTTGTTTCACAAGTGGAAGGGTAAATTTCGTAATAGATAGATGTTCATATTTTTTTATGGTGCACTCATATATGCTTTTAAGAACAAAAAAGGGGATTTGGTTCTCGAGTAGCACCAGGTCATAAGGTATGTACTGGTCCTGCAACGGTAAGTTGGGAACTACCGAAATCTCACGAATGAATTCAAGTATGAAACAAGCATCCGTAACCATCATATTTGTGAGTTCGAGGTCATCATATTCATAAGACCTCATGTCAGCATAACATCTCTTGATTTCATCTATCATAGAAGCCACCTTCTGCACACATGCTGTTAGCGTTTGTGTTGATGAAGATCCTGAACGAGATAATCTACCTTGAACAAAAGCAGCTTTCCGCACTTCAAATCGTTGCAAATTTTTTTTTTCTGTGCATTGGCCCAATAGCGACCACCTGTGGGTTGAAAGAATTTGGGCTGAGATTTCGGAGAGTACTAGGAGCTCTGTGTATATATGGTGGAAATTTGTTGGAGACATTCTGATTTTCTCCAACACAATTAAGAAGACTTTGGACGGTTTTATTAACGTTAAATTTTATATCTCCGCGCTCCACATCTATGTTTTCCATTTGTAGAATTTATTTGATTGAGTACCTTCAATAATCTCTGAAAGAGGAATTTGTAAGCATATGAAAGTATATATAACACATACAGGGAGGTTTATCAAGGAATAAGGAACTAATCTTGACAAACAGTTAGTTTAATTTAATGACTAGAACTAAAACCAGATTTTAATGTAATTACAATTACAATAGATTTATTATGTATTTAGCCAATTACTTCGAAAGAAACCTCCACTTATAAAAAAGTTCACAAAATATATTCCTTTATAAATAAATCAAATCTTAAGAACATAATAATTTTTTTCTCTTTTCAACTAATTAGAAATATTCGTCAGGTTGTGCTTTATCAGTTCTGGTAAACAAAGTCAAAGGCCCAAGTCAAAGTTGATAAAATGTTATGTTTTTATCTAACAAATTTGGATAGTGTTTTGAGGATAAGGGTCCGAATTTAACATGATTAGGATGACTATCCAAAAAAGTTTAAATGGCTTAAAAATAATTCAAGTGCGTTTGAGATATAGTATGGCTTATTTGTTTAAGTAGTTTGAGTTATTGGTAATACTAGATAGGTTTATGTAGTTGGTTATAATATTATTTAAATAATGTTTAAGTTGGGTTAGGGTTAATATGAGTATTGTATAAACAAATGATTTGGTTTTGAGGCGAGGGAGGGAAACCTGTGTGGAACCTATCACGTTGAAAAAACAAACTGGTTTTTAGTAGTACTGGTTTGGAACCGGAACCATTGCGATTTGGTTCATAGGTTTCCTTTTGTAATATCGGTTCGATTAGTTACGACACTGGTACGTATAGGTACTCGTATAATTTGCGACACCAATGCGCGTGCGCGCATGCTGGGGGTGGGGGTAATTATGACAAGTAAGAGAGTGAGGATACATTTAGCTTTAACTCTTTTAGATTGGTAAGTACCATTATAAGAACTAAAGTATACTTGGTGTAACACCTCGAAAATTCACGTCCTATAATGTGTAGACACGTGTCAAATGCTTAAACGTGTGAAAGAAATATTATAGAAGGACTAAAGTTGACAAACATGAAAGGTATGTGAATATACGTATTCTAAGTGTCAACTGTGAATAAATATAATGTACATTAACCCTACATGGTGCTCATACCTTCAAACGAATAAATCATGGATCATACGAAGCTAAAAGTGAGAGATTTCAAACTACAGGGGCTAAATGTGTCAACATGTTTAAATTATACATCTGAGTGACCTTTTGACAAACCCGAAGCTTTGTAACGGTAAATTATACTCACTGGAACGCACGACTTAAATTTCATAAAATTTCATTATCGTATGAGCAAGTTGTGATCAAATTCGTGTGCGAGGGGTTAAAGCGTCAACATTGAAAATTAGGCCTTTTCGGGTAACAATAAAGTTAACCGAGGACTAATCAAAGTAGGTAAATGTCTTGAAGCCCTTATACGTCAATTACGAGGGCTCAAAATGCAAGAAAATAAGGTCTTTTCGAAGTTTGAAGAGCCGGGGACCAAAACTGCAATTTTTAAAAGTTTGTTGGATGACCCCAAGGGCTCGCGTAGCGCGAGCACTAACTGCCTAGGCAGTCGCGCTACGCCACTGCCACACCTGAACAGATTTCCGATTTTCTTGAATGTGTGTCGGCTAGGGTCTTTGTGATCGACTTTAACCGATTTTTCACATCCCCCTTGGCCCCTAAACGACCCCTAAACTTATAGGACACTTGTTGGAAGGGTATGGTGAGTGCTAGACTTGTTTGTCAACCAATTGTGGTGATTGAATTCACTATAAAAGGGCCTTCAAGTTACAAACACTCCTCACACCTTCATCTGCATTTGTGGATCACTTCTGGAGCTCAAACTTCCTCTCAAGTGTTCTCTAATCAAGCTTGGGACTTCAGTAAGTGTTCTAATCCTTCTTTAATTGAGTTTAGCTTAGTTTATTAGCTAAAAGTCAAACCGTCGTAATTACGGTTTGACTTCGAGATTAGTCAACAATGGCTCAGTCACATCTCGAATTTAAAATAGTTATACGTTGGTATTTATGTGGGTAATAAAACCTCAAAAGGGTTCCCCCTGATTACCACTCTAACCAGGTCAAAAGTCGGGTCAAACGTGTACTTAAAAAGTCAACAGAAAGTTTAAAATGTGATTTATGCATGATTAGCAATGCAGAACACTTATAACCTGTTTGATCATTAATATAACTTGGTAATTAGTGTAAGGACATGTCTAAACATGTTCCACCCGACAAATTCCTGTAAATACCGGTTCGGAACCGAAAGTCACATAGTTTGACTTTCACTTTGACTTTCAGTTCTGACCCGTTTAGGCATGTTTTAGAAACGCCTCAGAGCTTTAATTGGACTAGGTTACATGTTAGTACAACCCTCTGTGATTATACACCTTGGTTCATTAGTTATCCAATTAATATGCATGTTTCCGTTAATTGCCCATATGTTGACCATTATGCCCTTATTGCCTTAAAACGTGATTTTTGGAAATGTAAAAGAGTAGAAACTTTAATTACTGATATATAAACGTGTATGCAAAGTTTGACATCAGTTTGATTTGTAGACTAAGAGTTATGCTCATTATCGCAAAATGAATGCTTTATGTTAATAAAACGGCGTAATTAGCGTATAGCATAGTTAAGTCTACTTTTTGATATCAAATCTTTTGCCCACTGATGTAATATATTATTTTGGGATTTTTAAATATTTTTAATTAATTTTAGGATGAGCATAACTCATAGTCGTAGGCTTAATCCGGTACTTGTCGGTTTTGCCCTAAAGGGCCATAAAATGAGTTTTTCATATCTAAACGACTCTAAACCTTTTGCTACTGATTAGTTATGATAAATAAATTATTTTAGACCTTCTGGAATAATAAAAATATCAGCTTTAGGTATTGAACCCGTAAACGGCTCCTAATCGCCTTAATTAGCGTTTTTAGCGCATAGTATGTACTAATGCTATTTTTAAAACATACAAGGGTGATACCTACTGATGTTTTAGTCAAATTATAACATTTTAACAGTAAGCTAAAGTTGGTTATCTCAGACTTCAGTTTTGAGCTTTTCGGCTTATGTGAAATTACCAAAATACCCCTACGGGGCATAGTTTGGTTATAATTGATAAATTTCATATATCTAAAATACCTTACTGTTATAAATCAGTAAACTAAGTATTTTTACTGATTATATCAGACCTGTAACTCAGTTAAACATTTAAACTCTTTTATAAACTTTTAAATGACCAAACTACCCCTACGGGGCCTAGTTTGTGTTTAAACACGTTTCGAGCATAATGAAAGACATCTTACTGATGTCACAACATATTTGAGGCATAATTAACTTAGGAAACCTGTATATAGCTCTCATGAATACCCGTCACGCTTATTACGCGTACGGTTCGGTTTATGTAACAAGTTTACATAAATTAGCCGAAACGGGTCAAACCTTAACGGTTTTATCTCAAAATCCAGAATGTGAATAATAAACCCATATCAAACAAGCCTCTGAACTTGTCGGGTCTAAATCACATTCTATCCGGTCTTCGCTTAATCGTGCGTACGAACCGTATCTTTGAAACTAGCCGGTCTAAGCTTAAGCTTAATTAAAAGACCCGTTAGGATTCTAATAGGTTATTATAAACCTTCGTTCCAGATTAGGAGGACCAGTAAAAGCTACGTGCATTTTTCTAATTGTTAATTATACTTTGCTCAGGTAAATACTTTTAACTTATTTTCCCTATACGGGCTTGGGTTACGGTATATAGCATACCGCTTGATCGAGCATCAAATCTCCACAGTTGAGTGGGTAGTTGAATAATTTGATCGGCTCGTTTAAACAGTCTTGATTACTTAAAGCCTTTGGGGGGTTAATGACCATGTCCCGGATATCCTTGGCATCATCTTACGAGATGGCCACGACCTGAGCACGGGGTGTAGGCGTACACCCGTCAGTGTATAACTCTATGATGTGGTGTGTCTATTGATCTTTAACCAGGACAAGATCCGGGCTACTGAACGCACAAGTAACATGTAATTCGTTCACAAGATTATATATTTAAAATAATTCTCCCAAGTTAAATAAAATGTTTATGCCACGTGCATCCAAACCAATTTTCAATCATTTTCCAAAATGAGTCAGTTGAATGTATTTACCAGTGTAAACTGACGTATTTTCCCAAAAAGACTGAATGCAGGTACTAAACGAAATTGGCTGGATTGTCTCCTTAGCATCAATAAAAGTCTCGCAAGCTTAGGACGCCTGAAGTCTGTTGAACTATTGTTCCTATTTTATTTCGATCCGTTCTGTGGATAAACATCCGAACGTTGTGATACTTGATATTACAATAATTTATTCGGTTGTATTATATCTCTAAACTTGCTTCCGCTGTGCATATTAAATATTGTGTTGTTTGACTATTACGTTGCCAACCACGTCACGATACTCCCCCACCGGGCCCACCGGTGACACGTGGAAATCGGGGTGTGACACTTGGTTTTTATTTTGATATCATTAATATATATTTTATTTTTTACAAATTTATTAACCTACTATGTTAGGAACCCGCATGTTACACGGTTTGAATAAACACAATTAAAATTAAAACACTATAAAGAAGCGACAACTTTAAGCTAAGGGTAGTTGTACCCTTGGCTTTCGGTGTTTTTCAAAAAAAAAAAAAATGGATATGTGATTCTGCTTTATACACGTGCCAAACACTACATCATCTCTCCTTCTTCCCCAAAACACCACATCATCTCTTCTTCCTCCTAAAACCCTTTTTCTATTCAATGTCCATCGTTGCCGACGTAGGAGGTTGTACATCATGCTTCAATGTTTGACCCAACTCTCATTTCTTCTGCTATTGGATGATATGGGTGGTGGCCTAGTCATCAACTTCTTCAATGTCTTTCTCATCTCAAACAAATCAAAACCCTAATCCCTCACCCCCACCGCACTCACGTCTCACCTAACCACCACCATCGTTCGCCGCCAAGCCACACCAGTGGAGAAACCGTGACAACTAGATGAACGATTGCTTCGGAGCAAACGCAACGACAACTTTTAGGGTTCATGTGCGCATCTCCTTGTCGGGATTCGACGCATTTTTTGTCCAGCTTTTCTAATTAGGTATGAATGTTTTCTGTATTTTTTGAATAATGTATGAATCTGTTCTTTATTTCTTGATTTTTTTGGATATTTGATGATAGTGGTATGAATCTTTTTTTGATTTTTTGAAAAATTATTAATCTTTTCTTGAATTTTTGGGGGGATTTGATGTGATGCTTATGGATAACTAGGGATTTGATGAGATGGGTGTTCAAGTGAATTTTAGGTTACGAATGGTTAGCTTGTAGGAATGTTGTAATTTGTTGTTTATCTAATCGATCTATTTGGGACTGCATCCTCCTTTCATTCTTGGCTGCTCTAGATCATTTGATCCAGTGAACAAATATAGAGACTTCTCTTGGTGCAGTGGTTACTAAAAATAATCCAGACAAGGTAAATCTATCATCATTAATGATTTATAAACACACACACACACACACACACACATACACACATATATATATATATATAGGGCTCGGTTTAAATGAAAACCACCCCTAGTTGCGAGAACCATGAGAACTCATATCATCCAATAGGATTTTAACACATCAACTATATTCAAATTAAATCAAAGAGGCAATTTAGTTTTTTACTATATATGTCACATCATTTCTCTTTCTCTTCTTTTTAAAAGTCACATGCATTTTCTTTCTTTCTTTCTCTTTCTCTCTCTCTTTTTCTTTTACATTAAAATATTCATCTTTTATCATATTTATATTTCTCTCATTTTTAAATTTTTACAAAAAGCAAATAAACATCCAAAAAAACATTTTCAAAAAAATGACAGAAAGGGGTGGGTCGACATTTTCAAAAAAAAAAAAAAAACATTTTACGTGGGAGTTTATATTCGGCATTAAAAAAAACGTTCACATTCGACAAAGTGCGCAATTTTTATTTGACATTCGACACCGTTCGTAAATTTTTTTTACCTTCGACGCCATACGTAAACACTTACGTGTGCGATTACATTCAACAATTAAAAAAACATTTAAATTCAACACCGTGCGTAAAAAAACATTTACGTGTGAATTTACATTCGACAAATAAAAAAACAATTATATTCAACAATCGCGACGTGCGAGTTTTTTTTGACATTCGACAGCGTACGTAAAATACTTTTTAAGTTGGTTTTCTACGGGTGGTGTAAATAAAAAAAAAAATTTGTGATAGGAGAACTTTTTATGTGGGTTTTTTATGTGACCTTTATTTTTTTTTTACAATTGGGGCGTAAAATTTTTTTCAACCCGGGGTGGGGGTAAAAAATTTTACAACTGGGGTGTAAAAAGAGTTTGGTGTAAAATTTGTATTGCTACACTGGAACTACGAACAAGTTTGTATCAAATTTTTAAGTTCAATTTAATAAAAAAATTAAATGGATTATATTCTTTTGTAAACCCATTTTTAGATTTGATTTGTATGAAAGAGGAGAGATACAAAAATCTTGTGATTTGATTTGACAATAGCAATTGACCAAAGTACCCTTATCACAATAAAATATTAATAAGCAAATAAGACAAAAAGAATTTTGCATGTATTTTATTTACTTTTAATCTCAACCATTAAAGACAAATGACCAATGGTGGAAAATTGGTTCCTACGGTTCTCGCAACTGGGGGTGGTTTTCATTTTAATTCATCCATATATATATATATATATATATATATATATATATAGGGTGGGTTTCGGCTACAAAGTCTATTTTTCATACAAAGTCATAAAACACTTAAATTTCAGCCATAAAACACACTAAAAACCTACAAATAAAGAGTGAAGATAACTAAAACACAATATCCAATCTCTAATAGTCCATAAAAACTTCAAACACACCATGGTAGAACTTTGAATATAAAGCACCACATGATAATCAACATAAAACACACTAATGTTAGTCATTCGAAAATCAAAATCTTATCATCCAAAACACAACACAAAACCCACAAATATGACGTTTTAGTAATCTTCACTTTGTTAGTTGTGGGTTTTGAGTGTGTTTTATGGATGAAATTGTGGTGTTTTAATGTCTTTGTACACTTTGTAGGAAAAATGGACTTTGTAGCCAACTCCCACCCTATATATATTCATTCCTCAACTTTTGTTTAATGGATACAAGTTTGGACAGGTAAATCTAATAGGATTTTGGGGAACTTTGTGAGTGCACATAATACTTCGTTGTGCTCTATGAGTTTGGTAGTTGTAGTTAACAACTTTATTAGTGTTAAAGACTGTTATGAGAGGGTAATTATCGTATTATAAAAATTTAGTAGGGTGAGTGTGTGTATTCACATGATTATTTGAGAACACCCATCTAATTATCTTTTATTAATTAAATTTTAAAATAGTTTTGATTCATATGATGCAGGCATATTTATGTTACGAGAGGGTAATTGTAGTTTCGATGTTGATGGCTTTCATCCCCTCAAAATTGGCAAACTTGCTATGAAAGGCAAAGACACACTCTTTCTTCCCTCCACCCTAGAGGTAACATATGCCTTTTTTTTATTTTCTTAAATTTAGCATATTACATCTTTTTTCCTAGTGGGATGGGTTGACCCTAATCAGTTTGTTGTCCAAATTTTTATATTTTAATTAAATACGAAGTTAGTGTCAAAATTGATCAAATAAATTGTATTACATCAGTAATATTCTAGCTTGTGAAAAAAAAAATGATTTTAAGAAATTTTATTCACTAAAATACAATTTAGACAAAATTGCAGAAAACAACCTTTATGTTTACCCCAAACTGCACTTTATACCTTTCACTATGAAATCCGCCAAAACCAACCTTTACGTTCATGTTTTGTTACACATCACAACCTTTACACCAAACCTAGTCAAAAAAGTCAGTTAAGTTGCCCCACGAGCGATGCACGTGAGGGCATATCTGTCTTTTCCTTTGACCCCTTTTACAATAAATGTTATATTTAATGCTTTTTATGTTATCAACCACCGTCATCGACATCGACATAAACCGATCACCTTCTCCGTCTCACCACTACACCGTAAACTGAACACTGGTCATCGACTCCGGCTTCCGATAACCACCACCTCCGACCATCACCACTGTCGCCTTCCACCGTCTCCGTCACTCATCTTCTTCGTCAAACACCTCGTACACCACCACCATCCTCGTCTTTCTCCGTCTGTTCTCCATCACCGTCTGTTCACCGTCAGTGTTACCTTCTTCCGTTCACCGCCGCCGTTCACTGTCATCGTCATTACCAACTTTCCGAACACCTCCGTGCACCATCGTCATTCTCCCGTACACATCACCATAATCGCCTACCTGCAACTCCGTCCATCACCACTGCCGATAATACACCACCACTATCGTCGAGAATCAACCATCACCGGTCACCTTCAACCTCCTGTCTTCTTCGTCATCATTCATCTTCAAAAACCTGCAACACCGGTCATCGTCTCCGACGACCTCCGCCGCTCCAATCACCCTTCAACCTCCGTCTTCATACCTTCTCCGGCCACTGTCTCCTTCACCATCATCGTCATTGTTCTTCATCATTCATCATTTCGACACAATCCGTCATAGGACCACTGTGACCGTCATCGTCGCCGACCGCCATCTCCGTTCCATCGTTCTTCATCGTCTCCGATAAACACCGTAATATTCATCAGTTTGTTGTCCAAATTTTTATATTTTAATTAAATACGAAGTTAGTGTCAAAATTGATCAAATAAATTGTATTACATCAGTAAAATTCTAGCTTGTGAAAAAAATGATTTTAAGAAATTTTATTCACTAAAATACAATTTAAGCTACTTTCGACCCATATGGTCATTGGGAAGTTGTGTTGACCCTGGTTCTTTTTAAAGCCAATGTAGATCCGTGAAACAATCTGTTCTTTTTATGCTCTGGTGTGTTGACTGTTGTTTGTTTTGACTAATGAAGTTATGGTAATGATTAACTATATAATGTTAGATTCGTGAAACAATCTGTCTAAACGGAGGTACTACTTTGCACTTGGCTGCTATCAATGGACACATGTGTTGCATTCGGATCCTATTGTCTCATTATATCCCTAGCATTCCTACATTTTTATAAACTTTTCAATAAAAAATCAAGAATTTAAGAATTTGTGTCTGAAGCTATTGAACGGTATGCTTCAAGAAACGTTGATTTATCGTGTATTAATATTTGTGATTTTCTCTTTAGTTCTTTTGTGTATGGGGACTGATAAATTTAAAACTTTATTTGTAGAACCTCACTTAATGATATAATTAGCAACCTCCTGATGGAGGTGTCACACCCCTTTCTGCGGCGGAAGCACGAGGTGTGATCATGAAAGGTTCTCATTGCATACGAAGAGTAAACATACTACATGCTCATGAAAATAACTTCAAATACCATAATTTGATACATAAGATAGCGTTTACATCGCTAAGTCGCATAAAATATGGTCTTAAAAGTTTACAACTTTATTTAAAGATAAACAATAGCGACATCCAAGAGCATAAGAAAGACCGTGCGTACATCCATCCTAGTTACCTGAAATACATGTGAGTTTTGGAAAAACATCAATATAATGTTGGTGTGAATTCATGCAGTTTTTTGTATTTCACGTTTGTATACTTTGTATGAAAACATAGTTTGTGTATAAATCAAGTTTTCATATATAAATCAAGTTTCATGTGTACTCCACGTACTTATGTATAATTCAGGTTTTTCTTGAGTACCCCACGTACTCAAGTATAATTCCCGCTTTCTTGAGTACCCCACGTACTTTAAGTTATAAATCAAGTTTTTCTTGAGTACCCCACGTACTTCAAGTTATATATCAAGTTTTTCTTGAGTACCCCACGTACTTCAAGTTATATATCAAGTTTTTCTTGAGTACCCCACGTACTTCAAGTTTTAATCAAGTTTTAGTATGGTATGAATTTTATGTAAATAAAGTATTCCTGTATGTATCAGGATTGTTAATGGGTTGCAAAGCCATTAACATGTGACACGACATAGGAAGTCACCAAACCTTAGGCATTTAATTGGTATATTCTGAGACACAAAAGCACTACTCGATTCTCGCCCTCACCGAGAGTGTGGCTGCCCGGCACCCGTTAGATCTAACATTTTGTTCTGCGGTCTATGTATATTGTTGATTAATGGTGCTTCTGGTACCCTATTCGTGACACGATTTCTCGTATCATTTCTCATAACGCCTCATACTTGGTTCTCGTCCTCACCAAGTGCGTTTCTCATATTCTTATATTTCGTCACACTTGGTTCTCGTTCTCACCAAGTGTACTTCTTGTATTCTTATATTTCGTCACACTTGGTTCTCGTTCTCACCAAGTGTACTTCTTGTATTTATATCATACCCATTATAAATATTGTACATTTGTACATGTATTTCACCCCCGAAGTTATAAAAAATAAAAACAGTTAAAGAGAAAAGGGGGGAGCATGAACTCACAACTTTGCGTTCCTGTGCGTCGTAAACTTCACCGGATTTGCTTAATTAACGTCGTAACCTATACGCGTTTTCTTAACGTTAGTCACTAGACTTGTGTCGCACAAGTACAGTCACTCTCTTTGGTGTATATATTCTTGTGTTAAAAATATTTTATATTTTTAATTAAGTATCTTACTTATATTATTTTCTCTAAAATTAATATAAGTATCTCGTGTTTTGCACTTTGCACCCGAATTATGTATCTTGTATGTTGTATGTGTTTTTTTATGTTTATACTCCTCATGAGTATTTAGTGTATTTTTTTTAGACTTAATACACTAGCACGTACAACACATACTATATACACTTAGCACAAAAGTTGGTGATAAAATAATATATATTTTTCTCTAAAAAATATACATACTTATATCCATTTTTATTCTTGAAGAAATCCTCATTTCTTATCACCAAAAATTAGGGAAACCTTGGTAATACTTTTAAATACATTTTTAGGGAATAAGTTTCTCAAAAACTTATATTTTTCTAAGTGACAAAATTTATAAAAATTTTGACAGAGTTTCCCCTAAAAATGGAGGTTTCCCATGTTTTCAAAACATGTGTTTATTTTCTTTTAAATCGTCAACAATCATCAACAACAATTATCAACAATAATCATCAACAATAATCACTAATTTCTCCATTTCATGAACTTGAATATTTACAAAAATGTGTAGTAGCTTACTAGCACATTTAGTAAGACTTTCCATCTCTAAAAATAAAATCGTTATCTCGAAAACTTTATTTTTAAAGAATATGAAGCTTTACAACTTCTAGTCGGTGTTTACGAAAATTATTTCTTTGTTAAAACTTTTGTTACACAAGTGTCCACACACTTGTTTGTTCACAAAAACACATCTAGTTTATGAAAGATCCGATTTAAAGTAAGACTTGTTTATATTTTACTTGGTCCTTCGAAAATACCACTTGTAGATCTTTAGATCTACTAGTTTAAAACTCTATTTTACAAGTAAAATCGTTTTTACACAAGTTCATGTTAATAAGTAGTAGTGTTCGTCATCTAATCATTTTCACACTTAAACATACACTAGTTCATGTTCCATGAACATGACTTAGCCGGGTTAGATGACGATCCAAACTACTACTAGCATCCAACAATAATAAATAATCATAACAAAACAAGATCCAAGAGTTTTACACTAATATTTACTCATTAACCACCATGTTTATTATTTTTAGTAGACTTTTAGTTTTGGTCTCAAGTGTTCATGATTTTTGCCCGTTAAATTTCTTATTAACCACTTTAGATATGAACAATAGGGTGTTTAGAGTCACTTACTACTAGCTCGAGGCTAGGGAAGAAACTAGACGAAAAACGGGTGGTTAATAGCGTTGTGGTGAGGTCCTTGGCAATCCGTAAGCACCGGGTCTCCTCGAACGAGCTCTAACACACTTGTTTGTAGATGGATTTATAATATCAAAATTGAAAAGTGGGTGGTTGTGTGGCTTGGCTCTCGGCCGAGAGTGATGAGAGGAAGATATGAGATTAAATTTTGTCTAAGTATTTGATGTGAATGTAGTGCTCTTGTGGTTTTATTTATAAACCACTTTTAGAGTTTTGTCCAACATATAATATGTTCCATAGATATTCAACATCTCTAATAAAATATTCAAAAATTTGGTTGGGTGGTGTGTTCTCTAGGGGGGGAAATCCGATCGGTTCATGTGGGGGTGGGTAATTTGGTTTGTTTAGAACTAGGTAGTGAGGTTGTAGTTAGTAAATTAGGGGATTAAATTAGAGTATAATGTGTGTAGTAATTTATAACGGGTGTTAGGGTATTCGGGTACCCTAACTAGCTTAGAAAAATAAAAACAATGTCATAGACAATATATTTTTTTTTGTGCTCCGGGTAAAGTCCGGTTGTTCGGTTAGACACTGGTTCGTTAAAGTGCTAAATTACATCTTTTAGTGTCTAATAAGTACCTTTCTTGTACCCTTTCAATTCCCAACACTCCGGGAAATATTCTGGATAATAAAACAACATTTCTGCATAATATTCATATGTTTAAATGCTGATTATTGCTGAATTATATAAATTATGCACTTAAAGTGCGTTTCAGGTGCTTTTTAGTGCTTATTTTTGCTTTCGTATTGCATATATATTAAACCCTTGTATGTACTCTTGGGTTTTAATGCATTCTTGTTGTCGGACATACACCTAGGCTCCAATTTTATTGTCTGACTGCTTTTTGCAGTTCCGTTGACACATAGTGTCTTACCGGTGAGTTTACTTAGTATTTTTGACGCAACGCTCTCGTTTATGCATAAAGCAATATTTTGTAGTATACAACGTGCATGAATTCACTTGTTTAATCCTGTGTTCAGACATTGCTGATAATTAAGCACATAATTGCAGTCAATAAATAATAATTAAAGTGTACGGAAATTACCGGTTTGGTGCTAGTTGTCACAGTCTCCCCCCGTTAAAAGAATTTCGTCCCGAAATTCAGGTTGAACTAACTCTCGCAGGAGTCTTCTTGAATAGGTGGGGATACTTTTCTTTGAACTGGTCTTCACGTTCCCATGTGTACTCGGGTCCGTGCTTAGAGCTCCAACGTACTTTGACAAGTTTCACACTGCTCTTCCTGGTCTTGTTGACTTTCCAGTCGGTAACCTCAACGGGTTGTTCTGTAAATCGGAGGGCTTCATCAATATGCACTTCATCCATCGGGATGATCACGTTTTCTTGTGTTGGACTCTTCTTCAGGTTGGATACATGAAACGTATCATGTACTCCATTAAGTTCTTCCGGTAACTCCAACTTCTATGCCACGGTACCAATTCTTTTCAATATTCTGAATGGTCCGATGTATCATGGATTCAGCTTTCCACGCTATCCAAATCTGACTACGCCCTTCCATGGTGAGACTTTTAACAACACTTCGTCTCCCACCTTGAATTCTACTGATTTTCTTTTCGGATCAGCGTAGCTCTTTTTTCGATCTCGAGCCACCTTAATGCGCTCTCGGATCTGCGCAATCTTGTCGGTTGTCTCTTGTACAAGTTCAGGACCAACCATACGTTTATCTCCGGCATCTGCCCAACATAAGGGCGATCGGCATTTGCGGCCATACAGAGCTTCGAACGGCGCGGCTTTTATGCTCGTATGATAACTGTTATTGTAGGAAAACTCAATTAAAGGTAGATAAGTATCCCAGCTGCCGCCTAGATCCATGACACATGCGCGAAGCATATCTTCTAACGTTTGTATAGTCCGTTCGCTCTGGCCGTCTGTTTGCGGATGGAATGCCGTGCTTAGATCTAACTGAGATCCAAAGGCTTCCTGAAATGATTGCCAGATTCTTGAGACAAAGCGTCCATCTCTATCTGAAATGATTGAGATTGGCACTCCATGACGTGCCACAATTTCTCTTAAGTATATTTCAGCAAGCTTTCCAGTGCTGTCTTTTTCTCAGATCGGTAGGAAGTGCGTAGACTTCGTTAATCGATCAACTATTACCCATATCATATCGTGCCCTCTCGGGGTCCTGGGTAATTTCGTTATGAAGTCCATCGAGATTTGTTCCCACTTCCACACGGGAATCTCTGGTTGTTGTAGTAGGCCGGACGGTTTCTGATATTATGCCTTAACCTTGGCACAGGTTAGGCATTTTCCAACATAAACTGCAACGTCACTTTTGAGTCTCGGCCACCAATAGTATTCTTTCAAGTCTTGATACATTTTGTCCGATCCTGGATGGATCGAATATCTCGATTTGTGGGCTTCATTAAGGATGACTTCTCGTATGCCACCATAGAGTGGAACCCAAATACGCTTCTTGAAGTATAAGGCTCCCTCTTCGTTTGGCACCATGTATTTCAGCATACCCCGTAGGTATTCAGCTTTACGGTTCTCTTCTTTAAGAGCTTCTTGTTGTGCATCACGAATGCGTGCAGTGAGGTTCGTTCGAATCGTCATTTCCAATGCTCGAACCCTTAGGGTCTTAACCCTTTCTTTTCGGCTCAACGAGACCGCTACAACGTTTGCCTTTCCAGGATGGTACTTAATCTCACAGTCATAATCGTTCAGCAGCTCGACCCAACGTCGCTGGCGCATATTCAATTCCTTCTGATCAAATATGTGTTGTAAGCTTTTGTGATCTGTGAAAATTGTACATCGAGTACCATATAAATAATGTCGCCAGATCTTCAGGGCGAATACCACTGCACCTAGTTCCAAGTCGTGCGTGGTGTAATTTCTCTCATGAACCTTCAATTGTCTTGAAGCGTAAGCGATGAATTTTTGGCATTGCATGAGCACGCAACCCAAGCCTTGTCGTGAGGCGTCGCAGTATACCACGAAGTCTTCAGTGCCTTCAGGTAATGATAGTATCGGTGCATCGCATAGCTTGTTTTTAAGTAACTGGAAGGCTTCTTCTTGTTTGTGACCCCAGTCGTATTTCTTGTCTTTCTGTGTAAGGGTCGTTAGCGGTTGAGCTATCTTTGAGAAGTTCTCGATGAAACGTCGGTAATAGCCCGCTAAGCCCAAAAATTGTCGAACTTCAGTTGGGGTCTTGGGAGCTTCCCAGTTCTTTATTGCTTCTATCTTGGACGGGTCTACATGAATGCCCTTCTCATTCACAACGTGACCAAGAAAATTGTACTTCGCGAATCCAGAATTCGCATTTCGAGAACTTTGCATAAAGCTTCTCTTTCTTCAGTAGTTCCAAGATGGTT
Organism: Helianthus tuberosus; assembly: GCA_030545235.1. NCBI lineage: Eukaryota > Viridiplantae > Streptophyta > Magnoliopsida > Asterales > Asteraceae > Helianthus > Helianthus tuberosus. The sequence continues at coordinate 10,458,567 of CM060433.1, read as the reverse complement.
CTGAGATGTTGCTCGTGCTCTTCTTTCGTTCGCGAGTAAATCAGGATATCATCGATGAATACAATCACGAATTTATCGAGATATGGTTTGCATACGCGGTTCATAAGATCCATAAAGACCGCTGGTGCATTCGTCAGCCCAAACGGCATCACAAGAAATTCGTAGTGCCCATATCGCGTTCTGAATGCAGTCTTTGGTACGCTTTCCTCTTGGATTCTCAGCTGATGGTATCCAGATCGAAGGTCGATCTTGGAATAGTAGCTTGATCCTTGTAGTTGATCAAATAAGTCATCAATTCTCGGTAGTGGATACCGATTCTTGATCGTGAGTTTGTTCAGTTCTATGTAATCGATACACATCCGCAGTGTTCCATCCTTCTTCTTCACGAATAATACTGGAACTCCCCAGGGTGAGAAGCTTGGCCTTATAAATCCTTTATCCAACAACTCCTGGAGTTGTGTAGATAATTCCTGTATTTCGGATGGTGCAAGCCGATAGGGAGCCTTGGCTACAGGAGCGGCTCCTGGAACCAAGTCTATACGAAATTCGACTTGTCGTTGCGGAGGTAGTCCTGGCAGATCTTCGGGAAAAACATCAGGGAATTCCTTCACCACAGGAATGTCTTCGAGTTTCGGCTCCTCAGCCTTCTTGTCTATAACGTGTGCTAGGAAGGCAACACATCCTTTCCTTAAGCACTTCTGTGCCTTCATATAACTGATGATTCGAAGAGGTGCGTCTCGTTTTTCTCCATGCACGATGAGAGTTTCACCATTCGCTAAAGGGATGCGAATGATTTTCTCATGACAAATAACTTCAGCTTTGTTCTTGGACAACCAGTCCATCCCGACTACTACATCGAAGCTACCCAATTGAATAGGTAGGAGGTCGATGCTAAATCTTCGTTCACCAAGTTCTAGTGTGCAGCCTCTAACAACTTCGCCCGATTCAACAAGTTTACCATTGGCTAGTTCTATGGAATAAGGAATTTCTAATCTACTAGATTCTATTCCGGGTATGCGTTTAAATTCCACAGACATGAAGCTATAATCGGCGCTAGTGTCAAATAATATGGATGCAAAGTGATTGTTAATGAGAAACGTACCGGTGACCACGTTAGGGTCCTCGCGTGCGTTCTTTGCTCCAATCACAAATGCTCTAGCCTGAGCATTGTTTCCATCTGGGCAGTCCTTCATGAAATGATCATTGCTTCCACACTTGAAGCATCCTTGGTTCCGCCCTTTCCCGTTACCATTCTTGTTACCAGCACCGTTTCCATTTCGGTTCTTTCCTTTTCCCCAACAGTCTTCTGTTTGATGACCCAATTTACCACATTTGTCGCACCTTGGGATGCGACAAGCTCCATCATGATGATACTTACATTTTTGGCATCTAGGCATGGAGCCTTGGTATGCTTTGGTTGCATGGGTTTTCGCCTCCTGAGACGGGTTAGCGTCACGCTTCTTGTTGTTGAAACCCTTGTTGTTACGAGTTGCTTGGTTCAGGTTTGCATGTTTTCTTTTCTTGTCACCGGACGACTCAACATGCGTCTCGGTCTTCTCTGTTGGGTTCAACGATAACTTCTTCATACGAACACAATCTTCAGTCAGGCTGACAGCCAGAGTTACAGCCTCAGTGATTGTTTGTGGTTTGGCCGACGTCACCATGCCACGAAACTCTGGGGCCAGTCCCCAAATGTAGCGTTCAACGCGCTTGAATTCGGGAGTCACCATGTAGGGAAGCACTCTTGACAGATCGTGGAACCTTCGAGTATAACCATTAATGTCAGCACCTTCCATGGTCAAGTGCCAGAACTCCGTTTCCAGCCTTTGGAGTTCAGCACGAGAGCAATACTTCTCTCTCATTCTTTCCTTCAGTTCCTCCCAAGTTAAGCCATAAGCGGCATCATCACCCAAAGTTTGGGCTTGCAGGTTCCACCAAGTCAGGGCTTCATCGACAAACAACCCAGTGGCAAAGGTGACTTGCTGGTCCGCGGTACACTTGCTCATGCGGATGGTAGCTTCAGTCTTCTCCGTCCAGCGTACAAAGGCTACTGCACCTCCTGTGCCGTCATAGTTCATCGGCTTGCAGTCGAGGAACTGCTTGAAAGTGCAGCCTGGAATTGATTCAACCAATTCACATGTGAGCAATCAAAGAAATAATGAAACAAAGACCGTTCATAAATTTCTCCATGCTTAGTAAATCGTCTTAAGGTTACCTTGAGATGCATTGCCTCCAGACGAATCTCCATTCCCATTACGCCTAGCGTTGCTTGGTCCTCCACTGTCTTGAGTACGGTTTGCCTCGTACTGGGCGATAGCAGCGGAGATCCTTTCCTCCAGTAGAGCATTCAGCTCCTCAGCAGTTCTTGGCAGTGGGGGAGGAGGAGGTTGATCGTCATTGCGAGCATTCACAGCTTTCCTGGGTGCCATGTTCTGACAGAACATAACACAACAGGGTTAGACATTTGTTCGATATCGTCATACTAGACAGTAGTAGTATATATATTCACAGGTATATACCACATAAGTGACATCAAACAATTATTACTCTAGCAGAGTACTTAGTAGGCTTGCACTGAGGGAATCTATACGTGACAAGACTTGCTGTGATTTTTGTGCACTGAATTCCATAATTATGTATGCATCCATAATTACGTAACTCCTTGCACAGTCCGCACAGTTCGTTTCATCCTCGTATTTATTCCTTCAGATGGGCCATCGCTTTCAGGTAAAGTCACGTATACTTGTGACATTCTACTTCTAGTATATGCTAATTATCACACATAATTGCAATTAACTCTCAATCACAGACGAGTGCTACTCTCGTGCACCCTAAGTCTCGTAGTGTCTTTTCTAGACTCATGTAAACAGTTTCAGGTAGTGGATGTCGCGGGACGTTTTATGCAATGAAAACTCTTTGAAAAATTGTTTTCGTGAAAGGATCCTAGAGATTGTAGACTAGACTCGAGAAGGAATCCTGGTTCACTACAATCGCAGCTCTGATACCAATCTGTCACACCCCTTTCTGCGGCGGAAGCACGAGGTGTGATCATGAAAGGTTCTCATTGCATACGAAGAGTAAACATACTACATGCTCATGAAAATAACTTCAAATACCATAATTTGATACATAAGATAGCGTTTACATCGCTAAGTCGCATAAAACATGGTCTTAAAAGTTTACAACTTTATTTAAAAATAAACAATAGCGACATCCAAGAGCATAAGAAAGACCGTGCGTACATCCATCCTAGTTACCTGAAATACATGTGAGTTTTGGAAAAACATCAACATAATGTTGGTGTGAATTCATGCAGTTTTTGTATTTCACGTTTGTATACTTTGTATGAAAACATAGTTTGTGTATAAATCAAGTTTTCATATATAAATCAAGTTTCATGTGTACTCCACGTACTTATGTATAATTCAGGTTTTTCTTGAGTACCCCACGTACTCAAGTATAATTCCCGCTTTCTTGAGTACCCCACGTACTTCAAGTTATAAATCAAGTTTTTCTTGAGTACCCCACGTACTTCAAGTTATATATCAAGTTTTTCTTGAGTACCCCACGTACTTCAAGTTATATATCAAGTTTTTCTTGAGTACCCCACGTACTTCAAGTTTTAATCAAGCTTTAGTATGGTATGAATTTTATGTAAATAAAGTATTCCTGTATGTATCAGGATTGTTAATGGGTTGCAAAGCCATTAACATGTGACACGACATAGGAAGTCACCAAACCTTAGGCATTTAATTGGTATATTCTGAGACACAAAAGCACTACTCGATTCTCGCCCTCACTGAGAGTGTGGCTGCCCGGCACCCGTTAGATCTAACCTTTTGTTCTGCGGTCTAGGTATATTGTTGATTAATGGTGCTTCTGGTACCCTATTCGTGACACGATTTCTCGTATCATTTCTCATAACGCCTCATACTTGGTTCTCGTCCTCACCAAGTGCGTTTCTCATATTCTTATATTTCGTCACACTTGGTTCTCGTTCTCACCAAGTGTACTTCTTGTATTCTTATATTTCGTCACACTTGGTTCTCGTTCTCACCAAGTGTACTTCTTGTATTTATATCATACCCATTATAAATATTGTACATTTGTACATGTATTTCACCCCCGAAGTTATAAAAAATAAAAACAGTTAAAGAGAAAAGGGGGGAGCATGAACTCACAACTTTGCGTTCCTGTGCGTCGTAAACTTCACCGGATTTGCTTAATTAACGTCGTAACCTATACGCGTTTTCTTAACGTTAGTCACTAGACTTGTGTCGCACAAGTACAGTCACTCTCTTTGGTGTATATATTCTTGTGTTAAAAATATTTTATATTTTTAACTAAGTATCTTACTTATATTATTTTCTCTAAAATTAATATAAGTATCTCGTGTTTTGCACTTTGCACCCGAATTATGTATCTTGTATGTTGTATGTGTTTTTTTATGTTTATACTCCTCATGAGTATTTAGTGTATTTTTTTTAGACTTAATACACTAGCACGTACAACACATACTATATACACTTAGCACAAAAGTTGGTGATAAAATAATATATATTTTTCTCTAAAAAATATACATACTTATATCCATTTTTATTCTTGAAGAAATCCTCATTTCTTATCACCAAAAATTAGGGAAACCTTGGTAATACTTTTAAATACATTTTTAGGGAATAAGTTTCTCAAAAACTTATATTTTTCTAAGTGTCAAAATTTATAAAAATTTTGACAGAGTTTCCCCTAAAAATGGAGGTTTCCCATGTTTTCAAAACATGTGTTTATTTTCTTTTAAATCGTCAACAATCATCAACAACAATTATCAACAATAATCATCAACAATAATCACTAATTTCTCCATTTCATAAACTTGAATATTTACAAAAATGTGTAGTAGCTTACTAGCACATTTAGTAAGTCTTTCCATCTCTAAAAATAAAATCGTTATCTCGAAAACTTTATTTTTAAAGAATATGAAGCTTTACAACTTCTAGTCGGTGTTTACGAAAATTATTTCTTTGTTAAAACTTTTGTTACACAAGTGTCCACACACTTGTTTGTTCACAAAAACACATCTAGTTTATGAAAGATCCGATTTAAAGTAAGACTTGTTTATATTTTACTTGGTCCTTCGAAAATACCACTTGTAGATCTTTAGATCTACTAGTTTAAAACTCTATTTTACAAGTAAAATCGTTTTTACACAAGTTCATGTTAATAAGTAGTAGTGTTCGTCATCTAATCATTTTCACACTTAAACATACACTAGTTCATGTTCCATGAACATGACTTAGCCGGGTTAGATGACGATCCAAACTACTACTAGCATCCAACAATAATAAATAATCATAACAAAACAAGATCCAAGAGTTTTACACTAATATTTACTCATTAACCACCATGTTTATTATTTTTAGTAGACTTTTAGTTTTGGTCTCAAGTGTTCATGATTTTTGCCCGTTAAATTTCTTATTAACCACTTTAGATATGAACAATAGGGTGTTTAGAGCCACTTACTACTAGCTCGAGGCTAGGGAAGAAACTAGACGAAAAACGGGTGGTTAATAGCGTTGTGGTGAGGTCCTTGGCAATCCGTAAGCACCGGGTCTCCTCGAACGAGCTCTAACACACTTGTTTGTAGATGGATTTATAATATCAAAATTGAAAAGTGGGTGGTTGTGTGGCTTGGCTCTCGGCCGAGAGTGATGAGAGGAAGAGATGAGATTAAATTTTGTCTAAGTATTTGATGTGAATGTAGTGCTCTTGTGGTTTTATTTATAAACCACTTTTAGAGTTTTGTCCAACATATAATATGTTCCATAGATATTCAACATCTCTAATAAAATATTCAAAAATTTGGTTGGGTGGTGTGTTCTCTAGGGGGGAAATCCGATCGGTTCATGTGGGGGTGGGTAATTTGGTTTGTTTAGAACTAGGTAGTGAGGTTGTAGTTCGTAAATTAGGGGATTAAATTAGAGTATAATGTGTGTAGTAATTTATAACAGGTGTTAGGGTATTCGGGTACCCTAACTAGCTTAGAAAAATAAAAACAATGTCATAGACAATAATTTTTTTTTTGTGCTCCGGGTAAAGTCCGGTTGTTCGGTTAGACACTGGTTCGTTAAAGTGCTAAATTACACCTTTTAGTGTCTAATAAGTACCTTTCTTGTACCCTTTCAATTCCCAACACTCCGGGAAATATTCTGGATAATAAAACGACATTTCTGCATAATATTCATATGTTTAAATGCTGATTATTGCTGAATTATATAAATTATGCACTTAAAGTGCGTTTCGGGTGCTTTTTAGTGCTTATTTTTGCTTTCGTATTGCATATATATTAAACCCTTGTATGTACTCTTGGGTTTTAATGCATTCTTGCTGTCGGACCTACACCTAGGCTCCAATTTTATTGTCTGACTGCTTTCTGCAGTTCCGTTGACACATAGTGTCTTACCGGTGAGTTTACTTAGTATTTTTGACGCAACGCTCTCGTTTATGCATAAACCAATATTTTGTAGTATACAACGTGCATGAATTCACTTGTTTAATCATGTGTTCAGACCTTGCTGACAATTAAGCACATAATTGCAGTCAATAAATAATAATTAAAGTGTACGGAAATTACCGGTTTGGTGCTAGTTGTCACAGGAGGTGTGACTGCTCTTTATTTGACTGCGGGTTTTATGTGAGATGTGTGGTTTAATGGAATTAACCTAAACCACACATCATATTACATCTACAAACTAAGAGATGAAATGGTTCCATCATTTCACATGGAGAAACTATACACAAAATCAGCTGCGCATAACGAAAAATGCATTTTGGGTGCATTAGTGAGTTGTAAGTTGTGCTTCATGCATTGTCTGTTGTACTTGTCACCACTTCACAATCACAAATTCTATTGTCCACCTGTGCTCACGTATAAGCATTTCTCATCACAAAACTTTTGTTCATCAGGTTTCTGTCTTGTATCACATTTGTTTCATTGTTCTTCATTTTGGATTTTGTATTCGTTCTTCTAAACACCAAGTTACCAATGCTGGAGGGTCTGGTTCGGTAGAAATTGTTCCTGCGATACTCGCAGTCCGATCGGTTGTCATGGGAACGTACGACTATTCATTTCAGCCAGTGAAGAGTTAGATTTATGGTAAGTTTTTGTTTACAGATTGGATTTATGTTTTATAGCTGGTTTGTTATATTATTTCACAGTTTTTAGATATTTCTAATTTGTGTTTTTTGTTCAGTTAATCACTTAATTGTTTCATGATGATGTTGATTGCTGGATGCTATACCCTTCAGATCCCTATGATATTTGTTTTGTATCATCTTTTCAATTACAGTGTTTGGTTGCTTTTTGATGATTTTATCACTGGTTGCGAACAAGCTTACCCAATTTGGGTTCGGGCTTGGATCGTATAAAAAATCATGCCGAATCGGCTAGGATCGATTATGTTAGTGACCTAAAATGTTGGGTTTTGGTTCGGCTTGTAAAAAACTTGAGCGGCTCGGCTTGATTTACAAAATTAGACCTTTTGCAGCGACAACTAATCCGTTGGATGTCGGCAATCTCGGAGCAGTAACAAAAGGTATGAATTTTGTAAATCTATTCGGCTAGTAAGAAGATTGAGCGGCTCGGCTGATCGATCGATTATGTTGGGTGTATTTTGTTGCATCAATCGATGGCAGATGCTTTAACAAACATCAAAGTAAATAAGCTGAATTTAGGTGTTCTTAATTTTTAATCTTTGTATGATATTTTGATGGTTAGACACTTGGGAGTAGGAGCCTTTAGATGTTGATCCGTGTGACTTGTAGTTAACAAATTGATCATTTTGATTGATACAGATGAGATGAAGAAACAGAAAGAGACAAACTGTGAAGCATATTGTGGACCTCATCCAGTTAACACAACTTATGTCTTTATGTTTGCTTATTCATTGTTAACAATTGCCTAGCGATTACAATACTTTTTAAGTCATTTATTGGGTATTTGATGTTAATCAAGAGTTCGTTCGATGTGTTTGAATTGTTCCTGTAACATAAAAAGTTACCCACGACGAAGTTAAAAGGTTTGTTTGATATCATATGTTATAACGTGTGTTGCTATCTTCGTAGCCCGCGCCGGAACGCAGGCGGGTGTAAGCGAGTTTTGCATATTTTAGGAAGTGGTTGTGAGCGAGTTTTGCATATTTTAGGAAGTGGTTGTGAGTGAAGGAGATAACAAAAGTTACTGTTAATCTGTATATTTAGGAAGACATTTTATTTATCTTTTGAAAGTGGTTTTGTGTAGGGCACGCAATAGATATCTGCATAAAACACGATTAGACCTGTTTACTAAAAAAGTACACAATATGTCTTTTTACTTTTTTAAAAATAAATAAAATTATGAGGTTAGGATCCATCATTTCTTTTTCTTGATACATAAAACATAAAACATAAAACTGTGTTAAATAGATGAGATATCAAGTAGTTAAACGAGTTGTATTCATATTTAGTACTTGTGTTATACGCGTCGTCAGAGACCTGTTAAACCCGATAAGACACGATTTGCCAGCCCTAGTTTTGTGTGAAGGAGAGAGAAAAGATAAGTTAAGATTAAATTATATAAGAATTTTTTAATTGAAAATTAGAGAGGAATTATAGTGAGTTTTAGTGTATTATATTAATAAAGATTAAAAAGCTGATCTGAATGCTCTTTTTTTTTTTTTTTTGAACGGCAAATTTGGATCACTGACGGACCACTGGAGTATCATCGTGCCACCAGCGGAACCAACCGATCATATCCATCTCCACTAGGCATACTGCCTATACACAAATTCAGGAGGAAACTCAACAAATATGGGAAAAACCCCCTAGTGGGAATCGAACCCAGGACCTATTGGTCCCAAAGTCTTTTCCCACTCCCAAGATGCCACTATGCTACAAAGCCATGTGAAAATTTAAATTTATACAACATAAACTTAATAAAAAAAATCTAAAATAAAATCTGTAGTGTGGGCCGTTTAAAGATTTTTGTGTCGCTCAAATCCTTTTATCATTAAAGTGTGGGCCTTACTGAAAGATTAACGTGCCCTGTTTTAAAGGAAACGAACAGTGGGGCTTCCCTCATTTGATCCTACGCTGGATCCCCAATGGATGCATGGCAGTCTCCAACATAAATGGATTGAAATTCAGAAAAAGTTAAAACCCTACCTGTGCTGAAATATCCATGCTATTACTCGTTTACATTTTACTCATTTGTTCAATTTTATATATAGTCATATATAGTATCTGGATCCAACACGTTCAATCATATAATTATTTACATATAAGTATCTTGATCAAGACAAATTGTTATCTATATGATTTATCAAGATGATTACGTTTGGGTTTGCCCATAGCGTTATAGCCTAGTAGAATCTTAGGGGTTGGGGATGATTTTGGGACTAATAGGGCTTGGGTTCCATTCCCACAAGGGAGATTTTTTCAATGTTTATTGGGTTTCCTCCTGAATTAATGTACATGCATTATGCCTAGTGGAGATGGATATGATCGGGTGGTTCCGCTGGTGGCACGATAATACTTTAGTGGTCCGTCAGTGATCCAAATTTGCCGTTAAAAAAAAAGAAAAAAAGATTATGTTTGGGTTTACTTAGGGCATGTTTGGCTAAGCTTTTTGAAGCAACTTATTGACTTATTGAAAAGTCATAAGCTTCAAAATGATGTTTGGCAATGAGGGTGTATGTGAGGAGAAATGTGACTTTTCCAAAAAGTCACTCCATACTGAATTTTCTAAAATGTAAATAATGAGTTTTATAAGTACTCTCAAACACCTCCTTAGTTAGAAAAAAAAAACAGACAACATATTTGATTTAAACCTGGCCCTTGATCTTGTAATCTTACACAAACATAAAATCAGTGATCTTGTATTCTTACACAAACATAAAATCAGTCAACTAATATTTATGAATCTTGAAGAGTTTACTGGGTTTTGCTTGAACCATATATGGAATGCATGCACGCACGCATTGTAGTAGAAACAATAACAATGTAAAAAGACAAGATACAACAGCAATAGACAAGAAAATACCTCTCAATCTTTGCTTGTTTTTGCAGTGACTCGATTTTATTTCTTCTGTAGACTGAATTGTAAAGGAATGAAAAAGAAAAGGATATGCAGGGTTTATAAATGAAATAGGATAAGATGGTAGGCCGTATTAAATACCTCTCAACCGTTTTCTGAAGTTGAAATCAAAGAAGCTGTTTTCGGTTGTGTGACAACTGGCACAAAACTGGTAATTTCCGTACAATTTAATTATTACTTAATAACTGCAATTATGTGCTTAAATGTCAACATTGTCTGATTTCATGCTATACATGTGAATTCATGCACGTTTTATACTACAAACATTGCTTTATGCATTAATGATAGCGTTGCGTCAGAAATACTAGTAAACTCACCGGTAACACACATAGTGTCAACAATTCTGCAGAAAGCAGTCAAATAATAGAATTGGGGCCTAGGAGTAGGTCCAAAGTCTAAAATGCATTGAAACCCAAGAGTATATACAAGGGCTAACATATAGACTTTCCGGAAGCTAAAATACGCACTGAAAAACACCCGAAACACACTTTAAATGCTGAATTTCATACATTTCAGCAAAATTCAGCATTGTAACGAGATAGTTACATGTAAAAATATGACTAATTGGTCCAGAATACCTTCCTAAGTGTCGGGAATTAAAAGTGTCACAAAAGAGTACATAAAGGACACTAAACGGTGCAATTTAGCACTTTAACGAACCGGTATCTAACCGAACAACCGGACACTACCCGAAACATTAAAATTATACTAGAAGCATTATTTCATTTTTCTGAGCTAGTTATGATCACTGAACACCCTAACACACTATATAACATATCATATGCATGAACACTAACTAAATCTCTTGAGATTTAATTAGAATACATAACTTACCATTGAAACTTACACTTTACCCCCCCCCCCCCCCCAATATAGTGGACGGTCATGGAGTGGCCCCCACAAATATCCTTCTTGATCTTGCTTGATCTTGCTTGATCTCACTTGGATTCACTTTGATTCACTTTGATACACTTAGATATGATTTAGATTGCAAATTATCTTGAAAGATTGGATTTAGATCTTGCATGTACAATAAGAAGACATAAGCACACTTCACCTTCATCAACCTCCTTCTTCTCCCCCTTGTTCTCGGCTCACCCACACCCACCATACGTCATCCACTTTCAATCATCTTCCAAGCATTCTAAGGTTACTAGAAGGTGTAAGAAGGTCTTCAAGCAAGCTTGGTGGTCTTGGAACTTCAAGGACCTCCCCCGATTGCTTTTAACCATCACATTTGCCATCCTCAACTTCTTGAGTTCTTCCCTAGACCTTGTGCTAGTAGTAAGCTCCTTGTAACTTGTTACTTCATATTTTGATGGTTAAAAGATGATGAACAATGTTAATCTTGAAGAACACAAAAGAACATGATCATGATACTTTAACATAAGCTTAAATACATAAGAATACATGTAAATGATGATGATTTGCTTGTTGATGAATGATGATTTGTGTTAGTGATGTTAGACATCATAAGAAACCTACTAGATTGTGATTAAACACATGATCTAGTAAGATAAAGTGGTGATCTTGTGAAAGACCAAGATCGTCATGCTTTATGTCTTCATGAACTTAATGATGAAATTGATTTTCATATGTAAAGGTGATTTAAACAAAATACAAATCTTGTAAATAGATGATTACAAAAATAATTTTCTCAAGAAACCAAGTTTATTTATGAGATTTACAAAGTCATGGTTTCTAAGTAAACCAATCATACTTTTAGTGTTTAAACAAGACTAGGAACATGATTGTAACAAGAAAAATACAAAAGAAATATTTTTAGAAAGATCATCTTACAAGTTGTAAATGACTAAATCTTTTAATAAAGTGATTTACAAACAAATAACCATGTTTTTAAGGGTAACTAAACCTACTAAATAACATGGTAAGTTACTACAAGTTTTTACAAAAACTTCAAGTTCATGATGTAGTGAAAATTACATGATCCTGGCTTATGGTAAGTCTTGATTGTGTTGTTGATGTTTGATGATGATTTAAAAGAAAATAAACACATGTTTTGAAAACATGGGAAACCTCTATTTTTATGGGAAACTATGACACTTAGAAAAATATAAGTTTTGGTGAAACTTATTCCCTAAAGATTTACCTAAAAGTATTTACCAAGGTTTCCCTAATTTTTATGTAAACTTCAAGTTACGAAATGATGATTTCTTCAAGATAAAAATTGATATTAAGTATGTATATTTTTGAGAAAAATATATATATATTTATTGATCACCAAATTCTGTGCTAAGTGTATGTAGTATGTATTATACGTAAATAGTGTATTAGGACTTGAAAATACACTAAATACTCCTAAGGAGTAAAAATACAAAATACACATACAACATGCATAGACAAATACAAGAAAATATATTTATGAAAATATATTTCTTAAGAGATTATGTAACTTGGACAAGTTATGAACTTAAAATGAAGTTTTGGACGAAAATATATAACTCGGGTGAAAAATACAAGATACTTATATTTATTTTTGGAGAAAATAATATAAGTAAGATACATAGTTAAAAATATGAAATATTTTTAACAACAAAGAATACATACATAAAAGATGGTGACTTGTACTTGTGCGATACAAGTCTAGTGACTAACGTTAATAAAACACGTATAGGTCACGACGCTAAATAAGCAAACCTGGTGAAGTTTACGGCGCAAGAAACGCAAAGTTGTGAGTTCATGTCCCCACTTTTAAACTTTTACATACTTTTTAAACTTGGGGAAAATACATGTGTTATGGTATGCTGGATACAAAGACTAAGGAATGATACTTTAAATCGTGTCACGAATAGGGTACCAGAAGCACCATTAATCGTGTACATACTAAGACCGCATAACAAAAGGTTAGATCTAATGGGTTTTCTGACAGCCACACTCTTGGTGATAACTAGTACCAAGTAGTGCTTTTGTGTCTCAGTCGTGAATCGACAACTAGAAAAATGCCTATGGTTTGGATGCTTCCTATGTCGTGTCACATGTTAATGGCCTTGCAACCCATTAACAATCTCGATTCTTACAGAAATACTAGATTTATACAAATTACATACCAAGTTTTCATACAAAGTATACAAACATTCAATACAAAAACTGCATGAATTCACACCAACATTATGTTGACGATTTTCCAAAAACTCACATGTATTTCAGGTAACTAAAGTGGATGTGCGCGCGGTCATACTCTTGCTCTTGGATGTTGTTTATGTTTAACTTTGAATAAAGTTGTAAACTTTTAAGACAATATGTTGTTTTGTGATGTAAACACTTAAACTATGTTTTCAGTTATGTAATGTAGGCATTTGGAGCCATTTTTAAGAGCATGTAGTATGTTTACCATTCGTATGCAATGAGAAGCTTTCATGATCACACATCGTGCTTCCGCCTTAGAAAGGGGGTGTGACAGATTGGTATCAGAGATGCAATTGTAGTGAACAAGGATTCCTTCTTGAGTCTAGACTACAATCTTTAGGATCCTTTCACGAAAACAATTTTTCAAAAAGTTTTTCATTGCATAAAACTTTCTGCGACATCCACCACCTGAAACTGCTTACAAGGAGTCAAGTAAGGACACTACGAGACTTAGGATGCACTGGAAGTAGCACTTATCTTTGACTAGAAATTACTAGCAACTATGTGTAATAATTGATATATACATATATTAGAAGTAGAATATCACAGGTATACGTGACTTCGTCTGAAAACAATGGCCTATCTGAAGGAAGTGATACGAGGATGAAACGAACTGTGCGGACTGTGCAAGGAGTTACGTAATTATGGATGCATACATAATTATGGAATTCAGTGCACAGAAACCACAGCAAGTCTTGTCACGTAACATAAGAGATTCCTTCAAATACAAGAAAGGGTCAAACGTGAATACCCTCACCTTTCCCCCAGCCTATTAAACACTCTTTTGGAGTAATAATTTAGGGTATAAAGACAAGAACCGCCAATGTGAAGTAAGATAGTTTGTCCTTTACATATATTAAACTTGTACTTTGGGGAGATATAACCCTTATACATTTTGTTTACTTCGCAACCAATAATGTAACAAGTTGTCCTGATATGTTTAAAGACTCGGTGAATATCTTATGACACATCAGTATTTATCTATCTATGCATGCTTGTTGCTGTATGAATTGATTTGTATGTTTGGCGGATTGTTTGATGTCACTTATGTGGGTATATACTTCTGTATATATACTACTACTGTCTCGTATGACGATATCAAACAAATGTCTAACCCTGTTGTGTTATGTTCTGACAGAACATGGCACCTAGGAAAGTTGTGAATGCTCGTGATTCTGATCAACCTCCTCCTCCCCTACTGTTGAAGACTGCTGAAGAACCGAACGTCCTACTGGAAGAAGGATCTCCACAGCTATCGCCCAATACGAGGCGAACCGCACCGAAGACAGTGGAGGACCAAGCAATGCTAGACGTAATGGGCAGGCAGATTCATCTGGAGGAAACACAACTCAAGGTTGCACCTTCAAACAGTTTCTCGACTGCAAACCACTGAACTACGACGGCACTGGAGGTGCAGTGGCGTTTGTACGCTGGACGCAGAAGACCGATGCCACTATCCGCATGAGCAAGTGTACCGCGGATCAACAAGTCACTTTTGCTACAGGGTTGTTTGTTGATGAAGCTTTGACTTGGTGGAATTTGCAAGTCCAGACTCTGGGTGATGATGCTGCGTATGGCATGACGTGGGATGAGCTAAAGGAACGTATGAGAGAGAAGTATTGCTCTCGTGCTGAATTCCAAAGGTTGGAGACTGAGTTCTGGCACTTGACCATGGAAGGTGCTGACATTACTGGTTATACCTGAAGGTTCAACGATTTGTCGAGAGTGACCCCCTACATGGTGAGTCCTGAATTTAAGCGCGTTGAACGCTACATCTGGGGATTGGCTCCAGAGTTCCGCAGCATGGGAACTTCGGCCAAACCTGAAATGACCACACAGGCTGTAACTCTGGCAGTCAGCCTTACTGAAGATGATGTTCGTATGAAGAAGTTATCACTGAACCCAACTGAAAAGACCGAGACGCATGCTGAGTCGTCTGGTGACAAGAAAAGGAAGCATGCGAACCTGAATCAAGCAACACGTAACAACAAGGGTTCAAACAATAAGAAGCGAGACCCCTACCCGCCTCAGGAGGCGAAAACTCTTGCAACCATGAATGACGCTCCTGCCAAAAGATACCTGGGCACTCTGCCCATCTGCAACCAGTGTAAGCGTCATCACGAAGGAGTTTGTCGCATTCCAAAATGCGACAAGTGTGGAAAACTAGGTCACCATACTGAGGACTGTTGGGGAAAAGGAAATAGGAACGGGAATGGAAACCGCAACGTTGCTGGTAATAGAAACGGTGGTGGAAATGACAATGGTAACCGGAATGGTAATGGAGCTGGGCAGAACCAAGGATGCTTTGGTTGTGGAAGCAAGGATCATTTCATAAAGGATTTCCCAAGGGGGAACAACGCTCAGACTCGAGCATTCGTGATTGGAGCAAGGAACGTACGCGAGGACCCTAATGTGGTCACCGGTACGTTTCTCGTTAACAATCACTTTGCATCCATACTATTTGACACTGGTGCCGATTATAGCTTCATGTCTGTGGAATTTAAACGTATGCTTGGAATAGAATCTAGTAGATTAGATATTCCTTATTCCATAGAACTAGCCAATGGTAAACTTGTTGAATCGGGCGAAGTTGTTAGGGGTTGCACATTAGAACTTGGTGAGCAAAGATTTAGCATCGACCTTTTACCTATTCAATTGGGTAGCTTCGATGTAGTGGTCGGAATGGACTGGTTGTCCAAGAACAAAGCTGAAGTTGTTTGTCACGAGTGTAGGATCATGATGTGACCCAAACGAGTCTATCAGAAGAGTTCTCGGTCTAATCAGAGGCGGAATTCATTGATTAGACTTTGTAACAGCTTGATTCACACTTAATTGTCTTGTTTTATTGAAATAACACGTTTACAGATCAGTAGACACGTCGGCAGCACTTCGGTACCGGAATCACGAACATTACAAATGACTTCGCACATCAGGTATTTATAGGCTTGGTATTTCGCACCAAATAGACACCAGGTATTTCGTGCGAAATAGCCAATTGCTATTTCGTATGAAATAGCACAAGTTGATTTCGTGGGAAACCAACTTCCAACCCTAAAACCCTGTTTTCTCGTACAACGTGCCCTGATCTAACAATTCTATTACAAGACTCGATACAAGACAAAGTCGACAGACATATGCACCAACAGACTCCCCCTTGGATGTTGACGAAGTCTTCAGTGTCGAGTCTTCACAATCTTCAGCCTTGATCAGTCTTCGGGCTCTTTCAAAATATCTAACAGTGTAAAACATCCTCAATCTTTTCATCACCAGGATCTCGTCCTGGCTCTTATCTCACATTAATTCTCTTGATCAGATATCTTGATTCTTTAAATTCATCAGCATCAGCAATTAGTGAACTTCAGGATTTGAAACTGGCTCTAGCAACTACAGACTCCTCTCAACTAGCAGACTCCCCCTTAAGTTGTGCTGGAATCGTAGTCTTGCTCTCACATGTTCATAGGTTCAGGATCGAAACTTGGCTCAACTTCTGCTCAAAATTCAAAACCTGACAAACCTGCACATACTCTACCCAAAACATAAATTTCATAAAATTTAGAATTTGACAAATTTATATACCACTTGCATGTATCAATTAATCAAGAAATGATTTTACAATGTTAATCTCTGATGAATCACTTGTAGAAATACTATTTTTCTTTTCAAACAATTTTTCAATTCAAACAAACTCTTCCAAACCTGTTCATCATGTTTAGCACTCGGAATTTTAAAAATCAGCTCTCCAACATCAGTTGTCGAAAATCTTTTTGTATTTTCAAAAATTTATGCTAAAACACTCCGAAAACCTTTTTAGATGTTTGTTCTTGTATGAAAATGCAGTAAAGAAATATTTACAAACAATATTTTTGTGAGTTTGTGCAAGAGGATCATATCAGTTTTTGAGACACATCACAAGCACCCTTAAGCTACAAACATTTTAAGTTCTAAACTATTCACTTAGATTGTCAGTATACTGATCCATTTAAATTTTCACACAAAGTTCAACTGTTTTGAGATACGAGATTAATGTTTTAGAGACTTAAACTTATTCGCGTGTCCCACCTCAGAATATACTCCCGTATCCAGATCCCAATATTCAGTCTTACAGGTGAGTATACCTAGATGATATCTGTAAAGGGTTAAATGCGAGGGCCATGAGAGCTCAGGCTATTGCTTCCACAAAATCAGAGAGATGATGGCTTCGACTTTTGGTATGTTCCCTTTAGAGAATCTTTTCTTCAACAGCACATGATTAGCATTTTGCAATGTTTCATCATTTTTTATGCTGAGGGAGTTGCTATATTTCAAGCAAGCGAAAAGTATTATACGGGGACTAGGCCATTGCTTCCGCAAAATCAGAAGTCCCGGGATAATACCCCAGATATCACTAAGCATAAAGACCTAGTATCTCAGAAAAAGGGGTCTTTCAAACAAGATTTCAGGGGTTACCTATATATCCGAGAGATGTTCCCCACAAAATAAGTAAGTTAGAAATTTAGGTTTATATCTCGTCACAATCTACTAAATGTGCAAAAACCTACTGGCACATCATCAGTGAGACCGTTTATCACATATTATCTTTCCAATTCTTTAGCATGCTGTGATAGTCCACTGATGTACTATCATTTCCTCTTTTCTACAACAAAACTCATTTTTGATTTTATCATGTTTTTGGATTTTTCAAATTTTCTAATGTTTTTGGATTTTCTGAAATTCTTACTCCCCCTAAAATTCAAAATCATTTAAAGAAATTTTGAAAACAAACTAACAAATTAACTTGACAACTGATTCGAATTGCTTCAAATCGCCATCCACTTAGCATAAACAATCAGAACTCCCCCTGACAACAAAATTTTTTCCCATTTAGATTTCAAAACACTTAAGTTTGTTTTAATCAAAATGGTTTTTCCGAAAAATTAGTTTTGTTGATTTTACCACTTGTAATATAGGGGTTATCATCACTTTGTTTTCCAATCACTTTGAATGAAAGTTAAATCAAGTTCAACTTAATGACCTTGATCAACCACTTGTAAGTGAAAACCTTCTTCAACCACTTGTAGGTTCACTTATCAACCAAAACCACTTGTAAATTGAAATATAACAATTTTCAAGAAAAACTACCACTTGTAGAAAAAATATCATTTGTAGAAAGATGCCGATTCATGTTCCACTCTTACCAACCTGGAAGCTCTGGTAAGTCAGAATTTCAGTTTGAAAATCCTGTCACCCAAGCCTTACCATCCTTGGGTGATTTTGATTCACATCTATCCCACCATCTTTTTTATTGGTAAAATTCTTTTACACCCTTCACTTTTCCATCAACCATCTTTCCGAAAATATGTTTAACTTTTCCATTAAACACTTTTTCAGCATCAAATTCTTTCTTACCAGCAAAGAATTGATCTGAAATCTCAAACTTACCTTTTGACTTCAAATTTTCTCTTGACAATTGTGGAAAGTTTTCATCGTTCATTTCTGGAACGGAATTCTACTCACTTTTCTCAACAAATGACTCCTCTGATTTTATGCAATCAGATTCATTGTCAGAACTACTTTCTGTTTTAATAACCCATCTTTGTTTATTCAAATCAACTTTTTCTTTTGTAAAAATGTTTTGAAACATCACCAATTTCGAAAGTTGAATTTTCAAACATATTAGTTTTCTCAGCTGATTGTTTCTTTTCATCAATACGTTTCTTAATCATTTCAGAGTTAGAAGAAACTCCCTGTTTTGTATTGTTGAACTGTTGGCAATTCCAAGCAATGTGTCCAATTTTTTGACATTTGAAACATGTTCTTCTATCAACTCTTGGTACAAATTTATTCACATTCTTCTTTCTTTCAGCAAGAAATTCTTGATTTGACTGTTTCCAGAATGGTTTCTTCTGCTCTTCTTCAGAACTTCCTCCTGCAACAAATTTTGTTTTTGGTTTATAATTTTTCTCATTTTTATAATTTTCTGAAGAACTAAAACCTAAACCTTTCTTTTTGAGATTACTGTTATGATTTGGTTTCTTTTGTAAACCATAACTAAAACCGTAACCCTTTTTCTTATTCAATCTCTGTTGAACTCTTGAAGTGTACTTTTTAGGTTTTTCATGAAGATTTAAATCTTTTATTTCAGAAATATTAATTTCTGTTAATTTGAAAACCTGTTTGATCATTTCAGATTTGACACTTCTTATTGGAAATTCCTCATCAGAATATAATTTGTCTGAATCATTCAAAGTATATGCCACTTTGATTGGTCCGTCATTCAAATTAGATTTTGATAACATGAATTCTTTATTGTAAACCCTTTTAACTGGTGACTCGCACTCTTTTCTGACGAACTTGAACTTTCAGATTTAGACTCCGACTTTGACTCTTCATCCATATCCAACACCTGATCAACCACTTTCTTTAACAACTCAGACTCATGATCAGTGTCAGACGTTGTGAATGTAACATCAATGTTATCTGGTAACTCATCAATGGTTTCAGACTTTAACTTGATGTTGAGAGCCTTATTTAAACGTTCCTCATTTGGCTTTCTGGGAGAATAACTTTCATAGATCGGGGGCGGACACTTGTTATACTTGACACTTTGTTTCTTACCAGTATCCGTTTCTTCCTTCTTTTGTTCTTTAAAAGCTTCAAGACCTACAACAGTAGGATAAACTCTGTCAATCAAATAATCACACGTTGTATAACTCAACAACAAACGTTTGATTCTTTCACTTTCTATTTTTTCGAGTTCTAAATCCTGCTTCAGCTTTGCAAAGTCTTCAATATACTCATTGATGACCTTCTGCTTTGTCATTAATGTAGAGCTCATCTTTGTCATAGCAGCCTCAACTTCCGAATTTGTCTTCTTCAGACCATTTACTATTTTGTTTAGTACATCATAAGATTCCTTCACATACTTCACATCAGACAACAATGTTTCTTTCAACTCTTCAAGTTCACGAATCTTCTTGTCTTTTTCTTCACAATATTTGCAAGATTCCAAACATTTCTGACAAGGTTTCATAACTTCAACAATTTTTTCAACTTCGACGATCTTCTCAACCTCGATGGCTTTTTCAACTATTTTCTCTTCTTCAACAATTTTTTCAATCACTTTCTCCACTACCTTCTCAACCACATCCGGTTCTTCATCAAATTCTATTTCTGCTTCCCATCCTTCAACCTCAACTTTTTCTGTCAGATTTTCTTCAGCAATCTTTCTTGCTTCCAATTCCTCCAACTCTCTCTTTAGACGAGCTGCTCTTTTCTCTTTCAACAATTCAATTTTATCTGCAAAAAACAAATTAAAACTGAATGAGTCCAAATTTTTCCGAGCTGTATTTATGTATTCTTCCTCATCATCAGTGTCATCATCACTTTCTGATGATTTGAAAATCTTTGTTCTTTTTGGCTTAGATTTGATTTCTTGTTCTTCCAAGATTCGAGCAACCAGGCCTGAATTAGCAGGAATGTATTAGTCCCAGCTAAAACCCTCTGCTACTTTTTCATCATCTTGATTAACAAGATAAGCTTTCTTTTTCTCAACTTCAATTGCACGAGATGATGATGGTTGTTGTGTGATCTGATGAAAAATTGATTTTTGATAAAAATCATTCTTTTCATCTTGTCTTCCAGTTGCTTCTTTATTTTTACATTCTCGCTTAAAATGTCCCATTTCTCTGCAACGAAAACATGTAACCTTTGATTTATCAAACCCTATTTGAGATGCACCCATTTCACGAAACTCATCTCTTCTAGTGACTTGGGTAAATTTTTCTGCTCTTCTTACTGCACTAGCTAGACACCACTTGATGTCCATCAATTCAAGTTCTTCAGCAACAATCTGATCATAATCCTCTTTGGTGAGCATCAGATTTCCAATACGTCCAGCAACTAAGCTTTCATACGACTCTAGTATAGTCACAAGTGATGCCATGTGTTGCTTAACTATTTCTGGAGAAAGATTTTGACCATTTTGAATGTTCAAAGTAACATTGCATTGCAAATTTGTTGAATTCTGTCGTTGAGGACTTGGCGTTGCGCAATTCGGATCAAAACTTGAAAACGATGACGAATATCCACCACTCTGAGTTACTGTACTATTGTTTGATCCAGACGAACTATCAGCACTGAAAGCAGTTTTAATCTTTGGACTTGAAGTAGTTTCAAACTTATTTCCTCTGTAATATAAACTGACATCTTGTTGCGCATTTGGATTACTCATGATTGCAGTTTTCTGAATATCCAATTCATGTTCTTCAATCTTTTGAATAAACTCTGTTAGATTCATATTTTCAGATTTTCTCATGTGTTTCAAGATCAACAAATATGTTCCCCATTTATTCTGCGGTAATGCATCAGCTAGCTTATCAACCCATTCATCGTCGTCTTTCTTTATGTCGAATCTTCCCATTTCCAGAACCAAATGGCAATATCTGTCGATAGTAATTTTTGTTGTTTCATTTTCAAAAGCTGTAAACATATCAAATGATTTTTTCAATAAAGATTTTTTGTTCTTTATCATATCAGCACGTCCCTTAAACTTGTTAATCAACGCTGTCCAGATTGATCTAGCAGTACCCTCATGTTGAAGCAAAACAAAGATATCTTCTTTAACTGCTTGTTGGAGAATACTTATCATCATTTTTTCACTTGTATATTTCAATTTCTCACCATCTGAATATTCACAAAAATCCTTTTCAAGACCACGTTCATTTTTTGGTTTCTCATAATCCACATCTAACGCACACCATGCGTCAAATTTATAAGCTTGCACCCAGTTTTCAAACCGATTTTGCCATCCTCTAAAATCTTCAATGTATATAAGCTTCGGCGGTTTTTGGTAAGTTCCCGTCTCATTCTCACTATAAAGAGTTTCAGCAGCTGTAACAGGAGCAACTGGTGTAGCAAATGCATTGTAGAACTCCTCTTCCATGTTTTGATAATCTGTTTCACAAATTCACAACGTTCAAACAACAACGTAAGTTCACACAAAACAAGAATACACACGGAATATCACACTGATACGGAATCAATTTGATGCGAAATAGCTGTTCACACGAAATCAATTTTCACACGAAATAACAATTTCAAACGAAATACTCTCTGGTACGAAATAGATTCCACAGAGGTGATTTCGTATGAAATGACAAGCCGATTTCGTGCGAAATAACAAATCTGAGGTGATTACGTGCGAAATAAACATAATTCAGTGATTTCGTGCGAAATCAAGTGTATTTTCAAGCGAAATAGCAATTTCAAGCGAAATCAATTGCCTATTTCGTGCGAAATACTGCTGACGTCATCTTATCCGAAAACATTTTCAAGCGAAATAACCAATTTTACTAGTTTTAGATCGAATTTAAGTCCAATTCTTTCAAGGATTCATTAAAACACTGTTTCGCTTGTAATATGTGAAATTCAATCCATTTTAACCGTAAAAACTTGTTTAATTTTGAAAAGAAGGTGTAGAAGTCAGAATTTTGAACAAATCAAGCTGAATTTGGTAAGAACTCTTCCTCCTGAGCTCTGATACCACTTGTAGGATCATGATGTGACCCAAACGAGTCTATCAGAAGAGTTCTCGGTCTAATCAGAGGCGGAATTCATTGATTAGACTTTGTAACAGCTTGATTCACACTTAATTGTCTTGTTTTATTGAAATAACACGTTTACAGATCAGTAGACACGTCGGCAGCACTTCGGTAACGGAATCACGAACATTACAAATGACTTCGCACATCAGGTATCTATAGGCTTGGTATTTCGCACAAATAGACAACAGGTATTTCGTGCGAAATAGCCAATTGCTATTTCGTACGAAATAGCACAACTTGATTTCTTGCGAAACCAACTTCCAACCCTAAAACCCTGTTTTCTCGTACAACATGCCCTGATCTAACAATTCTATTACAAGACTCGATACAAGACGAAGTTGACAGACATATGCACCAACAACGAGAAAATCATTCGCATCCCTCTGGCGCATGATGAAACTCTCATTGTGAATGGAGAAAAACGAGACGCGCCTGTGCGAATCATCAGTTGTATGAAGGCGCGGAAGTGCTTAAGGAAAGGATGTGTTGCCTTCATGGCGCACGTTGTAGATAAGAAGGCTGAGTAGCCGAAACTCGAAGACATTCCTGTGGTGGAGGAATTCCCTGATGTTTTTCCCGAAGATCTGCCAGGACTACCTCCGCAACGACAAGTTGAATTCCATATAGACTTGGTTCCAGGAGCCTCTCCTGTAGCCAAGGCACCCTATCGGCTTGCACCATCCGAAATGCAAGAACTATCTACACAACTCCAGGAGTTGTTGGATAAAGGATTCATAAGGCCAAGCTTCTCGCCATGGGGAGCTCCAGTATTGTTCGTGAGGAAGAAGGATGGAACACTGCGGATGTGTATCGATTACAGAGAACTGAACAAGCTCACTATCAAGAATCGGTACCCACTACCGAGGATTGATGAGTTATTTGATCAATTGCAAGGATTGAGCTACTATTCCAAGATCGACCTTCGATCAGGATACCATCAGTTAAGAATTCAAGAGGAAAGCGTACCAAAGACTACATTCAGAACGCGTTATGGGCATTACGAATTCCTGGTGATGCCATTTGGACTGACGAACGCACTAGCGGTATTTATGGATCTGATGAACCGCGTATGCAAACCATATCTCGATAAATTCGTGATTTTATTTATCGATGATATCCGGATTTACTCACGAACGAGAGAAGAGCACGAGCAACATCTCAGAACCATTTTGGAGCTACTGAAGAAAGAGAAACTTTATGCAAAGTTTTCAAAGTGGGAATTCTGGATTCGCGAAGTACAGTTTATTGGTCACGTTGTGAATGAGAAGGGCATTCATGTAGACCCATCCAAAATAGAAGCCATAAAGAATTGGGAAGCTCCCAAAACCCCGACTGAAGTTCGACAATTTTTGGGCTTAGCGGGTTATTACCGACGGTTTATCGAGAATTTCTCCAAGGTAGCTCAACCGCTGACGACGCTTACGCAGAAAGACAAGAAGTATGACTGGGGTGATAAGCAGGAAGAAGCCTTCCAACTGCTCAAAAATAAGCTATGCGATGCACCGATACTATCCTTACCCGAAGGCACTGAAGACTTCGTGGTATACTGTGGCGCTTCGCGTCAAGGGTTGGGTTACGTGCTTATGCAACGCCAAAAAGTCATCGCTTACGCTTCAAGACAGTTGAAGGTGCATGAAAGAAATCATACCACTCACGACCTAGAGCTAGGCGTAGTGGTATTCGCCTTGAAGATCTGGCGACACTATTTATATGGTACTCGATGTACAGTCTTCACAGATCACAAAAGCCTACAACACATATTTGATCAGAAGGAATTAAACATGCGTCAGCGACGATGGGTTGAGTTGCTGAATGATTATGACTGTGAGATTAAGTACCATCCTGGAAAGGCAAACGTTGTAGCAGATGCGTTAAGCCGAAAAGAAAGGGTTAAGACCCTAAGGGTTCGAGCATTGGAAATGACTATTCGAACGAACCTCACTACACGTATTCGTGACGCACAACAAGAAGCCCTTAAGATGGAGAATCGTAGAGCTGAATACCTCCGAGGTATGCTGAAGAATTTGGTGCCAAACAAAGAGGGAACCTTATACCTTAAGGGGCGTATTTGGGTTCCGCTCTATGGCGGTATGCGAGAAGTCATCCTTAATGAAGCTCACAAGTCGAGATACTCGGTCCATCCAGGATCGGACAAAATGTATCAAGACTTGAAAGATTACTATTGGTGGCTGAGACTTAAAAGCCATGTTGCTATCTATGTTGGAAAGTGCCAAACCTGTGCTAAGGTTAAGGCTGAATATCAGAAACCTTTTGGCCTACTGCAACAACCAGAGATACCCATGTGGAAATGGGAGCAAATCTCGATGGACTTCATAACGAAATTACCCAGGACCCCTAGGGGGCACGATATGATATGGGTGATAGTCGTTCGGTTAACCAAGTCTGCGCATTTCCTACCGATCCGAGAGAAGGATAGCACTGGAAAGCTTGCTGAGTTGTACTTGAAGGAAATCGTGGCACCTCATGGAGTGCCTATCTCAATTATCTCAGACAGAGATGGCCGCTTCGTATCAAGTATCTGGCAATCCTTCCAGGAGGCCTTTGGATCTCAACTAGATCTAAGCACGGCCTTCCATCCGCAAACAGACGGCCAAAGCGAACGAACCATACAAACGCTGGAAGATATGCTTCGCGTATGTGTTAGCGACCTAGGCGGCAGCTGGGATACTCATCTACCTTTAGTTGAGTTTTCCTACAATAACAGTTATTGTACAAGCATAAAAGCCGCATCGTTCGAAGCTCTATATGGCCGCAAATGCCGCTCGCCTTTATGTTGGGCAGACGCTGGAGACAAATGTATGGTTGGTCCTGAACTTGTTCAAGAGACAACGTAAAAGATTATACAGATCCGAGAGCGCATTAAGGAGGCTCGAGATCGACAAAAGAGCTACGCTGATCGAAGACTAAAACCATTAGAATTTTAGGTGGGAGACAAAGTTTTATTGAAGGTCTCACCTTGGAAGGGCGTAGTAAGATTCGGAAAACGTGGAAAGCTGAATCCACGATACATCGGACCATTCAAGATCTTACAAAGAATTGGTAAGGTGGTGTACAAGTTGGAATTACCGGAAGAACTTAACGGAGTACATGATACGTTTCATGTATCCAACCTCAAGAAGGGTCTAACCCAAGAAACAGTGATCATCCCTGCGGATGAAGTGCATATTGATGACACCCTCCGATTTACAGAACAACCCGTTGAGGTTACAGACTGGAAAGTCAACAAGACCCAAAGGAGTAGTGTCAAACTTGTCAAAGTACGTTGGAACTCTAAGCACGGACCCGAGTACACGTGGGAACGTGAAGACCAGTTTAAAGAAAAGTACCCCACCTGTTCAAGAAAACTTCTGCGAGAGTTAGCTCAGCCTGAATTTCGAGACGAAATTCTTTCAACGGGGGGAGACTGTGACAACTGGCACAAAACCGGTAATTTCCGTACAATTTAATTATTACTTAATAACTGCAATTATGTGCTTAAGAATCAACATTGTCTGATTTCATGCTATACATGTGAATGCATGCACGTTTTATACTACAAATATTGCTTTATGCATTAATGATAGCGTTGCGTCAGAAATACTAGTAAACTCACCGATAAGACACATAGTGTCAACAATTCTGCAGAAAGCAGTCAGACAATAGAATTGGGGCCTAGGAGTAGGTCCAAAGTCTAAAATGCATTGAAACCCAAGAGTATACACAAGGGTTAACATATAGACTTTTCGGAAGCTAAAATACGCACTGAAAAACACCCGAAACACACTTTAAATGCTGAATTTCATACATTTCAGCAAAATTCAGCATTGTAACGAGATAGTGACATGTAAAAATATGACTAATTGGTCCAGAATACCTTCCTAAGTGTCGGGAATTAAAAGTGTCACAAAAGAGTACACAAAGGACACTAAACGGTGCAATTTAGCACTTTAACGAACCGGTATCTAACCGAACAACCGGACACTACCCGAAACATCAAAATTATACTAGAAGCATTATTTCATTTTTCTGAGCTAGTTATGATCCCCGAACACCCTAACACACTATATACCATATCATATGCATGAACACTAACTAAATCTCTTGATATTTAATTAGAATACATAACTTACCATTGAAACTTACACTTTACCCCCCCCCCCTATATAGTGGATGGTCATGGAGTGGCCCCCACAAATATCCTTCTTGATCTTGCTTGATCTCACTTGGATTCAATTTGATTCACTTTGATACACTTAGATATGATTTAGATTGCATATGATCTTGAAAGATTGGATTTAGATCTTGCATGTACTATAAGAAGACATAAGAACACTTCACCTTCATCAACCTCCTTCTTCTCCACCTTGTTCTCGGCTCACCCACACCCACCATACATCATCCACTTTCAATCATCTTCCAAGCATTCTAAGGTTACTAGAAGGTGTAAGAAGGTCTTCAAGCAAGCTTGGTGGTCTTGGAACTTCAAGGACCTCTCCCGATTGCTTTTAACCATCACATTTGCCATCCTGATCTTCTTGAGTTCTTCCCTAGCCCTTGTGCTAGTAGTAAGCTCCTTGTAACTTGTTACTTCATATATTGATGGTTGAAAGATGATGAACAATGTTAATCTTGAAGAACACAAAAGAACATGATCATGATACTTTAACATAAGCTTAAATACATAAGAATACATGTAAATGATGATGATTTGCTTCTTGATGAATGATGATTTGTGTTAGTGATGTTAGACATCATAAGAAACCTACTAGATTGTGAAAGACCAAGATCATCATGCTTTATGTCTTTATGAACTTGAATGATGAAATTGATTTTCATATGTAAAGGTGATTTAAACAAAATACAAATCTTGTAAATAGATGATTACAAAAATAATTTTCTCAAGAAACCAAGTTTATTTATGAGATTTACAAAGTCATGGTTTCTAAGTAAACCAATCATACTTTTAGTGTTTAAACAAGACTAGGAACATGATTGTAACAAGAAAAATACAAAAGAAATATTTTTAGAAAGATCATCTTACAAGTTGTAAATGACTAAATCTTTTAATAAAGTGATTTACAAACAAATAACCATGTTTTTAAGGGTAACTAAACCTACTAAATAACATGGTAAGTTACTACAAGTTTTTACAAACACTTCAAGTTCATGATGTAGTGAAAATTACATGATCCTGGCTTATGGTAAGTCTTGATTGTGTTGTTGATGTTTGATGATGATTTAAAAGAAAATAAACACATGTTTTGAAAACATGGGAAACCTCCATTTTTAGGGGAAACTATGTCAAAATTTCTATAGAATTTTGACACTTAGAAAAATATAAGTTTTGGTGAAACTTATTCCCTAAAAATTTACCTAAAAGTATTTACCAAGGTTTCCCTAATTTTTATGTAAACTTCAAGTTAATAAATGATGATTTCTTCAAGATAAAAATTGATATTAAGTATGTATATTTTTTAGGAAAATATATATATTTATTGATCACCAAATTCTGTGCTAAATGTATGTAGTATGTATTATACGTAAACAGTGTATTAGGACTTGAAATACACTAAATACTCCTAAGGAGTAAAAATACAAAATACACATACAACATGCATAGACAAATGCAAGAAAATATATTTCTTAAGAGATTATGTAACTTGGACAAGTTATGAACTTAAAATGAAGTTTTGGACGAAAATATATAACTCGGGTGAAAAATACAAGATACTTATATTTATTTTTGGAGAAAATAATATAAGTAAGATACATAGTTAAAAATATGAAATATTTTTAACAATAAAGAATACATACATAAAAGATGGTGACTTGTACTTGTGTGATACAAGTCTAGTGACTAACGTTAATAAAACACGTATAGGTCACGACGCTAAATAAGCAAACCCGGTGAAGTTTACGGCGCAAGAAACGCAAAGTTGTGAGTTCATGTCCCCATTTTTAAACTTTTACATACTTTTTAAACTTGGGGAAAATACATGGGTTATGGTATGCTGGATACAAAGACTAAGGAATGATACTTTAAATCGTGTCACGAATAGGGTACCAGAAGCACCATTAATCGTGTACATACTAAGACCGCAGAACAAAAGGTTAGATCTAATGGGTTTTCGGGCAGTCACACTCTTGGTGATAACTAGTACCAAGTAGTGCTTTTGTGTCTCAGTCGTGAATCGACAACTAGAAAAATGCCTATGGTTTGGATGCTTCCTATGTCGTGTCACATGTTAATGGCCTTGCAACCCATTAACAATCTCGATACTTACAGAAATACTTAATTTATACAAATTACATACCATGTTTTCATACAAAGTATACAAACGTTCAATACAAAAACTGCATGAATTCACACCAACATTATGTTGACGATTTTCCAAAAACTCACATGTATTTCAGGTAACTAAAGTGGATGTGCGCGCGATTATACTCTTGCTCTTGGATGTTGTTTATGTTTACCTTTGAATAAAGTTGTAAACTTTTCAGACAATATGTTTTCTTGTGATGTAAACACTTAAACTATGTTTTCAGTTATGTAATGTTGGCATTTGGAGCCATTTTTACGAGCATGTAGTTTGTTTACCATTCGTATGCAATGAGAACCTTTCATGATCACACCTCGTGCTTCCGCCTTAGAAAGGAGTGTGACAGATTGGTATCAGAGCTGTGATTGTAGTGAACCAGGATTCCTTCTCGAGTCTAGACTACAATCTTTAGGATCCTTTCACGAAAACAATTTTTCAAAAAGTTTTTCATTGCATAAAACTCTCCGCGACATCCACTACCTGAAACTGTTTACAAGGAGTCAAGTAAGGACACTACGAGACTTAGGGTGCACTGGAAGTAGCACTTGTCTTTGACTAGAAATTACTTGCAACTATGTGTAATAATTGATATATACATATATTAGAAGTAGAATATCACAGGTATACGTGACTTCGTCTGAAAACAATGGCCTATCTGAAGGAAGTGATACGAGGATGAAACGAACTGTGCGGACTGTGCAATGAGTTACGTAATTATGGATGCATACATAATTGTGGAATTCAGTGCACAGAAACCACAACAAGTCTTGTCATGTAACATAAGAGATTCCTTCAAATACAAGAAAGGGTCAAACGTGAATACCCTCACCTTCCCCCCAGCCTATTAAACACTCTTTTGGAGTAATAATTTAGGGTATAAAGACAAGAACCGCCATTGTGAAGTAAGATAGTTTGTCCTTTACATATATTAAACTTGTACTTTGGGGAGATATAACCCTTATACATCAGTATTTATCTATCTATGCATGCTTGTTGCTGTATGAATTGATTTGTACGTTTGGCAGATTGTTTGATGTCACTTATGTGGGTATATACTTGTGTATATATACTACTACTGTCTCGTATGACGACATCAAACAAATGTCTAACCCTGTTGTGTTATGTTCTGACAGAGCATGGCACCTAGGAAAGTTGTGAATGCTCGTGATTCTGATTAACCTCCTCCTCCCCTACTGCCGTGCTGAAGAACCAAACGCCCCACTGGAAGAAAGGATCTACGCAGCTATCGCCCAATACGAGGCGAACCGCACCGAAGACAGTGGAGGACCAAGCAATGCTAGACGTAATGGGCAGGGAGATTCATCTGGAGGAAACACAACTCAAGGTTGCACCTTCAAACAGTTTCTCGACTGCAAGCCACTGAACTACGACGGCACGGGAGGTGCAGTGGCGTTTGTACGCTGGACGGAGAAGACTAACGCCACTATCCGCATGAACAAGTGTACCGCGGATCAACAAGTCACTTTTGCTACAGGGTTGTTTGTTGATGAAGCTTTGACTTGGTGGAATTTGCAAGTCCAGACTCTGGGTGATGATGCTGCGTACGGCATGACGTGGGATGAGCTAAAGGAACGTATGAGAGAGAAGTATTGCTCTCGTGCTGAACTCCAAAGGTTGGAGACTGAGTTCTGGCACTTGACCATGGAAGGTGCTGACATTACTGGTTATACCCGAAGGTTCCACGATTTGTCGAGAGTGATCCCCTACATGGTGACTCCTGAATTTAAGCGCGTTGAACGCTACATTTGGGGATTGGCTCCAGAGTTCCGCAGCATGGTAACTTCGGCCAAACCTGAAACGATCACACAGGCTGTAACTCTGGCAGTCAGCCTTACTGAAGATGATGTTTGTATGAAGAAGTTATCACTGAACCCAACTAAAAAGACCGAGATGCATGCTGAGTCGTCTGGTGACAAGAAAAGGAAGCATGCGAACCTGAATCAAGCAACACGTAACAACAAGGGTTCAAACAATAAGAAGCGAGACCCCAACCCGCCTCAGGAGGCGAAAACTCTTGCAACCATGAATGACGCTCCTGCCAAAAGATACCTGGCCACTCTGCCCATCTGTAACCAGTGCAAGCGTCATCACGAAGGAGTTTGTCGCATTCCAAAATGCGATAAGTGTGGAAAACTGGGTCACCATACTGAGGACTGTTGGGGAAAAGGAAATAGGAACGGGAATGGAAACCGCAACGTTGCTGGTAATAGAAACGGTGGTGGAAATGGCAATGGTAACCGGAATGGTAATGGAGCTGGGCAGAACCTCGGATGCCTTAGTTGTGGAAGCAAGGATCATTTCATAAAGGATTGCCCAAGGGGGAACAACGCTCAGGCTCGAGCATTCGTGATTGGAGCAAGGAACGCACGCGAGGACCCTAATGTGGTCACCGGTACGTTTCTCGTTAACAATCACTTTGCATCCATACTATTTGACACTGGTGCCGATTATAGCTTCATGTCTGTGGAATTTAAACGTTTGCTTGGAATAGAATCTAGTGGATTAGATATACCTTATTCCATAGAACTAGCCAATGGTAAACTTGTTGAATCTGGCGAAGTTGTTAGGGGTTGCACATTAGAACTTGGTGAGCAAAGATTTAGCATCGACCTTTTACCTATTCAATTGGGTAGCTTCGATGTAGTGGTCGGAATGGACTGGTTATCCAAGAACAAAGCTGAAGTTGTTTGTCACGAGAAAATCATTCGCATCCCTCTGGCGAATGATGAAACTTTCATCGTGCATGGAGAAAAACGAGACGCGCCTCTGCGAATCATCAGTTGTATGAAGGCGCAGAAGTGCTTAAGGAAAGGATGTGTTGCCTTCCTGGCGCACGTTGTAGATAAGAAGGCTGAGGAGCCGAAACTCGAAGACATTCCTGTGGTGGAGGAATTCCCTGATGTTTTTCCCGAAGATCTGCCAGGACTACCTCCGCAACGACAAGTCGAATTCCATAAAGACTTGGTTCCAGGAGCCGCTCCTGTAGCCAAGGCACCCTATCGGCTTGCACCATCCGAAATGCAAGAACTATCTACACAACTCCAGGAGTTGTTGGATAAAGGATTCATAAGGCCAAGCTTCTCTTCTTAGGGAGCTCCAGTATTGTTTGTGAGGAAGAAGGATGGAACATTGCGGATGTGTATCGATTACAAAGAACTGAACAAGCTCACTATCAAGAATCGGTACCCATTACCGAGGATTGATGACTTATTTGATCAATTGCAAGGATCGAGCTACTATTCCAAGATCGACCTTCGATCAGGATACCGTCAGTTAAGAATTCAAGAGGAAAGCGTACCAAAGACTGCAATCAGAATGCGTTATGGGCATTACGAATTCCTGGTGATGCCATTCGGACTGACGAACGCACCAGCAGTATTTATGGATCTGATGAACCGTGTATGCAAACCATATCTCGATAAATTCGTGATTATATTTATCGATGATATCCTGATTTACTCACGAACGAGAGAAGAGCATGGGCAACATCTCAGAACCATTTTGGAGCTACTGAAGAAAGAGAAACTTTATGCAAATTCTCAAACTGTGAATTCTGGATTCGCGAAGTACAGTTTCTTGGTCACGTTGTGAATGAGAAGGGCATTCATGTAGACCCATCCAAAATAGAAGCCATAAAGAATTGGGAAGCTCCCAAAACCTCGACTGAAGTTCGACAATTTTTGGGCTTAGCGGGTTATTACCGACGGTTTATCGAGAATTTCTCCAAGGTAGCTCAACCGCTGACGACGCTTACGCAGAAAGACAAGAAGTACGACTGGGGTGATTAGTAGGAAGAAGCCTTCCAACTGCTCAAAAATAAGCTATGCGATGCACCGATACTATCCTTACCCGAAGGCACTGAAGACTTCGTGGTATACCGCGACGCTTCGCGTCAAGGGTTGGGTTGCGTGCTTATGCAACGCCAAAAAGTCATCGCTTACGCTTCAAGACAGTTGAAGGTGCATGAAAGAAATTATACCACTAACGACCTAGAGCTAGGTGCAGTGGTATTCGCCTTGAAGATCTGGTTATACTATTTATATGGTACTCGATGTACAATCTTCACAGATCACAAAATCCTACAACACATATTTGATCAGAAGGAATTAAACATGCGTCAGCGACGATGGGTTGAGTTGCTGAACGATTATGACTGTGAGATTAAGTACCATCCTGGAAAGGCAAACGTTATAGCAGATGCGTTAAGCCGAAAAGAAAGGGTTAAGACCCTAAGGGTTCGTGCATTGGAAATGACTATTCGAACGAACCTCGCTACACGCATTCGTGATGCACACCAAGAAGCCCTTAAGATGGAGAATCGTAGAGCTGAATACCTCTGAGGTATGCTGAAGAATTTGGTGCCAAATAAAGAGGGAACCTTATACCTTGAGGGGCGTATTTGGGTTCTGCTCTATGGCGGTATGCGAGAAGTCATCCTTAATGCAGCTCACAAGTCGAGATACTCGATCCATCCAGGATCGGACAAAATGTATCAAGACTTGAAGGATTACTATTGGTGGCCGAGACTTAAAAGCGATGTTGCTATCTATGTTGGAAAGTGCCTAACCTATGCTAAGGTTAAGGCTGAATATCTGAAACCTTCTGGCCTACTGCAACAACCAGAGATACCCATGTGGAAATGGGAGCAAATCTCGATGGACTTCAAAAGGAAATTACCCAGGACCCCTAGGGGGCACGATATGATATGGGTGAAAGTCGATCGGTTAACCAAGTCTGCGCATTTCCTACTGATCCGAGAGAAGGATAGCACTGGAAAGCTTGCTGAGTTGTACTTGAAGGAAATCGTGGCACGTCATGGAGTGCCTATCTCAATTATCTCAGACAGAGATGGCCGCTTCGTATCAAGGATCTGGCAATCCTTCCAGGAGGCCTTTGGATCTCAACTAGATCTAAGCACGGCCTTCCATCTGCAAACAGATGGCCAAAGCGAACGAACCATACAAACGCTGGAAGATATGCTTCGCGCATGTGTTATGGACCTAGGCGGCAGCTGGGATACTCATCTACCTTTAGTTGAGTTTTCCTACAATAACAGTTATCATACAAGCATAAAAGCCGCACCGTTCGAAGCTCTATATGGCCACAAATGCCGCTCGCCTTTATGTTGGGCAGACGCTGGAGACAAACGTATGCTTGGTCCTGAACTTGTTCAAGAGACAACCGACAAGATTATACAGATCCGAGAGCGCATTAAGGCGGCTCGAGATCAACAAAAGAGCTACGCTGATCAAAGACGAAAACCATAAGAATTTGAGGTGGGAGACAAA
The DNA here is from genome assembly GCA_030545235.1 of Helianthus tuberosus. Taxonomy (NCBI): domain Eukaryota; kingdom Viridiplantae; phylum Streptophyta; class Magnoliopsida; order Asterales; family Asteraceae; genus Helianthus; species Helianthus tuberosus. The sequence continues at coordinate 10,424,084 of CM060433.1, read as the reverse complement.
GTTTTATTGAAGGTCTCACCTTGGAAGGGTGTAGTAAGATTCGGAAAATGTGGAAAGCTGAATCCACGATACATCGGACCATTCAAGATCTTACAAAGAATTGGTACCGTGGCGTACAAGTTGGAATTACCGGAAGAACTTAACGGAGTACATGATACGTTTCATGTATCCAACCTCAAGAAGAGTCCAACCCAAGAAATAGTGATCATCCCTGCGGATGAAGTGCATATTGATGACACCCTCCGATTTACAGAACAACCTGTTGAGGTTACAAACTGGAAAGTCAACAAGACCCGAAGGATTAGTGTCAAACTTGTCAAAGTACGTTGGAACTCTAAGCATGGACCCGAGTACACGTGGGAACGTGAAGACCAGTTTAAAGAAAAGTACCCCCACCTATTCAAGAAAACTCCTGTGAGAGTTAGCTCAGCCTGAATTTCGGGACGAAATTCTTTCAACGAGGGGAGACTGTGACAACAGGCATAAAACTGGTAATTTCCGTACAATTTAATTATTACTTAATAACTGCAATTATGTGCTTAAATGTCAACATTGTCTGATTTCATGCTATACATGTGAATTCATGCACGTTTTATACTACAAATATTGCTTTATGCATTAATGATAGCGTTGCGTCAGAAATACTAGTAAACTCACCGGTAAGACACATAGTGTCAACAATTCTGCATAAAGCAGCCAGACAATAGAATTGGGGCCTAGGAGTAGGTCCAAAGTCTAAAATGAATTGAAACCCAAGAGTATATACAAGAGTTAACATATAGACTTTTCGGAAGCTAAAATACGCACTGAAAAACACCCGAAACCCACTTTATGTTAGGATCGGAGGCTCTCATGATTGTGTTTGTTTGTATAATTTGAACAATTCAAATAGAAATGAATGATGTTTAAGTGCAGCGGAAATGAAACAACAAACATGTAAACACAATCATTAGGGAAAATAGTTTTGATAAACATTTGCTTCACATTAAGTTGAAAGATTACAGATCAAAGCAAAAGATTATAATGCAAGCTTACAAACTAAACTCCCCATCAGCCTGATACTTCAGTGGTTGGTTGCACAAGATGAAAGGATTGAATTGAGGAGAAGAATTCACTCAAAACGATCAAATGTAACAGTACAGAGTACTGTTCCATTTATAGACAATTCAAACCACTGAGGCATCTCAACTGACGTCACCATGAAAGCGGCGTCTAACAACCTAACAACCTTTAACAACTGATCCTATACCAAAACTGCTATTCTAAACCACTGATTATACATAAGATAAGTAATACACTAAACTACTGCTATCTTCTTCCATCAGTGCTTTCCTCAAGGTTGATCAGTCCTTGATTGGGCAGTGCTTTGTCATCAGTAGATAGGACCAACAGTGTTTACTTCTTCAGGACTTTGTCAGCAGTAGAAAAGGCAGCAGCAGTTGTATATGGACAGTGGATAGAGGGCCATCAGTTGTTGTAATCACTTTCAAGGGGAAAGTCTTAGTGTAAACAGTTGCTTATTGTGAATCCACTATTATGACCTGGTTTTGGCTTTCATTATCTGTTCCTCTGGTAGGGTTCAATCCCAACAATCTCCCCCTGGAACAGATAATGCCAAAACCTTTCATTATTCTGGATCTTTATTCCTCATCAGAAGTTCCCTTGCTTGTCTTTTAAATTCTTCTTCAAATTCTTTGGAACTTGTGTCATCCTCATCCCTGCACAGTGTAAGTTCAAGGAGATCCTGCAAATCTTCAACACTAAGGCCTAGTGCTTCTTTCCTTGATATATACTTCACTTCGCCATTGGATCTGACTATGTGGGTCTTTTGATCAGACATCCACTTTAGTACTTTTGAACCCAATGGGTTTCTTGGGAGAGATTTATTTTCTTATGAGCTTGGAGATTTTGGCCTTGTAAAGAATTGTAGAGCAGTATCCTGAGCTTCAGACATTTGTTTGAAAGCATTTTCTATGACTTCATTTGCTGCAGCTATGTCTTCTGCAACTTCTTTGTCAAACTGTTCTTGTCTCTTTTGCTGATCTAGCTCAATGTCTGAGATATCTGCTGCAGGTTTGGTTAATACCTTTATGAACTGGTTTAGAAGGCTCACTGAACTATCTTCTTTTAGATCCATTTTCTTGATGGCTTCTGTGAAGTACTCAGCTTCCTTTTCTTTTACTACATCACTGGTCAGCAGTTTTCCCTTTTCTTGGTTATCTGCTGATGTGAGCAATGTTTTAAGAGCATCCAGCTTCTGTTCCATCTTGTTGTAGTCTGGCTTTTTAGAAGTGTCTGAGACTATTATCTTTCTTTTCTTCAGCCGTTCATAAGCCTCATCGGTATACTGCTTTGTCCATTTTGCTATGGCTTCAGCAGTATCCACCTTAGTATCTATCAGTTCCTGCTTTTTCTTTTTGTATTCAGAAGTAAGATCAGCAATTAGCTTTTTGTACTTATTCCAATTTGGAGCTGTCTTCTTCTTACTTGGATCATTTTTAACCCTTTCAATCCTGTTAGCTTCATGCTTTAAAGCGATTATTGGCCATTCTTCAAACTGTTTTTCTTCAGCTGAATAGAATTTTTCTTTCATTATATATGCAAGATACTCTTTTCTTATTGCTTTTCGTTGATCTGCCTTTTCTTTGCTCAGTTCTTGTGCAAAGTCTTCCATTAGCTTGACCTTTGTGAGCAAGAGTACCATTCTTTCTGCAATGGCTTCATCACCTTCATCTTTGCATTCAAGCTTAGCTCTAATCCTTGCTTGCCTTGCTTTCATTTCGAGATATTCATCCATGTCTTCTGGGACTATGAAACCAATGAGAGAAGGGAATCTTCTTTTTGAAGGATCTTCCACGGTGTAAAATTGTCTCATCTCATTTTTCACAGCATCTAGTTCCAGTGGATATTTTGCGGCAACAGGATCATATTTTTCATCAGTGGCTTGAGTTGTTTCTCTTTTTCTTTTGTGAAGCTTTACGGATGAAGAGGGTTTTGGTTGTGATGTAGGAATGATGAGAGCAGTGGTAGATGGTTGACAAACAGCTGTTGAAACAACTGGTGTTTCAACCTCTGTTGTCATTACAACTACTGATGTGTCAGTAGATGTCTTCTGCTTTTGACCAGGGGTTGAAGGTGAGGTAGTTTTTGATGGTGGTGATAGTGGTGGTGAATCATCATCAGGAATGAAAACCCTTCTCCTTTTTATTGTAGGAGAGGCTGATGATGTCGTTGGTGGATCAGTGGTTTGAGTAGTGGAAAGTGTCTGACTAACAGCTGTTGAAACAACTGGTGCTTCAACCGCTGTTGTCAATACAACAGATGTTGTAACATCTGCTGTCTTCTGCTTTATGGCAGGAGGCAATGGTGGTGATATGATTGTAGATGATGATGGTGGTAGAGCAGTGGTTGTGATGATGTGTGATGAGGTGGTAGCTGTTTGGCTACTGCTAGCAGTTTTTGTAACTACTGCTGTATCAGTTGTTTGGATGGAAATTTGAGATTTTGACCCTTTTGAGGATTGAGATGTCTGTTTTTCTTGTTCTGGTTCAACATATAGGCCATCTTCAATTCCCTTTTTCTTCAACTAGATTTTCTCCCCCTTTTTGGCATTATCTGGAAGGGGTTTATCCATGAAGAGGATAGTTGAAGGAACTTTTTCACCATGGGCAGTCTTTTGTATGCTGGCCTTTATAGCCTTGATGTCTGCTTGAGTATCTTTAAATCTTGACTCCACCATGTTTGTCAGCATTTTTACATGCATTTCATGCTGCTGATCAGCTGTTTGTTTTTGTTTTTCTAGTAAGGGTTGAAAAAGATTCCAGAGCTCATTTGCAGAAAGTGCTTGAGGTGGAACAGGTGCTTGTGGTGGAACAGTCGTGGATTGTGCTTTTTGAGCTTTTAGAATCTCTTTAACCATATCCTTTATTTCAGCAACCGATGTTTCAAGTTTTTCAACTCTGCCCGTCAATTCCTGATATTTTGAATCATCACCCACTTTATTGGGATCATCTGATTCCCCACCATCAGTGGTTGTATCAATGTGTGACTTAGGAAGTGAGTCCCAAAAATCACCCATTGATGCCCCTTGTTCTCGGTATTGGGGACTTCTTTCTTCAGCACTTGAGAACCCTTTGATTGTACTAGTGGTCAAAACATTTTCACTAGTGGTCATCAGAGGTGCTATAGAAGAAATTGCCTTCAAGGGAGTCTGACTGATGAAACAACTGTCCAAATGTAGATCTGTTGATCCAACATTTGTAGTTGCTGCTCCACTTGAACTACCACCAAGAGTTACTTGTAACTCAAGGGGTGTAGCCTCCTCAATTGTTGCTGGGATAGCAGGGGTAGTAGCATCAGACCTAGTCACTTGTGGGAGTATACTCTCAGTGATAGGTGATAGAGAGGAACTGGTTTGTGTCTGAGCTATAGCAACTGCATGCAACAAGGGTATTATGGATTGTGGCATTATGATTGGTGAGGGTATGGGTGTTGAAAGAGACATGTCCTTGGGATCAGGACTGAGGAAGATGGATCCGAGTGGATTCAGAGCTTCATATTGTGGGGTCCCTATGCTTACAACCTGATCCTTTTGTGAGGATGCAGGAGGAGTTTGAGGTAAAGGTGGAGATCTTTCTACCAACTGCTGTGAGGAAGTAGCAGCAGTGGTTTGTGGTGACATTTGTGTTGTCACAGGTATTTGCTCTGGGATCTCATCTTCCAGAGTTTCCTTTGTTTTGGGTTTGGTGGGTTTTCTGGATGTTTTCTTTTTGGTCTCTTTGGTAGTGGCAGGTGTGGGTTTCAAAGCAGTGGTAGTGCTGCTATGATCACCTGGAGCAGTAGGCTCAGCAGCAGATGTCTGAGGAGCAGTGGTTACTGCTAAATTCTGCTCAGGCACCTCTGCTTTTGTTTTTATTGGTGCCATCATTCTAGAAAATGTTTCAGTTGTTAACCCTTTTATTTGAAAATGAACACCCTGTTTAAGCAAATTTTCATTTTCTTTTTCAAATTTTTGTTTAAAATAATAGCTTAAAAATCTCGGAAAAAGTAAAAATGCTTTGCTATCAACGTTTTTCACCAAGTCATTAAAGATCTCATGGGAATAGTTGTAATTTTCATTCTTCAAAATAGCATAACCCAGACATTGAATCTTTAATGGTATTTCGTTAAACGCTGTTGTTTTATTTGAAACACACATCAAAAGTGTGTGAAATAAGAACCTTGGTGCAGAAGGGAAATAACCTTTTTGTAAGGTATCTACTTTTGATTGTTCTGCATATCCCCTTTTTAGAAAATCAGCTTTTAACTCGTTTTTATCAAAGGAAGTTTTACATTTCTGATCATCAAGTTTGAAGACTTCTGAGATTGATTGCGGAGTGATTTGAATCGCCTTACCGTGTATCGAGGAGTTGATGGCTACTACTTTATTGTCTTGTTTTTCAAGCGTAGCATTTTTCCAGAACTCTCTCTGGGTTTGCAGGTAAATGGGAGCATCTGCTATCAACAAAGTTTTGTACTTTGATTCAGATAATGTGTCAATGATGGAATCGAAGGTATGGTTGTTTGAGGGTTTTGTAAGTAAACCCAAATAGTTGTTAGGGGATTTGTATGATATTTCAACGGGCTCAGCGGCCGTTTGAGCGACCTCTTTGGAAGATGATGGTGATTTTGGTTTTGATTTTGACTTTGATTTTGATTTCGTCATTTTGATAGAGAAAGAAGAAGACAGAGAATGATTTCGGGCGGAGGGTTGATAACTGCTTTGAGAAGAGAATTTTGGAATTCAATTCGACAGTGTAAAACCCTGTTTGGGGTTTTGATCAGGGTTTTATTTAGGGATAAAGTAAGTGCTGATGTGGCAGCGGTTACAAAGATCCGAAGGCTAAAAACTGACCACGTGCCAACCTCTGATGAAATGGATGAAGAGTGGAGGACAGTTGTTTTGAGGGCCACTGATGAAACAAGCATCAGTGGTTACAACGGTAATAATGTGACAATAGTAGATGATTTTTGCTATCAGTGGATAGCATATCAGTGGATAAGACACTGATTTTGAGCATCAGTGCTTGCAAAGAAAATGAAAGATCAGTGATTGACTTTCAGCAGTGGATAGTAATTAGGAAACAGATGTTTGAACAAAACAGTGGTTAGAGGTAAAATAATGGTGATGATTTGAAATAACATTATATCAGCAACTTTTACAGGAATTTTCATTCAAGGTTTTACCACAAGTCATTTTCACATTTTGAAGCTTTTTCAAATTTCTGACAGTGGTTCAGTACCCCAGATGATGTAGACTTTTTACCAAGGCAACTCATTCTTGTTATAATACTTAAATTAAAACATGAGTACCCAAGTATTTTAAGATCTGTTAACAATCAATCTTTTGCATAGTGTAAAGACAAACTTGAGTTTGACATGACCTTGACAATTGTACCATTTCCTTTTGATCTATTTTGAGGATAATATTACCAACAAAAATAAGGTCATATATCCTGACAGGAGATTGAAACTTTTACTATAAAAAACCAGTAAAAAGTTCAAAATATATTATTCCTAAGAAAATGAAGAATGATATATCCTGCCTTATTCGGGATAATCCTTTTACAGGAAAAATAAGTAAAGGATATTCTAAAAATAGCACCAAAAGAACCTGGTAAAACCTTAATAAAGCACATAATCAACTCATACTTCAAGTTTATGAGAATGGTCAGTGGTTGACAATAGTGATATGAAATTTTAAAATGCATTTTGACCATTGTTTGTTACCATTCTCCTGTTGATTGATTGACAACAGACACATGAGGACACATGTACACATGAGTTTTTGAAAACCCTGTCATAGACTTTGTTACTATGTAATGATTCTGAAAATTTGTCTAGTCCTTTTTAAAGTTTATTCACTGGAAATACTATGGTTACCTGAACCTTTTCCTGAACCAAAGAATGCACACAGTTGCTTTGATGACCATTTTTACCCTAAATTTTTTACTCTTAAGTGTTTTATATTTATAGTCTTTTCTTTTGAACTTCAAAAGTTTTGAGATAAACATACTTTTGAGTTTTTGTGATTTTTCTTCTTCCCTTTTTATTCATCCCATTTATAAGTAATGAAATACTCACTGGGAGGTCTTTAATGAAGGAATATTTAATCCAGAATCATTTTGCAGTAATGTTTTGAGAGAATTGGTCATGTTTGCACAAGTTTTCAACCAATCTCACATTACATATAATACGGACTATATTGACTCCAGTTTTTTCTTAATGTATTTTTAACGAGGTTGATTTGTTCCTTTTGAGGATCTCAACCTGTTTTTCAACACATAAGATCAACTGACTAAAGTTTCAATTTCCCTCTTTTTAAATTAGCAAAAACACTAATGTTTTTATGAACGTAGGTTTTTGTTAATCTAAGGTTCATACTTTAGTATTTAATATAATGAAAACATCACAAATTACATACCAACAGTTGAAATCAATTTTGAAAATAAGAAATAATCTCATAGTTTGACAGATATGTTTTCAGGTCTAAAAACCATGAGTGTCTTGTGCATGAAATCACTTGTTGTGTGAGATTTGTGTGTCATATGACATCTTGGTTGATTTACAGAGTTTTTGAATAACCACTTTGAGCATGGTTTACTCGGCACTCTGTTTTTCAACTAAATGCACCCAACCTTAGTATCAATGAATTCTGAGCCGGACGGTTATGTCAAATTGATTGTTAGATCGAATTTGACTGTCCAAGATCTGATACCAATTGTTAGGATCGGAGGCTCTCATGATTGTGTTTGTTTGTATAATTTGAACAATTCAAATAGAAATGAATGATGTTTAAGTGCAGCGGAAATGAAACAACAAACATGTAAACACAATCATTAGGGAAAATAGTTTTGATAAACATTTGCTTCACATCAAGTTGAAAGATTACATATCAAAGCAAAAGATTATAATGCAAGCTTACAGACTAAACTCCCCCCTCAGCCTTATACTTCAGTGATTGGTTGCACAAGATGAAAGGATTGAATTGAGGAGAAGAACTCAGTCAAAACGATCAAATGTAACAGTACAGAGTACTGTTCCATTTATAGACAATTCAAACCACTGAGGCATCTCAGCTGACGTCACCATGAAAGCGACGTCTAACAACCTAACAACCTTTAACAACTGATCCTATACCAACACTGCTATTCTAAACCACTGATTATACATAAGATAAGTAATACACTAAACTACTGCTATCTTCTTCCATCAGTGCTTTCCTCAAGGTTGATCAGTCCTTGATTGGGCAGTGCTTTGTCATCAGTAGATAGGACCAACAGTGTTTACTTCTTCAGGACTTTGTCAGCAGTAGAAAAGGCAGCAGCAGTTGTATATGGACAGTGGATAGAGGGCCATCAGTTGTTGTAATCACTTTCAAGGGGAAAGTCTTAGTGTAAACAGCTGCTTATTGTGAATCCACTGTTGTGACCTGGTTTTGGCTTTCATTATCTGTTCCTCTGGTAGGGTTCAATCCCAACACTTTAAATGCTGAATTTCATACATATCAGCAAAATTCAGCATTGTAATGAGATAGTGACATGTAAAAATATGACTAATTGGTCTAGAATACCTTCCTAAGTGTCGGGAATTAAAAGTGTCATAAAAGAGTACATAAAGGACACTAAACGGTGCAATTTAGCACTTTAACGAACCGGTATCTAACCGAACAACCGGACACAACCCGAAACATCAAAATTATACTAGAAGCATTATTTCATTTTTCTGAGCTAGTTATGATCACCGAACACCCTAACACACTATATAACATATCATATGCATGAACACTAACTAAATCTCTTGAGATTTAATTTGAATACATAACTTACCATTGAAACTTACACTTTACCCCCCCCCCAATATAGTGGACGGTCATGGAGTGGCCCCCACAAATATCTTTCTTGATCTTGCTTGATCTCACTTGGATTCACTTTGATACACTTAGATATGATTTAGATTGCATATGATCTTGAAAGATTGGATTTAGATCTTGCATGTACTATAAGAAGACATAAGCATACTTCACCTTCATCAACCTCCTTCTTCTCCCCCTTGTTCTCGGCTCACCCACACCCACCATACATCATCCACTTTCAATCATCTTCCATGCATTCTAAGGTTACTAGAAGGTGTAAGAAGGTCTTCAAGCAAGCTTGGTGGTCTTGGAACTTCAAGGACCTCTCCCGATTGCTTTTAACCATCACATTTGCCATCCTCAACTTTTTGAGTTCTTCCCTAGCCCTTGTGCTAGTAGTAAGCTCCTTGTAACTTGTTACTTCATATTTTGATGGTTAAAAGATGATGAACAATGTTAAACTTGAAGAACACAAAAGAACATGATCATGATACTTTAACTTAAGCTTAAATACATAAGAATACATGTAAATGATGATGATTTGCTTCTTAATGAATGATGATTTGTGTTAGTGATGTTAGACATCATAAGAAACCTACTAGATTGTGATTAAACACATTATCTAGTAAGATAAAGTGGTGATCTTGTGAAAGACCAAGATCATCATGCTTTATGTCTTCATGAACTTGAATGATGAAATTGATTTTCATATATAAAGGTGATTTAAACAAAATACAAATCTTGTAAATAGATGATTACAAAAATAATTTTCTCAAGAAACCAAGTTTATTTATGAGATTTAGAAAGTCATGGTTTCTAAGTAAACCAATCATACTTTTAGTGTTTAAACAAGACTAGGAACATGATTGTAACAAGAAAAATACAAAAGAAATATTTTTAGAAAGATCATCTTACAAGTTGTAAATGACTAAATCTTTTAATAAAGTGATTTACAAACAAATAACCATGTTTTTAAGGGTAACTAAACCTACTAAATAACGTGGTAAGTTACTACAAGTTTTTACAAAAACTTCAAGTTCATGATGTAGTGAAAATTACATGATCCTGGCTTATGGTAAGTCTTGATTGTGTTGTTGATGTTTGATGATGATTTAAAAGAAAATAAACACATATTTTGAAAACATGGGAAACCTCCATTTTTAGGGGAAACTATGTCAAAATTTCTATAGAATTTTGACACTTAGAAAAATATAAGTTTTGGTGAAACTTATTCCCTAAAAATTTACCTAAAAGTATTTACTAAGGTTTCCCTAATTTTTATGTAAACTTCAAGTTAAGAAATGATGATTTCTTCAAGATAAAAATTGATATTAAGTATGTATATTTTTGAGGAAAATATATAAATTTATTGATCACCAAATTATGTGCTAAGTGTATGTAGTATGTATTATACGTAAATAGTGTATTAGGACTTGAAAATACACTAAATACTCCTAAGGAGTAAAAATACAAAATACACATACAACATGCATAGACAAATACAAGAAAATATATTTATGAAAATATATTTCTTAAGAGATTATGTAACTTGGACAAGTTATGAACTTAAAATGAAGTTTTGGACGAAAATATATAACTCGGGTGAAAAATACAAGATACTTATATTTATTTTTGGATAAAATAATATAAGTAAGATACATAGTTAAAAATATGAAATATTTTTAACAACAAAGAATACATACATAAAAGATGGTGACTTGTACTTGTGCGATACAAGTCTAGTGACTAACGTTAATAAAACACGTATAGGTCACGACGCTAAATAAGCAAAGCCGGTGAAGTTTACGGCGCAAGAAACGCAAAGTTGTGAGTTCATGTCCCCAGTTTTAAACTTTTACATACTTTTTAAACTTGGGGAAAATACATGTGTTATGGTATGCTGGATACAAAGACTAAGGAATGATACTTTAAATCGTGTCACGAATCGGGTACCAGAAACACCATTAATCGTGTACATACTAAGACCGCAGAACAAAAGGTTAGATCTAATGGGTTTTCGGGCAGCCACACTCTTGGTGATAACTAGTACCAAGTAGTGCTTTTGTGTCTCAGTCGTGAATCGACAACTATAAAAATGCCTATGGTTTGGATGCTTCCTATGTCGTGTCACATGTTAATGGCCTTGCAACCCATTAACAATCTCGATACTTACAGAAATACTTGATTTATACAAATTACATACCATGTTTTCATACAAAGTATACAAACGTTCAATACAAAAACTGCATGAATTCACACCAACATTATGTTGACGATTTTCCAAAAACTCACATGTATTTCAGGTAACTAAAGTGGATGTGCTCGCGGTAATACTCTTGCTCTTGGATGTTGTTTATGTTTACCTTTGAATAAAGTTGTAAACTTTTCAGACAATATGTTGTTTTGTGATGTAAACACTTAAACTATGTTTTCAGTTATGTAATGTTGGCATTTGGAGCCATTTTTACGAGCATGTAGTATGTTTACCATTCGTATGCAATGAGAACCTTTCATGATCACACCTCGTGCTTCCACCTTAGAAAGGGGTGTGACAGGTTGCGGGGAAGACAAGGCGCCGGGTCCGGATGGAATGAATTTTCATTTTATAAAGCACTTTTGGGACCTGTTCAAAGATGATTTTCTTAGATTATTCGATGGGTTCTATGCTTCTGGAGAGATCAGTTTAGGAAGCGGAGCATCTTTTATTACTTTGGTTCCTAAGGTCAGTGACTCGATTTCTCTTGATAATTATAGACCTATCAACCTGGTGGGAGTTATAAGTAAAGTTATTTCCAAAGCTTTAGCCAATCGGATGAGGAAAGTATTAGAAGGTATTATTTCGGAGGCCCAGTCAGCTTTCTTGCAAGGAAGATACATTTTAGATGGGCCCTTTATTGTTAACGAGCATATTTCTTGGGTCAATAAGAGGAAGGACAAAGTGTTTTTTCTGAAACTCGATTTCGAGAAAGCGTACGATAATGTGAACTGGAAGTTCGTCAATAAAGTTCTTACTCAAATGGGATTTCCAAGTAAGTGGCGTTTGTGGATCTTTGGAATTCTAAAGTCGGCAAATTCCTCTGTTTTGGTTAATGGGGCCCCCACGTTCACTTTCAAGTGTGGTAAAGGAATGCGACAAGGGGATCCTCTATCCCCTTTCTTGTTTTTAATTGTCATAGAGGCCATTTCCTGTATGTTCGAGTTTGCCAAGGAGGCGGAAGTTATTAAAGGAATTGCTATTCCTAACGGGCCGAATATCTCTCATCTTTTATATGCGGATGACGCTATGGTAGTGGGTGAATGGTCCAAAAGTGAGGTAGTTAATATCGTTAGAATCCTTCGTTGTTTTTACATCGTTTCAGGCCTTAAGATTAATCTTGATAAATCTAATCTTATCAGAATTGGAGTGAGTTTGGAGGAGACAGAAGGTGTGGCTTTAGAAGTGGGGTGTAGGCCGGTTTGTCTCCCATTCAAATACCTTGGCCTTAAAGTGGGTGCTAACATGAATCGGATTGTTAATTGGCAACCGGTGATCGAAATTTTCAGAGCAAGGTTAGATAAATGGAAGTCTCATCTTTTTTCCATCGGGAGTAGGGTGGTGCTCATTAAATCGGTTATGGAGAGCCTTCCAACATACTATTTCTCTTTATATAAAGCCCCAAAAAAAGTTATTGAGACATTGGAAGCTATGATTAAAAAGTTCCTTTGGGGTGGTTCGGCGGAGGAAAAGAAGATACATTGGGTGGCGTGGGAGAAAGCGTCACGTCATAAGAAGAAAGGTGGTCTTGGTTTGAACAAATTGCAAGATATCAATACTTCCCTTTTAGCTAAGTGGGGGTGGCGGTATAAAATGGAGAAAACTGTTTATGGAGGAGAATAATTGACGCTATCCATTCGTCGAGGGTGGGTTGGGAGTGTGTCCCTATTAAGAAATCTTTTAATGGAGTTTGGAACAATGTGGCAAAATTGGTGATAAACACCAAAATCGGAAGAGTGCCAATTAGGATTTTTTTTAAAGGGCGAAGTGGGTAATGGTGAAGAAGTGGCTTTTTGGTTGGATCCATGGCTTGTCGATGAGCCGTTAAAAGTTAGATTCCCAGATCTTTTCAATTTAGAGTCGGATAAAAAGTGCAGGGTAACGAATAGGATAAAAAAGCAAGGTGAAGTTCAATCGATAGAATGGAGTTGGAGGTTGCCGATCATCGATCCGGGTCCGTTGGAGAGTCTTAATCAGGTCAGTTTGCTGTTAAATCAGTTCAAGTTAACTGTTGTGAACGATAAATGGAAGTGGATGGCTGATAAGGACGGATGCTTCTCGGTCAAGTCAGTTAAAAACCTGCTCACTTCGGTCGATGAGCAGGACCCAGGGTTTTTTTAGACTGGTGCAAGTGGGTTCCGGCGAAGTGTAACATCCATGCGTGGCGAATGGTTCTCAACAGGCTGCCTACTGCGGAAGCCCTTATGAAAAGGAATGTTCATATCGAAGACCCCTCTTGTCCGTTCTGCAGTTCTGTGGACGAAACGGCTGAGCATGTCTTCACTGCATGTCAGTCGGCTTCAATAATATGGAATCTTATCAGTTCGTGGTGCAAGATGCCGAGTATCTTCGCTTTTTCGCTGAATGATTTACCGGTTATATTTAAAGATCTTAGAGTCTCGGTTAAGAAGAAAGAAGCGGTGCAAGGTATAATCATTATTGCGTGCTGGAGTATTTGGCGTGCCAGAAATAATGCGAAGTTTGCGGAGGTTCTGATTCGGATAGAAGAAATTTTTAGTGAGGTTAAAGCGCTGGGTTACTTGTGGTTTTCAAGTCGTTCTAAGTATAAAGATATAAGATGGGTAGATTGGATTTCATTTGTAAATATGTAATCTAGTTTGTCTGTGTTCGTCGTCGGCCCGGCTTGGGTCGGCGGTTTCGTTTTTCTATAAAAGTTACCTTTCAAAAAAAAAAGTTAAACATATTTGCTACTTAAATTTTAATCGATCTTAGGTGCAGTTTTTTTAGGAGGTAATATATCTGCAATCTGCGGACGACATCTACAAACATCTGTAAAAGAAGATTGTTTTTTTAACGTATGTAGTCTTCTAAAATAAACTAATAGTGGTGTACGGACGGTGGTGTTGGCTGGTGGTGGACGGGGGGTTGTGGTCGTGGACGGTGAGTGGTGGGTGGTGGACGTGGACGGTCGGTGGTGGTGGTGGGTGGTGGACGTGAACGGTAGGTGGTGGTGGTGAACGGTGGTGGTGGACGGTGGTGGTGGTTGGTGGACATGGATGACGGGTTGTGGTGGGGGATGGTAGACGTGGACTGCAGGTGGTGGTGGACGGTATTGGAAGATGGTGGTAGTGGTGGTGGGTGGTAGTGTTTAACCCTCTGTAGACCTTAGAAGATCTTAAAAGTTGTTGACTAAGTCTGCACCAAAAAGAGCCCACACAGATGTTTTTTAGTGAAACGTATTTGAAAAAACAAACCTTCTGCAGATGACAATGTATGTGCGTGGTCTGTGCGGCGCAGATAGAAGAGCTTGTGCAATTTTTTTTAGAAAAAAACACCACCTTAATGTTTTTAGTTTGAAAAGTACACTACCAGCGAAAAGGAATATGAATTCTAGAGTTAAATGCCATTTTAGTCCCTGTGGTTTGAACCATTTTGTCAGTTCAGTCCAAAAGTTTCATTTTTTGCCTGTGGGTTAAAAAGGTTTCACCATAGCCATTTTAGTCCACTGGGTTAACTTCATCCATTATTTCTGTTAACGAGAAACACAATTCGGTCATTTTATATGGCTGAATTGCCCTTCTAGTTCACTGATTACATATAAAATGACCGAATTGTCATTCTCGTTAACATAAAAATGGATAAAGTTAAGCCAGTGGACTAAAATGGCAACGATGAAACCTTTTTGGACCCACAAACGAAAAATGAAACCTTTGCACTAAATTGGGGTAGTGGACCGTCAAAAGACAGAACGACGACCAATCAGGCACTTACACGTCAGGAGAGAGGAAAATAGACGCCGTCTCTATAGGGCGCGTGGCCACCACGCGCCTGACACACGGCGAAAAACGTGCTTGACATACTGAAAAAGGAACCGTACACACCTCAAACAAGACAGCCACCTCAGACATAACATCAGTCACATCAGACGTCACACTCTTTAAAAAGTTGAAAATAAAAACTTCCCTTTGAAGAAATCTCTAAATAAAAATCACACACGCCATGCGCCATTTTGCCTCAATTTTGCAAGTCATCAACATGTGCCATGCACTATTTTGGCTCAATTTTGCAAGGCGTCAACATGCCCCATGCGTTATCTTGGCTCAATTTTGCAAGTCATCAACATGCGCCATGCGCTATTTTGCCTCAATTTTGCAAGTCATCAACATGCGTCATGCGCTATTTTTGCTCACTTTTGCAAATCATCACCATGCGTCATGCGCTATTTTGGCCCAATCTTGAGAGTCATCAACATGCGCCATGCGCTATTTTGGCTCAGTTTTTCAAACATCACCATGCGTCGTGCGCTATTTTGGCTCAAGCTTGAAGGTCATAGCCTTGCGCTGTTTTAGCTCAACTTTGCACGCTACAGACCACACGCGGTAAACTCCAACGCTCAAATAAAACGAAACAACAATACTACCACCCTTATGAGTCCAGAATCCCTCCTAGATGATAAACTCAACTAGAAGGCACACTGGACTGGGGGGACTTGAAGAGGTATGGTCCCAAGTCCATGCACACATTGCAAGGACCACACCACTTTTATCCAGCATGACGCCTATATCAGCAGAGCATATCCAGAAGCTTCTGGAAGAAATCGCAGGTGACACCAAGGATGCTCCACGAGACAAAAAGGACAACACGTGTCACCAGTAAACGGATGCCAGCTGGACCTGCAAGATATTCCCAGGATAAGCCGACACCCACTGCTAAAATTCTCCTATCTAGATGAATAAAGATGCGCCAAGTCATCCACTACTCTAGAGACGACAGAGGAGACCAAGAGGATATTCCTCTTGGTCAGACAGCTGGCATTCACCAGCAGCTGGCAAGGCCCTCTTTCCCTCCTTCATCCTTCGGCTATAATAGGAGACTTCACCTACAGGTTTAACATTCGGCTCTCTCTCTCTCTATTTCACCTACAACACACACTATTCTCCTCAGAACAGTACTTATTCTCCTCCTTGTGGCGAGTCACTGGTGTTCTGTTTTGCAGGAATCCAGCAGTCGGCAAGTGGAGGAAGTGACTGAACCCTTAATCACGAGACGACCCAGCTTGTTAGCCTAAGTGTTAACCAGTGTTTCATCAATATGTTATTGTTATCTTTTTAAATAAACATTGTATGTAGTTCATCAGATGCATATTTAGCTTGCAAAATATACACACCTTGTCACGTATCTATAACTTCGCAAGCTACAAGCTTTGCGAACACATAATTTTGTTAATTTTTGTTTCTTTTATACAATGCTAACGCTATAACTAATAAAAATTAAAAGAGAAAAAATAATTGGTCAGTTATAGTAGGTTACTCAATTTCAAGTTTTTAATTGTTTTCTTATAAAATCCCTTTGTGATCGTAACATCGTCTAATAGTTGAAAACTCTTATCTCTACTATACCAAATATCAAGTGTCATCAACTCATCATCATTTCTTAGTTATACAGTAGAAACTCGATAAATTAATACTCGATTATTTAATAAACTCTCTAAGATAATATTTTTTGCCAGTCTCGACTCGGGGATATGGTGCTAAATTAATAATTCGCTAAAATTATAAGATAATACATTTTTAATAATTTCTTTAGACCCCATATAAAATATAAATTAATAATTCCTTATATATAGCATATTACATGAATGATTTATGAAGGTTTCTTGAAAAATGACTCAATTGTCTTTTGTTTTTTGTTGAAATCAATTTCCCCTTGAATCTCGTCTCTAATTTTCCTTAGCATGGCAAGAACTTCTGGTGTTGTTTTCTCAATAGAAAAAGTAAAGTCTGGAGTATCCACTGGATACATATCTTTCATGAACTTTTTCGCCTTCTCGATGATTAGTTCACCTGTCATATTCACATGTTCTTGATATTGAAGAATCCATTCATAGAGAGATTTTTCTAGGTCAGGAAATTTTGCCGGTTTGTGTCGCTTAACATCGCCTCTTTCGGGAGCAAGTGAGAGATACTCTAAAGACCGCTTAACTGTATTCGATATTGTTGCTTGACTCGCCTGCAAACCATAGTTACTATGAACCCATTCTTGCAATTGCTTTTGAGTGAGACTTGGATTATCCTTGTTGTGCTTGCATAATGCTCTTCGAATCTCGTATGTCATTGTTGTTTTTTTCACACCTTTAAGATGGGAAGCCATGTTGTGTGTATGATTTGTTTGTATTAACCTATTTTGATCTTGTATTTATATAGAAAATATTTTTAATGTCCATAAAGTGATACATTGAACACAAGAAGCATAATAAGATGGGAGATTGAAGGTTTATTTCAAATTGGGCCGTTCATTTGATATACATGCATTGTATACAATAATTAAGTGGAAGCTTGAAAGGTGTTTGTAAAGTAAGTATTCTACTATAAATTAATAACATATTAATTAATATATAAATTAATAATTATTAATTTATCGATTAATTAATAACTATTTTAATTAATAAATTTTGGTGGTCTCAGGTGTATTATTTTATAGAGTTTCTACTGTATATAAGTGGAGCCACTTTTAGTGTGTGTTTTTTTCTTTCTTTTTTTTTTTTTTCTTTTTACATGTAAATGGTTTCCACTAAACAAGGGACCATCCCACTAAACAATGTTGAAACCTCTACTTTTATGAACATAAACCCTTTATAGTTTGAAAATCTGAAATTATTTAGCTTAGTTGAAAGAAAGAGTATTAGTATTATTGGATTTGACGAAGTCAACACGTGGTAGTTGGATATTCATCCATTAATGTGTTTTAAATTATTCATCATACGACGACCAAAACATGAAGACTTGCTGAGTACTTGTGAAAATAATTTATCAAACAATTTGATTTTTCTTTTAACGTCATGAGTCTTCAAATTAATTCACAGTTCTACCAAATAAATAAACCTAATAATTTCCAGTTAGTTTAATATGTTGCAAAACCAACAAAAGTTCAAGTTCCTTTCTTTTTCTGTATTTTTATTTTTTAATTCTCATAAACACACTCATTTGAATTAACTAAGATGGGCAATAATACTAGATAAAATTTAGATAGTTTGATATAATTGAGATTTTACTGTGTTTTTAGCTTAATTATTGAATTAATTTAGCACGTTTTCATGGGAGGAAGCGTATAAAGGAAAAATGTATTAAAATAATAGAATTAGATTCAAGGGTTGAGTTATAATACAAAAGATTTAAAAATAAGAAGGGTAAGAAGGCACCAGAGAGTGACAAGTGTCCTATGAGTAATTAAATGGAAAGGGTAATTTTGTCTACAAGAGGAAAGAGAATATGCACATGCAAGTCACATGCTATTTCCCCCCTAACTTTTAAACGTCCGTAACTTTTTTATACATCATTTGTTTTAAAAAAAATTATACCATAAAATCAAACGTTTTTTTTATCTTTAATATAAGTACCATATTGTTATATTTTTCAAAAAAAATTCAAAAACCCAGTTGCATATTACACAATGGACGTGATGTAAAACACAATGTAAATTAGATTAAAAGCACAATCAATGACAACAGATAAAGACACAGTGGACAACATACTAAAACACAATGAACATAACGTATAACACAATGACGATAACATATAACACAATAAGAATCAGACTAAATAAAAACACAATTGATGACAACAGATAAAAGACACAATTAATGACAGCAAATAAAAGACACAATAGAGAGCAGATGAAGACACAATGAAAAACAAACTAAAAACACAATACTTAACAAACTAAAACACAATGAACAAGATAATAAAAAAATTGAACAAATTATTAAACCACAATGGACAACATATTAAAACACAATGAATAACATATTACACAATGGACATGATGTAAAACACAATATAAATTAGATTAAAAACACAATCAATGACAACAGATAAAGACACAATTGACAACATACTAAAACACAATGAACATAACGTATAACACAATAAGAATCAGACTAAATAAAAACACAATTGATGACAACAGATAAAAGACACAATTAATGACAGCAAATAAAAGACACAATGGAGAGCAGATGAAGACACAATGAAAAACAAACTAAAAACACAATACATAACAAACTAAAACACAATGAACAAGATAATAAAAAAATTGAACAAATTATTAAACCACAATGGACAACATATTAAAACACAATGAATAACATATTACACAATGGACATGATGTAAAACACAATGTAAGTTAGAATAAAAACACAATCAATGACAACAGATAAAGACACAATAGACAACATACTAAAACACAATGACCATAACGTATAACACAATGGCGATAACATATAACACAATAAGAATCAGACTAAATAAAAACACAATTGATGATAACAGATAAAAGAAACAATTAATGACAGCAGATAAAAGACACAATGGAGAGCAGATGAAGACACAATGAAAAACAAACTAAAAACACAATACATAACAAACCAAAACACAATGAACAAGATAATAAAAAAATTGAACAAATTATTAAAACACAATGGACAATATATTAAAACACAATGAATAACATATTAAACACAATGACCTGAACTAATAACACAATTTATAGAAAACCCAGATATAACAAAATCTTCATTGTGTCATATATTGTGTTATAGGTTTTTATAAAAACGCAATGGATAGAACTCAAATTAACATTGTGTTATAGGTTTTGATAATAACACAATGTATAGAAACTCTACTGACCAAAACCCAGTTAAAAGACACAATGACTTGAACCTTTAACACAATGCCAAAAAACCAAGTAAAAATGAAAAATTTTATTTTATTTTTATATGATAATATGGTACTCATATTAAAGATAAAAAAACGCTCGTTATTATGGTGAAATTTTTTTTGAAAAAAAATGTCGTATGAAAAAGTTATAGACATTTTAAATCGATGGAGGAATTGGCATGTGCCTTGCATGTGGAGAGAGAAAATCCATAAATATAAGATTCATTTTATGCCCTTCTATTATCTTCTTTTCCCTACAACCAATCTCAATCCTTCAAATCTAAGATCAATGGACTACAATCCTTCTTACACTTCTTATTTATTTTATCTTTTGTATTTGATCCTAACCCTTAGATTCAAATACATAGTTTCCACGTGGTAGTTAGATATTAAAATCATCCATTAATGTGTTTTTACTTATTCATCAAACGAGGACCCAAACACGAAGCCTTGATGTGTACTTGTGAAAATAATTTATCAAACAATTTGATTTTTCTTTTAATGTTATGAGTCTACAAATTAATTCACAGTTCTACAAAATAAATAAACCTAATAATTTTCAGTTAGTTTAATATGTTGTAAAACCACCGAAAGTTCAAGTTACTTTCTTTCTCTGTATTTTTTATTTTTCAATTCTCATAATCACGCGGATTTGAATTAACTAAAATGGGCAATAATACTATATAAAATTAGATAGTTTGATATAACTGAGATTTTGCTGTGTTTTTAGCTTAACAATTGAATTAATTTAGCACGTTTTCATCGGAGGAAGCGTATAAAGTAAAAATGTATTAAAATAATAGAATTAGATTCAAATACATAGTTTCCACGTGGTAGTTGGATATTAAAATCATCCATTAATGTGCTTGAACTTGTTCTTCAGACGACCACCAAAACATAAAGATTTGTTGTCCTTGGTGTAGAAATGGGGCGGGCCTGCGTTTTGCGGGTGTGTATTAACCGTCTGTTGTGAATTACACCTTTCAAAAAAAACATAAAGATTTGCTCAGTACTTGTGAAAATAATTTATCAAACAATTTGATTTTTCTTTTAATGTCATGAGTCTACAAATTAATTCAAAGTTCTACTAAATAAATAAACCTAATAATTTTCAGTTAGTTTAATGTGTTGCAAAACCAACGAAAGTTCAAGTTCATTTTTTTTTCTATATTTTTATTTTTTGAATATTGGATTTTAATAATCCAAACTATTCGTTGTTGTTCGCCAACCGTTTTAACTTCAAAATAACCACTTATAGTCCTAACTACTAACATATTGGCCTCTAATGGGCCCTGACTAACAAAACACTAATGTCGTTAATCTCCGGTCGTCGGAAAACGTTTTTGGCCGGAAAACTCGTTTTTGGCCGGAAAACTCATTTTTGGTCGGAAAACTCAACCATTTCCTCCCAAACCTCTTTGTAACTTTATTACGGACCTTTTAGTAAAAGCCCCAATTATTGAAGTCACCAGAAAACTCCTTTTTCTCCGAAAGATTCTTTTTGGTCGCAAAACTCAACTTTTTTGCTGGAAAACTCAATGTATTCATCCCAAACTTCTCTGTAACCTTAGATCGGCTCTTTAGAAACCTTATTCTAGCCAAAAACGGTATACCGGCGACCGGAGACAAACGACGTTCGGGTTCCGTTAATCAGGCCATTGGTGGCCAATATGTCAATTTTTGGGACTAACGGTGGTTATTTTTTAAGTTGAGACTGTTGGCGGCGAAGGACGAATAGTTAGGATTATTAAAATCCAATATTCCATTATTTTTCAATTCTAATAACCACAAGGATTAGAATTAACTAAGATGGGCAATAATACTAGATAAAAATTTGATAATTTGATATAATTGAGATTAACTGTGTTTTTAGCTTAATTATTGAATTAATTTAGCACCTTTTCATCGGAAGCGTACAAAGTAAAGACGTATTAAAATAATAGGATTAGATTCAAATACATAGTTTCCTAAACATTGGTAGTCATAAGATGAGTATCAATCGGACTCATCTCATTGTAGCAGCATTGGAATTGTCTTGTCGAATTCTATAATCTTAGATTTTAAGTTTTCGCTTTTAGAGTTTTAGTTTGTAGATTTTATATTTTTTGTTTAGACCTTGTGTTTTTTTATTTGGCATTGTGTTTTTTTATTTTCCACATTGTGTCTTCTTTGCGATTCATTATGTCTTTTTTCTTTAAAATTATGTTATATTTCTCGGTATTGTATTATATTTTGTGATCAGTTATGCTATATTTTGCGATTGATTGTCTTATATACCTCTCTAAATTTAGGAGACTTGATAGAAGAGATTACTTGTAGTAAGATATATTTTATAAGATATAGATGCATTTACACCATAGTTAATATGCAATTAATTGTATATAAAATACACCAATCACTGATTCACAAAATTAGGGGAATAATATTAAGACCACACAGTGTGGGCATTTACAAGCAACGTGGAAGCTTGTCAACGTCGTGCACACCAGCCAGGTCACGATGTGGGTCATATGACGGTGGAAATCCCACAGGCATTAAGACCAAATTCACGCTGTCGTGGCACATTTCAATTGGCGTGGGTATTAGTTGTTTGACAACGATTAATTTTTTTTAGTGAATTACTGTTTTGGCCCCTGTGGTTTAGCCATTTTAACCATTTCAGCTCAAAAAGGAATCATTTAACATATTAGACCACCAGGTTACATTTTATAATGATTTTGTCCACTGACACTAACTTTGTTATTTTTTGCAGTTAAGTGTAAGGGTAATTAGGTCATTATATACCTTAGGGGCTGTTTTTGATAATTAAAAACGGTTCTAAAATGAACGGTTCTAAAATAAACGGTATAAAAAGAAACACTTTTAAAAATTAGCGACTTAAAATAACGAGTTGTTTAAAAAAGTTAAAAAATGATTAAAAAAACAATATAAAATTATTGAAAACAGCCCCTAAGGTACATAATTACTTAATTACCCTTACACTTAACTGCAAAAAAAAATTAACAAAGTTAGTGTCGGGGACCAAAACCGTTATAAAATGAAACATCGGGGTCTAACATGTAAAAAGATTCATTTTGGGCTGAAATGGTTAAACTGGCTAAACCACAGGGGCCAAAATAGTAATTTACTCTTTTTTTTAACTAAACTATAAAAAACAATGGGTAAATTACTTTTTGAGTCCCTGTGTTTTAGGGGTTTTAACCACTTGAGTCCAAAATCAAAATGTTTAACGCCCTGAGTCCCTATAATCACTTTTCTTAACCATTTGAGACCAATTTTCTAACACTGTTAGAATTATTTTGTTAAAATTTATTAAATGACCAAACTACCCCTATAATTAAAAATAAATAAAAAAACTAATTTATTTTTAGTTTTCTCTTTCTTTTTCTCTCTCTTTTTTCTCTTTCTCTCTTATACTCTATCTTTCTCATTTATCTTTCTCTCTAAACCTGATCTCTGCATTTCTCTCTCTCATCTTTTATTCTCTCTCTAAATCTAAACCACCCCATCTCACCTCCACCATCAACACGACCGTCGCCACTGCACCTCCACCGTCACCACCACCACAACATCGTCAACGAAGTACAATAAATTCTAGAAGTTGCTGAGTTGCAGGTGGTTCATGGTTGCGCGCCATTGTTCCTCACCAAGACCGAAGAACACTCCAATTTACAACGAGATCGGCAACTTTTCATGGCGTCAATCCGTCATCTTGCTAGAACAATTCAGCCCTGCCGTACAATCGCATTTTGCAAAACCCTAACCCCTTCGATTCCGCCTCTGCGCCACCGCCCTTACTGTATGTCCATCAAATTGTTCGTTTTTGTTTCCATATATGTCACATTTTAGTTTATTATATTGTTTCTTGTTTTTAATTTCGGATAATATCAGTTGATCATATTGTTGCTACGTAGTCACTCTGTTTGGAATTTTGACTGATAGGTTTTTAAGGTTTATTGCTTTAGTTGTTGTCAAAGGTAATAGCCTCAAATCATGTACCTATTTCACAATTTAATTCTAATTAATTTCAAAGTTTAATATTTTATAGGTTGTGCAGTGGCGACGGTGGTGACGGTGCTGTGGTGGTGGTGACGGTGGAGGTGTAGTGGCGACGGTGGTGTTGATGGTGGAGGTGTGGTGGTGGGATGGAGATGGTTTAGGCTTAGAGAGAGAATGAAAGATGAGAGAGAGAAATGCAAATATAGATCTGGTTTAGAGAGAAAAATAAACGAGAGAGATAGAGCATAAGAGATAGAAAGAGAAAACTAAAAATAAATGAAGAAACACTAGATAATGGACCGGAATCGAATTATCTAGGGGGATTGAATCCGCATAAAAAGGTGGGTTTCTCTCGTTCAATCTGATGGAACAGTCATTCTTCTCCGGTAAACTCTGCAAAACAAAGCACCGTTAGCCTCGTCAAGTGGAGAAAAGGGGTTCTCTCCTTGACCCGACTCCGGTGTGAGAATAAATATGTGTTTATGAAGAAGAAGAAGTATTGAAGAAGTGTGTGTAACTTGCCTTTTGTACCTGAATGGTTCTCATATTTATAGCCGAGAGCCTTTGGGCGGGAAAACCCGTTAATGAAATGTTGTAACACCTCGAAAATTCACGTCCTATAATGTGTTGACACGTGTCATATGTTTAAAACGTGTGAAAGAGTATTATAGAAGGACTAAAGTTGACAAACATGGAAAGTATGTGAATATACGTATTCTAAGTGTCAACTGTGAATAAATATAATGTACATTAACCCTACATGATGCTCGTACCATCAAACGAATAAATCATGGATCATACGAAGCTAAAAGTGAGAGATTACAAACTACAGGGGTTAAATGTGTCAACATGTTTAAAGATATACCTCTGAGTGACCTTTTGATAAACCCGAAGCTTTGTAACTGTTAATTATGCTCACTAGAATGCGCGATATAAATTTCATAAAGTTTCGTTATCGTATGAGAAAGTTATGATCAAATTCGTGTGCGAGGGGTTAAAGCGTAAACGTTGAAAGTTAAGACTTTTCGGGTTAACCGGAAGAGTCCAGGGACTTGGCAAAGTGGGTATAGGTCCTAAAGCCCTTGTGGGTAATTATAAGGGGGTCAAAATGCAAGAAATAACCTCGGTTGCCCTTTCGAAGAGCCAAGGGTCAACTTTGCAACAAATAGAAAATTGAAAATCTGATTTGCAGGCCCAGGCGGCCCGCGTTAGGATCGGTTAAACATGAGGCGGGCCGCGTCAGGCGCCCGGAACCAGAAAACTCGACCAGCCTCCTGGAAACGCGGAAAATCGATCTTTAAACGGCATTTTAACATGGTGGGCGACCCCTAAACTGTTCTAGAGCACTAGGGACATGTGTATACCAGTTGTGGTGTGTGCTAGACCTTGTTGTCAACCAATTGTGGTGATTGAATTCACTATAAAAGGCCACAAGTGTTCAAACAATTCCTCACACCTTCATCTGCATTTGTGGATCACTTCTGGAGCTCAAACTTCCTCTCAAGTGTTCTCTAATCAAGCTTAGGACTTCAGTAAGTGTTCTAATCCTTCTTTAATTGAGTTTAGCTTAGTTATTTAGCTAAAAGTCAAACCGTCGTAATTACGGTTTGACTTCGAGATTAATTAATGATGGCTTAGTCAAATCTCGAATCAAAAGTAGATATAAGTAGGTAATTATGTGGGTAATAAACCCTTAAAAGGGTTCCCCCTGATTACCACTCTAACCAGGTCAAAAGTCGGGTCAAACTAGTTTATAAAAAGTCAACAGGATCCTTAAAATGCCATTTTTGCATAATTAACATTATAGATCATATACAACCTGTTGGATCATTGTTATAACTTGGTAACAAGTATAAGAACATGTCTAAACATGTTCAACCCGACAATTTCCTGTTTAGACCCGGTTCGGAACCAAAAGTCACATAGTTTGACTTTCACTTTGACTTTCAGTTCTGACCCGTTTGGGCATGTTTTAGAAATGCCTCAGAGCTTTAATTGGACTAGGTTACATGTTAGAATAACCCTCTGTGATGTTACACCTCGGTTCATTAGTTATCCAATTAATATGCATGTTTCCGTTAATAGCTCATATGTAGACCGTTATGCTCTTATTACCTTAAAACGTGATTTTTGGAAATGTAAAAGAGTAGAAACTTTAATTACTGATATATAAACTTGTATGCAAAGTTTGACATCAGTTTGAATTGTAGATTTAGAGTTATGCTCAATATCGCAAAATTTAAAGCTTTATGTTAATAAAACGGCGTAATTAGCGTATAGCCTAGTTAAGCCTACTTTTTGATATCAAATCTTTTACCCACTGATGCAATATATTATTTTAGGATTTTTAAAGATTTTTAATAAATTTTAGACTGAGCATAACTCATAGTCGTAGGCTTAATCCGGTACTTGTCGGTTTTGCCCTTACGGGCCATAAAATGAGTTTTACATATCTAAACGACTCCAAACATTTTGCTACTGATCACATATGATAAATAAATTATTTTAAGCCTTCTGGAAATATAAAAATATCAGATTTAAGTATCAAACCCGGAAATGGCCTTTAATCGCCTTTTTAAGCGTTTTTAACGCATAGTATGTACTAGAAGTATTTTAAACATACAAGGGTTGATACCTACTGATATTTGAGGCAAATTATAATATATTAATAGTAAGCAAAGGTTAATAAACTCAGGCTTCAGTTTTGAGCTTTTCGGCTTATGTGAAATTAATTTGAGTATGTTTGCTGGTTACATATAAACTTTATCCTACTGTTATAACTCATTAATTTGAGTATGTTTGCTGGTTACATCAGACCTGTAACTCAGTTAAACACTTAAACTCTTTTATAATCTTTAAAATGACCAAACTACCCCTACGGGGCCTAGTTTGTGTTTAAACACATTTCGGGCATAATGAAAGACATCTTACTGATGTCACAACATATTTGAGGCATAATTAACTTAGGAAACCTGTATATAGCTCACATGAATACTCGTCACGCTTTTCACGCGTACGGTTCGGTTTATGTAACAAGTTTACATAAATTAGCCGAAACGGGTCAAACCTTAACGGTTTTATCTCAAAATCCAGAATGTGAATAATAAAACCATATTAAACAAGTCTTCAAACTTGTCGGGTCTAGATCACATTCTATCCGGTCTTCGCTTAATCGTGCGTACGAACCGTATCTTTGAAACTAGCCGGTCTAAGCTTAAGCTTAATTAAAGACCCGTTAGGATTCTAATAGGTTATTATAAAACATTCGTTCCAGATTAGGAGGACTAGTAAAAGCTACGCGCATTTTGCTTATTGTGATTTATACATTGCTCAGGTAAATACTTTTAACTTATTTTCCCTATACGGGCTTGGGTTACGGTATATAGCATACCGCTTGATCGGGCATCAAATTCTCCACCGTTGAGTGGGTAGTTGAATAAATTTGATCGGCTCATTTAAACAGTCTTGTTACTTAAAGCCTTTGGGGGGTTAATGACCATGTCCCGGATATCCATGGCATCATTTTACGAAATGGCCACGACTTAAGCGCGGGGTGTAGGCGTACACCCGTCAGTGCACAAAAGTATATTGTGGTGTGTCTATTGATCTTTAACCTGGACAAGATCCGGGCTACTGAACGCACAAGGAACATGTAAATCGTTCACAAGATTATAATATTAAATAATTCTCCCAAGTTAAATAAAATGTTTATGCCACGTGCATCCAAACAAATTTTCAATCATTTTCTAAAATGAGTCAGTTGAATGTATTTACCAGTGTAAACTGACGTATTTTCCCAAAAAGATTAAATGCAGGTACTAAACGAAATTGGCTGGGATTTCTCCTTAGCATCATTAGAAGTCTCGCAAGCTTAAGATGCCTGAAGTCTGTTGAACTATTGTCTCATATTTTATTTCGATCCGTTCTGTGGATAAACAATCGAACGTTGTGATACTTGATATTACAATAATTAAATTCGGTTGTATTATATTTTTAAATTTGCTTCCGATGTGCATATTAAATATTGCGTTGTTTGACTATTACGTTGCCAACCACGTCACGATACTCCCCCACCGGGCCCACCGGTAACACGTGGAAATCGGGGTGTGACAGGTTGGTATCAGAGCCAACTCTGAGTGAATTAAACACTAGCCTTTTGTGTTTAATCTCAGTACACAATAGCACATTCTAAACTTTCGAGTCTAGACATATAACATAGGACAAATTCTATTTTTGTTCATTTTTGTCTTATGCTTTATTTTTATATCTTGTTGTTGCTATCTCATGAAATATTGACAGGAATTAAAAATGCCGCCAAGATTCTTCAGGAGACGAGGAAGAGGCAGGGACCAATCACCGCCCCTAACGATAATGAAGCTGGACCTTCGCAACGGCGAGCTCCATCCACCACCGAGAGTGACGACCCTCGGGAGAACCGGAGAAACCTGTATGAGCCGGCCAGACGGTCGGTTTCGCATACTTCAACACCTCCTGTTCTTAACCCTTATGAGCCCAATAACCCTCAACCGTCCTACATACCACTTCAGCGATCTTTATCGCATAATTCGTTTGGTGACCCCTCACCCATCTTCCGAGGCCAATTTAATCCGGCCAATTACTTACCAGAACCCGTGGGTTTTAACCCACTGGGGCCAGACGATCACTTCTCCGGTGATAATGCGGATGACATGGACGAGGATACGGACCCTGTCGAACCTGCCAGTGGTACTCCAAACCACCCGATCGAAATCTCCGACGGATCTTCATTCCACGGATCACCCTATGTTGGCCCGGATAGCTTCCAAGCCATGTTCACCCGGCACGAATGGTACTATACACCTCCTCACCATTCGTCGCCTCATCAGCAGCAACAGCAGCAGCAGCAGGAACAAGATCCCTCTGTGGATTCCAGATTCGTGGCAGTCACGCCACCACCTCCACCGCCGCCAGTAAAGCCGGCACCTCCGCAACCGCCGAGGCGAAGGAGAACCGGTGCGCACATGTCGTCACGAGCAGGGGATTTCCATTTCAGTTCCCCACTTCAATCCAGTGGCAGTCACTATCTGTGTTGTTTTGACAACCCAATTCCAGCATATACGGGTTCCATGGCATACAACCCATTTGAACCGCCAAATTACCACAATTATGGTTACGCGGAGGCCGACCCTTACATGGTAGCGGCGAACTACAACACCCAAGGACCCTATGGAGATCCATGGGGAGTAGGGTACCCAACACATGGGTACCAGATACCTCCTCGACCTATCATCCGGACGCAGTCGTAGCCGCCACGGTTTTCTCCCCTAGAAAGGGAGGAAATCCTACAAAGGTTGGATGAGGTAGAGCGAGGCTTCCACCGTGACCGTAGGGAGAGACAGAGCTTCTTCCAAGGATTGGCAAGCTTGATCAAAGGGAAGAACAAGAAGGATCATTGAATCCTTCCAATTATTGTTGAGCCCCTGCGTGGGCCTGTATTTACTGTAATTGTTCAAGCCCCTGCGTGGGTATGTATGTGTGTTGCTTTGACCCCTGCGTGGGTCTATTTTCCGTTAACCCCTGCGAGGGTATGATGTTTATTTGTTTAAGGTCCCTGCGTGGACTAGTTTGTTTGTTTAAAGCCCCTGCGTGGGCGAGTACTTGTTTAAAACCCCTGCGTGGGTAAGTTGTTATTTGAAAAGACCCGTTTAGGGCAGCATGTAATATTATAACAAATTAATGGAATGTTGTTTTATAAATTTCATGTTTGTCATTATGTGCATATACAAATTATAAATGAAATAAATAAATTAAAATCATTCCTTTTTGAAGTAATCTGCCTATGTAAATTTTTAATAAGAATCTTAAAGTGTGAAACCTAGCCTTCGGGTCATTTTAAGGCCGGGCCAAGATGGTAAGACCTGTTTAAAAGATTCAAATCCCGGTTAACATCTGAAAACATGTTAACACTCCTGGCAGATGTGATTCATTTTGAAGTCACACACGTTATTATTATATAAAGATCTTTCAAAAGATTCCTAACCCAGTTTAATGATCTCTGAATCCTGGGTTTACATCATCAATTAAGATGGTCATATTTTAACCATACGTAGTAATATAGTGCCTACGGGCCTTGCTCATTTCTACATAAGCCAAAAGACAGTGGTAGCAACGACTCCCTGTCAGAAAAATGTGATGAACTAGGTTCAACCCTCAAATGCTTTGATTCTTTGAAATCCTAGCATATAATTTATAATTGTCCTTGTGACCAGGCCTATTGTGCCAATATACCTTCATGTTTTGATTCTCTGAAATCATAACTTCTAAATTAAAATAAAATAAAAATTGTCCATGTGACTAGGCCTTTTGTGCCACAAATAAAACTGTTATTGTTTTATAATTAGGATAAGTTATATTAAAATCCTAAATAAAAATAATTAATAAATTAACCAGATATGGTCTCTGTTCACCATGGTTAATGAATTACCCTAAGGGGCAATTCCATAATAAACTCCCAAATAAACTATTGTCCTTGTTTTCTGCAACAGTTCAATTGAAATGGCTAACTCAGACGAGGGTAATAGTCATCTAGTGGGGGATAACGAGAACGCCCGAATTAATTTAACGGGTGCTGAGTTGAAAGCAATAATAGACGGCGCAGTTACACAGGCATTGGAAAGGCAGTATGAAGAGTATAGTGAGACTCGTAGTAGGACCCTATCTACACAGCCTTCAAAGCCACCGCCCAAGAAGGACGACCCAAAGAAGGATGATGACCGACACTCCTCGAACCACAGTGCTCCATCTCAGCAGGTTATACTAAACAAGGGACCCCGTGACAAGGGTTGCTCTTATAAATATTTCGTTTCCTGCAAACCCCGGGATTTCACTGGGGAGAAAGGAGCCATCGACTGTATGACATGGCTGGATGAGATGGATACGGTTCTTGATATCAGCGGATGCGCTGAGCGAGACGTGGTCAAGTTTGTGTCGCAGTCTTTTAAGGGTGAAGCTTTAGCATGGTGGAGATCTCTGATTCAAGCCACCGGGAAAATCCCACTGTACAACATGTCTTGGGATCAATTTGTTGCCCTTATCAGGGAAAATTACTGCCCTCAGCACGAGGTGGAGAATATAGAGTCTGATTTTCTATCCTTGGTGATGACAAACCTCAACTGTCAAGCTTACCTAACGAGCTTCAACACTATGTCTCGGTTGGTTCCATACCTGGTAACCCCAGAACCAAAACGGATAGCTCGTTTTATCGGTGGTTTAGCCCCCGAGATCAAGGCAAGCGTAAAAGCTTCTCGGCCAGCTACTTTTAGATCAGTAGCTGACATTTCCTTATCCCTCACTCTGGATGCGGTCAGGCAGAGGTCGCTGAGGAATAAGGAGGCTGAGAAGAGAAAGCGTGAAGATGATGGTTCACGAAGGTCGAACAAGAAACACCGTGGGAACGGTGACAACAAGAAAGGATCTGAGTCGAGGAAAGATGGGCATTAGTCTGGTGAGAAGCCCAAATGCAAAATTTGCAAGAAGCAGCACTATGGAAAGTGCAGACTTGAGTCAAACTCACAGACTCAGTCAAAAACCTATGCTTGTGGTATTTGCAAGTCCACGGATCACAAAACCTTGGATTGCAAGAAGATAAAAGACGCAACGTGCTACCGTTGCAATGAAAAGGGGCACATTAAAACCAACTGCCCTAAGTACAACAAGAAGCCTGAAGAGGCTAAGAAGACTAATGCTAGAGTCTTCAGAATGGACGCGAAAGAGGTTGTGCAAGACGATAATGTCATAACAGGTACTTTCCTTGTAAATGATGTCTTTGCAAGAGTACTTTTTGATTCAGGCGCAGATAAGTCTTTCGTAGATAACAAGTTTTGTAAATTGTTGAATTTACCTGTCAAAACCTTAAGCGTAAACTATGAGGTAGAGTTAGCAGATGGTACCATAGAAACCGTCTCAACTGTGTTAGATGGATGTGTTATATCCATTAAGAACCATTCTTTTCCTCTGTCTCTACTTCCATTTAAGTTGGCCGGTTTTGACATAGTTCTGGGTATGGACTGGTTATCTCATAACCAGGCCCAAATTGTCTGTAACATGAAACAAGTGGTAATAAAGACTCCGTCTGGTGAATCACTTACCATTCGGGGAGACACCCAGTATGGGCTGCCTAAGCAAGCGACTATGCTCAAGGCTTCAAAATGTTTAAAGAGGGGTTGTGTCATCTACATGGCACAAGTGATTATTGATGAGCCCAAACCAAAGATAGAAGACATCCCTGTCATCTCTGAATTTCCAGAAGTTTTTCCGGAAGAACTACCTGGTTTGCCACCAGATAGGCAAGTGGAATTCAGGATTGATATCATCCCCGGAGCAGCACCAGTTGCTAGAGCACCTTATAGGTTGGCGCCCACGGAGATGAAAGAATTGAGGACACAGCTAGACGAATTGCTAGCCAAGGGTTTCATAAAACCTAGCTCGTCTCCTTGGGGAGCGCCAGTCCTATTTGTCAAGAAAAAGGATGGATCGATGCGTCTGTGCATCGACTATCGTGAGCTTAATAAGGTCACGATAAAGAATAGATATCCTTTGCCCAGGATCGACGATTTGTTCGATCAGTTACAAGGGGCCAGTTATTTCTCGAAGATCGATTTGAGGTCAGGCTACCATCAACTGAAGGTTAAAGATGAAGACGTGCATAAAACTGCATTCAGGACTCGTTATGGTCATTACGAGTTCCTAGTGATGCCTTTTGGGCTCACTAATGCACCTGCCGCGTTCATGGATCTCATGAATCGCGTTTGCAAGCCGTTTTTAGATAAATTCGTCATCGTTTTCATCGACGACATTCTTATCTATTCGAAGAATCAAGCTGACCACGAGAAACACCTTCGCTGTATTCTCAAACTCCTGCATCATGAGAAACTCTATGCCAAATTCTCTAAGTGCGAATTTTGGCTACGAGAAGTCCAATTTCTTGGACATGTGGTCAGTGAGCGTGGTATCCAGGTGGATCCCGCTAAAGTTGAAGCTGTTATGAATTGGCAAGAGCCAAAGACGCCTACGGAGATTCGTAGCTTCCTGGGATTGGCAGGATATTACAGGCGTTTCATTGAAAATTTTATAAGGATTGTTGCACCCCTAACTTCCTTAACCAAGAAGAAAGTAAAGTTCGTTTGGGGCCCTAAGCAGCAAGAAGCTTTCGATATTCTCAAGCAGAAGTTGAGCAATGCTCCAGTGTTGACATTTCCTGATGGGATCGAAGAATTTGTAGTTTATTGTGATGCATCACACACAGGCATGGGGTGTGTGCTTATGCAAAAGGCAAGGTTATTGCCTATGCATCACGACAGTTAAAGGTGCATGAAAAGAATTACACCACCCACGACTTGGAGTTGGGTGCCGTTGTATTCGCACTAAAACTGTGGAGGCATTATCTTTATGGAATCAAGTGTGTGATCTATTCTGATCACAAAAGCCTCCAGCACCTGTTTAATCAGAAGGAGCTAAACATGAGGCAACGCCGTTGGATGGAGACCTTGAATGACTATGATTGTGAAATCAAGTACCATCCCGGCAAGGCGAATGTAGTCGCTGATGCCTTGAGTCGAAAGGAAAGGATGAAACCCATCCGAATCAATGCCAAGCGCATGGAGATAAAGAATAATTTGATGGAAAGGTTGTTAGCTGCACAAAAGGAAGCTGTGTTGGAAGCTAACTATCCTAATGAAAAGTTAGGAGTAACGGAGGAGCAGTTAACTCTTAGCAAGGACGAAATTTTAAGATTGAATGGACGAATATAGGTTCCAATTTATGGGGGACTTCGTGATGTTATCCTCCAGGAAGCCCACAGTTCCAAATACTCCGTTCATCCTGGAGCTGATAAGATGTACCAGGATCTAAAGGCAAATTATTGGTGGATAGGCTTGAAGAAGTCTGTAGCCACTCATGTAGCTAAATGCCTGACATGTGCGCAAGTCAAAGCCGAGCATCAAAAGCCGTCAGGTTTGCTACAACAGCCTGAACTTCCTACGTGGAAGTGGGAAATGGTAACTATGGATTTTATTACCAAGTTACCCAAGACAAGGAAATGAAATGATACAATATGGGTCATAGTTGACAGACTGACTAAGTCAGCACATTTCTTACCCATCAAGGAGACTTATAGCTCCGACATGTTAGCCCAGTTATACGTTGATAAGATTGTAGCCTTACATGGCATACCTGTGTCTATTATCTCTGACCGAGATACTAGATACATGATGTGTGTAAAATGCAACATATAAATTACATCAATTAAGGCATAAAACTAACCCTTTTTAAGTACTAATATTGGAAAAAGAGCGTTTTTGTCTTCCTTTTGTATTTTCAGGATTAAATGAGCTCAAAAACACAAAAGAAGCAAAAAGACAGCTAATTCCAACATAAATACAAGGAAAGGAACATAAGTGGACTGCCCGTCCCCTCAACGGCACCTTCCAAAGCAAAATGGAGAAGGCAGAAGCCTGAACACGCCCCGTGCTCAGCCAGCACGGGGGCGTGCCCAAGAAGCAGCATAAAAGACAAATCTATAGAAGCTTCTATTGCCCACCACGGGCCGTGCCCAGCGGACACGGGGGCGTGTCGAAAGTACAGCAGGCGCATTTATTGTAATTGCGAATTACAATTAATGAGGAGAGAGAGTGTCAGACAGGCACGGGGCCGTGCCCAGCGGACACGGGGCCGTGCCCAGCTCTCTGTTCAGCCTATAAATAGGAGTGGTTGGATTCATTTCATCTCATCCCTTGGCACACCACCTCTCTCACACTTCATCCACCACCCACCACCATCACAACACCATCATCCATCACCATCATCCATTGTCCATCGTAGAGTGTGTGAGTCGTCTCGGGATCCAAGATTGATCGTAAGAGTTCTTGACAATCAAGGCCATGTTTGCCTAAGTCTCTTACATCACTTGGTGAAGACAAAGTGTCTAGTATAATACTTTTTATTTCTAATCTTTTGCACTTTTTATTTGGTTTTGTATTAATGACTTTAATAACTAGTTACTTATGTTGAAGGTGATCTTTCCTTATCGTTTGTCCGTGGTGTCTTGGCATTATTTTACTGTCTATATAAAATAAAAGATTTTCACCATTCATATCTTCACGGTCTATATGGAGGTATGTTGGCTACCTGGTCGGGGGTTAAGGGAACGGTTTGGTAAAGGTCTTGCCATTGTTCAGCGTTTAGAGGTCCTGCAATGGACCTGGGTCAAATTTAGTAGGACCTCCTTCAATACTTCACGGATTGGATGGCGGGGGTCCAAACTCTTTGACCCCCTCATAAGTTAACTACTATTAATACTATAACCCGGCTATTTAGGACTGTATCCCTGCTGACTCAGACTACTTAGCCGAGGGTAACGTCACCGCCAAAAGCGGGGCCTACCACAATACTGCATTAATAACTTAATTCATTATCTTCCAATAATCCACCCTTTTAGGATTGTATCCTTGCTGACTCAAACTACTGGGGTGAGGGTAACGTCACCTTCAAAAGAGGGGCCTACTACAATAACTAAGATAATCTCTTAACTATGTGCAAAAGTGCGGAAATAATCAAAGGTTATACTAGATACGAGTCGGAACCAAGTGATTCATCTTGTCTATCTGTTTTTATTTTATTTTTATTTTCAGCATTTTAGTTACTTTTTATTTTTCTTAGTTTAAAACATTTTTCTAAACTTTTATTTTGATTAGACGTTGAGGATAAACCGGTACTAAAAGCTCTTGTGTCCTTGGACGACCTCGGTATCTTACCAACGCTATACTACACTCAACGATGGGTGCACTTGCCCATATGTGTGTTTAGTGTTAGTGAAATATCGTGTTTTATAAATTTAAAACTTGGCTAAAATAAGTGTTAAAAAGGGCTTAAAATATACACCTAATATATACGACACTTCACACGCATCAAGTTTTTGGCGCCGCTGCCGGGGACACAAGGATTTTAAGAAAGTTAGGAATCAACGGCCTAATCATCTTTTATTTTTCTTTTTAATTTTTTAGGATTTTCTTAGTTTTTCAGCTTCTGCAGAGCTCAGCACGGGCCGTGCCCGCTGAACACGCCCCCGTGCTCAATCATTGGAACTGGCAATCCTGTTTTACGTCAGACAGTAAGCTGAACACGGGGCCGTGCCCATTCAACACGCCCCCGTGCCCAAGTTTCAGTTACTGAAAACAGAACCGTTAGATCCCGGCGGTTGGTAATTTTTGACACAAACATGAGTGATAGTAATTGTTTTTACTTTCGGCACTCTTATGGTACGTGGTGTCAATTATGTGGTGGCAAACATGAAGAAGTAAAATGCTACTTTCTAAATTATAGGCCCCACTACATGGACCCACCAACTTCTTACAACCTTAAGAGGGGCGAAAGTAAAAATAAGCACTATTTCTCCCTCGAATGCGCCCAGCCAGATATTCTAGGGGAAATGCTCCTTGATGAGTTATTTCAACTAGAAAAGCTAATTCTGAATTGGTTAGAAGAGCTTAGGAAGGATTTTATTGATCCACCCCAAGACGATAACCATGAAGAAATGTTGGAATCGCATTCCGACAACCTCGTTGCTCCCGAAAATACCTTCGTTCCTAGTAAAGACTTGGACGATAGTCGTCCCTGTGTCGATTGTGCCGTGAAGGACTCTCCATCGACTTCGTTCGGTGCATACATAGACCTGAGCGATTCGGCATACACCTTCTTTAACAAGAGCCCAGGAAAGGGTTGGACTTGTCCACCTAGAATGAAAATAGGAATTACCCTCACCGACAACCTCTTGCGTTCTCGCCTTAGTCTAGGACAATTAAGGTATCTTAGGCACTTTGGGGTTGTTCCAACCAGTAAGGAACCGCCCGATTTCGACGAGATCCTTGAAGTAGCAAAACTCCATAAAGCAGCCTCCAGACACGGGGCCGTGTCCAGGTCAACACGCCCCCGTGCTCACCAAAAAGATTCTCTGCTGATTTGGTCAGAATACGGACAAAATGTGTCAGGATTTCCTCTGAACACGGGGCCGTGTCCAGTCAACACGGGGCCGTGCCCAGTACGCTGTCGTTATCTTTAAATGCAGCCTGATTCCTGCTCATTTTGACCACTTCAATTGACAGAGATTCCTGGGATTTTCACTCATACCATCCTAGGTAAGTGTTAAAAGAAGGTTCCAAAGGACCCTCTTGTCCCTTCCACTTTTATTCATTTCCTCCTCTTTCAAAATTTTTTCAAAATTTCCTCCATGGAAGCTTCGAAATCCCTTGATTCCAACCTTCTATGTGAAGTTTGTAAGATTATTTGCTAAAGATTCTTGCTTAAAGTTAGTTGTGTAACTTTGTTTTAAATTATCTGAGCTTAAAACCCAGATAAAAATCATAAAAATAATTTAAAACTCCAAGATTCTTTAGCCAAAAATCCTGCAGACAAATGGACACGGGGCCGTGCTCAACGAGCACGGGGCCGTGTCCAGGGGCTCTGTTTTGTAAAAATTTAGCTTTCTTCGGTTTCCTTCACAGAAAATGGCAAGCAGAACAAGCGGATCATCTTCAAGAAGTAACCGACAAGGGAGGAGATCTTCAACAGCAGAAGACTCTCTTGTAAACTATGTTTACGCTCTAAGGGAGGCTATTGATGAAATGACGGGAGTGGAGGAAGCATTGGTCGACCGTATCAACCATCTTACAGTGGGGCTGGAGGGTTGTCTCCATGAAGTAAACCTCTTGCACCAGAGGTTGAACCTTCTCGCCTCCCCGTCTTTGGTACCTATAATAACCCAAAGGGCATGGAACATGGTACCCGAAGTTGTCATTCCAGCCGAATGGTACGCCATGCACCAAGAGCCTCCGCGAAGAGTGGTGCAAGGAGTCCCGGTGAATGTTCCTCCTCAGCCACCAGTTGCGGAAGAAAATGAAGCCGCATTCTTTCTCCCTAGGGAGATCGAAGAATGGCTTTAAACAGCATTTAGGGAAGAAATCCTTCGGCTAAAAGTCCTACTATATCGGGAAACTATTCTCGAAATTTTCTTAGAATAGTAGAACTCTCTATGATAACCTCGTGTACCTCCTGACCTATTTAGTTAAGTTTTTATCTAGTTTAATTTAGGACTATGTAAGTTCTCTCTATGATGAAATGAAATGATGGTTTTAAGGTTTGGATGGTTTTTAATGAATAAAACACACTCATGGTGGTAAAGGATGAAAAGGGGAACGAGAAAAAAATGAACTCATGCACAAGAACAAGGCAACCCGACAATTCTCTCCAGTTCAGCAGGTTCAACACGGGCCGTGCCCAACCAACACGGCCCCGTGCTGAACCACCTGCAGAAAAACGCCCAGTTCAGGTACCTGGACACGGGCCGTGTTCACCCAACACGCCCCCGTGTCCAGACTTCTGTATTTCTTATTTCAATTTTGTTACTGGCACTTGAACACGGGGCCGTGTTCAGTGCCCAGTAACACAAATTTTTGCTTTTTAAACACTATTTTACACATCTAATCAACCTTAAAATTTATTTTTGGGACACATTGAGGACAATGTGTAATTTAAGTGTGGGGGGGATGCTAAAACCTTGAATTTTGCAAGTCCTAAATACAAGCCTTACACAAAACTCTATTGGAACCACTAATCACCCCAAAATTTTTTCAAAAATTTCATTTTTTTTACTTGTCCAGGTTTAACTCGGGAAATTCAAGTTCTCAAAAAGGTTATGTTTTTACGAATTTACAACCGATAGCGTAGTGATAAAAAGAACCAACATAAGAAAATTATGAAAATGCATGACAAACTTAGTTAAAATTTGATTATATATACTTGATCACATAAAAACCCATTCCCACAAAAGTGAGTTTTGAGCCTTTATTGAGCATACAAATTTACATCTTTAGACTAAATGCTCATTTTTCGTTTCTTGTGTGAATAGCCGCTTGGTTCTTACAACTCTAGAACTTGCCATGACGATACATTCCCGGTCCTTATCAACTTAAACCCGAGTAAGTAAATGATGGAGGCATTAGGACTAACCCTTTTTATTTCTACACCATTATTTTTCTTTTACCACCTACCCAAAAATCCCCTAGTTAGCCCCTTTGAGCCTAAACCTTTTCATTTCATCACCCAAACCAAAAAAAACCCTTTTACCCACCAAAACCTTTTTATTTTTTTTTTACCCTTTGTTTTAGTAACAAGTTCGGTTTTTCGTATGATCGGAAAAAAAAATATATATGTGTTGATGATGAAGCAAAAAGAAAATAAACAAACAAGTTCATCAAAAATAACTTTGTTTGAATAAAAGCTTCATCAAAATAAAAATTTACAAAAATAGAAAATCTTACAAAAACCGACACTTGTTACGCTTTTTCGCCCTTTTTCTACTAACCACTATCCCAACCACATACCTTTAACCCAAGCCTAACCCTTAACCCACAAAGTCCTCTTGATATCTACAAAGGTAAAAAAGTTAAAAAGGAGGAGGATTGATTGCTTGGCAAGCTTATGGTAGGAATAAGTTCCACGCCGCTCTCGAGTGATTCACTAAAAATACACCTTCGGCCGAGTGTGAGTGATTTCTCCCGTGAGGTATGTGAACTTGTATATAAATGGAATTTTAAAAAGGCATGTTATGCCCAAATAAGTAATTTCTCCTATGAAACGTTCTAAATAAATCATTACGAATAGGATTGTAAATAAATAAAAATAAAACCCAAAAAGATCTTGGACATCCCGACACTCTACGACAAACCCAAAACCTTCTCTTCTACCTATTCCATTTGGGAGTGTAAGCCACATATTAAAGAGTTTTGCTTGAGGACAAGCAAAAGTTCAAGTGTGGGGGTATTTGATGTGTGTAAAATGCAACATATAAATTACATCAATTAAGGCATAAAACTAACCCTTTTTAAGTACTAATATTGGAAAAAGAGCGTTTTTGTCTTCCTTTTGTATTTTCAGGATTAAATGAGCTAAAAAACACAAAAGAAGCAAAAAGACAGCTAATTCCAACATAAATACAAGGAAAGGAACATAAGTGGACTGCCCGACCCCTCAACGGCACCTTCCAAAGCAAAATGGAGAAGGCAGAAGCCTGAACACGCCCCGTGCTCAGCCAGCACGGGGGCGTGCCCAAGAAGCAGCATAAAAGACAAATCTATAGAAGCTTCTATTGCCCACCACGGGCCGTGCCCAGCGGACACGGGGGCGTGTCGAAAGTACAGCAGGCGCATTTATTGTAATTGCGAATTACAATTAATGAGGAGAGAGAGTGTCAGACAGGCACGGGGCCGTGCCCAGCGGACACGGGGCCGTGCCCAGCTCTCTGTTCAGCCTATAAATAGGAGTGCTTGGATTCATTTCATCTCATCCCTTGGCACACCACCTCTCTCACACTTCATCCACCACCCACCACCATCACAACACCATCATCCATCACCATCATCCATTGTCCATCGTAGAGTGTGTGAGTCGTCTCGGGATCCAAGATTGATCGTAAGAGTTCTTGACAATCAAGGCCATGTTTGCCTAAGTCTCTTACATCACTTGGTGAAGACAAAGTGTCTAGTATAATACTTTTTATTTCTAATCTTTTGCACTTTTTATTTGGTTTTGTATTAATGACTTTAATAACTAGTTACTTATGTTGAAGGTGATCTTTCCTTATCGTTTGTCCGTGGTGTCTTGGCATTATTTTACTGTCTATATAAAATAAAAGATTTTCACCATTCATATCTCCACGGTCTATATGGAGGTATGTTGGCTACCTGGTCGGGGGTTAAGGGAACGGTTTGGTAAAGGTCTTGCCATTGTTCAGCGTTTAGAGGTCCTGCAATGGACCTGGGTCAA
Organism: Helianthus tuberosus; assembly: GCA_030545235.1. Lineage (NCBI taxonomy): Eukaryota > Viridiplantae > Streptophyta > Magnoliopsida > Asterales > Asteraceae > Helianthus > Helianthus tuberosus. The sequence goes on along the minus strand of CM060433.1, from coordinate 10,383,408 downwards.
ATTTAGTAGGACCTCCTTCAATACTTCACGGTATTGGATGGCGGGGGTCCAAACTCTTTGACCCCCTCATAAGTTAACTACTATTAATACTATAACCCGGCTATTTAGGACTGTATCCCTGCTGACTCAGACTACTTAGCCGAGGGTAACGTCACCGCCAAAAGCGGGGCCTACCACAATACTGCATTAATAACTTAATTCATTATCTTCCAATAATCCACCCTTTTAGGATTGTATCCTTGCTGACTCAAACTACTGGGGTGAGGGTAACGTCACCTTCAAAAGAGGGGCCTACTACAATAACTAAGATAATCTCTTAACTATGTGCAAAAGTGCGGAAATAATCAAAGGTTATACTAGATACGAGTCGGAACCAAGTGATTCATCTTGTCTATCTGTTTTTATTTTATTTTTATTTTCAGCATTTTAGTTACTTTTTATTTTTCTTAGTTTAAAACATTTTTCTAAACTTTTATTTTGATTAGACGTTGAGGATAAACCGGTACTAAAAGCTCTTGTGTCCTTGGACGACCTCGGTATCTTACCAACGCTATACTACACTCAACGATGGGTGCACTTGCCCATATGTGTGTTTAGTGTTAGTGAAATATCGTGTTTTATAAATTTAAAACTTGGCTAAAATAAGTGTTAAAAAGGGCTTAAAATATACACCTAATATATACGACACTTCACACGCATCAATACACGTCACATTTTTGGAAAAGTTTCCAACAATCTTTGGGCACACGGTTGAATTTTAGTACGGCTTATCATCCTCAGACTGACGGTCAGAGTGAGCATACTATTCAAACGTTGGAAGACATGCTACGTGCATGTGCGATCGATTTGGGTGGTAGTTGGGATAAGAACCTACCGTTAATCAAATTCTCCTACAACAATAGCTACCACACCAGCATAAAGGCTGCGCCTTTTGAGGCATTATACGGTAGAAAGTGTAGATCGCCTGTTTGTTGGGCGGAAGTTGGAGATGTCCAATTATCTGGACTAGAGATAGTGTTCGAGACGACGAACAAGATTGTCCAGATTCGTGACCGTCTCAAAGCTGCCCGTGATAGGCAGAAGAGCTACGCAGATCCGAAGCGTAAAGCTTTTCACTTCGAAGTAGGTGATAAAGTGTTGCTTAAAGTGTCACCCTGGAAGGGAGTGATGCGATTTGGTAAGAAAGGCAAGCTAAGCCCGAGATACATAGGGCCTTTCGAGGTTATCGAACGTGTCGGGTCAGTTGCCTATAAGCTAAACTTACCGGAAGAGCTCAGTGGAATACAAAATGTATTCCACATCTGCAACCTAAAAAAGTGTTTCGCTGACGAATCACTGGTTATACCACACACAGATGTGCATATAGACGAGAGCTTGAAATTTGTTGAAAAACCTTTGTCGATTGAAGATCGACAGGTAAAGAAGCTTCGGAAGAAGCATGTGCCTATTGTAAAGGTCAAATGGGATGCCCGTAGAGGTCCCGAATTCACGTGGGAGGTCGAATCCACGATGAAAGAAAAGTACCCTTACTTGTTTCAGTAAATCTCGGGTCGAGATTTATTTTAAGGGGATGAGGATGTAACACCTCGAAAATTCACGTCCTATAATGTGTTGACACGTGTCATATGTTTAAAACGTGTGAAAGAGTATTATAGAAGGACTAAAGTTGACAAACATGGAAAGTATGTGAATATACGTATTCTAAGTGTCAACTGTGAATAAATATAATGTACATTAACCCTACATGATGCTCATACCATCAAACGAATAAATCATGGATCATACGAAGCTAAAAGTGAGAGATTACAAACTACAGGGGTTAAATGTGTCAACATGTTTAAAGATATACCTCTGAGTGACCTTTTGACAAACCCGAAGCTTTGTAACTGTTAATTATGCTCACTAGAATGCGCGATATAAATTTCATAAAGTTTCGTTATCGTATGAGAAAGTTATGATCAAATTCGTGTGCGAGGGGTTAAAGCGTAAACGTTGAAAGTTAAGACTTTTCGGGTTAACCGGAAGAGTCCAGGGACTTGGCAAAGTGGGTATAGGTCCTAAAGCCCTTGTGGGTAATTATAAGGGGGTCAAAATGCAAGAAATAACCTCGGTTGCCCTTTCGAAGAGCCAAGGGTCAACTTTGCAACAAATAGAAAATTGAAAATCTGATTTGCAGGCCCAGGCGGCCCGCGTTAGGATCGGTTAAACATGAGGCGGGCCGCGTCAGGCGCCCAGAACCAGAAAACTCGACCAGCCTCCTGGAAACGCGGAAAATCGATCTTTAAACGGCATTTTAACATGGTGGGCGACCCCTAAACTATTCTAGAGCACTAGGGACATGTGTATACCAGTTGTGGTGTGTGCTAGACCTTGTTGTCAACCAATTGTGGTGATTGAATTCACTATAAAAGGCCACAAGTGTTCAAACAATTCCTCACACCTTCATCTGCATTTGTGGATCACTTCTGGAGCTCAAACTTCCTCTCAAGTGTTCTCTAATCAAGCTTAGGACTTCAGTAAGTGTTCTAATCCTTCTTTAATTGAGTTTAGCTTAGTTATTTAGCTAAAAGTCAAACCGTCGTAATTACGGTTTGACTTCGAGATTAAGTAATGATGGCTCAGTCAAATCTCGAATCAAAAGTAGATATAAGTAGGTAATTATGTGGGTAATAAACCCTTAAAAGGGTTCCCCCTGATTACCACTCTAACCAGGTCAAAAGTCGGGTCAAACTAGTTTATAAAAAGTCAACAGGATCCTTAAAATGCCATTTTTGCATAATTAACATTATAGATCATATACAACCTGTTGGATCATTGTTATAACTTGGTAACAAGTATAAGAACATGTCTAAACATGTTCAACCCGATAATTTCCTGTTTAGACCCGGTTCGGAACCAAAAGTCACATAGTTTGACTTTCACTTTGACTTTTAGTTCTGACCCGTTTGGGCATGTTTTAGAAATGCCTCAGAGCTTTAATTGGACTAGGTTACATGTTAGAATAACCCTCTGTGATGTTACACCTCGGTTCATTAGTTATCCAATTAATATGCATGTTTCCGTTAATAGCTCATATGTTGACCGTTATGCCCTTATTACCTTAAAACGTGATTTTTGGAAATGTAAAAGAGTAGAAACTTTAATTAATGATATATAAACTTGTATGCAAAGTTTGACATCAGTTTGAATTGTAGATTTAGAGTTATGCTCAATATCGCAAAATTTAAAGCTTTATGTTAATAAAACGGCGTAATTAGCGTATAGCCTAGTTAAGCCTACTTTTTGATATCAAATCTTTTACCCACTGATGCAATATATTATTTTGGGATTTTTAAAGATTTTTAATAAATTTTAGACTGAGCATAACTCATAGTCGTAGGCTTAATCCGGTACTTGTCGGTTTTGCCCTTACGGGCCATAAAATGAGTTTTACATATCTAAACTACTCCAAACCTTTTGCTACTGATCACATATGATAAATAAATTATTTTAAGCCTTCTGGAAATATAAAAATATCAGATTTAAGTATCAAACCCGGAAATGGCCTTTAATCGCCTTTTTAAGCGTTTTTAACGCATAGTATGTACTAGAAGTATTTTAAACATACAAGGGTTGATACCTACTGATATTTGAGGCAAATTATAATATATTAACAGTAAGAAAAGGTTAATAAACTCAGGCTTCAGTTTTGAGCTTTTCGGCTTATGTGAAATTACCAAAATACCCCTACGGGGCATAGTTTGGTTATAATTGGTAAATTTCACATATAAACTTTATCCTACTGTTATAACTCATTAATTTGAGTATGTTTGCTGGTTACATCAGACCTGTAACTCAGTTAAACACTTAAACTCTTTTATAATCTTTAAAATGACCAAACTACCCCTACGGGGCCTAGTTTGTGTTTAAACACGTTTCGGGCATAATGAAAGACATCTTACTGATTTCACAACATATTTGAGGTATAATTAACTTAGGAAACCTGTATATAGCTCTCATGAATACTCGTCACGCTTATCACGCGTACGGTTCGGTTTATATAACAAGTTTACATAAATTAACCGAAACGGGTCAAACCTTAACGGTTTTATCTCAAAATCCAGAATGTGAATAATAAACCCATATTAAACAAGTCTTCAAACTTGTCGGGTCTAGATCACATTCTATCCGGTCTTCGCTTAATCGTGCGTACGAACCGTATCTTTGAAACTAGCCGGTCTAAGCTTAAGCTTAATTAAAGACCCGTTAGGATTCTAATAGGTTATTATAAAACCTTCGTTCCAGATTAGGAGGACTAGTAAAAGCTACGTGCATTTTGCTTATTGTGATTTATACATTGCTCAGGTAAATACTTTTAACTTATTTTCCCTATACGGGCTTGGGTTACGGTATATAGCATACCGCTTGATCGGGCATCAAATTCTCCACCGTTGAGTGGGTAGTTGAATAAATTTGATCGGCTCGTTTAAACAGTCTTGTTACTTAAAGCCTTTGGGGGGTTAATGACCATGTCCCGGATAACCATGGCATCATTTTACGAAATAGCCACGACTTAAGCGCGGGGTGTAGGCGTACAACCGTCAGTGCACAAAAGTATATTGTGGTGTGTCTATTGATCTTTAACCCGGACAAGATCCGGGCTACTGAACGCACAAGGAACATGTAATTCGTTCACAAGATTATAATATTAAATAAATCTCCCAAGTTAAATAAAATGTTTATGCCACGTGCATCCAAACAAATTTTCAATCATTTTCCAAAATGAGTCAGTTGAATGGATTTACCAGTGTAAACTGACGTATTTTCCCAAAAAGATTAAATGCAGGTACTAAACGAAATTGGCTGGGATTTCTCCTTAGCATCATTAGAAGTCTCGCAAGCTTAAGATGCCTGAAGTCTGTTGAACTATTGTCTCATATTTTATTTCGATCCGTTCTGTGGATAAACAATCGAACGTTGTGATACTTGATATTACAATAATTAAATTCGGTTGTATTATATTTTTAAATTTGCTTCCGCTGTGCATATTAAATACTGCGTTGTTTGACTATTACGTTGCCAACCACGTCACGATACTCCCCCACCGGGCCCACCGGTGACACGTGGAAATCGGGGTGTGACAAATGTTGACGGAAGATGCTAACCCCGTAAGCGGTTATATTTCTTTCCGTTAAGTTTCTTGATCCGACGTGAGTGAACACGGATCGTGGTTTAGATCTATGGCTGGGGATTCGCCACGTGGAAAGTGATCAAGTGGAGGTTTCCCTCCAATGACATGCTACCGTCGTGATTTCAGGGATGCCTGAAGTGCTGACACGTGTCCAGACGGTTGTAACCGTTTAGTGGAGCACGATTGGGTTTTTCTAGAAGATTACTGCTGTAATCTGGTGTGGCTCCTTATCGTATGGAGTTGGCTGAATAAATAATATCCAAGTCTGGATATTGAGCGGAAGTGTTTATTTTAGGATTTCCATCCTTTGTTTATGGAAGAAAGCGCAAGGATTTATGATTTCCTTTGGGCCCGCAAGTGTTGACTGTTGACTGTTTCTTAAGCCTTTCTTTTATAAGACCAGTGCGTGGCCGCGCAAGGTAAAAAGAGAGCTTAAAGACGAGGTTGTGGTATGGTCCCAAGTATTTATTATGAGGTTTTTGGGACCTTACCCCTTCAAGTCCCCCCAGTCTAGTGTTGCACTTATGCAAGTAAGTGGATCACTGGACTTATAAGAGGGAAATGCTTTTTGGCGCGAAAAATAGGGAATCTTCTATGAGAAGATTTTACTTTTGCTTAAAGAAAACTTTTTTAAGGGAAATTGTGATTTTTCCCTTTTGTAATTATGACCTGACGTTTGGTGACGTCAGTTTGTAAAAAGAATTTTGTATTTATGATATTTTGCTTTCTTACATTGGGATACGTAATGGCGCTTGTCAGACTTCATTAATGGGGATATGACCCTGGTTCCTGTAGCGCCGTTCGGATGGGATGTTTTCCTGACAACTAATCATGGTAATCAAGTTTTTCCTTTTTCCGGAGTCTTGTTCCTCTTTATATATATATATATTTTGGGGATGTTTATTTGCTTTCTTAATTTGGAGAATATGAAGACGAGAAGTTCCGTTCGTTCTCGTCGTCTTCTGGATATGTTGAGACTTTTCAAAGCTGCTGAAGGCCTCTTGCTTCTCGCCAGTTCTCCGCCTTTAGTGGTTAAGGAAAAGGAGCCGGTCAACTCTGAATCTCCAACTATTGCCGGTCCTGTTTGTAAGGTTCTCCGGGAAGGGGGTGTTGTCGACGAGGAAATCGGTGTGCTATCTGTTGAGGAGCTGATGTCTCGTTTTCCGATGATTCGGAAAGGAGGATACCAGTTGGTGTATCAACGTCGGAGGAATCGCCAGTTTGATCAAGTACCTGTTGCTGGTGGAGATCATGCCGTTGAGTAGGTTAGGTTTGGGAAACTGCGTATTCCCCTTTTTTGATGTTTATGCTGGTCTTGCTACCGAAAACTTTTTGAAGATCACTGTCGTGATCGTTGTGAATGGTTTTTTATACTGTTTTTTGATGATATGTATATTTTTGATGCACTGTTGTGCATGTAAGTTTGTGTTTAAATTACAATATGTTGCATATGTTTAATTGCTTTTAGTAGGTAGGGCGAATGAGAAATGGTATTGTGCTCATGTGTGAACGTTTGTCTAAAAGGCGTGTTAGTTTGCCTTGTTTAGATTGTTCATGAGGTGTACAATGTCTACCACATCGTTTTCGCGTAAACCAAAAGAATTATATGCAATTTGTAATAAACAGTAATACGAGTAAAGATGATGTTTGTATTGATAGGAGTGCAAGGCTCGTAATACAAAGGATAATAAGAAATACATTGCCTGTATGATTTCATTTTTGTGGACTGGTTTGACTTATATGTAACACCTGCGCAGCTGCTGCGCGTTCCAAGTGCGGGGAACTGGTGTCCCATCAAGTCTTTTTAGGGTGTATGCCCCTTTGCCTAAGACCTCATTGATGATGTATGGTCCTTCCTATTTTGGTGCTAATTTTCCTGGTTTTTCCGTGTTGGAAGCCTCATTGTCGCGTAAGACAAAGTCACCAGGAGTAAATGTGCATACGCGGACTCGCGCGTTGTAGTATTTTTCGAGTTTGGATTTGTACCTTGCCTCTGCAATGGCGGCATTCTCGCGCCTTTCTTCGAGAAGGTCTAAATCCAGTCTTCGCTCTTGCTCGTTGTTTTGTCTTTCCATAGCTAGCATGCGTGGTTATGGAAGACAAATTTCTGCTGGTATTACCGCTTCTGATCCATAAACCAAGCTGAATGGTGTTTCTCCGGTGCTGGTTTTTGGCATGGTGCGGTGTGCCCATAAGATGCTGGGGAGTTCGTCGACCCATCCTCTGCGCGCTGTCCCAAGTCGCGCTTTTATGCCATCGACGATCTGTTTGTTTACACTTTCTACCTGGCCGTTTGCTTGTGGATGCGCTACAGAGGCGAAGTTGTGCTCGATCTTCATTTCTTTGAACCATTTTTAAAGGTCATCTGAGGCGAAGTTAGTGCCATTGTCGGAGATGACGGGCAATGGTAATCTGAATCTGCAAATAATATGTTCCCATATAAATTTGCGAATTACCATTTCTGTTGTTGAGGCTAGTACATTGGCTTCGACCCATTTTGTGAAATAGTCGACTGCTACAGTGATGAATTTTACTGCGCCTGGCGCATCAGGGAATGGACCAACAAGATCGATGCCCCATTGATGAAAAGGCTAGGCGGAGGTGACCGGTACGAGCGGGTTCTTTGGTCGGAGTGTTTTTGGCGCGTGGCGTTGACAGGCTGCGCATCTCCGCAATAATTCTACTGCGTCCACGTGCATTCCCGGCCAGTAGTATCCCGCGTTCATTATTTTTTCCACGACCATGCGCGGTCCTGCATGTATTCCGCATAAACCCTCGCGGATTTCTCTGACAAGATATTGCGCGTCTGTTTTGTCATCACAGCGCAGTAATGGTCCCATAAATGACTTTCGGTATAGGATGCCATCCGCCATTTCATAGTTTATAGCTTGTGTTGGATTTTTCGAGCTTCTGCCTTTCCTTCCGGAAGTTTTCCGTGTTGTAGGTATAAGATGATCGGGGACATCCAGGATGGATTCCCGAATTCTATAACGTTTACTTGCTTGAGATGAACAGAAGGATTAGACAATACTTTAATACGCACTTCTTTTGCTAAGTGCTTGAAGCTGGTAGCGTCCAATTTGCTTAGTGCATCTGCGTGCTTGTTTTCGCTTCTGTTTATATGGTTAACTTTGAACGTTTGGAATTGGCTGATTAACATCCACGCTTGTTCAAGGTATAACGCCATAGCTTCTCCCTTTGCATCATAGTGTCCATTAACTTGTTCGGCCACCAGCATTGAATCGGCATTAGCTTCAAGGTTTCTTGCCCCCATTTTAAGCGCTAAGCGGAGACCTGCTAAGAATGCTTCATATTCAGCTTCGTTATTCGTGCTTCGGAAATCCAAACGTATGGCATAGGTAAGTTCGTGATCATCGGGACTGACTAATCGAAGACCTGCGCCAGCTCCGTCGTCATTGGAAGCTCCATCTGTGTGGAGAGTCCAAACTCTATCATCAAAAACAGGAATAGGATCCTGGATTGCCTCGCACTCTTGAACTTTGTCGATGGGAAATTCTGTGGGAAAGTCCGCCAGAACTTGCCCTTTGATTGCTGGTCGCTGTCTGTACAGGATATCGTATCCTCCTAGCTCAATAGACCACTTGGCCAATCTTCCCGCAACGTCAGGTTTGGATAAGATTTGACCTAAGTGGTAATTAGTGAGAACTGTGATGACATGGTCAGAGAAATACCGACGTAAGCGCCTTGATGCATGCACTAGCGCTAGAACCAGTTTTTCTATCATTGAGTAGCGTGTCTCTGGACCGGTGAGCATCTTGCTTATATAGTATATTGGAGTCTGAATGTTTTCACGCTCCAACATTAAGACCGCGCCTACTGCTACTTCAGCAGCAGATAAATATAGGATCAGTGGTTCCTTTTCTCGTGGCGCTGTCAGCGTTGGTAACTGAATCAAACATTCCTTCATTTGCTTAAAGCCTGTTTCTGCTTCGGGTGTCCACTGGAAGTGGGTTTTCTTGGCGCAGTTTCGCAGCGTGCTGATGAATGGGTATGACTTTGCCGCATGATTTGCTAAAAATCTGTTCAAGGCTGCTAGACGTCCGACGAGCCTTTGCATTTCTTTTACTGTTGCGGGTGATGGCATTAACTGGATTGCCTGTACTTTCTCCGGGTTTACTTTAAAACCATCTCTTGTGACTATGAAACCCAAAAACTTCCCTTCTTCCATTCCGAAAGAACACTTTGTTGGGTTTAGCTTTAAGTTTACGCTGCGCAAAGAATTGAACGTGCGCTGGATATTTGCGAGCATTGTTTCTTCCTCGTGATTCATGATGACGAGGTCATCCATGTATACCTCGACTGTTTTGCCTATGTCTCCTCTGAAGACCGTGTCCATTAGGCGCTGGTAAGTTGCGCCTGCATTGCGTAGGCCGAAGGGCATTTTGGTGTAACAGAAGATGCCCTTATCTGTGCGGAATGCAGTCTTGTCCTCGTCTTCTTCTTTCATCTGGACCTGATGATAGCCTTTGTAACAGTCAAGAAAACACTTCCATCTGAATGATGCTAGAGAGTCGACTTTTTTGTCTATCTCAGGAAGCGCGTAGCAATCTTTTGGGCATGCTTTATTCAGGTCTTTGAAGTCGACGCACATTCTCCATCCGCCACTGTGTTTCTGAACCATTACTGGGTTGGCGACCCATGTATGGTATTGAACCTCGCGCAAGATTCCGGCATTAAGTAACTCTGTCACCTGCTCGTCCATGGCCTTTGCTTTCTCTTCGCTGAAGCTGCGCCTTCCCTGCGCAACAGGCTCTGCTGAGGGTTTGATGTTCAGAAAATGTTGTGCTATATCGCGCGGGACCCCAGTCATGTCTGCTGGGCACCAGGCGAATATGTCTTTGTTGTTATACAGCATTCTTTTAATTGTATCCTAGTTGCTGGGGAAATGGCATGTCCCAGCAGGATGGTCTGTTCTGGGTACTCATTGTTTAGAACCCATTTTTCTGGCTCATTTGATGTTGAGGGTTTAGCCACTTTTGCTGGTGGCTCATCGTCCACGTACATGACCTCTTTACTTGAGTATAAAATTGCCACTCCGGTTTCTGTTGGAAATCCACATGCAGCATGTGGAATAGAGGTGATCATGCTGAATTCTCTCTGTGATCTTCTCCCGAGCAATACATCATGGCGTGATGTTGCTGGCATGACCATGAAATTTACTATGACCGTACGCGAATGCTCACCATCAGATAGAAGCTTCATTGCAAAATCCGGTGAGAGGAAAATCGACCGGCTCTAGGCGTGCTTTGTCTTCTGGATCAAGCTGTTTGAAGCACTGCTCGTATATGATATCCATCGAACTTCCTGGATCTATAAACATATAGTCCGTTCGATAATGGCCGAAGATGCCAGTAATAATTACTGGTCGCTCTTCCTGGGGGCCTCCTGGGACAATAGGAAACACAACTTGCTGTTCTCGCCAATGCTAATCATGGTGTCTTTTGTTTGGCCTTCGCGAAGGGCCTCCTTGTACCATGTTTGTTTGTTCTGGATTAGTTTTCTGATAATTGATATCTCTTGATTGTTGACGTATTTCAACATAACTGTTTGATTGGATGTCACATTGACAGGGTGTCTGTGGGTCCAATACTACAGTGTTAATTTGACCACCAGATCTGATATTTGGGGACTCAGATCTGACAATTTGTGTGAAAATTGTGTTTAAAGCAATCTGGCATATTTTAACCCAGTATTCTGGAGATCTCTCTATGAGTTGATCAGATAAATCCTTTTTATCTAAATGATTGCTACTTTTGTTGACTCCCATGATTCCGTCGATCTGAGTATTTTGGGTTGTAGAACCTTCGAACTCAGATCGAGGGCCTGATGGGTGAGATGATGAATTCTTTGCCATATGAAAACAGAGAATGAGGAAACTGAATCAAAACGAGATAAAACTGAAAAACAGAGAAATCGGTGGGCGCCAATGAAGAAACACTAGATAATGGACCGGAATCGAATTATCTAGGGGGTTTGAATCCGCATAAAAAGGTGGGTTTCTCTCGTTCGATCTGATGGAACAATCCTTCTTCTCCGGTAAACTCTGCAAAACAAAGCACCGTTAGCCTCGTCAAGGGGAGAAAAGGGGTTCTCTCCTTGACCCGACTCCGGCGTGAGAATAAGTATGTGTTTATAAAGAAGAAGAAGTATTGAAGAAGTGTGTGTAACTTGCCTTTTGTACCTGAATGGTTTTCATATTTATACCCGAGAGTCTTTGGGCGGGAAAACCCGTTAATGAAATGTTGACGGAAGATGCTAACCCCGTAAGCGGTTATATTTCTTTCCATTAAGTTTCTTGATCCGACTTGAGTGAACACGGATCGTGGTTTAGATCTATGGCTGGGGATTCGCCACGTGGAAAGTGATCAAGTGGAGGTTTCTATCCAATGACATGCTACCGTCGTGATTTCAGGGATGCCTGAAGTGCTGACACGTGTCCAGACGGTTGTAACCGTTTAGTGGAGCACGATTGGGTTTTTCTAGAAGATTACTGCTGTAATCTGGTGTGGCTCCTTATCGTATGGAGTTGGCTGAATAAATAATATCCAAGTCTAGATATTGAGCGGAAGTGTTTATTTTAGGATTTCCATCCTTTGTTTATGGAAGAAAGCGCAAGGATTTATGATTTCCTTTGGGCGCACAAGTGTTGACTGTTGACTGTTTCTTAAGCCTTTCTTTTATAAGACCAGTGCGCGACCGCGCAAGGTAAAAAGAGAGCTTAAAGACGAGGTTGTGGTATGGTCCCAAGTATTTATTATGAGGTTTTTGGGACCTTACCCCTCCAATAAATTGGATTTATTTTTTTTAATTATAGGGGTAATTTGGTCATTTAACAAATTTTAACCAAATAATTCTAACAGTGTTAGAAAATTAGACTCAAATGGTTAAGAAAAGTGGCTATAGGGACTCAGGGAGTTAAACATTTAGATTTTGGACTCAGTTGGTTAAAATCTCTAAAACACAGGGACTCAACTTTTTTTTGGGTAAACTATCATTTTGGTCCTTGAGGTTTGGTCACTTTAGTCCAAATTTGAAATCTTTTGCATCCGGGTCCTTGTGGTTTCATTTTTTTTTTTGCCATTTTGGTCCAAAAATGAAATCAACGCATATTTCTCAAATTAAATCCTTGTGTTTTGTCCTTTTCCTCAGCGGCAAAATAGTCATTATGAGTTTTATTATAACAAATTATTAACCCAAGCATCTGCCGGTGCCGTTCTAGTTCTGGAGCAACTAATATAGAGTATGCTAACTATGCAGCCGAATCAAGCATATCCTCAACAACAACCACTAAATCAAACTCAAGCATATGGTCAATCAATAGGAGCGTATCGAAGCACAAGTGCTCCTCATAAGCCTATTTCATCATTTCAGAATGCAGGGTCTTATGCTGGTCCTGCGAGTTATTCTTGAACCACTTATCACAATCTTGGTGATTATCAGAATCCTCCGGTGGTTATCCAATCCGCGCTGCGAGTTCCAAGCATCTTGGTTAGAAAATGACAAATTAGTATCGTTTTTCTAGATGTATACAAACGATTCTTACCTACATAAATAGAATCTTCACATGGATGAATTTAGGGTTTTGATTTTGGGTAGATTTGGTTGATAGAGGGTTGAATTAGGATTTTGATTTTGGGGGGAAAGGGGATGATGATGGTGATTAGGTGATGTTGAGGAGGAGAACGGTGGTTGTGGTGAGAAGAAGGAGATGGTGGCTGTGGTGAGAAGGAGGTGGTGGAGGCGGTTGTGTTGAGGAGAGGAACAGTGGTTATGATGAGGAGGAGGTGGTGGTGGTGGTGTTGAGCAGGGGAACGGTGGTTGTGGTGAGAAGGAGGTGGTGGTAGTGGCTGTGGTGAGGAGGTAGTGGTGGCGGTGGTGAGAAGGGGGGAGGAGGTGGCGGTGGTGGTGGAGTTCATGGTGGTGATGGTGTTAGAGAGAGGGAGAGAAAGAAAGAGAGAAAGAGGGGGAGAGAGTAAGTTGAGAGAGGGGTTAAATAATTTTATAATTATAATTAATAACATTTTATAATAAAACTCATAATGATTATTACCCTTGAGAAAAAAGACAAAAAACCAGGATTTAATTTAAGAAATATGAGCTGATTTCATTTTTGTACCAAAATGACAAAAAACTGAAACCACAAGGACCTAGATGCAAAAGGTTTCAAATTTGGACTAAAGTGGCAAAAGTGACCAAACCTCAGGGACCAAAATGACAGTATACTCAATTTTTTTTTACAAACTCTCACATTTCACTCAAATTTGTATACCCTATCTCCCATTTCCACTTCACAAAACCGAAAATGTCAACCTTTCCTTGCACCAAAGAAGAGGATATCACATTATGCGAGTCGTGGGTCAAAGCCTTGATCCACTACTACCGTGAATTCCGTCACGTTTCAGCTTGGTAGATTATTGGAATTTTTATATAGTAATCCTAGATCTTTAGGCTTTATTTTAATTCTACAATGGTTTTCATTTTTAAATATGTAATGTTTAGCTATTAACGTTATTTGTTTAATTACTATTATCGTATTTTTATAAATTAAATAGATTTGATTGAATTTTTAAATATAATTTAACAACAAAAAAACGTGTGTTCACGTGTCAAATAACGTCACTCTTTCATGCGCCTTCCCACACATTTTGTTTTTTGCTTCACACCACTTTTCTCACGCAAGCTGACGTGTCATCTACGTGTGGAATACCATATATTTTTCAGACTCCTCTACAACTTATGGTGGAGATTGAAAAGCACCACACCATTAAGACGAAAAGAGTGAGCTGACATCATATTTTCTTAATTTCTCTATCTCTTGTCTATCTCGTATGGATTATATAGGATTATGCTTAGAACATAGTCTTAGTGGTGGATAAACCAAGCCTTATAAATAAATTCTTGTAATTATTGCATTAACTATGATGCGATTTTAGCCGTTTGAAGAGGTATGGTTCCAAATCCATACACACATGGCAGGGACCACACCACTTTTATCCAGCATGGCGCCTACATCAGCAGAACATATCCAGAAGCTTCTAGAAGCTTCTGTAAGAAATCGCAGGTGACACCAAAGATATTCCCCAGACAAAAAGGACAAAACGTGTCACCAGCAGACGGACGCCAGCTGGACCTGCAAGATATTTCAAGGACAGGCCGACAACCACTGCTAGAATTCTCCTATCTGGACGAATAAGGATACGCCACGTCATCCACTACTCTGAGAACGACAGAGGAGACCAAGAGGATATGCCTCTTGGTCGGACAACTGGCATTCGGCAGCAGCTGGCAAGACCCTCCTTCCCTCCTTCATCCTTCGGCTGTAAATAGGAGACTCATCCTTCAGGTTAACATTCTGCTCTCTCTCTCTCTCTCTATTTCACCTACAACACACACTATTCTCCTCAGAACAGTACTTATTCTCACACAAGAGGGTGGTCACAAGGAGAACCCCCCTATTCCCTTCCTTGTGGCGAGTCACCGGTGTTCTGTTTTGCAGGAATCCAGCAGTCAGCGAGTGAAAGAAGAGATTGAACCCATATACACGAGACGACCCAGCTGGTTAGCCTAGTGTTAACCAGTGTTTCATCATTGGCGCCCACCGCATCTTTTTTGCAACCATTTTCATATCTTTTCTCTTCAAAACACTCTCTGAATGGCTGAACAAAACTCTTCTCTTGACGTAGACGGAGAAAGCTCTTCCTTTGAGCTGCCTACGGACGCCGTTCACGTCCAAGGGCACCAAAGGAACGGGACCGTCAGAGAAGAACAAGTGAACAATGAAATACCTGATTTCTTTGGAAGTTCTTCCAGAGTTATCAACCAAACAGCCCCTGGAGTCATCAACCAAACGACTACAGGAGTTCAAACGCCAAACCATGGTGCTAGTCCTTCAGCACCATCGGCTCAGGCACAGCTAAACTTCTCAGCTATATTAGGGCTACCTGAAGGAGAAACTCTCAGCTATATTGGGCAAAACTATTGACTAAATGTAGTTTTTATTCGTGTCAAACAACTGCCTAACGCTCGCTCATTGGTCCTGACAAATTACTGTTTTGTAGGTCCCGAATTCTGAGGATCGAATACCAAAACCGAATCCTTGTTTATAACAAACAAGGTCACGAGTGCGGAATCCCCGTGACTATGCCAAACCAAACATAGAGAGTAATAACACAAGGTAACCAATGAATCACAGTCAATTGATTAACGGGATGAGAACAATGATCAAACAGATACACACACAGTTTGACAGTAGACTTTCAGAAATGGTTATGCTCTCATAGTTTCAAAGGGAAACCATGAAGTGTTTATATAGCAGCCCAGGCCCATAACTCGACGAAACATCAATGGGCTCGACGAAACTTCTAATGGGCCTGATGAAACCTTACAGACGACGAAACTCTAGGAGTTTCGTCACTATTCACGGCGAAAACTTGGGTTTTGACCATTTGGGGGTTTCGTCAACATGTACTCGACGAAACCTGGGGTTTCGTCGAAGGCTGCAACTTGTGATGTGCTGAAAACTGTTAACAGTTTGTAGCAAACTTATAAACACATAATCATACATAACTGACCATATGCAACATGCATCGTTCATTAACATTTACATAACGACTGAGACAATTGTGTCGGACACAAGTAGGATAGGAGGATATCCGACTTAGTCGACGGCGAATTACAGACTCGATAAACATAAACAGACCGTATAAATTACATCGTTAAATAAGACAAGTTACAGACACCAAAATAATGCATCAACAAACTCCCCCTTGTCTGTTACTGTCTTCGGTCTTCGATCCTCGGTAAAAGCAGTAACAAGCGACGCGCTGAAATCGCAACGCTTGATGCGCATCATTGTCTTCATAGAATATATCATGCCGGACAGCTTGCTGATGTCGTTCGCCGACATATTAACAATCCACATCGAATCCAACATCCGAAAGTTTTCACGATCGTCATTAAACACGATCACCGCTTCATGAGTATCTGAATCGTAACACCATAACCTCATATCATCAAGAAAGTCCTGCTTCATCGACATTAAAGGGATCTTGTCCATGACCTTAGCTGGCTGATACACGAGCTTGTAACGCGCCGTGTTGGTCGCTGGATCTAAAGTGAACTTGATTTGCTGATAAATCGGAAACTGAGGCTTGTACGACTCATCTTTCCAGCCTGACTTTTTGTTACACTTTAACCTTCGCGCAAACAATGTAGCTCCTTTGAAATTTGAACGATTAATGAGCTCAAGCTTCGTTAAAGCTGCAACGTCTTCTCCATTCTTGGAATGCATCAGCCGGATTATCAGAAGACGTACGATTCTTCAATTGTTCATCAATGTCTTCCTGATTCTCTTGCATCCATTCTTCATCAAATGGATCAAACTCCGTTCCGTCAGCAAGAACATATGTTGATTTACCAGATTCGCCTTCAAACACTATTTCGTCGATGTTCTCAGTATCAGCAGTCTCAGGCTCACTCAGCATTTTATTAATTTCAGCATCGTCAATCTCTTTCATTGCATTCAGAGCTAACAACTGCTCATATGAAAGATCCGAGATAATCTCCCATTCTTCAAGTAATTCTCCAGTAATCGGATGTACAACCTGCAATGCAAGATCAGCTGTGCAAGGAACAGAAGATGTACCAGGCAAAGATTCAATCGTTTTTACTTCTTCAACTGTTCCACTAGAGGTTCCTTGCGTAGATTCAACTTGCGCATTGTCACACCCCCAAATTCCACAAGCAGAGTATCACTGCAGGAGGCGTGACTGACCAGAATCCAGCCACCAATCGTATTGAACAAGTTAATTAAATAAATAAAAGTCCAACCACATAATATAATTGGTGTTCAAACAAGTTAATGAAATTCGAGTTATCAGCGGAAGCATAAAGTCTAAAACCAAAGTATAAGTTAATAAGTTTAAATGTTTAACATGGAACTCAACAGTCCATGTCCCACAACGATCACTCCACCCTGTGCAAGCTCCTCCATAAGCACCTAACGACCTGCAAGGCGTGTAACAACGAGTCAACAACAAAGTTGAGCGAGTTCACAGTTGGTTGTTTAGTTTTAAAAGTTTGTTTTGAAAACCATAAGTTGTTTCGTAAACCACGAGTTAACCAGTATCTTTGTTTCCCAATCCATATCCATAATCAGTGGGGGCTTCCCCATGTGAACCACTAGACTGTTACCATATCGACAACTGACGAACAATAGTTGTGCCCTACGTCAATGTCTATCATCATTGACTAAGTGCCCAGATCCATTAGTACACGCCCGTCCGAACGGCACGGTGTGAGGCTTGTCAACCCTAATAGCGCTATTAACTAATAACCCGCTCGCCATTGGCCTGGCGATTAAGTCGATATAAAAATGAGGGACTTCATGTTAGAGTTTTGTCTAGTAAGTTAAGGTTGTTGTCCTACCCAAGGAGGACGAACGTACGTAAGGAGAATACGCAGGATTAATATTGGCATCCTACCCATGGAGGATGGCGGTACATATCCTACCCAAGGAGAATATGTAGGTTCCGTTTTAATTCTTTAACCCATTCCCAACCACCGGGAATCCCATGCCTTAGAAAGTGTGTGAACTCACCTTCGCTTTGCTCGGTAGATAAAGCGTTCGTCCTAAGTTGGTCAACCATGTCCTATTATGGTTACCACTTATTAGGATAATATACAAGTAATCACGTATTCATTACACGTATCTAACACGTATTCATCAAGTAATGTACATGTAGCAGTTCATAACGAATATGCATTTATTACAATCGTATACTCCAAACAGTTAAACATGTGCTCGAGTAAACAGTGGAAGTGTGCGAACTAAATAGAGGCTTTAGGCCTAATTAGTGTGCGGCCCAAGGTGAGAGTGTGCGGCCCACTAGAATCGGCCCAATCATATAGAATGTGCGGCCCACATGTCAAGTGTGCGGATCACAGGGGAGTGTGCGGTCATGTTTTTATAGGAGAGTGTGTGGTTTAACTAAATTATTAGTCACATATAAAAATTAATTATCTATAAACACTATTACGATAATCAACCGATTTCACTTCTCACAGCCATGCCCCTTCTATTAATAAAACTCAAATCTAATTAATCGGCAAACACATGCTTCAGACTTTTTAACAAATAGTAAAACACACTAGAGCACCCTTTTCATTTAACACAACCCATCGGCCAATCATCAGACTTCTTTTAACATTTTACCTTCTATCATCTTTCATGTTTATACATACATCATTATCCACCCATATAAGTATTCATCATACAGTCCTAAATCGACTAAAATTTTTATTAAAATCATGTCCTCACCATACTAGGCAACCAACTGATTTTTTTTAACCACATAGGTTCAACGACAGCCCTATCGCTATTATAAATATCAGTCATGAAACCGCAACATTTTTCCTTAGTGTACAACAAAGCTCAAGTATTACAAAGAAATGTAGCCATACCCAAATTTAGTAACTATACAGTTAATTCATCAAACATACAAGGGCTATCATCCTCACAAGTGTTAGTTATTAACAGAACCATACACCATTTTGACAAACATTTATCATTCTACATCGTTTATTAGCAAAAGAAAGCATATACTACATTCTTCCTACAAATTCCCTAAACGGTTTATGCTCAATATAAATAAAAAGGTACTTTTAACTCTTATGTACACCAAACAGTTAACACATATGTTTATCTAACCAGAATTTCAAAACAAAAACAATACAATCAGGAATGACTAATACTAACGGAGGAGCTGCGAACGAATGGGTGTGTGCGAACGACGTCACTGATTCCCATCTGAAATCGAGACCCGAAACCAAACCCACCTCCAAAATCTGCACCCTCCCTTCCTGTTCGACGCCTGCTAGCTGCTGACGCCACCTGCCAGAACTAAACCACAGCCACCACCGGCTTTAATCGTACAGCACCACCGCTTGTTGGAAGGGACTGGGTCATTACTTTCAGATGAGAAGAAAACCAAACATACCGGTGCTTATCGTTGTTCTCCCGGGCAGACGTGAGTTGTCGGAAATCTCAGCCCGTCATTCACTGTTCCTCCGATTGCTGGTATTGAAGGCGCCGCCGTCCGCCACCATCACCGTCGCTGTTTGCGGCCGCCGTTTACCATCATCGTCGTCCTCTCTCTCTCTACGTGATACTCTCACTCTCTAATCCCGTATGTGTGTTCACAGGTTCAAGAGGGTTGTAGGAGGTCATGAGGGTGGGGTATATGTGCGGCCGAAGTGGCTGGAAAGCTCGCAAGAAATAGTTGTCGTGACCGGTCAGGAGGGAAAGAAGGAGAAGGGGTGAGTCGGCTGAAAAGTAATAAATGAGGTTTAGGTTTTTTTTTTTAAGAGTAAATTGCAGTTTTACCCCTTGAGGTTTGGGGGCATTGGCAGGTCTACCCCCCTAAGGAAGTAATTGCAGTTTTACCCCCCACTGTTAACCCTTATGTCGCATAATTACCCCCCCGGCTTCAAAGTCAATGCTGTATCTGTTGACTTTTAGTTGAAATGACTATATTACCCTTCCATTTTACCCCCCAACATTTCTGTTAAGTCGCACAATTACCCCCCATTGGTAAATTACTAATTTGTCCTTTGTTATTACCCCCTGTACTTTGAATTAAGATACAACATTACCCCCTGCAACTTCCAAAAACCTTCCCGCCAAAATCAAAAACCTGATCTATGATTCTATAATCAAAAATCTTAACCTGTTCTATGATCTGAAACCTAATTCTGAATCAATTCACATGTAATCTGATTTTGATCATATAAACACCTAATCTTCTAGGATCAATTCACAGTTATTTTGTTTTAAACCACTGCTTAACCACTGATTATGATTCTTCTGTAATCTGACTATTAACCTGAATCAATTCTGAATCAATTCAAAAACCTGATCTATGATTCTGTAATCTGACTATTAACCACTGATTAAGCATACCTGCTGTGGTGTGATTAAACCACTGCTGCACATTTTGACTATTAACCAGACTATCATCAACTATGATCATGTAACTGATTAAGCATACCTGCTGTGGTGCCATAACCATGTTCAGTAACCACTGATTAAGCATACCTGCTGTGGTGCCATAACCATGTTCAATAACCACTGATTAAGCATACCTGCTGTGGTGCCATAACCATGTTCAGTAACCACTATTAACCACTGATTAAACTTGTTTGACTAGAAATCAAACTGCACATCCACATTACACATAATTCATAACCTCAGGTGATAATTCATTAACAGCATCCACATTAACAGCATCAAGTTTGATTTCATCAAACTGCACATCCAAATCAAACTGCACATAATTCATAACCTCAGGTGATAATTCATCAAACTGCACATCCAAATCAAACTGCACATCCACATTAACAGCATCAAGTCAACATTAACAACAGCAGCTTAAGTCACATACACCCTCTTTCACTTATGCATGGGACTGAAAGTGATGGTGATTGCACCAAGTGCCATGACAGCACCTCTGTTCTGTTCTATGATCTAATCAAATACAACAGCATTAACCCACATTATGTTCAAATCAAACACATACACCCTCTTTAACAGCAGCAGGTTCTATTCTGTTCTATGATAAAATCAAATACAACAGCATTAACCCACATTATGTTGTGATCAAACATTAACCCACTTAACAGTCAAATACATAAACTGTTCTATGATCAAACATAACCTGTTCTATGATCAAGCAAAAGATCCTACACATTACCCCAAAAGATCCTAGAACATTAGAGTTTAAGAATCCTACACTACATATTAACCCAAAAGAACCTAGAAGATTAGAGGTTAAGTATCCTACACAACCATTTCCTGCTGAGGCGGAAACTGGAAATGCAGGAACGGGCGGCCTCGCATCTTCAGCACCAATGAGACCACAATCGATCTTAGTGAAACATGAATCCTCATGTCCACTGCAAATACACAAACATCCATTACTAGTTGTTTGATTTTACCTGAAAATTGCGAGAAAAGGGAGGATCTCTGGACCACATCTGGATCGATGGTGGCCGGTGGTGTGGTCGCCGGCCCTGGCTCAGCCGGTGGAGCTCGATGCATAATGCCACTCTGTTCAGACATCTTGTGCTAGTGTGGTGAAGGAGTGGTGAAGAAGATGGAGTGGATGTCGCCGGAGGGTGAAGGTCGCCGGTGAAGAAGCCGGAGAAAGACTTCGCCGGAAGAGCACAATCGCCGGAAGAGATGAAGAAGAAGAGGGGAAACTTAGGGGGTAAGGTTGTGAGGTTTTGTTGAGTTTGAGGGGTTATTTTATAATATAAAGTACAATTTTGGTGAAATTACATTTATACCCTTTGACCCTCATTGACCGGTCAAGAAAAATCAAGCCGGGGGGTAATTATGCGACATAAGGGTTAACAGTGGGGGGTAAAACTACAATTACTTCCTTAGGGGGGGTAGACCTACCAATGCCCCCAAACCTCAGGGGGTAAAATTGCAATTTACTCTTTTTTTAAATGAGGGGGGTGAGGGGGTTAGATTGTTTATATAGTGTAGGGTTTATGTTTAAAGTATTTATGTTGAGCTTGGCCCGTGTATGAACCCGTAAAATATTATGTGTAACGAACTGGCTCGTTTAATTAATAATTAACTATAACAGCAGACGTATGTATACATATTTAAAGTAAACACGCTCGGTTCAGGTTATTAGATAAATGGCATGTTTTACTCTGCGCGGTTATTATTATTTTAACAATAATAATAAATAAATAAAAATAAGAATAACAATAAAATATTCTTCTTTCGACGATTAGGATCGAGAGTACGGATTGTCACACGAATGCTTGAAGACAACCATTTGTGTAGAGGATGTAGTCGGCGGTTGTTCTGATGTAGCAGAGGGATCGGGATTCCCTTGATCTTCAGGATCATCATCCTTTTTCTTTATAACCTCTTGTTGCTTACACCGATCGTTCCACAGAGTATTGACGCGCTTTCGAAGAAACTCATAGCCTTCATTTATCTTCTTGAGCCCATCAACTATCGTGGTGTTCCAGGAATCGTACCACTGTTTCATGTAGTCATGTCTTTCTTTGAGGGCATCGGCCAATCTCTGAAGTACCGAGCTACTTTCTTTCATGCGGTTCATTTCAATACCGCGAGTATTGTCTACCGCACACATCTGTTGCAGTTGTCGCTCTCTAATTTCATCTGCAGCTTTCAAGTTAGCATTTTCAGCTTTCAATTGATCAATTTCAGCCTGCTAACGAGTGATCTCTGCTGCTTGTCGCCTAACTGTGGCATTCAACGTGTTAATTTCCAACTGTTGCTTGATCATGTCGCCTCTCGTGGCTTGAATCACATCAGTATGCCTGGTGATCTGACCTGCAGCAGCTTGAAGTTGAGAAAATAAGAAATCTATCTTCTCATCCTGCTGCATCTATTCAAATACACTTTATCTGCGTTCTACGGCAGGCTGCGAGGTCGTTGCACGTATGGTTGATGCAATTGAGCGTGTCGGTGCCTGAGGAGTCACTATAGGAGTTTCAGGTGTTGCACTCACTGCAGGAGTTGGTTCTGTAGACCTCAGAGGAGACGGAACCATTTGAGAAGCTTCAGTGGCCGTGAATCCAAGGTTTGGATCCATTTGCGCTTCCTGTATAGGCTCTTGTTGAGGAATGGATGACTGCACAGATGCAGTACCAATGTACTTTCTAGCTTTCTTCTTGCGAAGGACAACCGTTTTCTTTTTCTTAACAAGTTCCACTTCGGTATCCGAAGGAACGTATTCATCATCATCATCCTCCCGTCTAATCTTCTTGACGTTCTTCACACCACGTTCATCGAGATAATACTCGTAACCAGGCTCAGGAGGATTGTCATCAGACTCAGAATCCTCTTCGTCGTCACCAGCTGAAGTGCCACCAGTTGCACCAGCAGATGATGCACCAGCAACAGATACACCAACGGTATCAGCACCTGCATCACCACCATCATTACCATCATCACCTTGATCATCATCACTATCACTTTCAGACGAACTCAAAACCGCTGGACCAAACTTTTCAACCATCTTCTTCTTTAATTCCGGCTCTTCATCATCTGATTGGCTGTCATTGTGACGCCATTTATCATTTTCCGGAGCAATGTAGTCTGGTTTTCCAAGAGCACCGATTAACTTCCTAGGAGGATCTCTTTCTGTGTATCTCTTGGCTGCGAGGCTCTTGATTATCCTTACAGATTGCAAGATCATAGGTTCTCTCTTCAGGATATCGTCATGAGCTTTTGGAAGATTAGGATGCTGGACGCTCATGATCATTTGAAGAAACCGAGGATACATCCAGAATTTATTCCCGGTTATTCTACTTCCAGTTCTCGTCATGTTTTCTTTCATGTTGGCGAAGATATACTTTGATATGCTAAACGGTTTGTTTAGCACCAAAGCCACCATAAGACCAACAAGATCGTTGCCTGCCATATCATATCCTGCCCATCTGTTGCTGAGACACTGAATAAGAACGTGCAAGAGAAACTTGTAACGTAACGGCAAATATCCTTTGTTAATCTGATTGCTGAAGATGTCGCCAGTACACTTCATCCGTAATAAGCAGCCACGCGTACACATGATCGGAATTGAGAACGGTGCATTTGGATCATCTTGCAACTCTAAAACAGTGTTCAAAATTTCCGGAGATACAATCACATCCTGATCATTCACTCTCCCTTGAATGGCTTTAGTACCATCAATTTGCACAACACTTGCGGTATTCCAGAAAGCTTTAATGAGCGATTTGTAAACAGGCGTTGAAAATGTAACAGCTCAATGTATCTGCGACTCCCTAATCCACCGCGTAATCTCTTTCAGTTCAGAGATCTTTTCTTTCGGATCCAGAAAGGCAATTTGGTTGTGACGCTTCTCGGACATCATTTCCTCCACTGATTTGTTTTCCTTCTTTGTCGATGCTTTACGCTTTTTCTCTTTCGGTGCCATCTGTATGTGTAAAACATCCACAACAAGTCAACATGTCATATTATGGTATAAGATGTGCATTAGACATGTGTATATACAAGATAGAACATAACATGGACATTTAACATTCCAATGTACATCTACTGTGAAAGGCACCACACTTAGAAAAATTTCCAAGTCTTGGACGATGAATCCTCAACATCTCGACGAAATTCCCTTCCTCACGACGACACTCCCTTGTTCAACCAAAGTCAGAGTTGACCATTGACCAGTGGGGTTTCGTCGACATCCTTTCGACGAAACTTGTTCCATTTCAAAAGGGTTTCGTCACAGGGGTTTCGTTTTCAATTAGTTGAAGAAACTTAGGTTTCATCGTCCAAGGGTTTCGTCGACAGAGGGTTTTGAATAGTTAGGGTTTCGTCACAATTGGGGTTTTCAAACCAAGGTAGTTTCGTCGTCTGTTGGTTAATCGATGATCGATTCAATTAAACTAACACAATTTTGACACATTGTTTATACCCAAACCAACTGAAAAACAACATAGACTGTAAAACCAACAAGGGTTTTAACCGAAACCCACCCAAATGGTTAAATCTCAAACAAATACCAATCCCCTGTTTTTATTACATGAAACTCAACCCAACCCAAATCAAAAATCAAATCATTATATAAACCTAGTTCTATAAGTTTTTATCAATAACCAACACAAACAATCAAGTTTATAAAATGATGAAATCAAATATAGGGTATTTCGAGGGTTTACTGAACAATCGGACACAAACTTAGGGTTCCTATGGTTTTGAACCAAGAAGATAAGCATTTTGTATACCTTAAAAGTTTGAAATTTTTTGATGAACAAAGAGAGTTTTGAGAGTTGGTGAAAGCGTATGGAGGTTGGAGTATTGCAGAAGGTGAACAGGTATGATGGGGGTTTTTGAAAAATGATGATGGAACTTTATAAACCGACTTACCTCGGCGAAACCTCCTTCTCGACGAAACCTTATGTGGGCTTCGACGAAACCTCATTTGGGCTCGGATTTGGGCTCAAACAGTTAGCCCATAACGAAACATAAAAGGGCCAGTTGGGTTTCGTCGTGACCTCGACGAAACTTGCCGTTTCGTCGTGAACATTTCAAATTTTTGACCGAGTTTGAAAAGGTTGAGTTTGACCAAGGGGTTTCGTCGATATAAAAGGGTTTCATCGACCTCAAAGGAGTTTCGTCTACACCTTTTTCCACAAATTCACTAAGTCTTGAAAATTTTGCACACTGAACAGATTTTGTTTATTTGAACAGATTTCCATTTTAACGAGTTTACCAAATGCAAGGACATTTTATGAAGTAGGTTTCAGGCTTCCAGCAGAAAACACCAAGTTACAACTTCGGCTAATTCAAAAATGAACTTTACATCTATACTAAAAACAAGAATTTAAAGTGCGGTAAACTAATCAAAAAGCTACAAAAAGCAGTGAACAACTGTACAAATGCAATCTTTTGCGAATTTCAAGGACAAGGAATCATACCAGCTTACGGTCTTAGTCAAACATGATTTTTGTTCGGTTTAAACCTCTGGATAAGTATACTACCTTGATTATCGGTATTGTTGTTCACATAAGCTTAAACTGATCAAATGTAATCACAATTAGGAGATACGATTTACGGTAAGGATTATACTTACAAGTCGATGTTCATCCACTCACGACACATTCCCGTATCAAGGTATGCACGAGAGTTCATCTTACCAGTGAGTGTACCGTTTATCATCTGTTTGACCGTATAAAAGAATGTGAGATACACTTATTTTTTATTGAAAACAAGCCCTATGTGATAGAATCACTTATTGATGAGGAACTTGATTTTCGATGCATGATGGTACAGGAGCAAGTCATTGAACAGGTCAGTACAATGTACAGCAGAGAGACGAACTTGACTCCCGGATAAATGTGATATTTTATCACTTATTTTGTTTGGACATGTGATTGTTGGTCTCTTATTGAGATCGAATGCAATATGTACACGTATGTATAGTATCATAGAAGATCTAGACTTCGTCTCCATTATTTTTCGGTAACAGATACAACCATGATACCCAGATGATAAGCAACATAAAGACCGAATATCTCAGAACCTTGGCAATCTCTTAAACGAAATTTCGGTACCAAGACCATATGCCAATGAATGGTTCCCACCTGACTTGAAGTCTGTTAGGTTTGTATCATCCTGCACATTTTAGTCTGATTGTGAGCCTACCGATACATCGTTTGTAGAGATACTTATCATTTCTCAATTTTTTTTGTTTTACATTTTGAACATGTTGACCGACCACACCAGTGAATATCATCATCTTCCTTTTTCCAAGAAACTCATTTTTGATTTTCTAATTTTTTTTTAAATTTTTGAATTTTTCTTTAAAACTTAAAGACAGAAAGTAAAGACATATTTTTGGATTTTTTTAAATTTTCAAATGTTTTTGAATTTTCTTGAAATTACTCCCCCTAAAATGCTAAAAGGTGAAAATCTTTTTGGATTTTTAGAGTTTTAAAAGAAAATATTTACAAAAACGATTAGCCAAAGAAATTACTCGGGTATCACCTTAATGCCATTGACCAAAAGTAGATAATCAAAACGTGATTTATCAAAAGCTTTTGTAAACAGGTCGGCACGTTGGTGATCGGTGTGAACTTTAACAACATCGATTAATCTTTTATCAAAACAATCACGTATGAAGTGATATTTAATTTCGATGTGTTTGGTCTTGGATTGCTGCACAGGATTTCTAGTGATCTGTAAGGCATCATTATTATCAACAAAAATAGTAGTAGATTGGAATTCAAAACCGTAGTCGCGCATTTATTGTTGTATCCAAAGAACTTGGGAGCAACAACTAGAGGCAGCAATGTATTCTGCTTCATAGGTTGATGTAGCAGCACACGTTTGCTTCTTGCACTGCCACGTGACCAGGCGATTTCCTAAGAATTGACATCCCACTGTTGTTGATTTGCCATCAATTTTGCAACCACTAAAATCAGAATCACTGTATACAATCAAGTCAAAGGTATCATCCCTTGGGTTCCAAAGACCGTTGTCAGGGCAACCCTTCAAATAGTGAAAAATCCTTTTGACAGCTGACAGATGTGAGGCCTTTGGGTTAGCTTGATATCTTGCAAGCAGGCACGTTGGATACATGATGTCGGGCCTCGAGGCTGTAAGATACATGAGAGATCCGATCATAGCACGATAGTATGAAGAGTTAATGCTTTCACCCTTCAAATCCGGAGTAATCCCGTGATTCTGCGGAAGTGGGGTACCAATGGGCGTTGCATCTGACATCTGGTATCGGCTCAAGATGTCACCAACATATTTAGTCTGATGGATGAATATCCCAGACTCTGTTTGTTGAACTTGTAGGCCCAAAAAGAAATTCATTTCTCCCATTGCGCTAATTTCGAACTTTTCCTGCATCACACGCTCGAATTCCCTGCACAAAGTATCATTAGTTGAACCAAAAATTATATCGTCAACGTATACCTGCACCAGCAGAAGATCTCCATCTTGTTCCTTGATAAAGAGAGTGCAATCAATAAGACCTCGTCGAAATCTATTCTCCAGAAGATAATTGGATAGGGTTGCATACCAAGCCCTAGGTGCTTGATGTAAACCATAAAGAGCTTTGTTGAGCAACCAAACCCGATTGGGGTGAATAGGATCTTCAAATCCCGGAGGTTGTTCGATGTGCACCTCTTCTTAAACCACACCGTGAAGGAAAGCACTTTTGATGTCCATCTGGTAGACTTTGAATCCTTTGAATGAAGCATAAGCTAGAAAGATCCGAATAGCTTCCAGACGTGCAACAGGTGCATAAACTTCATTGTAGTCAATGCCTACGATCTGGCGAAATCCCTAAACAACCAATCTCGCCTTGTTACGAATGACTACTCCATGATCGTCCTTCTTGCATTTGTAAACCCAGAGTGTGCCAATTTTCTTGTAGTTCTCCGTCCTTTCAACAAGCTTCCAAACACCTAGCTTTTGAAATTGCTGCAGTTCATCCTGCATGGCTTCAACCTAAGAATTATCTTTTAAGGCTTCCTTCCAAGTTTTTGGTTCTTCTTGTGAAATGTAACACGCGAAGGACCAATCATTTTGAAGACCAGATTCTCTGATAGCTGAATACAAACCAGCATTTTGGTTGTTTCTCAGCTGATTACGCGTCTGCACCCCACGTTGGACATCTCCTATAATGTTCTGCTGCGGATGGGTATCGTGAATCCTCATTTCAGGATTTTCAGGAGCACGAGCATAATACCCAAATTGTTAATATTAACATCAACAACCAACTCCACACCGGGAATAGACGTAGAAGTGGATGCATTCCCTTCAGCAGTATCAACATTCTGCACATGAGGAGTATCTACAGAAGCACCCTGAACAGGAGCAACTAGAGCTGAAGTACCTTCGTTTGCGTCATGATAT
The DNA here is from genome assembly GCA_030545235.1 of Helianthus tuberosus. NCBI lineage: Eukaryota > Viridiplantae > Streptophyta > Magnoliopsida > Asterales > Asteraceae > Helianthus > Helianthus tuberosus. The sequence continues at coordinate 10,354,783 of CM060433.1, read as the reverse complement.
TCATCATATTCCGATGACTCATTGTAGTCAGCAGCATCTTTAAATACCTCATTTTGTACCGTGTTGTTAATCGAATTAGAACCTTGGGGGTTAACAATAACAGGTCTAACCAATGGCGAGCCAGCGGCGTTGTTAGTATCAAATAACATTCGAGCAACTGCAGATTCTTCGTCAAAGGTTGGCAGATTAAAGGAGTCGAATAGTCCATCATAATCGAACATCCAAGGATCACCCGGAGCTCTAACAGAACTTGTATACCTTTGAACCTTTACTTCACTCCATAGCTCAATCTTTTTGGTAGCCAGATTCTATACACGAAAATTCGGAGTAGCATATCCAAGGAAGAAACCCCCGATAGCTTTGACGCCAAACTTTCCATCAGGCTCAATCATAGTGCATGGACCGCCAAAAGGTTCTAGATAAGAGAGATCCGGTTTCCTTTTCTGTAGAAGTTCGAAGCAAGTCTTGCCATGTCTCTTAACTGTAAGAACTCGGTTCAACGTGTAGCAAGCAGTCGACACAGCCTCCCCCCATAACTGAACAGGAAGCTCCGACTCTACCAACTTCGTTCTTGCAGTTTCAATTATCGTTCGATTCTTCCTCTCAGCGAAACCGTTTTGTTGTGGAGTATAACGAGAACTGTATTCATGAAGAATGCCCTTAGAAGTACAGAACTCATCCATCACACGGTTTTTGAACTCAGTTCCATTGTCGCTTCTGATCCTCTTCACTTTTAACGTGTATAAATTCTCAAGCATTGTAAGAAGATCCTTGAGGATTCCAGGAGTGTCACTCTTGTGTGCCATTAAAGCTACCCAAGAAAATCTAGAATAATCATCAGTAACCACCAAACAATAAGCATCCCCGAATGTTGTCTTGTGTTTCATAGGTCCAAAGAGGTCCATATGAAGACGTTTGAGAGGCATGCTAACAGTGTTGATTTTCTTCAGAGGGTGAGACTTCTTCGTTTGCTTCCCTTTCTGGCACGACACACAGATATCTTATAGATGAAAACTTCTCACAGGAACACCATTCACAAGGTTGTTTTTTCACCAAATGGTTCATTTTCCTTAAGTGAATGTGACCCATTCTTCTGTGCCAAGATATAGACTCCTTCTCTGAGGCTTTAGAGACAAAACATGTGACTTGCGCAGATGTCATAATCGCTTGGCTCATATCAAGAATATAAAGATCATTAACTCTTGGAGCCGATAAGAGAATCCATTCGCTTGGAATTTTGAAACCAGGTTTCAGCACACAACAACCGGCATCATCAAAATGCATGGTGAACTTCTTATCGCATATTTGTGAAACACTGAGAAGATTATGATCAATTGACGAACATAATTGATCTTATCGAAACATACAACACCATTGGAGATCATTCCCTCTCCAGTGATGTATCCGCCTTTGTCTCCAGCAAACGCGACATAGCCTCCTCGAATATTTTTCACAACATACAGAAGCCGTAAGTCGCCTGTCATGTGCCTAGATGCTCCACTATCAACAATCCAATGACTATTAATAGTTCCTCCTGGAACATCCTGCACATATCATCAATGATCAGTTGAGGATGGGGACCCAAGCCTTAGTGGTCTTGGGTCGTCCCTGAGCATCACGAAATGTGATCTCAATTTCTTGATGATTTTCTAACGCAACACCTCCCCCTGAACTTTCACCAGTCTTAGGTCTCCAAGTTTGATTTGATTTACCAGATTTAGTTTTATGAAAAGATTCTGAAACTTCTGGTTTTAAAGATTTTGAAGAACTTAGTTCCCTATTCACAGACTTGACTTCAGATTTTAAAGCCTTTTCAACTGCTTTGACGTTTTGACATCGTTGTTTTGTTTCTTGTTCCTTAACGGTTCTTTTATCATGTTTTGGTGAAATAGAACGACATTGTGGGTGAACCTTTTCAGGAGGTGCTTTCCCTACAAATTTTTCTTTCGGAGTGTTTGAGCAATTCTTAATGATATGCCCAAACTCCCCACATTTAAAACACGTTCTCTTCTCAACAAACTTAGGAGAATCCGATCGACGAACAGATGTCGAACCTGTAGAACTTAAAGTACTTGCTTTTTCATCACACCCATTTGTGTGTTGAGTGTAATTGTTTTGACTATTTCGTTTTAAAATCTTGACTTCTTGGACATAATCGGTGTTTGATTTGTTTTCAAAAGTTTCAACTTTATCAATACCGTTCGATGCTACAAACTTGACATCGTTGCTTTTCTTTTGATAACGAGCTCCTTTTGTTTCAAATTTGGATTGAGAAACTTTAGGCTTTTGAGCTCGCCTTTATGGTTGTTTACCCTTAGAAGCAGTAGGTTGTTGCTTTGTTAGTGATTTTTGATTTCCAAATTGTTTCCTGATTTCTGCCTTTGGAATTGGGTCACATTGAGTTACAATGACTCCCGGAATTGTCTTTCCTAAAAACTTGTTTGTGTTATCTTCAAAGACTTTATCAATCGAAGATGGATTAACATTTTTAATTGGAAAATCATGTTCTGAATAGATTTTAGAATCACCAACCAAAGTGTACAACACGTTATTACTCTTAATTGCAGACACATATTTCTTGTCATTCTTGATAGGATCTATCACTTGTTTGACAACTGGTTGAACAACAGGAGTAGGAGGATCATAAAGAATATGATTCTCAATTGGAATTTCTACTCCCTTCATCTTGTCAAGTGATTTATCCTGATCACTCATATCTGATTCTGATTCATCATCAGACGACTCATAGTCCTCAATGATTGGAGGACTTTGTTTCGTAGATGTTGAAGTTTCTGTTTGCTCAGATGAGGTACTTGAAGAACTGTCTGATTTGAACCCTAGGCCAGTAGTAACTTCCTCATAATCAAGAGGCACACTGGGTTTAAAAGGTGGCATTTCTTCTTCATCGGGCATATGAGTATAATTATGTCTCAAAGGGGGCGGGCACTTCTTATACCCTACGCCTTTCTTGTTTCCCTTCAGTTGTTGAGCGTCAATGATGTGATCGAGCACATATCGGGAGTTAGAATAACTCTCTAATTTGAGCTTGATTGTATCATGCTCGCATTTGGCAATGGCTAGCTCCTTTTTGGTTTCCTCAATGATGTTAATATAATTGTTAATACCAATTTGTTTATTGAAAACAGTTTTGGTTAATTCAGAAACACTTTTCTTTAAGGTTTCAATCACAGATTTAAAATCCTTTTCGTTTCTAGCTAAAGCCATATTTGCCTCTTTGCACTTGGACAACTCAATAACCAAACTTTGATTCTGGCTATGAACCTTTTTGGATTCAAGCTTCAAATCTGCACAAACATTACAAACACTAGGAGCAGGAGTTTCAGATTTTACCTAACTCGTAGAGGCTGAGACATTTGCCATAAAGGCAGTCTGATAAGAAAAAGATCCGTCTTCTGAGAAGAACTTCTCCATTTCTTTTGATGCGACTCCAGCCTTCTTGAGCAGAATAGACTTCTGACTCTTCAACTCCTCTTCTTCAATCAATATATCATCAACATCAGAATTCCCTTTTTCTTTCACATCAGATTCCGAATTATAATCACCCGAATTAGAACTTTCTTCATCAGAACTCCCGGTATAACCCGAACTGTCGTCACTTTCATAAAATTCTTCCCTGTGAATGTGCTTGATGTGATTGATGATCTTTGCATAACACGCTATTCCTCATCCTTCTTGATCACCTTCCCCAAATTGTACAGACCAATTACACCCTTCATCAGCTTGGACAACTAATGCTCTGGTGGTGTTTGAAGGTCCAGACTGGTTCTGGTTCTGGTTTTGGTTGTTGTTCACCGCTACCATCCTTCTTTCATGATTGTCTTGATTGGCATTGGAAGTACTCGTCTGATTTCTGAATGGGTTTTGATTGACTTGTCTGCTCGGTCGGGTACACTCACGTTTGAAGTGACCCTTTTCGCCACAATTGAAACATGTAACCGCATCCTTATCAAATCCGTACTTCGTATCCTTCTTACTTTCCAAGGATGTTCTTCCCGTTCGACTCATGAAATCCTTTGCCCTTTTAACAGCACTTGAGAACACCCACTTTATATCCATCAACTCCATTTCATCACGGTCGATTTGTTGATAATCTTCATTTGTCATATTGATGTTTCCAATTTGACCTGCGACCAATCCGCAGTATGCACTGACCATAGTATTGATGAGTTCCATATGCTCCTTCGCTACTTCAATGCTAACTTTCGAGAGGTTTGAGGTATCAACTCTGACTGTGTTGGTGTTTTGGGGTGGAGGATTGTTGGTATAATGTGCTTGCTGTTGTTGTTGTTGTGGTTGGGCTTGTGGTTGAGATTGTGGAAAATAGGCACTTGGATCGAACTGAGGTTGAGTAGTGGTAACTTGAGGTGGAGGTTGGTGTTTTGGTAGCCATGCACTCGGATCTGGTTTAGAAAAAGCATGAGCTTGAGCAATAATGTGCGCTGGCGGATGATAAGCACTCGGATCGAAAACCTGAGGTGGAGCTGATTGTGGAAACGGAAAAGAGCTTGTATTTGACAAAAATGCCGTTTGAAGCTTCGGTTGCTGAATGGAACTAGAACTAGCTGAAGGATTGAAACCATTCAGATACATTTCTGTGTTTTGAGGAACTGCAATCCTTTTAGCTTTCCGAATTTCCTCTTCGTTCTTATGTTCCAACTTTTGAACGAACTCGTAGATACTAACAGCATCTAAAACGCCCGTGTGCTTTAAAAGTTCAATGAAAGGACTCCTCTTTGGAGGTAGAGCATCAGCAAACCGTGCAACCATTTCCTGTTGAGTTGCAAGAACGGTATAAGAATACATTTCACTAATCAAATGATAAAAACGTGTAGTCATATCATTTAGGGTTTCATTCTCCAAGAACTGAAATGATTCAAACTCTTTCTTCAATAGATCATGGCGTGTCTTTCTAGTAGTTGGATATTTCCTTCTCCTCTCGCTACCAAGGCATCCCATAAAGCTTTCGTGCTCGTACAATAAGAGAATTGATGACAAACGTCTTTGTGAAGAGCTTGTGTTAGAATAGCAAACGCCTTCTTCTCTAAGTCATATGCCTTCTTATCATCTTCAAGCATATTCGCCAATGTCCCCGCACTTGAACCTGCTTCTTCGAGGGCTGTGTTGTATGGAGAGGTGAAACACGTCCATAATTCGGTATTTTGCCATAAAACATAAGTATGGAAACGACCCTTCCATGATGGATAGTCGTTCATGTGATTCAACTTTGGCGGGCGATTATTGCTACCCGTCTCACTCTCAATAAGCAATAGATTTTGAATGCTTTGATTTTGATTCGACACCAATGCCCATTGACTTGCACTTATGGATTGTGGAGGCATGAAATTCCTTAACTACGCGGCTGCCGAGGTTTGATCCTGACCTAGTCGTGGGACTGTACTCCAATCCCATGGACTTGTACTACTCATATTTGATATATGAATGATAATACCTGATTACACACTTGAAAACACAATGTTAAAACATTTTTGCAAGTCCTCTGTTTAAAAATGACAATGATCTCAATGAAACTCTCTCCACGAAACTCAGAAGTTTCGTCGAAGTGCCTTTGACGAAACCTAGGGGTTTCGTCGAAGTTGCTTATGACGAAACTATTGAGGGTTTCGTCGGAAATCCTTGTGACGAAACTCAAGGGGTTTCGTCGAGATAAGGTTCACAGACAGTTGGTGAAAGTTGGTGAGATTTTTCAAATCAAATCTTATCTGTTTACTGACACAGGACACTCGAAATCAACTCACAACATACTCATCTTACCAAACAAGGTATGGTGTACAATATTTTAATCCATTTTAATCCCTTTTCAATTTCCTTTTTATCTTTTAATTTTAAATTGCAAGTAATATCCAAGAACACTTTGAAGGTTATATGAACTTCTGATGAAGATATGAAGAACAATCCAAGAATATGAACTTTCCAGTCACTGAAAAGATTTCCGAAACACGAAATTGCTTAAAACTTTCAATAAAAACCCGGTTTATCACGTGAACAATCAAACTAACAAGGTTTTTGATAAAACTTTTTAGCAATCAACAAGATCAACTTTTAGTGCATATGTCTGTTGATTTCATCTTGTATCGAGTCATGTAATTAGAATAGATAGACCAGGTCACATTATATGACAGAAACGGGAAACAGACATGGACCAGCCACCCCTCACGAAGTGGTTAGGCCACCTCGCACGAGGTGACAATTTCATGGGGTCTGGCCAGTTCGTGCGACCTGGCCAGAAAGCACGAAACTGGTTCATGGGTTCTGGCATTCCTATAAATTGGTGAGTCTAGGTCTTCATTTGTAACATTATGATTCCGGAGACGAAGTGCTGCCGAAGTGTTGAACGATCTGTAAACACTATCAAATCAATACAATCGACAGTTAAAGTGATTCTACGTGTAAATCAAGCTGCTATAACATCAATTTGTCTGATTCCACATTTCGTATTGATCAAGAACTCTTCTGAACGACTCGTTTAGGTTGAATCCCGATCCTACAAGTGGTATCAGAGCTCAGGAGGAAGAGTTCTTACCATTTCAGCTTGTTTTCACGGATAAATCTGATTTCTACTCATTTCTACTCATTCTTCTACACTTTCTTATCAAATTTCCCAAGATTTCATGGTTAAAATGACCTGATTTTGTGTTATAACTCATAAAACATCATTTTGAACAATCCGTGAACAAATCAGAACCAAATTCAACCTAAAACTTGATAAAAATTGATAAAATCATGAACTTTCGGACTTGGATATCTCAAACGAAGTGGATTTTCATTCAAATTGTTTGAATTTTGGCCAAACTGCGTAAAAATCATCCAGATCATTCAAAGTCAGACCAGCTCGCACGGTGTGAATCACCAGATCGTTTGAAATATCAACAGGTCGTTTGAAACACATCCAAATCGTGTAAGACATTATCAGGTTGCACGGTTTGCAAATCCTGGACGTTTGAATCTGTATCAGGTCGAACGGTTTGTAAATCCCAGGTCATTTGAATCTAAATCAGGTCGCACGGTTTGTAAATCCCAGGTCGTTTGAATATGAATCAGGTCGCACGGTTTGTAAATCCCAGGTCGTACGGTTTGAATATCTCAGGTCGCACAAGTCGATCTGTCATTTGAAGTTGCTCCAGGTCACTTGAAATAGAACCAGGTCATTTGAAGATTGGTCCAGGTTGTTTGAAATAGGTTCAGATCGTTTAAATTTGGTCAGATTGCTTGTAATTTGGAATCAGGTCGTACGAGGTGTTTGATAAGTTACCAGACCGTGTGGAAATCGCTCCAGGTCATACGGAGTGAGTTATATATCTCAGGTCGTTTGAGATTTGTGCAACCAGACCGCACGAGTTCGTACAGTTTGAGGATTTCCAGCTCGCGTGACATTCCAGACTGTTTGAAATCAATAGTTTGTGAAATTTTTCGTACCACAACATGGAAAACGAATTTTACAACGCGTTTGCTACTGCTCCGGTCGCTCCAGTTACAGTTGCTGAAACTGTTGGTATCGAGAATGAAACGGGAACTTTCCAAAAACATCCAAAGCTTATGTACATTGAGGACTTTAAAAGGTGGCAAGACCGTTTTGAAAACTGGGTACAAGCGAACAAGTTTGATGCATGGGTTTCTTTAGAGAAAGATTATACGTTACCGAAAGATGAACTTGGAAATGAAAAACAATTAAGTCTATTTTTACCGGATGAAAAATTAAAATACACAAGTGAGAAAATGATGATTAGCATTCTCCAACAAGCGGTAAAAGAAGATATTTTCGTTTTGCTTCAACATGAGGGAACTGCTAGATCAATCTGGAAAGCGTTGATTAAAAAGTTTAAGGGTAGTGCCGATATGATCAAAAATAAATGAGCATTACTAAAGAAATCATTTGATACGTTTACAACTTTTGAAGGAGAGACGACTAGGAAGATTATCGAGAGATATTGTCATCTAGTCATGGAGATGAAAAGATTGGACATCAAGAAAGTAGATGAAGAATGGGTTAATAAGCTAGCCGATGCACTACCACAGAATGAATGGGGAACATATTTGTTGATTTTAAAGCATAACCGACAATTTGAAGATATGAATTTGAGTATGTTTATCCAGAAGTTGGAAGAACATGAGCTATCAATTCGAAAAACTGCTACAATGAGAAGTCCAGGTGCTCAACAGGATGTTAGTCTGTACTATAGAGAAAACAAGATTGAGACTACTCCTAGTCTGAAGATTCAAACTGCGTTCAGTGCTGAAAATTCTTCCGGAACAAATGCAAGCAATACAAATCAGAGCAGTGGATATTCTTCGACTTATTCAAGTTTTGAACCAAATTTCTCGACACCGAGTTCTCAACAACAAAGTTCAACAAATGTTACCGGTCAAGTATTGCAATGCAATATTGCATTACATATTCAAAATGTTTAAAATTTCTCTCCAGATATTGCGAAGAAACACATGGCATATCTTGTCACTGTGTTTGAGTCGTATGAAAGCTTAGTTGCTGGACGAATCGGAAATCCGATGCTTACTAAAGAGGATTATGATCAGATTGATTCTAAAGAACTTGAGTTGATGGACATCAAGTGGTGTTTAGCTAACGTTTTGAGAAGAGCAGAAAGGTTCAAATAGATCACCGGAAAAGATGATCTTCGTGAAGCTGCAACATCTCAGTTAGGTTTTGACAAATCGAAGGTTACTTGTTTTCGTTGCCAAGAAAAAGGACATTTTAAACGAGAGTGTACAAACAGAGAAGCAACCGGAAGACAAGATCCTTTCGGAAACAACGATTATCATAGAAAAGCAATTTATCATCAGGTTGCTCAACAACCATATCAACAACAATCTTCACACTCACCTACTATTTCGATTTAAGAATCAAAGGGTAAAGCTTGTTTTGGTTTGTTAGACTAAGAAGATGAAAGGATTCCGAAAGAGTTCAATTGGGATGATTATGATCCTTCTAGACATTCAGTTTCTAAAGCATTTGTTGCTCGATTCTTTGAAGATTCAACCTCAGAAGAAGAATCAATCAAATCTAAGAACAGTCCTAGAAGACAACCGATTTTTAAATCTTTAGGCAGTGATGAAGATACTGATGATGAGGAAGAGTATATTAATAAAGCTAGAAAACAATTGGATCCTTATAGTTTTAATTTGTTTTTTGCAGATAAAATCGAGATATTGAAAGAGAAAAGAGATGCTAGACTGAAGAGAGAAATGGAAGCAAGAAGGGTTGCTGAAGAAAAGACTGAAGTTAAGATAGAAGCTGATAAGACAAAAGTTGAAGAAAAATCGACAGAGAAGGTCGAGGTTGAAGAGAATGAAGTGAAGATAGAAGTTGAGAAAGAACCGATTGTGATTGAAAAGGTAGTGGAGAAAATAGTTGAAAAAAATTGTTGAAGTTGAAAAGATTGTAGAGGTTGAAAAACCTTGTGCTAAGTATTTAGAATCCTGCAAAGAATGTGCCAAGAAAGATACAAAGTATGCTGAATTGGAGAAGCTCAAAGAAAACTTATTGCATAATGTGAGAAGCATAAAGGAATCATATGATCTCCTAAGCAGCAAAGTGAACTTGTACAAAGGAGCTAGTGATGAGGATATCCAGATGAAAAATCTTCTGAAAGCAACAGTTCTTCAAAAGCAAACTACAATCAACAAATACATTGAGATTATTGCTGGGCTGAAACAAGAATTGGCAGCGATGACAATTGAAAAAGAAAGAGTGAATACTTTACTTCGAAGTTATCAAAGTTCAGAGTATGTTATTGATCGCATCTATCCTACAGTTGCAGCTCATAAGTATGCAGAAGATGAAGAAAATTCTGGTAAGAAAACTGGTTTGAATTATAACAGAGTACCAAATCCAATGTGGGATGGCTATACCCCCCTTACACTTTGAAAAGGTGGCTGAAGCACACAATCTGAATCTGAAATCCGAGTCTATCGATGGATTGCCAGATGATATTGATGTCACCTTCACAGCGTCTGACACTGATCATGAGTCCGAGTTAATTAAGAAAGTGGTCGATCAGGTGTTGGAGAAAGATGAAGAGTCAAAGTCAGAGTCTAAATCTGAAAATTCGAATTCATCAGATAGAAGTTCGAGTTCACCGGTCAAAAGGGTTTACAATAAAGATTTTCTGATATCAAAAAATAATTTGAATGACGAAACATTCAAACTAACATATACTTTGAATGACTCTGACAAATTATATTCTGATGAAGAATTTCCAATAAGAGGTCTTAAAACTGAAATGATTAACAAGGTTTTCAAATTAACAGAAATTAATATTTCTAAAATAAAAGATGTAAATCTTACTGAAAAACCTAAAAAATACACTTCAAGAGTTCAATAAAGATTAAACAAGAAAAAGGGTTACAGTTCTGGTTTGGGTTAACGAAAGAATCCAAACCATAACAGTAATTTCAAAAAGAAAGGATTAGGTTTTATTCCACCCGAAAATCATAAAAAATGAGAAAATTTATAAATAAAAAACTATATTTGTTTCAGGAGCAAGTTCTGAAGGGGAGAAGGAGAAATCTTTCTGGAAACAGTCCAACAAAGAGTTTTTCGCCGAAAAGCAAAAGAATATGTTGAAGGAATCTGAATCGAGAGTTGAAAGAAGAACCTGTTTCAGATGCCGAGAGGTTGGATATATTGCTTGGAATTGCCCAAAGTCCACCAACACAAAACAGGGAGTTTCTTCTAACTCTAAATTGAAAGAGAATTGTGTTGATAAAAAGGAACAACCAATAGAAAAATTTAAGGAGTTCAAAAATTCGACTTTCAAAGTTGGTGAAAGTTCGAAACATTTTTACAAAAGAAGAGCTGATTTAAACAAACATAAATGGGTTGTTAAGAAATCAGAGGTTGTTTCTGGCAATGAATCTGATTCGTCAAAGTCAGAAGAGCCATCTGTTGTGCTAAATGATGAGAATTCTGTTCCAACAATGGATGATGAAAAATTTCCACCATTGTCAAACGAAAACTTGAAGTTAAAAGTTGGTAAGATTGAGATTTCAGATCAATTCTTCTCTGATAAGAAATAATTTGATGCTGAAAAAGCATTTAATGGTAAAGAGGTACATATTTTTGGTAAGATGGCTGATGGGAAGGTGAAGGGAGTAAAATAATTTTATGAATCGAAAGTTGTTAAACCAAATGAGGATGGTTCACCCATGATTGATCAGGCATGGGTGAGATTCTTTAAAAAGTAAAATCCTGACTTGCCAGAGCTCCTAAGTTGGTAATCGTGGAGCATGAATCGGCATCATTCTTGAAAAATGTTTGTGTGAAAAATCTTCAAGTAATAATTTTATAAGTGGTTGAAATAACAAAGTGATGAATGAATCCCCATGATGTGTGAAATCAACAAAACTAATTTTCCAGAAAAACCATTTTGATTAAAACAAATTTAAGTGTTTTGAAATCATAATGGGAAAATAGTTTGTTGTCAGGGGGAGTTCTGATTGTTTAAGCCAAGTGGATGGCGAATTGAAGTAATTCACATCAGTTTGTCATTTTATTTATACAGTTTATTGCTTTTACTTTCAAATTTTCACGGAAAATCAAAAATTGAAACATATTTTCGATTTTAGAGGGAGTAAAAAATTAAAATTTTGAAAATTTGAAAAATCCAAAAACATGATAAAATCTAAAAACCAAAAAACATCGAAAAATCAAAAAAGAGTTTTGTTGTGAAAAAGAGGAAATGATAGTACATCAGTAGACAATCACAGTACACTAAAGAATTGGAAAGTTAAAATGTGATAAACAGTCTCACTGATGATATGCCAGTAGGTTTTTACACGCTTAGTAGATTGTTTTCGAGATATAAACCTAAATATCAAATACTTACTTATCACGTGGGGAACATCTCTCGGATATATAGGTAACCCCTGAAATCTTGTTTGAAGGGCTTTCTATTTCTGACATACTAGGTCTTTGTGTGTGATGATATCTGGGGTATTATACCGGGACTTCTGATTTTGCGGGAGCAATAGCCTAGTCCTCATATAATACTCTGCACTGCTTTAATCATAAGGCCCACCCTCAGCAAAAAAAATGATGAAACATTGAAAAATGCTAATCATGTGTTGTTGAAGAAAAGATCCCCAAACGGGACACACCTAAAGTCGAGCCATCATCTCTTTATCTGAACAGAAGTTCTAACCTGAGCTCTCATGGTCTCGCATTACCCGTTTACATATATCATTAGTGTACATTCACCTGTAAGATTGAATATAGGAGTCTGGATACGGGAGTATATTCTGAGGCGGGACACGCGAATAAGTTAAGTCCATTAAAATACTAATCTCGTATCTCAAATCAATTGAACTTTGTGTGAAAATTTAAGTGGATCAGTATGCTGACAATCTAAGTGAATCGTTTAGAACTTAAAGTGTGTAAAGTTCAACGGTACTAGTGATTTGTCATAAACTGATATGATACTCTGACACAAACTCACAAAAAGATGTTTGTATATAGTTTATTTCCCAAAATCCAAAAAGATTTTCAGTGTGTTTTAGCATAAAATTTTGAAAAACAAAAAAAAAATTATTTCATCTTATTTTCGACAACTGATGTTGAAAAGCTGATTTTCAAAACTCCAAGTGTTAAACATGATGAACGACAGTGGGTTGGGAGAGTGTGTTTGAAGAATGTTTTAAAATAATATTACAAGTAATGTTTTGAGGCTGATTTTACTATTAGTTAATCAAGGTCATTAATTTGAACTTGATATAACTATTGTTGATGTTGAATGATATCTACAAGTGGTTTCTAAATTTGTTAAATTTTAAAAATTGTGAAATTTACTTTTGGGTAGAGAATTGTGCAGGTAAAAAGCTTTTAAATAGCTAGTTTTCGACTCCTGGGGACTTTTCGCATAAGAGTATGCAGATTAGAGCCAGGTTTCCAATTCAAATCATGCAGATAGGGAATTCCAGATTGCGATCCTAGCTTATGGAAAGGGGGAGTCTGAAGACATTAGAGCCAGATTGAGATTCTAGAAGAGTAAGATAAAGTTTGAAAGATGCTTACAGAGAAAGATACTTTGGAAAGAGAGAGAAGACCGATCAAGACAGAAGACTTAATACACTGAAGACTCATCAACATCCAAGGGGAGTTTGTTAGTGCATATGTCTGTTGATTTCGTCTTGTATCGAGTCTTGTAATTAGAATAGATTGACCAGGTCACAATATACAAAAGAAACATGAAACAGACCTGAACCAGCCACCCCCCACTAAGTGGTTAGGCCACCTCGCACGAGGTGACAATTTCATGGGGTCTGGCCAGTTCGTGCGACCTGGCAAGAAAGCACGAAACTGGTTCATGGGGTCTGGCATTCCTATAAATAGGTGAGTCTAGGTCTTCATTTGTAACATTCTGATTTCGGAGACGAAGTGCTGCCGAAGTGTCGAACGATCTGTAAACACTATCAAATCAATGCAATCGACAGTTAAAGTGATTCTACATGTAAATCAAGCTGCTATAACATCAATACGTCTGATTCTGCCTTTCGTATTGATCAAGAACTCTTCTGAACGGCTCGTTTAGGTCGAATCCCGATCCTACATTAACACAAATTTTAAGAACTTTTCCAGAAAAATATGAACTTTTTCAAGAACAAAGGTTTTTCGAAAATCATAAACAACCAGTTTTAATACTTGATGAAAATCCAACTATGTTTGATTTTAAACAAGGATAAGAGCCAATGCTCGATACCACTTGTAGGTCCCGAATTCTGAGGATCGAATACGAAAACCGAATCCTTGTTTATAAGAAACACGGTCACGAGTGCGGAATCCCCGTGACTATGCCAAACCAAACATAGAGAGTAACAACACAAGGTAACCAATGAATCACAGTCAATTGATTAACAGGATGAGAACAATGATCAAACAGATACACACACAGTTTGACGGTAGACTTTCAGAAATGGTTATGCTCTCATAGTTTCAAAGGGAAACCATGAAGTGTTTATATAGCAGCCCAGGCCAATAACTCGACGAAACATCAATGGGCTCGACGAAACTTCTAATGGGCCTGATGAAACCTTACAGACGACGAAACTCTAGGAGTTTCGTCACTGTTCACGGCGAAACCTTGGGTTTTGACTATTTGGGGGTTTCGTCAACATGTACTCGATGAAACCTGGGGTTTCGTCGAAGGATGCAACTTGTGATGTGCTGCAAACTGTTAACAGTTTGCAGCAAACTTATAAACACATAATCATACATAACTGACCATATGCAACATGCATCGTTCATTAACATTTACATAACGACTGAGACAAATGTGTACACAATTAGGATAGGAGGATATCCGACTTGGTCGACGGCGAATTACAAACTCGATAAACATAAAAAGACCGTATAAATTACATCGTTAAATAAGACAAGTGACAGACACCAAAATAATGCATCAACATGTTTTCCCCCGCTCTAAATTACATGTTTGCCATTGTTTTAGTTTTTTTTATAGCCAAACTATGATAGTGTTTTAGTTTACTTGGTTGACTCGGTGTATTTTATTTCTTGAGATCGTGTTATAAGTAGCTTGTACAAGTAACCGAAATACATATGTACTTGTTATCAAACTAATAAATATTCGGTTCAGCGCCCCGCAACGCGGGCGACGCATACCACTAGTTCGTTTACATTTTTCTCATTTATTCAATCAATCAATCTCTCTCTCCTTCTCTCTCTCTCTCTCTCTCTCTCTCACACACACACATATATAGTAGGAGGTTCAATAATGGCGAACACTAAAAAATGGGAAACTGAGAGAAACCAACTCCGATTTAACTCATTACAACAACATTAGAATGACTTGTTGAACCCTATAGTATATATATAGAGAGAGAGAGAGAGAGAGAGGGTAAGGTTCATTTGAGAACCACCCTTATTGCGAGAACCGCGAGAATCAACGTGAACATAAAAAAAAATACCTAAAAAAATCCAAAAAACCCACAATTCTTTTTAATATATTTCTAATAAAAATCGCTATATTTTGTTACAAAAAAAAGTTTTTTTTTCGAGTAACAGTTATGGATGCACATGTACATATGTATCATTTCTTGGAAAAATTCCACAATATATTACCAGTAGTAGAAAAATTCACTTTTATTTACACTACCATATGTAATACACTACTTTTTACATTACCAATATTAGAAAATGCACCTGTGCATCTATATGTATCAACATGAAATAAGGTGTTTTGGTACAAAAAGTTTGTGATTTTAAATGATGAAGTAGGCCCATATACATGTGTTTTGGTTAGTTATATCTATTGGCTGATGGTTTGATTATATTTGTCACTTTATAATGTAATATGTTGTTTGGAGGGTATAAAGGGTGTAGGTCCCGATATGGATCGTCGGACTACGATGATTTCTTGTTTTGGGTGCCGAAACGACTGCGGAATCCCCGTTACGACACAAACCGAGCGAGAGAGTAAACACAATAAACTGATTCAACGTTTAACAAGATGTATATTGATTTAGACAAAGTTTCGGTACAAGATTTGATAAAATACAAAGCACACCGGAACTTTCTCTCACTACTCTCTCTCTAAGCTCATTCAAGCTCTCTACGTGTGTTCTTTGTTCTATTATGTTTATATAGCCTGCACATCAGCAAGACCCACGAAGAACCAGAACAACAAAGAATGTTCTTCGTCTCACATGTATGGCTGGTTCTTCGTCAGTCTGATGTTCTTCGTCAACCTTTATCAATAAGGTTCTTCGTGTAAAGCATTGATCAGTTCTTCGTCACATGTTTAGGCTGGGTTCTTCGTCACATTGGATGTTCTTCGTCATGCATGTTTGAGGGTTCTTCTTAGTGGACATTAAGTTTAGTAAACAAATATAAATCATCCATGCACAACAGTACGTGAAGTCCCATGTAATTCTAGATTACATTTACATGAACATGAAGTAGTTATGATATCATGATGTGATCATCATTCAAGCGGATCACTCGCGGCTCTCCATGCTTCGCGTGTCGATCTCTGGGGCGCACGACGGAGGAATGTCGTGACGTCGGTCTTGATCCTAACCTAACCGAGTCAAACCGAACCGATTCGCGTCCACAAAAAGTGTATCAACAAACTCCCCCTTGGACGCTACTCGTGATGGTTCGTTCTTCACATAGTCGGGTCTTTAATAAGGTCTTCACGTGTCACAATCAGGGAGTGCATCAACAAACTCCCTCTTTAATTATGCTCATGAATATTTTGATCTTCAATACTTCAGAACCTTTCGGTGTTGATGAGTGGTCAGCTGCAACTCGATCATCATGATCTTATGATTGCAACAATGACGTGTCTTCACTTTACGGCTTGCCATCTGACACGTTCTCTTCGCTTTTAGCTGGTTCGAATGCAACATCTGCACACTCAATAGAGCGAAACACGTAATGAGAAGAACCGCTTGGAATATAGATAAATTAAACAAACGACACATATGAGACCAACTCTCAACCAAACAACCAACCGACAACAGTTTGAAAGTTTAGAAAAAGTTCAGTTTTAATCCTTTAACTTTCAAAATCTGTCAACTTCGACCGTTTATGAAGATGCAATTGTTTTTCGGCTTACAATCAGGATTTTGGGTAGGATAGACTCGAGTTCCAACATCGATCAATCAAAAATAAACTAGAAGCAAAATCTTTTTGGCTTTTATAAAATTTATATTAAAACACACCTAAAATCTTTTAGGTATTTTTCATTTTTTTTAAATGTAAAGACGGAAAGCGATAAATAAATTTATACAGAGATGCGGAAATGGAGAAATGTAAATAAATATTTACAGACATTCTTTTTGTGAGTTTCGAGGGTAAGAGAATCATATCAGTGTACGGTCACGCCAAAACGCTCATGTTGTTCAATTAGTTAACATTTAGATAAGCATCCTATAACGATTATCCGTATTGTTGTCCACTTAAGCTCAACTTATCAGATGTACTCGCGGTTAGGGGATACGATTAATGTATGATTTATACTTACCGACCGGTGTTCATCCACACACGACACATTCCCATATCAAGGTATGCACGAGAGTTCATCTTACTGGTGAATATACCATTTATCATCTGTTTGACCGTATATGAAAATGTGAGATACTCACTTATTTTGGATTGAAAAGAAGCCCTATGTGATAGAATCACTTATTGATGTGGAACTTGATTTTCAGATGCATGAGGGCACAGGAGCAAGTCTGTGAACAGGTTAGTACCATTGTACAGACAAAGAGACGAACTTGACTCTCGGATAAATGTGATATTTTATCACTTATTTTGTTTGGACATGTGATTGTTGATCACTTATTTGGGTCGAATGCAATATGTACACGTATGTATAGTATCATGGAAGATCTAGACTTCGTCTCCGTTATTTTTCGGTAAAAGATACAACCATGATACCCAGATGATAAACAACATAAAGACCACATATCTCAGAACCTCGGCAATCTCTCAAACGAAATTTTGATACTAAGACCATATGCCAATGAGCGGTTCCCACACAGTCTTCAGTCAATTAAAGTTTATATCACCCTGCACACTTTAAAATGATTGTGAGCCTACCAATACATCTTATATAGAGTTGCTTTTCGTTTTTCATTTTAAATTCAGTTCGAAGAGGTTTCGACAGACTACTGATTTACTATCATTTTCTCTTTTTATCGCCAGGAAACTCATTTTTTATTTTCTATTGTTTTTGTGTTTTTGAAATTTCTTGATGTTTTTGTATTTTTAAAAATTTTCAATGTTTTTGAATTTTTCGTTTTTACTCCCCCTAAAATGCAAAAAGTATGAGAAATTAAAAAAAAACACAAACAAGTATTTACAAAAATGATTTTCCGATGTTGGTTAACTCATGTTTTACCTCGATGCCGTTTACCAAAATTAATTTTAATCAGAAACGATTTATCTAATTTTGGAAAAATCAGTTGGTATGCCGGTAAGTGGTGTGGACCAAAACACATTGACGAGTTTCATATTGAAACGATCACGTGTGAGGTGATATTTGAGATCAACGTGTCTGGTCAAAGAGTGTTGTACGAGATAACAATAATTCATCAAGCAGCTTAAATATCGACAAGTATAAGAGAGATTAGAAATTCAAAACCGTATCCTGCAACTGCTTCGTGCATTGCCAGGAATCTGAGCGCTCTCCAAAACTGGATATCCACCCGGTGTGGATTTCAAGGTCAATTTTGCAGCTACTTCAATTATCCAAGAAATCTCTTCACAGCAACAAGATCATAAACCTCTGGGTCTGCATGTTTGACATCTGGTCGTCAATCTGAATCTCCTAAGTTTGTAGAAAGGAGAACTTGTTTTAAAGTGGGGAGTTTAGACATATCATCAAAACTGTACAATTCCTCCTAAAGAAAAGTCTGTTGAGAGAGCCCCTCCTGAAAAAGGTCACCAACAACGTTGTTCTGTTTCCCAAAGCTAGATAAGCGAACTGTTAAAGAACAAGAAATAAAACAACGACGTCAAAACGTCAAGGCAATAGAAAAGGCTTTAAAACTAGAAGTCAAATCTGCTAAAAGGGAACCAAGTTCATCACAACCGTTAAAACCACAAACTTCAAAATCATTTAATAAAACTCAATCTAGTAAACAAAATCACTCTTGGAAACCTAAAACGAGTGAAGGTTCAGGGGGAGGTGCAATATTTCAAAATCATCAAGAAATCGAAATCACATTTCTTGATGATCAGGGACAAACCAAGACCACTAAGGCTTGGGTCCCCAACTTCAACTAATTATTGAATGAAATGTGCAGGATGTTCCAGGTGGAACTGTTAATAGTCATTGGATTGTTGACAGTGGAGCATCTAGGCACATGACTGGCGACTTACGGCTTCTTTATGATGTGAAAAACATTAGAGGAGGTTATGTCGCATTTGCTGGAGATAAAGGTGGATACATCACTGGAGAAGGAAAGATCTCCAATGGTGTTGTGTGTTTCGATAAGATCAATTATGTACGACAAATTGATCACAATCTTCTGAGTGTTTCGCAGATCTGCGATAAGAAATTCACCGTGCATTTTGATGATGCCGGTTGTTATGTGCTGAAGCGTGGGTTTAAAATTCCAAAAGAATGGATTCTCTTATCGGCTCCAAGAGTTAATGATCTTTATATTCTCGACATGAGCCAAGAGATTACGACATCTGCACAAGTCACATGTTTTGTCTCGAAAGCCACAGAAAAGGAGTCTATATATTGGCACACGCGAATGGGGCACCTTCACTTGAGAAAAATGAACCATTTGGTGAAAAACAATCTTGTGACTCTTGTGCCTGTGAAGAATTTTCATCTACAAGATGTCTGTGTTTCGTGTCAGAAAGGAAACCAAACGAAGAAGTCTCACCCGATTAAGAAAGTCAACATTGTCAGCATGCCTCTTGAATGTCTTCATATGGACCTCTTCGGACCTATGAAACACAAGACAAACTTTCGGGATGCTTATTGTCTAGTGGTTACTGATGACTACTCTAGATTTTCTTGGGTATCGTTTATGGCACACAAGAATGAAACTCCTGAAATCCTCAAGAATCTTCTTACTCTTCTAGAAAATTTGTACTTGTTGAAAGTGAAGAGGATCTGAAGCGACAATGGCACTGAGTTCAAAAATCGCATAATGGATGAGTTCTGTACTTCAAAGGGCATTCTTCATGAGTACAGTTCTCGCTACACTCCACAATAAAACGGTGTCGCTGAGAGGAAAAATCGAACGATAATCGAAACTGCAAGATCGATGTTGGTAGAGTCGGAGCTTCCTGTTCAGTTCTGGGGGGAGGCTGTGGTTACTGCTTGCTACACTTTAAACAGCATTCTCACAGTTAAAAGGAATGACAATGTCGCAACCCCCGTCCCCTACCTATTCCCGGAACGGGCGGCCGTGACCAATTTCGGTGGTATCTAGGTGTTTATCATTTTGGCAGCGGAAATTTCATCAGGACCGTAGTTAGGAAATATTATATCAGAGTAAATACCACTCTTTTAAAATATTAAACATATTGGAATAAAACCCAAGTTTTCATTACAAACATTTTCATAGGGAAAATACCTATTTTATTGAATAAAACATCTTCTTTTATTTAGGTAACTTTTATAGCCACTTTTCCAAGCCTTCAGTGCTGTCCAGCTGGCTTCTAGTTGGCTTTCACATTTTGTTACCTGAAACGCGTTTAAAAACATTTTGTCAGTGGGAAATACTGGTGAGTGAATCCCAATTTAATCAAGAAGAGTTTAATCAATTTTCACAGTATTGAGAGCGATTACAATGTTTACATCTACACAATTACTCATTTAGTATTGTCAATCCTAACTGATGGGTCATATTACCCATTGGTTAACTCTTTGTCCAATGGTAACGTGTTCCACATTTTGTATACAAAACCCCAACATACCGGCAGTAATTGAAGAATTACAAAGACTCAATCACTGCTTAATCGCATTTTAAAATATTTAAGGTTTTGTAAAAACCGTTTACAAAAAGGAGATTACTCACATTGTTGTCTTACGTTTTCTTTAAATGTTTACTGGTGATTATCTATAATTTACACAAATCCACACGCATTAGTATAATAACCCAATATTTACATTAGTAATACCCTCCCCGAGACAGCATTCCAACGACTACGTCGGGCAGAACCACGACAACCGTTACGGAACCCTGGATCAATCGGACAGCGTATCTAATACGTAACCGGGGTTATGATACTTACAACAGGGCAGAACTTCGTTATTTAGGGGGGTATTATGCCCGGGAATAGCTTTAGCTATATGAGAATTCTAGAGAGAAAAGAAATTTGAACGGTTTGAATGAACTGCCGAATGCACCTATTTATAGTTGTGATTTCGGACTTCCTCACGGCCCGCGTAAGCCAAAGGATAGTCCTTCGCGGCCCGCGACGTAGGGTTGTAGGGCCTAGCTATGCTGATTTGTCGAGTGTAGGTTTAACACGCGTTTGACATGTGGCGGCACCGGGTGAGGCCTAGCCTCTTATTTGTCGTGCCCCGCGTAGACCAAAGAGAGGTCTTACGTGGCCTGCCACAGCAATAAAAATTTTAATTTATTTTAATAAAAATAAAGATATTCGAGCCCTGTTTTCATATACGGGGTTTATTTTAGGACATATTGGGGCACTTTAATATATTAGGGGTGTCGGAATATTTTGGAGGGTTGTTATATCCTCCCCACCTTATTTTAGAGCTCGTCCTCGAGATCTACTGGAATAGATGCGGGTATTTCCTTTGTATTTCCGATTCAAGTTCCCATGTGTACTCTGCTCCTCTTTTGGAGTCCCATTTCACTTTGACCAGAACTAATCTCTTGTGCTTAAGGTTCTTAACTTTCCTGTCTTCAATCTGTAGAGGGTTTTCTACAAATTTAAGTTGTACATTTACCTCTATATCCTTAAGAGGTACCACGAGTGATTCATCAGCTAAGCATTTCTTGAGATTGCATACATGAAATACATCATGTATTCCTGCCATTTCTTCTGGCAGTTGTAGGTGATAAGCTATAGGTCCTATTCTTCTAATAATCTCAAAAGGTCCAACATACCTGGGGCTTAGCATTCCCCTTTTGATGAATCTGACTACTCCTTTCCAAGGAGAGACTTTCAATAAAACTTTGTCTCCTACCTGAAATTCTAACGACTTTCGTCTTTTATCTGAATAACTCTTCTGTCGATCACGTGCTGCTTCCAGTCATTCCTTAACTTGAATTATTTTGTCGGTTGTTTTCTTGTACTATCTTGGGTCCAGATAGTTGCTTTTCTCCAATTTCTGCCCAACAGACTGGCGTTCGGCACTTACATCCATAAAGTGCTTCGAATGGTGCAACATTGATACTTATGTGATAACTGTTATTATAAGAAAATTCTATCAATGGTAAGTGATCGTCCCAATTACCTCCGAAATCAATTACACAAGCTCTAAGCATGTCCTCTAGTGTCTGAATTGTCCTTTCGCTTTGTCCGTCTGTTTGAGGATGATAAGCGGTGCTTAGATTTAACTTGGTTCCCATTGCTTTTTGGAAACTTGTCCAAAAAATGAGAGGTAAAACGACTATCTCTGTCAGAAACAATTGATAAAGGAATTCCATGTAATGAAACTATTTCATTTACATATAGTTTAGCTAATTGTTCCATACTGAAGGTTTCCTTCATTGATAGAAAATGGGTTGACTTAGTTAGCCTGTCTACAATCACCCAGATTGTATCACTACCTTTTCTCGTTTTGGGTAATTTAGTAACAAAATCCATTGTTATTAGTTTCCATTTCCATACTGGCATTTTTAACTGTTGCAGCAATCCTGAGGGTTTCTAATGTTCAGCTTTGACTTGGGAACAGGTTAAACATTTAGAAACATAAGATGCTATATCTTTCTTCATTCCTATCCACCTGAAATTCTTTCTTAAATCATGATACATTTTATTATTTCCAGG
This sequence comes from Helianthus tuberosus, assembly GCA_030545235.1. Classification (NCBI taxonomy): domain Eukaryota; kingdom Viridiplantae; phylum Streptophyta; class Magnoliopsida; order Asterales; family Asteraceae; genus Helianthus; species Helianthus tuberosus. Next base: position 10,332,282 of record CM060433.1, on the reverse strand, counting down.
ATGCATCGTATATTTAGACTTATGGGCTTCTTCTAATATACGGTGGCGTAGGTTTCCTAATTTAGGTATCCACATTATTTTCTTATGGAGTCTCCAAATTCCATATGTTCTTTGTTCTAATTCCTTAATCATTCCTTTTAATTTTTCAGTATCATCCTTGATTACTGATTCTTGTGCTTTCCTAATCTGTTCATTTAAATCTATCTGTAGATTTAGTTTAAGTGAACGTACCCTTTTTGGCTTTTCAGGATACTTTTGACTTAAAGCATCAGCTACTACGTTGGCCTTTCCTACATGATATTGGATATTACAATCATAATCACTTAGTATCTCCATCCAACGTCTTTGTCTCATAATCAATTCCTTTTGCCCGTAAACATACCTTAAACTCTTATGGTCGGTGAAAATGGTGAATTTACTACCGTAAAGGTAATGTCTCCAAATCTTAAGGGCAAAAATTTTGGCTCCAAATTCTAAATCATGAGTTGAATAATTTTCTTCATGATTCTTAAGTAGTCTAGAGGCGTAAGCTATAACCTTTTGACGTTGCATCAATACACATCCATAACCTAACTTAGATGCGTCACAATGGACTATAAAGTCTTCAGTTCCTTCTGGTAACGCTAGTATGGGTGCATGGGTTAATCTTTGCTTAAGAATTCTAAAGGCTTCTTCTTGTTTTGGTCCCCATTCAAACTTAACAGATTTACAGGTTAGCTTAGTTAAGGGAATGGCTATTCTAGAAAAGTCTTGAATAAATCTTCTATAATAACTGGCCAATCCTAAGAAACTTCTAACCTCGGTTGGTGACTCAGGGGTTTTCCATTTGGTAATCGCCTCGATCTTTGTGGGATCCATATGAATTCCTTCATGATTAACTAGATGTCCAAGGAACTGTACCTGTTCTAACCAAAACTCGCACTTTGAAAATTTAGCATAAAGCTTTTCTTTTCTCAATAAACTTAGTAGTGCGTGCAAATGCTTTGCATGTTCTTCTTTACTCTTAGAGTAAATAAGAATATCATCTATAAAGACAATTATGAATTTATCCAAATATGGTTTACATATTCGGTTCACCATGTCCATAAATGCAGCTGGGGCATTGGTTAAACCAAATGGCATGACAGTAAATTCATAATGGCCAAACCTTGTTCTAAAAGCGGTCTTAGGAATGTCCTCTTCCTGTACCTTCAATTGATGATATCCTGATCGTAAATCTATTTTAGAGAAAAATCGAGCTCCTTGCAATTGATCAAACAAGTCATCGATTCTTGGTAATGGATACCGATTTTTGATTGTGACTTTGTTCAATTCACGGTAGTCAATGCACATACACATTGACCCGTCTTTCTTTTTAACGAATAAGATTGGCACTCCCCATGGCGATGAACTTGGTTGTATGAATCCTTTCTCCAACAATTCGTCTAACTGTTTCTTCAGTTCTTGCATTCCTGCAGGTGCCAAACTGTAAGGTGCTTTGGCAATAGGTGATGTTCCTGGTAGCAGATGAATTCTGAATTCGACTTCTTGGTCTGGCGGTAGTCCTGGTAATTCTTCTGGAAATACATCTGAAAACTGATATACTACTGGAATATCTTTTAGTTCTTTTCCTTTAGTGTTAGTGATTATGGAAATCAAATACACTAATGATCCTTTTCTTATATAGCTTGCTGTTTTCATCACAGAGATGAATTTTTTGGATCTAGACGGCTTTATTGGCTATTAGCCAATCCATTCCTAACACAACATCAAATCCTGCCAAATTCATTGGGTAAAGGTTTGCAATAAACTTTTGATTTAGAAATTCTATTCTTGCTCCCTGCAACATTTCAGAAATCTTAATGGTTTCCCCATTTTCTGTCTCTACTAGACATTCTTGTGGGAGTTTAGTTAATGGTCGATTGAGAATTTTGCAAAATGAAGTGTTAATAAAACTTTCGTTCGCACCAGAGTCAAATAATACTTTAGCAAAAACATCATTAACTAAAAACATAGCAACGATCATATCTAGGATCATCTTTGCTTCTTCTGCAGTCAAAATAAATGCCCTAGCATTTTTAGTATTCTTGGTGTTCGTGGCTGGAGCTAGTTTTGGACAGTTTGGCTTGATATGGCCTTGTTCTCCACAGTTGTAACATATTCTGTTTTTAGGCTTTTTCCTGCAGTATTCCTCCTTGTGTCTAGATATGGAGCATCTTCCAGAATGCTTCCTTTTGCAATACTTGAAGTAGGGTGCAGAAGTAGATCCTACATTTTTCCCATGGTTGGAATTTCCAGAACGAAATTCTTGGGTAAGCTTCTGGGCTAGGTTCCTCCTCTAATCCTCTTCTCGGGTACACACTAATTCATCAGTTAAGGTATTTGCTAGTTATATAGCTTCTTCTATGGTTTAAGGTCTAGCTGCCTTGACTACATGCCGTATCTCACTGATTAATCCCCTTGACTACACGCCATGTTTTCCAAAAAGTTCTGCTTCATCGGCATCAAAGGAATCTTGTCCATAACCTTCGCCGGCTGATAAACAAGCTTGTATATTGCTGTGTTGGTTGATGGATCTAAGGTGAACTTAATCTGCTGATAAATTAGAAACTGAGGCTTATAAAACTCGTCTTTCCAGCCTGTCCTCTTATTCATCTTTATCTTGCGAGCAAACAACGTCGCTCCTTCGAAATTTGAACGATTAATGAGCTCAAGCTTTGTTAAGGCTGCAATGTCATAAAATGGTAAGGACAAAATGCTTAGCAGCAAACTGAAATACTGAATACCGTGTTCACGTTTGATAGCCATGCAGTGGATTTCTTTGACAAACATCCAGCAAAGTATCTTCCCGTGCAAGTTCTCTTTCTCGTACTTCAAGTAATCGACTTGAGCTTCAGCTGGCATAGGCTTTGAAACTTTGGACAGGAACTGCTTTCTCCACTCTATGAACGCATCCGACGCGTTATTTGTAGCATCACGATTTTCAAGTGTTCGTCGATGACGTCCACATTTTCCTTCAACCAATCTTCATTAAAGGGAGTGAACTCTGTTTCGTCTTCTCGTACATAAGTCGACTTCTTCGTTTCTCCTTCAAATACGATCTCTTCAAGATTTTCTACGTCTGCTGATTCAGGTTCACTTGGAATATTATCAGTAGCAGCATCATCGATTGCTTTCATTTCATTCAAAGCTACAATCTGTTCATCTATGAAGTCAACAATTAATTCTCCCTCTTCCAGTTCTTCACCAGTCACTGGATGTACTCTCTTCTGAGCAAGATCAGCAGATTCAACAACCGGATCCTTACTAGCTGAGGAGCTTTCAACATAATGGTTGCTCTCTAGCTGTGGTAGTTCTTCTTGAGCGCCACCGGATGTTCCTTGTGTAGTTGTAGTCTTCTGACGCTTGTATACTATGATCTGAGTAGATGCAGTGGTTGGAGGTTGTTCAGATGTTGCAGAAGGGTCTGGGTTACCCGGATCTTCAGAATCATGATCCCGTTTCTTCAAGGCTTCCTGTTGTTTGCATCAGTCACCCCACAAAATGTTAACACGCTTTCTGACACTCTCGAAACCATCAGTGATCTTCTTGACCCCATCTGTTATCTTGGTATTGCGAGAGTTGTACCACTCTTTCATATCATCATGCTTTGTCTTAAGAGTTTCGGCCAACCTTTGAACCTTGATGCTTCTTTCTTTCAAACGATTCATATCAATACCACGAGTGTTATCTGCAGCTCGCATTTGCTGTAATTGGTGTGCCCTTTCTTCATCAGTAGCCTTCAAGCGTGCATTCTCAGCCTTCAGTTGTTCAATCTCTGCTTGTTGGCGTGTAATCTCAGCTTGTTGACGTTCAACAGTGGAATTTAACGTATTTATCTCCAATCGTTGCTTGATCACGTCGCTTCTTGTGACATTGATCACCGCCGATTGCCTATCAATTTGACCTGCAGCTGCTTGCAATTGAGTAAACAAGAAATCTACCTTTTCATCTTGCTCATTTCAGAAAATCTCTTTTGTCTGCGTTCTGAGCTGGACTGAGAAGTAGTTGCTCGAATAATGGATGCTATTGAGCGTGCATGTTCTTGTGGTGTAACCGTTGGAGTTTAAGCAGCTGAAGTAGCCATAGGAGTTGGTTCAGATGATCTTGGAGGAGATTATATTATAGCAGCATCTTCATCAGCAGTGAGTCCAAAGTTTGGATTCATATATGCTTCTTGAATAGGCTCTTGCTGTGGAACGGTTTGCTGCACAGATGAAGCACCGATCTACTTCCTTGCCTTTTTCTTTATACGAGCAGCAGTTTGTTTCCTCTTTAAACGTTCAGCTTCAGTATCCGAAGGAACGTAATCAACATCATCCTCCTGTTCGTCGAGATAGAACTCATATCCTGGTTCTGGATGATTATCATCAGATTCCGTATCCTCTGCATCACCTCCAGCTGAACTAGCACCAGCTGCACCAGCAACACCAGTATCTCCACCATCACCACCTTCATCATCACCATCATCATCGCTTTCACTTTAAGTAGAATCACCGAAAATCTTAATCTTCAGGCGACCAAACTTATCTTCCATCATCTTTTTCAGCTTTGGCTCTTCGTCGTCAGATTGGCTGTCATTGTGACACCATTTATCATTTTCTGGAGCAAGGTAATCTGTCTTATCAAGAGCGCCTATCATCTTCCTTGGAGGTTTGCTTTCTTTGTACCTATTTGCTGCAACACCCCTGAATATGTTCAGAGAGTGCTCAATCATAGGATCTATCTTCAGAATATCATTATTGGCTTTCGGAAGATTTAGATGTTGGACGTTCATTATCATCTGCAAGAACCTAGGATACATCCAGAACTTGTTCCCTGTCGTATGACTACCTGTTCTCTTTAGATTCTCTTTCATGTTTGCATAAATGTACTTGGAAATACTTGGAAAGTTCCAGTACGTTGTTTAGAATATCCGGAGAGACATTCAAGTTCACTTGATTAACTTGCCCTTGAATAAGCTCATTTCTGTCAACTTCAATAACGCTCGCTGAATTCCAGAATTCTTTGATAAGTGACTTATACACCGGTGTTGAAAAGGTAATGGCTTTGTTGATCCGAGACTCCCTTAGCCATTGAGTGATCTCCTTCAATTTCGTAATCTTCCCTTCAGGATCAAGATACGCGACCGTTTGTGACGGGGTTCAGACATGATTTGTTCTTCTGTTTTGTTTTCTTTCTTAGTCGCGGGTTTGCGTTTCTTTTCTTTCGGAGCCATTCTGTTATACGAAAAACATCCACTGTAAGTCATAATGTCATAATATTTGCAACAGGCACATGTTTATACATGTTCATGTATAATGTGGACAGTGAACATGTATATACATACATACATACTGTGAAGGTGTACTATAATGCTCAAACTGAAAATTTTTCGAAGTGTTGGACGACGAAGAACTGTCACATTGACGAAGAACCTCCTTTATGGCGAAGAACCATTGGTCAACCAAAGACCTCGACGAAGAATGGTTCTTCGTCGTGAAAAAGGGTTTCTCTGACCAAGACTGGAACTGCGTTGACCTGAATTGGTTTTTCGTGAACCTTGAGGTCTTTCGTGGACCTTTAGGTTTTTCGTGAACCATTCTCACATAAAATCACCAAGTCATTGAATTTTGCACAGATTGAACTGATTTTACTGATTTGAACATATTTCCCTTGTGTTTAAGTTTACCAAATGCAAAATGATCTTTATGAAGTAGTGAAATAAGAAACAAGTTGGTTTTGGGATTTCAGGCAGAAAACATTCGAGATTCAACATCGGCTAATAAAAAAGAAATGCACAAATTACACTAAATTGAATTTTAAATGCGATAAACTAACGACAGTCAACAATAACTTGTAAAACACTGTACAAGGTTAAACTTTTGCGAGTTTCAAGGTAAAGGAATCATACCAGCTTACGGTCTTTGTCAATATGGTTTTTGTTTTGGTTAAAGCTTTAGATAAGTATACTACCACACTTATCGGTATTGTTGTCCATATAAACTCAAACTGATCAGATGTAATCATGATTAGGAGATACGATTTACGGTATGAATTATACTTACAAGTCGATGTTCATCCACTCACGACACATTCCTGTATCAAGGTATGCATGAGAGTTTATCTTACCGGTGAGTATACCGCTTATCATCTGTTTGACCGTGTAAAATGTGAGAAACTCACTTATTTTTTATTGAAAACAAGCCCTATGTGATAGAATCACTTATTTATGAGTAACTTGATTTTCATATGCATGAGGGCATAGGAGCAAGTCCGTGAATAGGTTAGTACCATCGTATACACAAACAGACGAACTTGACTCCCGGATAAATATGATATATTATCACTTATTTTGTTTGGACATGTGATTGTTGATCACTTATTGAGGTCGAATGCAATATGTACACGTATGTATAGTATCATGGAAGATCTAGACTTCGTCTCCATTATTTTTCGGTAAAAGATACTACCATGATACCCAGATGATAAGACAGCATAAAGACCGTATATCTCAGAACCTCGGCAATCAATCAAATGAAATTTCGGTACCAAGACCATATGCCAATGAATGGTTCCCACCTGACTTGAAGTCTGTTAGGTTTATATTATCCTGCACATTTTAATCTGATTGTGAGCCTACCGATACATCATTAATAGAGATACTTATCATTTCTCAATTTATTTTTTACATTTTTGACCTTGTTGACCGACCACACCAGTGAATCTCATCATTTTCTTTATCCAAGAAACTCATTTTTGAATTTATAATTTTTTTGAATTTTTTTTCATTTTCTAATTTTTTTGAATTTTTTTTTTGATTTTTCAAACGTAAAGACCGAAAGTAAAGACATATTTTTGGATTTTTTACTTTTTCAATTGTTTTTGTATTTTCTTGAAATTTCTCCACCTAAAATCGAAAAGGTTACGAAAATGAAAATGTTTTTGTATTTTTTGAGTTTTTTTTAAAGAAAATATTTACAAAAACGATTAGCCAAAGAAGTTTTATTCGGGTTTCACCTTAATTCCATTGACCAAAAGAAGATAATCAAAACGTGACTTATCAAAAGCTTTAGTGAACAGGTCGGCACGTTGGTGATCAGTGTGGATTTTAACAATATCGATAAGTCTTTTATCAAAACAATCACGTATGAAATGATATTTATTTCGATGTGTTTGGTCTTGGAATGCTGCACAGGATTTCTAGTGATCTATAAGGCAGCATTGTTAACAACGTAAATAGGAGTAGATAGGAATTCAAAACCATAGTCGAGCATTTATTGTTGGATCCATAGAACTTGGGAGCAACAATTTGAGGCAGCAATGTATTCAGCTTCACAAGTTGATGTAGCAATACAGGTCTGCTTCTTGCACTGCCATGTGACCAGGTGATTTCCTAAAAACTGACATCCAGCCGTTGTGGATTTGCCTTCGATTTTGCAGCTACTTCAATTATCCAAGAAATCTCTTCACAGCAATAAGATCATAAACCTCTAGGTCCGGCTGGTCTTCCACATTGCACCAGCGAAGGTCTTTGTCTTTCTCTTTGAGAAGTAGTGTGCGGTTGTTCAATCCACGCCAAGGCATCCGCACACCCGGTTGGTTTGTTCAACAAACACATTTTCTTCAATCATACCGTGAAGAAATGTACACTGCACATTCATCTTGTTGATTTTGAACTTCAGACGTGCTGCAGGTGCGTACATTTTGATTAAATCTATCCTGGGGACCCGATCAAAGCCTTTAACAATCAAACTTTGGAATGATTTTCATTTTGTCGAAGCTTTCAATTTATTTCATTATCAGTCTATCATCTGAAGTCTTTGTCTTCTTTTCTTTTTCTTTCTCCATCAAAAGCAACAACTCCTAGATGTAACAATGTTTCGGAGCCGCATGTCGCCGATCTTGTGCATGGATGCTCCACTATCAACAATCCTAAGACTATCAATAGTTCCTCCTGGAACATCCTACACACTCATTCAGAGATTAGTTGGAGAGGGAGACCCAAGCCTTCATAGACTTGGGTCGTCCGTCATCGTCGAGGATTGTGACTTCGATTTCTTGATGATTCAGAATTGATTGAACTCCCCCAAAAACATTTACCGTTTTTGGTTTCCAAATTTTTTTCTGTTTTTCATGTTTAACATCCGATTTAACAGATTTTGTTTGGACAATCTCCGGTTTTAAAGCCTTTTCAACTTCTTTTCTTTGTTTCTTTTTCTGTTTCACTTCTCGTTGTTTAACAAAACGAGGGTCCTGTTCTAGTGAAACAATTCTTTTATGGTAACCGTTACCACGGGAGGGATCAACTTTTGCCTTTCCCTTGGTGAGATATGGACAGTTCTTGACAATGTGTCCTTACTCACAGCATTCAAAGCATGATCTTCGCTCAACAAACCTTTGAGTATCATAACTGTAAGAGCTTGATGATGAACTTCGTGATCTTGAGGTACTTGGTCCTACATCACAACCGTTTGTGTGTTGTGTGTAGTTGTTTTGACTGTTTTATTTCAAAATTTTAACTTGTTTAACAAAATCCGTGTTGGATTTGTTTTCAAAAGTTTCAATTTTATCAGTCCCTCTTGATTTCACGAAGGTTACCTTCTGAACCTTTTTCTTGTAACGAGCTCCCTTTGTTTCCACCCTCGGTTTTGAAACCTTGGGCTTTTGAGCTCGTTATTCCTTTTGTTTACCTTTAAAAGCGATAGGTTGTTGCTTTGTCGGTAATCTTTGATTTCCAAATTGTCTTCTAACTTCAGCTTTTGGAATAGGATCACACTGAGTTACAGAAACTCTCGGGATCGCTTTTCCCAAAAACTTACTGGTAGTATCTTCAATCACTTTATCAATCAAAGATTGATTGACGTTTTTGATTGGAAAATCTTTGTCTGAATACATTTTACAATCACCGACTAAAGTGTACAACACGTTATCACTTTTAACAGTAGACATTGTTTTCTTGATGGGATCTATCTCTTGTTTAACAGTTGTGTGCACAGCAGGAGTAGGAGGATCACATAGAATATGATTCTCGATAGGCATTTCTACTCCTTTCCTATCATTAAGTGATTTATCCTCATCATTCACATCTGATTCATCATCCGACGAGTCATAGTCCTCAACAGTTGGAGCACTTTGTTCCATAGATATTGAATTTTCTTTTGTTTCAGATGAGCCCACTGAGGAACTGTCCAATTTGAAACCTACTCCTGTAGTTACTTCCTCATAATCAAGAGGTACACTTAGTTCAAACCGAGGCATTTCCTCCTCATCGGGCATTTTGGTATAGTTGTGTCTCAAAGGAGTTGGACACGACTTATACCCAACGCCTTTCACGTTCCCTTTCAGCTTTTGAACGTCTATGATGTGATTAAGTACATATCGGGAGTTTGAGTAGCTCCTTCTTTGTTTCCTCAATGATATTAATGTAGTTATTAATACCAATTTGTTTATTAAAAACAGTTTTTATTAATTCGGAAACGCTTTTCTTGAGTGTTTCAATTACCGATTTAAAATCCTTTTCATTACGAGCTAAGGCCATGTTTGCCTCTTTTCATTTTGACAGTTCAATAACTAAACTTTGATTGTGACTATGAATCATTTCAGATTCATGTTTTAATTTAGCACATTCATATTTCATATCAGCACAATCACTACATATGCTAGGAGTTTCAGATTTTACCTGACTTGTAGAAGCTGCGACATTATCCATAGTGTCATTCAGGCAAGAGAAAGATCCATCTTCAGATAAGAACTTCTCCATGTCATTCGATGCAGCAGCAGCTTTCTTGATCAAGTCAGATTTTTGACATTTCATCTCCTTGGCATCATTCGACAAACTATCAGCTTCAAAATCCATTTCCTTCTTCACGTCCGATTCTAAACTGTAATCACTCACACCTGAGCCGTCTTCATCAGTACTGCCACTATATCCTAAACTGTCATCATTTCCTAAAGATTCACCATCATTGACATTCTTGACAATTTCAGCATAAAACGCAGTTCCTCCTTGATCTCCACATCCACATTGTACTGACAAGTCACACCCTTCATCAGTTTGATTTGAGTTGGACGTGGATGTACTTGTTTGACTTCTGAAAGGATTTTGGTTGCCTTTTTGACGTTGGGCTTGAGGTGTAACAAATAGAGGTTGAAGTGGAGTAGCAACCCGTGGTTTTGGAAACCAGGCACTTGGATCGAATTTAGGTTCTGGTGTAGCAACTGTTGGCGGCGGAAGATAGGCATTTGGATCAAATTGAGGTGGAGTTGTGGAAACTTGAGGTTGAGGTTTAGGGAACCAAGGACTCGGATCGAATTGGGATTGAGATGTAGCAACTTGTGGTTTACCAAAATAGACACTTGGATCAAATTGAGGTTTTGAAAGGGCATGAGCTTGTGCAACAAGATGTGGTGGTGGGAGATAGGCACTTGGATCGAATTTAGGTGCGGCATATTGGGTTTGTGGTACGGTTTCTTGTGGTCGAGGAAGATAGGCACTTGGATCGAAAGGATTTGAATTCGACATTGGATTGTTGTTTACGAATAATTGCAAACAAGAATAGAAACAGACCCAAATGAATTCCACGAGAGATTGAAGTATTTCGTGAAATTTAAAAGATTGTTAAAAAACCAAAACCACGAAAAATAACTTAGGAACCCAAGCCCAAATACTCACAAAAAAAATATAAAAAATAAAATAAAAAATAAACCACTAAAGACATCTTTGAAGTCCACGAAGAACACAAGTGATTATGGGCCTGATGAACCACCTGAGCCCAATCCCAATGGGCTCCACGAAAAAAAATCTGACCAATTGAAGAACCTTGGCCCACGAATAATAATATGGGCTATTTCTAATACTGAATAACAGATTATAAAAGATGTTTTCTCTTTTTCTCCCAACATAAGCTTATCTTGTTTGTGTCAGAGAGAAGAACCAATTTTTCAAACATCATTACAAAGACATCCATTTTCAAACACCATACTTCTCAAGACTCAATAGTTAAACAATTAGTATTATATCTATCAATAATTCAACAACAATAATTCAAACAAAGATCAAATGCAGAATATATATGAAGAACACACAAGAACACTTTGAAGATCCTGATGAACACAATAAGTTTTCCGGCCAAGATGTTCACCCGAAAAATTGCCAAACACAAATTTTGACGTCGAAACTTAAAACAACTTGTACCTATGATAATCTCCAACCTTTTAAACAAGTTTTTAAGCAAAACAACGCCACATAACATCAGATTTTCGAGTTTTAAAAACAGAATATTATGAATCAGAACTGAGTTCTTGAAGTTTATCCAAGAAGAACTCAAAACCCACTCGAAAATGACACCAGTAACTCGGTTTTCAACAAGAAATCAAGCCTTCCGCTCTGATACCACTTGTAGGTCCCGATACGGATCGTCGGACTACGATGATTTCTTGTTTTGGTTGCCCAAACGAGTGCGGAATCCCTGTCACGACACAAACCGAGCGAGAGAGTAAACCCAATAAAATGATTTAACGTTTAACAAGATGTATATTGATTTAGACAAAGTTTCGGTATAAGATTTGATAAAATACAAAGCACACTGGAACTTTCTCTCACTACTCTCTCTAAGCTCATTCAAGCTCTCTACGTGTGTTCTTTGTTCTATTCTGTTTATATAGCCTGCACATCAGCAAGACCCACGAAGAACCAGAACGACGAAGAATGTTCTTCGTCTCACATGTATGGCTGGTTCTTCGTCAGTCTAATGTTCTTCGTCAACCTTTATCAATAAGGTTCTTCGTGTAAAGCATTGATCAGTTCTTCGTCACATGTTTAGGCTGGGTTCGTCGTCACATTGGATGTTCTTCGTCATGCATGTTTGAGGGTTCTTCTTAGTGGACATTAAGTTTAGTAAACAAATATAAATCATCCATGCACAAACAGTACGTGAAGTCCCATGTAATTTTAGATTACATTTACATGAACATGAAGTAGTTATGAAATCATGATGTGATCATCATTCAAGCGGATCACTTGCGGCTCTCCATGCTTCGCGTGTCGATCTCTGGGGCGCATGACGGAGGAATGTCGCGACATTGGTCTTGAGCCGAACCTAACCGAGTCGAACCGAACCGAGTCGCGTCCACAAAAAGTGTATCAACAAAGGGTGTTGATGTACATATAATAAAGTGAAATATTGGTAATAATATTGTATTATGGATGGTAAAAAGCAATGGTATTATATTGCGGATGGTAGGAGGTAATGGTAGTGTGGTATGGATTCTATGATAGATGAAAGGGAATGTGTATTCAAAGTAGTGTACTAAAACACGTTATATTATGTTCATATATATAGATGCACATGTGCATTTCTAGTGTTGTTAATGTTATAACAAGTTCATACATATAGATGCACATGTGCATTTCTATTATTGTTAATGTAAAAAGTAGTGTATTATGAATGATAGTGTAAATAAAAGTGCAATTGTCTGATATTTGTAATGAATTACGGAATTTGCAAAGAAACGATACAAATGCACATGTGCATGGATAACAGTTACTCGAAATTTTTTTTTGAAATTTTTTAAGGATGAAATATAGCGATTTTTCCAAAAAAATAGTAAATTTTTTTTTTGGGTGTTTTTTAGATTTTTTTAGGTATTTTTTGGTTGTGTTCACATTGGTTCTCGCGGTTCTCGCAATAAAGGGTGGTTCCTAACGGATCCTTCTCCTATATATGTGTGTGTGTGTGTGCACACGCGTGTGGTGAGGTTCCTATAAAAAAGCCAGTTTTCATAATAAGTATGAGAAGGTATAGAAATTAATATGTAGGCATCATGTTTTGGACTTGGGCATCATGTTTTTGGACTTGGGCATCATGTTTTTGGTTGTTTCAGCAAGAAAAACATCAAACATAACAAATTAAAACACAATGCAATGTATTATAGGTATGAAATTTAAATAACAACTAAAATACTGCTTAACACTTGAAACGCCCTACTTAACGTTCTTGGCATGGTGTTTTAAATTTTAATCCTATAATTCATTGCATTGTGTCGTAAATTGTTATGTTTGGTGTTTTTCTTGCCAAAACAATCAAAAATATCATGGCTAAGTCCAAAACATGATCCCTACTTATTAATTCCTATGTCTTCTCACACTTCTTATAAAAAATGTAATTTTTACAGGAACCTAAATTCTACATTATGCTTTTTCCACGCCTTCCTCTTGAAGATGATTCTCCTTCCTTGACAAGACTTGCTCCGCTTTGTTCCTCCCATTATCTACAAAGCATAAAACAAATGCATTTAACCCCGATATTCCATAACCAATCCTTTACAACTTGAGCATATACTAAATTGTTGAATGTGTATTGTCTATTTATAAGTTAGAAAAAAGATTTAAACTTTTTCAAGTACCAATTTCATGCTAAAAACACATACTTTATTAGTTAAACTCACCAAATTCATGATAACTTCAATTAATATTCAACATTCTAGCATAGCTCATCAATACAACTAGTGTTAGAGAACACATAGCCACACTTGTTTGATGTTCAAACTCATTAAACCAACTTCCATACTCAACTTCAACTAATAACACCATCAATTGTTCATATTTCAACTATGTTAAAACATACAAGTTCAATTTATAGAAGAAAACTTACAATCATTGCAATGGGAAGTTGAAACAAGTAAAGAGCATACCTTTCGGGATGTCTAAGACTGAGAACCCAAGATGTAGCAAAAATCCAAGCAAATCTTGAAGTTCACCATAAAACCTGAATTTTAATTCCTGAATAACTCCCAAACCATTGAGAGTTAGTGAAATAAGTTAGGGGTTTTCATACTTGTGAAAAAACTAAGCAAAATAGAACTAAAAAGTATGAAGTTTGGTTGAGATTTGAGTGAGATGTGAGATGGTGAAGAATTAGGGTTCAAAAGAGAGAGTCTAATGAAGAAGATGATGATGTTGTGATGTTTTACAAGATCTGAAAATGTTGTTTTGTTAATAAGGGCCAAATCGGGTTATGGGTTATACTTATAAGGGCTTGGATCAGGTTTAACAAGTAACTGGGTGAAACCTGATTCGTTTTGCTGAACTTGGACTTATAGTGTCGGCGATGGGGAATCTTGCGTCGAGACGCCTTATGTTTTGCGTCTGGACCCTGTGGACAGCAGCATCCCGCGTCTGCGGGTGTTGCGACGTCAGCGATGGGATATACGGGCATTGGCGACGCTATAATGCATTTTTCTTTTGAAAATATGGACAAAAACTCGCAAATTTTACAAAAGGGGTCTAGGCTAGAAAGATTCGTAAAAATTATTATAAATCTTTTGTAAACTGTCTATAAGCTTTATCAAAATACAAAATTCGTTTAAACGAATCCTACCACCCCCTCCTCTGAATAAACATGTATTGTCCCGAATACACACCGAGCCTAAAACATACGTGAAATCTTAGTGACCCGGACATGATTTCCGTTACTTCACAAAATCAAGAGTTAGTACGAACCCTAATAACAAGAAAATTATTAAACGAGAAATAAAAGAAAAGAAAACGAAACAAATACACAAAATGTACAACGTTACCGGTCCTTTAGTCGACCTCATAAGTCGGAACGCTTGTCAAAAAGTTTATCGACTCCTTGTTCTCCTCCATCCTCTCGTTACCATCTCGAAATGGTTTTAACCAATGACCGTTTACGATTTGTTTTGACACATCATTTGGGTCCTCAATGGTAACATCTCCCAATTGCACGACACGTGTAATCACATATGAGCCAATCCATTTACTCCGCAACTTCCTGGGAAAGAACTTCAATTGTGAATTATAAAGCCACACCTTTTGGCCCACAGAGAATTCACTCTTCCTTAGCTTCGCGTCATGTGCTTGCTTCCTCTTGTCTTTATACTGCCAAGCACACTCATAAGCCTCCTCTCAAAGTTCGTCTAACTCGGAGAATTTGAGCTTCTGTTCTCTACCTGCATCATCATACTTAATATTAACTTCTTTTATTGCCCATAAAGCACGATGTACAAGTTCCACAGGTAAGTGATACTTTTTACCGTAAACCAAATGGTAAGGTGTAGTGCCAATAGGGGTTTTGTGAGCTGTTTGGTAGGCTCATAAGGAAACGTTCAACTTCGTTGACCAATCCTTATGGTCTGGCATACCGGTCTTTTTCAAAATCTCTTTGATTTTCCTCTTTGACACATCCACTTTACAACTCGTCTGTGGGTGATAGGGAGTGGCAATTCGATGGTCAACACCATACCATTTTAATAGTTTGCAAAACTTAAAGTTTTTGAAATACTAATTATGATGACCCGAGGAATCCCAAACCTTGAAATAATTTGAGTTTGGACAAAACTCCAAACAATGGTATGGTTGTTTGTTTTGCTGCCAATCGTTTCGACTCATTTGGAAACATAATCGGCCACCACCAAAACATACAAATTGTCATGAGAATTCGAGAATGGGCACATTTAATAGATCCCCACACATCAAAAACATCTATGGTGAGGATTGGTTGTATGGGCATCTCATCCCGCTTAGCAATTCTCCTTAAGTTTTGACAGTTAATATAGTTCTTAGAAAACTCAAAAGCATCTCTAAAAATAGTTAGACAATCAAAGACCTCTGTTTAACACTTTGTGCCTTGTCTTTTGACCACTAAAAGGACACCCACATGTAAATGAATCCACATGCATTAACACACTTGGAATCTCCTCGTCCGGTATGCATCTCCTCACGAACTGATCCAGATAAACTTTGAACAGGTCCGGTTCCTCCCATCTGTAAACTTGATCTGCGAGAGAAAATGCATTCGCCTCATCATATCCCACTGAGCCGGTAATTCACGTGACACCAAATAGTTCACAATATTAGCAAACCATGGTAAAGTAGATACAAGTAAAATGTGCTCATCCGGAAAAGTCTCGTTGATCTCTACAGATGTAGAACCCTCTTCCACTATCAACCGGGACAAGTGGTCAGCCACCACATTATTGTTTCCTTTCTTGTCTCGGATCTCCAAATCAAACTTTTTCAACAAGTGTATCCACCTGATCAACCGGGGCTTTGAATCCCTCTTGTCCATGAGGTACTTAACAACATTGTGATCAGAATATATAATAACTTTGTTACCCCATATATAAGATCTGAATTTGTCTAATGCATAAACCACCGCAAGTAATTCATTTTCGGTGGTTGTGTAATTCAATTATCATCCAAAAGAGTTTCACTCGCGTAATAAGTTTCCACCAACTTTTTCTAAACCTTTTAACCCAACACGACCACAACCGCATAGTCACTTTCATCACACATAATTTCAAATGGCAAAAACCAATTCAGTGATTGCAAGATTGGGGCCTCAATTAGTTTTTCTTTCAAAATGTTAAAGGCTTTTACACAATTCTCATAAAAAACAAACGGTGCATGTTTTAATAAAAGGTTGCACAATGGTTTTGTAATGTCACTAAATTGTTTTATAAACCTCCTATAAAAACCCGTGTGTTCCAAAAATGACCGAATACCCTTAAAAATCGTGGGTTAAGGTAGAGTAGAAATAACTTATACATTGGCATGATCTTCTATCCCATGACTAGAAACAACAGGTCCCAAAGCAATTCCCTCTTGAACCATAAAACGATTTTTTCCCATTTCAAGACCAAATTGGTTTCCACACATCTTTTTAAAACTTTTTTCTAATTGGTCTAAGTAGAGAAATCATCCATGAAAATCTACAAAGAATCCCCCTACCATATCTGAAAAGATACTCATCATACACCTTTAAAAGGTGGTGGGGGCATTACATAATCCAAATGGCATTCGCCTAAATGTGAATGTGCCATAGGGACAAGTAAAAGTAGTCTTTTGTTGATCTTCCAGATGAATAGAAATTAGATTGTAACTGGAATAACCATCTAAGAAACAATAAAAAATTTTACCCGCTAATTTTTCTACAATTTGGTTAATGAGGGGTAAAGGAAAATGATCTTTAGAATTTGTAGAATTCAACTTCCTATAATCAATACAAACCGCAACCCGATTACCAGTGGCTACCTCCTCACCTGAGTCATTTGTAACGACTTGAATACTGGCCTTCTTGTTGATGGTTTATGTTGGGCTACCCATTGGCTATCCGCGATGGGGTAAGTAATACCCGCATCTAACCAATTCGGCACTTCTTTCTTCACCACCTCCCGCATGTTCGGATTTAATCGTCTTTGTGCATCGTGTGCGGGGGTCATCTTCTTGTCTGGGATGATCTTGTGCATCCCCACCGAAGGACTTATGCCCTTCAAATTAGCAATGGTCCACCAAATAGCCGCCCTATTGGTAACCAATACTTCCATCAACTTCTCTTCTTGTTTACTGGTCAAGTTAGATGCAATGATGACCGGAAGTGTGTTGCCCTCACCAACATAAGCATACTTGAGATGCTTTGGAAACACCTTTAACTCTACCGTAGGAGGTTCCACCAAGGACAACTTCAACTTGGTGTTAATCTTTTCCAGTAGACTCTCCACTTGTTGAGTGCACAAAGGTCTTCCATCCTTTATCGCTCGCACTTCTAGCTTCTTAACCTCCTCATCCATGCTCCTACTCTTCTAAACTTGTGACCTATCAAACATAAAGCACTCCTCTATTGTGTTCTCCTCATCAAAAATTATGTCGCATATAGGTATACATGCGTCAACAATGTCCGCCAAATAGCATTCATCGTTGATAAGAGGATTCATCAATCCCGAAAAAAAACATTAAGTCTCAACCGACGGTTACCAAACGTCATGTCAACCGTACCCATTTTGCAATATATTTTGGCATTCAAAGTTGCCAAAAATGGTCGACCTCGAGTAACTGTAGGTTGTTTGGTCTGTCCAAAGTGACATAGTCCAATACAAGTAAGTCCACTGGGTAGTAAAAATCCTCAACTTTGACTATCACATCCGTGACAATCCCACAGGGTAGTTTGGGGGGTTAAGTCGGCTAGCACCATGGTGGTGTTCGCTTCTTTAAGTGGACCAAATTCGTATTGGCCATGCAAGCTACCCGGAAAAATGCTCATGCTAGCTCCAAGGTCTTAAAGTGCCCTAGTCATTTTAAATTCACCCAGTTGGATGGAAAAAATAGGCGCCCCGAGATCTTGGAGGTTTGGTGGAAGTGCATCTGAAAGGATAGAACTCACATTTTGAGTTAAGTCAAGTTTCTTAGGAAACTTGTGAGTCCTCTTTTGGGTGCACAAGCCTTTCAAGTATTTAGCATAGGAAGGCACTTATTTGTATCACGTCTAAAAGTAGTAAATTATTTTTTACTTGTTTAAACACTTCCCACTTTTCCACTTGTTGTGGGCCTCTCTTTTCACCACTTTTTAGATGGTTCCAAAAGAGCTTTGGGATAAGGGGCGATATTACCCTTTAACCCTTTCTCCTTAACTTTTGGAACCTGGGTGGTCACCACAGTTTATGTTTAACATTTTCAAAAATTATTTTAGAATGGCCCGTTTGACCACTCTCCATTTCACTATTATAACTCACATAGTCACATCTTCCACCACATCTTCAACAAACTAGAATGGTGGTGACTCGAAAATACTATAAATAGTTTTACTACTATGTAAAGTAATTTTATTAATTAGTACCTCACGTATGCCTTTCAGAGCCGATCCTTGATGCTTCAGGTTGACGGTAGGGTCACTAGGAAGTCTTCCACCACTTCCCCTCATCTGAGCCATCTCCTCCGCAAGTTGACCCACTTGCCTTGTCAACACTTCATGAGACTTATCTCTCACTTTATTTACCCTCTTCATCTCCTTGATGTCACTATTTGAGTTGTTCACCACACTAAATAGTGCATCCATCTTAGCACCCAAGTCATCACCACCACTTTGATTATTTGAAGAGCTGGTTCCATTCCCGCCTTGATTCCAACCACGTTGATAATTATTATCATGGTTGTTGTAACCTTGGTTACCTCATTGGCTATAGTTATTCCTTTGGTAACCCCCTTGGTTACCCCCTTGACGGTTTTGGTAAGACTGTCCACCATGATTTCCTGATTGAAAGTTCGGGTTCATTTGGCTTGAGCCTTTACCATACCTAAAGTTAGGATGGTTCCTCAACCCGGGGTTATTATTGCTTCTGCTTTCCATACACTTGACTCACCACCTAGGTGGTTTGGGCCATTTTACCTGACAATTTTTATCTGGGTGACATACGTCACCACAATTTTAACAAACTAAGGACTGAAGCACTCCCACATCGTTCTTCTTCATATGGACCAATTCCCTTCCAAAGTGACGATCCGATCCTTAGCACTAGAATCGAGATCGGGTAGAGATCTCGAGATTGGGTACTTCTTATCACGATCGGCTGACTCAACGGCTTTGAAATTCTTGCTCATCCTTTCCAAGAAAGCCCAATCTTCCTCCTCATCGTTGTTCAACATTGTTCCATTGCTTGTGGTTTGGAGATACTTCAGTCTTCTATCTCCAAACCTTTCATAAAGCACTTCACTAACTCCCACCGCTCTATTTGATGATGTGAACACTTCCATATTAATTATTTGAAGCGGGTGATAGCCTCGTGGATTGGCTCACCCGGTAGTTATCGGAATGCCCGAATCTCATCTCTAGCATCGTCATTCTTGGCCATTGAATAGTATTCTTCAAGGAACACGTGTTGCATTTGTTCCCATTTACGATACTATTGCTTGTGGATTGGAGATACTTCCACTCTTCTATCTCCAAACCTATCATAAAGCACTTTACCAACTCCCAACGCTCTATTTGATGATGTGAACACTTCCTTATCAATTCTTTGATGCAGGTGAAAGCCACATGCATTGGCTCACCTGGTAGTTGTCAGAATGCCCGAATCTCATCTCTCACATCATCATTCTTGGCCATTGAATAGTATTCTTCAAGGAACACTTGTTGCATTTATTCCCAAGTATGAATACAATTAGTTGGCAATGTGAGAAACCATTGCTTAACCTTTTCTTTCACTAAAAATTGAATGAACCTCAATCAGACCTCATCTTGGGAGAAACTGTGCCCCCAATTGTGTGTATGGCTCATCCTTAGAGAGCCCGTGAAAGTGAGGTAGAATGTTGATGTAGTTAGACTTGCTGATGTGTTGCAAAACACGCCAATTTTCCCTTGTATTTCGTCTATGTTTTCAATAGTTTTTGAGTCGTTTTGGTCATTTATAGATTGTATTTAGTAGATTGAATTTTTGCAGGTGTTATTGTGTAGAAGGAGTGGAAATCGAGTCACACACACGACAAAACGAGCACACGAGTAAAAACTGAGTGAAACAGAGTGGCAAAAAAGACTCTAAATTTAAAACTGTCATATTTTCAGTTAGAAAATGAGTTACGGGACGTATAATATATGAATTTGGGGTAACTCGACGACGAAAATCAATATATATAGTTTTCTATACCCTTAATGGACCACAGGCCAAAGCCTTATGGTCCATAAGGCTATAGTGGTTAAAAAAAGGAGAGGAAGCCCTTACGAACCGCAAGGCGGAAGCCATACGGTCCATAAGGGGTGCCTAGATCGTAAAAAAATAGGTTTTAATCGAGCCCTAGATCATAAAAAATTAGGTTTTAAACCAATCTCAGCCATAGTTTGAGGGGAGACTCATTATGGACCATTTCCAGCAGCTAAGGGGCGATTTTAGGCTCGGTTTTGAAGGAGAAGAAAACCAGGGATCGAATATTGAAGCTACGGATCAAGGATTGCAAGTATTGGTTGCATAATTCTTTTACTTCATGGTGTTTCTGAACATTATCACCATGATTCGTTATTGCTTTTAGACGATGTTTTTGCTAATTTCTTATACTACGTTTAGCTAGAACACTAGTAGCTACCTTGGTTTAAGATGATTGATTGAATTTTAGAATTGTTTCGGTTTTTGGATATTTTTGTTGGTTTAACATTAAAGTAGAGACTTGGTGATTATTGCTATGATATGTATGCATGCTTACCACTAATTTGCGATCTTTCAGTGTTCCATAAAAGTCTCAGTGAAGTCGCTCATGGTTGGATGCTTATTAGGGTTATTTTCTTTGTGCTTGTAACTTGTTTTCTAGTTTTATCGACGAGTACATAGGAGTATTGATTGGGAGTTTAGAGGTGGTTAGTGTTCTTCCTATTCTTGAGACCCAAAGGTGATAGGTAGTCAGATTTGTCAAGATCTTAGGTGTCAGGTAAAGGTGAGACCGAGAGGAAGTGAGAAATGTGTCATAGTGAAAGTTAGTAAGTTACTGCTTGCACTTTGTGAATTGAGATTGGGAAGTGAGAAATCTAAGTCAATCTAGCAAGTACTTTAGTCTAGTTAGAGACGAGAGTTAATCGGATCATCTAGTTAGTTTATACACCTTTAGGGTTCCTTGTAGGTCTGGCCGATAACTTGGGGATGTATGAGGTTAGTTAAGGGTAGACAATCATTATATCCTGGTTCTGACCTAGTTCCCATAACCGAGACAGTTTCCGCTTCATCAGTGGGATTCGATGCCTAGGTAGTTGCCTTACCTATCCTGATATCCAACTTTGTGATCCTTAGTTGCCTGTTTGTTGGAGTTCTGAGTTTATTTACTATAAATCACAAATTAAACCAGTTAAGTATTTAGGAGAGTCAGGGTCTAGTTCAGTGGGTTCAATACTCGGACTTCATTAGGCTTTACTACGTGCAATAGGTACACTTATCTGTCAGTGGTCTAGCATTTTGAGAGTCTTAGTTTAAAATTTAAAAACTAGGGTGTCTAGATTAGGTTAGTTTTTACGCCGTTGCCCGGGACACTTAGGCGATTGCGTTATTAGCTTTGACTAATCGTATTTGTTTAATTGGTCTTATTTGTAGTTTGAGTCTTAGGGTTTGTGTCTAGTAGTAGTGTGTCGAGTCATTTTTGTAAATATTTTTATTAGTTAGTTATATTTTATATATTTTTATCATGCGCTTGATATGTCGAGGGCCCTGTTGCACCAAATTTTGTTAAAATATATCGGGGTGTTGCATGGATTTCTATGCTAATCCTTATGTGCCATAGTTAAATCAGCCTTGGAATTGGCAACTGGAACGAACAACAGTTGAATTATTTGACTGGGTTAAAGCTGCTAAGGAGGAACGAGATCTAGAGATTCAAGTTGTACTTGATAGTTCAAAATCAGAGTGCTTGAAAAGCCAAGGTTGTTACATGTATGATGGGGAAGGAAATTATTTAGGATATCAAACGGCTGATGATGAGATGAATTACACAATATCAGATCCAAGGGGAGAAACGTGCATTGAGATTCCACTGCCAAGTAAATATTACATTCTACTTTTAATTATGATAATTTTCATGAATCAGATTTACCCTTGTCTTGTGAGGAGGATGTCGTGCAGGAATCACACTCTGAGCCCTTGTGTGAGGAAGATGAGGTTCACACTCATGAACCAAAGACGATAACGGTCGTTGAAGTCCGACCTCCGGTTCAACAAGGTATATATTATGAGGATTATAGGGATCTGAATCAGTGGATGTCTGAAGAAGCAGAAGAAGAAGAAGAAGAAGAAGAAGAAATTGAGGAAGTAGAGTTTGAAAAAGAGCTTCCTAGTGATGTAGACTTGTCATGTGTAGAACCAACGACGTTAATGGATGAACAGTCCTACATCCTGTTCAACAAGTTGTTAATTCCAGCCATTGGGGTCCCATGCCATGTAATATCGATGCTGACTTTTAGAGTGATGATGATGAGGGGGTAGCAGAAGAGGCAGAGTTGGAGGTGCCCGACTACACCACAACCCAGAGTGAAGAAGTTGAAGAAGAACTGTTTGAAAAAATTGAGGATGAGAATGAAGGGGATGGACCATCTTGGGAAGATGAGTTTGGTGACGAGTTATTAGGTTTTCCAACTTTTGAAGAAGAAGAAGAAGAAGAATTTGACCTTGTTGGTGATATTGTTAATTTAGAGACTTTACTTGTGTAGAAACCAACAATGGAGATCAAGCAAGCACCAAACGAAGAAGAAAATGGAACGGCTAAGGAATTTGATGGCGGCCCGTGGAGAGGTTAGAAGATGGATCACTACCACAGTTACTAACACAGGAGAGGGTACATAGAAGCTTGGATCAACATATCTGAGGGTTCAAAGATGGTACAAAAGGAAGCATAATGGAACAATGAAGTGCAGAGACAACCACCATCCTCACTATATATCACATATCAGGTTTGGTCCAGGTAAATTTAAATTTTGGTGGTCCGACCCGTTTACATGTCTTCGGATATTTTGTAGTTTCATCATTTGTTTTTAATAAGCAATGATGATCAATTAAAGTTAAACGGGTTGGATAGGGGTTTAATAAAGGCGAAGCCTCATGATGGAGTTCAAGTGTGAGGAGGCTACTCGGGTTGTAGAGTTTGTATCATGAGTTGGTTTATTATTATTGGTAATTTTTTTGAGTCGATATTATGCCTGGGTTTGTTTGTTATGACTTATGCAGGTTTGTTTGACCCATCCGTACTCGATCTCCATTCGGGCGGGGATTTTGGAGCTGTTATCAGGATGTAGAGGCAACCCAAATGTACAATTTTTTTAAACAACTACGAATGGAATGCTATACAGCTATGCTTGCTTGGATTGGTATTTGAATATTTTTGCTACCAGGCAAGTTTGTTCCTTTTTGTACAGTTTTTAGGACAATTTTATTTCTCATTTTTAGTTGGTTTTCCATTCATATTGAGGACAATGTGTAATTTAAGTGTGGGGATTGGAAACTACGTCTTTTCAAGTAAATTTGTGCCGAAAAAACTTAATTAAAAATATAAAAAAATAAAAAGTGTCCTGAATGAGAAGTTTGCAATTAAATGGAAAATGATAGGTAAAATTGGGTTTTTGGTTTTCAATATTATATATATGAGATAATTGATAGATTGAATGCACATCTGATTTAGGATATGTGGGTAAACCCACTCAATAGAAAGGTTCCATAGGATTGATTTAGTACACCTTAGTTATCATGATTCTTGTGGGTTCTCTCCTAGGAGAAATAACAAAGCTAGAACCGCTAATAATAGTATAAAAGGGTCGTTATAAGTTTAAACCTTTAACATTTTTAATCAAATTGGAACCCTTTTTCTTTTTTAGGAAACTAAATTCGGATCTAGTGGTGCCTAAAAAATTATATACTTCCATTTATTGAGCTAATTATATACTTGAAGCCTGTAGTGTTTCCCACTGGGATAATGACTTGGTGATAACACCCTCTATGTAAGAAAAATATGTGTGAGGCTCATGGTGTTTCCCACTGGGATAGCGACTTCGTGATAATTCCCTCTGAGTTAAACATAACAAAAAATGGCTAAAGCTCATAAATTTCATCCATTGTCGATCTAAAACTTTGACTTTAAATATTATTGGTTTTTTACATAAAGTGGTAGGAAAATTCGTTTACCTTATAAACTTGAGGCGAGATTAGGTGGAGTTGTGGCTTCCTTAGTGTGAGACCCATAGAGGAGTGAATCATTTGAGCTTAAATAATCATGATTAGGCACCTGGAAATTGGTGGTTGGGTTTAAGAGGATAAATTTATCTACAATTGTTGTCAATGTGTAACAATATCTAATTAAGTAACCTAATGTTTTGAAACTAAATAAACTGATTATGATTCCATTGTGTAATTCTTTTTTAGGGACGAAAAAGGTCTAAGTTTGGGAAAATTTGATGTGTTGCAAGATACTCCATTTTCCCTTGTATTTCGTATATGTTTTCAATATTTTTTAGTCGTTTTTGTTCATTTATAGATTGTTCTTGGTATATTGATTCTTTGAAGGTGCTCTTGTGTAAAAGGAATGGAAATCGAGTCAAAGACAAGAAGAAACGAGCACACGAGGAAAACATGAGTGAAACAGTGCAGCAAAAAAGTCTCTAAACTTAAAACGGCCACATCTTGTGTCAGAAAATGAGTTACGTGACGAATAACGCATAAATTTGGGGTAGCGCAACAAGGAGAATCCAAATATGTGCGTTCCTAGACCCTTTACAGACAGTAAGGAGAAAGCCTTCTAGTCCGTAAGGCTATGGCGGTTAAAAAATAAGAGGAAGCCCTTACGGACCACAAGGCAGAAGCCATATGGTTCGTATTGGGTGCCCATATCATAAAAAACAGGTTTTAAACCTATTTCAGCCATATTTCGAGGGCCGACTTGTTCTGGACGATTTCCAATAGCTAAGGGGTGGTTTTAGGCTCGGTTTTGAAGCAGAAGAAGACCAGGGATCAAAGATTGAAGCTACGGATCGAGGATTAAGAGTATTAGTTGTATAATTCTTTTACTTATTGTTTGAACATTATCACCATGAATCGTTATTGCTTTAAGACTATATTTTGTTTGATTTCTTGTACTATGTTTAACTAAAAAACTAGTACCTGCCTATGTTTAAGATGATGATTGATTGAATTGAGAATTATTTTGATTTTTGGATAATTTTTTCGGTTTAACATTAAAGTAAAGACTTGGGGATTATTGCTATGATGTGTATGCATGCTTACCACTAATTTTCAATCTTTTAATGTTCCATAAGAGTTTTAATGAATGTCTTTCTTGTTTGGATGCTTACAGAGTTATTTGCTTTGTGCTTGTAACTTGTTTTATTGTTTTGCCGATGAATCCAGTTGAACATTGATTGGGAGTTTAGAGGTGGTTAGTATTCTTCCTATTGTTGAGACTGAGAGGTGATATGTAGTCAGATTTGTCTAGATCTTAGGTGTCAGGTAAAGGTAAGACCGGGGGAAGATCCTTTCCTAGTATGTCTTCGATCCCTGCTTATCTGGGTCATAGTGAGAGTTAGTAAGTTACTCCTTGCACTTTCACTTCATAAGTAGGATTCCATGCCTAGGTAGTTGCCTTTCCTATCTTGATATCCGACTTTGTGATCCTTAGTTGTCTGTTTGTTTGAGTTTTGAGTTTATTTACCATAAAACACAAATTAAACCAGTTAAGTACATAGGAGAGTCAGGGTCTAGTTCATGTCACTTGTGTCTTATGGGTTCGATCCTCGGATTTCATTAGGCTTTACTACATATGATATGTACACTTTCCTGTCAGTGTTCTAGCAATTAAAGAATCTTAGTTTATAAATTTAAAACTAGAGTGTGTAGATTAGGTTAGTTTTTATTGACCATATTCATCACCTCACCTACAATTAAACGAACGCCTTCCTACGGGTGGTGGAACAATGGGTGAATCATTATCAAATATCAATGGTCTAAACCGACTATTTAGACCTCGAGTAAAATTGATGTTGTTGTTGAGGTCGGTTTCTTTGTGTACCGTTGACTTCTTGATGTACCAGTGGCCCATGATTCACTCTTTGGTTACCCCCCCCCCCCCCGAATTGAGGAATCTGGTTTCGGTTAAAAGTGTTGTTGTTAACGTTGTTCTGGTTCCTTTGAACATTTTGTTGTGGTTGGTGGTTGTTACCATAATCGTCATTGTGGGCATACCCATATCCCCACTCTTCATCCCCATACTCAAAGTTGGCATTTTGGTAGCCATTATCTTCTTCAAAACCTCCTCTGTTGTAGAAGTTCACGTTGTACTCATAACCACCATATCCATTGTCTTTAAACCTGTTGTTGTCCTAATTGTCATAGTTCTGATCTTCAATCGAACGATCGTTATGCATACTAACCCGCTCCAGTGATTAATAACCCGAAATGCTATATGGTTCATCATCGTCAATATTATTCCTCAACTCATCTATGTTGAGAATTTGTGGCTCATTCACGAGATTACCACGATTTGGAGCGGTTCCATGGTTTAGGTTAACATTACAATTATTGGGATTTGGTGAGATTTGTTGGTTTTGAAGCAGGTACTCTTGGCATTGATTTTGGCGTTGGTTTTGAGGTTGGTTTTGAGGACGGTTTAGATGAGGCGGGGTTGGTGCTCGTTGGTTGTTACTATCACCGACTAGATGTTTCGGTTTTGATTTTGGTTTTGGTTTTGGTTTTGGTTTTGGTTTTGGTTTTGGTTTTGGTTTTGGTTTTGGTTTTGGGTTTGGGTTTGGTTTCGGTTTTAGTTTTCAAGTGGGTATTCTTGGCGTTGGTTTTGGTTTTGAGGTTTATTTTTCCATAGGAGGGTGTGTTGTGAAGGTTGGGTGGATGGGTTAAGGGTAAGTGTTGCCTATAACCGGTTGGCTATGTTTCTCCTTACTAACCGCTCAATCTCTGGTTCGAACGCTAATGGGGAGGTTCTTCTGGATGTCCTCGTACACATGCACTACCTGTAATCTGCATAAATAACACACCCGCATAACAAGGAGGAGGGTAAAGAAAAGATTATCAAAGCACTTTAAACAGATAATCACGCAAATAATATACCAATCTAGACACAAAGCGCACGAACTCCCTGAGAATGGTGCCAAAATTTGATTTGAGTGCCGTGTCGTGTCGCGGTCAAAGATAATATTTATAATATCCTAATTAACTCAAACTAATAGCTAGTGGCAACAAAAGTTGTGAGTGCGCAAGGAGTCGGTTCTTTCTAAGATGAAGAACGTGGTAGAATCGATCAATACAGAGGTGCGGAATCCCTCGGCATCGTCAGAGAGTAATCGACAACGATATCAACGATTATGTTGTTCATTCTCATTGCATAATCTGAAAATACAAAAGTTCCTGATGAGAATCGAACAGAGCTTCGCTACACAAACTGGCAAAAGGTTCTATACAATGACCCCTACACATCTATTTATTGGCGGTCAGGGAGAGGCGATGTCATCCGGTCGGAGGGTCATCCGATCGGATGGCCATCCGTCTGGATGACCCAAGTCATCCGACCGGATGTGTTTACAAAATCACGTCCCGTCTCCCGTTTCGTCTAGATACAAAATAACATACATTTACAACTGTACAACGACACATGCAGGACAAAATACATAGACTCAATACAGACGGAAGCCACAGAAATATTGCACTAACAAACTCCCCCTTCGATGTATCTGTAGTCGTCCTTCCAGTATAATCTTTATTGCGTCTTCCTACTGCACCTGCTAGCTCTTGGTTTCTCTCTCCGTTTCTCTGCCTTTTCAGCTAACATTTTTCGCCTCAGAGGCCTTCCAATTTCATTCCAATATTTCCTGTACTCTGGATCTCCATCTCACTTTCTATCCCATCTTGGTATCTTGTTCTCCTTAGAATTTATTGGCGTTTGATCGGTTGGAGGAGGCCTTTCAAATTTTCTTCGACCAAGAACCGCTGCTCTTTCTCTTATCTTCTTAAACTTCTCGCTTCTCTTCGCTTTCTTCAAGAACTCTTCCAATTCAATATCTCTAAAATTTGTCTCCCAGTACCTTCCAGAGTTTATATCCTTCGCAAAGCATAAGTTTACCATTTTCTGATATTGTTGCGCTTGAGCTCTGTCTGGCAAATCATATACAATCTTGTTGAAGAATAAGCAGTTGATATCCTTCTTCGAGTATTTTACCAGCCACATAGGATCTAACACATTAATCCTCCTGGTTTCTCCTGTTATCTTATCAAAAAGTGAGATTACTGCTTCTGCTGTGCTCTACCAACCTTGAAAGTCTTCGTGAAAGTCTTGTTCCATTGCACGTAGCGGCATATTCTTTAAACATCTTGGAGGTTTTATCTTCAGAGTAATATCTTTCTCACCTGTCACTTGATCAATCTTTACAACTTGTTTTGGAAAATGAGGCTTCCAGTCAGGAAATTTGTTCTTTGTTTGAAGCTTGATGTAGTTCCACAATTTCTGATCATGCATCTTCACATCTAGACCATAGCAGAACTGTTTGATGTTCTTTGTTTGCACGAGCTCCTCCACATCCCACCATGGGAATGTTTTGATATCAAACAAGAACTCAAAGTACTGAACCCCATGCTCCCTTCTGATTGCATAAACCTGAAGGTCTTCAAGATAACCCCAAGAAAGAATATCATCCAGAGATTTATCAGGATGATCCGTGAAATACTGGAGTGGCCTTTTATACTTCCTCTCCTTGGTCATTACCTTGAACCATTTTTTTTTACCTTCTAACAACTCTTCTTGTGGAACAACCTCAGGAATACCTTCAGTACTTATTCTTTCCACCACTTTCCTCCTAACTTCATCTTAATTATGTGTCTTGAACATTTCAGCAAAGGTAGGAAACGTATCATCAACACCCGAATAGTGAAAGGGTGTGTCTTCATCAGATATATCAGATCCTTCCTCAATAATCACATCCTTAAAGTTATCAGCTTCGTTGGAAAAATTCAACGTATATTCTCTTTCGATGTAGGATCGTTGTTTGACCCGAACGAGTCGTTCAGAAGAGCTTTATATCCGAATCAAAGGCGGAATCAATGAAACGGACGTGGAAACAGCTTGATACTCTTTAATATGTCACTATGATTGATTTGACAATGATTACAACCTGAACAAATTTTGGCAGCACTTCGTTACAAGTTCTGGATCCGTGCCAAATGAAATAGACAAGTGCTCTATATATAGTGTGGAGGTTTCGCTTGAAATGGACCAAGACACATTCAAGCGAAATCTATTGATTCTGATTTCGCTTGAAATGTCACTTGTCAGTTCCAAGCTGAATCACCACCTATTTCACTAAAATCAGTTTCTCGCACTGGTTATCCTATCCTATCCCATTACATGATACAAGATGAAGTCAATAGACATAGTACACTAACAGACTCCCCCTTGGATATTGACGAAGTCTTCAGTGTCGAGTCTTTATCATGACACAACTTCAGTCTTGATCAGTCTTCATGCTCTTTCCAAATTGTCTAACACTGTAAGCATCCATCAATCTTTCCTCAAGTCTTTAATCTGTATACCAGGATCTACTTCTGGCTCTTATCATCAACAGATTCTTCAGGCTCCCCCTTTCGTCAAGCTTCCGTGCTTTAGGGATCGACACCTTGTTATCCGGTTACAAGCTCCCCCTTGCTTTGAGCTCGTCTTCAGACTCGCCCTTAGACTTAGCTTCCGGGATCGTAGTCTGGACTCTTACCTGCAATAACTCTTCCATTTATAAGTAAATGCATTTCAAATTTCAGCTATCCAGGAATTGTAACCTGGCTTACTCAATCTTTCTAAACTAACACATCTTATGAATATTTGCAGTTTCAGAATCGAAAACTGACTCTTTAATAATATAAGCAACCAAATCCCCCACAGTTAATCATCCAAGTCCAAACTAATGACCTTGGAGATATCACAAACTGTTTTTGATTTTTTTTTTTAAAAATTCAAGCTTCAAATCAATGAACTTGTTTTATTTTCAGAAACACAATCAGCTTACTTAGATTTTGACACTCAGCATCTTAGACATCAGTTGTCGAAAATAAAGCAGAATCAAAAATCTTTTTGTATTTTTCTGAAAATATAAAGCAGTAAGGAAATTTGTACAAACATATTTACAGACAATATTTTTGTTTGAGTATGCGTTAGAGGATCATATCAGTTTCTGACAAGCCACAAGTACCGTTGAGCTTAGTTACACATTAAGAATTAAACAATTCACTTAGATTGTTGATATACTGATCCACTTAAATTTTCACACAAATTTCAACTGATTCAGGATACGAATTAGGTGTCTTAAGAACTTAAACTCATTCATGTGTCCCACCTCTTGAATATACTCCCGTATCCAGATCCCAATATTCAGTCTTACAGGTGAGTATACCTAGATGATATCTGTAAGGGAATAAATTAAGTAATAGTACGAGACCGTGAGAGCTCAGGTCAGAACTACCGTTCAGCAGAGAGATGACGGTTCGAATTTAGGTTTGTCCCCTTTAGAGGATCTTTTCTTCAACAGCAATAATTATCAATTTTATTGTTTCATCATTTTTGCTGAGGGCGTTTGCTATATTTCAAGCATGCAGAAAGTATTATTCGGGGACTAGGTCAGAACTTCCATTCAGCAGAAGTCCCGGAATAATACCCCAGATATCACTAAGCATAAAGACCTAGTATCTCAGAAAGAGGGGTCCTTCAAACGAGATTTCAGGGGTTACCTATATATCCAATTAGTGTTCCCCACGAAATAAGCAAGTTTGAATTTAGATTTATATCCCGAAAAAAGTTTACTAAATGTATAAAACCTATCGCCATATCATCAGTGAGACTGTTTAATGCTATGTAATCATTACATTTCTTTAGTATACTGTAACTGTCTACTGATGTACTATCATTTCCTCTTTTTACGCAAAAACTCAATTTTTGAATTTTATCATGTTTTTGGCTTTTTTAAATTTTCTAATGTTTTTGGATTTTCTGACAATTTTTCTCCCCCTAAAATGCAAAATCATTTAAAGAAAATTTGACAACCAATACTGATAGCTTTGTCTCGCCATCCATTTTCTGCTTAAGTACCAACAATTACCCCCATGATTTACAACCCATTGATTTTCGACAGTTTGAAAACCGTTTTTCAATCTTGTGAAAGTAATCATGTTTGTTCCGCCGTGAGGGTTTCGGCATATTCAATCAACACATATTTTTGTAATTTTCTATTTTTGACAAAAATTAAAAACAAACATATTTTTGTTTTTCAAAATTTTCAATTTTTAGGGTTTTGAAATATTGTTTATTTATTTACAGAAAACAAACAAACTCCCTGTTCAATCAAACCAGGGTTCAGCAGCCTCCTCTTCTCGTTGTGCCAGGCTGCTCCAACTTCCATTCTCACAATCTTTGGTTTTGTTGAGCACTTGCACATTCAGACTATTTGATTACTTGAACAATTTAGCCCAGGCCTGCTTGACCGTAGGCATTTCAACACAACAAACTTCATTCAATGCCGGAAAGTCTTTGTCATCTTTCACAAAGACCTTATCAACTTTGACTTCAACTTTTTCATCTTTTACAAAAGTCATCGGTTTCTTAGCACTCCATGTTTGACCTTTAGGAGTACCTCGTTTGTAAAACTGTGATTCTTTTTGAACATTTTGTTTTTGAACAACAACTTTTGGTTTCCAAAACTCATTTGGTTTTGTCATACCAACTGATGTTTTCCAACTTTGTGTTGTTCTAACTCTGGGTGTGTGAGAATTCCAGGTCTGTCTTGAATCGAACCTGTTCAGATTTGATTTCCAAGTTTGGTTCGAAACAAACTTGTTTGTGTTATACCTCCAAGTTTGTTTTGAATCAAATCTAGTTGACCTGTTTTTCACATCCTCAGATTTCTGTTTCTCAACATTTTCAGACTTCTTTTTGTCAACATCCACAGGTTTCAGATTCGGACACTTTCGTGCAAGATGTCCTATCTGATCACACTTGAAACATGTTCTCTTGGACACATCTTTGACCTGTGGTTGTTGCTTTTTCTTTTGAGCTAAGAACTCATCATTAGACTTTCATCCAATTTTAAGTTCTTTCTCTTCTGCTAAACTGTTTCCTTGAACAAAGTTCATTTTAGCCTGAAAATTTTGTGTTTCATTTTTATTCCAACGTTGTTTCTTCTTATAACCCAACCCAGCCTTCATGTTTTTCTTTTTAAAACCAGGTTTGTTATAAAAATTTTTGTGACCTTTACCAACAAGTTTTGAAATTTCAGACTTTTCAATTTCAACCATCTTGAAAACTTTGTCAACCTTTTCTGAAATCACATTCTGAATCGGGAATACAACATCTAAGAACAATTTGTCCGATCCAATCATGGTATAAACCAATCCTTTTGAATCATCATTCAAATTTTTCCCAGATTTTGTGTTTTTCAGATATCCATCATGAAAATTTCCTACATTTTCATCCTGTGATTCAGACTTACCTGTATCACCCGACTCTTCTTTCAACACACTTTCAACGACTTTACCTACCACCTCTGAATCATAAGAATCATCAGATTTGGATGAGATTATATCAATGTTGTCTGGCAATTGATCTACCATGTTGAAAGCTTTTTCGACCTTTTCCTCATCATAAAACACAAACTTTTCCGGTGGTGGAACTTGATGAAACTCTGAGCCAATACCTTTCGTGTTTTGCTCAGAATCTTTCCCATCCGGTTTTATGTTGAAAATACGCTCAAGCACATATGACGACGCGTGATAACTTTTTAATTTGTTGTTATCGTGTTCTAAATCAGCAATCTTACGCTTAAGTTTAGCAACATCTTCAATATAAGAATTTACAACTTGTTGTTTTATTTCATACATTCGTTTTAGTTCATTTGATGTTTCAGAACAATATTTCAATCTTGATTGAACAAGTTTTATTTCACTTTTTACTTTTCCATATGATTCTTTTGTAATGTGATAAGCCAATTTTATTGAATCATACTCCTTTTTCATTTCTTGGCAAATATTTTCTTTTTGAAAACATTCTTCTGTTATTTTAGAAACATTTTTTTTTTCAAAACTTCATTCTCTTTTTCTAATTTTTTATATTTTTCTGAAAGCGTTTCATTATTTTCTTTTAAAACCTTTTCATTTTCAAACATTTCTTTACATTTACTTTTAAAAACTTCTTCGATTTTAGTAAACTCAAGATCTCTTGTTCTGAATCTTTCGTCTATTTCAGTACAAGCACTGCACGTTTCCATGCATTTCTTGCACTGTTCAACAACTTTTAGGATCTCAGAATCTGAAATTACCTCAGTGATTGGCACTTGGGTGTTTTCTGTTGTATCTGTCTGATCAGCATCTTCTTTCTTTTCTTCAACACCAACTTCGTCACCAACAACAACTGTTGAACTCTTAATCTTCACCTCTATCGAACTTTCCTTCTTCTTCTTGGCTTTTTCAACTTGTTGTTCTTCAGCAACAACTTTCACAACCTCTTCATTCACCACCACTTCTTCTTTCACTTCTTCAACAATCTTCACATCTTCTTCTTTAGCTGTTTCTGCTTTAACCTCTTCAACAGCTTTCTTCAGATTGTTTACCATCTCTTCAACATTCTTCTTCATTCGTTCTTCATTCCTCTTCCTCGGCTTTGTTGTCATAGCATCTCTAATGATTTTATCCAGCCTTTTTACATATGTTTTGTCTTTTGCAACATTTGAGTAATATTCGCCGGATCGAGGAATAACAAGGAGAACATCATCATGAACTATGTCACTTCTTGGAACAACCAATTCACCATGTTTGTTGACAAAACAGTCTTGTATCTTATCCCATCTTTTGTTCTCCACTGCATTTTCATACTCTTCCTGCATTTTCTCCATTCTACACCCCACAATGAATCTTTCTCTTTCAGTCTTCTCTTTCAAAATCTCTTCTCGAGTTTTCTCTTTTACTTCAGCAACAACGTTTTCTTCATTGTTTTCATCTTTAATTTCTGCAACAAAAACATAATGTTGACTTTTTGATGAACTTCTACCATGAGCTGTAACTATATTTTCCAAACGATCTTCTTCTGGACAGATCTGGCTCCAATCAAATCCTTCATCATGATGGATGACAACACAAGCTCTAGATTTCTCTCTGCGTTTATCTTCAATCATTTTCGGCTCTTCTTTGCTTCGGTGGTAAATCGCCTTTCGGTAGTAATCATCATTGAACGGATGTTCATTTCCATCAACTGCAGAATTAGTGCATTCCCTCTTGAAATGACCTTTCTGCTTACATTTGAAGCAAGTCACTTTGGATTTATCAAATCCAAGCTTCGTTGACGGACCACCCAATTATTGATTCCCGGTAATCTCCATGTATCTTTGAGCTCTGCGAATACAACTTGCTAAACACCAACGAATGTCTATGAGCTCCATTTCTTCCGGATCAATCTGGTCGTAGTCTTCTTTGGTCAATTCGGAGTTTCCAATTTTACCAGCTACAAGACCTTCATATGATTCCAGAATAGATGCAAGGAAACTCATTTGCTGCTTAGCTGCATCGATACTCATTGAAGGAGAATTCTTCAGTTTGAGAGCTATGTTGCACAGAATTTCCTCAGTTTCATCAGAACTTGATTTTGAAGATGAATGATATCCAGAATGGTAACTTGATGAGGTTGTTTGTGGTTCTTTCATCTTTTCACCACTGAATGCTGTCTTTGGTGAATTAGCAACTTTCTCCGAAGGTACATTTCCTTTGTAGTACAGATCAACATTCTGATGATGCGATGAACCACTCATCTTGTTTTGCTTTTGTAGCTCCAGATCATGACTCTCAATCTTTTCTAACAACGCATCAAGAGAAATTGTATTAAATTTATCATCATTTTTCAAGATAAAAACAAACGTTTGCCACTGATCAGCTCGTGGTAACGCTTCAATTACTTTATCAACAACTTCTTCTCTAGTTTTCACAATTTTAAATCTTTCTAGTTCAATCTTTAAATGGCAAAACCTCTCAATCATTTGCCTCACTGTCTCTCCTTTTAAACTATCAAATAGATCAAATTCTTTTTTTAATAACACGATTTTGTTTTTCTAAATTTGTTTACCCCCCTTAGCTTTTTCCTTCAAAGCTTTCCACACAGATTGCGATGACCCATCATGTATTAATAATGAAAAAATGTCATCTCGAACTGATTGCTGAATCAAAGCAATCATCTTCTGTTCGTATGAAAATTTCTTTTTGTCTTCCTCTGAAAAATCTTTAAACAGAATTTCTTCTCCTTTGTCATTTGTTGGGTTAGCATATCCAAACTTCAAACAAAACCAACTCTCATGTGTATATGCCTTCATCCAATTGACAAATCGCTCCTTCCACCAAACATAATCTTCAATGTTATCCAACTTCGGAGGTTTTGAATAGGTTCCATAAAAGTTGTCATGTTTGATGTTGTCTTTGATCGTTTTAGTTATCGCTTTAGGTGTAACCTCTGAAGCATCCATTGTATCCGAGGTAAATGCATTGTAAAACGTGTTGAAAAACTCTTCAGCCATGATGTAAACCTGAACACAATCAAACAAACATAATCAGAATCAATAATATCAAATATTCCAAAAAAGACTGACACTCGGTTGTCGTGAAATGATTTCGACACAAAATTCCGCTTTTCAAGTGAAATATTGATTTCAAGCGAAATCACTTGTATAACTCTTTCAAGAGAAATCAGTTGTTCAAGCTGAATATCAGCTTTCAAGCGAAATCACTTGTTGAACTTTCAAGCGAAATAAGACTTTCAAGCGAAATCAGGACTTTCAAACAGAATCTTCAAGCGAAATAGTAGATTCAAGCGAAATCTCATGCAATTCTCAAGCGAAATGAAGATTTGAAGCGAAATCAACCAGACTCTTCAAGCGAAAACAAAATTTTCGTTCAAGAGGAATCTCATTTTTGGTCCAATTTTGTCATTTTTACTTCGAATTTTGATCTGAAACTCTCAAGGGTTTGTTAATACACTGTTTCGCAAGTTCTGTGAAAAATTCAATCCATTTTGACCATGAAATATTGTCCAATTTGAAAAAGAAGGTGTAGAAGTTAGAAAATAGATGATATCAAGCTAAACTCTTCTTCTTGAGCAATGATACCACTTATAGGATCGTTGTTTGACCCGAACGAGTCGTTCAGAAGAGCTTTATATCTGAATCAAAGGCGGAATCAATGAAACGGACGTGGAAACAGCTTGATACTCTTTAATATGCCACTATGATTGATTTAACAATGATTACAACCTGAACAAATTTTGGCAGCACTTTGTTACAAGTTCTGGATCCGTGCCAAATGAAATAGACAAGTGCTCTATATATAGTGTGGAGGTTTCGCTTGAAATTGACCAAGACACATTCAAGCGAAATCTATTGATTCTGATTTCGCTTGAAATGTCACTTGTCAGTTTCAAGCGGAATCACCACCTATTTCACTAAAATCAGTTTCTCGCACTGGTTATCCTATCCTATCCCATTACATGATACAAGACGAAGTCAATAGACATAGTGCACTAACAATCGACTCTGACGTCCTAGGCTCCTCTAACTCCCCCCTCAAATGATGAATGCAAGTAAATAACTTTGGGTTGAGTAAGGATTACCTGATCACCCGCATGTTGTTTTCTAGAAGACGAAGCCTCATGCTATTGATCTTCCTGTTGTTCATTCAACTGGTCATTCAGGAAGTCATTAAGAGTATACTGAGTAGTCGGCTTCACAACTAATAATCCCATTGCCCCATGATCTTCATCATCATCATCTTTATCATTGTTGGGATCATAGTTATCGATGTCATCAAACAACTGCTCTAACTCTTCATCTTTCAACTTTTCGTCTTCTTCTTTATGACGTTTCTCGATGATCTTACGTCTATCAAGCTTAATCTCTTCAGGTGTAACATCAATCACGTCACCAACAGCTATCATAGCAAGTGGATTAGAATCTATAGTACCTTCAGCTTCAGGTTGATCTTGTTAGCTATAAGACCCAAGAATTTCTTCATTATCAATCACAACACTTTTCTTCTTCTGAGTTGCTTCTTCAGCCAACTCCTTTTCTCTTTCAGCTCTTCTTGCCTTGACCCTTTGAATTTCTAACTCATTATACACAGCTTGAATGTTGAATCCAAGCTTGTGTTCCATCACAGTGTACAGCATGTTCAACTGTTCATCTGTCACAGCTTTATCTGCCCTTAAGGCTTCAATCTCTTGCCTTAGAACTTTGTTCTCATTTGACGAAGATTCATGCAGCTTGCCGATCATTTGATGCAGTGTCTTGTTAGTTTCACCCATCAGCTCATACTTTTCGTTTACTTCATCAAACTCAGCAGTGATTCTGTCAATGACTTTGGCTTGATCTTCATAATCATCAGTCAACTCATCAATTCTATCAGCATGATCATTCACCGGTTTCTTTAATTCAGCATTCTCTGCTTTCATTTTCTCAAGCTTTTCCTTCAATTCATCACGTTCAGCTTCTGCTTTCGCCTTTGCTTTTTCTAGCAAGCTCACTTTCTTTGTCAACACATTGATCTTTCCATCATTAAACATATCATAGTCACCTTGTGGAAGATCAACTGGAAATTCAACATGAACCTTTAGAAATCCATCAAATGAACTTGAAGAAGTATCTTTCTTTGGTTGTGACGGATCTACAGGATCATCTTGAATGTGAATAGTTGGATTGACTGGAGATGCAGGTGGCATAGACTTTCTTTTACCCATATACCGAACTTCTTCTTCTTCAACATTCTTCTCAACCTTTTCATACTCTGTATTTTCAGGTGCTTTCTTTTCAACTTTAGGGACTTGAACTTCAGGAATTTCAACATTCTGAACTTTCTCAACCTTTGGACCCTTTGTTGTATCAACCTCTGGAGCTTGAACACTTTCAACTTCAGGCATTTGAACTTCAGGAACTTGAACTTCAGGGACTGATAATGAACCCTTTTTAGCTCTAACACTTCTGGGTACCACTCCTGATGGATTAGCTTTACGCTTTCTCCTGAGTTTCTTCTTTTCCTCAGGTGTTGGAATATAAGTTGAATCTTCCTCATCTGATCCTTTATTTTTCTTTTGAGGCTTTAACTTTAACTTTATCTTTCCAACGCCCAACTTTGATGTATCATATTCAGGTTCTGTCTCACTTGAATCTATGTGCACAACTCCTTCAACTTCTTTTTCTTTTAAACTTTCAGCTTCAACATTCTTTGCAGAAGTTTCAGCTTCCTTTGCAGCTTCTTTTGCAGCTTTAACATCCTCACTTTGCTTTACGAAATCATCAAGTGTCATTTTCATTAAATCAACACCTTGCTGAATTAGATCCGTTGGATTAAGCACAGGTTCATCTACAAGCCTTTGTGGAGACTTCTTCTTTGCTGGCTCTGCAAAACAAACATCAACACTTATTAGTATGATATATCAAAGAATAATCTATCAACCTTTCATGTGATTCCTGCTTTCCAATTTTACCCTTAATAACAATCTTCGGAGCAACCACTTTGGGTGAAACCTTTTGGAGTCCTTTTCCTTTTCCCATCTTTCTCGTACCAAAGCCTCAATCTCTTTTCCATCATTCCACTCAAGCTATCCATTTCATCCTCGGAATTACTATTTTCATGTCGCCAGTGATCATTTTTAGGTGCCACGTAGTTCGGATTCTTAATCTTTCCTATCATTCCTTTAACTCTAGGTTCTTGATCAGCCGCCAGTCCCTTATATTTGTTTAACCTATTCAAGGTTTCACTGCTCATGTGATTCAACTTAAGCTCGTCAGCTGGATCCTTTGGAAGATTAGGTATTTGATCATCCAATAACATCTGAACAAACCTCGGGTACATAATGTATTTCTCACCTTTCACATTATCCACCATGTGATTAAATAACACCTGTGAGATGTTGTAAGGCATGTTGAGTACCAAACATGTGATAATGTTCATTATATTATTTGATGTCTCGTCATAAGCTCCTTTCCTGTGAGAGAGTGCATGTACAACGCAATGCACCAAAAACTTTTAAGGTCTACATAATCTGGACTTAATGTAACCCTTATCATTTATAGTTCCTGCATACCCCATCCTGAACCAAAATCCTTTGCTTAAACGTTCGGGAATAATGATTGGATCGTCATCACTATCTTTCAAATCCAATACCCTTCTCACGTCTGCCACTGTAAACTTAACTTCTACATCTATGTCCTAATCATTCTCATCTTTCATTCTTACTGCCAAATTTATTTTCTTTTCTTCTTCGTCGTACCTCATAGACTTCCAAAACATCCTAACATGTGACTCATAGCATTAATGTTTTTCCGTCAAAGCCTTAGCAATTCTACTTTCTTTAAAAAATGGAATGATTTCTTTAAACGACTCCATATTGGGATAGTTTTCATCCAATATACAGTAAATGTTGTGATTTGCGTGCCAATCAGTTGCTCTTGCCTGCAAAAATATCAACGTTAGAATCTGCACACATATCGAGACATAATTGTGAAAAGTTGAAAATTTTAAAAAATCTCAAAATTTTTCTAACACCTTAACACTATAACACTCTATACAGTACTGATGGATCGGATGGCCATCCGATCAGATGGTCATCCGATCGAATGATCATTCGTTCAAAACAGTTTATTAAAAATCTCTAAACATGTGTACTTGGATCGGATGGCCATCTGATTGGATGATGATTCATTAGAAACACTTAAGAACAATTAGAATGATTCACTCATGAGAATGCATTTGGATCGGCTGGCCCTCCGATCGGATTGTCATTCGTTCCAAATATGATGAACAGATAAGCACAGACAAACAATTGAGTGTGTTTTGGATCGGATGGCCCTCCGATCGGATGGTCATCCGATCGGATTGCCATTCGATTGAAAACATCAACATCCGTAACAGATGAGCATGAACATTTATGCAATATGATTAACATTTTGAACAATTTATGACATATACACAAGCAAACACTTAGAATAATATTCAAACAATAATGTGTCATGGATCGGATGGCCCTCCGATCGGATGGCCATCCGATCGGATTGCCTTCGATCCAAGTGACCACGAAGAATAGTTTGAATACAAACATCAACATCAAAAAAAAATTTCTATCTCTTAAAGAAATGGCCGATTAACAAAACCCTATGTTCGTATTTTCTCATAACTTAATGGATTGGGTTTAATTTGGCATTTTGTATCTCGGCAGCCGACACCTCTAAATCAATCTAACTTCAAATCTAAGGTGTTATCAGTGACATTGGAGCGGTAAACCTATAGATCTAAGGCCAATGAACACTAATCTAAGTTCAAATCTTACAAACAAGGCCTAAACAATCTTAGATATAAGGATCTCTATGAACAGCCTCTGACAATACATTCAAACATCAAATTCATCAAATTTAACGGTGAAAATTATGAAATCTTACCTTTCCCATAGTGAGTGATCTGTGTAGAAACAGTCCTATGAACTTGAAAAAGCAAGAATGTGATCAAATCTCTTGATCAGTTTAGAGAGTTTGTGAGAGTGACGAAAGGTTATTCGATCGAATGACTTTGACTGTTTGTTGGCCCTCTTATATACTGTTGACCACCACCCGGATGGTCATCCGATCAGAGGGTCTTTCGATCAGATCGCCATTCGATCCAAACCATTTTAAAAAAGTTTTAACTTTTTTAATTTTTCTCAATTTTTATCTGTTTTGGTCAGTTTTTAGATATCCACTCAAGTACCTAGGTCCAAATTAATGACCCTAGTTACTCAATTCACCTACCAAGTCCAAGTTAATGACCTTGGATGGCCCGAAACGAACTAACTGACATTTTTCTCAAACTACTTCAACACTTTTTCTAAAAATTGTACAAGTGTCAACTTAATGAACTTTTTATACGTTGAAATTCTCAAACATTCAAGATTAGCTCCCAACCCAGTTGTTCAGCCCAGAAACTTCCTGCTTTACTTCACTTCTGAGATTCTAGAGATCAGCTTTCCTCCTTGGTTTTCAAAAACTAAAGCAGAAGATAAAATCTTTTTGGGATTTTAAGAAAGTTTATGCTAAAACATACTAAAATACTTTTTGGTTTTAAGCTAAACTGAAATGAAATGCAGTAAAGTAAGCAATAAACTATTTACAAACACATTTGTGTGAGTCATGTTAGAGGATCATATCAGCTGCCGACTAATTATAGGTACCATTGAGCTTAATTTCACACTAAGTTTTTAATAGTTCACCTAGATTGTCTATATACTGATCCTTTTAAATTCTTACACAGACTTCAACTTATTCAGGATATGATTTAATGTTTTAAGTACTTAACTTATTCGCGTGTCCCACCTCAGAATATACTCTCATATCCAGATCTCTATATTCAGTCTTACAGGTGAACATACTCAAATGATATCTGTAAAGGGTAGTGAGAGGCCATGAGAGCTCAGGTTAGAACTTCCGTTCAGACAAAGAGATGATGGCTCGACTTTCGCTGTGTCCCACTTTGGGATCTTTTCTTCAACATCACATGATTAACATTTTTCAATGTTTATCATTTTTTTATGCTGAGGGGAGGCTTTAGAAATTAAAGCTGTGCAGAGTATTAAACGAGGACTAGGCTATTGCTTTCGCAAAATCAGAATTCCTGGTATAATACCTCAGATATCATCAAGTACATAGACCTAGTATGTCAGAAATAGAAAATCTTTCAAACAAGATTTCAGGGGTTACCTATATATCCGAGAGATGTTCCCCCCGAAATAAGCAAGATGATTTTTTATGTTTATATCCCGAAAAAGTCTACTAAGTGTGTAAAAACCTATCGGCATATCATCAGTGAGACCATTTAACGCTTTAAAACTTTACATTTCTTTAGCATACCGTAACTGTCTAGCTGATGTACTATCATTTCCTCTTTTTACACAAAACTCTTTTTGGGTTTTCTAATGTTTTTGGATTATGAAAATTTTCTATGTTTTTGTGTTTTTGCATTTTTTATTGTTTTTGTATTTTCTGAAATATACCTATCTCCCCCTAAATACGAAAACAACTAAAAAGTCGACAAACCAAAGTAGTCTGCTATTCAACATCCTCTGCAATGGTTTTCTCATCAACGCCAAGTATTTCCTCCCCTAACGACAAAAGCTTCATACCATTCAATTTTAATAGATACTGAAAATGTGATTTATCAAAAGGTTTGGTATGTAAGTCAGCTTTTTGTTCGTCGGCGTGGATTTTATCTATTCGAATCAACTTCTTTTTGAAACAATCTCGGATGAAGTGATGTCAAATTTCTATGTGTTTAGTTTTAGCGTGATCTACCGGATTTTTCGTTATGTTGATTGCAGCCTCATTATCAACAAATATAGGAGAGGTAAGAAATTGCAAACCGTAATCGCGCATCTGTTGTTGGATCCATAGAATCTGTGAGTAGCAGCTGCTGGCTGACACGTACTCTGCTTCACAA
The DNA here is from genome assembly GCA_030545235.1 of Helianthus tuberosus. Taxonomy (NCBI): domain Eukaryota; kingdom Viridiplantae; phylum Streptophyta; class Magnoliopsida; order Asterales; family Asteraceae; genus Helianthus; species Helianthus tuberosus. The sequence goes on along the minus strand of CM060433.1, from coordinate 10,289,511 downwards.
GTCGAAAGAGCAACAGAAGTTTGCTTCTTACACTGCCAAGTGACAAAGCGAGGTCCGAAGAATTGGCATCCTGCAGTTGTTGATTTTGTGTTGATTTTGCGGCAACCAAAATCTGAGTCTGAATATCCTTCGAGCTTGAAGTCACCATCTTTAGGATACCACAACCCCAGGCTTGGAGTTCCTTTCAGGTAGCGTAGAATCCTTTTGATGATAGACATGTGCGAGGCTCTAGGAGTTGACTGATATCGGGTCGCGAGGCATGTCGGGTACATTATATCAGGTCTGGATGTTGTCAAGTACATCAGCGAACCAGTCATTGAGCGGTATAGCGTCTCGTCGACCTTCTCTCCGGTGAGATTGAGCGGTATAGCGTCTCATCGACCTTCTCTCCGGTGAGATCAGGATGGATACAGTGATTCATTGCTAATGGGGTGGACATCGGCACCGTCTCGGACATTCCAAATTTCTCCAGAACGTCGTAAACATATTTCGTTTGATGTATGAAAGTTCCCTCTGGCATCTGATCAACTTGCAGCCCTAGGAAGAACTTCATCTCACCCATTGACGACATCTCGAACTTCTGCTTCATCACTTGTTTGAATTCTTTGCAGAGTTCGTCGTTCGCTGACTCGAAAGTAATGTCATCAACATATATCTGAATGATCAGCAGATGACCAGCGACTTCCTTAGTGAAGAGTGTAGCATCCACCTTTCCTCGGATAAAGCCATTGGCAAGCAAGTGTTGAGAGAGTGTCTCGTACCAGGCTCTCGGGACCTGATGCAAACCATACAATGCTTTGTCCAAGAGGTAGACCTTGTCTTTGTGTATCAGATCGGTAATGCCCGGTGGCTGACCAACGTAGACCTCCTCTTTCACCTTTCCGTAAAGGAACGCCGACTTGACATCTAACTGGTAAACTTTAAAACCCTTCCATGAAGCAAAAGCGAGAAATATTTTGATGGCTTCAAGTTGAGCAACCAGAGCGTAAACTTTAGTGAAGTCTATCCCTTCTTACTGACTAAAACCCTGAACAACGAGTCGAGCTTTGTTTCTGACTACCACTCCTTGATCGTCTCTCTTGCATTTGAACATCCACTTGGTGTTTATCTTTCTGTGTCCATCAGGAAGATCTACAAGTTTCCAAAATCCTAACTTCTCAAATTTACCCAGCTCCTATTGCATCGCATTCACCCACGATTCTTCCGTCAGTGCCTCTTTATAGATTCAAGGTTCAATCTGCGAAATAAAGTAACTGAGTGAGAATTCAGTTTGTAATGGAGCAATTTTAGTATAAAAACATGTAAGGCCATGATCAACTTGGCTTCTTGTTCGAACTCCTGATTGCAGTTCTCCTATTATCAACTCCTCGGGGTGATAGGATAGAGTCCTCGGCATAACTTCACTGGGAATGTTCACCTCGCCTTCTAAATTTGTGACATTCTAGTCCGCAACTTGTTCATCAACATGAACTATCTGGTCTGAAGATTGGATCTGCTCCCCCTCAGATTCTGAATCACCACGATCAATGTTCGGGCTAACCGAGTCAGACTCTAAATTATCATCATTGTCGGTTGTCTGATTTTCTGGAGCAGGCTTTTGTTCCGAAGTAGTCGGAGTTTGCTGAACATTATCATTTTCACCAGCATGACTTAGACCAGCGTCATGATCATTGGAAGTATATTGACCTTTAGAAAACTTTACTGGCAATCGACCCTGGGATGCTTCATAATCCCGAAATATGTCTAAATCATTAAAGTACTCTGGCTCTTCTTCTAAGTCAAATGAATCCCATAAGGCATCATAATTGAATCGCCATGAGTCTGCGGGCTTCTGTGGAGGCATTGTATAACCTTGACGTTCAACATGTCATGCTTCGATGATCCTCCTTGACATTCAACATATTGTGCTTCGATGAAAACTCGTCTAAGTGGACTGGAATACCCCACAAAGATACCTTCCAAACTCTTTGAACCAAACTTTCCATCAGGATCCAGAATGGTGCAGGGAGACCCGAACGGCTCTAGATATTCAAGATTAGGCTTATGTTTGTTGAGGAGCTCAAAACAAGTTTTATTATGCTTCTTCACAGTGAGTACCCAGTTAAGAGTATAGCAAGTGGTAGATACAGCTTATCCCCAAAAGTTGATAGGTAACTTTGAATCATCTAACATTGTTCGTGCAGTTTCGATCAGCATCCTATTCTTTCTTTCTGCAACTCTATTCTGTTGTGGAGTGTATGGCGCGCTGAACTCTTGCAGTATACCTCGTCGATCAAAAAATTCTTCCATTTTGTTGTTTTTGAACTCCGTACCATTATCACTTCGTAGTCTGCATATGCGGGTCTGGTATAGATTTTCTATCTTTCTGAACAACTTCAGCAAACTCTCAAATGTTTCATCTTTTGACTTCAGGAACATCACCCACGAAAATCTTGAATAATAATCAGTAACCACTAGGCAGTAAAGATCTCCAGTAATGTTTTTGACATTCACGGGACCGAAGAGATCCGTGTGAAGTCTTTCAAGTGGTTTCGAGACCAAGTTCACCAATTTTCTGGGATGAGATTTCTAATGTTGCTTTCCCTTCATGCAGCTAATACATTCTCTTTCCAGGTGAAAACTCTTAAGATGAACACCTCTAACCAGATTGTTATGCACCAGATGATTCATCTTAAGAAGGTGAATGTGGCCCATTTTTCGATGCCACAGCACTGACTCCTTTTCGGTAGCTTTCGATACGAAAGACTGAGGGTGACCCGAGGTAGTCGTAGCAACGCTCATGTCCAACACATACAGACCATTTACCCTTGTTGCTCGCATGATGATCCACTCCTCAGGAATAACAAATCCCGGCTTCAGAATCAGACATTCCTTATCAGTAAAGTGAGTTGTGTACATTCTGTCACAAATCTGAGAAATGCTGAGCAAATTGTTCTCCAGATCTGGTATGTAGTTGACTCTTTCAAATGTAACGAAACCATTAGATAACGTGCCCTCCCCGATAATACGTCCTCCTTGGTTTCCCATGAAACCGACATAACCACCATTGAAACCTCTAAAGTCATATAGCAGGGTCTTTCTCCCTGTCATGTGCCTGGACGCTCCGCTATCCATAATCCACTTCGAGATAGATCTTGAGAGCTCCTGCACATTTCAAATTCAATTAGTTAGAAGATGAAGTAACCCAAGCCTCCTTTGACTCGGGTAGCTTGACGTTAATGTGAGTTTTCATTGTGTATAGTGGTGGGAAGTTGTTGTCGTTCATTCAGGCTTTCCTCGGTTCCAACATCAACCTCTTTGTATAGAAAGAATTCATCTTTTTGAGGTTGACCAGATGGTTGAACCTTCTTTGGAACATACTTCTTGCCCGGTGGGGTCGAAGAAGTTTGCTTCTCAAGCTTTTGATAAAAATCCAAAGGTACATTCATCTTAACTGGTTTGGTTGAAGATGATTGTTTTTCAGTATCATAAATCTTTGGTTTTGAATCATTTGATGTCTTTGCCTGAGATTTTGGCTTCCATGTTTGTTGTGGAGAAGCAACCCGTTTGTAAAAATGATCATTTTCCTTTACCGGCAGTTTTACGGGTTCAGATTTGGTTTTATCATTTTCAGATTTTGAAAGCTTCTTCTCAATAAACATAGACGCTTTGCCTTTGACATCATTTTTCTTTTCCGAATTCTCAACAACCATAGACTTAGGTTTCGAGTTGGTACACTTTCGTGCAATGTGTCCAACTTGGTTGCACTTGAAGGAAGTACGGGTGTCAACATCCCGACTTTTCACTTCAGCCTACGGCTGTGAGGCCTTCTTAGCAAAAAATTCTTCATTCGTTTTTGAAAATATTTCCGATTCTTGTTCGGAAGTTGAGCTTGATCTCTTCACAAACACTTTCTTTTCAACAAACTTGTGTTTCTGGAAATTCTTTCTTGGGTAATTCTTACCACCATGATATCCACCCGACCATCTATTTTGATTGTTTTTGTTAAAACGTGGTGGTACAATTGGTTTCTTGTAGTATGATTTATCACGTTCAAAGTTCAAAAACCTTTTGGAACTTTTTAACCCATTAACCTTAGAAACATCAATCTCAACAAGTTTGAAAACCTTCTTCAGTTTATCCACATTCACATTCTCGATTGGAAACTCAGTATCCGAGTACAACTTATCAGATCCGTTCATATTGTACATGACAAGAGTTGGTTCATCACTTAAGTTGTCCTCGGACTTAAGTTTTGGGATGTAGTTATTTAGAAAACATTCATCCTCTTCTGTGGAATCATTGTTTGATTTTAACAGATTCTCAACAACATTTTTCACAACTTCAGATTGAATATTGTCCTCATCAGATTGTGAAGTGAATGTGACATCAACGTTTTCAGGCAAGTTTTCAACATCGGTTTTCTCACTTGTTTAAGATTCGTTAGCCAACCCAAATTTTTTCTTTGTAAAATTGTTGCACATGGGTGGTGGAACATTATGATAAACCACCCCTGTTCCATCTGAGTTAACATCCTCACCAGCTTTGTTCTTCCCAATTGGTTTGGGAACTATGTGCTGAAGAACAAAGCTAGCGGAGTTATAGCTGTTAAGCTTCAGATTTATTCTCTCATTTTCGATCTTAGCTTCTCGGTATTGAAGTTTGAGATTCGCGATCTCATCCATTTGCCGATTTATTAGTTTTTCTTTTGCTTAAAGAACTCCTGATAAATGAGTATTTTCTTTGTGAGTTTTACCGTTACATTCATCTGAATCTTTTACCGATCTTTTTAATTTGTCAAAATTTTCAGAAATTTTTCGGTTTTCAAGAATTAATTTCTCATTTTTCTTTTGAAAGCGTTCAACATCACTTTTATCTTTTTCAATCTTTTCACTTAATTCTTTGATTCTTTCACTTGAAGCTTTAACCAGTTTGTCTCGACTTAGAACTTCTTTATCGATTAAACCCATTTTTTCAACCAGCTCCTGGATTCTTTTGTTTGAGAGATATGTATGTGTGTTGCAGACTTTGCACTCTTTCGTGCAACCTCTGCAAACACTTTTTGTTTGAGCACAATCAGCCTTACCTGATTCGTTTTCCGAACCACTACTACTGACCTTTCCTGATGACTCAGAACTAGAAGCAGACTTGGAATCTACCTCAAGTGGTTTTGCCATTAGAACTTGGTCTGCCATTTTTTTCAGATTCTCGGCTGTCATCTCCTTATCAGTGTTGAAGACCCCTTCGTCCACCTTCTTTGGCTCTAGGGACTTTAACCATCTTTCACGACTCTTCTGTTTGAGTTTTTCTTTCTCGGCTCTCTTTGCATTGTCGATCTTGATCTGTTCTTCAACTGGTGGAATTTCTTTCATGAGAGTTTCGAGATTAATTGTTGATGGATCAATGCAAATGTTGCCCTTTGGATCTAAGTAACATTCACGACCCGGATCCCACCTTTTTGCCTTTTTGTCTTCTTTGTAGGCGTCGTAGATCTTTTTCTTTTGTCTTTGTGCCAAAGACCTTTCTCGATTATATGTGGATTCTGGTGCTGCTGGTTCAGTAATTGCCATAAATGCGTAACCAACTGCATGCTCTTCCGGCAAAAAATCACTCCAATCAAATCCCTCATCATCCTGGATAACCTCCAAAGCTCTAGATTTTTGTTTTGGAGTTTCCTCAATCTGTTTCATCTTTGGTGGCTCCTCACGGTTTCGATGATAAACCGCTTTCCAGTAATAATCATCGTGAAAAGGATTTGCTGTCTCATCAGCTGCAGAGTTTCGACATTTTCGTTTGTAGTGGCCATTCTGCTTGCACATAAAGCAAGTGACTTTCGAATTATCGAAGCCAAGCTTCATTGAAGGACCTCTAATAGAATTTCTCCCGGTAATTTCCATAAACCTTTGTGCTCTGCGAATCACGCTCGCCATGCACCAGCGAATATCGATAAACTCCATCTCCTCTGGATCTATTTGGTCGTAGTCCTCTTTTGTGAGATTGGTGTTCCCAATCTTTCTAGCAACTAGGCTTTCGTACGACTCCAGAATCGATGCTAGGAATACCATCTGCTGCTTTGTTGTTTCTTCGTTGAAATTCTGTGCGTTGTTCAGATTAACAACAATGTTGCACTGGAATACATTCTTTAAAACATTTTGTGGCTGCTGATTGTTCGATGCGGATGAGGAAGATGTATTAAAACCAGTTCCATGGTAACCGCTGTTTGATGAAGAACCGCTGCTGGGCTTTTCTTGTGACACAGCATTTGAACTTTCAGCACTAAAGGCAGTTCTTGGTGAAGTAACTTTGGGAATCATACTACCCCGATAGTATAGATCAACGTTTTATTGATACGGCATGCTGCTCACCTTGTTCATCTTCTTTATCTCTATCTCGTGACCTTCAAGTCTCTCGATCAACCAGTCTACTGTCATCTCTACCATTGGCTTGGTGTTTTTGAGCACTAGACCGAAATATTGTCAGTCTTGCTCATTTGGCAAAGCCTCTAAGATTTTATCAACCATCTCATCTTCGTCTTTTTTGATTCCATATCTGATTAATTCTGCCTTCAGATGACAGAATCTCTCAATCATTTAACGCACACTTTCGTTTTTCAAACATGTAAACAAATCAAATTCCTTTTTCAGCAAACTTTTCTTATTATTCACTATTTCCTCACCCCATGTGCATTTCTTTTCAAGTTTACCCCATAAGTCTTTCGAGTCGTTATAATCAATCAATGATTTGATGTCATGTCGAACTAACTGATGTAGTAGAGCAATACATTTCTGTTCAGCTACGAACTCTTCCTGTTTAGTTTCATCCAGGTTCTCATGATCCTCCCTTGTAGCCTTGTAACCATTTTTCATGCATTTCCAGTTATCGTATGCGAATGCCTTTAACCACCCATCGAACCTCTTCACCCATCTATTAGAATCCTCAATTGCCATTAGCTTTGGGGGTTTGTTGTACGTTCCGTATGCATTATCGATGCTCAGCAAGTCAGAAATCTCCTTGGTAGCAGTCTTTCAGTTTGTGTTGGTATTCGTGTTGGAAGATGTGTCTCCTGTGTTGTAGGCGAAAATATCACCGAAAGGATTCAAGAAGTCGTCTCCCATCTTTAAGATCCTAAAAAATCAAACACTTAGTCAAATTTCAAAAACTTCAAACACTGGATCGGATGGTCATTCGTATGAATTCCTCAAGTGAAATATGAAACAAGTTGTCAAGTAACGAATGGAACAAGTGACGAATGGAAATCGGATGGTCGTCCGTTGATTGAAACTTGAACCTTTAAACCACAATACTTATCCGGTCGGATGGCAATCCGATCGGATGAGTATGACGTCAGCAAGAATGATAGAACAAGAACTATTGCAATCCGATCGGATGGCTATCTGATCGGATGAGTGACATCATCAAGTTCGAAGAACAGTTCATGATTTTGATCAATTTAGACGTGTTTTAGCTCGAATTTTGAATTGAAACTTTGTAGGATTATGCTATAACTGATTGTGAACAGATTGATATCAATTTTAGTTCATTTTGTTCGTAAATTGTGTGTCAATTTTGAGTTTTTCTCAGTTTTAGATGTGAAATTATAGAAAACAAATAGAAATGTAGAAGAAGATCATGAATTGGTCAAAATCTCCGGTGAAATTTGACTAAAAACGGTTGAAAACGGCTGAAATCCTCGTGAAATCGCTGTAGTTATCTTCGATTCGACCTCCTGATGCTCTGATACCACTTGTGAGTGTGCGAGGAGTCGGTTCTTTCTAAGATGAAGAACGTGGTAGAATCGATCAATATAGAGGTGCGGAATCCCTCGGCATAGTCAGAGAGTAATCGACAACGATATCAACGATTATCTTGTTCATGCTCATTGCATAATCTGAAAATACAAAAGTTCCTGACGAGAATCGAACAGAGCTTCGCTGCACAAACTGGCAAAAGGTTCTAAACAATGACCTGTAACACCTCGGAAAATCAGGTCCAATATAATGAAGACACGTGTCGTGGACTTTAAACGTATAATAAATTGATTCCGAGGGACTAAAATTGTCAAACAGTGTAAAGACGTGTGTGGAATGATCAAAAGTGTCAACATGCCTAATTTGTGCCTCTGATTGACCTTACGTGATGTTCGTATTCATTAATGAATAAATTATCGGACATTGAAAGTCGTTTGCGCTTAAATTTAAAACTTTGCAAAGTATAGGGGTTAAAAGTGTCAACAGGTTAAAAGTTACCTCTGAGTGACCTTTTAACAATCCCAAAAGCATTGTAACATTTGTATATTTTGCTCTCAAGAACATTGGATAGTGATTTCATGAAGTTTCGAAGAAAACAAGACTTTTCGGGTGATCTTACAACTAACCGAGTACTTAAGGGAGTTAATATATGACCCAAGGCCCTTAATAGTTAACTATGGGGGTCATAAGTGCAATAAATGGAAGTTATTTAGATTGAAAATGGACCAGGGACTGAAACTGCAATAAACAAAAGATGTTAACCATTTGAGGAGAGTTTCGCGGGGCGCGTAGACATTCTCTGAAGTCTAGCGGCCCGCGACACAGGTGTCAGCGACAAAAGAACTGCATAGCTGCAGGTTCAACCAGTTCCACCGCCTTTGCATGCAAATTTTCGATACCAGGGACTGAGCAAATGGTTTTTCATGCACTAGGGACACCTGGGAACATCTGAAAGAAACATAGGGACATATGGATTGATCTTGGAGACTCAAAATTCCTATATAAGGCACTTGTTCTTCACTTGTTCATTTGCACATTTGAAATTTTACTTCACAACTCTCTATCTTAAGCCTCCTGGAGCTTAAGGAAGCTTTCTCAAGTTTCAAATTCGTGCTAAGGACCATAGTAAGTGTTCTTAACTTCCTAAGTTTAAGTTTTATTAGCTTAATGACCGAAAGTCAAAGTTATCATAATTAAGCTTTGACTTTGTAATTAATCACAAACGGTCTAGACATTATTTGAATTAAAAGTGGCTATATGTTGGTAATTATGTAGGTGTTTAACCCTTAAAAGGGCACCTCCTAATTATCACGTTAACTCAGTCTAATGTCGGGTCAAACTTCTTAATAAAAAGTCAATAGGATCAGTTTTTACAAATTAATTCATAACTGATAATGCAGAGGTTATGGAACATGTTTTAACACTAAAATAACTTGGTAAATAAAATAAGAACATGTTTAGGCATGTTCAACCCGACAATTCTGAGTTTAGGCTCGGTTCGCAACCGAAAGTCGCAAAAGTAGACTTTTACTTTGACTTTCAGTTCTGACCCGATTTAGCTTAGTTTAGATATGCTTTAGGGTTCCTTTAGGACCATAGTACATGTTAGTATAACCCTCTGAGATTATACTATATGGTTCCTTAAAATATGATTCATATGCATGTTTCCGTTAAATGCATAATTGTTGACCATTATGCCCTTTTGATATAAAAACAAGCTTTTAGAAAATATAAGAGGACAAAACCTTTATTACTGATTTATAAGCATGTCTTAAAAAATTTGACACCAGTTCATGGTATAAAATAGAAGTTATGCAAGATATCGTAAATTGAAAGCTTTTTATTAATTAAATGACAATTTCAATATAAATCATATTCAAACTCAGTTTTTGTCACCAAACTTTATACCTACTATTAAGATATAATATTTAGTGATTTTTGGAATTTTTTTCCAAATTTTAAGTTGATTATATTATAGAGTTTTAATGTAAATTCGGTATTGACAAAATTGCCCTTTTACTTGATAAAATGAGTTTTACATAACATTTTGATACCAAACCTTTTCCTACTGATTCCATATGTTAAATAAAATATTTTAAGCTTTAGAAACTGATCAAAATCTCAGATTTCCTCAAATAACCCGAAAATCGTCAAATACCGACTTTTACGCTTTTTAAACGCATAGTATGGGTTAAAACTATATTTGACACCTAAGACTCATTACCTACTGATATTATAAGCAAATTTTTATACTTTAACAGTAAGTAAAAGTTTTGAACTTGGATTTCCAAATTTAACCCTAAAAGCATATGTGAAATGACCAAAATGCCCCTACGGTACATAGTTTGGACATAAATGATAAAATTCACATATATATGATAACTTACTGATATAACTTGTTAAAATAAATATTTTTACTAATTATTTTAGACCAGAACCTCAGATTACTATTTAACCTCTTTTATAAGCTTTAAAGTGACCAAAATACCCCTACGGGGCTTAAATTGATTTTAAATCCGTTTTGGGCATAATGGAAGGTGTCCTACTGATATCATAACATATTTAAAGCATATTAACTTGTGGAACATGTACATGACTCATTTGGTTACCCGTTAGGCATTTTTAGCGTTCGGTACGGTTTAGGTAACTAGTTTGCATAAATTAACCGAAACGGGTCGAACCTTATCATTTTTACTTCAAAATACAGAATGTATTTAGTTTACCCATTTTATACAAGTCCTTATACTTGTTAGGTCTAAATCACATTTTATTCCGGTCTTCGCTTAATCTTGCGTTTTGAACCGTATACCTTTCTTTAAAACTAACTGGTCTAAGTTATAACTTAATTAAGACCCCTTAGGAATCAAATAGGTTATTAAAACCTTGGTTCCAGATTAGGAGCCCGGTAAAAGCTACTTGCACTTGCTAATTTGACATACGGCTGGGATTAAAATTTTATTTTAGCTCAGATAAATACTTTTAACTTATTTTCCGTTATACGGGCTTGGGATATGGTATTATAATAATACCGCTTGGTCGGGTATTGAATGTTTAATCGATTAGTGGTTAAGCTATTGAAATAACCCGTTTTAATCCGTCTTGTTTGATGCAATGCCTTTGGGGTTTTCATGACCATGTCCTGGATATCCTCGGCTCATTTATTATAAATGGCCACGGCTTAAGCACGGGGTGTAGGCATACACATGACAGTTGCGTATTTATAAACGGTATCTCACATCTCTTATGGGCATATACTTGTGGTGTGTCAATTAATCTAATCCGGCTCTTCTAACCGGGTCCCGAATGGACGACAAACATGTAAAACTGTATACAAGATTATTTAAATAATTGTCCCAAGTTATTAAAGAATTTTGTGCCTTGTGCATTTAAATCAATTTTATAAACACTTTTCAAAAAGAGTCAGTTAATTGTATTTACCAGTGTAAACTGACGTATTTTCCAAAAAGGTTAAGTGCAGGTACTACGCGAAACGGGATGGCTACTCCTAGTATCAAATAAAGAGTCTTGTAAGCTTTTGATGCTTAAATCTCTTGAACAATATTTCTTTTTATTTTAGAACCGCATGTGGATCCACATACAACCGTTGTGTAATATTTTATGTTACTTTCGAATCGGTTTGTAATATTATTACTTTAGACTTCCGCTGTGCATTGAACTGTGATTATTTGACTATGATGATATCAACTACGTCACGATACTTCCCACCAGGCCCACCGGTAATACGTGGAAATATTGGGGTGTGACAGGTTGGTATCAGAGCCAACATTGAGTGAATTAAACACTATCCTTTTGTATTTAATCTCAATGACATAGTTTGCACATTCCTTGACTTCCGAGTCTAGGCTAATGACTTAGGACTAATCCTAATCTTATTGTTTTCTTTTTGTTGGTTCCTTTTGTTTGTTTTGACAGGATCAAAGAAAATGCCGCCACATATCAGAGGAAGAGGTGGAAGAGGCAAGGCGCCAATAACTGCAAGGAATGACCACGAAGCTGGGCCATCACACAGGCGCACACCATCCGCGTCAATCGGATCGAGTCCTCTCGAAGACTGGAGGACCTACCAAGAGCCTGCGAGACGCTCTGTCTCGCTTAGCTCCTCACCTTCATATCATCACTCATTCGGGCCTCACCAAGACAAAGAGCCCGACCATTCACACCACTCCTACCTCCTGTTGCAGCTTTCGGGTTCTCATCGTGCCTTTCAGGACCTGACCCCATACTTCCAGAGCTGGTTCAATCCGGTAAACCAGGTGCAAGAACCAATGGGTTATAACCCATTGGGACCAGAGGATCATTTTTCCGGTGACCAAGAAATGGATATGGACGAAGATCCGGATCCTGCCGAGCCACCATCTGGGACGCCCATGCATCCAATCGAGATTTCTGACGGATCATTATTTCATGGTTTGCTATATCCGGGCCCATATAGTTTTGCTGAAAGGTGGGCCACATACAACTGGGAATTCACTCCCCCTTTCAACCCACCTCCTCAACAGCAGTAGGATCCCTCTGAGGATTCGCGTTTCCAGGTGGTTACGCCACCGCCACCGCCAGAATAGCAACCGCCTCCAGAACCACCGAGGCGAAGAAGATCAGGTTCACGGATGTCCGTGCGAGGGGGGTTTCACTTCAGCACCCCCCAACACTCCAGTGACCGCCACTACCCGCCACTGTATGAAGACCCGCAAATGGGTGGGCCTTCGAACCCAGTTTCTGAAGTCGACTCTGCGCCAGTCGAACCAGCACTCCAAATGGGTATAACCCATTTGAGCATCAGGCATATTCAGGTTACAACTTCTACAATGCCCCTGCCGTCGACCCATACCTCGAGGCGGCCAACTACAATGCTCTACACCCTGAAGGACCCTTCGCTTCGTACCAAACTGGGTACCTAGCTTATGGGTATCAATACCCACCACCTCCTCAACCTCCGCATCAGCAACCGCTACAGCCACCATAAATCCAACCACCGCAGAAGCAGGAAATCCTTCAAAGGTTGAACCAGGTGGAACGAGAGGTACAGGAGGAGCGTAGAAGCCGCCGGGATCTACTTAAGGGCTTGGCAGATCTGATAAAAGGGAAGAAGAAGAGGGATTATTGAAATTCCTTATTTATTTTGTTTTGTAATTTTAAATTTCAATTAAGTCCCTGTGTGGACATCTATTTATGTATTCAATCACTGTGAGGACTTGTAATTCTTCTTTTAGTCCCTATGTGGACAATGTTATTTCTTTAAATCCCGTTTAGGGCAATTATGTACTTCTCATTATTTAATGGAATGTTTTAATTTAAAATTCATTGGTCATTTATATGTAAGAAAATATTATATAAAAATCAAAATATCATTCCTTTTTAATTAATCTGCAAATATATATTGAAAGAAAATCTTGGAGGTATAACCTAGCCTATATGTCATTTTTTATATGGCCCTGATGGTAAAACCTTTTTTTGGATCCAAATCCTTGTTAACATCTGAAAACATGTTAACTTTCCTGACAGCAGTGATACGATAAAATCACACTTGTTATCCTTATATTGGACTTTTCCAACTCCTTATTCTTATTTTAATTAAAACATCGTTTAGTGATAAAGTGCCTACGGGCCATATTCAATGTCTAAAGAGACAAAAAGACAGTTGTAGTCTACGACTCACTGTCAAGAAAAGGTGATGAACTATGTTCAAGCCTTAATGCCTCGATCCTACAAGATCATGGCTTATAATTTAAACTGTCCTTGTGACTAGGCCTTTTGTGCCACTCTAATATTTTGATGATTTACAACTAAGGATAAATTATAATAAAAATCCTAAATAAATATGACTAACAAATTAACCGATATGGTTTATTGTTACCATGGTTAATGGATCGTCAAAAATGACAATTCCATATTAGACTTCTAAATAAATCATTGTCATCATTTTTTTTATGTAGCAATCAAGCTACATGGCTGAATCAGAAGAAGTTAACAGTCACCCTCGAGAGAATAATGAAACCACCAGAATCAACATAGCTGGTGCAGATTTATAAGTAATGATAGATAATGTCGTCACTCGAGCTATGGACAGGCAGTTCAAGGAATCAAGCGATACTCGTAGTAAGACCTTATCTGTACCTCATTCAAAACCACCCTCCAAGACTCTTGTATCTCATAAGGACGATTCTCATCATTCATCAAATCAAAGAAGTGTTCCATCTAAGCGAATTGTGCTCAATCAGGAGCCACGTGTTAAGACCTGTTCTTACAAATATTTCGTCTCCTACAAGCCTAGAGACTTCACAGGGGAGAAAGGAGCCATTGATTGTATGACTTAGCTCGATGAGATGGATACAGTGGTAGATATTAGTGGTTGTGCTGATCAGGACATTGTGAAGTATGTCTCACAATCATTCAAAGTAGAAGCTCTAGCTTGGTGGAGATCACTAATCCAAGATACGGGGAAGATCCCGTTGTATAACTTGACCTGGGATCAGTTTGTTGCTCTAATCAAGGAAATTTTCTGTCCTCAACATGAAGTTGAGAAAATTGAGACTGACTTCTTGACCTTGGTCATGAAGAACTTAGATTGTCAGGCGTATCTTACAAGCTTCAACACCATGTCTCGATTGGTTCCTTATTTGGTTACACCAGAATCAAAGCGAATAGCTCGTTTCATTGGAGGTTTCACTCCAGAGATCAAGGGAAGCGTAAAAGCATCCCAACCTACCACGTTTAGGTCAGTAGCAGATCTGTCACTATCCCTCACGTTGGATGCTATAAGAAACAAGTCTGTCAAGGTTTCTGATGAAGGGAAGCGAAAACGGGAGGATGAGAGTTCTCATCGCTCCGACAAGAAGAAAAAGGGGAACTCAGATCACAAGAAGAGTTCGGGATTTAAGAAGGATAACCAACAGTCGGGTGAGAAACTCAAATGTAAAACCAGCCAAAAGCATCACTTTAGGAAGTATAGGTTGGAATCAAAGTCGCAGTCACAATCAAAGACTTTTGGATGTGGGATCTGCAAGTCCAAGGAACACAAGACTTTGGATTGCAAGAAGTTGAAAGATGCAACCTGTTATGGTTGTAACGAAAAGGGGCATATCAAGTCCAACTGCCCAAAGTTTGCAAAGAAGCCTGAGGAGGCTAAAAAGACCAATGCTCAGGTCTTTCAAATGAATGCACGAGAAGCGGTTCAGAACGACAATGTGATAACAGGTACATTCCTTATCAATGATGTTTATGCTAGGGTATTGTTTGATTCTGGTGCAGATAAGTCGTTTGTAGACAATAAATTTTGTAAACTGTTAAATCTACCTGTTAAAACCCTAAGCATAACATATGAGGTAGAATTGGCCGATGGTACCATAGAGACTGCTTCAACCGTATTATATGGATGTTTTATATCCATTAGGAATCACTCTTTTCCGCTTTCCTTGCTTCAATTGAAACTAGCAGGATTCGACATAGTGATAGGCATGGATTGGTTATCTCATAACCAAGCCCAAATTGTATGTGATAAGAAGCAAGTGGTTATTAAGACTCCGTATGGTGAACCACTTACAATACAAGGAGATACTCAGTATGGGTTGCCTAAACAAGTGTCTATGCTTAAGGCATCAAGGTGTTTGAAGAAAGGGTGTGTAATTTACATGGCACAGGTAACTATTGATGAACCAAAGCCCAAGATCGAAGACATCCCTGTTATTTCTGAATATCTAGATGTATTCCCTGAAGAACTACCTGGTTTACCTTCAGATAGGCAAGTGGAGTTCAGAATCGATATTATTCCTGGAGCAGCACCAATTGCAAGAGCACCTTACCGGTTGGCACCAACTGAGATGAAAGAGTTAAGGACTCAGTTAGATGATTTGTTAGCAAAGGGTTTTATTCGACCTAGCTCGTCCCCTTAGGGAGCACCGATTCTGTTTGTGAAGAAGAAGGATGGCTCGATGCGTCTATGCATCGATTATCGTGAATTGAATAAGGTTATAATCAAGAACAGATATCTGCTACCCAGGATCGATGATCTATTCGGTCAGCTTCAAGGAGTAAGTTACTTTTCAAAGATCGATTTAAGGTCAAGTTTTCACCAATTGAAGGTAAGAGACGAAGACGTGCCCAAGACCGCATTCCGAACTCGATATGGACATTATGAGTTCTTGGTGATGCCTTTCGAGCTAACTAATGCGCCAGCAGCGTTCATGGATCTCATGAATCGCGTTTGCAAGCCATATTTAGACAAGTTTGTTATTGTCTTCGTTGATGACATTCTTATTTACTCGACGAATCAGGCCGATCATGAAAAACATCTCAGGTGTATTCTTAAACTTCTTCAGCAAGAGAAGCTCTACGCTAAGTTTTCTAAATGTGAGTTTTGGCTTCGGGAAGTCCAATTTCTTGGACATGTGGTAAGTGAGCAAGGTATCCAAGTGGATCCCCCTAAGATTGAAGCGATTACGAATTGACAAGAGCTTAAGACTCCTATAGAAATACGCAGCTTCTTGGGTCTAGCAGGATACTACAGGCGTTTCATCGAAAACTTTTCAAGGATTGCAGCACCTCTAACTTCGTTGACTAGCAAGAATGTCAAATTTGACTGGGGTCCCAAGCAGCAAGAATCCTTTGATATTCTTAAGCAGAAATTAAGCAATGCTCCCGTGTTGACATTGCCAGAAGGAATTGAAGAATTTGTGGTTTATTGTGACGCATCGCACACCGGCATGGGTTGTGTGCTTATGAAGAAGGGCAAAGTTATTGCATATGCTTCACGTCAATTAAAGGTGCACGAAAAGAACTACACCACCCACGATTTGGAATTGGGTGCCGTTGTGTTTGCACTGAAGCTTTGGAGGCATTATTTATACGGAACCAAGTGTGTGATCTATTCTGATCATAAGAGCCTTCAGCATCTGTTTAATCAGAAAGATATTAACATGAGACAACGCAGATGGGTGGAAACATTAAACGACTATGATTGTGAAATCCGATATCATCCAGGCAAAGCGAATGTAGTCGCTAATGCTTTGAGCAGGAAGGAAAGGGTTAAGCCCATTAGGATCAACGCCAAGAGCATTGAATTGAAGAACAGCTTAAATGAAAGGTTGTTAGCCGCTCAAAAGGAAGCCGTATTAGAAGCTAACTATCCGAATGAGAAGTTAGGCATAACTGCTGAACACTTATCATATGGCAAGGATGGAATCCTAAGATTGAATGGTCAAATATGGGTTCCAATCCATGGAGGACTTCGAGTTGTGATTCTTCAAGAAGCTCATAGCTCCAAATATTCAGTTCATCCTGGCAGTGATAAGATGTACCAGGATTTAAAGGCAAATTATTAGTGGATAGGTTTGAAGAAATCTATAGCCACTTATGTGGCAAAATGTTTGACGTGCGCGCAAGTTAAAGCAGAACATCAGAAGCCGTCAGGTTTGCTTCAACAGCCTGAACTTCCCACATAGAAATGGGAAATGGTAACCATGGATTTTATCACAAAGTTACCAAAGACAAAGCGAGGAAATGATACTATTTGGGTTATAGTCGACAGGTTGACTAAGTCAGCCCACTTCTTACCGATTAAAGAAACTCACAGCTCTGACAAGTTAGCTCAGCTGTACGTGGATGAGATTGTATCTCTTCACGGAGTGCCAGTGTGTATTATCTCTGATAGGGATACGAGATACACATCGCATTTTTGGAAAAACTTTCAGCAATCTTTAGGCACTCGATTAAATTTCAGCACTGCTTATCATCCTCAAACGGATGGTCAAAGCGAGCGTACAATCCAAACGCTTAAGGATATGTTACGGGCTTGTGTTATATATTTGGGTGGAAGTTGGGATGAGCATCTTCCTTTAATTGAATTCTCGTACAATAATAGGTATCATTCGAGTATTCAATCAGCACCTTTCGAAGCTTTGTACGGAAGAAAGTGTAGAAAGCCAGTTTGTTGGGCGGAAGTTGGAGATGTCCAACTATTAGGACCTGATATAGTCCTGCAGACGACGGACAAGATTATTCAGATCCGTGATCGTCTCAAGGCTGCCAGGGATAGGCAGAAAAGTTATGCGGATATGAGGCGCAAACCTTTAAAGTTTGAAGTTGGCGATAAAGTGCTACTTAAGCTATCACCCTGGAAAGGGGTGATGCATTTTGGCAAAAGGGCAAGCTTAGCCCAAGATACATAGGACCATTCAAAATCATCGAATGTGTCGGAACTGTGGCTTACAAGTTAAATCTGCCAGAAGTGCTCAGTGGAATACATAATGTGTTCCACATCTGCAACCTAAAGAAATGTCTAGCCGATGAGTCGCTAGCAATGTCGCACAAGGACGTGCAGATTGATGAAAGTTTGAAGTTTGTTGAAAAACCTTTGTCAATCGAGGATCGACAGGTTAAGAAGCTTTGAATGAAGCACGTGCCGATTGTGAAGGTAAAATGGGATGCCCGTAGAGGCCCAGAATACACGTGGGAGGTTGAATCCACAATGAAACAGAAATACCCTCATTTATTTCAGTAAATCTCGAGGTCGAGATTTCTTTTAAGGGGTGGGGATGTAACACCTCGGAAAATTGTAGGACCGGGAATCGATCTAAATGAGTCGATCAGAAGAGTTCTAGATCAAATCAGAGGCGGAATTCAGTGATTTTATCTTCATTGCAGCTAGATTCACACTTAGAAGTAGATTAACCGTCGATTGTATTGATTTGATAGTGTTTACAGATCCGGCGACACTTCAGTAGAGCTTCGCTATTGGAATCACAATGTTACAAATGAAAGACCCAAGACCTCCTATATATAGGCATCACCGGGTCGCATGAAACACTCCATGCAAGCTGGTCCACTTCGCACGACCTGGCCAGTTCGCACGAACTAGTCAGTTCGTGTGAGGTGGCTGGTTCAAGCTTGTTTCCCATTTCTATCGAACTACATGTCTTGGTCTATCAATTCTATTACATGACTCGATACAAGATGAAGTCAACAGACATATGCATCAACAAACTCCCCCTTGGATGTTGACGAGTCTTCAGTGTGTTGAGTCTTCAGTCTTGATCATTCTTCACGCTCTCTCCAAAGTATTCTCCATTGTACGCATCTTTATCAATCTCTCTCCTACTCTTCCAGAAACTCAACCTTACTCGTCAAATTCTCTTGATCTGATCTCTTGATTCCTTAAGCTCTTCAGCAATCTGAAATCTGGCTCTTATATCTTCAGACTCCCTTTTTCGATAAGCTAGGATCGCAGTCTGGAATTCATAATCTGCATCTTTCACAGGTTCAGAAACGTCTCCTAGCTCTCCGTAGCAACAGGATCAGAAACTTGGCTCTAATCTGCATACGCTTATGCGGAAAGTCCTCAGGAGTCGAAACCTAGCTTTTTCAAATCTTTTTACCTGCATATACTCTACCCAAACCATATTTTTTTAAGTTTTTTTTTATTATTTATAACAATTTTAATCTCATCTCTGCTTAACCACTTGTATTCACAACATTCAATTTTGGTTTCAAATTAATGAACCATTTAATCATTTCAAAATCATTTCTCATTTCAAACAAACTCTCCCAACCCTATTGTCGTTCATCATGTTCAGCACTTGGAATTTTGAAAATCAGCTTTTCAACAGCAGTTGTCGAAAATAAGATGAAATAAAATCTTTTTGAATTTTTAAAATTTTATGCTAAAACACATTCTTTTTGGGTTTTTTTTTTTAAGATTTTCAGTGTGTTAAAATGCAATAAAGAAATATTTACAGACATATTTTTGTGAGTTTATGTAAGAGGATCATATCAGTTTATGACAAATCACTAGTACCGTTGAGCTTTAAACATTTTAAGGTCTAAACGATTCACTTAGATTGTCAGTATACTGATCCACTTAAATTTTCACACAAAGTTCAATTGATTCGAGATACGAGATTAGTGTTTTAATGGACTTAACTTATTCGCGTGTCCCACCTCAGAATATACTCCTGTATCCAGATTCCTATATTCAGTCTTAAAGGTGAATGTACAATAATGATATCTGTAAATGGGTAATGCGAGACCATGGGAGCTTAGGCTAGAACTTTCGTTCAATAAGAGAGATGATGGCTCAACTTTTAGGTGTGTCCCGTTTGGGGATCTTTTCTTCAACAGCACATGATTAGCATTTTTCAATGTTTCATCATTTTTTATGCTGAGGGTGGGCTTTATGATTAAAGCAGTGCAGAGCATTATACAAGGACTAGGCTATTGCTCCCGCAAAATTAGAAGTCCTGGTATAATACCCCAGATATCATCACGCACAAAGACCTAGTATGTCAGAAATAGAAAGCCCTTCAAACAAGATTGCAGGGGCTATCTATATATCCGAGTGATGTTCCCCACGAGATAAGTAAGTGTTTGATATTGAGGTTTATATCTCGAAAACAATCTACTAAGCGTGTAAAAATCTCCTGGCATATCATCAGTGAGACCTTTTATCACATTTTAACTTTCCAATTCTTTAGCGTACTGTGATTGTCTACTGATGTACTATCATTTCCTCTTTTTCACAACAAAACTCATTTTGATTTTTCGATGTTTTTGGTTTTTAGATTTTATCATGTTTTTAGATTTTTCAAATTTTCAAAATTTCTAAATTTTTTACTCCCCCTAAAATAAAAAATATGTTTCAATTTTTGATTTTCCAGGAAAATTTGAAACGTAAAAGCAATAAACTGTACAAATAAAATGACAAACTGATGTGAATTGCTTCAATTCTCCATCCTCTTGGCATAAACAATCAGAACTCCCCCTGACAACAAAATACTTTCCAATAAAGATTTCAAAACACTTAAGTTTGTTTTAATCAAAATGGTGTTTCCGGAAAATTAGTTTTGTTTATGATAAAAAATCATGGGGTTTCATCACATTGTTTTCAAATTACCACTTGTAAGTTCACTTTTCTTTAACCACTTGAATGAAAGTTAAATCAAGTTCAACTTAATGACCTTGATTAACCACTTGTAGGTTCTTATCAACAATACAACTTGTAAGTCGAAATATTACAGTTGTGAATTTCTCAAGAAAGATGCCGATTCCTACTCCCCAATTACCAACCTGGGAGTTCTGGCAAGTCAGGATTTTTAGTTAAAGAGATTCACCCAAGCCTAACGGTCCTTGGGTGATTCTGATTCATCATCACTCGGTTTCTTTCCTATCTTATTCTTTTCATAGAATTCCTTTACCCCTTTGACCTTCCCGTCAACCATTTTTCCAAAAATATTTAGAACTTTAGGGTTAAAGGCTTTTTCAACATTAAATTCTTTCTTTTCAGAAAAGAATTGATTTGAATTTGCCAATTTTTTGTTTTAAGTTTCCATTTGACAATGGTGGCAAATTTGCATCATCCATTGTTAGTACGGAATTATCACTTTTTAGCTCAACTTGTGGCTCCTCTGACTTTGACGAGTCAGATTCATCGCCAGAAAGTGGCTTCTTTGCTTCCGAAAAAACAAATTCATCGCCAGATTTAACATCTGATTTCTTAACAACCCACTTTTTATTGTTAAGATTCACTCTTCTTTTGTAAAACCGTCTTTAACTCTCACCAACCTCAAATTTTGAATTTTTGAACACTTTAAATTGTTCAGTTGGTGGTTCACTTATATCAACAACTTTTTCTTTAAGTTTAGAAAGAACTTCCTGTTTTATGTTGGTTGCCATTGGACAGTTCCAGGCGATGTGACCAACTTTTTTGCATTGGTAACAGGTTCTTGTCTCCTTTTTCTGATTAGCTTCATTCTTCATTCCCTCTTGCTTCTTAGCAAGGAATTCTTTGTTCGTCTGCTTCCAAAATAAACTCTTTTCTTCTTCTTCAGAGCTTGCTCCTGAAACAAAAACAACTTTTGATTTAAAATCTTTAACATATTTTTCATTTTCTTTTGGAATAAAACCTAATCCTTTCTTTTTGAAATTACTGTTGTGGTTTGGTTTCTTTCGATAACCCGAACCAGAACTGTAACCTTTTTTTTGTTTTTCAATCTTTGTTGAACTCTTGAAGTGTACTTTTTAGGTTTGTCAGTAAGATTTACATCTTTTATTTCAGAAATATTAATTTCTGTTAATTTGAAAACCTTGTTAATCTGTTCAGTTTTAACACTTCTTATTGGAAATTCTTCATCAGAATATAATTTGTCGGAGTCATTCAAAGTATATGCTACTTTGAATGTTTCGTCATTCAAATTATTTTTTGATATCAGAAAATCATTATTGTAAACCCTTTTAACCGATGATTTCAAACTGTCAACTGATGAATTTGAACTCTTAGATTCAGACTTTGACTCTGACTCTGACTCCTCATCCTTATCCAACACCTGATCGACCACTTTCTTTATTAATTCAGACTCATGATCAGTGTCAGATGTTGTGAAAGTGTCATCGATGTTATCTGGCAATCCATCTGAAGGTTCAGATTCCCACTTTAAATTTGTTGCCTTTTTGACTCTTTCTAAATTAGGATTTTGTGGAGAATATCCTTCTTCAAGCGGCGGTGGACACTTTGTATAATTGGTACTATGTTTCTTACCAGTATTCTTTACTTCAGATTTCTTTTCTTCAAACGCTTCCATGCCTTCTACTGTAGGGTAAATCATGTCAATCACATAAGAAGCACATGAATAACTTTTTAATAACCTGTTAACCCTCTCAGTTTCTATCCTCTGGGTTTCCAATTTTTGTTCAAGGTCAACACATTTCTCAATGTATTGGTTGATGATTTTCTGCTTTGTCATGAATGCTCTATTGAGTGTCTTCATAGCTATCTCTTGTTCATTGCTTGACTTGCTATATTGATTCATAGCTTTGTTTAAAACATCATAAGATTCTTTTAGTCTGTTCATGTTATGAATCAATTTGTTGTTGTGCCTTTTCATAGTATCATAATTTTCACACTTCGCAGGCATCTTTTCCGTATCTGCTTCTTTCTCAACCTTGATAGCTGGAATTTCTTTAACCTGCTTCTTTATTACTCGAACATTATCTTCAGATTTGACCTTTTCTTCAACACTTGCTGCCTTTTGATTCTTCTTTTTCACAGCTTGTCTTTCTTTGATCTCTTCCATTGTTCCTGCAAGATTCAAATTATACCTATCAGATGAAAATTTTCTTTTAAAATATTCAAGTTTTCGAATTTCTTCACTGTCATCATCTTCATCTGATGAGTGATCAAAGATTGGTGCTTTTGCTGAAGCCTCTTCTGTTAAAACTGGTTCTTCTTCGTTCTTTTTAGGACTGAATTGTTGAGATTCGTAATAAGCATACGCTATTTCATCTTCAGCAGTTGAATCTTCAAAAATTTGAGCAACAAATGCTTTAGGATTTGAAGTTCTGTTAGGATCATATTGATCCCAATTAAAAGCTTCTGGAATTCTTTCATCTTCTTGATGAACTAGATAAGCTTTCTTTGATGGCTCTTCGATCAGATCCTTCCTAGCATGTGAAGTTTGTGGAGCAATTTGATGATAAATTGCTTTTCGATGATAATCATTGTTACCGAATGGATTTTGAGCTCCACTTGCTTCGCAATTTGTGCATTCTCATTTAAAGTGCCCCTTCTCCCTGCAACGAAAACAAGTAACTTTGGATTTATCAAAACCTAAAGGTGAAGTTGCAGCATCACGGAAATCATCTCTTCCAGTGATCTGTTTAACCTTCTTAGCTCTTCTCAACACACTAGCCATACACCACTTTATATCCATCAGTTCCATCTATTCAGTATCAATCTGATCATAATCCTCTTTGGTCAACATTGGATTACCAATCCTTCTAGCTACCAAACTTTTATAAGACTCTAACATGGTCACTGAAGGGGTAAGGTCCCAAAAACCTCATAATAAGTACTTGGGACCATACCACAACCTCGTCTTTTAGCCCCATTTACCTTGCGCGGCCGCGCACTGGTTTTACAAAAGAAAGGCTTAAGAGACAGACAGCAGACAACACTTGCGCGCCAAAAGGAAAGCATAAATCCTTGCGCTTTCCTCCATAAAACAAAGGATGAAAATCCTAAGCCAAGCACTTCCGCTTAATAGTATCCAGACTTGGATATTATTTACTTAACTGATGCCACACGATAAAGAGTCACACCAGATTACAACAGTAATCTTCTAGAAATAATTCAATCGTGCACCACTGGGACGGTTATAACCGTCTGGACACGTGTCATCACCTCAGGCATCCCCGAAATCACGACAATAGCATGTAATTGGAGAGAAACCTCCACTTGATCACTTTCCACGTGGCAAACCCCCAGCCATAGATCTAAACAGCGATCCGTGTGCACTCACGTCGGATCAAGAAGCTTAACGGAAGGAAATGTAACCGCTTACGGGGTTAGCATCTTCCGTCAACATTTCACCAACAAGTTTTCCCGCCCAAAATTTCGGCTATAAATATGAGAACAATTCAGGTATGAAATTCAAGTTACATACACTTCATCAATACTTCTTCTTCTCCATAAACACATACTTATTCTAACTCCGGAGTCGGGTCAAGGAGAGAACCCCCCTTCTCCCCTTGACGAGGCTAACGGTGCTTTGTTTTGCAGAGTTTACCGGAGAGGAAGAACTGTTCCATCAGATGAAACGAGAGAAAACCAACCTTGTTATGCGGATTCAAACCCCCTAGATAATTCGATTCCGGTCAATTATCTAGTGTTTCTTCATTGGCGCCCACCGATTTCTCTGTCTCATCCAATTCTCTCTCGATTTTTGATCTACCCTGTTAATTCCATTTGTATATGGAAGAAACGTCGTCTCATCGACAAACCGGCCCTCGGCCAAATGTCGGGAATAACTTTCAGGTTGAAGGAATTCCAGAGGACGCCTCGGATGACAACGAGGTGCAATCCAATCATGTGAATGAACCTATCACTCCGGGGATTCAGCCAGAAATCCCTATTCAATCAATTCTACCTCCAGGAGAAACTCCAATTTCTTGGTACGTCAGGTCTCAAGGGGCACTAAATGCAGTGTACACACAGCTGTGTGCACAGACTGTTCCTCAGACTCAGTCAAGAAGACCAGGATCCCGTGCTCATGCTTCTCAACGTGAGAACCCGTCCCATAACGGAGACACAGAGGTATACTCCAGATCTCCGTCGAGATATACTCAATCTGAGAGTCATCGACGGGAGCATCGGGACGAGTCACACTCCAACCGAAGGGCATCCGTTCACACTAGGTTAGGTTCTCACCGAAACACCTACAACAATGAAGATGATCCAACCTATCACCTAGGCGACAACGTCAGTGTGTTTAGTCGGTTGAATTACAACAAATGTAAACCCCGTGCGGATTACAATCCTGAAGCTGAACACAACTATGATTTGATTTACCGCCCTGAGGAAGCAGCGGAAAATTCAAAGTTCATCATGGAAATAGCTTTGGCTCCGTTGGAGAAAGCTAAACTACCATCCAACGTGGGTAAATTTAATGGGCTGACAGACCCTGATGATCACTTAAGGGTTTTTACAAGCGCAGGGCTAGTAGGTGGCTGGACTCTACCATTATGGTGCCATCTTTTCGTACAGACCCTTACTGGCGCGGCAAGAATCTGGTTCGATAATTTACCCATCGGGAACATCACATCGTGGAAAGATCCGCGCAAGAAATTTCTGACTCATTTCAGTCAACAACGACGATCTATCCGAGACACATCAGATGTAATGAACATCTGGCGTCATGACGACGAAAGCCTGGAGGACTTTATCACCCGATATAACAAAGAAGTACTGGAGATCGGGGGAATCCACGAGCAACTGATTCGCGCACAGTTCAAATACGCGGTCAGATGCGATGATATGATCAAAGTCCTGTCCGGAACAGAAGGTCTCCCGACAAGCTGGGAGAAGGTGATGGCAGCAGCTAAGGTTTACGCACAAATAGAAAAGAACCTCACCACTAATAGGCCGCCACCACCACATAACCGACACTCCGACTTAGGATCCAGTGGCGGGAGGAAATTCAAGAAAGGATGGCACGATTCTGGCTCGGGAAACCATTCATTTGAAGATGCTCGGGCAACGATCAATAAACTTTCTGCGCAGAGGGAAATCAAAAAGGAGAACAGGGAGAGGCAATGGACTCCCTTAACTAAAACTCCCGCGGAAGTCTTGAGCACTGAAGATTATCAGTTCAAGCCTCCGATCCCCATGAAAAACAAGCGCGGACAAGACCCAGCCCAATATTGCGAATATCACAAGGACAATGGGCATACCACCAACAACTGCATTTCCTTGAGCACCGAGATCGAGAAAGCCCTTAAAAGCGGCGAGCTCACACGTCTGCTGCAAAATGTGCTCAAGGAAATAAAGCAGATAAGTCGAGGCGACGAAGGCCCGAGCAAAAGGGCGAAGAACTAAGAAGAAACTCTATGGTCTCCATGCAGAAAAACACAATTTATTAAGACAAGAGCGGGAGAATAGAGTAAGTTAAGTTTCGTATATTTATTACCAAACTTTGTAATGGCCTCTGCGCCCTATCCGGAAATAAACAGCAAAGTTTCTATTATTCTTGTGTTTTCCTTACAAAGTGCATGCAATTTCTTTCAGTAAGCGCAAAAACATTATGGTAAATATAAAATAAAGCCTCATGAACGGTCAGTGATTACATCACAAAAGACCATACATTCACACATGAGCTTTATACCAACTTCATTCGCCTTACTCAATAAAAGTAATTGTACTTATGCAATAAATTGTAAACTAAAAAACACGACATACTATTCTCAGCGTACAAATACGCCTTAAAAACTATCAAACACGGCAGTGTTTTAGTTACTTGTGCAATAGCGCACCAACAACAAAAGGGATACACACCCCAAATATTATAAAAAACTGTTCGATACAGTTTCAAAGGAACCTACACTAAATCTTCACCGTCATCCAGAAAGATTTCCTTTAGTTGTGCCACGTGATCATCAGATTGCAGTGCAACATTTATAAGATCCATAACGGGAAGCTGCAAGTCGTTAAATTCTGCCTTCAAAGCAGTAAGCGCAGCACCAGTGTTGACGCCATAAGTCGCAGATCTGCTGGTATCCCAATCAACCTTCAAAGCGCTGTTCACATGCTGAGAACACTCAGCGTATCCTTAGGCATACCCGTCCTTTCGCGCAGCAACAACTAAACGCGCAACGGTTTTATCCAACTCCTCAGAATTCAACACTAATTCAGCAACCTACGACAGCAAGAAAGGGTAAATAACAAGAAGGCACAAAAACATTCCCGCAACAAAAATAAGAAGCAACTTACACAGGCGATTCCACGATCTTTCAGCCATGCCATATCATTCTTTAAAGGTTCAAGCTCGCTTTCCACTGTTGCCCGCGCCGTTTCAGAATTTTCCAATTTTTCTTCAGTTTCAGTCAAACGACGAGAGGCGTCAGCTTTTTCGGAATGCGCAAGTTCCAGATCCTTTTTAAGTTGTTCTTGGTCAGAAAGCAAAGCAGTAAGTTCTTCTAACTCTTTATCTCTAAGAGCAAGAGTAGCGTAAGCTCGTACCTCTCGTTGCTCACTACGCTCCCTATGAGAACGCGCTTCTTCTAGCGCAGCTTCTGCATCCGCCTTCTCCTTTTCAACTTTTCTATCTCCGCATCCTGTTTCTTCAGTTTTTCAATCTCAGCCTTGAGATTATTGATGGCATTACGGAGATTCACCTTCTCAGCATTATCTTTTTCGCAAATTCTTTTCCAGTTTTTGCGCTCTTCAGAAAGGAGGGCAGCTTCGGCTTCCGCCTTCCTCTTCCAACCTGCAACAGACCACTCTTCGGTTTTACGATCAGCCTCAAACTTGGCTTGATCCGCTTCCAATTTAGCTTTTAACTGAGCTAAACGCTTTTCATCATTAGCAAACTTCTTCTGTGATACCCTGAAAGCCTCCCAATCCTTATGCATACTATGCCATTCACGCACTATGCGATGAGTGGTAGAAGCATGAGAAGTAGTCTCCTCAAGATAAGCCTGATAAGTTTGTTCATGAGGCCGGTTTTCTTGAAACTTGATCTCCCCAGGCGGAAATATGCCCTGCAACCAATCTCGACATACGCGCCAATCTGAGAAAGTATCACCTTTCTTCGCATTCCAAACAGGGGCATGAGGCTCAGACGCATCTGTCTCCGAATAAGTTCTATAATAGTAATCCCCCAGAGTTTCCTCTGGGCGGATTGGAGAATTTTTTCCCGCATCAGAAAACGAGCTTTGTTCCTCAACAGTAAACTTCTCAACACACTCAGGCATAACATCAGAAGGTTTAGGAGAAGAAGTCGAAGCAGGAATTTCCTCAGTAGTTTTCTTTTCCTCATAAGGAACAGTTTCAGGAGTTCGTAGATTACCAGCACCAACCATGATCCCTGGACTAATAACCTTTTCGACTTTTGCAGTAACATCAACAGGCTTGTCAGCCTCCACAGTCTTCTCCGCACCACCCTCAGGAACCTCAGAATTTTTTAACTGGTCAGCAGTGGCAGCAAGCAGAGGAGAGGGTGAGAGTTCTTCATTAACCACAGGCGGCGCCTCTGTGGAAACAGGAGAAACAGGAACTCCTGAAAAAACAACAAAAACTGTAATTATTTAAGACACATAAGGAAAAACAAGCAAGGGTAACTCTTACCAGGAACAGACTCAGAAATAGAAGCATCCAGATTGCCTTTCCGGGTAATTTTTTTCCTCTGAATCTTCTTTAAGGGCAGACCCTCAGCTTCAGCATCAGTCTGCTTCCTTTTACCCAAATTCTTTCGCACCAAGTGTTCCGGACTGGACTCCAAGTCAATAGGATCATTTGGGTTGGATGGAGGGATATCAGTAGTGTCTCTCGGTTCAGGTTTCGGCCTCCTAACAGTAACTGCAGGCGCAAGACCCTCCAAAGAGTCTGAAACCACCACATAATCACACCAGGAGTCAGAAGAATGGCGCGTACCTTTCTTCTCTCCTCCAACACTTTTGACTTTGGAGGAATAAGTGTTCTCTGCATCACCCTTTTTAGGCGCGACGTTACTGGTTGTCGCGCGCTTCTTCTTCTCAGGGCCTATGCCCAAATTTGACAATACACCTATGAAAGCGCAGAATAAAGTTTAGATGCATTACAGAAAGCAAACAACAAACAAAGTGCGCAAGCTCACCAACACCAGCGGCAGGTTGGGCGGATAAATCAGCCTCTTAAGGAAGCACGAAATTCCTCACAATTCGATGGTACCAAAGCTCTTCATTAGGTTTCTTCTTAATGGTACCCATTTTTCCGCCTTCTCTCTTGTATGCTACGACATACAATGAAACAACTGCAGAAGAAGAAAAGCATGTTCAAAAAAAAAAAAGGGAGAGAAGAGAAAGTGGGAGAAAGGCAAAAAGGGGAAAAACCACAATCTTACCATGACCTTCCTCCGTGTACACCGGCTTGTCTTCCCGGTCCATTTTCCAATTCAAACTCATACTAGCCCCAACAAGGGCTTTCTCCGGTAAGGCAATGTTAGGAACTTCCTTCAGATCTTGATACCAATTTTCGTCAACAGGGGTCCGAAGCGTTTCAACAGGGACGTCTTCTCTTCCCCTTAGAACCATCCTCATCGGAATCACCCCCGCCTTGATAAAGAATAATTTTTGTTTCCAATCATGGAAAGATTTTGGAGGATGTTGCAAAATCTTCTTTGCAGACGCTCTTTGAACAAATGAGTAAAACCCTTGGGTACTGGTGAAAAACCCTAAATCGAAGGACTGTCGGCTCAATATGCATCGCCCGACACACAAACTCAAAGTGTCGAACTCTAACCATGCCAATAGGGTGCAGTTGGGAGATATGCAACTTATAATACTCAAGGACTTCAAGGAAAAATTTTGTTGCAGACAAGCGAAAGTTACCTTCATAGAAAAAATCCCAAAAAAGGGTGATATACCCGGCCAGAGCATCTGCTGCTGTCTGACCCTCTCAGGATACAGAGCACCCCAGTTCTCCGGGAATCTAAGGTTTCGAACCAGACCATCAAAAGTTGCTCTGGGCCACTTTAACAGTGGAAGTTCAGCAGACATTTCTTCGGATAAGTCTTCTTGGTGTTCTCCGGTTAACATAAGAAGAAGAAATGACAAAATTTTTCGGATAATGAAGAAAGGAAGGAGAAAAAGTTTTCAACGAAGTAATAATTAGTAGAAAGGGGCAACTCAAACAAACCTTTATACTCACCGCAATAAATAGCATCGGTAACTGCCAAAGCACCTTTTCCGGATATCACAGTTACCCAAGCGACATGAGTGAGCGAGAATCACCACAAACGCGAGTTCACGCGCGCGTGCAAAACACGGACAGTAAGGGACAACTGACAGTGACAGCCTGTCACCCAGTTTTTACTGTATCAGCCCCATTTAAAGTCAAAGATTTTCAAAATCTTTATATTAAGCAAAGTAAATCTTCTCTTAGAAGATTCCCCATTTTCGGGTCAAAAAGCATTTCCCTCATTATAAGTCCAGTGGTCCACTTACTTGCATAAGAGCAACACTAGACTGGGGGGACTTGAAGGGGTAAGGTCCCAAAAACCTCATAATAAGTACTTGGGACCATA
This sequence comes from Helianthus tuberosus, assembly GCA_030545235.1. NCBI lineage: Eukaryota > Viridiplantae > Streptophyta > Magnoliopsida > Asterales > Asteraceae > Helianthus > Helianthus tuberosus. The sequence goes on along the minus strand of CM060433.1, from coordinate 10,259,222 downwards.
CCACAACCTCGTCTTTTAGCCCCTTTTACCTTGCACGGCCGTGCACTGGTTTTACAAAAGAAAGGCTTAAGAGACAGACAGCAGACAACACTTGCGTGCCAAAAGGAAAGCATAAATCCTTGCGCTTTCTTCCATAAAACAAAGGATGAAAATCCTAAGCCAAGCACTTCCGCTTAATAGTATCCAGACTTGGATATTATTTACTTAACTGATGCCACACGATAAAGAGTCACACCAGATTACAGCAGTAATCTTCTAGAAATAATTCAATCGTGCACCACTGGGATGGTTCTAACCGTCTGGACACGTGTCATCACCTCAGGCATCCCCGAAATCACAACAATAGCATGTAATTGGAGAGAAACCTCCACTTGATCACTTTCCACGAGGCAAACCCCCAGCCATAGATCTAAACAGCGATCCGTGTGCACTCACGTCGGATCAAGAAGCTTAACAGAAGGAAATGTAAGCGCTTACGGGGTTAGCATCTTCCGTTAACATTTCACCAACAAGTTTTCCCGCCTAAACTTTCGGCTATAAATATGAGAACAATTCAGGTATAAATTCAAGTTACATACACTTCATCAATACTTCTTCTTCTCCATAAACACATACTTATTCTCACGCCGGAGTCGGGTCAAGGAGAGAACCCCCCTTCTCCCCTTGACGAGGCTAACGGTGCTTTGTTTTGCAGAGTTTACCGGAGAGGAAGAACTGTTCCATCATATCAAACGAGAGAAAACCAACCTTGTTATGCGGATTCAAACCCCCTAGATAATTTGATTCCGGTCAATTATCTAGTGTTTCTTCAGTCACCAATAAAGACATATGACCTTTGGCTACCTCTTCCGAGAAATTCTGACCATTCTGAAGATGTAATGCAATGTTGCATTGTAGTACTTGGCCATTATTGTTGTAGGCTTTGCGGTTTAGAATTGGTTGCTGAAAAATTTGGATCAAATGATGGATATGAAGAGAATCCATTATTGTTGTTTGATCCTTGAGATGACCCTCCAGAAGAATTGTTTGCGTTAAATGAAGTTTCGATCTTTGGTGCAATGTTGGTCTTATCAATCGTACTTCCTTTGTAGTACAAACCAATGTCCTGTTCACCATTAGAATTCTTCATTTTCTCCATCTTCCGTTGTTCCATCTCTTGAACTTCAAGTTTTTCAATAAACTTGCTCAGCGATAGATTCGCAAATTCACTATTATTCTTTAAAATCATAAGATACGTGCCCCAAACATCTTGTGGTAACGCATCGGCCAACTTTTCAACCCATTCTTCTCTATCTTTCTTGATATCCAAACGCTTCATGTTAACCACCAAATTGCAATATCTTTCTATAATCGTTTTGGTGTTTTCAGTTTTTAATCCACGAAATAGATCAAATTCTTTCTTCAAAAGCGATTTTTTGTTCTTGATCATGTCTAAACTTCCAACAAACTTCGTTTTTAGTGCTTTCCACATTGAATGTGCACTTCCGTTGTGTTGCAATAAAATCAAGATGTCTTCCTTAATGGCTTGTTGCAATATACTGATCATCATCTTTTCACTTTTGTATTTCTTTCTTTCTTTGTCATCTAAATCTTTGATAGCAACAATCTCTCCGTATTCATCAATCGGTCTACCATATCTTTCTTCAACACATTCCCACGCTTCTAAATGATTAGCTTGAACCCAATTTTTGAAACGTTCCTCCCATCCGTTATACTCCTCGATACTCATGAGCTTAGGCGGTTTTTGCATGGTGCCCATTTCATTCTCTAAGTTCACGTTCTGAGCCATAGTGATCGAGGTAGCAAATGCGTTGTAAAATTCAGAATCCATGTTTCGGTTTAAAATTTCACAATGACTGATTGTTCAAACGATCTGGTATAATTTCCAAATGACCTGAATGTTCTTAACCCTCCTCGTGCGATCTGAGACAGTCTCAAACGAACTGAGCACTTCGTGCGAGCTGGTTCAAATTTGTTCAATCCGTGCGAACTGATTGAACTTCCACGCGATCTAACCTAATCTCAAACCATGCGAGCTGAACACCTTCAAACCGTGCGAACTGGATACAATCTCAAACGACCTGACCTAAAACCACCTGACCTCGTACGAATATCTGATGTTCTGAAGACATTTTACAAATATCTGATGGCTAACATCTGTCCACGTCAGAACCTCTGTTGTGATAATGGATGACAGTTGTTTGGAAACCTCTGTAGGGCAACAACAGATGTTGAGAAGAGTGGTAAGTCAACCGTCACCAGGATAAACAGAACTTATGAGAATAGACGATACCTTTCAGTAGTGGATGAATTTTTAGCCAAGCTGAGGTTTCAAAAACAGTTGTTTTCAATAGACTTTTATGGATTTTTGAAAAGTTTTTTTTTAAAATAGCTATTTTTTAAGAATGGACTTTTGATGTTCTGAAGACCTTATAATACTTTGATCATCAGCTGACGATGATTTCAAGCAGATGTTCTCTTTTGGCAAACTTTAGCTTTGACAGACTTTTACAGTAGCAGATATTAATTCTTTGTATTTTGGAGATGATTCTTTAAAAAACTGTTCAAGCACAATTCAACATCAAAACTTATTTTCATGTCAGAGGTTTAAAATTTGTCCTTTCGGTTTCTTAATATTTAATTTTTTAGTTTTCCCAGGAAAACTTATTTTTGAAAGGTTTTGCATTAAATGGTTGTTGTTTTTAAAAATGAATTTATATGTTTATATTAAATGTACACATTTTTCCCTCCTAGATTATTAAATGTACAGTGAAATTAAATCTGACATTTGGGCTGTTAGTAGATTTAGTTGATATTTAATTTTATAGTTTTTCCATGAAAACTTATTTTTGAAAGGTTTTGCATTAAATAGCTGTTGTTTTTAAATATGAATTTATATGTTCTAAGAATGGACTTTTAAGGATTTTTGAAAAAAAAAATTAGCAATTTTTTAAGAATGGACTTTTGATCTTCTGAATACATTTTACAAAATCTGATGGCTAACATCTGTCCACGTCAGAACCTCTGTTGTGATAATGGATGACAATTGTTTGGAAACCCCTGTTGGGCAACAACAGATGTTGGCAATAGTGGCAAGTCAACAGTCGTTAGGATAAACAGAACTTATGAGAATAGACAATACCTTTCAACAGTGGATGAATTTTTAGCCAAACAAAGGTTTAAAAACAGTTGTTTTCAACAGACTTGTAAGGATTTTTGAATTTTTTTTAAATAGCTATTTTTTTAAGAATGGACTTTTGGTGTTCTGAAGACATTATAATGCTTTTTATCATCAGCAGACGATGATTTCAAGAAGATGTTCTCTTTTGACAAACTTTAGCTTTGACAGACCCTTACAGTAGCAGATATTGATTCTTTGTAATTTGTAGAGGATTCTTCAAAAAACTGTTCAAGCACAATTCAACATCAACATAATCTAAATCAAACTCAGAGACAATTTCACATCTACATCAATATCGATCTGCAATCATCAGATGATATTAAAAACTATATAATAATACTTATGCATGCTAAAATTAGTAAAATAAAATGCTCCACAAAGATTAATAGGATTAAAACTTATTTATTACATTAAAAGGTCAACAATTACACGAGTACTGAACAACGAAACTTTAAAATCTAACAATAACACCAAGAAATTTAAGAATCTAATAGCAAGAATTAAGAAATTTTAGCTTCAACCCCATCGAGTACTAAACCTCTCGATGTATATCTTTGAGCATCGCCATGAACTCCACGTCTCTATCACCGCACTCTATATTACTGACAACACAAAGGTCACGAACAGAAGTTGAAGGCATCGCCATCAGGTTTCTGGAAACCTGGTCTCGTGAACAGACCAAGATGAAGTCCATCAAAACACCTCTTCAGCTCTTGAAGAGTAGCCCTATCCTCATATACTTGATCCTCAACTTTCTTGATAAAGCGCTACTTTAAATCATCAGAGTCTGCAGAAGTGTATGATGACATTTTAAGTTATGTATTACTCAAGTGATGTGAATAAAGGATATGTTGGTAGTAGTCCGTGATGAAAAACAGGTGAATTGGCAATGATATTTTATAGTGAAATAGCTAACAGCCATAATTTCACTGTACATTTAATAAACTAGAAGGGAAAAACGTGTACATTTAATATAAACATATAAATTCATATTTAAAAAACAGCTGTCATTTAATGCAAAACCTTTCAAAAATAAGTTTTCATAGCAAAACTATAAAATTAAATATCAAGAAACCGAAAAGTCAAATTTTAAACCTCTAGCATAAAAAACAGGTTATCATAATTATAATTACGATTAACCTCTTCTTTTACCATAAAGATGCATTTTAAACACTATAAAAGACTGATGATTAGTTTGATTCAAAACATCAACAATTGTCTTTTATAAACATGTCCTTTCAAAAAACAAATCAAAATCTGCAACACCAACAATACTCTACATGGCAAACACATGCTTCTACCACTAGTCGGACACAAACGATGTTAAAATGCAATTCTCTAGATGGTCTTTGGAAGAAAACATAGCAGATGAAGAACTAAAAAGAAAAATCGACATCATCAGTGTTAATAATTACAAGAAAACCTGGAGCAGCATCGGATTGCTTGATGAAGTCCTCCACTCTCCTACATCAGACTTCAAGAACAATGCAGAAGAGTTTATCACACAGATGCTGAAACGGGATCAGAAAATCTACGACATGCTAGCAGTTCTGCAAAACAAAAGAAGGAATGAAAATGCTGGGAAGAAGGCGACAGTCTACGAAATCCTAGCAAGTGTTAACTGTAGAGTGTAGTATTTTATGTATTTTTAAGTGTTTAATCTTTCTTTGTATTTAATTTAATACTATCAATATCCATATTAACATATTCTAAAACCATTCTGGCTCCAAAGATGCTTCTACCACTGGTCGCTCGAAGAAAACAGAACTGAAATATATCAACACTTTAAAATAAGAATTATCAACAGTTTAAAAAAATCCACAAACCTAAAATAACCCGAAGACGATTGTATGAATTTGAAACAACTCTGATTAGGCTAAAATATAAAGCGAGAATTAGAGTAGATCAGTTCAAAATTTAAAATTCTAAATTACAAAAAAAAACATACTTTCAACGACGTTGGAACAATGATATTGGAGCAATTATGTGAAGTACAAAGATCTGTAATCGGAGATTAACCGACTGAATATGGAAATTCTGCATTTGAGAGAAAGAGAGATTGATCGCGGATGTGAGTCAGAGATAAATTGAAATTTGAATGTGGAGCCAGAATCTATGGTGTTATATATGTATATGTGTATGGTTTGAATTTTGAATTTGGAGCTAGAATTTTGAATTTTGAATCTAAGCAGAGATTTTGATGACAGAGGTTTAAATTTCGTATGCATGAATACATCTATATGGGCAGAGGTTTGATGGCAGTGTTTTAAATAAATTTTAAAGTGATTTTATATATTAAGACTTATGATACAATAAGGACATAAGAAAGGAATTGTTGAACAGCCTCTATGGCTACCACCTCAGCTTTTCTTATGTCACTGCGTTTTCTCATTTTATAGAAAGTATAGATGTAAGCATCCCTTAAGGTTGGAAGTACATCACCAGCACACTATTGGAAACGTAATTCTATCAAAATATTGTTAGATAAAGTATTGGATACTAGTAAATGGTGTTCAAATGGTGTTCCCGTGAAGGTACTATAACAGTTAACATGAGGTAGCAATGTAGCATTATAGTTTGATCTTTATGTGGTAGATGTAAGTATACAATGAATTGTTTTCCAGTTGTGTTTATGAGAATCTAACCCTAAATATTATTAGTAATGGACGACGACGGGGATGGCGGATGCAACAGTGGTGGTCATTTTGAGGGTGAAATTTAGGCTGAGCTTGACATGGTTCTGACCCGTCATACCAGTGAAACCAACCTGTGAGGGCAAACCTCGATACACCAACTTCTGAGGAAAACCATCATAATATGGGGCGAAGATGAGCAAATAATTTGACAGCAACCTAACAAATAACAATGGTTAGTACCTCTATATCATAGTAATCGTTAAATATTGCACAAAATTTATAAAGGATTCGGCGTGCTAGATTTTGTTCATATGGTTATTTCCAAAAATACCCTTTAAATGGTCAGCATGATTAAGAGACTGAATAAAGAAACTTAATATTGACATTTTAATTTTTTTACAGGTGTGTTCTCTTCCAACATAAAAAAATGGATTTTGAGGGGTTTGGAGTAGCAATCATTAGCATTCATCAATTGGAAGAAACTTGCACCTCACACCTATGAGCACCCACCTCACACCAAAGATCAAAGAGTTAGAAAGAGGAACAAGAGAGAGAGAGAGAGAGAGAGAGAGAGAGAGAGAGAAGGAGTAGAAGAGAGAGACGCAGAAGGGAAAGTGATTACAATCTCGGTTCGATTTTGTTTTTACGTTTTTATTTTTCTATGATAAATATACTGGCGTCATGTAAGTGCGTCCAAATGAGTCGATGCTGCCACGGCTGTTTTAATATCAATGTTACAAAACCTCAAGTTGTTAGCCAGCTTGACCAACCAACGTTGATTATAAAGCCTCAACATATGGTTATATTGTGGGAAACATTTGTCGTTTGTATTGTTTTGGTTTGATGTTATGCATACGTGGAAAAACAATATTGATATTGGAGTTATCGTAACTAACTTACTGAACACTTTGTCATTAGCGGGTATCATTAGCGGCGACAAATGTCATCGCTAAAACTCTAATTTGTTGTAGTGTTATCACCCCTACACACCTCGAAATATATCTACAAAACTCGTAATTTATCCTACACAACTAGTAATTTATTCTACACTTTAAATTAAGTTGTTTTTTTTTAATTTGGAAAAAGTATATATTTTGAAAAGGAGTTACAAATTTAATTTAGTTAGTTATTAAAGGGGAAAAATACAAATTAATGATTGAGTTAACTGCCAAAATCGTCCCTGAGGTTTGGGCACGTTTGCCATTTTCGTCGAAAATGACACTTTTGTATGAAATTGCCCCCAACGTTTGTAACTTTTTGCCATTTTCATCCAAACCACTAACTTAGTTTATTTTTTCTGTTAAGTTGAGGATATTTGGATAAAACTGGCAAATATAAAACCACATGGATGATTTTTGCAATTTACTCAAACCCTTTTTAATTTCTTTTATTTAATTATTTTTCTTACATATATAATAAAAAAGAATATAAATGTGGAGTTTTTAGAAAAAAAAAATTAATAGTTTTGTCATATAATTTTTATAAATTTTCATCCAAATCACTAACTCAGTTTATTTTTTCTGTTAAGATGAAGGATGTTTTAAATTTTATAAATTAAGACAGAATTAATTTACAGCTTCTTTATATAAATCAGTTTTATAAAGAGAAAACGTTATCGGTGTGCAACACATAACAATCGATTACAACTTTTAGTATTAATCAGTTGTAGAGATAGAAAAAAAATTGTTGAACGTTACATATTTTTTATATGTGTTGAGCATCTAGAAAATATGTTGGTAGAAATAAAATATTTATTTAATTAAGATTATGAGGGTAACTAACTAATACTTATTCTGAGTGGCTTGAGTAAAGAAACTTTTGGTTCATAGCATTATAATTACAATTTGGTGGATAATTTTAAGGTTTGGTAACGATACGTTGTTTGATAGGGGGGCACTGGCTTCTGTTTTTCCTTAGGAGCGAATTTAAAAGAGTAGAAGATGAATTACAAACTTGGTACATATGATAAGATTTTTTTATTTTGACATTTTTCCAAGAAGGTCACCAGCATTTTAGTTTTATATAATTTAGAGGTTTAAGTAGATTTTATTTTTATAAAACTAATCTATATAAAAAAATAGAAATTAATTTCTGTCTTAGTTTATAAACATCCTTCGCCTTAATGGAAAAATTAACTTAGTTAGTGGTTGGATGAAAATTTATAAAAATTATGTGACAAAGCTATTATTTTTTTCATATAAAAATTGCATGTATATTCTTTTTTATTTTATATGTAACAAAATTAATTAAATAAAAGAAATTAAAAAGAGTTTGAGTAAATTGCCAAAATCGTCCCTGTGGTTTTATATTTGGCAGTTTCATCCAAATTTCATCAACTTAACAGAAAATATAAACTAAGTTAATGGTTTGGATGAAAATGACAAAAACTTACAAACGTTGTGGGCAATTTGGTACAAAAGTGTCATTTTGGACGAAAATGGCAAACGTGCCCAAAACTCAGGGACGATTTTGGCAATTAACTCTTAATGATTTATGTAAGTTTACCAATATATGCTTATAATAAAATTAAATGCAAATATTAAATAAAGTAAAATGAAGCATTCTTATTGGTTGAAACTTCTTCTTCTTCTTACAAAAAAAATCTTATCATTTGAACACTCCACTAATCTATAAAACAATTATATATATATATATTGATTTTGAGGGATGATGACTAGTAACTTTATTTTTATAATAATATATAGTTTTTTATTATTTTATTATTTAAAATATTATAATAGTTTATTATTATATTTACTTTTAATAACACATTTTTCTTTTTTCTAAACATATATTTCCTTTACCTTTTTTTTAATAATTGCTTTTTTCTTTTTCTTTTTAAATATATTAATTTATCGATTAATTTGATACTTATTTAATAAGTTACGTTTATAATTTTTTCTAAAAACTTAAGTACGTAGTTGTTCTTGATTTTTTTCCATGACATTCTGTTATAAGTTTTGTTAAAACGAGGTTATACTCAAAATAAAGTATTTATTTGTTATCATAAAATGGCACGATGATAAACTAAATCGTTCTAATGGTTTGACTTTCCAAAAAAACATGCTTTATTTTCAAATCACGTTTGTTTTACACTATCATTTGCTCGGTTTCGCCGCAACGCGCCACATAAAAAAACTAATGAACATTAATTGACATATTGTTGTAAAACAACGGTCTATTACCAATCCATATACAACTATACTAAACATGAGAGAACAAGACTATAGAAAATAAGTGAATAGGAATTCTTTTTCATTGAGATGTAAACATGCAATACAAAGAACTCTATATATAGTGTTCTTATATTAATACAAAGGACATGAAGAGATGGGAGTTAGAATGTGGATAGTCACCATAATATAGTTTATTTATAATACTCCCCCTTGACTTTCCACGTGATAATATACTATTCTTTAATACGCTTGGTGATGCTGCCTCGTTAAAAACCTTGCTAGGAAAACCCAGTGGGACAAAACCTCAGCTAAGGGAAAAAGAGTGCAGCGCATATTGTCTCCCCCTAATACTTCTGGATCAGGTATGTTGCCTCATTAAAAACATTACTAAGAAAACCCTATGGGATAAAACTTAGTCAAGGGAAAAAGAGTGCAACTTGAATAAGTCTCCCCCTCATTTTAACATGTATCCTTAAGTGACATGTGTCCATCTTCCTTGAAAGTCGAACAAAGCTTTTGTAGCCAATGATTTGTCGCTTGATCCCTTAATGTGCATGACTGTGTTTTGTTACATTCCTGCATCTACAAGACTAACCAAACTTGTTTTGATGGGTTACTAAAATTTAATAAAATATCGTTTATACCTGAAATATTTATTTGAACTCATTCCAATGTCGCTTCACTTGACAAAGGTTATATCATCACAATAAGCTCACGTGAGAAATATTATAACCATACATAGCTAGCAAAACATATTAATGCACTTATGCATTTAATGATGGTACTTCTAGAATGAGAATCTCTACTATGGTAGGAGATGATAATAGGCATTTCTTATAACAAATGACTTAACAACCTTTAACATACTTTAAGGTTCAACTATGTCCATACTAAAATATCCAAACATCATCTTCTAGATGTACTTAAGGGGTTAGTAAAAAATAATTACATATATACTCGAACTGCAGTTCGAGTAATAATTAGACCGTGCCAAGGTGATTCAAAAATTTTCCTCTTTAGTTTGAGAGTTCCCTCTCGATGATGTTTACATTATCACTGTAAGAGTGAAATCTTGTTAAATAGATGTAGCTCATTTTATCAAAATTATACCTCTCTTTTCAGAGTATAGTCGACTGTACCACATACGAGTAGTTTCCTTTAAAATTCATACATATAACACATATGGGGTTATTGTTTCGTAATGCGTTGAGCATTCTTAATCCTTTAGGGGTTTTCATACAGATGTCATTTGCAATTGTCTCGTACATGTATACGGTGATGACATCCATAAGTTGTTTTATCTGAAGTCATTCTAAGATTGCGATGTCACACCCCCAAAATCCACATGCGGAGTATCACCGCTTGGAGGCGTGACTGACCAGGATCAAGCCACCAATCATATTGAACACACGTAAAAGTAAACATAAATCACCCAAACAATATGAAAGGTGTTTAAAAAACCCAAGCATTTGTTAAATGTTTAGCGGAAGCATAATAGTAAAACCCATAGCAAGTATTAAGTATGAAATAAAGTAAGGTTTAAAGCATGGCACACATCGCCATGTCCCACAACGACTGTTCCTCCCTGTGCAAGCTCCATGAGTACCTAATGACCTGCAAGGCATGTAGCAACGAATCAACAACAAAGTTGAGCGAGTTCACAGATAGTTGTTTGGTTAAAGTATTCATTTCATAAATCGTATATATTCGTTTTGTAAACCATGTATCGTATGAATCCTTGCTGCCAGTCCAGGCATGCGTACGATGATTAGTGGGGGCTTCCCATGTGTTACAAGACCACGCGTATCGACTGCTACGTAAATATAAGAGGTGCCCTAAGTCAATGTCTATCAGCATTGACCCTTTGCCCATAGTCCATTAGTACACGCCCGTCCGACTGGCACGGTGTGAGGTTTGTTAAACCTAATAGCGCTATTAACTAATGACCCGCTCGCCCTAGGCCTCGGCGATTAAGTCGATAATTGAGGGACTTCCTTTGATAGAGGTGATGGTCTTAAGATCGTGTACGTAGGCTTTACGTACGTGCCCTTCAATCCGAGGACAATAGTAAGTATAACTGTACGTAGGTTTTACGTACGTGCCCTTCAACCGAGGACAGTAATAATTCGTTTAATAGTAATATTTGTACGAGTAGTTATTCAATCCCATTCCTAACCCCTGGGAATCCCATGCCTTGGCTAGTGTGAACTCACCTTGGTTTGCTCGGCAGATACACAGAAAGTCAGTCAAGCTATAAGTGGTCAACCACGTCCTAACATAGTTACCATTCAAGTCAGGTTCATATTCAAGTAGTGCACGTATGTTCTACACGTATTGTACACAATTAACGATCATGGCATACACGAGGAATCATGGCAGTTCAACAATAGAAATCACGTAAACAAACAAAGCCCAAATGTACGGTCCAGTAACATCATACAAGCCCAAACATAACGTATAGTCATATGGTCTCGACTCGAGACCAGGGATCTCGAGTCGAGACTATGTGGTTTCGAGTTAAAGTCTTGAAGTCTTGAGTCTCAACTAAGGAGTCTCGGGTCATGCATTTATCACTCGAGACCAGGTGGTCTCGAGTCAGGTCTCGAGTCGCAACAGGACTCGCAACCAAGGTCTCGAGTTATGTTGCTTGTATGAGGGTAATGTGTGGTCTCGAGTCGAGACTGTGAGTTCTCGACTCGCAACCCATGTCGAGACTAGGTGTGTAACAACTTCCTAATTTGCAGCCAATTACCTTCGAAACATCAGCAAACAACTTTGGCAGTTTCAAATCGGATTAAACAACATTCAATTCAGTAATCATGTATATTCCTACTACCCTAATTGTAATCTAATCATGAACAGCAAATCGTTGGATCATTCGAATCAGTGATTTCAATATTTTAAGATGCAACCCTAATCATAATCAAACATGAACAATCACAACACTTAAACATATCCATCTAGGGTTTCAAATCATCATATATCACTTCATACTTGACCGTACAATTAGTCCGATTTCACATACATGCAAATCCGATCAACATCTATCCGATTCTAAATCAATAACATGTAATCCGAATCAAAATTATCATCACATAATCATCATGATTCATCATACTATACAACACTTAATCAATAACAACATGAACACTAACCGATTGAGATGAATGAGGGTGATCCGAACTAGGAAGAATCTTCGATGGAGAGGGTGTTTGGCTGCCTTCGGTTTCGTGAGGGAGGGAGAGAGCACTAGGGTTTGTGTGTTATGAAAGTTGCAACAAATGAGGAATATACCCTCCTCTCCTAAGTTATGCGACACAATGGGATTGGGCCGAACCCTCCTAATGGGTTGCCCATTCGGTTCAACTACCAAAAGAGTGTGGGCCGAGAGTACTAAAGCCCAAAGGCTTGTGCATTCGGGATTGTGCAATCGAGGCTTGTGCATTCGGGATTGTGCAATCGGGATTGTGCAATCGGTTTCTTTCGTGTGATGATACATACATATATACAAACACAACACATACTCACATAACATTCAATAACATAACATCCAATTCACATAGTCACATAGTGTTTACGTTACATCAATGTACAAAGATAGGTTCGGAAATACGAGTTGTCACATGCGAGGCCGCTTAAACATCTAAAGATTATCGCATCCACTATAGGGGTATACGTTTCCTTGTAATCAACTGCTGGGATTTGGGAAAAATCTTTATGTAAAAATGCGTGCCTTACATCGCAAAAACTTATTATTTACGTTTCCTTTTATTTAAAGACACCCATTTATAACCTACTGGTTTGACGTCTATGGGTGTTTGAACTGCTGGTTCAAAAACGTTTAGTTTGTCGAGCAAATTTAGTTCAACCTTAAGTCATGTAGCCATTTTGGCTATTTGTGTACGTACAATCTTGCACACTTTCTATATACATAATCTTTTTTTTTTCATCGATTACATCTATTGCTATAGCTTAATAAAATATATCATTTTACACGCGTTTCATTACAGTTGCATATTGTACTTATTTTGTACATAATTCATCGTGATCTCATATTTGTTTGGTACTAGAGTTTCTTTTAGAACTCCATTAGCCTCTTTTGGGGTTTTGACAACAACCTTCTTTAAGGTTTAGTATGCAACCACTTCCGGGGTTTTGTATGCAACCACTTATGGTGTTTTATGTGCCACCTCTTTTGGGGTTACACCAACTGCGTTACTCTACTCTTTTTGTGTTTTGTGGGTTTTATCTTTTTGGAACCGATTTATCTCTCACAATTTATTAATATGATAATCATTTTGTGAGTACTTCCATTCGAGCAGATAAGTTTAAGCTGGTATATGTGACTTTGTCACCTTATTTGTGTTAGTGAATGCATCTTGTATTTCATTTGTCATTATTTGCAAATACACGCTCTTTCTTTTAGACTTCAGATTTGCATTGACCACTTCAGGGGTCGATATATAATATGATGCCTTTTTTTTATGTTACCAGTCTTTCATTTTCTTGTCTCCCCCTAAGACTAGGAATACGATGTACATATCCCATTTTATATGTTATGGTGGTGCTATTGGTACATAGGCTGCACAACAAAATATATATAGAAAAATGGAAATTTGGTTCTCTTCAGGAGACCAGTTGTAATTGGGAGTATTTGTGATAAGCAGTTGGTTTTGAATTGATATAATCAATCGACGAATTCCGTCTCGACTACGTATGCCTCTCACTATATTTCACATTGTGCCCAACAATGGTCCCTACAATTGGGTTGTCAAAGAACCGTGTTAAACCATGTCAAAAAAACAACGTTCCATAGTGTTGGGCACATGCTACATACGGGTGGCTAAAAACTCACATGTAACCATGTATGAATGCCACAATCCACACAACTGTACATTTCAATGGTCCCATATAAGAGGGATTGTTTGTAGGTGTTTATTGTTTGGAAGGGCATAAAAATTTATTTGCCACAAAAAAAAAAAAAAAAAAAAAAAAACTAACTAGACATATGATAAGGAATTTTGGGAGCAATGTTTTTAGATTACTTAAAGGTGCTAAGGTACCGGTTAGCATGTTTGATTGTTTAGCATATCATGATGCTATCTTGATGACCTATTTGGTCATGCCATGTGGTGAACGTATAAATATTCTAGTAACTTCTGGTTACTCACCATATTTGATTTAATGGAATATTGTGCAAAATTAGTATCATTTCTAGTAACTTCTAATATAGTCTTCTGGCCATATTTACTATATGATATATTTTAGATATTTAGTACATTTTCTTTTACACCATTCAAAGGCGATGACTTTTCATTCAAATATAGTGGAAACTTAATAAATTTCTTTGGTATACATTAGAATATGATGCATTATGAAATACAAAATTCGATATCAGCGGGTAAACTATCGATGCTCTTCTGGAGCATTTAGTATGCTATTAACACGTGAAATAGTATCAATAGCGTCTCTACCACATGAAATATTATAGTTTTAGCCTTTGTTTAGAGGGAAAACATGTACTATTCATAAGGTTTTCCATCACTAGGCTATATGTTAGCCAAAAAAAGCCAAGTGCGATGAACTAAAGTTTGGGTTGAACTTGAAAAATCATTATTAAAACAAACGGGACTTTGTATACATTTGGGAGAACTTCGGGTTCTCAACATTGATTTAGGATTCATGTGAAATTCAGTACACATGAGTATCAACACTAACTCAAATGAATTATTATCTATCAATTTAAGTAACTAACATCAGAGTAGTTTACTTATGAACAAGATATCAAACATAAGAAAAAGATTTCCCTCATCATTTACCATGATCATGACCTTTATAACGATCATTATATCATCACATTCACTTTTAGGGAATTGATTATAACCACACAACTTTCATAGTGCTATCGTTACAATTGCTTTTGTTATGTACATGATCTCGACCTTTCACTAATCTAACATTGCATTTACCTTAAAGAATGACTTAGAGCCGCACAACCTTCATTCTGGTTGTTTCAAACCTTATATATATATATATGTATATATATATATATATATATATATATATATATATATAATACCAATATTACTACTTTATGAGCATATTTGAGGTTTGACAAATGGAAATTGTTTTATTCAACCAATATCAATATAAATAATATTTTCATCACATAACCTCAACTAGAAAAAGTTATATGACCGGGACATTAGGATTTATCGGTCCAAACTCTTACAAGCTTTGATAAGTTTATAATATGCTTTAGGGAATTTGACACTTCGAGTGTCATACTATAAATGAATCTTGATCAAAATTCAGTTGTGTTTATAACTTGTGAGCATACACAACTTTGGTTATTTTGATGTTCTTATCAAAACTGCTAATATATGAAACACAATGTATACATAAAATTACAAATGCATGACTTTGTAGCACGTCGCCAAAAATATAATAAAAGATAATTGTATCAAAACCATTTGAGACAATGAAGTTATCTTTAGAACCACTATTAAAATATTATAAAGGTTTATATAAACATGACTAAATACAATTTAACTCAATTTAAATAGTTGAGCCATTATAGGCTATTACTTTATGAACTAGAAAGGAAACAAAGTGTCACACTTTTACTTTTTGAATATCAGAATGAATAATCATAATAATAATAAAGATGATTGATGCTTAATGTAACTAATCATACATGCAAGAGTTATTTTACCTTTAAAACATGTGTTATGATGAAAAACATAAATGAAAATAATACATAAAAGTGTTGAAAGAATATAATGAAGTGGCAAAGATGTAAAACTTATCTAAATTGCTAACAAACTTTTTATTAATTATATAAACTAATAGAGAATGTTAACTGCCACTTTAAACAATTTCTTTATAGCTCTTTATGGCTAATTTAAATGATTTCTTTATAGCTCTTTATGACTAATTTAAAAATTGAATTATAGTAATTAGTTACCATTCCGTTTCTTCTTAACCCCTCTTCAAATTCTTTGGTGGTTTTAGAAAGCAATCGGCCAAACACAAAAGCATAATTCTAGATCATATATATCAAATTATCAATTCCAACGAGATTTCAACCGGTGAAGTATATGGCAGATTAAATACATAGAAAATCAGGTTTCTTCGGCAAATATTAATTGGATATATGCAAATTAACTTGTTTTCAAGCAAAGTGTATTAGGCTCATGATCTTAAATACAATTTCTTAGTTGAAATCAAAATGTCAAAATAATTCTTAATACAAAAAAATAATTTATGTGCATGTTGATGATCATATTAACCCGTTACTAGCAAATGTAAATACTATATATAACATTTAAACTTTCATACATTTTTAATGGATGAATAATAGATTATGACTAGTTAACCTAGGCAAGATTTTCATTGAGCCCATATAAGAACAGCCAAAAGAAAAAATATACATAAAAATAATAATGAGATCACGAGTCATGATGACTTAATGATGATATTGGGGGAAAATACGAAATACTACAAATCAAAAATGTAGTAAATGGCATGAAAGAGTCCGATTTTATAAAGTAGAAGTCACACATTTTTGATTTGATGCTAATGAAGAACGTAAGCAATTTCATAAAAAAAAATAATCTTCAAAGGCTGTAAACGTTGTTATTTATTTATTTTTTGAGAACAAATCAAATATAATTTATTTTTCAGTCATTTTCTCCTTAGTTACTTTCATGCCATCAAAATATTCACAAAACTAAATCCAAATTTTCTAGTTATGATTATATACAAAAACAATAAAATGAGGACAAAACATGGAGCCATGAAGTCCAAGGTGAAAGGCTGCAGGTCAATTGTTTCTACTCTTAATTTCATTTTTCATGGATACGATAACATTATTCAAGATGCCTAAAATAATAAAACAATTACAAAGTAGAAATATGAGCTTTGTGTATTGTTACCTGAATGGATGAAAGAAAAACCAAATCATGGATATGAAGATTCAAATCATGGATATGAAGATCTTGCAGCAATTCGTGCTGATAACGTGTTGTAAAACAACAGTCTATTAGCAATCCATATACAACTATACTAAACATGGGAGAACAAGACTATAGAGAATAAGTGAATAAGAATTCTTTTTCATTGAGATGTAAACATGCAATACAAAGAACTCTATATATAGTGTTCTTACATTAATACAAAGGTGTTTTGGTCAAAAATTACCGAAGCAATTTAGTGATCAAATTAGTTAAGTGAGGTAGTATGCTAGAAATATGTGTGTAAAATATTTTATCGAAGTTAATTGTAAAAACAGTTTCAGGATACGGCTCAGGATATAGAGCTGTATCTATGATCAAACGATGAGCGAAAAAGTAAAGGTGGACACGTTATTTACGAGGAAAGCCCTTGATCAATCTAGATCGCCGGCACAAAACCTCAGGAGCTGACAATCGCAGCTGCCTTGTTCTTCTATTACTTCAAATATCAGAATACAGTGCAGGATGTGGTGCGGATCAACTAGGTGTTACAATGTGATTCGAATACAAGTGTTTGCAGTGAGCTAGAGAGCAAAAGTGTTCGAAAGTGTGTGTGAAGGTTGCGTGCCTTAATCTGACCCGCCCCCATCTATTTATAGTAAAAGAATTTAACAAACTATCCTAATAAACCGGGATCCGACGAATATTCCCCACTCGAACGTTGTAGACCTGGTCTTTCGGGTTCAACGTCTCTCACATAACAAATACGCCCGAGTCTTGAGGAGAAGAAGTCCATCTGACCGTTAGTAACCCACAGCCTTTAACCTGCACGTGGTTAATTCAATCAACCTCAGGATATCGCTCAGGATGTTAGCAATATCCCAGTCCAGTATCCTGGTCACAAATGAACAATTAAAAGCAGGATATCAGTCAAGATATGTACGCTCGGAAAATGACCCATAACAATTGTCCCCAAATATATCTGTTGCTATACCAATCCAACAGATATATATTTTAAAAATTCTATCTCGTAAATTAAGGCAATTAAATCGAGATAACGGTCAAGATCATATCATAACTCCCAACGCGCTTTTAACTCGATGGAGATCTACAATGCTCCTATATCTTCTCTCTTCTTGTTTGAAAAGCAGATATCTCCAACGGAGTCTCCAGGTAATTCCCTACTTCTCGTTCATCTTTTATCAATCTTTCTTTCTTTATCCGCAATGGCCGCCAGAACTTACTCCCAAACCGGTGAATCATCCGAGACCTTCATTCAGCAGAATCTTCTCAAAAATCCTGAGAAGGAAGTCTGTGCCTTTGATAACGCAGACATTGCGGCTTTGAGAGCTTCCGGTGCTTTCCCCGATAACACTGTCTTTAGACCATTCGATCGGTCAATTCGATCGGATGTTTCTTCTACTGATTGGGTTTGCTTTCCAGCATACCCTTTCTCGCTAGGTCTCCGATACCCTTTTCCCGAATTTATGATGCAATTCTTCCGAACCACAGGTATCTCCTTTGCTCAGACCATGCCCATGGTCTGGAGGGTATTAATCGTTCTCAACCAAATTAAAAACCTTCACTGTCCTGACCTTTGTATCGAAGATCTGCCAATCGCTTACCGCCTTCGATCTCACGGTTCTAGCAAGTTTTTACTTTTTTCGACTTCCAACAAACCCCTTATTCTTAAAGCCACCAAAAACGAAGACGGATGGCAACGCAAGTTCTTTTTCGTCAAACGAGACTCCATTGCTGAGGGTGCTAGCCTTCCGGTGGAGTGGTTAACCACCGGTAGGGTTATGAATGTTCCCATGTACCTTTAGATTTTTATCTTTTGCTAATATCCTTCTTTTTGATTCCTTTGTAGTAAATTTCAAGGAAGTAGCTCCCCCTACAGCGGAATCAGAGAAAAGAATCAAGACTGTTTACCAATTACCTGCAATAGACATGAGTTTTACTACACACATCCCGAGTTCCAGTCAATACTCGCCATCTGAAATGTCTGGTAAGAATTACTTTTAAAATAATTAGTTAGCATAGCATAACAGAATGAAGAGTAATAAAGACATAAAACTTTTCCCTTTATGCAGCACCAGCCAAGATCCCTGAAGTCTTTGACCTCGACGAGTTGGACAGTTATTCTGATCAGGTTCAGATCAAGAAGGAAACTAGTCCCAAGGCCACAGCCTCATCCAAACCCAGCAGTTCCAAAGCCATCGTCATTCCTAAACATTCGCCGGCTACCAGGCCCTGGAGTTCAAGCTCCCGTAAAAGGAAAGAGCCCGATTCCCCCGTCATCTCTGACACATTTCCCTATGAGAATTACGGGTTCATCGAAGCAAGCGGGTTTATGACTTCATTTCTCAACCAGGTTAGTATTTTCAAACCATATCCTGCAGATTATACCATTTACAAGGATTTATCAAAATCAATACCTGTCCTCTTATTTTTGCAGGGTCTTGAATGTCTGGTTCATCTGTATCAAGAATCCTGCGGGCTCAACAAGACGCTTGAATCCAAGTTAAAGAAAGCGGAAGTCACGATCTCCGATCAAGGCATGATTGCAGCCGCTAAATCTCGTCGTTACAAGGAGAAATTCAAGGCTATGACTCAAGAACATCTGACTGCTCTCAACAAAGCCACTCTCCAAGCCCAAGCTGATCTTGACACTGCCCATGCGCAACATGAACAGGATATGGTCAGCTACCGGGAAAGCCTTAAGAGTTCCGTCGTCATTTCTCTTCTCCAGGCCAGGCTGAAGATGGCCCATGAAGCCAAAATACTAGGCTTTGAATGTCCTTCTTGGGACGTCGGTGCCTGGGAAACGAAGCTAAAGTACCTCGGCGGCACTTCTACCAAACCAGCTGCCGAAGGATCTTCCAAAGCAGCTGAAAAAGCAACCGATGCCGAGAGGGATGCTGAGGTGGATCCCAAGACGGATGCTGCTGAAATCATCATGAACGAAGAAGGCGCTGCCCCCTAAAGCTTATTCTCTTTAAATTGTTTGAACAATTTTATGTCTTGTGAACAATTTTTATTTCTGCATCAAAACAATTTGATAGCCGAAGGTGGATGGGTCCTGGGTTTTAGGATGAAACCTTCGGTTATCAATTAGTACTGCTTATTTCAAATAATTTCATCTTTCATTTTTCTTGCTATTGTTTTATGTCTTTCTTAGTACAGATCTTAGCTTTTGCAAAATTTTGTACAACTATTCTTCAAAAATATCCTGATCAATATGCTCAGTGATATATTATGAAAACTTTTATTAAATAGAACTTCTAAAAATTCAATCAACTTTATAGAAAACTTTTTAAAGAATAAAAGATAGTCCACTTTCTAAAACCTGTTTTGACCATACTTGTTTGATCAAGGTTTTAGTTTCATACTAGTATCAGTTCCAAATATTCTAATCAAATATCCTGAGAAGTATTTTGAAAATACAATTGGATAAATATATCCCGAGAATTTATCCCAATCAGGATGTTTAAGCTTTTTTCAAACATAGTTTAAAAAACTCAAATAACGTTTCCAAAGGAAAGATCATACCAGGACTAGAGTGTAACCCTACTCTCAAACTTCAATCCCTTTGCAACTCTTCCAATGAAGATGTCCCCTGTCTGAGACACTTAGTGTGTTAGGTCCGAGCCTTATCCTTTGAGCTTTACACCATTGCCTCAGTAGGAATGTCCCCTGTGTATAATGTCTTCAAATACTTAGAAATCTTCTGGATATCAGTTCCAATTGTATAGACAATTTTTCGTGTTACAGGGGTAAAACCCAAGAATGTACTGGAGATAAATCCCTTGTATCCTGGGGGAAATCCCAATTTTTCGTGCGCTATAGGCGGGAGTGTATAAACTCCAAGACTTAGAAAGGTGAAAACCTTTAAACCTTAGAGAGTATGATAATACCCTTTCGTGAGAGAGGGTGATCAATCCTCATATACCTTTAGGATTCAGGATATAGCCAATAGTAACGAAATTGTCAGCCACTTTTACATGGACTGGTCCCGCCACCTTGAACTACTCCCAAATAACTTGCGCTCCAGGCGGGGTGTTTAAACCCAATTCAGAAGAAAGGTGAATACCTTTAAACCTGTGAAGGGATCAGGATCCCTTATACGTGAGAGAGGGGGCCAATCCTCTAATCCTCCGAAGTATCCTGAGTGTGTATCCTGGTACTATATCCCGAAGTATATTCTGCAAAACCACTAAAACCTAAGGCGGGTGTTATCCTGGCTAACACCCCTTCGATGCTTAAGTCAGTAATAGATTCAAAATAGCAAATAATATCAAAAGTTAATAAGAGATACAGAATTCATACCATCTTGAGTTGGAATTTAAGTTCCATACTTACTTAAAATAGAGTTTCAAATGTATAGCATTCCAAGATCTCGGTAGCATATCCCCCCACTATATTCTTGAGCCGGTATGCTCCTTTTTCCTGATTCTGACTCAACCTAGTAGGGTCCTTCCCATTTTGGAGACAACTTTCCATCAGAGGGATTAGTAGTATTCTGAAAAGCTTTTCTTAACACCCAATCTCCAACTTTGAACCTTCGAGTCCTTATATTCTTGTTGTATGCTCTGGATATCCTTTGTTGATATGCTGCCATTCTTAGCCGTGCTGCATCTCTTGTCTCATCAATAGTATCCAGATCCCGGCATAGGACTTCAGGATTCTGCTCAGGATTCCTGAGGTTGGATCTTGCTGTGGGTATCACCATTTCTGTCGGGATCACTGCTTCTACCCCAAATACTAAGGAAAAAGGGGTTTGACCAGTTGCACTTTTTACCGTCGTTCTATCAGCCCACAAAACAAAGGGTAATTCTTCTACCCATCTTCCTTTCTTGGCCCCTAATCTGTTCTTCAAGTTGTTGACAATTATCTTGTTTGAGGATTCAGCTTGTCCATTTTCTTGAGGATGTACCGGGGTAGATGTAATCATTTTGATTCCCCAATTCTTGCAAAAGTCAGTAGTCCTTTTACTTATAAATTGAGATCCGTTGTCACAAATTATCTCAGCTGGTACTCCAAACCTAGTCAGGATATTCCTTTTTATGAAGGATACCACTTCCTGATCTCTAACTTGAACAAATGCTTCTGCTTCAACCCACTTGGAGAAATAATCCGTCATTGCCAACATGAAAACCTTTCCTCCTGGAGCCTTTGGAAGCTTTCCCACTATATCCATACCGCACTTCATAAATGGCCAAGGGGAAACAATAGGATACAACGGTTCAGCAGGCTGATGTAATATGTTACTATGTCTTTGACAGGCGTCACATCTTCGAGCATATTCTGTGGCATCTCTCTTCATTGTCGGCCAATAATATCCTATCCTTAATACTTTTGAGAATAAGGACCTGCCCCTAGTATGGTTGCCACAATCCCCTTCATGTATACCCTGAAGTACTTCTTTGGTTTCGGGATCCTTCAAGCACCTCAGATATGGTCCTGCAAGAGATATCTTATACAAAACATCATTTATAATAGTGAATTGTGATACCTTCATTCTAAAGGCTTTATGATTCTCATTCTTAGGGATGTGTCCTTCCTTGAGATATCTCATGATTGGAGCGTCCAGGACTTAGGATCCTCCTCGGGATACTCCTCATCAGGATTCTGAATACTTATTACTTCCTTATCCTGAGGATTCGTCGCAGGATATAGGATATGTAATATTGGTATTGGGGTCCCTTCCGGTATCCTGACCGATGATCCCAGATTTGCTAAGGCATCAGCTTCAGCATTATCCTCTCTTGGTACATGTTCAAGTGTAAAAATATCAAAATATCCTGCTAATTTTTTGAGAATTTCGAGATACTCGATTAACTTCTCTCCTTTAACTGCATAGGTTCCATTAAAATGATTAGTGATTAACAAGGAGTCAACATATACTTGCAAGTTCTTGATACTCATATTTTTAGCCAACTCTAATCCTGCAATTAAAGCCTCATATTCTGCCTCATTATTAGTAGCAGGAAATTCACACCTAATAGCCTGGGGTAATATGTCCCCCTGTGGCGATTTTAGTAGTATACCTAAACCTACACCTCTTACGTTAGATGCACCATCAGTATATAATGTCCAGCATTCTAAGTTTTCTCCTAGCTGCTGTACTTCTAAATCTACTTCATTTTGAATGTCACTACTGAAATCAGCCACAAAGTCAGCTAAAGCCTGAGACTTTATGGCATTTTTAGGCTCATATACTAAGTCATAAGCACTCAATTTTACTGACCACTTGGCCATCCTACCTGACATCTCTGGTTTCCTAAGCACGTTTTTAACAGGATAATTGGTTTTAACATGAATCCTATGTGTCTCAAAATAATGTCTAAGTTTTATTGATGCCATAACTAGTGCTAATATCAATTTCTCTAGATGAGAATATCTAGTTTCAACATCTAGTATACTTTTACTAACATAATAGACAGGATATTGCTGACCTTCATGGTCCTTTATAAGAACGTCACTTACAGCATTCCCTGATACAGCGAGGTATAGGGATAGTGGTTCACCATTTTCAGGCTTCATCAATAGAGGTGCAGTTGAGAGATATCTCTTCAAATCCTGCAAGGCTGCTTCATGCTTTGTTTCCCATTCGAACTTCTTATTCTTTTTGAGGATATCATAAAATTCCTTGCATTTTTCCGAGGATCTTGAAATAAATCTGTTCAAAGCTGCAACTCGCCCTGTTAGCCGTTGAATATCCTTCATATTTGAAGGTGATTTGATATCCAGGATAGCTTTAATCTGCTCAGGGCTTGCCTCTATTCCTCTTTTAGTCACCATATATCCTAGAAACTTTCCTGCCCCCACTCCGAAATGGCACTTAGCAGGATTCAGCTTCATGTTATACTGATCCAGGATATCAAACGCTCCCTTAATATCCTAGAGGTGATCCTCAGTCTTTTTAGATTTCACCACCATATCATCGATGTATACCTCCATTGTGTCCCCCAGCTTATCTTTGAACATCATGTTCACCAATCTCTGGTATGTTGCACCTGCATTTTTCAAACCAAAAGGCATAGCAGTATAACAATAAATACCTGTCGGTGTCATGAAGGCAGTATCCTCCTGGTCCGAAGGCTCCATTTGAATCTGCTGAAATCTTGAGGATGCGTCCATGAATGTTAACATCTCATGCCCAGCAGTAGCATCCACCATCGCATCGATATGAGGAAGAGGGAATGGGTCTTTAGGACAGGCCTTATTCAAGTCTGTGTAATCTACACAGACTTTCCATTTCCCATTTTTCTTCTGTACTACGACCACATTTGCCAACCATCTTGGAAACTTGACTTCTCTGATCATTTTGGACTTTAACAATCTTTCAACTTCCTCTTGGATGATTATATTACGTTCAGGAGCAAACTTCCTTCTTTTTTGCTGAACAGGCTTGAACAACCTGTCAATTCCAAGCTTGTGAGTAATAATGCCTTTGGATATACCTGTCATATCCTCATGCTTCCATGCAAATGTCGACATCCTGCATTTCAAAAAGTTAGTTAATCGTTCTTCAATATCCTGAGGGATATTGGTCCCTACGAGCACCGAGATATCAGGATTATCCTGATCCAGGATAACTTTCTTTACATCCTGTTCAGAAGCCTCCATGATATCATGGGCCCGCATCTTTAATTGCTATGCTGGATTAGGCTTAGTCGAGGACTTCATCGAGGATGAGTAGCATTCCTTTGCCTCCTGCTGATCACTATCAACCTTGACAACCCCCCAAGGGGTAGGGATCTTGATGCACTGATGATAAGTCGATGGCACAGCCTTCATATCATGGATCCATGGCCTGCCCAGTGTTATGTTATAGCAGGATAGGGAGTCCATCACACAGAAACGCTGTATCGAGTTGACCCCTTCAACATATACTGGTAACTTTATTTCTCCCACTGTGTTCCTAGCTTCTCCGCTGAAACCAACGAGTAGAGTGGACTTCGAAGTAATGTCCATCGGAGATACGTTCATCCTCTTCAATGTTTCCAGCTGAATTATATTGACAGAGCTACCGTTGTCCACCAATATCCTGCGTACAAAATGGTTAGCAACATATAATGTTATTACGAGAGCATCATGGTGAGGATCCTGGACAGTATCCCTGTCATCACTATCGAAAGTGATCCCTTTATCGGTTGTAAGGGTAGTCATCCTAGCTAGTTTATCTCCCCTTTCAGTCTTAGCTTCCTTTGCATGTCTCTTAGCGGCTGAATACGAAGTCCCACAAATGTCGGATCCTCCTGAAATAAAGTTAATTATTTTGGCATCTGCTGGGGGTGATGCTGCTCGTTCAGGATCCTTCTCAGGATCCTGCGCTTTATTCTTCTTTCTTCCCAGCAAATCCTTCAGATACCCTTTGCTCAACAGGTAACTTATTTCTTTCCTTAGAGCAATGCAATCCTCGGTCACATGTCCGAAGTCTTCATGGAAGGCACACCATTTGGATTTATCCTTCCAATCAGCTTTCTACTGGTTCTTTCGAGGCCACCTAGCTTTGTCTCCTAAACCCTGCATAGCATACATTAACTCATGTATATTAACAGAAAAGCAGTATTCAGATAATTCAGGATATTCTTCAGGATCCTCGTCTTCAACAGCATTCACTTTCTTGTTATCATTTCTACCATATGGCTTGGAGCGATATGGTTTATACGAGGATTCTGATTTCCTGTTGGTTGATTCGTAGGTTGAGGTAGAATTCATCCTCTCTTGCATCTTTTTGTCATCTTCCAATCGGATATATCTCAAAAGCCCTGTTACGAGCTTCGTCGAGATTCCTGCAGGGATTCATTACAAGATCCTGATAAAACTGAGAATCCTTTTGTAACCCCATCTTAAAAGCCTGCACAGCTGTTGCAACATCAAGATGTGGGATATCCAAGGATTCTCGACTGAACTTGTTCACATAATCCCTCAAGGATTCCTGAGGTCCTTGAGTTATCCTGTAAAGGTCACTGGTTAGTTTCTCAAAACTCCGACTACAAGAAAATTGACTATTAAATAAATTAACCAAATGAGCAAACGAAGTAATTGAGTGAGGAAGAACATTCAACAGCCATTTTAAGGCTGATCCTGTCAAGGTAGAACCGAAACCCTTGCATAAGCATGCTTCCTTGAGATCTGGGGGGATAGGATTGATTTCCATCCTTTCCCTATACTGGGCAATATGCTCTTCAGGATCCGTAGTCCCATCATACAGTTTCATGTTGGGGGTCTGAAATCTTTTTGGGATTTCAGCATCACAGATAGGATATGCAAAGCGGGATATCCTGTGGCTATCTTGAGATACTTCCGGAATTGGCTGGACCACTCAAGGTACACTAGATATCATGTCCTTCAATTTCTGAAGCTCCCTAGTAAATGTTGACGTCATACCTGTATCCTGCAAAGACCCATTGTTGTTAGTAGCAAGAATATTATTATTTGACACGTTACCGGTCTGAGGATTCTGGCCATATCCTGAAGCATATCCTGAGCTCCTCACAGTTGACATCCTGACCGAGGAGGGTATCTCAGGGGTATGATTCTGAGAATGGCTTGGGACGATGTTCCCCCGGTTATCCTCAATGTAAACTGCAGAACTGAAGTTCATAGCCCTAGGCTGTATAGGAGTGACAGTTTCTTCAGCAGGTCTGCTTGGGCCGGATTTCAAGAGTTGTATTTCTCTCATCAGCATCCGATTAGTTTCCTGCTGCTGCCTCATCTGTTCCTGTACACTACCAAACAAATTCAGAATTTCATCATTAGATGCCAAAACAGGACCGGATCCCTGGGTACTGGGAGCGGGGATAACATCCCGAGCTACATGACTTTCAGCTCCGTGTGATGAAGCTTGCATTCTTGGAGGAGGAGGTGGAAGCACCGGACCAATTGTTGCAGAGGTTGTAGCAGACATGGTGGAAGAGCTCATGTTTGATCTCGAGGCCATTGAAAACAATTTAGAAAAAAGTTTTGACAAAAGAAAACCGAGTAATGATTTTACTAAAGTTTTTAGCAAAAATAGCACCACTTGCCCCACGGTGGGAGCCAAATTGTTTTGGTCAAAAATTACCGAAGCAATTTAGTGATCAAATTAGTTAAGTGAGGTAGTGTGCTAGAAATATGTGTGTAAAATATTTTATCCAAGTTAATTGTAAAAACAGTTTCAGGATACGGCTCAGGATATAGAGCTGTATCTATGATCAAATGAGGAGCGAAAAAGTAAAGGTGGACACGTTATTTACGAGGAAAGCCCTTGATCAATCTAGATCGCCGGCACAAAACCTCGGGAGCTGACAATCGCAGCTGCCTTGTTCTTCTATTACTTCAAATATCAGGATACAGTGTAGGATGTGGTGTGGATCAACTAGGTGTTACAATGTGATTCGAATACAAGTGTTTGTGTATAGTGTTTGCAGTGAGCTAGAGAGCAAAAGTGTTCGAAAGTGTGTGTGAAGGTTGCGTGCCTTAATCTGATCCGCCCCCATCTATTTATAGTAAAAGAAGTTTAACAAACTATCCTAATAAACCGGGATCCGGAGAATATTCCCCACTCGAACGTTATAGACCTGGTCTTTCGGGTTCAACGTCTCTCACATAACAGATACGCCCGAGTCTTGAGGAGAAGAAGTCCATCTGACCGTTAGTAACCCACAGCCTTTAACCTGCACGTGGTTAATTCAATCAACCTCAGGATATCGCTCAGGATGTTAGCAATATCCCAGTCCAGTATCCTGGTCACAAATGAACAATTAAAAGCAGGATATCAGTCAAGATATGTACGCTCAGAAAATGACCCATAACAAAAGGACATGAAGAGATGGGAGTTAGAATGTGGATAGTCACCATAATATAGTTTACTTATAACACATATTACTTAATTGGAGAATAAACCTTGTTGGGAAAGAAGTTAAATCACATATGGTGCTACTGGTAGTATGCTATTGGTGTGTCATTATTGTGAATGGATATTAACACAACCAATTACTGATACGATTTAACAACAGTCGACTGGATTTCCTGGTATTAAATGATGAAGGATTATAAAATGCAACTATAGGATTCGATATAGTAATCTAAACAATAAGAGATTAAGAAGATGGTGGGAAGATAGAGATAGAAACCCCCCGTTTCATAAACATTCATCATGCCCACATTGTTCTCCAACCTCCCGTTTATATCGGACGATTGTTCTCACCTTGTTTTTTATTTTCTGGGGCCAAGGCTGTTTGTTAGGCCTTGCATGGGTCCAAGTACGTTTCATAACATTCATAGAGGCGTTATAGGCTACTCGCGGATCCACACAAGAATCGGAATTGTTGCCTTTTCATATCATTCATTCAAGTGAAAATCAAGTATTTTGGAACCATCATTGAACCGGTGAAGGATTAGTGTGTGCAAGAGTCGTTTTTGGGCTCAAACAGAATCAAAATTAAAATTTCGGGTGTTTGGTTTAGAAAACCGTTCGTTTCGGTTTTTCACCTTTTGGGTTTGAAATGGGTTTGGTTCGGTTATGGTCGGTTTTCAGTTTTGATATTTGGGCTGAAAATGTTTAGGCCAGAAAAACCGAATTTTATTGGCTGTAAGACTCAGTTTTATGCTTGATGAAAAACTGAATAACACCTGGGGGTTAACCAGTTGGGTCGTCTCTTAAGTGGGTTCAATTTCCTTCTCTGCCCGCTTATGACTGAGACCCTGCAAAACAGCAAACCGTTAGCTCATTAAGAGGGGAATACGGGGGTTTACCTCTTAACCGGGCTCCGGCGTGAGAATAAGTACTGTTCCGAGGGGAAATAGTGTGTATTATAGGTGAAAGTAAGGAGACCAGAATTGATAACCTGAATGATGAAGGGTCCTATTTATAGCCGGAGGGTGAAGGAGGGAGGAGCGACCTTGCCAGCTGCTAATGGGCGCCAGCTGTCCGACCAAGGGGAATATCCTCTTGGTCTCCTCTGATGTGGTCAGGATAGTGGTCCACGTGACGCGCCATCATTCGTCCATGCTGGAGAGATTGTACCGTAGCTGTCGGTCTGCCCCCAGGTTGTGTCGCAGGTCTACATGGCGTCCGATTAGTGGTGGCACGTGTCTTCCTTTTTGTCTGGAGGAGCATCTTCGGTGCCACCCTGACGTCTTCCATAAGCTTCTGGGTTTGCTTGCTGATGTAGGCTCCATGTAGGATAAAGAAAGTGGTGTGGTCCCTGCCATGTGTGCATGGGATTGGGACTATACCTCTTCAAGTCCCCCCAGTCCAGTGTGCCTTCTATTTGAGTTGATCGTCTAGGAGGGATTCTGGATTTATAAGGGTAGTGATCTTTGTTGTTCGTCTTCGTAAGGCACATGGTAATAGCCTTGCAAAGTTGAGTCAAAACTGCGCGCAGCGCATGGTGGCAACCTTGCAAAGTTGAGCCAAAATGGCGCGCGACGCATGATGGCAACCTTGCAAAGTTGAGCCTAAAGGGTGCACGACGCATGATGGCAACCTTGCAAAGTTGAGCCAAAATGGCGCACGACGCATGATGGCGATATTTGCAAAGTTGAGCCTAAAGGGTGCACGGCGCATGACGGCAACCTTGCAAATTTGAGCTAAAATGGCGGACGGCGCATGGTGGCAACCTTGCAAAGTTGAGCCTAAGGGTTGCACGACGCATGATGGCAACCTTGCAAAGTTGAGCCAAAATGGCGCACGGCGCATGATGGCAACCTTGCAAAGTTGAGCCAAAAAGGCGCACGACGCATGATGGCAACCTTGCAAAGTTGAGCCAAAATGGCGCACGGCGCATGGTGACATCTATATTTTTGGCGGTTTATTCTAAGGGAAGCCTCCTTTATTGGGGTGAGGACAACTAACATAACTGACGTGCCGTCTGAGGTCGCTGTCTTTTCGGAGATGAACAGTTGCCTTTTCAGAACCGTTAGGCGGTTTTTCGCCGTCTGTCAGGTGCGTGGCGGCCACGCGCCCTGGAATCGAGGCGACGGTTTCTCACTCCCCTGACGTGTCATTTCCCTGTTGGTTGCTTTTCTGACCTCCTGACAGTCCACTACCCATCACATTAAATGCGATGGGTATAAATAGTTGGCGGTTCAACCTTTCCCTTCATTTTCGAAATTCAAAATCCCTTTTTTTCCTCTCCCTTTGGAATTCTACTGAACTTCCTTCTTCGTCTCTCTTCATCCTTCATTGAATTCTTCTTTCTTATCTTTTTACCTTCCATAATCATGTCTATCGGTGGTAATCCTTCTAGAAAAAGGACGTACAAACCTAGAAATCCTCCTGGTCCAGATCGTGCAGAAATAAACTGCAAGGAGGAAGAGTTCCAAAATCTTGTTCGGGATAGGGGTTTCCGATCAGAGTGGGGTGCTCAGTTTCCGACCCTGAATTCAACCGCTTTGGATGCTCCTTCGGGATACATAACGTTGTACGCTTCTTTCTTTCGAAAGGGTAACTTTCGTCTTCCTAAGACCAAGTTCACCAGAGATGTGTTGACAAACTATGGGCTACACATTTCTCAGATAAATGCTTTGGGGTTGCCCCGGATTACTCATTTTGAGTTTATATGTAGAGCCAACCGTATCGAACCGACTTTCGAGATGTTTAATGTGTTTTATTTTGTGAGTTATACTGGTGGTTTCTATTCTTTCAATTCCCGAACCAGTGGAGTTAGCCCTTGCAGTACTAACCCACCGAAGAGTCTAAATGATTGGAAGCAGAAGTTTTTCTATATTCATCGTGGGGTCATTCCCATTGATATGCATTATCATGAAGATAGTGAAGGGGTTCCTCGTGTCAATGTGTCCATAAATTTTGCTGAGCAAGAGTGGTACAAGGTGTTGACTCGGAAAGTTACTTCTATCACTCAGCTTGAAGAGAGAGCGTTAGTTGCAGCCGGGATGAGTATGATGTGGGCACCCCAGAACCCTAGGGGTATTCCTATCTATGGCTATCAGGGGAAAGGTATTGCTGTTGCTAATTTGTTTCTATGTTATTTTCTAATTCATCAAGCGTTTCCTCATGTTGTTGTATTTTACAGCAGGGTATAGTTTAATGAATGTTCTTGACCCTAAGGCCAATGGTGCTATGGTTGTGGCAACATTGGCTGAAGGGAGGCCTTTGTGGCTGGACTAGATACATGACCGATTCTTGCATCCTACCAGTGAAAGCTTTGCTACTTATGCCAATGTCATTTTAGGTGAAGATGGTATTTTGATGATGTACTTAGTCCTACTCGAGAGGAGGTTATTGTCCTTTCGAGTGAGGGTTCTTATAGGTCTCATGAAGGTCTAATCCCCCGTTCCCCGCGTGCAGGTCCACCACAAGGGACTGTGAACGAGCCTGTAAATGAGCCTGTTGTTGACGATGTTGAAACTCCGGTTGATACTGCTGAACAGTTAGAAACCAGGAAGAAGAAGAAGAAGATAGATAAGTCTGAGGGAAAGAAGGTCGAGGAAATGGCGGTTGAGGCACCTCATAAGCGCCCTTCTAATTCCTCTTTCCTGGACTATGTTGTCGTATCTGACACGCTATCTGGTTTAGACGCAGGAGACAAGTGTGCTGAACGTGATCCAGATGATGATGCCACACTGACAAAAATAGTGAAGAGAAAAAAGGCTTTGGAAGACAAGAAGAAGGAACTTGATGAGCAGGCTGTTGCTGCGCTCGCAGCGAATAAATCCAATCTTCAGAGAGAGGCTGCCACTGCTCCTTTAGAGTCAGAGATTAATCTGGATGTTTTTAGTGCAAAACGTGGTAACCCTTTGGAGAAGATATACGAAGCTTCTGGTTCCCAAGGTACAAGGTTTTTCTTGTGTATGCCTTGTTTTTTACCTTTATTTCTTTCTTTTGACTATCGTGCTTATCCTGCAACAGGTGTTAAATCAGGTAAGGGTACCCGTAAGATCGATATTTCTAAGATTGAACCTCCTGCGTCTCCGCCTTCTAGGGCCTTTGGCCTGTCTCCTCCTAATGCTAATCTGGGTGAAAAAAAGGAAGGAGGATGATGTGGAAGTTGAGCAGGTTGGGGAGGGTGGTGATGGTGCTGGTGCTGGTGCTGGTGGTGGTGATCCTGTCGTTGAGGCGGAATCAAGTGAGGCTACTCCCTGTCACACCATTTACACTAAGCGTGTACGAGTTCTTGGGAGGGTGGTGCCTCCGGAACTCGCCATGGTCCAGAGTATGAACATGGTCAAGGTGGGTCTTGGGATACTCACAATCCTGCATGCGCCGATCTCCCGCATACTCCTAGATGGAACTTGGCTCAAGGCTCTCGGATGACCGATCTTAATAACTGCCGTGAGTTCTTTTCGTTATCTCTCCCCCCTGCTGAAAGGTTGTTTCAGAAGAGACACAATCGGATGGATCTCTTGGATGACCATATCCATGCTGGGGTTAATTTTTATGCTACTGCCCAAGAGATTGCCCGGGAATGGCAGTTGATGGGGGAAGATACGTTGGAATTTGAGGCTGCGAAGAAGGGGTTCGCTGAGGAGAGGGAGAAATTCAACGCTGAGAAAAAGGGGTTAGCATGGAGGGTTGCAGATGCGGAAGAAAAACTTGCTATGGAGTAGCAATGGAATATTAATAAGCAGAAGGATGGGAGTTGGCTTGCGAACGAACCAACCGAGAACTGCAAACCCAGCGTGATACTTGACGGGTGGTCCATAGGACAGCCCTTAATGGTGTTAAAAGACGAGTTTATCCCTCATTTGATCGCGTAATTGTCTTGAATTAGATGACTATGGTTGCTAGTGTTTGAGGTATATTTGGGGCTTAAAAGTGTGGAAATGAAGCTTCGAATAGGCGCGACTGGATTGGAGATTAAAAGACGTAGAATAAATGAAAAAAATCAATTATTGGTATGGAAGAATTAAAAAGATAACATGATAGAGGACGAAATTCTAAGAATGTAGGCGAAAACGGTGAAGAAAACGGAGTTGAAACGAAAAAGTTATGAAGAAAACAAAATTGCATGCTGAAGGCTACAGTAGCTTACGGTAGCTACCGTAAATTACGGTAGCTACCGTAAATTACGGTAGCCCCCAGCATTTTTCTTCCATCGTAAGGCAGTAGAGACCCACCATAAGCCATTCCAAGCCACCGTAAGCTATGGTGGCCACCGTAACTTACGGAGGAGGCCAGCGAGAAATGTGTAACTACCCTATTTTATGATGTTTTATTGTGTCTTTTCAAATCCAATCAATCCCATTCGGTTACCAGCAGTCTAGGGGTGATTTTTGGGTGTTCTTGAGAGCTTGAAACAATTTCTAAACATCTTGTTAGTGTTTTTAATTCCTATGAACATTGATATGTATGTGATGATGATTGTCCAAGTCATGAGTGGCTAAACTTATGGTGATCATCCTAGGTTGAAGGTTTGTGTAAGACATTTGTGTTTTGATTCATATTTCTAGAATAATAGACTTGCTATGATGGTTTGTTTCTTATGGTGTGTTGTTTGCTTGTTCGTAAATTGTTAATTTGTATGTTAATCTGAGTCTAAACCATACGTTCTTGGTGCCGTTGGCAATCGAGATATCATGGGAGGGATTAGGATTGGGTATCGATTAATTGGTCATCGGGTAACAACCTCGCGTTCTAGGAATCCGAGTACTTAGTTCCCTTTCATCACGACAAGTAGTAACACATGAACCATGTCTATGTGGTTCTTTCTAGTTGAATATTAGCATGAATGTCAAAGCAAACCGGAAACTTAGGATGGTCATTTGTCTCTAAATTGTTTACGAAACCAAATTCTCATTTTGCAATTAGAATAGTAATCTTAGTTTTACAACTCAAATTAATCTAACCAACTTTTGAACTTTACTTTTATTGCAATTAGTTTAATTTTAGTTAATTTAGATAAACCTTTAAATAACACATATTCCACAAACTCCTTGTGTTTGATACCCACTTACCGCTATCTATTAGTAGTAATTGGATTAAATTTGCGTGTACCTACGACAGCACGTCAAATTTTGGCGCCGTTGCTGGGGAGTAGTGCACAACGTGTGTTAATTTAATAGTTTTGTTTTGTTATTTTCGGGTTTACACTGGTTGTGTTTAGTGTGCAGGTACTACAGGTGTATGCATACTAGGGGCTCTCACAACTCATCGCCACTATCGTTCGATCCATAAATTGAAAGAACGCTAAGGCAAAACCTAGTTTTGGTACGAGAAAACAGAATTATTGGTTCACCCACTTCACCCATTACACCAAGAAACATCATGCAAGAAACTCAAGTACCACCCATAACGGGTCAAACGACCTCATCCTTCATTCCTACATCCATACAACCTTCACCAAACACCACCATGCCTAATACCACTACCGAACCTACTTCACCTCATGACGTTACACCAACCAACATTACTACATCACCCATTACTACCCAAGTTGATCCCACTCTTACCTTTAGAGCCTCTACCACAATTCCACCACTTTCACATTTTTTCCCAACTACGGGTCAATCATCTTCTACTCACCCACTACCACAAGGCTCAACCGTCATCCATACTACATCTACATACCGACCACCGAACCAATCGGGTTTCCAATATTCATCCTTTCCATTTGGGCAATCCTCGGGTATTCAAGGGGATGGATATGATGCTGATTATGAAGAAGATTTTAGAGGGTATGAAGAGGAAGGTTTTTACTATGCGGGTGATGGAGGCTATTTGGGACCTAAAGGAGGAACGGTTCAACAAAGTCAACAATTGCAACAAGTTCAAGATAGGGGTAGGCCACCAACGGGGGTACAACAAATTCGGCTACATGGGCCACAGTTTGAACGGCCAATGCCTTTACAACAAGTTCGTCCGCAATATCAACATCACCAATTCCAAAGGCCGGTGCAACAACCTCCAATGCAACAACATCAATTTCAACCACCATTTGCACCTCAAGGGCCTATGCAAGGGCAAATTGGTCAACCAAGAGTACCATTGGGTGCTCCGCGTAGACATCATCGAGAGGCGCTATAGGGTATTGAAGCTCACTTTAGACCGGTTATTACTAATAATCCTTCACCGGTGGTGATTCCTCATCGCCCGGATGGAAGGACTTTTGAGGTTAGAACTACCGCACTTCAAAGTTTGCGAAAGTTTAAAGGGTTAGCAACAGAAGAACCATATTTTCATTTGGAGACATATGACTCCATTTGCAACACTATTGGAGGGCAAGGTTTTTCGTCGGACGATGTCAAGTTAGTTCTATTTCAATTCTCTTTGGAATATAAAGCAAAGAGATGGTTTCATACTTTTCCTTCCGCGTCAATTTATACATGGGTCGACATGCAACACATTTTCTTAGAAGAGTTCTTCACGGCTCAAAAGACAAATGATGCTAGAAGGAGTTTAAGAAGTTTTCAACAACAACCGGGGGAAATGTTTCATGAAGCGTTTGAACGATTCAATATGATGTTGAAAAGTTGTCCTCATCATGGTATACAACTTTGGGAGTTGTTGAATGCCTTTCATAAAGGTTTATGTTCTGAGGATGCTCGTGATTTGATGTCTATCACGAATGGTACATTCGGTACCAATTATGAGCAAGATGATTGACAATTCTTGGAACAAATGGCGGTCACATCGAAAAGGAAGGCTCAATCATCAAGGAGAGCATGACCGGCCATTACCCGAACTCAAGTGCATGCGGTAGATGATGGTAATGTTCAAACTTCTAATCAAATTTATGATGTTTGTGCGCTTTGTAATGAGATAGGTCATGCGGCTGAAAATTGCCAAGGAGTGGAAGGGCATTATGACGAGGTGAATGCATTGCAAGGGCAAGGAGGGGGTGGTCGAAACTTTAACATGAATTCGAACACATACCACCCTGGGTTAAGGAATCATCCTAATTTTCGTTATGGGAACCCGTCAAATCAACTTAACCCAAACTTTCAAGGAAACCAAGGAAATTATGCTCCTCACCAACAATTTAATAAGCAAGGTTTCTAAAGGCAATTCCAACAACCGGGTAATGAACAAAGTGGGTTTTCGGGTCAAGGTTCCTCTGGTGGAAATGAGGTCGTGGAGATGTTGAAAGCGATGCAAATAGAGATGCAACAAAGAAATCAGCTTGATGAGGTTCGTATGAAAAAATATGAAATCTGTGACAAAGCTATTCAATCGTTGACCACTCAAATGGGTCAACTTGCGAGTGAAGTGGCAATCTTAAAGAAAGGAAAAAGGTCAACTACAAAGTGACACGGTGACAAATCCCAAAAACATTAAAAGTGTTAATATCAATGTGGTAAGTACCGTTCCTAATAATGAATTTAATGAAACATTTCTAACTTCTTCTTGTCAAGTGAGTGCAGGTATAGGAAGGGATGCCGAGGTTGAAACGGACAAAGAGCATGGAGCACCACTCGTGCCTATTCGAGTGGGAAAATTAAAAATTCCTCAAGCATTGTTGGACTACGGGGCGAGTATGAATGTGCTACCAGGCGATCTATACGATATGTACGACTTTGGTCCGCTTCATGATATAGACACCATGGTGAGCTTGGCGGATGAAAGTTGGAGGCGTCCGCAAGGAGTGGTTAGGAATGTCATGATTCGTTTCGGAGAATTCAACTATCCGGTGGATTTTCTGGTCTTAGATTATGCCTCTACCAAATTGGCATCACAACAAAGGGTA
Source organism: Helianthus tuberosus (assembly GCA_030545235.1). NCBI lineage: Eukaryota > Viridiplantae > Streptophyta > Magnoliopsida > Asterales > Asteraceae > Helianthus > Helianthus tuberosus. The sequence continues at coordinate 10,222,634 of CM060433.1, read as the reverse complement.
ATTTTAGGTCGACCGTTTCTCAATATAGCAAATGCTCAAATCAACTGTACAGACGGGGTTATTACTATGACCGAAAAGAACCGTAAGTTGTACTATGTTCATACTAGGGAGATTAGTTATGAATCTATTGAAGAGAAGGGTAGAGAGTCTCGTGACCATATGAAAAGTGTGCATCAAAGAATAAAAACAAACAAACCACCGGGGTGTGAAAAGAAGTATGAGGGTTCGAGCAGGTATGTAGTTGACTATCCACCGAATGGACATTTGCTGGATGCATTTCAACCAATGACAAGCTATAGTGGGGGAGGTGATAGGAACTGATTCTTTGAGCCACCATAAATGGGGGTGGCATGGTCTGGCTGAAGACTCGAAACTTAGCGCTGCTCGGGAGGCAACCCGGGGTTTTATATTGATCTTGCTATTTTTATCTTTCTATGTTTCAGGGCCATGGCGACATTCAAGTGTGGGGAAGATGTGCGGATATTTGTGTGAAGGTGGTGATAGGAAGTCGGATTATCTATAACATCTGTTGTGTCAAACTTCACCAGGTCAATGTACTCTTTCCTTTGTCTTGTTATGTTCTTTAGCTTTGAAATATTGGTAGTTAGTTCGTTTGCTTTTAGATTAAAAAAATAAATAAATAAAAAAAAATTGGGGTTTGAGTGTTTGAGCTAATATTGATGTTGAATGGGTTTTAGCGATCAATTCCTTCCAAAACCATACATTGGGGTCAATGTATCCCAAGTGTGGGGATGGGGGGTAAATTTTGAGGTTTTTAAAAAATTTAAATCAAGCAAAACATTGTGAGAATTTGAGCACCTTGGATTACACCCGAATGATGCACCGGTAACCCTTAATTACCTTTATTCTTGGTGAGAGTTGAAGCCACACTTATATATAAATAATGCTTGTCTTTGATGAGAGTGGCAATGGGTAAGGGTGCATTAGAACTTGTGCTTGAATACGATTCGAGGCCTTAGTTGAACATGAATGTAGAAAGGATAAGGGCATTTAGGTAGCCTCGTCATAGTGTGTGTGAGTGTGGGACTTGGGGGGTTGGACCTCATAAATTATATATATGAACTTGGTAGTGAGAGGGGCGGGTGTTTGGACATTTAGTTGCCCATTTTGTGCCTAAAAGCCGATCATTTGTTACCCCTTAGCTAGTTCCCCAAAAATTGACCCGACTTAACCGGTCTTATAGTGTTAGTAGTTGCTTTAGTTGTGTTTAGATATGTTATGTGAATGTTTCTCTATGCTTATGAAAAAAAGAGAAAAAAAAGAGAAAAAAAAAATGAAAAAGGCAATGAAAAAAAAATGAAAAAGAAGGGTCTGTGAGTTGTCTTGTATATAGTAGTTATGTGTTATTTATTTCATTGTGTAATAAAAAGACCAGGTAAAGTCCTTCGCTACTACATATATATTCCATTTCCTACCCGTACACCTAGCCACGTTACAACCTTAAAGCCCCTTTGATTTGCATTCATGTTTGGCGCTTGTTAGGAGGAGGACCGATTTAGGTACAAGCATATAGTTGTGCAATCACCCGTTTGCCTTTTGTGTGTCTAGCTTATCTTTGCTGGTGCTTACTTATTGCCGAGAGGAGAGATATAGCGAGGGGTGTGTTGTTTGGGGTGTTAGGAAAGGGGTAGTAAAAGGATAACATGTTTATGCTTGATTTATGTTGATCGCTTGTGTTTTGAAAATGGTTTTGATGAGTTGCTTGGGACAAGCAATGGTTAAGCATGGGGATGTGACGGGTGGTCCATAGGACAACCCTTAATGGTGTTAAAAGACGAGTTTATCCCTCATTTGATCGCGTAATTGTCTTGAATTAGATGACTATGGTTGCTTGTGTTTCAGGTACATTTGGGGCTTAAAAGTGTGGAAATGAAGCTTCGAATAGGCGCGACTGGATTGGAGATTAAAAGACGGAGAATAAATGAAAAAAATCAATTATTGGTATGGAAGAATTAAGAAGATAACATGATAGAGGACGAAATTACAAGAAAGTATGCGAAAACGGTGAAGAAAACGGAGTTGAAACGAAAAAGTTATGAAGAAAACAAAATTGCATGCTGAAGGCTACAGTAGCTTACGGTAGCTACCGTAAATTACGGTAGCCCCCAGCATTTTTCTTCCACCGTAAGGCAGTAGAGACCCACCGTAAGCCATTCCAAGCCACCGTAACTTACAGTGGAGGCCAGCGAGAAATGTGTAACTGCCCTATTTTATGATGTTTTATTGTGTCTTTTCAAATCCAATCAATCCCATTCGGTTACCAGTAGTCCAGGGGCGATTTTTGGGTGTTCTTGAGAGCTTGAAACAATTTCTAAACATCTTGTTAGTGTTTTTAATTCCTATGAACATTGATATGCATGTGATGATGATTGTCCAAGTCATGAGTGGCTAAACTTATGGTGATCATTCTAGGTTGAAGGTTTGTCTAAGACATTTGTGTTTTGATTCATATTTCTAGAATAATAGACTTGTTATGATGGTTTGTTTATTATGGTCTGTTGTTTGCTTGTTCGTAAATTGTTAATTTGTATGTTAATCTTAGTCTAAACCATACGTTCTTGGTGCCGTTGGCAATCGAGATATCATGGGAGGGATTAGGATTGGGTATCTATTAATTGGTCATCGGGTAACAACCTCGCGTTCTAGGAATCCGAGTACTTAGTTCCCTTTCATCACGACAAGTAGTAACACGTGAACCATGTCTATGTGGTTCTTTCTAGTTGAATATTAGCATGAATGTCAAAGCAAACCAGAAACTTAGGATGGTCATTTGTCTCTAAATTGTTTACGAAACCAAATTCTCATTTTGCAATTAGAATAGTAATCTTAGTTTTACAACTCAAATCAATCAAACCAACTTTTGAACTTTACTTTTATTACAATTAGTTTAATTTTAGTTAATTTAGATAAACCTTTAAATAACACATATTCCACAAACTTCCTGTGTTCGATGCCCACTTACCGCTATCTATTAGTAGTAATTGGATTAAATTTGCGTGTACCTACGACAGCACGTCAATACTATTGTTAGTTTGTCAGGTGAGAAGACTCAGATAAGCGATGAGGCTGAGCAGGAGCGTGCTGCGCATCAGAACAGAGAACAGGAATACATCCAACGTATAGCCAATTTGGAGAAGTTTGCTGCCGAGAAAGTCGCGGAGAGCAAAGCTTCTGAAATCTTTGCTGAGGAGGTTACTGCTGATTGCAAGTGGCTACTTGCGCGTGCAGTGCCCCTGGTGATTTTCCCTATTTTTTCTTGCTTTTTTCTGTCATTGTTGCTTCTCTCATATTTCTATTGCTTTCTGCAGATTTCTGAACGTATTGCCAAATCTGATGAGCTTGCTAAATACATGTTTGAGTTGGGTCAAGCTGCATACAACAGTGGGCGAAAGGATGGCTATGGTGAAGGTAGGGCAGCAGCTGCTAGTAATGAGAAAGATTACCAGTTTGAGTTATACAAGCAAGACTGCACTGGTGCCTATACTGCCAAGCGCCAGAAGTATGAGTTTATCGAGTTTGGCATCGTTAAGGCTGTTGAAAAGTTATCTCGGAAGACTAATTCCATTGAAGTCTTGAAGAAGGCTCTTGGTGACCAGGGGACTGAAGGTGGAGATGCAGGTCCTAGTCACCAGGATTGACCGTTTCCGGCTTGCATGCCGTGTATAGGCTTGTATGCCTTGTAACTCCTTTAGATAATTACTTTACTTTTCGTGCTTCTGGACAACTTCCTTTATCTCTTTTGATGGTCGTTTGATACTCTAACATACTTTTGGTATATATAATGTTAAGCGTAGGTCTTTCGTTTATTCGTTGTGAATTTTGTTTCTGTTACAATATTTGCATGTGTGCAATTACTTTGATTAGGTATCATGAATGAATGACGGCTCTGACATGTTAAATTGTGTTAGTCATCTTAGCTTTGCACTGTATCGTGTTGAGCTTGGAAAACTTTACAACGTTTGTTCTGTCGTTAAGCACGTGATTTTGTTCATGTATACGAAGTGATCGTTTTACAGGTTATTGTGTCGACCCGGCTGTGTTCGGCCTTGGAGGTCTTACAACATTTGTTTTACCGTGTTTATGATACGTTCGTGTGTAGGTGGGCACGAAGTGTACTTTGGCTTGACAGGCTTTGGTTGTGTATTTTTGAGCTGGCTGTGCACTTGGTTGCGACGAGCCCTTGAGGTCTACAACGTTTCCCATGTCAGAGCCATTGATGTTTTCGTGTATGCCCGAAGTAATATATGCAGTTGTAACAAAAATTCACAGAAGGTAAAGTAATCAACACTTCTTGTATTAGAGTCTACTGTGTTGGGCGCGTAGCCACTCATTACAAGGAAAGGTAAAACCTAAGGCTAGTTACATGTAACATCTCCTTAATTGTTGGGTATTCCAAGTCCTGGGGACTTCTTTGTTTTCAAGCATGCGTAGCTTGTACGCTCCCTTCCCGAGTACTTCATCTACGATGTAAGGTCCCTCCCACTTGGGAGCTAGTTTACCCGGTTTTTCGGCATTGGACGCCTCATTGTCCCTCAAGACATAATCTCCGGGATTGAAAGTGCAGATTCGGACCTTGCTGTTGTAGTATTTTTCAATCTTGGTTTTATATTTTGCCTCATTGATTGCTGCCATCTCTCTTCTTTCTTCTAGAAGGTCCAGATCCAACCTTCTTTCCTCTTCATTAATGACAGCATTTATCGACAACATCCTTGGGGAAGGCATACCTATCTCTGCTGGTATCACGGATTCTGACCCATAGACTAGACTGAACGGTGTTTCACCGTTGCTTGTCTTTGGCATAGTCTTATGGGCCTAGAATATGCTGGAGAGCTCGTCAACCCATCCCCTTCGCTGTGTTCCAAGCCTCTCTTTAATGCCGTCCATGATACTTTTGTTTACTGCTTTAATCTGGCCATTTCCCTGCGGGTGTGCGACCGAGGAAAAGGTATGTTCAATGTTCAGTTCTCTGAACAAGTTCTAGAGGTCTTCAACAGCGAAATTTGTTCCGTTGTCGGTTATGAGTCTTAGAGGTAGCCCAAAACGACAAATTATTTGTTCCCAGATGAACTTTTGTACCACTGTAGATGTGGTTGATGCCAGCGCCTTTGCTTCCACCCACTTTGTGAAATAGTCTATTGTGACTATGATAAACTTCACTGCTCCTGGGGCTTCCGGAAAAGGACCAACCATATCTATACCCCACTACTGGAACGGCCAAGCCGTTGTTACAGGGACCAGCTCATTCTATGGGCGCATTGTTTTTAGGGTGTGCCTCTGGCAACCACTACATTTCCTCAAAACCGTGACTGCATCCAGGTGCATCCCGGCCAGTAATAACCCGCGTTCATTACTTTTGCTACCACCATTCTTGGTCCGGCATGAATGCCACAGATGCCTTTGTGTACTTCGCGAATCAAATAATTGGCATCTTCTGGATCTACACATCGCAGCAATGGTCCGAGATATGATTTCCTGTATAGGATGCAATCAGACATTTGGTAATGTTCGGACTTGTACTGTATTTTTCTTGCTTCAGCTTTATTTTCGGGCAGTATCCCAGACTGGAGATACATGATGATCGGAGTCATCCATGATGTTGCCCCAAGTTGGATGATTTTCACTTGCCTTAACGGTACTGATGGGTTGCATAGGACTTCAATGTGCACGTCTTTGGCCAGATGCTGGAAACTGGTTGATGCAAGTTTGCTCAATGCGTCTACCGGTTTGTTCTCGCTCCTGTTAATGTGATGCACCTTGTATGAATTAAAGTTTTGAAGAGAGTTCTTGCTTGCTCTAGATACAGTGCCATGGCATCTCCTTTGGCATCGTACTGACCATTGATTTGTCCTGCTACGAGCATGGAGTCTACATGCGCTTCTATGTGTTTGACTCCCATTTTGATTGGTAACCGCAACCCAGCAAGAAAAGCCTCATACTCGGCCTCGTTGTTTGTGCTCTTGAAGTCTAGCCGGATGGCGTATGTGAACTCATGTCTTTCTGGACTTACCAACCTAAGTCCTGCGCCTACGCCATCTTCGTTAGATGCGCCATCCGTATATAGATACCATGGCTCTTCTGAATATTGCTTTTCAACTTTTTCCATTGCCTTAAATTCTCTGTCTTTGTCATCGGGTACCTCTGTTAGGAAATCGGCCAACACATGACCTTTGATTGCCGGTTTTGGTCTAAAAACCACGTTGTGGCCTCCCAGCTCTATAGCCCACTTTGCTAATCTTCTGGATATCTCCGGTCTTGCCAGGATGTTGCCGATGTTGTAATTTGTTAAGACATGAATGACATGGTTAGCAAAGTATCTACGCAATCGTCTGAACGAATGGACCAGTGCCAGGACCAGTTTTTCCATTATGGCGTATCTTGTTTCGGGGTCATTCAAGGTACGAGAAACGTAATATACTGGCGTCTGAACGCCTTGTCGATCGACCAGCAGGACCGATCCTACCGATTTCTCTGATGCTGACAGGTACATGACCAACGGCTCGCCTTTCATTGGTGCTATCAACATTGGCAATCGTATTAGACAATCTTTCATTTCTCGGAATGCAAGCTCGGCTTCCGGAGTCCATTGAAACTGGTTTTTCTTTACACAGTTGCAGAGGGTTTTGATAAATGGGAAGGATTTTACTGCATGATTGGCGAGGAAACGATTGAGTGCTGCTAATCGTCTAGCCAACTTTTGCATTTCTTTTATCGTTGATGGTGAAGGCATTCGCTCTATCGCTTGCACTTTTTCAGGATTGACTTTGAATCCATCCTTTGTAACAATGAAACCCAGGAATTTCCCTTCTTCCATCCCGAAGGAGCACTTCGCTGGATTTAATTTGATATTCACCCCGCGCAACGTATCGAACGATTTTTAGATGTTCATCAACATCATATTTTCTTATTTGCTCAGGATGACTAGGTCATCCATGTATACTTCGATGTATTTACCGATGGCGTCGCTGAATGTTTCATTCATCAGTCTCTGGTAAGTTGCACCTGCATTCTTCAGACCAAAGGGCATTTTTGTATAACAGTACAACCCTGTTGGTGTGTGGAATGCAGTTTTGTCTTCATCATGGGCGGCCATCTGCACCTGGTGGTATCCTTTATAACAGTCGAGGAAACATTTCCATCTGAAAGACGCTAGTGAATCGATTTTCTCATCAATCTCTGGTAGAGCATAGCAATCGCGCGGGCATGCTTTGTTCAAATCTTTACAATCCACGCACATTCTCCAACCGCCATTTCCTTTAGGGACCATCACTGGACTAGCCACCCAGGTTTGATAACGAACCTCTCTGATGATACCCGCGTTTAACAATTATGTGATCTGTTCTTGCATGGAATTATGTTTTATGTCTCCCAGATGGCGCTTCGTATGTACTATTGGTTTGGCATTTTCAGATAAATTCAGCCTGTGTTTTGCTATATGCCATGGAACTCCAACCATATCGGCTGGTGTCCAGGCAAACACGTCCATGTTCTCGAATAGTAACTTCTTTAGCGCCGCGCGCGTGAGATCTGACATTGCTGGGCCCTAGGTGACAGTTTGCTCTGGGTACTTGTTGTTCAGTATCCATTTTTCAGGTTCTGCGCGCGGTGTGGGCTTGCTTGTTTTTACTGGTCTGATTTCATCAGTTGTGAGTACCTCTTTGCTTACGTAAATTATGGCTATTCCTGTTTCTGTTGGGAAGCCAACACCTTGTCACACCCTGACTTTTGCGGAAGCGTGGTTATTGGTGTGACTTCTTAATACCATAGCATTCAATCATAACAATGCTATATGATAAAACCAAAAGATATTCATCCATAAAAGTTATGTTTAAAAGTACCGCAACATACTTGTTTGAAAAGTTGACGCCAAACTTAAGTTACAAACCACAACATGTTCAAATGAGTTCATCAAGACTCGACAAAAGATCGTAAATAAAACCGGGTTTAGAAAGATGTATCCCATCCACTAATAGGACACATCTTCCAAACTCTACTAACCCGGATGATATCTTTTATTTAAACGCAGCTTGAAACACATGCATACCCCTGCCAGATCCACTAGTTTCCTGAAATACATGTAATTTAAAAATATCAACAAAAGTTGAGCGAGTTCATGTGTGAGTGTATGAATAAACCTTTAAAGTATGTATGTATGAATGTATGTCCCTGGTATGTAGCAATAAGGAAAAAGAGATCACCAATGGGTTGCAAAGCCAATGGTATGTGTGAAATGGGGCAGGAAAACTCAAACCTAGCAAATTTGTACCGGGCCTCCGGCTGGAAGACATAGTCACCACTATGGGCCACCCTGGTCCCCATGGGTGTGGGCTCGCTACACCCAAATAGATCTATCACTCATGTCCCTCAGTCCTACGACGAGGATTAATGGCCTTAAGTGTTGTACCCACCCTTCACATGATCTAGTAGTAACCCTCCTTAGCTAACCATACCATGTATAAAAGCTTGTAATAACTGTAACATGTATTTCACCCCCGAAGTATAAAACTGAAAACAGTTAAAAAAGAAAAGCGGGACATGAACTCACAGTATTGCGTCCTCAGCTCGTAACTCAAATTCTGTCAGCAAACACGACTACCTACAGTGTACTAACGTCTATTAGACGAACGGGTCATGCCTTTGCTTAGTATTTATGTTCTTGAGTTACGTTTCTTATATTATTCCAAGTTATAATTACTTGCCAAAATAATATTTCAACTTAAATTATATTTGGTTTTGGAATAATTGTTTTAAACAATATTTCTGTATTAATACTTCTTAAGTATCTAACTTTGTATTTCCTTCCCGAGGATGGGGTATCTTATACATGTATTTGTATTATTATATTTGTAATTTCGAAATAATATATTGTCCAGAAAATATATATTTTTCCCAAAAATCATATATCTTCTAACTATACTAGGAAAATATATTTTTATTTCCCAAAAATAATATATTTCTCCTTGTCCAAAAATAAAAATATATAAGTAACGGTATTGTTTTGGATAGTAAATTTCACGTTACTTTGTTAAGTTATATTACATTACCCTAAAATAATATAACCATTTCACCGAGTATACAAATAATCACACAAGTGTCTTAATATGTATATATATTCTAAATATATATGTTTACCCATTTTTATTTATAAAAACTAACCTCCAATATTTGTATTTTTGTTACAAAAATTATGGCAAAGTCTATATCGAAAACTTATGATCAAAATATACTTGTAAATACTTGTTAGAAAATATTTTTCTAAGTGTTTATATTTTTAGAAAATTTTGCCAAATTTTCCCCTAAAAACGGAGGTGTCCATGCTATATAAGCATATCATTTCCTTTTCAAAAATCATCACAACAATCAATAATTAATCCTTAAACAACTTACACTTCTCAAGTGTAAAAACTATACAATTTTCATAACATCATGAACTTGAACTTTCACAAAACTCGTAGTAATTTGGTAGGGTGTTTAGTAGGTTTAGTTACCCCTTAAAGTGTGTTTATTACTTTACAAAACTCATTCTTAAAGAAACTAGGTGTTTACAACTTGTTAGATGATCCTTCAAAAAATTATTCTTTTGAACTCTTCTTGTAAATAAAGTGCTCTTACACTTATTTTACCACCAAAAATAGTGTACATTTAAGTAAGAATCAAGTTCTACTAAAAATCATATTTTTGAACTTGGTTTTCTTGGAAAATCATTCATGAATCTTAGATTCATAAGATTACTAGCTTACTTTGTTTATTGTTTTTCAAGAAATCCTCTTATCATTCAAGTTCATGCTCATGTATGAGGATGATCTTCTTGTGTTAGCACATAACCATCCTTTAACTTGCTAGATCATGTGTTTAATCACAATCTAGCAAGCTCCTTATGATGATCAACATCATAATCTCAAGTAAACATCAACAAGTATCATACACATACTTAAACAACATTATTTTATCAAGATTTCATCATGTGTAAGCTTCATGTTCATGATTCAAGTTTATGTTCTTTTAGTGTTCTTGTGATTACAACATAATACATTTTTTTAACAAATCAAAATTAGAAGTAACAAAGGGTTGTGAGAGTCTTACTACTAGCTCTAAGCTAGGGAAGAACACTTGAAGAAAAGATGATGAAAATGGTGGATGAAAGCAAACAATGGAGGTTCTTCAAGTTCTACAAGCACCAAGCTTCATAAAACACCTTCTATCAACCTTGAGAGTACTTGAGATTAGATGAATGAAGTTGGATAATGGATGTAAGGTGGTGGTGGTGGCGACACTATCTAGGCCGAGAGGGAGAGGAAGAGAGTGAGGGAGATGGAGTGAAGTGTTGAGTGTTGTGAAGTATGATGATCTTTAGAATCCAAGTGTCATACTTATAATCATGCTTCCTCAATATCTTGTCCATAAAATCAAGCAAAGATCCAATAAAATAAAAATCAAATCTTGGGGTATGGTGGTGGGTCCTTGTGACTGTAAATATCAAGGGGGGGGGGGGGTAAATGTAACTTGTAACTAGTTGGTAACTTATTAGATCAAAATCAAGTGTATACTTAGTTAAGTTAGTTACTAGATATTTTAGTGGGTGTTAAGGTGTTCGGGGATCATGACTAGTTCAAAAATAATAAAACAATGCTTCTAGCAATATTTTGATGTTCCAGGTAATGTCTGGTTGTTCGGTTAGATACCGGTTCGTTAAAGTGTCAAGCTATTCCGTTTAATGATCTTTATGTTACTTTTTGTGACACTTTTAATTCCCGACACTTAGGAAAGCATTCAGGACCATTTAGTCAAATTTTTGCATGTAACTAGCTTGTTAAAAAGCTGAATTTTGCTGAAAAATGCAGAATTCTGCACTATAAGTGGGTTTTTAGCACTTTCCGGCACTTTATCTATCACCTAGTGACGCAGTTTTATGGTCCTTACTTCCCTACACACCATACTAGTGTAGTACCTTGTCCCTGGCCCATACTGGGTCTCAAAACACTGCCTGTCTTTGTACTGAACCCCGTCAGCATATTCCCGCTTTATCCGTTAATTGTGCTAACTGTGCTTTGTGCATCATGTATGTCAATATAGTTTGTACATGATAAATGATGTGACATTATGTAATATGTGATGCACATGTAAGTATGATGCAGTAATTAGAAAGCAGTTAAGTAATCCAGCACAGTCATTAAGCACTTAATCATAATTAATTAATTGTACGGATACCTGGTTTTATGAGGGTTATCACACACCTGAATGTGGCCCTGAACAAATCATGCTAAAATCTCCTTGGGACTCTCTTCCCAAAAGGATATCGTGTCTCGAATTTGCTGGTAACACCATGAATGTGACTTCTTCTGTTCTTGAATTTTTTCCATCGGAGAGCAGCACCGAGAATGATATCTGACCAAGAGGAAAAAACGGCTTCATTGCAGAAACCAGTGAGTGGGTAATCTACTGGTTCTAGTCGCGCTTTGTCTTCTTGGTCAAGTTGGTTGAAACATTGTTCGTAAATGATATCCGCGGTGCTCCCTGGATCTATGAAAATGTAGTCGGTCTGGTAATGGCCGAACACGCCAGGGATGACTATAGGTCTCCGTTCTCTTGGGCCACCTCGTACCACAGGGAAGACGACTTGTATTTTGCGCCAGGAATCGTCCTGGGCGCGCTTGTTGTAGTTCTTTTGTGGTCTTCTTTGGCCACCTTGAATCATGTGAGTTTCCAGTTTTCGAAGTTTTTTTGTTATCTGGGCCTTCTTCCCTTCTCTGGATCTGCCGGTTATCTCTTTTTCCTCCTTTTACTAGGTGTGTAAGCTTGCCATTTTTCAAAGAGTGTTCTATTTCTTGTCTGAGACTGATGCAGTCATCTGTGAGGTGACCTGTGTCTTTATGGAACTCGCAGAAGAGGTTTGGGTCTTGCCCCCTCTTGTTCCTCATTCGCAAAGGTGGTTTGGACTAATGATTTTCTGTTGACAGGACCTCAGAAAGGGTTTTCGTCAAAGGTGTCCATTGCTTTTCTCTATTCTCTCTTTTAACTTCTTTGCATTGACTGATCTGTTTGATCGTGGAGCGCGCATCCTCAGCTGGTGGATTTCTTTCTCTATAACCAGACGCTTTCCAGGGTTGGCCTTTGCTTTTTTTGTTTCGCCTATCGTGCTGGTTATAGCTGTACTGACGGCTATCATCGCCGGTCAGTTGTTTGTCAGTTCTTGCAATTGTTTTTGCTGCTTCGATAAAAGTATCCCAGTCTTCCTTTGACTCTTTTGATCAGGTCATCGCATTTAACGGCCCTCATAAAGTGTGCGTGCATCATTTTCTCCCCTACATCTCTGATTTTTAGGCACTCTTTGTTGTACCTAGTGATTAAATCTTCAACGCTTTCATGGTCTTTCCTCCAGATGTTCAGACAATCTGCTGGATCTCTAGTGTGTCTGCGCTGCTGGGAGAAATGTGCGAGAAACTTGTCTCGAAAATCCATCCATGATTTGATTCTTCCTTCTGGCAGACTGTCAAACCAGACGCGCGCCGCGCCGACAAAGGTTTGTGCGAAAAGATGACACCAAGTTGGTAGCGTCCATCCGCCTACCAACCCTGCCCCGTTGAAGACTTGTAGGTGGTCATCAGGATCTGTTAAGCCATTGTACTTGCCCACATTGTGTGGCAGATTTGTTTTGTCGATATCAGCCGTTGCGATTTTTCTGATAAACTTCGATTTTTCAGATATGCCCTCTGGGCGGTAGCTTAACGAGTAACCGTGTTCCGCATTGGGATTGTACCCCGCGTGCTTTTGGGGTTTATACGCTTCATGGTTTGGTGGTAATCTGCTAAATACCGTGCTTTCTTTCTTGTATGTTGCGTCATCAACGTCGTCGTAGCTATCCCATTCATCGTTTATGTTGCGCGGACCTAGGCGGCTGTGTACTGATTTCTTCGGCTGGTGAGTGTGTTGCACGTAGTTGCTTTCAGTCTCACCGTAAGTGTCACGCATGTCATGTATACTTTTCCATCTTGTGTTGGGTGTTTTTTCAGGTTGTTGGTTCCGCGCGTGTGTTTGTTGAAGGATATGTGTGCTTGGAGGCTTCTGTGGTGGAGTAACAAAAGCGGACTGGTTGGCTTGTGCTTGGAGCAAGGCTTGTTGTGCACTAAGTTGCGCATAGACAAGGTTCAGAGACGCTGTTTGTTTGGCGTACCAGGAGGCCAGAGTTTCTCCTTTAGGTAGCCCTAAGAGTACTGAAAAGTTCAAATGTGCCTAACCCGATGCGGCTGAAGGACCAGCCCCATGGTTTGATATTTGATCTTGTGGAGGTGGTTGGTTAACTACTCCAGGTGGAGTTTGGAAGGCGGCTCCATTTGTGGCTTGATTGATAACTCTGGAGGTGCTTCCAAAGATATTAGGTAACTCGTTGTTTAGTTGCCCTTCTCTGGCGGTCTCCTTCCCTTAATACCTTTGGACGTGAGCGGTGTCCGTAATCAATTCAAAGGAAGAGATTTCTCCATCAATGTGAGGAGAAGGGTTTTGTTCAGTCATTTAGAGAGTTTTTTGAAGAAAAAAGGAGATGAAAATGGTTTGCAAAGATATGGTGGGAGCCAATGATGAAACACTGAATAACACATGGGGGTTAACAAGTTGGGTTGTCTCTTAAGTAGGTTCAATCTCCTTCTTTGCTCGCTTATGACTGAGACCCTGCAAAACAGCAAACCGTTAGCTCGTTAAGAGGGGAATATGGGGGTTTCCCTCTTAACCGGGCTCCGGCGTGAGAATAAGTACTGTTCCGAGGGGAAATAGTGTGTGTTATAGGTGAAAGGAAGGAGAACATAATTGATAACCTGAATGATGAAGGGTCCTATTTATAGCCGGAGGGTGAAGGAGGGAGGAGCGACCTTGCCAGCTGCTAACGGGCGCCAGCTGTCCGACAAAGGGGAATATCCTCTTGGTCTCCTCTGCTGTGGTCAGGATAGTGGTCCACGTGGCATGCCATCATTCGTCCATGCTGGAGAGATTGTACTGCAGCTGTCGGTCTGCCCCCAGGTTGGGTCGCAGGTCTACATGGCATCCGATTAGTGGTGGCACGTGTCGTCCTTTTTGTTTGGAGGAGCATCTTCGGTGCCACCCTGATATCTTCCAGAAGCTTTTAGAAGCTTCTGGGTTTGCTTGCTGATGTAGGATAAAGATAGTGGTGTGGTCCCTGCCATGTACCATACCTCTTCAATGCTTATTTAACAAGTAGAAGTTGATCAATTCTAATGATTCCAGTTAACAAAATGTAGTCAATTAGTCATGTGTGTTCTCCGATTCTCATAGAGACAACTTATATATAACATAAGCAAACAGATTAAAGAATGTTGATATAAACTAACACAAACTTTTCACATATGTAAATGAGGCAGAGTACATGGGTATTTATAGGTATCTAACTGTTGCCTCCAACCGTTGTGACCTGTACAATCTTGCATCAATTATAACCGTCATAACTGCTTATGTGACAGACATTAATTAAGACATTAGTTACATAGAAACATAGGTTTAGTAATATTAAATATTAGTGTTTCTTTCCTTGATGCTAAGTTTAATCTCCACCAATGAGCTGTTGGTTGTAAATGAGATTAATCCATGAAACACTTGTAAAACTTTTTATTTATAAGCAAACAACGGCAGAGAAATAGACATAGTTAGACTTCTAACAATGGCAAATAGAAAAGTCAAACACTAAAGGTAAAGTCAACATATGTAAGAATGGTTTAGTCTTTGTTCTTTGCTTCATACAGACGTAATGGTAAAGATCGTCAGAACCACGGTAAGAACAAAAAGGATGATTCCAGCGAACAGAGCAATGATACTCCATGGACCACTGAAATAAGTACGCTTTAACTTCACAATCTTTCTCGGCCAGTGACTATTGAAATGGATATCCAGTTGTTCCCATTGTTCGGTGTAAAAGAAATGTTCAGGGAAAACTTCTTTGCATATTCTATTTATCATATTTGCAGCCTCTTCATTTGAGCCTTTGTGATTGACAATAACTTTTGATGTTACCAACATGGCAATGTCCTCATGAGTATCAATTAGCATATCCATGGCCCTTGCATATGATGTGACATAAGGATTGACCACATATGACTGCTCATATGCAATGAGATTCCTTAAAATCAACTCAGTGAAGTCATCAATACGTAATGTTGGCATTGTAAGAGTTGGCTTAAACAAAAACTAGAAAATGGTTGAACGGTGCATTTGAACTTCCATTGCCATTGGCCATTTTGTATCTTGGTTAGGCATAAAGTTTACTCCCGCACTGTCGAGTTCTACAGCCGAGTGGATTGTTGAACCTGGAAAACCTGATGAAATATCATTTTTAGGCTGGTACCAATGATGCAAGTAGCCAAGAATGTGATCATGGTTGAAATAAGAACGACTACCACCTACTTTAATTCTTCCTTGGAAGAGGTTGGTATATTTCAGAAGTGGATGGATAAATGTGGTAAGAGATAGACGTTCTTCAAAATTATAAATAACGCACTCATTTATGTCTTCGATAACGAAAAGGGGGATTTGGTTCTCTAGCAACACCAAGACATAAGGTATGTACTGGTCTTGCAACCTTAAGTTGGAACCTACTAAAATCTTGTGAATGAATTCAAGTATAAAACAAGCATCCATAACCATCATTTTTGCATGTTCGATGTCATCATATGACTTCACGTTAGCAACATAACATCCCCTGATCTTCTCTATTACAGAAGCCACCCTCTCTGCACATGCTGTTAACATCTGTGTTGATGAAGAATCTGAACGAGAAAGTAGATCATGTACAAAAGCAGCTTTCCGCCCTTCAAATCGTTGCAAATTTTCATCTTTTCTGTGCAGTGGTCCAATAGAGACCACGCGTCGCATGAAAGAATTTGGGTTGAGATTTCGGAGGGTTCTAGGAGCCATGTATATATTTACATCTCCGCATTCCACATCCATGTTTTGTACTTATTAGACTAATATCCTCCAATACCTATCTGAAAGAGGAATTTGTAAGAGAGTAGATATGCCACACACATATATGAACAATATTTACTGCTCGGATAAAATAAAAGGTAAAAATATCATGCTGAGCATAGAAGTGATATGGTTAAATGGTTAATATATAATCGGTGATGCAACATTATAAATAGTAGCTAGGAAGTTACAAGTGACAAATTATCAAGGGTACACGATTTACACATCTAAAGCAATTACAAATGTGTGTTTAACCTTACAACCATGCGTTCAACTTTGTCGCCACTACTAATGAATAATGCAATAAAAATGGTTCGTCGAAACCATTACAAAAATACATCTAAAACATGTAATTAGATGGACACATATACTTTCATCCTACAATACTTATGTCACATCATGTGATTTAGTAAGTGTTTTACTTACGATGCATGTGATTTGCAACCATAGTCAAGAACCGAACTGAATGCTGACAAAAGGCGTAAGCCTCTGGAATTCAATGTTGGAGATCACGTTCTGGTAAAAAGGGGAAGCTTGCCCCTCGCTATGTGGGTCCTTTCAAGATTCTCGAAAGGATTGGAAAGGTGTCTTACCGACTCGATTTCCCTCAAGAGCTTAGCAACGTACATCCGACGTTCCATGTCTCTATTCTCAGAAAATGCTTAGCAGATGAGGAACTTCAAGCTCCCATCGAAGACTTGCAAATAAACGAGACTCTTCATTTTGTGGAAAAACCGGTCAAAATGATAGACCGAGGTACCAAGTGGCTGAGGCGCAACAAAATTTCCATAGTTAAGGTGCGATGGGAAGCAAAATGTGGCACCGAATTCACTTGGGAAATCGAGAGTGAAATGAAAGCCAAGTACCCACAACTCTTTGTTCAGTCTTCCTCTTAGATTTCGGGGACAAAATCTCCTAAAGGAGGATTTTACACTCGAGACGATCGATCATAATGAGGAATGAACTATTTGAATCTTAATTATGTTAAACTATGTGAAACTTTTACCCTATGTGACACTTTTGTGATGTTTCTCCTATATGAACGATGTGCAATTTTACTCATGTGATACTTTTATATATAAACAATATGATTCTTGACTCTTGTGATGCTTTATATGTGAACGATGTTTATATCCTAGAAACTTGACACTTGTTATGCTTTGATACTTACTGAACGAGAAACTAACTTGAACGCGAACTGGAAACACGGAAACTTTTTGTATTGTATATGTAATAATACCCCGTAATGGTTACTCACAATAATACACAACGCAACACTTAACCTCGCTCGTAAAATGAACCAAAGTCGGAACACTAGCAAACGCGAATCGGCTGTCCGAATGGACCTCCGCTCGGATGACCATCCGCTCGGATGACCATCCGCTCGGATGACCATCCGATCGGATGGTCATTTGACCGGACGCCATCCGGTCAGCTGCCATACACTTGCACCGACTTAACCCCATTCGATCGCACCTATTCCATTGGGGCTGTCACTATCCCCTATAAATAGGACACTTAACCCTTCTTTCTCACCTTTCACTCTTCCATCCGACCACACGCACTCAAGTCACTCTCAGCACTTTAATCACGATTCAAGGCCATTTCGTAAGTATTTCTCCTCAAATCTTGTACAACCTTCATCTTTAATCACTTCTACACCATATTCTTCATCAAAATCACACGAACACTTCAACTTTTTCCTGAAAACCAACTGATATGGACCTCTTGAAGGTGGTTTCCACTCGGTTGCTTATGTAAACTGTGGTGGAGCACCATTTAACCAAGATTGGTGCTAGATCTAGTGGATTTCCACAACTTTTATACAAGATCTAAAGGATTATCACACTTTTATACCAAATCTGACAGAATTCAACATGTTTCCGGCTCGGATCTGATAAACATCATGTTTTACAACTGATTTTCCAAACTTTCCTTCTGATTTATGTAAAACCTTGGTGAAATCAGACTCAAACAGACTCTCGACTCGATCCTTAGTCAAGATTCAGCTTGAAAACTGGATTCCAACGGAAAACGGGCCGATTGACGGGTCCAAACATGAAATTCCCTCAGAAACAACTCGTCTGTTCGAAAGGGGTGATACCCATCTGGTCGAATAAGCTGGATTTGGTACGTTTTAGTTGTTTG
Source organism: Helianthus tuberosus (assembly GCA_030545235.1). Taxonomy (NCBI): domain Eukaryota; kingdom Viridiplantae; phylum Streptophyta; class Magnoliopsida; order Asterales; family Asteraceae; genus Helianthus; species Helianthus tuberosus. The sequence goes on along the minus strand of CM060433.1, from coordinate 10,204,502 downwards.
ACACGTCGTCATGTTCACTCAAAACTTTGAAATTTTACGAAAACTTCACACACTGACCATCTGTTCGAATGGCCATCCGATTAGATGACCATCCGCCCAGATGATCTGCTTATAATAACACTTGTTGTTTGTTTTTACAGGACACAATGATCAAACACTTAAACTAGTTCACAGACACCTACACACTGTTCGAATGGCCATCCGTACGAATGGTCATCCACTCGGATGACCATCCGATCAGATGGAGCCCATCCGTTCGGATGACCATCCGCTAAGGTAGTCTGTCAGACACTTTAACTCAATTTTCGCACAATTCGACACTATGTTCCCGACCGGGTCAGCACTTAGAGGACTTATGCTCTATTCCCCGCACGTAGGTTGATCCAGCGCTCCCTTCGATCCAATTAGGCAGTGTTTGGTTCTAAGCACCCACTGTGAGTATACTCGATCCCTTTTTGTTTTAAACACTTTTGGGATGCAACATGTATTCTATATCAAGACACTTGACACTTGAAACTTATTTGAAACATACTCTATCCGCTATTAAACATGAAAACATGATACTTGTGATACTTGAGACTTTTATGCTATGTGAACGTTTAATTCTTATGTGTAGCTCGCCTTAACAATTATAGCGCTATAGGGGTAACGCACCGCTCTTTGAGTTTTGGGGAGTATTGTTAAGTTTTTATTCTTTTACCTCCTCTTCGATGCGTCAAAGTTGGAAAGGCACGTTAATGCGTTGGAGACTTGGGTTATCATATGAACCACGTTAACTAGCATGTTGAAACTTGTGATATGTTATTCATGTTGGATATGACTTTTATACGTTTAAACTAATATGCTATGTATTCAAACTTGTATACTCGCCAACATTTTTGTTGATTTTATTTTAATACATGTTGCAGGTTGATAGACAAAGGAAACAATAAATCAAGCTAGGATGACCTTAGAAACTCATCTTAGAAAGACAATATTTTGAAATTTGTTGAATGTTGATGATACTTTGATACTATTTTGATCATGTTTTGGGTTGTAAGACAATTTACCTTTGTTTATGAAATTTTGATTAAACTATATCGAAACAAGTAGTGTTATGGGTTCTCTCGAGCAATCTGATTCGCTTAGTGTCGTGCCCTGATGTTTCCGCCATCGGTTGGGGTGTGACACATCTATCTATTCACTACTACACAAAAAATCAATTATGAACTTATCCTTCTTCTCTTCTCGTTCTTCCTGCTGAACCAGAGGTGGGACTAAGACGTCCGTTATGGTCTCCGGCTCTACCTGTACGTTCAGTCTTTTCATTATCTCTGCTAACTGAGTTGCCAACTCTTTACTCTGTTGAAGTATCTCCTACATAGATAAGTTACTTTCTGCTCATTGTGGTTGCTGATACGGGTCATCATGCTGATATGTGGAATACCCATGAGAATGATAGGACTGCGGCAGCACAAATGGGTTAGCTTAATAATCTGTGGAGTACCCTGCGAAATTTGGACAATTAATAGTGAAATGGGGCCCTTCATAAATCTCACACATAATGACTCTCAAGACTCACCATGAAAAACACATAGAAAAAACAAACTATTAGACTCCTACGACCCAATATACAAAAAGTTTAAAACAAAGCAAAACAAAACACAACACAAGTAGCATAAATTTTTCAGATAAGTTTAATCAAAGATAATAAACGCAATCGCCCAAGAGTCCCCGGCAAAGGCGCCAAAAACTTGATGTGCTAAAAGTGGTCTATAAAAACTAACTAATTTTAACCCTAAACTAGGTACTCTAAGTTTTAAATTTATAAAATAAGACTCTCTAAAACCTAGACCACACAACCGGCAAGTGTAACGATCAATGCAGTATAGCCTAAGTAAATCCAAGTATCGAACCCACGAGACTCTACTGACTACGAATACTAGACTCGATAAACTTATCTAAGACTGACTTAGTTAAATTGTTTTTATTGTTTTAAGCGGGGTGATTTCTAAATATCCTAAAATAGCAATTTATTAAAATTAACTAAATTAACTTAAGCTGACGGAGACACGAACTGAGACTGGAGATATATTCAGATGATGGTGAAATAACTACCTAGGCTGAAATCTTACACAACTCAGATTGGAGTTATTATAATTCGGATAAACACAAGTCCACGACTTCGAGCTCCTAGCGGATCTTGAAACAGCAGTGGGCCGACCTTCATTAATTTCCAACCGACCACTTTCATGATATGCGTGCTTATTTGATATTCCAAAACACAATAGCCCAATGAGTCTAGATGCATGATCCACTAAAATGATGATGGGCCTAACCTTGCGATGCTGATAGACCAATTTCAAAGGAACTGATGATGTGGGTAGCTCAAAGCTTAGTAAACAAATTAAAGTGCAAAATAGCTTAAAAGATTGAAAGCCAAAAAGGTTCGAATGTAAAACAGCTGTCACAAGTAACAAAAGGAACGAGATAGTGTCCAGTAACATCGTACTTTACGTGTGGACTCTCCCGCCCAGCAGCAGCAAGCGCATGTGGGAGAGTGAACTCTATTATCCGCAGGTCAAAAGCCTTTTATTAACCAAAAAGGGCAAGTCCTCCACTGCAGTCTTGGATCGAGAGTTAAGTACTTCTCCTTATAGAAGATCCCTTCTTCTATAAATACCAGATCTTTTGACTCCAACAGACATTCCAGAATCCCCTTTCTCTCTCTAGATCTTACTTCTTGCTTGGTCTATTCTTCACTAAAAACAATAAACAACGATTAAACATAAACTTTCTGGGTTGAAGATCTTTCAATCCAGAGTTCAAAACAAAAATATCAACTCGACCCAACTCCACATATTGCAAACAATGGGGACCCCACGACCTGCATTAGGCTAACTGAAACCCTTGAACCCTTTTACCTCGGAGATCTCGTTACTATCATTGGTTTCATATTTGTTGTAATAACAAGTTGGCCCCCACCATGGTTCTGCACCGCTAAATCTATCTCAAAGACCAGTAGTGTAGCTCCAACTTTCTAAAGTTCTCCCATGTCTGACGGCGAAACTCCCGGTGAGGTGAATCAGGTGCCTAACAACACTGATTTCGCACCAAACACTGGTCAGACATCACCGACTAGATCCACTCCTTTCTCTACTCCCGGAGGCACTCCAACGGGGACTGTGTTCCCGGAGTTCTCATAATTTTCTAACACCAACCCCTTCTCACTCAGGGGTTGCCTCTCCCCAAATCAGTACTATGAGTACCCCGGAACACATAGATCTAACACCCGAGGGAGTAGCCAGAAACTTCCTACAGTTGAGATCTCTTCTCAACCAATATGTGAGCAAAGAAAGGGAGAAGGGGGTAAGAATAAGGTCAGACTACGACGAGTCTGAACCGTCATTGACACCCGGTCCTCCACCACCTCCTCTAAGCAACTGACCACCTACAACGTCATACTTTGAAGTTTGTCCTAGTACAACTAACCTACCACTTAACCCAAGCCCTTATGCTTTGGGAGGCCAAGCCAGACTGCTTTCCCTTTGCCTACCTCCCAACCCGTTGCAACCGGTACACCTATAGGGCATGAAACCACCCTGGATTAGCTCTGGTAGTCACCGGCTTCAAGCGTTCCCCTGCATGTTTCCACTTCATGGGAACAGGCCATGGCGATCCTAACCATGGCTCGAAGTGCAGCCATGAGTACTCCTATGGGAATGAATTACATGATGCCACAAGAAAGCCATCAAAGTTTTCACCTAGTTCCCCAGGTAACGACACAAATAATGGAACAATTACTTTGGCAACACTTCATTAACCAAGTGTTGGCCACCTACCAACGCACCTCGAATAGTAACCTGGCTTCAAAAGTGGAGGAAGACCTCACCAAACCTTACAAACCAAATAACTTGTCTTGTTTCTCCCAACAAATTGCCAATTACGACTTCCAAACTAGGATAATGATGCCATCACACATAAGAACCTACGATAGTACCGATGACCCCGAAGACCACCTCCAAATCTTCACTAGGCTGCAAGAATCGAATAATGGTCCAACCCCGAATGTTGTCTCGTGTTCATGCAAACCCTCATGGGATCCGCACGAATATGGTTCAACGACCTTCCTAAACGAAGCATTCAAATCTTTGACGATCTCATCTAGCCAATTTCTCACAACAATGGAGGTATGTCAAGGATGCCACGCTAATCTTCCAGATAAAACAACGTGATAATGAAAGTCTTAGAAACTTCATTGAAAGGTACAAGTAGGAAGGTTTAACTTATGTAGGTGCTGATGAAAAGATGAGAGTGGCAGGGTTCATGAATGCCATCAATTGCAAGAACCTTAAAATAGATTTCAACAAATTCTTGCCCAAAACCTTTGAAGAGCACTTGAAAGGGCTGAAGCCCACATCCGAGGAAAAGAAGCTGTTGACATCAAAGAACAAAGAAAAAGAACTCCTACCTAGCGAAGCAATAATCCCAACAGAAAAAGAGGAAACTTTGGTTCTAACGATAAACGCTTTGGAAGCTCAGATTCCAGGAGACCTGAAGGAAGGAACCCTCCAAGCCGAGAAAAGACCAAAAACTTCATAGCCTTAACCAAGACCCCATAAGAGATCTTGTCACACCCCAACCGATGGCGGAATCATCGGGGCACGGCACTGAGCGAAACAGATTGTCCAGAAGTTTCCATAACAACTATCATTACCATTTAAGTAAACATTACGTCCCATACCGTAACATAAATAGTCAACAAGTTATTACAGACAACATCAAAACAAATATTCTGTTCCGACAACTCAGATTCAAATAAGTAGCAATTGTTTATCTGCTTCTAGAGACCCCTAATAAGTTATCTACAGACAACTATTTGTTGGGCTCTAAAGCTTTATTCTAGCTTCCATTTCCTACCACACATGCGTCCTAAGCACCTGTCACATACGTTAAAATAATGTCAATACATAAAATGTAAAGGTGAGCATACAAGTTTGATAATAGCATATAGAGTTCGAATTCGTTTACGCATAACCAGCACGTACACATAGTGAAATGAAGCACGTTAGTTATCGACATAGATCCATCGATACCAATGACTGCGGGTTGACTGCCCGAGGCAGTTCGCAATACACGATTACCACTGTAATCCATGCAAGTAAAAGGTCCTTAACAACCCCCGTGTGAACGGGTGCTGAGTCCAAACTATAGTACTATCGTTGCTAAGGCAGGTAGACAGCATTCCATGTGTAAACATAACAAACAAGCATTCATAAGCCACGTATAACATGCGTTAATGGTTAAGCGTTAAAATAGCTTGAGTAGTGTGATAGATGGAGTTTGAATAGTTGTAACGTATGTAACACCCAAAAGTGCTAAAGCAAAAAGGGTTCGAGTATACTCACAGTGATAGTGGATTGAAGGGAGCGCTTTAAAGCGAGTACGGTTAGCCTGAATAGATTCGATAATGTAACGATAAGGAACGCGTAAAACAGTACAAGTGAGAGTGGGTATGGTAACTGATCTCGCGAATCAGTTATCCGTGAGTAGAGGTCATCCGTGCGCATGACCTATCCGTGCGGGTGGTGATACGTACGGATGGCAATGCGTGCGGATGGTGACCCATTTCGGATAAGCTGTTCGTGCGTACGAGCTGTCCGTGCTTACGAGCTGTTCGGGCGGATGGTGATCCGTGCGGACAAGTTGCTTGTGTGGATAAACTTTCAAGTGGATTGTTTCTTCCTAAAATGTGTTTGTGTATGCTGGCTTGTGCTTTGAAGTTTTCGTTGTAGCATTTTGAAAACACCAAAGTGTTTCTACCTTTCAAGCCGGTCGCGCGGACGACGGTCCGTGCGTATGGTAGTCCGTGCGGGCAGCCTGTGCGCGCGGGCAGAGACAATCCGTCCGGATAGCCTGTCCGTGCGTACGACTTGACCGTGCGGATGAAGATTGTTTGATTTACATTTTAAGGCCTTAGTATCTCATGATCCGAAGAGTAATCCATTCAGAGGTTGTCCGTCCGGATTGCTCGTTCGTCGATACTCAAACCTTGTTTGGAAAGTGGGTCCCAAGGGTAGTCCGTGCGGGTGACAACCCGTGCGTATGACTTGTACGCGCGGACAGCTAGTCCGTGCGCACAGCTTGTCCGTGCGGACAGCCTGTGCGTGCGGACAACTGGTCCGTGCGGACAGCCTCTGGTTGTGCCGTTCGTCCACACTTGGTTTCTGTTGTCGTTTATCGAGACGTTCTGATTACGTGGCAACCACTTGGAGTTGTGTTCCTACCCGCGTGACTAGACCGGCCAGGAACCACCCTAACTCAGCCTGTCGGCGACTTAGAACAGTCCTTCCGGTTAACCCCGAAATCAGTTGTCTAAGGGTAGAATTCCAGATCTAGAACTAGGGCATTACTATTGATGAGTAAGACACAAGGACTGATCGGATTTGTACCGGTTTTAAGGGTAATAGTGGAAGAGAACTTAGTTTTATTCCTTTCAACTCTTTTATCCTTAGAAAAGTTTAGATCTAAGTGAGTTTATTGTAAAAACTTGTAGAAATCGTTTAGATCTGAGATATTCTAGGTGGAATGAGGTCAAGCTTGAAGTTCTTATAAACTTCATGATGACGTCACTAGAGAATACCTCAAATCCGGATGATTTCATGGTTAAAATCGAAGATTCGAAAGATAGAAATGTGTAGAATTGTGTAGAGATCAAAGATGTACAAGAGTTAGTGCAAGATCTTACCTGGATTGGAAGAAATCTGAGAAAAGGTGAAGAATGCGTGTGGTTCGGACGTCACTTGCCAAAAGTGGAAAAAGTGGAGAGTGACCCGTGTATTTATAGGATGCCAAAAGAGGAAAGGATGAGCCGTGCGCATGGCACGCACCCGGGTAGGTTATCCGCGCGGACTGGCCATCCGTGCGGACTGGCAATCCGTGCGGATTGGCCATCCGTGCGGATTGGCCATCCGTGCGGATGCCGCCTCCCTTGGTGGATTCGGTGCGATGTTGTTTCGGTTTCGGCTTACGAGCGATTCGATAGGGTTCCTAGTCAAATTACTTACAGTCCCAACTACTTCTTATACGGTTCGACTCGGGGTTCGGGCTCGTTTGTATTCGAGTTAGACTTCGAGTTCGGTTGAGTTCGCTTGATTATCACAACATAAATAATGTGAAATAAACATGCACAGGTAACACGTAAGGCACACACACACGTATAATGACAAGTAAAATACGTAGTTCGAGTTACGATTTGATGTCGATTTGATTAGCATAGCTTGATTTTACTTTATCGCATTGTTACTTCCTATCGTTCACAGTCGTAGGTCGATTGAAAATACGGCTAGCATGATTCGATTATTGCAATGTACGACAATTACTCCACATAATCTAAATATCATACAAACAATTCTACGAGTCGAGTTGCGCGGAATCGGTCGTTGACTTTGACCTTGACTTTGACTTTCACTCGTGAAAACACGGGGTGTTACAGCCTCCCCTTGTTTATGGAATTTCGTCCCGAAATTAAGCTGAAAGCTGTAACTAGTTCGTGAATCACGTGTGAGAGTCCTTTGTTTGGGTCATTGAAAAACGTCAAATTAACCAGGATTTTACGGTTAAAATCGCTCATTTTTGGATATGATGTGCGAATATACATGATCTAAAAGCCTATAAAGTTTCAAGTCTGAATTCGAAGTCGTTTGGAAGAAATTTGGATTATTGTAGGTCCGGATTTATTTCCGATTCGATTGCGTACGACACATTCGACGTGCGGAATCCGTTGAACGTGCGTGACCGAACACACAAAAACGTACTAATGACGTGATTCTATTGAAAAATATGACGTGTACACTGAATCAGGGATCACAAACGAGCACTTTCTCTCTCTACTTTCTCTTTCTAGTTTATCCCTCTAATTAAACAACTGTGGGTACTTGGCCTTCATGTCGCTTTCGAGTTCCCACGTGAACTCCGCGCCTTGTTTGCCTTCCCACCAGACTTTCACAATAGGGATGCGTGAGCGCCTGAGTTCTTTGGTTTGGCGATCCATGATTTCGACAGGCTTTTCCACGAAGTGTAATGTTTCGTTCACTTGTAGATCATCTAGAGGAACATGTAAGTCGGGGTCGTAGATGCACTTTCGGAGGTTCGACACGTGGAAGATCGGATGGACATTGCTAAGTTCTTCCGGTAATTCGAGTCTGTAGGCGACTTTTCCGATCCTTTCCAGAATCTTAAAAGGTCCCACATATCGAGGCGCGAGTTTCCCCTTTTTGCCGAATCGGACTACACCCTTCCAAGGTGATACCTTTAGGAGTACGTAGCCACCAACGTCATACTCACGGTGCTTGCGCTTTTTATCGGCGAGAAGCTTCTGTCTATCCCGAGCCTTCGCTAGATTGTCTCGAATTTGGAAAATTTTGTCTGTCGTTTCTTGTAGCAGCTCCGGACCGGTTAGTTGCGAGTGACCGACCTCGTGCCACACAATAGGCGATCGACATCTTCTTCCGTATAAGGCCTCGAAAGGTGCCATCTGGATACTAGCCTGGTAGCTGTTATTGTACGAGAATTCGACTAACGGGAGGTGTCTATCCCAATTACCACCGAAATCTAGTACACACGAACGGAGCATGTCTTCAAGAGTACGAATCGTTCTTTCAGTCTGACCGTCGGTTTGTGGGTGGAACGCAGTACTTAGATTAAGCGTTGTACCGAGTGCCGTTTGGAATGTTCCCCACAATCGTGAAGTGAACCGAGCATCGCGATCAGAGATGATGTCACGAGGCGTCCCATGTCGACAAATGATCTCGTCGGTGTAGATTCGGGCTAATCGTTCTACCTTGTAGTCTTCTCGTATCGGGAGAAAGTGAGCTGATTTAGTCAAACGGTCAATAACAACCCAAATGCTGTCGTGACCTGATGACGTGGTTGGAATCTTGGTTACGAAATCCATAGCTATGCTCTCCTACTTCCACATGGGGATTGGAGGTTGTTCGAGCAAGCCAGAGGGTCGTTGATGTTCAGCCTTGATCCTAGCACAGGTTAGGCATCTTCCGACGTAAAGAGCGATATCCCGTTTCATACCCGGCCACCAGTACCTGTATCGAAGGTCGTGGTACATTTTGTCGGCACCATGATGAATGGAGTAACGGGATTTGTGGGCTTCATCCATGATAATCTGTCGCAGGTTGGTTCGCTTGGGGATCCAGATTTTGTCTAAGAAGTGGAATATCCCGTTCGATTTGCTCACAAGCTGGGCTCCATCGTGGTAGATTCTTTCTTTCTTCAAGGTGCGCTCGTTGAAACATGCATGCTGGGCGTCGCGAATAAGAGCTTCGAGATTGTGCTGGGTTTGAACATTGCGAGTGCTAAGCAAATAGCTCCGTCTGCTAAGTGCGTCGGCAACAACATTTGCTTTGCCTGGGTGATAACGAATCTCACAGTCGTAATCGTTGAGAAGTTCTACCCATCGGCGTTGACGCATATTCAGTTCCCTCTGATTAAAGATGTGTTGTAGGCTCTTATGATCGGTGAAGATCGTACACTTGGTACCATACAGGTAGTGTCGCCAAATCTTTAATGCAAAAACAACTGCGCCTAGCTCGAGATCGTGGGTTGTATAGTTCTTCTCATGGATTTTGAGCTGACGAGATGCGTAAGCTATAACCTTGTCTCGTTGCATTAAGACACAACCGAGACCGAGGTTAGAAGCATCACAGTAGACAATGAAATTATCGTTTCCGTCGGGTAGTGTGAGAACAGGAGCATTGCACAGCATGTATTTGAGGGTTCGAAAGGCAGACTCTTGTTTGGTTCCCCAGACAAAAGGCTGGTCCTTATGAGTGAGAGAGGTAAGTGGTACAGCAATCTTTGAGAATCCTTCGATGAATCGTCGATAATAGCCCGCTAGCCCGAGAAAAGAGCGGACTTCAGTCGGGTTCTTAGGCGTAACCCAGCTCTTAACAGCTTCAATCTTCGCTGGATCGACATGAATACCCTGACTATTTACGATGTGACCCAGAAACTGAACCTCCCCTAACCAAAATTCGCATTTGGAGAACTTGGCGTAGAGTTGGTTCCCCTGGAGTAACTCGAGAACCAAACGTAGATGTTGCGCGTGTTCGGATCTCGTTTTGGAATAGATCAAGACATCGTCGATGAACACGATGACGAAACGGTCAAGATACGGTTTACACACCTGGTTCATCAGATCCATGAAAACTGCTGGTGCGTTGGTTAGGCCAAAAGGCATGACAACGAATTCGTAATGGCCATAACGAGTGCGAAACGCAGTTTTGTGTATATCCTCCTCCTGAATACGCAGCTGATGATATCCTGAACGTAGATCGATCTTCGAGAAACACGTAGCGCCTTGTAGTTGGTCAAACAAATCGTCGATTCGAGGCAGAGGATAGCGGTTCTTGATAGTCAACTTATTCAATTCCCGGTAGTCGATGCACATCCGGAACGACCCGTCCTTCTTTTTGACGAAAAGAACTGGTGCGCCCCAAGGAGAGGTGCTCGGGCGAATAAAGCCTTTTTCAAGTAATTCCTGGAGTTGGGTTGAGAGTTCGCGCATTTTGGACGGCGTGAGTCGATAAGGAGCTCTGGCGACAGGATTAGCTCCAGGAATGAGATCAATGCGAAAATCAATATCACGCTTCGGAGGTAGTCCGGGAAGATCCTCTGGAAAAACTTGAGGAAATTCTCGAACCACTGGAACGTCTTTTACTTTCTTCTTTTCTTTCTTTTCCTTCTCCGCTGCTACGACATGAGCCAAGAAAGCCCTGTATTCCTTACGGAGATACTTGCTAGCTTGTAGGCATGACATAAGCTTGAGACCCTTCGATGTAGTATCACCATAGACGCACAATGAATCACCATTGGCGAGCGAAAAACGAATCATTTTATCGAAGCACACAACTTCGGCATGGTTTTCACGAAGAAAGTCCATGCCTACTATGACATCAAAGCTTCCTAATTGCATCGGAATAAGATCGATCGAGAAGATGTGATTGTTGAGCTCGAGTGTGCAATCACGAATAACAGAGTTTACAGCGACGGTTCTTCCGGTAGCGACTTCAACATCGAATGCAGAGGAGAGTCAGGAATGTTTACGACTAAGGAGTTTCTCAAATTCGAGTGACACAAAGCAATTATCGGCTCCAGTATCAAACAAACATGAAGCATAAATACCATTCACAAGGAACGTACCATTCACCACGTTGTTGTCGGCCTGGGCTTGACGCACATTGAGATTGAAGGTTCTGGCTCGTGCGGCCTGTTGTTGCTGCTGCTGTTGTTGCTGCTGTGGCTGCTGCTGGGGTTCTTGTTTCACTACCCTGTTCGGGCACATGTTGGCGAAATGATTCGGATCGCCACATGAGAAGCATGCTCTGGCTTTGACTGCGGGTGCCGGAGGAGCTTGTTGACCCTGTGGGGCAGCGAGTAGAGCTTGGCTGACAGGAGCTTGAGGAATACGGCAGTTGGCAGTAAAGTGGCCGTAGACGTTGCAATGTGCACAGAAGCGGCATTGAATAGCAGTCGGGTGATGATAGGTGCAAGTAGGGCAGAGTGGATGTGGTCCAGTATACGCACGCTTTGCAGGCGGTGCGTTGGCCACTGGCGCCACTACTTGACGCTGTTGGGCAGGTACAGCTTGGATCGGTGCAGCAGTAATCGCACAGTTCTTGTTCTTTCTCTTGTTCTTTCGCTTGTTGCTTGACGACGTGGGTTCAGTAGTTGGTGCAGTAGCGGTAGCTTGATGCAGATGCTTGGAGGTCTTATCCCACACCCCAGCCTTGACCCTTTTGTCATTGATCTCAGCGGCCAGCAGATAGGTTTCTTCGATCGTGGTAGTCTTAGCCGCTTGCACGAAATCAGCGACGCAGTCGGGCAGAGCTCGGATGTACTTCTTGATGGTCATCTCAGGGGTCTTGACTTGGTCAGGACAGATGATGCTGAGCTGTTTGAAGCGAGCAGTAAGGCCAGCATTGTCTCCATCCTTCTGATGTATGTGCCAAAATTCATCTTCAAGCTTTTGACGCTCGTGAGGAGGGCAGAATTCCTCCAGCATGACTTCTTTGAGCTCTTCCCACGACAAACCGTAAGCTGCATCATTCCCTCTCTTGTTCCTCTCGGCCGTCCACCAGTCCAAAGCACGGGACTGAAAGACGCCGGTAGCGTTCAGAGTTCGAAGGTCATCAGGGCAACCACTTTGTCGCAGAGTAACCTCGATAGAGTCAAACCAGTGGAATAGAGCAATAGGACCTCCTTCGCCTGTGAATTCTTTCGGCCCACAAGATTTGAATTGTTTGAAGCTGAAAGGTCTCGCGGCAGCTTTAGGACCTTCAGTCCTCGACTCCTCGGATGATTTGCTGGCGTTCTCACAGACATCGCTCACAGCCTTTGCTACAGCCTTTGCGACGATGGAAGCAAGACGTCTGTCTCTCTTTTCCTGGCGTGAGAGTGGATGACGGGATCCAGACGACATTGTCTGCAATAGACATCGCCATGGAACTCAACACATGCATTCGAATCTCACCTCACACGTTTTCTACTACTAAAGCTCAGTAACACGTATCATTTAAACGCATATAGTCACAAATTCACAGAATTGCACAAAATCACATAAACATATAGAGCACATAATCACAACATTTCCTAATCACGTAATCACACAGCAAGAAACACATATACTTAGCTACTAAAAGCACCTACGAGCGTACTAGGTATTCTAACTACTCCTATTGTCGATTTGCTAGCGATGAGTTGTGTGGGTTTTGTGTTTTAGCAGAAGCAATAGTGTTGGGTCGGAACCAATAGTATCTCAAAACGTTAATAAATAACAGAAAATACATTAAAATCTTCATAAAGATCGACAAATCGAAAGTAGATTGTCTGCGGCTAACAGACTTCGACTAACCAAAGTAGCTCGACTATTCACAAGGATCCTGCACAACGACCTCCAGGACTATGCCTTTGCCTCGATTCTTGGGCATTAGCGCAATTCCCATTGGTTAGGTTGTGTCTTTAGACCGTTGGAGTCCATCGAACCTTGGTGGAGTTTTGTATAAAAGCGGGATGAGTCGTCAAGGTTAGGGTTTCACCCCTATCTTGCAACTTCCGTCCTCGTTTTTGATAAAAATTGAGGAGATTATTCATCAAAATATGGATTTCACTCCTGATTTGGTATAATTCTCCTCGTTCGTAGCTAAAATGCAAGCTGATTAGGCAGCTTTGGTCGTGAGTTTTCGGTTTTTCACACCTATTCTCGACCTTATTGCCTGTTCACAACTTGAAAATTCGAGTGCAATGATAGAAAAGAGTAAGTGATAGTGGCGAGTTCACGCATACGCGCGAGTTGGTCTGTTGGTTCTTAACTATAGCCTAGGTCTCTAAGACTTCGACCCGGACTAGGTCGAGTCTTGCCTAATTCCCTATAGTTATGGCTCTGATACCAATCTGTCACACCCCAACTGATGGCGGAATCATCAGGGCGCGGCACTGAGCGAAACAGATTGTCCAGAAGTTTCCATAACAACTATCATTACCATTTAAGTAAACATTACGTCCCATACCGTAACATAAATAGTCAACAAGTTATTACAGACAACATCAAAACAAATATTCTGTTCCGACAACTCAGATTCAAATAAGTAGCAATTGTTTATCTGCTTCTAGAGACCCCTAATAAGTTATCTACAGACAACTATTTGTTGGGCTCTAAAGCTTTATTCTAGCTTCCATTTCCTACCACACATGCGTCCTAAGCACCTGTCACATACGTTAAAATAATGTCAATACATAAAATGTAAAGGTGAGCATACAAGTTTGATAATAGCATATAGAGTTCGAATTCGTTTACGCATAACCAGCACGTACACATAGTGAAATGAAGCACGTTAGTTATCGACATAGATCCATCGATACCAATGACTGCGGGTTGACTGCCCGAGGCAGTTCGCAATACACGATTACCACTGTAATCCATGCAAGTAAAAGGTCCTTAACAACCCCCGTGTGAACGGGTGCTGAGTCCAAACTATAGTACTATCGTTGCTAAGGCAGGTAGACAGCATTCCATGTGTAAACATAACAAACAAGCATTCATAAGCCACGTATAACATGCGTTAATGGTTAAGCGTTAAAATAGCTTGAGTAATGTGATAGATGGAGTTTGAATAGTTGTAACGTATGTAACACCCAAAAGTGCTAAAGCAAAAAGGGTTCGAGTATACTCACAGTGATAGTGGATTGAAGGGAGCGCTTTAAAGCGAGTACGGTTAGCCTGAATAGATTCGATAACGTAACGATAAGGAACGCGTAAAACAGTACAAGTGAGAGTGGGTATGGTAACTGATCGCGCGAATCAGTTATCCGTGAGTAGAGGTCATCCGTGCGCATGACCTATCTGTGCGGGTGGTGATACGTACGGATGGCAATGCGTGCGGATGGTGACCCGTTTCGGATAAGCTGTTCGTGCGTACGAGCTGTCCGTGCGTATGAGCTGTCCGTGCGTACGAGCTGTCCGGGCGGATGGTGATCCGTGCGGACAAGTTGCTTGTGTGGATAAACTTTCAAGTGGATTGTTTCTTCCTAAAATGTGTTTGTGTATGCTGGCTTGTGCTTTGAAGTTTTCGTTGTAGCATTTTGAAAACACCAAAGTGTTTCTACCTTTCAAGCCGGTCGCGCGGACGACGGTCCGTGCGTATGGTAGTCCGTGCGGGCAGCCTGTGCGCGCGGGCAGAGACAATCCGTCCGGATAGCCTGTCCGTGCGTACGACTTGACCGTGCGGATGAAGATTGTTTGATTTACATTTTAAGGCCTTAGTATCTCATGATCCGAAGAGTAATCCATTCAGAGGTTGTCCGTCCGGATTGCTCGTTCGTCGATACTCAAACCTTGTTTGGAAACTGGGTCCCAAGGGTAGTCCGTGTGGGTGACAACCCGTGCGTATGACTTGTACGCGCGGACAGCTAGTCCGTGCGCACAGCTTGTCCGTGCGCACAGCCTGTGCGTGCGGACAACTGGTCCGTGCGAACAGCCTCTGGTTGTGCCGTTCGTCCACACTTGGTTTCTGTTGTCGTTTATCGAGACGTTCTGATTACGTGGCAACCATTTGGAGTTGTGTTCCTACCCGCGTGACTAGACCGGCCAGGAACCACCCTAACTCAGCCTGTCGGCGACTTAGAACAGTCCTTCCGGTTAACCCCGAAATCAGTTGTCTAAGGGTAGAATTCCAGATCTAGAACTAGGGCATTACTATTGATGAGTAAGACACAAGGACTGGTCGGATTTGTACCGGTTTTAAGGGTAAAAGTGGAAAAGAACTTAGTTTTATTCCTTTCAACTCTTTTATCCTTAGAAAAGTTTAGATCTAAGTGAGTTTATTGTAAAAACTTGTAGAAATCGTTTAGATCTGAGATATTCTAGGTGGAATGAGGTCAAGCTTGAAGTTCTTATGAACTTCATGATGACGTCACTAGAGAATACCTCAAATCCGGATGATTTCATGGTTAAAATCGAAGATTCGAAAGATAGAAATGTGTAGAATTGTGTAGAGATCAAAGATGTACAAGAGTTAGTGCAAGATCTTACCTGGATTGGAAGAAATCTGAGAAAAGGTGAAGAATGCGTGTGGTTCGGACGTCACTTGCCAAAAGTGGAAAAAGTGGAGAGTGACCCGTGTATTTATAGGATGCCAAAAGAGGAAAGGATGAGCCGTGCGCATGGCACGCACCCGGGTAGGTTATCCGCGTGGACTGGCCATCCGTGCGGACTGGCAATCCGTGCGGACTGGCAATCCGTGCGGACTGGCCATCCGTGCGGATTGGCCATCCGTGCGGATGCCGCCTCCCTTGGTGGATTCGGTGCGATGTTGTTTCGGTTTCGGCTTACGAGCGATTCGATAGGGTTCCTAGTCAAATTACTTACAGTCCCAACTACTTCTTATACGGTTCGACTCGGGGTTCGGGTTCGGGTTCGTTTGTATTCGAGTTAGACTTCGAGTTCGGTTGAGTTCGCTTGATTATCACAACATAAATAATGTGAAATAAACATGCACAGGTAACACGTAAGGCACACACACACGTATAATGACAAGTAAAATACGTAGTTCGAGTTACGATTTGATGTTGATTTGATTAGCATAGCTTGATTTTACTTTATCGCATTGTTACTTCCTATCGTTCACAGTCGTAGGTCGATTGAAAATACGGCTAGCATGATTCGATTATTGCAATGTACGACAATTACTCCACATAATCTAAATATCATACAAACAATTCTACGAGTCGAGTTGCGCAGAATCGGTCGTTGACTTTGACCTTGACTTTGACTTTCACTCGTGAAAACACGGGGTGTTACAGATCTTGGCAACTGAAGAAGTGAAACACAGCTTCCGACTTCCTCAGCCATTACCAAAAAGAAAAAGGAATGAAAACTCAAACCAGTATTGTGAGTTTCATGAAGAAAAGGGTCACCATAACAATGATTGCTTCCAACTCAAAAAGTGGATCAAAGAAGCCGTCAAATCTAGAGAACTGGCCCACTTGGTTAAGGGAGTAAAAGACAAGATGACTGAAGGAAAAAAGAGGGAAGTAAACATGGTGGACTTCGAAAATAAGGCTTCCCACAAACGCCCTCGTCTGGAAGCGTGGGAATGCCAATGTGTTCGCTTCCCACCACCAGAAGGATAGTTCCTCGGAACAACCGGTTCACTTGGGTAATTCAATGAAAAAGCTACAAAAGGTGTAGGAATCAGTTACAACGGCTATAATGCCGTTAGAAACCGATTAATAACCATTATGATCGGTTTCTACTATATATATTCATTGCTTAGTTTCATTTTCAAGCACCTACACCTTAAAATCTATTTTTTCAAAGCTCCAGAATTAAAATGGCGTGCAATGATGAGGTTGTTATGGTTTTGAAAACCAAGAGAAACCCCGCAGTTTGGAAGCACTTTGATTGAGCTTAATGAGCGATAGCCACGAGATGGCACGGTGCAAAGCATGTGGCAAATTCATGAAGGCTACGGCCAACTCCACGTTAAAAAAAACACACCGATCGTCATTGTCCAGTTACAAAGGTGAAGAAAAATGAAGTCGGTGAAGCATCCGGAACCGGTTCTTTGAATAAATAGTGTGTTTTATGTAACCGGTTACTATCTAGGATTTTAGGAGTTAAGTTATATTTAGTTGTTAAATAAATGTTTAGTGTTTTATGTAATGTAGGATTTTAGTTTCGTATAAAATGTCATGTATTGTAACCGGTTCTAATAAACATTTATGTTTTATGTAATGGGCACGTTCTAAAAAAACTTATATTAATAAAAACTTAATATAATAAAAAAAGACAAACATTAATACTTGGAATAAAAAAATACATATTAAAAAAAGACAAACATATTGCATTGTAACCGGTTTTTTATACCTTGTAATCCCAATTGCTTCATACCTCTATATTGCGATTATGTGATAGTATCCCAACAACATATGGAGCGGATTGAGGACCGCTGTTGACGGATGGAGAATTTGTTGTTTTGGAATTCTTGGATGCCATAGTAGAACTTATTGAGTAGAAAAAGAATCAAGAAGAAGATGAAGATTGTGTAATGATGAAATGAATAATTTGCACAATTTATATTGTCAGGAATCGATTCCAACGGCTAGGAATCGATTCCAATGGTAACAAAATCATTAAATGCTAGGTTGCAACGCTAGGAATCGATTCCAAGAGTAACATCATCAAGAATTTAATGCACCGGGTCGGAATTGGTAACGGAGGAACCGGTTTCGGGTAGGAATCGGGTACGGACCGACTTTTTTTTTTTTATAAAAAGTGGAACCGGGTAAGTACCTACAGGTTTTTTGAACCCGGAACCGGTTCTTCAATAAAGCTGGTAGGAACTGGAACCGGTTCTAGGTCGGGTCAATCGGGTCGGGTTTGGAACCGGTTATTATTCCCATCTCTAGTTTTCAGTTTTGATATTTGGGCTTAAAATGTTTGGGCCGGAAAATTTTGCCCAAAATAATGTATTTGGGCTAACTGTTATTGTTATTACTTAATATTTTATCATTAACTAGGCATCGAGGCCTAAATTTTGTTGGCTGTAAGACTCAGTTTTATACTTATTTAATATGTAGAAGTCGATCAATTCGGATGATTCCAGTTAACAAAATGTAGTCAATTAGTCATGTGTGTTCTACGATTCTCATAGAGACAACTCATATATAACATAAGCAAACAGATTAAAGAATGTTTATATAAACTAACTCACAGTTTTCACATACGTAAATGAGGCAGAGTGCATGGGTATTTATAGGTATCTAACTGTTGCCTCCAACCAGACCCGGCTCTTGGGCCGGCCAAGCTGGGCAGGCGCCCAAGGCCCAAAGATGCTAGGGGCCCGACAGATATTGTAAGTACATTATGTTATGTATTAATAATAGGCCCAAACGCTGAACAATTAGGCCCAAAGTTGATGAAAAAGGCTCATCTTCCAATTGCTGTAGTTTATCCCTACGTGTGTCATATGTGTGGGGCTGTGCGCGCAAAAAAAAAAAGAAAAAACAAAAAACAAACTTCCAAACTTTTGTGCGTATTTAGTACTACTGTTTTAGTTTTTCATCATCATCCGATCATCTATGTTCTATCAAACGATTGAACATATTTTTTTTTTTTCAATTGTAATTTTCAAGATTTCATCCTTGATACATGTAATTTTCAATAATCGATAAATAGAATGAACTTTTTTTAGATTTATATAATTAGTTAATTAAATGAAACCTTAAACTTTACATGAACTTTATTTGGAGTTGAAGTTGATTAGGACCTTCTTACCGAGTCACATTGTTAGCCCTATTGATGCTTTAAACGATATCATGCAGCTCAGTCATTATCCTAATGCTATAAATGCATATCATGTGCTTTTGACACTTCCGGTAACGGTGGCATCGACAGAGAGAAGCTTTTCTAAATTTAAGTTGTTGAAGTCTTATTTGAGATCGTCAATGTCCCAAGAAAGACTTAATGGATTGGCGGCGATATCTCTTGAAAACGAAATATTAGAAAGTATGGAATATAAAGACTTGATCGAAAGCTTTGCTTCCAATAACGGTAGGAGAGCCTCATGATTTGCTTAAGTAAGTTAGTTCCATCATTTAGCTACACTAGTATTGTTTTGTTTATTTTATAACAAATCAATTAGTTGTATCATGGTTTTTGGATGTATAAAATGATAAGTTTAGATTATAGAAAGGGGGCCCAACTTTTTTGTCTCGCACGAGGCCCAAAGGTTTTTTACTATTCTCGGGGACGGCTCTGCCTCCAACTGTTGTGACCTGTACAATCTAGCATCAACTATAACTGCCATAACTGCTTATGTGACAGACATGAACTAAGACATTAGTTACATACAAACATAGGTATCTAACTGTTGCCTCCAACTGTTGGCTTAGTGTTTTTTTTTCTTGATGCTAAGTTTAATCTCCACCAATGAGCTGTTGGTTGTAAATGAGACTAATCCATGAAACACTTGTAAAAAAATTTATTTATAAGCAAACAATGACAGAGAAATAGACATAGTTAGACTTCTAACAATGGCAGATAGACATAGTTAGACTTCTAAATATGTAAGAATGGTTTAGTCTTTGTTCTTTGCTTCATACAGACATAATGGTAAAGATCGTCTGAACCACAGTAAGAACAAAAAGGATGATTCCAGCGAATAGAGCAATGATACTCCATGGACTACTGAAATAAGTACGCTTTAACTTCACAATCTTTCTCGGCCAGTAACTATTGAAATGGATATCCAGTTGTTCCCATTGCTCGGTGTAAAACAAATGTTCAGGGAAAACTTCTTTGCATATTCTATTTATCATATTTGCAGCCTCTTCATTTGAGCCTTTGTGATTGACAACAACTTTTGATGTCACCAACATGGCAATGTCCTCATGAGTATCAATTAGCATATCCATGGCCCTAGCATATGATGTGACGTAAGGATTGACCACATATGATTGCCCGTATGCAATGAGATTCCTTAAAATCAACTCAGTGAAGTCATCAATACGCAATGTTGGCATTGTGAGAGTTGGCTTAAACAAAAACCAGAAAATGGTTGAACGGTGGATTGTTGAACTTGGAAAGTTTACTCCGGCATGGTCAAGTTCTAGAGCCGAGTGGATTGTTGAACTTGGAAAACCTGATGAAATATCATTTTTAGGCTGGTAACAATGATGCAAATAGCCAAGAATGTGATCATGATTGAAATAAGAACGACTACCACCTACTTTAATTCTTCCATGGAAGAGGTTGGTATATTTCAGAAGTGGATGGATAAATGCGGTAAGAGATAGACGTTCTTCAAAATTATAAATAACGCACTCATATATGTCTTCGAGAACAAAAAAAGGGATTTGGTTCTCTAGCAGCACCAAGTCATAAGGTATGTACTGGTCTTGCAACCTTAAGTTGGAACCTACTGAAATCTTGTGAATGAATTCAAGTATAAAACAAGCATCCATAACCATCATTTTTGCAAGTTCGATGTGATCATAAGACTTCACGTCAGCAGCATAACATCCCCTGATCTTCTCTATTACAGAAGCCACCCTCTCCGCACATGTGGTTAACATCTGTGTTGATGAAGAATCTGAACGAGACAGTAGATCATGTACAAAAGCAGCTTTCCGCCCTTCAAATCGTTGCAAATTTTCATCTTTTCTGTGCAGTGGTCCAATAGAGACCACGGCTGGCATGAAAGAATTTGGGCTCAGATTTCGAAGGGTACTATATTTACTGCTCGGATAAAATAAAAGGTAAAATTTCTGTTCTTATCGTAGAAGTGATGTGGTTAAATGGTTAATATATATTCGGTGACGCAACATTACAAGTGACAAATTATCAAGGGTACACGATTTACACGTCTAAAGCAATTACAAGTGTGTGTTTAACCTTACAACCATGCGTTCAGCTTTGTCTCGACTACTAATGAATAATGCAATAAAAATGGTTCGTCCAAACCATTAGAACCATACATCTAAAATATGTAATTAGATGGACATAGGGCTGTAAACGAACCGAACGAACACGAACAAGGCCGTTAAGGAAATAAATGTGTTCACGAACGGTTCATGAACACTTACCGAACGAGATTTTATGTTCGTGTTCGTTCATTAAGGAAATGAGCGTGTTCGCGAACGGTTCACGAACACAAACGAACATAAATAAATTTGGCGAACGCGACGAATGATAAAGATAGATAGCCCAGAGAGTAGCACTCGAACTTGAATCCCTTATTGTGGAACGGAAGTCGATCGTATTCGCCGATGTAAATAATGAGAAATGAAAGGGAAATACTCATAAATAAACAAGGTGGAAGTGGGTTTCCTAGTTTAATTGTTAGGGTAATAAAATAAATAAAAGTTTAATAATATATAAAGTACAAATAAAATATAAGAAAGTACAAAGATCTTCAATTAAAACATAAACATACGAACATAAACGAACGCAAATCAACGAATGTTCACGAACACGTTCATGAACACCTTACCGAACGTTCACGAACACAATCGAACGAACGAGACCTCTGTTCATGTTCGTTCATTTAACTAATCGAACGAAATTTCTTGTTCATGTTCGTTCGTTTATTAAACGAACGAACGTAAACGAACTTCCCGCCGAACGGTTCACGAACTGTTCGCTGAACGTTCAGTTCGTTTACAGCCCTAGATGGACACATATACTTTCATCCTATAATATTCATGTCACATCATGTGATTTAGTAAGTGTTTTACTTGCGATGTATGTGATTTGCAACCATAGTCAAGAACCGAACTGAATGCTTGCAAAAAGATCTTGTGTGATTCGCTGATTCTCAACCATATTCAAATGTTTTTTTAACAGATTTGAATGTTTGAAAATCAAGCTATACATGTTAAAACAGATAATTGAATATTTGCCAAAATAAGATAAGTTATTTGGAACCATATTCAAAAAGATCTGACTGTTTTCAAAGAAATCTGTGTGGTTTGCAGCATATTCAAGTGTTGTTGAACTGTTAATTGTATGGATTATCATTTAAGACAACACAACAGTTTTTATGTAATATTTAAGAGTCATGTAACGCATGCATAGATGTACAGTAATAGAAAAATAACAATCTAAAACCACAACACAATACAGTAAGGGGCTGTTTGGTAGCCTCTTATTGACCATTCAGATGCTACCTCTTAATGGTTTAAAACCTCTGAATGAATAAGAGGTAACCTCAAGTCTGAATGGTTAAGAGGTAATCTCTGAATGGTAAATCATCACATGTCACATTCTTATATCTTCTTATTGGTGAAATTCTTAATGGTTCCATTAAGTATATTAAGAAAATACCTCTTAACCTCTGCTTTTTTGTAAGACTGAATTGTAAGGAAAGAATAGAAAAGAATTTGCAGGATATCTGAAATAAGGTAAGATGGTAGGTGAGAAGCGTATGTCATATAACACAAGAATTCAATGCTGAGTAAATGAGTAATTAAATGACTTTAATTTCTTATGAAGAAATAACATGTATATTTAGACATATTTGCCTCTTATGTTGCACCGAATCTTAATGTTTATGGTTTGAAAAGTACAATATTACCGTCTAAATTAATAAAAACTAAATAAAATCTAAAATATTTGTTGGTTACACGTGGATAGATTAAAATATATCTCGTTTTAATATTATGAAGTATGAACTATAAAATGATAAGGCCGGAGGGTGTGGAGGGCACCATCCCTGTCACCTCACCTCCGATAGCGTCTATGGGGCGCCACCACCCATACACAACCATTTAAACGGGGGCGTCATGGTGCCTTCGCCAACATGTTAACGGGAGAAAAGGGGGTTGGAGGTGGTGCCCACCTCTTTTCAACCAATGAAATCTTTTTTTTTTTTAATTTTGTTTAATAGGGGGGGCTTTATTCCACACCTTGCAAGTTAAGAGAATACGTGATAAAGCCATTTGGTTGACTTAGATCTGACGTGACGCTGACATGACATAATAAAACCCCTAAAGAGTTTATCCCACACCCTCCAACCTAATAAAATCTCCTCTTGCTTATGTCAAAAAGGAAAAGAACAAACAAATTACCTATTCAAAACAATGTAACAAGATTCCAAAACAGTGGGCGTTCGTTAATTTACTTAGTTGTGTATTTTTTTTTAACCAAGAATCCGTAAATTATTACTTAGCTGTGTATTTTTTTAAACCAAAAATCCGTAAATTATATATACATGGCTACATATTTTCAAAATCACAAAAGTCGTGTAATTTACAACTATAATTTCAAGGAATAATTAAAATATAACGCACGACTGTGTATGTGCAAATCATAGGTCCTGTATAAGTCTATAGGTGTACTATCGAATCATACAGTGTAGTATAGGTCCCGTCTAGGCCTCATATAGGCCTATATGTGTAGTATCATATATATATAGTATAGTAGTTATCATAGGTCCCGTCTAGGCCTATATGTGTAGTATCGTATAGTATCATATCGTATAGTGTAGTATATGTCCCGTCTAGGCTTCAAATAGGCCTATAGGTGTAGTATCGTATAGATGTATAGTATAGTATCCTATCATATTGTATATGTGTAGTATAGGTTCCGCATAGGCTTATATGTGTAGTATAGGGCCCGTATAGGCCTATACCTATACGTGCCTTATAGTAAACTATATGATACAATACGATACTATATGATACGATACAACACTCTTATAGTTGTAGTATAGGTCCCGCATAGACCTATAGTTGTAGTTGTATAGTATAGTATTGTATACAATATTATAGCATCGTATTGTATAGGTATAGTATAGGTCTCGTATAGGCTTATAGGTGTAGTATAGGCACCGTATATGCCTATAGGCGTAGTGTACGATATAATACGCCATGATACTACACTTATAGGGTTATAAGAGGCTAATAAGGGACCAATACTACACCTATACTATACTGTAATGTACCATATTGTATCGTACCATATAGTACCGTACTGTACCATACCATATTGTACCATACCATATAGTACACTACCGTACTGTACTGTACCGACACCATACTGTACACTACCGTACTTCGGTACCTACTGTACGGTACGGTACCGTACTATACTATACTATACGTACCGTATGGTACCGATAATCACTAGTATAGAAGTAAGCATTAGATGGGGTTAAAATGTGTTTTTAGACGCGGTGGTGCACATGACCCCGTCTAAAAATACACACACAATCTCACATATCAGAAACCTAAGAAAATACCCCTTTAATATCATTAAATTCCGTGTCTTATTGTATAAACCGTGACTTAAAATAAGTTTATATATCTTTAGACAGGGTTATGATTAAACCCCGACAAAAAATAGAATCGTAAATCATATATATCAAACCCTAGTAACTACTAACTATGAGTATTATAAATTAATAAAAAAATCAACTCAAAATTTCAAAAAACCCTAACCGCCCCCTTGCCCACCCTTACTTACATAATCAGAGGCCCCTTCACACGATCATCAGCCCTTCCCCCATCCCTGACGCACCACCAAGTTCCGCCCCAATCCGTCATCCCCTTCCCCTCTCTCAGCACCAACGACCGCCCCATTCCCTCTCTCAGCACCAACGACTAATTAGGTAAGATTGTTGTATGTTTGGTTATATTATAGGATATATGTCATTGTTTGTGGTCACAAATCATCTTTGACAGTTTGCGAATTGTTGTGTTTTTCTGCATGTATATGTACTGATGCTTATATATAAATGATTTAAACAATCTATTGCACATGTATGAATAGGTATCTATGGTGGGTATCATTGTGCGAATAAAACAAACAGGAAATTAGCTGCTTAAAATTAGTGTACAAAAAGCTATATAAAGTAACTTTAATAGCATGTATAATCACTTTAGATAGTTTTGATGTATGTAGTCCTTAAAAGGGGTGTTTCTAATCAATTATTTATAATCATTTTTATAAGAGCATGTATAATCACTTTAGATAGTTAGTTGCTTAAAATTAGTTGGTTATATGCTCACCCCTAGTATAATTAATTTTGTTGTTTTTTTTTTGTTTAATAGTTAACATAAATTATGTCTGGGCGAGGAAGAGGTAAACGCGGTGTAACTAAGTGTAAGAAGATGCTAAAATAGGACATGTACATTCAGTTAGATGAAAATAATCTACCGATAGGTCCACTGAGAACAACTTTTTATTCTTGGCTTGGACTCGAATCGAGAACAACTTTTCCAGAAAATTGG
This sequence comes from Helianthus tuberosus, assembly GCA_030545235.1. Lineage (NCBI taxonomy): Eukaryota > Viridiplantae > Streptophyta > Magnoliopsida > Asterales > Asteraceae > Helianthus > Helianthus tuberosus. Next base: position 10,179,218 of record CM060433.1, on the reverse strand, counting down.
ATTAGCTCAAAGAATTTTGATAAACAAAGTTGGAGAGAGTTTTAGCAGCATGTTCAGGTATTGCATTTAAATTTTTATGTAAATTTGTAGAAATATGAAATACATGTTAGTTACTTTATATGTTTAACTATTTTATTTGCACATATTTAGAAAGTGTAGCATCTTGATGACAAACCGGAGAAAATTACCATACAAAGAGCAAAAACGATGTGTACGAAATTTTTCAGTGCGAATCTTTGGAGGATATCAGGAAACAAAGTGAAATCCTTGTTTCGCTTTTACTTATTTTGATCCCTCGAAGTGGAAAGCTTTCGTTTTCGTTGCAATGAGGTCTACGAAGAAGCTTTGGTATATGTTACTTATTATACATTATTATTATTGTTGTTGTTATTGTTGTTGTTGTTCTTGTTCTTGTTCTTGTTCTTGTTCTTGTTCTTGTTCTTGTTGTTGTTGTTGTTGTTGTTGTTGTTGTTGTTGCTGCTGCTGCTGCTGCTGCTGCTGTTGTTGTTGTTGTTGTTGTAATATTGTTTTAAATATTAATAATATAGTTTGTTGATTTATTTGTAGTAAAAAAGTGACAAGGAAAGAAGAATGCAAAACGTAACAATATCCCACATCGGTCTGGACGCTTGGGATATAGGGCTTTGCGTCAAAAGATTGACAAGATATCGCCCCAGTGGTGAAAGATAATGATCATCTTAAAGAGATGAACGATAAACGCTGTCAACTTTTAGTCGCGGCATAAAAAAACGACCCTCAGATCCACACTTATCATACCGAAAAATTTGGTAAAGAAATCGGTGATCTAGTAAGTTAAAAAATATATAGGTAGAGGATCATGTACATTAATCTAATATTGTGAGAAGGGTGAGAAATAATGTGGTGATGACAACTGTCCTATATCTAAATTAATTCGAAAGGGTGAATTAGTAATTTTCTATTTCTTTTAATTAATTGATTAAAAGATAACTGCCCAAAATAACCACCACTCTTTATTATAGGATTCGAATTTAAGAATTAATCTACGAATTTGTGTCATCGATTATTAATTCTGTAGAGTTATATAATTCTGTAGTGCAACCACCATTCAGAACGGTATAGTGTTATATATTTTTATATAGTGTTATATAATGTTACATGGTGTTATATAATGATTTTTGGTGTTATATAATTCTGTAGTGCAAGCACCAAAAAACACTATATAACACCATCATTTATTAATTCTGTAATGCAACCACCATTCAAAACTGTATAGTGTTATATATTTTTATATAGTGTTACATGGTGTTATATAGTGTTCTTTGATTTATATAATGTTATATGATGGATGCATTGTGTTATATATTGTTATATAGTGTTATATGATGTTATATGGTGTTACATAGTGTTATATGGTGTTATATGATGGATGTATAATGTTATATGATGGATGTATAGTGTTATACATTTCTTGTAGCAGTTACATATTTCTGTATTTTTAGAATTTAGGATCGATATAATTTAGCAGTTAAATTTGAATCGCTAGAATTTAGGAGTGAATCACTAGAATTTAGGAGAGGTTACCTAATTTGAAACATATACAAAGACACTATTACCCCTACAATTTTCAAATCGGTCCTAATAATTAAAACACAATTTATAATTTGGTCCCTATTGATCTCAACCATTAGATTAAAGATCTAATGGTTTAAAACACTTCTTACACTTCTCACACTTTAGACACTTTGTACATTATCCCTACCCTTTATATGTATATATATAATTTGTCGAATGCTTTATTATTTATATTTTGGTTAAATAGTTATTTTTATATATATATAGATCAAGGCTGAGAAAAGTATGAAGCTTGATGGAAATTATGACAAGTGCGAGAAGATCCAATAACAAAAGTTTTTGGACGTGAGCATGGCGGTCGAACACGAGCAATTTCAAGCGTCATTGGTAATACACACACACACACACACACACACATATATATATATATATATACATATATATGTATATATATATATATATATGTGTGTGTGTGTGTGTGTGTGTGTGTGTGATGTGTAATATATAATGATGTAATATTTGATGTTAAGTTTGTAGGACATACAAAAGTTAAGGGTCCATATTTCGAAGGTGTTACTAAAAGGGTGGAAGTGAGCACGAGGTGAACATGAGCCAACCGAGACAACTTATATACGCGAGCCTGGGTTTGTGTGAATCTAGTTGCGGTCTGGGTTCATCACTTATGATATATCTGGATATTGAGGTAATACACACACACACACACACACACACACATATATATAGGCTGTAAAATATCAATGGACAAATATATACATATACTAGTTTATTAACACATTATATGGTTTTGCAGAAGGTATCCGATGTGAATTGTTATGTTCATTCAGTAAGAAGAGTGGTGATACACCTATAGTCACCAGTCAAGTAAGTCTAATCTAATTAACTTTCCTTTGTTTTATTAATACAATTTATTAACTATTTTGTAACTTTATTTTTTATAGTGGACATTGGACTTTGTTCATTATTTCCATAAAAGTACGAGGTGTGTATATTTTAGATTAACTATTTGTAAAGGGCGGCAAGAATCCTAACCAATATCCTCGTCTTACGAGTGTGATTGAAAGCGCCTTGCCCGCCAATAAAACCCACATTTCTTATGGTTCATTGTCGCAACCCCCGACCCCTACCCCGGGAGCGGGCGGCCGCGAGATCCAGATTAGTGGTATCAGTGTTTATTAATTTGGCAGCGGAAATCAAACATCAGGACCGTAGTTAGGAAATAGTTTATCAGAGTTAAAACACCACACTTTTATAAATAATAAATACATGCGAAAAACCCAAGTTTCCATTATAATATATTTATAAGGATAAACCCTATTTTATTGAAATAAAACTTTTTTCTTGTTTAGGTAACTTTTATAACCAATTTTCCAAACCTTCAGTGCTCTCCAGCTGGCTTCTATTTGGCTTTCATATTTTGTTACACGAAACGCGTTTTAAAATTTTTTATCAGCAAGAAATACTGCGGGTGCATCCCAAGTTTAATCAAAATAGGATTTTATATCTTTACAGTATTGAGAGCAATTACAATGTTTTTATCTACCCAATTACCACCCACGGTACTGTCAATCCTGACTTGTGGTCATGCTACTACTCATATTATAGTAACAAGTAATGTATACAAAACCCCAACATACCGACAGTAATTGTAGAATACATAGACTCAATTACTGTTAAATATACTTTAAAATAATTGTGGTATTGTAAAAATAGTTTATAAAAATAAGATGTACTCACATTGCTGTTTAAGATAATACTACTGCTTTCAGGTGACTTCCTAGTTATAATCTATTAAAATTAAACAATGCACACGTGTTAGTAAGATAACCCAATTTACATTAGTTATACCCCCGAGACAGAACTCCAATGACTGAGTCAAGCAGAGCCTTGACATGCGTTACGGAGCTCTAGATCAATCGGGCAGAGTAACTAATACGTAACTGAGGGTTGTAATACTTACAATGAGGCAGAGCTTCGCTTTTTAGGGGTATAATACCCGAGAGTTTTAGTATTAATATTTGAGAGAGGGAAATAAATTTTGAACGATGAATTCTGAGCTCGAAAACCCCGTTTATAGGCTGGAACCATGGTGGCTCGCGGCCCGCGACTAATTTTTGTTATCTCCCTCGCGGCCTGCGAGGGACCTAGGCTAGGCTCTAGCCTTGGCTAATCACAACTGTAGACTACACACGTACAGGGACACGTGGCATTATGAGGGCTCGCCTGGTGCCACCTTGTCGCGGCCCGCGACAGACTGGGCTTGTCTGTGTCGCGCCCCGCGAGAACCTTGATTATTTGTTTTTTTATTAATATAAAGGTATATTAGGTCCGTTTTTCGTATACGGGGTGTATTTTAGGATGTATAGGAGTATTTTAATGGTTTTTGGGAGAGTTATTATAGCCTCCCCACTTTGTTTTAGATCTCTTCATCGAGGTCTACTGGAACAGGTGTGGATATTTCCTTTGCATTTCCGATTCAAGCTCCCAAGTGTATTCTGGTCCTCTCTTGAAATCCCATTTCACTTTGACTAGAACTAATCTTTTGTGTTTGCGATTCTTGATCTTCCTATCTTCAATCTGAACGGGTTTCTCGATAAACTTAAGTTTCTCATTTACCTCTATGTCCTTAAGAGGTACCATTAAGGATTCCTCTGCTAAGCACTTCTTGAGATTACATACATGAAATACAACATGTATTCCTGGCATTTCCTCTGGCAGTTGTAGCTGGTAAGCTATTGGTTCTATTCTTTTAATAATCTCAAAGGGTCCAATATACATGTGGCTTAGCTTTCCCCTTTTTATGAGCCTGACCACACCTTTCCATGGAGAAACTTTTAATAACACCTTATCTCTTACTTGAAACTCCAATGGTTTTTATCTGTTATCAGCATAACTCTTTTGACGATCGCGTGCTGCTTTTAGTCTTTCCTTGACTTGAATAATATTGTCTATTGTTTCCTGTACTATCTCCGGTCCAGACAATTTTTTTCTCCAATTTCTGCCCAACAGACTGGAGTTCGGCACTTTTGTCCACAAAGCGCTTCAAATGGTGCATCATTGATACTGGTGTGATAGTTGTTATTGTAGGAAAATTCTATTAATCGTAAATGATCGTCCCAATTTCCTTCGAAACCAATTACACAAGCTCTAAGCATATCTTCCATTGTCTAAATTGTCCTTTCGCTTTGTCTGTCCATTTGAGGATGATAAGCAGTGCTTAGATTTAACTTGGTTCCCATTGCTTTTTGGAATCTAGTCCAAAAATGAGAAGTAAAACGGATATCTCTATAAAAAATAATAGATAAAGGAATTCCATGTAATGAAGCTATTTCATTTACATATAACTTGGCTAACTGTTTCATACTAAAAGTTTCCTTCATTGGTAAGAAATGAGCAAACTTGTATCATTACCTTTTGTGTCTTGGATAATTTAGTAACAAAGTCCATTGTTATCAATTCTGTTGGGATCGAACCCTATCAGAGGAACAGATAATTAAAGCCAAAACTGGATCAGAGCAGTGGATCCAGAATAAGCAGATGTTACATACAAGTCTCTCCCCTTGAACGTGATTTCAACATTTGCTGACCTCCTATCTACTGATCGTATAAGCCACTGACCGTCAATTTGCTGCTCTTGTAAAGGCTGATAGAAGACTAAAGATCTGCTGCTCAATCTACTGTCTTGAGTCAAGTACTGCTGATCCGGACAAGCACTGCTGGGTTCACAGCAGTGGAAGGATGCAGCAGCTGTTTAAGTATCTTTTATGTAATGAAATGTAATAGCAGTAGTTAAGTATAGCAGTGTTTGTATAGATCAGAGGTTAGAGTTTGTTAGGAGGTTAGATGTCACTTTCATGGTGACGTCAGCATTAGATGCTCAGTGGTTTGCTAGTGCCTATAAATAGAACAGTGCTCTGTACTGTTCTATTAGCTCTTTGCAACACCGTCTTCTTTGCACGAACAAACACTGAGCTCTGGCTGAGGGGGAATTTGTATTCAAGCATTACTTTGTAATCGTTGTTGAAATTAAATTCAATCATTCGGTTCTCTGTTGAAAATGTCTTGATCAAAGCAATACTCTCGTTTGATTGTATGCAAAGTTTGTTTCCATATTAATTCCGCTGCACAACTCATCCATTTCCATTTTAATTCAAACAGAAAATACAATTAAAACCAAACTCAGATCCAACAATTGGTATCAGAGCTAGGACAGTCAAATTTGATTTAACAATCATTTTGACATAAATAGTTCAGCTCAAAATCGTTGATATCGATAGTTTGTTCGTTTTAGTTGAAAAACAGAGCAAGGTTTAATCACCATTAAAGTTGATTAATCAGTGTCTGTAAAACAACCGAGATGACGTCACAATCACAGGATGATAAGAATAATGTTGGCTCGCTTTTTAAACCACCTATGCTTAAAAGAAATGAATACAACATCTGGGAGCGAAGGATGGGTCACATCCTTGCTCAACAGAACACTGGATGTTGGAGGTCTGTCGTTTTTGGTCCCCATGTTCCTATGGTGCCAAGTCCTGAGGATCCAAAGAAGAATGTACCAAAACCTTATGAAAACTATACTGAAACTGATTTTCAAAAGTTTGAACTGGATGCCAAAGCATTTAGCATCATAGCATCTGCATTACCAAATGAGATCTATGCTGGACTGTTACATTGTAACAGTGCCAAAGAGCTATGGGATGCATTGAAGGAACAATTTGGGGGTACCGAAGAAGTTATTGAAAACAATAGGGAAATTCTGAATCAACAGTATGAAACCTTCTGTCACATTAAGGGTGAAACATTGACCCAACAGTTTGAACGTTTTAGCTGTCTCATCAGTGAGCTAAGGCTTGTTAAGGTTGAATTTCCAAAATCAACCCAAAATAGCAGGTTTCTTAGATCGCTGCCTGATAAATGGGACACAATAGCATTTGTGACTAGAAACTCTATTGAGTTCAAAGATCTGACCCTGACCCAACTTCATGGTAGACTCCTGACCTATGAAAGGGGGTTGAACCAGAAAAAGAAGCTGCAAGAGTCTGGGAAAGCTACTGATGATTATTCATTCGGTAGCACAGCTCTTCTAGGTCAGGAAGAATCTGGTAGCAGTAGTAAGGAACAGGGTTATGATCATTTCATTGATATAACAGCTGGTGGTAACTTTACCAACCCTGATCCTCACTCTGCAAACTATGCATTCACTGCAAATACTGAAAACCAGATGTCAGATAATTTGTGCTTTGAACTCAATGATTTGCAACATTTTGATCCCACTGACTTAGAGGAGATGGACATTTTGCATCAGTTGGCTTTGCTTAGTGTGAGAACAAGCAAATTCTACAAAAGAACAGGGAGAAAGTTCCCAGGGTTACATGGGAATCTAAGGGTTGGGTTGGATAAATCGAAAATCAAGTGTTACAAGTGCAATAGGCTAGGTCATTTTGCTAGGGAATGCAAGAGTCAAACTACTGGTCCTATAATTACTCATCCTAGCTCAAACCCTAGACCTCAAAATCAAAGCACTGTGCATTATACCCAATATACCCCTGCAGCTCATGTTAACATTGCTCATTATGCTGCTGCCCCTGTGCCTGTGCATTATGTCCAAACCACTGTTCCACAGATTCAATATGTTCAAACCCCTGTCCCACAGGCACAAGTGCAACCTGCACCTCAAACTGCTGCTCCAGCAGTGGTACAACCAGATCAGCAAAGCTTTTTCACTCAAGGCTTTGTTGACTGGAGCAGCATGCCTGATGAGCTTAGTGATGAAAATTTTGCACTCTATGCTTCTAATGAATCTTCTAATGATGAATTTTGTTTGATGGCATTAGAGTCAATACTAGAGGGAATTTAAACTGAAGGTGAACAGCTAAGTGATGAAACAGGGGTTGAGGTGACTGAAGCAGTTGTTAATGCAGTTGCTGGTAAACTGCTGTTGGGAGAAAATTCAGAAACCCTGATTGAACCACTGACAGACCCATGGTCCAAAGAGGACAAAGAAGAAGAGGAAGAAAAGAAAGTAGGTGAGAAGGAAGAAAGAGCTGATGATGAGGAAAATCATCAATGTGATTGTGCAATGATGGCTACTGCCAAGGTATCTCCTCAAGTTCTTGAAAAACTGTGTTCTGACAATTGCATTATTGCTTTTGCTAACATCAAAGAGGTGAATGAAAACCTTCGGAACAAAATCTTAACTGATGAAGTCAAATTTGAAAGTTCATTAAAAGAATTTAAAAACAAATTGACTGAAAAAGAGAAAGAGATCAGCAGTCTTAAAAAAGAACAGAGCATAACCAAAACTCAACTCCAAACTATGGTAGAAAAATACCAAGTTTGTAAAAAGGAGTTAGAGTCCACCCAGATTACCTGTGAAAAATGGGTGGAATCATGCAAAGGGTATGAGGTTATGCTTGAAAAACAGATTAAAAGCAATGTAAAATTTGGTGTTGGTTATAGAAAACATGATGATGAAAACACTGCTTTTGAAAAATCAGTTCAAACCACTGATGTAACCACTGAGTTCATCCCCACAAATAAGAATGGCCAAGAAGTGAAAATCACTAACAAACTTGGTAACAAAATCACACTTGACAGACCAATGGGTTCCTCTACTTTTGAGGAGCTTGAAAATTATCAGTTTAAACCAAAATGGTCTGATGAGTGTGATATTCTTGAAAATTTCAAGCCCATGGACTTTACATCAACTGATGGTGTTAAAGCTCCAAAATCTAAAGTCATTACTCTCAAGGACATCCCAACAGAGGTTAAAACCTCTGCTGCAAAGGAGTCCGAAAAGAGAAAGAAGAAAGAAAATATCAATAACTTGTTTTGTGAATTCTGTGAGAAAAGGAATCATCTAACAAAAGACTGTTTCCATTTAAAAGCTTATGATTTGAACAAAACAAGTGTCATTGTTCCAGCTGAAAGCTGCATCGTTTGGGGTAAAACAAACCACAAAACTCAAGCATGTGTGTATCTCAAAAACTTTGATATGAAAAAGAATGAGTACATTGCTAAAACATCCTTGAGTCCATCAACATCATCTGTCAAATTCACCAAGAACCAACCACTGTTTGTGCCAGTTCAAACAGCTGTCACAAAACAGCTGAACCAAACATCTGTCAAAAGAGATGTTCAGGTTACTGATGCACCCCCTGCTAATCAGTTCAGAAAAAGCAAGGAAAAACAGTCTTACCAAAGGATTCCACACGTTTATGAGACCTACAAAAGGCCCTCTAAACCTAAAGTGAACAGGCATCCTTTTGGTTACCAACAGGTGATTGGTCAAGACCCCCAACAGTGGTTAGCAAGAAACAGTACTAAAACTATCCAAACCCCTGACTTAACCACTGTCCATCAATGTGCATCCATCCCAGACACTGTTGAGACCCCATCCAAAGCCTTATTGGCTTTGGAAACCCTAATGAACTAATCCTTTTACTTCATGTGCAGGGAGCTTCTGCCTGTTTAGATAGCCTTTGGTATGTTGATAGTGGAGGCTCCAGGCACATGACTGGATGTAAAGCCCTACTCAAAGATTTCAAAATTCATGGAGGGGGTGATATATCCTTTGGGAATAATAGTAAAGGGAAAGTTCTGGGGTCTGGTACAGTGCAATCTGGAAATGTAAAATTTGAAAATGTCAATCTGATAGACAGTCTAAAATTCAACCTCCTGAGTGTCTCACAAATGAGTGACAAGGGTTATGGGTCATTCTTCACAAAGGAGTGTTGTAGGATTGTTGGACCAGAAATGGTCAAAAAGATTGAAGCAATAATAAACACTGGTCAAACAAAACTTGTTGCTCAAAGAAGTGGCAATGTTTATGTTGTTGATATGTCAAAAGAGTGTCCCAGAGCTGATGCATGTCTGTTCTCAGCTGCCTCTAACAAAGAGACAGAACTTTGGCACAGAAGGCTGGGGCACACAAATCTTAAGACAATCACTGAAATTTCAAAAAATGGTTTGGTAAGAGGCCTACCACAAAAATTGTTTTCATGTCCTGAACATTGCATTTCCTGTTTAAAAGGAAAACAACATAAAAGTTCTTATAAGTCCATTGAAGAGTCCAAAACAACCCAGTGTTTGCAAATGCTACACATGGATTTGTTTGGCCCAGTTCAAGTCATGAGTCTCAAATAGAAGAGATATTGTCTGGTTATTGTTGATGACTTTTCTAGGTTTACATGGACTTTCTTTTTGCACTCAAAAGATGAAACTGCAGGCATTTTGCAAGACTTTGTGACACAGGTTGAAAAGCAATTTGACCTTCCAGTGAAAAGCTTCAGGAGTGACAATGGCACAGAATTTAAAAATAAGGAGTTGGATGCCTTCTGTGTGAAAAAAGGGATTGTAAGGCAGTACAGTATCCCTAGAACACCAGAGCAAAATGGGGTACTCGAGAGAAAAAACAGAACCTTGATTGAGGCTGCCAGAACCATGCTTGTAGATTCAGGTTTGCCATTAACTTTCTAGGCAGATGCAGTAAACACTGCCTGCTATGTCCAGAACAGAGTTTTAATAAACCCAAGGCACAAAAAGACTGCTTATGAAATTCTGTATAAAATCAAACCACTGATCTCATACTTCAAGGTGTTTGGCTGCCCATGCTTTATTTTGAACTTAAAAGATTCCATTTCAAAATTTGCAGCCAAAATTGACTGTGGTTACCATCTGGGATACTCAACCACTGCCAAGGCCTACAAAGTGTTTAATACACGGACCAAGGTAGTGGAGGAGACTTTGAATGTTAAGTTTAATGAACTTTCATCAATGAAAATCCCAGCAAATCCTGCAGATCTGTTTGATCATGAAAAATTTACTTTTGAAAATACTGCTGTCAAGACTAATAGTGCAGGTCCATCAGAGGATTCAACACCAGACTATGGGTATGAAATCATCATCCCTCAAAGGTCTGCCACAATGGGAAAAGCATCAGCTGTTCAAAACAGTTGTCAAAGCTCAACCACTGCTACCTCAACAGTTGTTGACCAAAGTAGCCCATCAACCACTACTTCCACATCCTCAAACACTGCTGACAAAAGTCCCCAAACAGTGGATAAAAGTCAGCAGGTGTCCACTTCATTACCTCCTATTCCACCACCTTTTGAAGCCACTGCTGGGTCATCAAAGTCACCAGCAGTGGTTAGCTCAGATGATACACATTTGCAGCCCTCACCAACAAATGCCATCATACCATACTAAGGAGATTTAATCTTCTTGAGATCTCATCCACCTGATCAAATCATTGGCAACATAAATGAAGGGGTGCTCACAAGAAGCCAAACCCAAAACATTTGTCTTTTTGCTGGTTTTCTATCACTCCATCAGCCTGTCAAGTACCAAGAGGCACTGAAAGACAACAGTTGGGTAGAAGCCATACAAGAAGAGCTCCAACAGTTTAAAAGACAACAAGTATGGGAGCTTGTACCACTGCCAGAAGAGGTTAGTCCCATTGGCACAAAGTGGGTCTTCAAGAACAAAACAGATGAAAGGGGCATTGTTGTCAAGAATAAAGCCAGGCTTGTGGTTCAAGGTTACAGACAGGAAGAGGGGATTGATTATGATGAAACATTCGCCCCTGTTGCAAGATTGGAAGCCATTAGACTGTTCCTGGCCTTTGCTGTCAACCACAACATGAAGGTGTTTCAAATGGATATCAAAAGTGCTTTTCTCTATGGTACAATTCAAGAAGAGGTGTATGTTTGTCAACCTCCAGACTTTGAGGATCCATTTTATCCAGATCATGTCTACAGGCTGAACAAAGCCCTGTATGGCTTGAAACAAGCACCAAGGGCCTGGTATGAAACTCTTTCCAACTTTTTACTCTCAAATGGTTTCAAAAGAGGTACCATTGATAAAACACTGTTTCTAAAATGGAGAGGAAAAGATTTAATGATTGTCCAAATTTATGTGGATGACATTATTTTTGGAAGCACATGCAACACAATGTGTGAAGAGTTTAGGGAACTCATGACAGCTGAGTTTGAAATGAGTGCAATGGGTGAGCTGCAATGCTTTCTTGGTCTCCAAGTTTAGCAAATGCAAAATGGAACTTTCATTCATCAAAGCAAATATGATAAAGAACTTTTGAATAAATTTGATATGAATGATTGTAAACCATGCAGCACACCCATGGCAACAAATAAGCTTGCCATGTCTGATGAAAAGGATGAACTGATTGACCAAACTTTATATAGAAGCATGATAGGGTCTTTATTGTACCTAACTGCATCTAGGCCAGACATCATGTTTGCAACATGTGTCTGTGCAAGAAGTCAATCAGCCCCTAGAAAATCCAACCTTATTGCTGTAAAAAGGATATTCAGATACATAAAAAGTGCTCCCACACTTGGTATCTGGTATCCAGCTAATGGAAATATCAAGCTTTCAGGATTTTCAGACAGTGACTTTGTTGGATGTAACACCACAAGGAAGTCCACATCAGGAGGGTGCCAGTTTCTAGGTGATTGCTTAGTTTCATGGCAAAGCAAAAAGCAAGCAGCTGTTTCTACATCCACTGCTGAAGCTGAATACATTGCTGCTGCAAGCTGTACAGCCCAACTCCTGTGGCTTCAAAATCAGTTGCTGGATTTTGGTATCACTGCCTTAAAGAATCCACTATTGTTGGATAGCCAGGCAGCAGAAAATATCATCAAAAATCCAGTTTCCCATTCAACCACCAAACACATCGACATCAGACATCACTTTGTGAGGGATTGCTATGAAAAAGGTTTGATTTCTCTGCATCATGTCCCAACTAAAGACCAGCTGGCAGATGTGCTCACAAAAGCACTAGATACAGCCACTGTTGAAAGCTTGGTCTCTAGGATTGGCATGCTAAACATGGAATAACAAGCAAAATCTTGTTTTTTTATGAATAAAAGCATTAAAATGTTTTCAGAAAATCAAAAATCCATCCTTAAAAATAGCTAAAAATGAAGTTTTCATTAAAATCCTTAAAAGTCTGCCATAACCACTGTGTGTTCAAAAGTCAGCTCTACTTCAAAGTCTGTCCACTGCTGAAAGCCATCCTCTGTTCTCTCATTTCCTTGATAAACTCTGTTGTTCAAAAACAGTGTCTTATCCACTGATATGCTATCCATTGATAGTGAAAATCATCCACTGCTTCCATTTTACCGTTGTAGCCACTGGCTTCATCAGTAACTTTCATAAAAGTACTGTCCTTCCTTTCATCAGAGTTTGGCATGTGGGCAGTACATAGTGGTCAGTACTTTTGTAACTGCTGCCACGTCAGCCTTCACTTTTTCCTCTATAAAACCCCAACTTCACATCAAAAACAGGGTTTTACTGTCGAATTGAATTCTCAAAAATTCTCTTCACAAAACAGTTTTTCCATCTCATTTTTTTTCACAAAGTTTCTTCGATCATCATCTTCAAAATGACAAAATCGAAGCAATCTGCAAAACCCACTTCAAAATCATCGTCGAAAGCGGTCTCTCAAAAGGCCAATCCCACTGAAATTCCACACAAACCATCTCACAATCTTCTGGGTCTTCTCACAAAACCCGGCACCACAGAAGCTTTCAACTCCATCATCGACACAATGGCTAAATCAAAGTACAAAACTTTGTTAACAGCCAATGCACCAATCTATTTGGCAACCCAAAGAGAGTTTTGGAAGAATGCAACCCTTGAAACACAAGGAGATACTGTAATTGCCATCAACTCTTCTCTAAAGGGTAAAAATGTCCAAATCACACCACAGTCCATTTCAGAGGTCTTTCAACTCGAGGATCAGCAAGGTATAATTTCTTTCCCTAAAAACGAGTTGAAAATTGACTTCATTGAGAGAGGGTATGCAGACACAATGATGAAGAAAGCTACCTTACAAAAAGGTTTCTTTCCTTCTGCAACAAGATTTTTATTTCATACCCTCCTAATGTGTGTTTCAAACAAAACCTCTTCTTTTAATGAAATACCATTAAAGATTCAAAATCTGGGATATGCTATTCTTCAAGAAGAAAATTTTAACTATTCTCGGGAAATCTTTAATGATTTGGTTAATAATGTTGAAACAAAATCATTCTTACTGTTTCTAAGGTTTTTAAGTTATTATTTTGAAAAGAAATTCAGTAAGGATGATCTTTCTGCAATAAACCAAGGTGACTCCATTCAAATAAATTGCTTAACTGCTGAAACTTTTACAAGGATGTCAACACCTTGCAAAACACAAGCAGAGGTGCCTGAGCACATTTTAGCAGTTACAACTGCTCCTCAGGTATCTGCTGCTGAGCCCACTGCTCAAGGTGATCAAAGCAGCAGAACAACTACTTTGAAACCCACACCTAAAATCACCAAAAAGCCAACAAAAAGAAAAACACAAAAACCCCCCAAACCCATCAAAAAGGCAACTCTGGAGGATGAGATACCAGAGCTACTGCCTGTGACAGCACAAATGCCACAAACAACCACTGCTGCTACTTCCTCACAGCAGTTGGTACAAATATCTCTACCTATAACCGAAACTCCTCCTGTTTCTTCACAAAAAGAGCAGGTTGTACACTTAGGGCCTCCACATCATGATGCTCTGAAATCACTTGGTTTCATCATCCACAGCTCAATGCCCGGAGCAAATCCTGTTTCTACACCAAACCTCACATCCACAATTCCCTCACCAACTAAACTGCTGTTGGATGCAATTGATTTGAACCAGGCACTAACCAGTCCTTCTCAATCACCTATCAATGAGAACATACCTCAACAAATGACTGGGTTTGATGTATCAATCTTTGCTAACCCACCAACACAACCTGAGGAGGTTACACCCTTTGAGTTACATGTAACTCTTGGTGGTAGTCCAAGTGAAGCAGTCACTACAACTGTTGAACCCACTGGTTTACAGTTGGACAGTGGTTACATTAATAAGACTTCCTTGGAGGCAATTCCTTACATAGCACCTCTGCCAACCACCAGTGGATTTATTTATCCTACTGGCAACATCAAAAGGTTGTCAAGTGTTGAAGGAAGAAGACCCCAGTACTAAGAAAAAGGGGCATCAGTGGTTAGTGTTTGGAGTACACTCCCTACCTCAACCACTGATAAAACCACTAATAGTGGGAAATCAGATGATCCCATTAAATTGGGTGATGATTTAAAATATCAGGATTTGACGGAACGAATTGAAAAGTTGGATACATCTGTTGCAGATCTTCAAAATATGCTACAGCAGGTGTTGAAAACACAAAAGATGCAATCCACTATTGTTCCATCTCAAGCACCTTCCCCACCAGAAGCTTTTGCTACAAATGAGCTCTGGAACCTTTTCCAACCTTTTCTCCAACAACAAAGAGAAATGGCTGATCAGCAACATGAACTTCATGTCCAAAAGTTGAGAAACATTATGGAGTCTAGGTACAAGAACACTCAAGCATATATTAAGGCAATCAAGGCCCATTTATTGGAAACCACTGGCACTGCTCCTCCAATCAATTCCCAGAAGATAATGCCAAAAAGGGGGAGAAAATTCAGGAGTGGAAGAAGAAAGGAATAGATGATGGTCTGTACATTGAACCTGAGAAGGAAGCTATGACCAGAAAAATTCCATTGCCAGATGGTAGTAAAAAGGTTGATGCTACCCAGGAAGCACTTGATGAAGGAGTAGCAAGTGTGAAAAGGGATAGAATGGCAAAGGATATCTCAAGATGGAATGAGGAGAAAAGAGCTTTCATGGAGCTGTATGCGCAGGGTTGTTCTGGTTCAAAGGATATTAAAAATCCTAAGACAAAAAGGAAACCTAAGTCCATCCCATTCAGATCTCCAAAGCCTCCAAAACCATCATCCAAAAGCCATCAGCATCAAACCTCCACCCAAACAGCTGTTGTAACTCCTGTTGTATCAACTACTGCTGGTACTTCAGTTGTTTCAATATCTGTTATTACTTCAACACACACCACTTCAACACACACCACTTCAACACACACCACAACCACTACCTTACCACCACTGTCATCTCCATCAAAAACAAACTCACCACCTTATCCTGCCAAAAAGCAGAAGACAACAAATGTTACAACATCTGTTGTAATGACAATAGTGGTTGAGACACCAGTTGTTTCAACAGCTGTTAGTCAAACACAAACCACTGCTACACAATCTACCACCACTGATCCACCCAAAACATCATCTGCTTTTTCTAAAACAAAAAGGAGAAGGATTTACATACCAGATGATGATTCGCCATCACCACCACCAACATTTTCAACATCCATGCCACTTGTTACTATACCCAAACCTATTCCTCTTTCATTAGCACCAGTACAACAAGACATCTCTGTCATTACTCCTGTAGGTGTCCAATTTCCTCTAGAACTTGAAGCAGTTAGAGAAGAGATAAAATCATTCTACTATGAGGAAGACCCTGCAAAAAGGAAGTTGCCATCAGTTAAGGGATATCCAAGGCCAAACAACATTGAAGAATACTTAAAGGTCAAAGCTAAACAGGCAGAAGATATCTCTAAAAGAAATGCACAAGGAAAATCTGACAGAGAAATCCAGCAGAACTACCAATTCTTACTCACACAAGTCAGATCCTTGGAGAAATTTGCAAAGAATGTATGTCAACAAATCTCAGAAAGAGCAGATGAAACTCTAAGAGAGGACTACATTGAAAGCATCATGGCAACAAAGAAATACAAGGGAGATAAGCAGATGTACAAAGAGTGGACCATTCTTGAGCTTGAGCAAGAAGCAGCCAGGATTCAAGAAATGACAAAGAATAAGGTCAAACACACTCTTCCAGATTGGTCAAAGTACAAAAAGAATGTGCCTGATAAATCACTTGAGCTGAAGAGAATGAAAGAGGAGTTAGTTGCTGCTGACTATGGGTCTAAACATCAAGTGTCAAGATGGAAAGAAGATGTAGTCAGGGCCACTTATAGAAGATTGGAGGAACTAAGGAAGAAAGATCCTACAGTTCCTAAAAGGCCTGACTATTCCAAAGCAGAGGTCTCAAAAAGACCACCAAAGCTGCAAGTCAAAAGAACCACTGCTCCAGCTGGTGCTGCCATCTACAGAAGAAGGAGCCAAAACCAGTTGAGTACTGAAACAATTCAAGATCTAAAAGCTGGAGATGCTATTGTAAAAGCAGGCATGAAATTAATGATAAAAGAAGATCTTAAATTGGAACAATCTGCAAGTGCTGCTCAGCCAGTCATGAATAGGCCAGCCTCACCAAATACCTCTGCAAATAAACATCTCCCAAGAAACCCACCAGGCTCAAAAATACAAAAGTGGGAAACTGACAAACAGACCTACGTATTGACTTTGCTCAGGTCTGGTGGAGAAGTGAAGAAAATATCAAGGGAACAAGCTCTTGGCCTGAGTCTTGAAGATTTGCAGGATCTCCTTGATCTTCCACTTAGCAGGGATGATGATGACACAGATGCCCTAAACTTTGAATTACAATTTAAAGGTCAGATAAGGGAACTGCTGATGAGGCAATAAAGAATTCCACAATAATGAAGAGTTTTGGCATTATTTGTTCCAGGGGGAGATTGTTGGGATCGAACCCTATCAGAGGAACAGATAATTAAAGCCAAAACTGGATCAGAGCAGTGGATCCAGAATAAGCAGATGTTACATACAAGTCTCTCCCCTTGAACGTGATTTCAACATCTGCTGACCTCCTATCTACTGATCCTATAAGCAACTGACCGTCAATCTGCTGCTCTTGTAAAGGCTGATAGAAGACTAAAGCTCTGCTGCTCAATCTACTGTCTTGAGTTAAGTACTGCTGATCCGGACAAGCACTGCTGGGTTCACAGCAGTGGAAGGATGCAGCAGCTGTTTAAGTATCTTTTATGTAATGAAATGTAATAGCAGTAGTTAAGTATAGCAGTGTTTGTATAGATCAGAGGTTAGAGTTTGTTAGGAGGTTAGATGTCACTTTCATGGTGACGTCAGCATTAGATGCTCAGTGGTTTGCTAGTGCCTATAAATAGAACAGTGCTCTGTACTGTTCTATTAGCTCTTTGCAACACCGTCTTCTTTGCACGAACAAACACTGAGCTCTGGCTGAGGGGGAGTTTGTATTCAAGCATTACTTTGTAATCGTTGTTGAAATTAAATTCAATCATTCGGTTCTCTGTTGAAAATGTCTTGATCAAAGCAATACTCTCGTTTGATTGTATGCAAAGTTTGTTTCCATATTAATTCCGCTGCACAACTCATCCATTTCCATTTTAATTCAAACAGAAAATACAATCAAAACCAAACTCAGATCCAACAAATTCCCACTTCCATATAGGCATTTCTAGTTGCTGTAATAAACCTGAGGGTTTCTGATGTTCAGCTTTAACCTGTGAACAGATTAGACATTTGGAAACATAGGTGGCTATATCCTTTTTCATTCCTATCCACAAGAAATTCTTTCTTAAGTCTTGATACATTTTATCATTACCAGAATGTATCGTATACTTAGACTTATGGGATTCTTCTAAAATTCGGTGGCGTAGGTGTCCTTGTTTGGGTATCCAGATTCTTTTCTTATGGAATCTCCAAATTCTATCTGTTTATTGTTCTATTTCCTTAATCATTCCTTTTAATTTTTTAGTTTCGTCCTTGAGTATTGTTTCCTGCATTTCTCTAATTTGCCCATTTAAATCTATCTACAAATTTAACTTAAGAGAACGTACTCGTCTTGGCTTTTCATGATACTTTCGACTTAAAGCATCATCTACTACATTAGCCTTTCCTGCATGATACTGTATATCACAATCATAATCACTGAGAATTTCCATCCAGCATCTCTGTCTTATATTTAACTCCTTTTGAACAGGTGAAAATAGTAAACTTGCTACCATAAAGATAGTGTCTCCAAATTTTAAGGGAAAAAATTATGGCTCCTAACTCTAGATCATGGGTTGTATAATTGTCTTCATGATTCTTAAGTAGTCTAGAGGCATAAGCTATAACCTTTTGGCGTTGCATCAACACACGTTCATAACCTAACTTACAAGCGTCACAATAGACTATAAAGTCTATAGTTCCTGCTGGTAACGCGAGTATGGGTGCGTTGGTTAATCTTTGGTTAAGAATTCGAAAAGCTTCTTCTTGTTTTGGTCCCCATTCAAACTTAACTGATTTACAGGTTAGTTTTGTTAAAGGAATAGTTATTCTAGAAAAAATTCGGATAAACCGTCTATAATATCCTGCCAGTCCAAGAAAACTTCTTACTTCCATTGGTGATTCAGTGACTTTCCATTTAGTAATCTACTCAATTTTTGTGGGATCCACATGAATCCCTTCATGATTAACTAGATGTCCAAGAAATTGTAATTCTTGTAACCAAAATTCACATTTTGAGAATTTAGCATAAAGCTTTTTTTTTTTCTCAGCAAATTTAAAAGTATGTACAAATGCTCTGCATGATCTTCTTTACACTTAGAGTAAATAAGAATATCATCTATAAAGACAATTATGAATTTATCCAGATATGGTTTACATATTATGTTCATCATGTCCATAATTGCGGCTGGGGCATTGGTTAAACCAAATGGCATGACTGTAAATTCATAATAACCATACCTTGTTCTAAAAGCAGTTTTAGGAATGTACTCTTCCTGTACTTTCAATTGATGATATCCTGAGCGTAAATCGAACTTAGAAAAGAATCGAGCTCCTTGAAGTTGATCGAACAGATCATCGATTCTCGGTAGTGGGTACCAATTTTTAATCGTGACATTGTTCAGTTCTCGGTAATCAATGCACATGCACATTGACCCGTCCTTTTTCTTGAAAAACAAGATTTGTGCTCCTCATGGAGATGAACTAGGCTGTATGAAACCTTTCAACAGAAGTTCATCCAATTGTTTCTTCAGTTCTTGCGTCTCTGCTGGTGCTAAACGGTAAGGTGCCTTGGCAATCAGTGTTGTCCCTGGTATTAGGTGAATTCTGAATTCAACCTCTCTATCTGGTGGTAGTCCTGGTAGCTCTTCTGGGAAAATATCTGAGAATTGAGATACTATGGGAATATCTTTCAATTCTTTTCCTTTAGTGTTAATGATTATGGAAATCACATACACTAGTGATCCTTTCCTTGCATAACTTATTGTTTTCATCACAGAGATGAATTTTGTGGACCTAGTGGGCTTGTCTACTTTAATTGTGATCTTTTCACCCTTTGGTGATTTACTTGTACTGACTTTTGATAACATAGAATACTGGCATGATTGGCTACTAACCAATCCATTCCTAATACGATATCAAATCCAGCCAGATTCATTGGATAAAGGTTAGCAATAAAATTATGGTTTAAAATTTCTATTCTTGATACCTGCAAGATTTCAGTGATCTTAATGGATTCTCCATTAGTCGTTTCTACCATACATTCTTGTTGAAGTTTAGTTAATGGTTGATTGAAACGTTTGCAGAACGAAGTATTAATAAAACTTTGGTTTGCACCAGAGTCAAATAACACTTTAGCAAAAATATCATTAACTAAAAACGTACCGACAATCACATCCGGAATCATCTTGGCTTCTTCAGTTTTCAGAACAAATGCTTTAGCGTTCTTGGTAGTTTTGCTATTAGTGGCTGGAGCTAGTTTTGGACAGTTCAGTTTGATATACCCAGTCTCTCCATAGTTGAAGCATAGTTTATTGCTGGGTTTCTTTCTGCAGTCTTCTTCCTTGTGTCCAGACATTTTGCAGAAGTTGCAGTATATGGAACATCTTCCTGAATGCTTCTTCTTGCAGTACTTACAGTAAGGTGCAGAAGTAGAACCTGTACCTTTCCCATGGTTGGAATTATCGTAGCGAAATTCATGGGTAAGTTTTTGGGCTAGGTTCTTTCTCTGGTTTTCTTCTTGCGTACATACCAATTCATCAGTCAAGGTATTGGCTAGTGGTCTAGCTGCCTTGGCTACATGTCTAATTTCACTGATTAATCCCTAGATGTAATGGGAGATTAATACTGGTTCTGGTGAGGCTAGGGTTGGCACTATTCTAGCATATTCGAAGAATACGGTAGTGTAACCCTTACAGTCTATTCCAGTCATTCTAAGGTTTAGGAACTTATTAGCGATTTGTTCTTTTTCATGAGGAGGACAAAATTTTCTTTCCACCATTTCCTTAAAGTTGATCCATTCCATATTATAAATTTCATCACTTCCTCTAGACTGGAAAATAGTATTCCACCATTCTAAGGCTGCATTCTTAAAAAGATTAGAAGCAAACATAATCTTATTTTCCTCTGCACATTTGCTTATTTCTAAGACTGCTTCTGTCTTTTCTATCCAACGTAGAGCTGCAATGGCTCCTTCATTGCCAGAGAATTCTATTAGTTTGCAAGACAAGAATTCTTTGTAAGAACAACCATATGACATGGTTTTTCTTCTTTTTGGAATAGGTAATTGAAGTAACGGTCCATTATTCATGCTATGACTGGGTTCAGTAGGTGGTCGTTTACTTCTACTATTAGTTTTATTATTTTCTGCTTCTTTAACAGTCTTAATGATATATGGCATAGCGTCTATAATTCCTTGTGCTACTATATGATGGATGGCACTGTTATCTATTTGGTTCCCATTATTATCATTATTCTGGTTTTCCTGATTTATTTCGTTGTCCATGTGAATTATAAACCTTTATCAGGTATTAATATCACATAACCAGATTTAATGTAAACAATCACACAAACAAATTGATCAAAAACGTCGAGCAATACGACTTTTACTCTTTTCATATATATATATATATTACAATCTACAACGGGAATTTAAACACACTACTAGTTATGCATCGATAGATATTAGGTTATCTATTTTAGTTTATTTTTTTTTCAACTACATACATTTAAATGTATATATATATATATATATATATATATATATATATATATGTTTATATTTTATTATTGTTATTATTATTATTATTATTATTATTATTAGGGGTCGTTTCTCCAGAACTGCATTTCTCGCTCGTTGTATTTCCACACGAGCTTTTCTCCTATTTGTTTTATCCTCTCTCCTTCCTCCACTAATTCCACAGCAAATGTGCGGAGTTCCTGCACATTCTCTTCGCTCATGGATGGCAGTGGTGCGGGTACTGGGTCATGGTACTGAGGTATAGGTTTTCCATATGGATGCGGCTCGCCTAACATACTCTGAAAATACGGGTCGTTATTCCAAAATAGATCTGAAGGATTAAGGTTGGTATACTGTGCTACGGGATCTGGCATCGGTCCTCCCTGTGGATAAAATTCCTGATATTCCTTATGGTCATCTTCCCATGGATCATATGCTAAAGGATTAGGTGTTGGGATTCTAGGTATCTCGTTAGGGTAAAATGCTGGTATGGGTAATTGGTTTCCTTGGTTAAGTTCTATCTCCATTGGTTGGGTTGGGAATAGTGGCAGTGGTTGTGGTGCAATTATCTGATCAAGGTTTGGATCTGCTATAGTGGGGGCTAGTATATGAAAGTTTTCCAACCGTCTATTAACTGCTTCTTGTGTTTGGGCATTTACTTCCCTATTGGTTGCTGCTAACGCTGTCTATTGTTGTAACTTTCTCATTCGCTTTCTCCTCTCATGTGCTCCCCTACTAAACCATCATCTCTTTTTCGAAGGGAATGTTTCCTCGGATTGCGCCTTAAAGATGAAGATTCCTTCTTCAGTGTCAGCAGAATACCCCGAAGGAGTAGGCTGTGATGAAATTCCTTCACTTTTGGGTGAACTAGCTAGGTGACGATAGGCGTCAGACGTACCTTGCTCACTTATACTGTAAACTAAAATATTGTCAAATAACACAAAACAATTATATACATGTATACACATAATCACATAGATTATTTCCTAACACAACTGATAAAATCTTGGTGTCAGCAGAACACTTATGTGGCTTAAATCAGTGGTTGTAGCTCTGATACCACTCACCGTCACAACCCCCGACCCCTACCCAGGGAGCGGGCGGCCGCGAGATCCAGATTAGTGGTATCGGTGTTTATTAATTTGGCATCGGAAATTAAACATCAGGACAGTAGTTAGGAAATAGTTTATCAGAGTTAAAACACCACACTTTTATAAATAATAAATACATGGGAAAAAACCAGGTTTTCATTATAATTTGTTTATAGGGGTAAACCCTATTTTATTGAAATAAAACTTCTTTCTTGTTTGGGTAACTTTTATAGCTACTTTTCCAAGCCTTCAGTGCTCTCCAGTTGGCTTGTATTTGGATTTAACATTTTGTTATCTGAAACACGTTTTAAAAAGTTTTATCAGCAAGAAATACTGGCAAGTGCATCCCAGTTTAATCAAAATGGGATTTTATATCTTTACAGTATTGAGAGCAATTACAATGTTTTTATCTACCCAATTACCACCCACGGTACTGTCAATCCTGACTTGTGGTCATGCTACTACTCACAGTATAGTAACAAGTAATGTATACAAAACCCCAACATACCGACAGTAATTGTAGAATACATCGACTCAATCACTGTTAAATATACTTTAAAATAATTGAGGTTTTGTAAAAATAGTTTACAAAAATAAGATGTACTCACATTGCTGTTTTAGATAATACTACTGCTTTCTGGTGACTTCCTGGTTATAATCTATTAGAATTAAACAATGCACACGTGTTAGTAAGATAACCCAATTTACATTAGTTAATCCCCCAAGACAGAACTCTAACGACCGAGTCAGGCAGATCCTAGACATGCGTTACGGAGCTCTAGATCAATGGGGCAGAGTAACTAATACGTAACCGGGGGTTATAATAGTTACAACGAAGCAGAGCTTCGCTTTTTAGGGGTATAATACCCGAGAGTTTTAGCTGTTAATATTTCAGAGAGGGAAAGAAATTTTGAACGATGAATTCTGAGCTCGAACACTCCTTTTATAGGCTGGAACCATGGCGGCTAGCCGCCCGCGACTACTTCAGTTATGTCCCTCGCGGCCCGCGTAGGACCTAGGCTAGGCTCTAGCCTTGGCTAATCACAACCGTAGACTCCACACGTACAGGGACACATGGCATCACGTTGGCTCGCCTGGTGCCACCTTGTCGCGGCCAGCGACAGACTGGGCTTGTCTGTGTCGCACCCCGCGAGAACCTTGATTATTTTTTTTATTTCATTTTTATTAATATAAAGGTATATTAGGTCCGTTTTTCGTATACGGGGTGTATTTTAGGACGTATATGAGTATTTTAATGGTTTTTAGGAGAGTTGTTATATTCATGTAAGTTTGGTTTCTATTTCCTATTTTGATTTTCATATATTTGAATAAATAATAATTGTTAATTTATTGTATTGCAAGCAATAAGCCCGCACATGGGAATGCGGTTATATACTTCTTTAATCTATGTTCGATTTTGCCTATACTAAGAATTTTAGTTTGAGGTGAAATACTCATCCTAAAGAGGGTAAAATACTGAATTACTACAGCTGCACAAAGCTGTTTTGAAATATAATTTTTGTAGTATTTTGCATATTCATTGGGAATTAACAAAGAACTCATATGGCATGGGTTTTGTATGATCATAACACTTAAGGTGACCATTTTTGCCGTTTTAAAACAATGGTTGAGGTTATAACCTAGGTATGGGTTGGTTTGGTTTAAAGTAGATATTGCACATGAAATTATAAATGATAAATGAGTAATTTTTAGTGTTGTGTGTTAATAACCATGTATTTATATGTACTCATTAATAGTTTTATGGGTTATTTTTTGTAGTGGCATTAACATGGTTAATAAGGGGATATGAGGTTATAAGAATTGTTGATAATCATATATGTTGTTTTATGAATTACAACAATGTTATGTGATGGATTATTATTTTATTTATATCGAGCAATTGGTCTAAATAATGGTATCCTTTGAAGTGCCCTTGACTCTATATTAGCAGGGCTAAACATGAGATATGGATAAGAAGCTCCTGAGTTGAATTTGGCAAAAGTCACAAGATGTGTGACTAAGGATAATAAAGTGGTGGCTCGGTGTTGTTTTGTTGGACGTCATGAGCACTGAAACCTCTTTTATGTTTGATACAAAAATTATATTGAGTCCTCATTTAGCAAAAACTAATTTTTGTGGTGTTTTCAATGTAGTTGATGTGTTTGAAAACAATGAACGGAGTAGATAAGTCATGAGAATCAATGTGGTGGCCTGAACCGGTAACATGAAAGGAGAAAAAAACTCACAAGTCGTTCACCGATAATACAGTATAATTAATTTATTTTTCATTATCATGCTTACCGTAGGAATGTATATATAATTTCTTGATCGAGGCTAATTTTATGATAATGTTATATGACAGATTCGGGTGGTTGAAAGACGAAAGTGATCAAGTCTTGGAAGCGGATCAAGGATGGAAAGATTTGGTGATGTTTTGTTCACTAAGTCTATCGGTTTTCTTATCGGGCCAAATTGACTTAGTTATTTGCATTTTAGAGTTTAACTTCAATGTTTGTTTTAGCCAAGTGCAAGTATGCAAGTGTAGCAGTGGGTTATGTTTGTTTTATAAAAACCTTGGTTATTAAGCAGGTATTGTTTCTGTAAGGATTGGTCGTGTTGCAAATGGGTCATAGCGAAATTTTCAAAATGTGCGTTTGTAATTGTTTTATTAATCCGTTTATGTAGATTAATAGATGTTGGGAATAATAACCTTTATTAAGTGAGATAAAAAAATTGGGCCTATTTTCTGCAAAGTATTTTAATATTGTCTTTAGTGAATCAGGCGTTACAATTAAAACCGAAAAAAGATTCGTAAAATAAAAACACGAATTTCCAACAGCAAATGACTCATGTGACGTAAAACGTAGATGAAGCCAAATTTATACCAACATTTATTAAAAAGTTTAAATTCATTTAACTTTCATGGCAAATATAAAAAAACAAGTTTTATTACTAAAATGTTAAACCCTAAATTTGGTATGAAAAAAAAAAAGAAACCCTCCTAAAAGACAAAAGAGTTACTATTAATTGTTATATATATATATAGGCTCAGGATTTAGAGAAAATGGTGAAAAGTGTGAGAACGGTGAGAACGATTATGGATCGTCCGATCAAAACAATCCATGGACTAGATTGCGCGGTGGCGTTTTCGTAAATAACATCAATATTATTAGGTGGGACGCGCTTAATTTAGGGTAAAAGGGTCTTTTACACCTCATATTCAAAACGCCATCAAATCATAAAACGCAAAACAAAAAAAACGCCATTATAAACAAAACGCCAAAAAAATAAAATAAAACGCGTTGAATATTACAGGAAGATAAAACAACACAAAATAACTGAATTTCAGTTAATAACATTTATTAGAAGAAATTTCCTCCTAAATTACGCGCTAAAAACATCATTATATAAACAAACGTAAAAAACATAGCTTACATAATCACTTCAATCTATCCATTTTCTACAAAAAAAAAACATCCTTAACCAAAACGCCAACTTAAACAAAATGCCAAAAATGGCAACAATGGTTTCATGGAGATACACTTTGGGGATCAGGCGATACGTCCTCCATTTTGACAACAGAAGGAGGGTGTATGTTAAGACGGTCAAGGCAATTCTTAAAATGGAAGAAGATATACAGAGGCAAATCTTATCCATCGGCGCGCGCATCGCTCTAGACAACCATTGCCATGAAACGCATATGCTTATGAAAGCATTAACCAGCAAATTTGGACCAATCAATCGAGATATGAAGCCAGACCCTGTCATGACATCATGGCATTTTGATGAAGAAACAGACATGGTGACGGTTACATATGACAGCAAAAAGGAGCAAGTCTACTGGCTAGAGAACATCATGACAAAGCAGCGACTAGGTTTCATGGAAGAATTGCATAACGCCAAATGTACCAACACAGAAATAGACTCAAAATTGGAGTTAATGCAAGACATGTTCAGGTGGAGGCTTCAGAATCTTCAGGAACAAGAAGCTGATGAAGGTGAATGGGATGACATGGATGAAGATCAAGATGAAGAATCCGAGGAGGAAGAAGATGACACAAGTGATGGATACTATTCAGATAAAGTACCTTCTGACGAAGGATTTTTTTTCCTCTTTTTTTTCTTGTATGTAATCTTTTTTTTTTTAAGATAATTAAATGATATATTTCTAACTTTATTAGCAAAACGCCAAAATATACTAAAAAATGGTTAACCCTAAAAAACGCCAAAAATAACAAAAAATATTTTTCCAGCTTAATATTTTATTTACTCCGTTATTGTATTTTGTCATGTTGGTCTGCATAAGGCCATTTAAAAAAACGCCAAACTTAGAAGATGGGACGTCTATAACCTATAAAACTGATAAAAGCTGATCAACAAACTAAATACAAAAAACAGTAACTAAAAAGACAGTTACTTTAGTACTATCATTTATTACAATAAAAAAGTCCCGCCTAAACTACGCGCCAAAAAACTCCTATAAGAGAGGGGTCTATACATAATGAAATTAATCACACCTAGAAAAAACAAAAAAATGCCATATCCTCTAGAAACCACTCCCTTTAAAACGCCACAGATGTCAAAGCTTTCACTGAAATGGATCTTTTTTCTGAGGAGGTTAACTCAATAATATTTTGTTGGATGAGATGGACAAATATTCAAGAAAAAGAGACTGATGACAGTGATATGCCATCATGTGAGCTTTCATCTTGATGATTATAGGCATGGAAGAAATGGTTCAACACAACTGAAAAATGCTATTTTGGACTCCATTATTACAAATAGCATCAAGCAAGAGTTGATCTTCAATGACATTCCACCAAACAAGAATATCACACCAAAAATCAGGTTGCCACTAAGCAGCTTCTTCTGAAAAAGACAGGGTTTATGTAGGAAAGTTGCCATCTAGCTAAAGTATTCAAAAAATGTTCAAAACGCCAAAACAAATTCAAGAAAGATAGGAGCTGATGACAGTGAAGATTTGGAAGAGAAATTAGATTACCATTTTTTATTATTTTTGTTTTCATTTTATATTGTTTTGATATCAAGTTATATGTTGATTTGTTATCTAATTCTCTATAAATAAAATTGTAACACCCCGTGTTTTCGAAGGTCAAAGTCAAAGTCAAGATTGAAGTCAAAGGAAGAAAAGTTTGCTAATTGCTATCTGTCTCTCCTTGCTCAATTCCTGTTTTGACTTCTTTGACTTGGTCCAGTCCATTTATTATCGCGTTGATTGTATTATGTGGAGTATCTATTAAATATCGTATAGTAATCGCCATTTATCGCATGTTTAATCGCTTTATCGCTATCGCAATCGCACTCGCAACTCGAATTACGCATTTTGGTTATCGTTATACGTGTGTATGTGCCTTATGTGTTACTTGTGCATGTTTATTTATGTTGTGTTGTGGTGATCAATCGAATCGCAATCGAACTCAATCGCAATCGACCTGCAAACGCTAAACGAATATGAAGTAGGGATGATTGTATGTTGATATAGTAGTTGGGATTAAAAGTAATTTGACTAGGAAATTCTATAGCATCAAAACGCTCACAATCACAATCGAAACGGCCAAACTCGTCGCACCGAACACTCGATACAAGCGACCGATCGATCAAGCGACCAGCCGATCGACCAGCCGTTCGATCGAGCTGTCGCTCGATCGGCCAGGCTGTTCGACCGGGCTGCCACCCGATCGACCAGCTTCCTTACACTTTGGGTAACCCTATAAATACCCCATGTCACCATCATACTTTCCACTTTTGGCAACTCTCTGTCGGACCAGCGCTCCAATCTCCTTTTCCCTTTGATTTCTCGCAATCCCGGTAAGATCTTGTCCTAAATCTTGTACTTCTTTAATCTACACGCACTCCTACACCTTTCTATCTTTTGAATCATAACTTTGAACCGTGAAATCATCAAGATTCAAGGTGTTCTGGGATGACGTCATCATGTGTTCTTGAGAACTTCATGTTTTGGCCTCAATCCACCGAGAACAACTTAGATCTAACCGATTTCCACATAAACAAACAAAGATCTTTCATAAATCTAAACATATTCACTATAAAAAGGATTGAAAGATGAATTTCCAACTTTCTTTCAACTCTTTTACACTCAATGCATTCAAAACCGATAGAATCGGAGCTTGTGTCGACTTACTACTCATTCTTGTGGTTGTGTTGGTTCAAGATCTGGACTCTATCCATGAGACCACCGATATCGGGTTAAACATGGAACGCCATCTCGAACAGTTAACTGGGCGGATTTGGGTGATTCCTGTCCGATCAGGAGTACCAAGTATTGACGAGGTTTCTATTGCTTAATACGGTATCACAACGTCTCGATAAAAAGATAAACAATCAAAACAACCAAGTGTAAGACGAACAGGTTGACCAGGACGGAGTGCCATCCGATCAGACTGCTGTCCGATCGAACAGCTATCCGAACGACTGGCCTGTAACACCCCGTGTTTTCACAAGTCAAGGTCAAAGTCAACGACCGAAGATACGGATTTGATTTATAGAAATTTCTTTATTTTATTTGTATTATGTGGAGTAAGTGTTGTTAATTACAAGCCATCGACATGTTATTCAAATGACCTACGACTGTGAATTATAGGAAGTAACAATGCGATAAAGCTAATAAATCAATAATCAAACTATGCTAATCGAATCGACAACGAATCGCAACTCGAACTACGTATTTTAATTATTGTTATACGTGTGTGTGCCTTACGTGTTATCTGTGGATGTTTATTTATGTTGTGTTGTGGTAATCAATCGAAACGCAATAGAAACTTGAAATCGAACTCGAACTCGAATCACAATCGAACTATGATAATTAGTGGAGAAGGGATAGTACTCGATATGAGTGATTGGGACTGAA
Source organism: Helianthus tuberosus (assembly GCA_030545235.1). NCBI lineage: Eukaryota > Viridiplantae > Streptophyta > Magnoliopsida > Asterales > Asteraceae > Helianthus > Helianthus tuberosus. The sequence continues at coordinate 10,149,835 of CM060433.1, read as the reverse complement.
AGTAATTTGACTAGGAAACCCTATCGTATCGAACCACTCGCAATCGAAATCGACTCAGCAAAAATCATCGCGTCAAACATTCGAACCAAGAGCCATCCGGCCGGATAGCCATCTGGCCATATAGCCACAATGCCACAGGCCAGGTGCCATCCGACCAGAATGTCATCCAACCGGATAAGTCATCCGAGCGGTGTGTCATCCGATCTGACAACCCTTTCCTCTTTTTGGAATCCTATAAATACCCCTGTCATTGTCATTCTTTCTACTTTTGAAAACCCTCTGTCCGAACCATTCGTGCTCCTCACCTTTTCTTCGATTTCTCTCAATCTAGGTAAGATCTCGCCCTAAATCTTGTACTTTCTTAATCTACACGCACTCCTACACCTTTCTATCTTTCAAATCTTAACTTTTAACCGTGAAATCACTAGATTTCGGGTGTTCTAGGATGACGTCATCATGTGTTCTTCAAGAACTTCATGTTTTAACTTCAATCCACCAAGAAAAACTGAGATCTAACTTATTTCCACCCGGTTACACAAAGATCTTGTAAAGATCTCGACACAAGAGTGGTGAATAAGGATTGAAATATGGTTTCTAACTTTCTTTCAACTCTTTTACACTCGATACACTCAAAACCGATGGAATCGGGCTCTGATCTAGTCTCTTACTCATCCTTAGTGTTGTACTAGTCCAGATCTGGATTCTGCCCACGAGACCACCAATTTCGGGTTAAACAAGAACAACCGTCTAGAGTCGGTAACTGACCGAACTAGGGTGATTCCTGGTCGGTTTAGTCATCTGGGTCAAAATGGGGGTTCTGTTGGTTAACACGTTGTCAAAACGTCTCGACATAACGACAAACCATCAAAACGACCAAGTGTAGGACGAACGGAACAACCAGGACGGAATGCTGTCCGACCGGATTGCTGTCCGATCGGATAGGTCATCCGAACGGATTGCCATCCGAACGGATCACACTTAGGTCCCACCTTTAAACAACCTTAGCTGAAGTTTGAGTATCGAACGAATTGCAATCCGATCGGACGACCATCTGACTAGATTACTCTTCGGATCATGAGATACAAAGACTTTAAAGACTTAAACAATTTCCAACATGTTCATTAACAGGGTTGCCACCCGATCGGATGGACATCCGATCGAGTGACACTTTTGCTGAGAACTTGCCTTCACTAAGTAATCTCACCACTAAGTTGTCCGACCGGACCACTATCCAACCGGATGACCATCCGAACGGATTATCATCCGCACGGCTAACCATCCGATCGACCGACTTGATGGATAGAGATACTTCAATGCTTTCAAATGCTACAACGAAAACTTAAAAAGTCAAGCCATCATACACAAACACATTCTTCTCATAGGAAGAAACAATCCACTCGAATCGTCATCCGACTGGACAAGCTGTCCGACCGGATGACCATCCGAACGGATTGCTATCCGCACGGATTGCTGTCTGATCGGATTACCATCCGATCAAACCACTATCCGACCCTCTCACACTTTGTACCATTTTACGCGTCACTTATCGTTATGCTATCGAATCTATTCAGGCTAACCTTACTCGCTAAGCGCTCCCTTCAATCCATTAACCGCTGTGAGTATACTTGATCCCTTTTTGCTTTACACACTTTTGGGTGTTACATACGTTACGAATATTCAAACTACAACAATCACACTACTCAATACGATTTGAACGCTAACCGTTAATGCATGTTATACGTGGCTTATGAATGCTTGTTTGTTATGTTTACACATGGAATGCTGTCTACCTGCCTTAGCAATGATAGTACTATAGTTTGGACTCAGTACCCGTTCACACGGGGGTTGTTAAGGACAATTACTTGCATGGATTACGGTGGTAATCATGTATTGGGAACTGCCTCGGGCAGTCAACCCGCAGTCATTGGTATCGATGGAACTATGTCGATAACTAATGTGCTTCATTTCACTATGTGTACGTGCTGGTTATGCGTAAACGAATTCGAACTCTATATGCTATTATCAAACTTGTATGCTCACCTTTACATTTTATGTATTGACCTTATTTTAACGTATGTGACAGGTGCATAGGAAGTTTACATGCCTAGCATGCTGTGAACTTGAGGCTAGGAAATGTCTAGGATGCTCTCTATGCTGTGATGAAATCGAAGCTAGGAAAAGAGGTCCCAGAAACCAATAAACAAATTATCTATGTATAAATCTGAGTTGTCGGAACAGAACTACTTGACTAGATTTTTTTCTGTAATAATCTGCTTACTGTTTGAGACATGGTATGGGACATGTTATTTAAATTAAATAGTAATGATAATTGTTATGGAAACTTCTGGACAATCTGTTTCGCTCAGTGCCATACCCTGATGTTTCCGCCATCGGTTGGGGTGTGACATGGCCAACCCGAACGACTTGCACCTTGGTTCCACCTTAGTTTTCAAATCAACTCTCAAGAGTTTTGGAACACCGAACGGATTGCTGTCCGATCGAGTTACCACTCGATCGACCGACCATCCGATTATGTGATGTTTCGAAACTTCAACACTTAAACAATTTTCAACATGTTCAATGTACAAGGGTGTAACACCTCGAAAATTTATGTCCAATAATGTATCGACACGTGTCATGAGCTTTAAACGTGTAAAAGATTTCTTATGAAGGACTAAAGTTGACAAACAAGGAAAGTATGTGAATATAAGGGTTCAAAGTATCAACAATGGATAAATATACTTTACAATAACCCTACATGATGTTTATACCCTTAAACGAATGAATCACGGATCATATGAAGCTAATTGTGGAAGAAAGTGAGGAATTACAAACTACAGGGGTTAAATGTGTCAACATGTTTAAGGTATACCTCTGAGTGACCTTTTTGCAAACTCGAAGCTTTCTAATGATTAATTATACTCACGAGAATAAGTGATAAAAATTTCACAAGGTTTCGTTAAAGTATGAGAAAGTTATGACAATATTCGTATACGAGGGGTTAAAAGCGTCAACGTTGAAATTTAAGGCTTTACGGGTGATCACAAAGTTAACCGAGGACTTAACTGTGACAACTCGAATTTCCGACATTCTTTATTCGCATTTATTGCACGTTGACCGTCTAGATTATTGCTTACACGAATTATTTACCTGGTAATTGTGCACACTAAATTATAGTTAAGATGATAATCTTGATTTTTGAATGATAAGGTGTAAGTACTTGACTGCATGATCAACTGTAAACTGTTTGAGACCTGAACAACTCGACGAAACACAATATCTGTTTCGCCATAACCACTCTCGACGAAACAGATTGTTTCGCCAACAACCCTCTCGACGAAACAGGCTGTTTCGCCGAGCCCAGATCCACCGAAGCCCAGTTCGGGCCCAACACGTTATTTTGAGTTTTTAAAACGTGAAATATCATCAGTTTCACACATTTATCATAACAACCGAAACCCTAGAACACTCTCCCTTTCTGTGCGACGACAACAACCATCGTTCACCATCATCCCTAGCTCTCGAATCCTTGTTCCTTCATCTCGAATCGGTTAGTGTGTGTTTGTTAGTCGATTCTATGCTTCGGTATTGTATAGATTCTTGTTGGTGCATATGATTGATGTGTGTTACTGCTGTGATGAGTGTATGATGGTGATGATATAGATTTCGATGTGTATGATATGATGTAGTAGGATATATATAAATGATATGCGAAACTTGATACAATCGAATGCTCGGTTCTGAATGATTGTTTATATGGCCTGATTCTGATTACATTAGTATCTTGATAGGGAATTGATGTGATGATGTTGTATGTTATTTGATATGCTATACACATAAACTAGGGTTTATGCTAGACAATGATTCTTGGATGGTTGATTTATGATGATTCGATATGCACAATGATCTTCATATGATTTATGTTATTGTTGACGGCTGCTAGAATGATTAGGGTTTTTGCGTTATTCGCATCTGCTGTAACTGATGTCTGCGAAGCTGAACTGTCCGACGAAACAGGACTCTCGGCGAAACAGAATGTGTTTCGCCAAGAGTCATCGACGAATTAGAATCCTGTTTCGCCAATTAAGACCACGACGAAACAGAACGTGTTTCGTCAACTGTGTGTTTCGCCAACTTATGTGTTTCGTCAATATCTGTGTTTCGCCAACATGTGTGTTTCGCCGAATAGCTGATCTGTGCAGGAACTTGAGTTAATTCTGTTAAGTGTTAACTGGAATATGTAACTGCTGTTAAATGTTAAACATGACTGGTATGATTGTGATTACGTGTTACCTGCTTACACATGAACAACTTAAACACAAACTGATTATGTATACGTGCATACCTTAGGACGTGACTGATTAACCGTGAGCACATACTTAGCATACCGAGCAAACCAAGGTGAGTTCACACCCTTACTAAGGCATGGGATTCCCAGGGTTTGGGGAATGGGATGGAAGGTATAAGGTTGAATAGATTCGTACATACACTGATACTAGACTACCATACCATTGTCCTCGGTTGTGAAGGACACATACGTAAAACCTACGTATACTTATGCTACTCGCTATCCTCGGTTGTGAAGGATACTCACGTAAAACCTACGTGAACTTATACTCAATACTATCCTCGGTTGTGAAGGATACTCACGTAAAACCTACGTGAACTTATACTCAATACTATCCTCGGTTGTGAAGGATACTCACGTAAAACCTACGTGAACTTATACTCAATACTATCCTCGGTTGTGAAGGATACTCACGTAAAACCTACGTGAACTTATACTCAATACTATCCTCGGTTGTGAAGGATACTCACGTAAAACCTACGTGAACTTATACTCAATACTATCCTCGGTTGTGAAGGATACTCACGTAAAACCTACGTGAACTTATACTCAATACTGTCCTCGGTTGTGAAGGACACTTACGTAAAACCTACGTAAACTTATACTTACTACTATCCTCGGATTGGGAAGGATACTTATGGGTAAAACTAGTCTAGTAACTTACAACATGGGAAGCCCCCCACTAATTGAACTTACAACATGGGAAGCCCCCACCAATAGAACGTACTATCGGCCCAGTAGAGCCACATGTTACATACGAACTTAATATTACGCATTTACTTTCTGTGAACTCGCTCAACTAGTTGTTGACTCTCTGTTACATGCCTTGCAGGTCGTTAGGTACACTTGGAGCTTGCACTGGGAGGCGCGGTCGTTGTGAACAAGGATCGTGAATGCTTTGTTAAACGTTTATGACATTACATACTTATACTCATGTTGGATTACTTTTATGCTTCCGCTAAACGTTGATATTATACTTATGTTTTGAAACACCTTTCATATTGGTTTGGTTGAATTACATCTACTTTTACTTAATACTTAAATGTTCAATATGATTGGTGGCTTGATCCTGGTCAGTCACGCCTCCAAGCGGTGATGCACCGCGAGTGGATTTTGGGGGTGTGACAGATTGGTATCAGAGCCATTGGTTATAGAGAACTCGGTTTTAATAAAGGGAAAACGATTTTGTTAAAACCAGACTATAACCAGAACAGTGCTCTCAACGATCCACAACGACGCTTCGCTCCACGTGCAAGGCTCAACATTATAGGTACTACTATTCATGTTACTTTACCTACTTGCTAGAATTACATAGAACTTTGCTCGTGGTATGCTCAGATTACAGAACCTACTATACGTTATTGCTAGAGAATACTTGTGTGCTCACCCTCTTCGCACTATTCGCGAACCTCTCTTACACATGTCCTCCTTGATGTTAAGATCATGAGTGGACGCGTTAACCTAACTCAAGCCCAGTTGGCGGCTTCGATCACTGAACAAGTTACTGCAGCACTCGCAGCTGCCCAGACAGGAGGTGTAACCTGCCATCACCACTTACTCCAGGATTTTTAGATCCTACTCTTGTAACTCAACACTTGTGCTTAATTTTGATTACTCTTACGCACACGACAAGTTAACACGCTCAGCCACCTGTGTGCACATACACGACTTTTATGGACTGTCGTCCTACTACTTTCAGCGACACTAAAGGAGCTGTTGTACTCCTCCATTAGTTCGAGGAACTCGAATCGGTCTTCGAGTGTGTGAATGACCCGAGGCTCGTAAGGTGAAATATGCCACTGATATTCTCGAAGGCACTGCGCAAACTTGGTGGAACGCGCAAGTTACGACACTGGGGCTGGCGGCTGCTATGCCACCCCATGGAATGATTTTAAGGAACCTATCAAACGTGAATACAATAGTTATGATGCCATCCACAAGTTGGAAGTGGAGTCCTTTAACATGAAGATGACGGGGTCAGAGATAGAAGCGTGCACGATAACGATCCAACAAACTGACAATTTTGTGTCCAACTATGGTGGATCCTCCCATAAAGAGCTTTGAGCTGTACCTCAAAGGCTTAGTACCAGGAATTCAAAACCATGTGAAGACGGCTAAACTTGCTACTATTCAAGATGTTACTCATCTTGCTCATCGTCTCACAAACCAGGCAGTGGGACAGAACAAGCTGCCTCAACGTATCAGCGATACTACTACCACTACTACTTCAACTACTTCTGCTACCCTCAGTAACAATGGATGAAAGTGGGATAGAACCTCTAGCAAGGGTTCGACTACGATTCCGTCCCAGGCACAGCGGTCAAAGGTCGATGTCAACCAAAGTCCTGGTCAGCAACCTTTTAGTATTCAAGGGCAGGGTGGATACAAGGGAAACCACCCTAAGCGCAAACGATGTAACTTGCACCACAGTGGGCGACGCAACCGAATTCATTGTCATTGATGCGACAAGCTTGGCCATGGAGCCAAAGATGGTAGAAACTCACGCCCTGCAAACCAGAACCAACAACAACAGCCACAAGATCTATAGAATCGGCGACAACAGCATGGTAACAAGGGATGTTATCAGATGGCGCTGAAGGTCACTTCAAAAGACACTGCCCACGGTTGAACCAGAATCAGAACCACAACCAAGGAAACGGGAACTAGGGAAGACAACGGGGGTAATAACGACGGCAATGGTGCCAGGGGTCGAGTGTTCGTGATTGGTCAGAGTGATACTAGGAATGACCCCAGCGTTGCGATAGTTTCGACATCGTCATTAGTATGGACTGGTTATCCCAACAACAAGCAGAGATCCTATGCAAGGAGAAGACCATTCGTATTCCACACTCTGGTGAAGAACCTCTCGAAGTTCAAGGCGACAAGAGTGGTGTCGTGAGTGGCATCATTTCTTTCTTGAAGGCTCAGAAGTGTCTGCGCAAGGGTCACACAGCTGTTTTAGCACTCGTTACTGATTCATCGACGACAGAGAAAAACATAGAGGATATTCCGGTAGTACGCGATTTTCCTCAAGTGTTTCCTGAAGAGTTGCCTGGGCTACCGCCTCATCGTCAGGTTGAGTTTCAGATCGAGCTAGCTCCTGGAGCAGCACCTATAGCTCGAGCACCTTATCGTCTAGCTCCAACTGAATTGGAAGAACTGTCAAAACAGCTACAAGAACTCTTGGAAAAGGGTTTTATACGTCCTAGCTCTTCGCCCTGGGGAGCTCCAGTGTTATTCGTGAAGAAGAAAGACGGTACGTTCAGGATGTGTATAGACTACCGCGAACTCAACCAGGTGACGATCAAGAATCGTTATCCTCTTCCGCGCATAGATGATTTATTCGACCAGCTGCAAGGGTCGAGCTACTACTCCAAGATAGACTTAAGGTCAGGGTACCATCAGCTGAGAGTCCGGGATGAGGACGTCTCCAAAACAGCATTCAGAACACTCTACGGCCACTACGAGTTTTTGGTCATGCCATTCGGGCTAACGAACGCGCCTACGGTTTTTATGGATCTAATGAACAGGGTGTGCAAACCTTATCTTGACAAGTTTGTTATTGTTTTCATCGACGACATCCTGATTTATTCGAAGAATCGGGAGGAACACGAGCATCACTTACGACTTATTTTGGAACTTCTTCGAACGAAACAGCTATACGCTAAGTTTTCAAAACGCGACATCTGGCTTCGTGAAGTCCACTTTCTAGGCCACGTGGTAAACCAGGATGGGATTCATGTCGATCCATCCAAGGTAGATTCAATCAAGAATTGGCCTGCTCCTCGTACACCAACAGAAATACGCCAATTCTTGGGTTTGGCGGGTTATTACCGACGTTTCATCAAGGACTTTTCAAAGATTGCTCAGCCGCTTACACTACTGACACAGAAAGGTGTTGTTTACCGATGGAGTAATGCACAGGATACAGCGTTTCAGCACTTAAAGGATAGACTTTGTAGCGCACCTATCCTCTCATTGCCTGAAGGCACGGACGATTTCGTAGTCTACTGCGACGCATCTATCCCAGGGTCTTGGATGTGTATTGATGCAGAGGGATAAAGTTATTGCTTATGCTTCGCGCCAACTAAAGATTCACGAACGGAATTATACGACACACGACCTAGAGCTGGGAGCGGTTGTTTTTGCACTTAAGATATGGCGACACTATTTGTATGGTACCAAGTGCGCAATCTACACTGATCACAGAAGCCTCGAACATATCTTCAAACAGAAAGAGTTGAACATGCGACAACGTCGATGGGTCGAGTTACTGAACGATTACGAATGTGCTATAAAATACCATCCGGGCAAAGCCAATGTGGTGGCCGACGCCCTCAGTCGAAAGGATACTACACCTAGGCGTGTACGAGCGTTGCAACTCACTATTCAGTCTAGTTTTCTTTCACAGATACGAGATGCTCAGGTAGAAGCATTGAAACCAGAAAACGTCAGGGCTGAAGCCCTACGCGGCTCGAGGCAACGATTAGAACAAAGGGCAGACGGCGCTTATTACGTAACAAGACGCATTTGGGTCCCACACTATGGTGACTTACGCGAGCTTGTAAGGGATGAAGCTCATAAGTCTCGCTACTCGGTACATCCAGGTTCAGATAAAATGTACCACGATATCAAAACTACATATTGGTGGCCTAGCATGAAGGCCCACATAGCTACTTACGTCAGCAAGTGCTTGACTTGTGCGAGAGTCAAGGCAGAATATCAGAAACCGTCAGGACCACTCCAACAACCTGAGATACCACAATGGAAATGGGAGCAAATTTCCATGGATTTTGTTACTGGCTTACCTAGATCTCAGCGCGGAAATGATACTATTTGGGTGATCATAGATCGACTCACAAAGTCTGCTCACTTCTTGGCCATCAAAGAAACAGACAAGTTCTCTACTTTAGCAGACATCTACTTAAAAGAAGTGGTCTCGAGGCACGGGGTGCCCACCTCCATCATCTCTGATCGTGACGCACGTTTTACTTCAGAACTGTGGCAAGCAATGCATAAATCTTTTGGCTCTCGATTAGACATGAGCACAGCTTATCACCCTCAGACAGATGGGCAGTCTGAGCGCACTATTCAAACTCTAGAAGACATGCTACGGGCGTGCGTAATAGACTTTGGCAATGGTTGGGAAAAACATCTGCCACTTGTGGAATCTTCGTATAACAACAGCTACCACACCAGCATTAAAGCTGCACCATTCGAGGCACTGTACGGGCGTAAGTGCCGGTCACCTCTCTGTTGGGCAGAGGTGGGGGAAAGTCAAATCACAGGTCCAGAAATGGTTGTCGATACCACAGAAAAGATTGCACAAATACGACAACGCATGGCGGCAGCTCGTGACCGTCAGATAGTATACGCCGATAAAGATAGAAAACTACTCGAATTCCAAGTTGGGGATCGAGCGCTACTCAAAGTTTCGCCCTGGAAGGGTGTGGTTCGTTTTGGCAAACGCGGCAAACTCAATCCACGATACGTCGGACCTTTCGAAGTTACTGAGAAGATAGGCAGGGTAGCCTACAGACTGAACTTACCAGCTGAACTCAGTGCAGTTCACAACGTCTTTCATGTGTCGAATCTGAAGAAGTGGCAGTCAGATGAGACCTTTATAGTTCCTTTGAAGGAGCTCACTATCGACGAACGGTTGCATTTCGTCGAAGAACCAGTTGAAATCACGGACCGGGATGTTAAGGTCCTCAAGAACACTAGAATACCTCTTGTACGAGTTCGTTGGAACTCCCGTCGCGGCCCAGAGTTCACCTGGGAGCGCGAAGATCAAATGGAACTCAAATATCCCCAGTTGTTCGAAAACAATGCAACTACTACTGAGGCTGAAGCTACTACGGAATTTCGGAACGAAATTCCAACTCAACGGGGGAATGATGTGACACCCCAGGAAAACCAGTAAACGATAACTTACCTAGCTTCCTCAGTAACCGCATGCTAAATTTCGGGACGAAATTTCTTTCAAGTTGGGGATAATGTGACAACTCGAATTTCCGACATTCTTTATTCGCATTTATTGCACGTTGACCGTCTAGATTATTGCTTACACGAATTATTTACCTGGTAATTGTGCACACTAAATTATAGTTAAGATGATAATCTTGATTTTTGAATGATAAGGTGTAAGTACTTGACTGCATGATCAACTGTAAACTGTTTGAGACCTGAACAACTCGACGAAACACAATATCTGTTTCGCCATAACCACTCTCGACGAAACAGATTGTTTCGCCAACAACCCTCTCGACGAAACAGGCTGTTTCGCCGAGCCCAGATCCACCGAAGCCCAGTTCGGGCCCAACACGTTATTTTGAGTTTTTAAAACGTGAAATATCATCAGTTTCACACATTTATCATAACAACCGAAACCCTAGAACACTCTCCCTTTCTGTGCGACGACAACAACCATCGTTCACCATCATCCCTAGCTCTCGAATCCTTGTTCCTTCATCTCGAATCGGTTAGTGTGTGTTTGTTAGTCGATTCTATGCTTCGGTATTGTATAGATTCTTGTTGGTGCATATGATTGATGTGTGTTACTGCTGTGATGAGTGTATGATGGTGATGATATAGATTTCGATGTGTATGATATGATGTAGTAGGATATATATAAATGATATGCGAAACTTGATACAATCGAATGCTCGGTTCTGAATGATTGTTTATATGGCCTGATTCTGATTACATTAGTATCTTGATAGGGAATTGATGTGATGATGTTGTATGTTATTTGATATGCTATACACATAAACTAGGGTTTATGCTAGACAATGATTCTTGGATGGTTGATTTATGATGATTCGATATGCACAATGATCTTCATATGATTTCTGTTATTGTTGACGGCTGCTAGAATGATTAGGGTTTTTGCGTTATTCGCATCTGCTGTAACTGATGTCTGCGAAGCTGAACTGTCCGACGAAACAGGACTCTCGGCGAAACAGAATGTGTTTCGCCAAGAGTCATCGACGAATTAGAATCCTGTTTCGCCAATTAAGACCACGACGAAACAGAACGTGTTTCGTCAACTGTGTGTTTCGCCAACTTATGTGTTTCGTCAATATCTGTGTTTCGCCAACATGTGTGTTTCGCCGAATAGCTGATCTGTGCAGGAACTTGAGTTAATTCTGTTAAGTGTTAACTGGAATATGTAACTGCTGTTAAATGTTAAACATGACTGGTATGATTGTGATTACGTGTTACCTGCTTACACATGAACAACTTAAACACAAACTGATTATGTATACGTGCATACCTTAGGACGTGACTGATTAACCGTGAGCACATACTTAGCATACCGAGCAAACCAAGGTGAGTTCACACCCTTACTAAGGCATGGGATTCCCAGGGTTTGGGGAATGGGATGGAAGGTATAAGGTTGAATAGATTCGTACATACACTGATACTAGACTACCATACCATTGTCCTCGGTTGTGAAGGACACATACGTAAAACCTACGTATACTTATGCTACTCGCTATCCTCGGTTGTGAAGGATACTCACGTAAAACCTACGTGAACTTATACTCAATACTATCCTCGGTTGTGAAGGATACTCACGTAAAACCTACGTGAACTTATACTCAATACTATCCTCGGTTGTGAAGGATACTCACGTAAAACCTACGTGAACTTATACTCAATACTATCCTCGGTTGTGAAGGATACTCACGTAAAACCTACGTGAACTTATACTCAATACTATCCTCGGTTGTGAAGGATACTCACGTAAAACCTACGTGAACTTATACTCAATACTATCCTCGGTTGTGAAGGATACTCACGTAAAACCTACGTGAACTTATACTCAATACTATCCTCGGTTGTGAAGGATACTCACGTAAAACCTACGTGAACTTATACTCAATACTGTCCTCGGTTGTGAAGGACACTTACGTAAAACCTACGTAAACTTATACTTACTACTATCCTCGGATTGGGAAGGATACTTATGGGTAAAACTAGTCTAGTAACTTACAACATGGGAAGCCCCCCACTAATTGAACTTACAACATGGGAAGCCCCCACCAATAGAACGTACTATCGGCCCAGTAGAGCCACATGTTACATACGAACTTAATATTACGCATTTACTTTCTGTGAACTCGCTCAACTAGTTGTTGACTCTCTGTTACATGCCTTGCAGGTCGTTAGGTACACTTGGAGCTTGCACTGGGAGGCGCGGTCGTTGTGAACAAGGATCGTGAATGCTTTGTTAAACGTTTATGACATTACATACTTATACTCATGTTGGATTACTTTTATGCTTCCGCTAAACGTTGATATTATACTTATGTTTTGAAACACCTTTCATATTGGTTTGGTTGAATTACATCTACTTTTACTTAATACTTAAATGTTCAATATGATTGGTGGCTTGATCCTGGTCAGTCACGCCTCCAAGCGGTGATGCACCGCGAGTGGATTTTGGGGGTGTGACATTAACGGTGTTTGGTTATGTCTTAGAGCCCTCAAAAGTCAAGTTAGGGGGTTGAAATTGCACGAAAAGAAGTTAAAACCATGTTTGGAAGGACCAGGGGACCTAAATTGCAATTGTTGAAAGTTTGTTAACCTAGACCCAGGCCTCACACGGGCCGCGTAAGCCCAGGCAGGACCTTACGCGGGCCGCCTGGCACCCCCAGGATCAGAAAAACTTCACAACTGCCAGTTTCAGCCTGTTACACCGCCTCAATTCACCATTTTTTGATTCTATGGGCATGTTTAATGGTTTTACTACCCTAGGGACACTTAGGATGATCATGAATCATCCCATAGACTTCCTTGTCATGATCTTGTTGCATCAAAATGGGTATATAAAGAACTCCAATGTTGCAACATTGAACTCATTCAATTGCAAAGTTCACAACTTCATTTCTGGAGCTCCCCTATTCAGCAACAAGCTTTCTTAGGATCCCTAGTTGTGCTTAGGACTCTTGTAAGTGTCCTTAACCTTCCTTTATTCAGTTTTGATTAGTTAATTAGCATAAAGTCAAACCGTCGTAATTAAGATTTGACTTCGTCATTAATCTTAATTTCTACAGTCAAATTTCAAATTGAAAGTACCTATGAGTTGGTAATTATGTGGGCAATAAACCCTTAAAAAGGCACCCTCTGATTCCCACTCTAACTAGGTCAATTGTCGAGTCAAACTTAATCTTAAAAAGTCAACAGAAAGCTTATTTTCAAATTAATGCATAATTAGCAATGTAGAATCTATGCAACCTATTTTGTCATTAATATAACTTAGTAATTAATGTAAGAACATGTCTAAACATGTTCAACTCGACAATTTTCAGTTTAAGCTCGGTTCGGAACCGAAAGTCGCAAAAGTAGACTTTTGCTTTGACTTTCAGTTCTGACCCATTAGAGCATAGTTTAGTAATGTATTAGAGCCTTATTAGGACCAGGTTTCATATAAGTATAACCCTCTGTGATTATACAACTTGGTTCATTAGTTATCCGATTCATATGCATATTTCCGTTAAATGCCTAAATGTTGACTATTATGCCCATATGACTTTAAAACATGAATTTTGAAAATGTAAAATAGTAGAAACCTTAGTTACTCATTTATAAACTTGTACCTAAAATTTGACATCAGTTTGAGGTCTAGATTAAGAGTTACGCTCAATAGCATAATTAGAAAGCTTTTTAGTAATTAAATGACGTAATTAGCGTATAGCCCATCTAAATCCGATTTTTGATACCAAACTTTTTACCCACTGATATAAAATAATATTTTGGGATTTTTGGAGATTTTTATTTATTTTTAGGCTAAGCATAACATAGAGTTCTAAGCTTGATCCGGTAAATTGTCGGTTTTGCCCTTTTAAGCTATAAAATGAGTTTTACCAATCCTTTTGATACCAAACCTTTTTCAACTGATCCAATATGATAGATAGAATATTTTAAGAATTTTGGAATAATAAAAATATCAGCTTTTCTTATAAAACCCAAAAATCGCTTAAAATCGTCTTTTTACACGTTTTAAGTGCATAGTATGTATTAAAACCATTTTAGATATATAAGACTTGATACCTACTGATGTTTTAAGTAAATTTTTATACTTTACCAGTAAGAAAAAGTTTTAAACTCAGATTCCCATATTTGACCTTTAAACCTTAGGTGAAATTACCAAAATGCCCTTTCGGTGCATAGTATGGTTAGAAATGATAAATTTCTCATATAGGTTATAACCTACTGATATAACTTAGTAAATTAAGTATTTTTACTGATTACAACAGACCCGAAACTCAGAATTATATTTAAACTCTTTTATAACCTTTTAAATGACCAAAATGCCCTTACGGGGCATAATTTTAGTTTAAATCCGTTTTGGGCATAATAGAATATATCTTACTGATGTCACAACATATTTAAGGCATATTCACTTAGGAAACCTGCATATGACTCATATGGTTACTCGTTACGCACTTTTCGCGTTCGGATCGGCTTATGTAACTAGTTTGCATATATTAGCCGAAACGGGTCAAACCATGTCATTTTTGTCTCAAAATCCAGAATGTGTTTAAGTTACCCATATTAAACAAGCATACAAGTTTGTCGGGTCAAAACCATATTCTAAACCGGTCTTCGCTTTATCATGCGTTTGAACCATGTCTTCCATTTGAATACTAACCGGTCTATGTCTAAACTTAATTAAAGATCCGTTAGGATTCTAATAGGTTATTAAAATCCTTCATTCTAGATTAGGAGCCCAGTAAAAGCTATGTGCACTTACTGTATTTGATTTATACATTTCTTAGGTAAATACTCTTAACTTATTTTCCCTATACGGGCTTGGGATACGGTACTATAAAAGTACCGATTGGTCGGGTGTGTAGTCATTTAAATCGGATTTTGATTGATGTATTTACATAACTCGTTTTAATCTGTATTATTTGGTGTATGGCCTTTGGGGGTTAAATGACCATGTCCCGGATATCCTTGGCATCATTTAAAGAAATGGCCACGACCTAAGCACGGGGTGTAGGCGTACACCTGATAGTTGCATTATGTAAAAACTGGTAATCCACTTAAAGGAATTAACCTTGTGGGCATTATACATGTGGCGTGTCAGTTAATCTTGTTCGGCCCTACAACCCGGCCCTGATGGATGACAAATAAGCAAAACTGTATGCAAGATTATTTTTGAATAATTGTCCCAAGTTGTAAAAGATATTTTTTCCTAAGTGCATTCAAATCAATTTTTAAACATTTTCAAAATGAGTCAGTTAAGTTGTATTTACCAGTGTAAACTTACGTATTTTCCAAAAAGGCTAAGTGCAGGTACTATACGTAATAGGTTGGCTACTCCAGGCATCAATAATCAAGTCTCGCAAGCTCTAGATGTTAAAGTCTGTTGAACAATTTCCTTTTTCTTTCGATCCGCTTGTGGATCTGTTTCAACTATTTTGTGATACTTAATATTACAATTTATTCAGTTGAAATGAATCTATCTTTTGCTTCCAATGTGCATTTAAATTTGTGTTGTTTGACTATGACAATATCAATTACGTCACGATACTCCCCACCGGGCCCACCGGTAATACGTGGAAATATCGGGGTGTGACAGGTTGGTATCAGAGCCAACACTGAGTGAATTAAACACTAGCCTTTTGTGTTTAATCTCAGTTACACAGTTGCACATTCTCGAGTCTAGACAAAGAACATAGGACTAATCCTAATTCGTTTTATTTGTCTTTTATTTGTTTCCTTGTTATTTTCTGATTAGCCCCTGCATGGGCAAGTCATTTCAGTTAGAAGTCCCGTTTAGGGCAACCATGTATTTTTTTAAATTTTATTGGAACGGTTAGATTTAAAATATCATTTCTTTTATAAGATCTACCATTATAATAAAATGGCAAAATCTAAAAAGGACAAGACCTAGCTCATGTGTCATCTTAAGACAGGGCCAAGATGGTAGTTCCTCAATTAGATTCAGATCCTTGTTAACATCTCAATTTAGGATTGTTCTGCGTTAATTATTAAAAAGAATATTAAAGGTAAAACCTAGCCTAAATGTCGTTGCAGACATGGCCAAGATGATAAAACCTATTCAAAAGATTCAAATCCTTGTTAACATCTGAAGGCATGTTAACATTGGTGGCAGTGATTCGATAAAATCACATAAGTCATCCTTAAATTGGATGTAACACCTCGAAAATTCACGTCCTATAATGTATTGACACGTGTCATAAGCTTGAACGTGTAAAAGAATACTCTAGAGGGACTAAAGTTGACAAACATGGAAAGTATGTGAAAATAAGGGTTCAAAATGTCAACAAGGGATAAATATACTTTATAGTAACCCTACATAATGTTCATACCTTCAAACGAATAAATCATGGATCATACGAAGCTAAATATGAAAGAAAGTGAGAGATTTCAAACTGCAGGGGTTAAATGTGTCAACATGTTTAAAGTATACCTCTGAGTGACCTTTTAGCAAACCCGAAGCTTTGTAACGGTAAATTATGCTCACTAGATTTCATGATAAAAATTTCATAAAGTTTCGTTATCGTATGAGAAAGTTATGATCAAATTCGTATATGAAAGGTTAAAAGCGTCAACGATGAAGTTTATGACTTTTCGGGTGATAACAAAGTTAACCAAGGACTTAACAAAGTGGGTGTAAGTCTTGAAGCCCATATATGTCAATTTGGAGGGCTCATAATGCAAGAAATAGTGTCGAAACAAACTTTTTATGGGCCAAGGACCAAAGCATAAAAATCTAAAAATTTGATTTGGATCAGAGGGGGCGTCGCGCGACGCGAGGGACCCTAGGGGGCGTCGCGTGACGCTAGGGGCCCTCTGATGCCGAAAACTTTGGCTAATGTCTGCAAGGTGCATTGTAACCGACTTAAACATATATTTTCTACTCCATGGGCGACCCCTACATGCTTTTAGACCTTAGGGGCACTTGTAAATGATCTGGGAACAATGCTAGACTTGGTTGTCATGATCATAAGCCCTCAAATTCACTATAAAAAGGCCCTCATGTTGCAACATTTTGATCACACCTTCCATCTGCATTCTTGAAGACTTCTGGAGCTCCAAAGCAGACCCAAGTCATCCCTAGTCGTGCATAGGACTTTGGTAAGTACCCTTGACATTCCTTAATTGAGTCTTCACTTATTTTTAGCTTAAAAGTCAAACCGTCGTAATTAACGTTTGACTTAGCGATTAATCATTAATGGTCCAGTGATTATTCAAATTGAAGGTAGTTATAAGTTGGTAATTATGTGGCAATAAACCCTTAAAAGGGCACCATCTGATTCCCGCTCTAACCAGATCAAATGTCAGGTCAAAGTTGTTTATAAAAAGTCAACAGAAACTTAATTTGCGAATTAACATGTAATTAGCAATCTAGAAGGCATGTAGCCTATTTTCTGTTTAGACCCGGTTCAGGAACCGGAATTCGCAAAACTTTGACGCTTTGACTTCAGTTCTGACCCGTTTTAGTATGATTTAGAAATTCCTTAGGGCATCCTTAGGACCAGGTTACATGTTGGTATAACCCTCTGTGATTGGTTCGTTGACTGCCCCATTCGTTTGCACGTTTCCGTTAATTGCCTAATGTTGACCAATATGCCCTTTTGACAATTAAACGAGAATTTTGGAAATGTGAAAGTACAATAACCTTTATAACTGATTTATAAACATGTCCCTAAATTTTCACATCAGTTGGATGTCTAGATTAGGAGTTATGCCCATTAGCGTAATTCGAACGCCTTTTAGTAATTAAACGGCGTCATTAGCATAAAACCTATCTAAACCCAATTTTTGACACCAAAACTTTTCCCCACTGATGTAATATAATATTTTGGGATTTTTGAAGATTTTTAATTATTTTTAACCTGCTCATAACCTAAGGTTATGACATTGATTCGGTAAATACCGATTATACCCTTTTTGGTTATAAAATGAGTTCTACATAGTATTTTGACACCAATCCAATTGCTACTAATTTTATATAATAAATAAAGTATTTTGAACTTTATAACAGGATCAGAAAACTCAGATTTCCTGTATGACCCGGAAATCGCTTAAAATGGCTTTTAAGCGTATTAAACACATAGTTTAGGTTTAAAACCATTTTTGGCATATAAGACTTATCACAACTGATATGACCTATTAAATTAAGTATTTTACTAATGTATTCGGACCCGAATCTCAGAATTTCATTTAAACTCTTTTATAACCTTTAAAATGACCAAAATACCCCTATGGGGCTTAAATTGAGATAAAACTCGTTTTGGGCATCATGGAAGGTATCCTACTGATATCACAACATATTTAAGGCATATTAACTTAGGAAACCTGTATATGACTCTCACTGTTACCCGTTATGCATTATTCGCGTTCGGTTCGGTTTATGTAACTAGTTTGCATAAATTAGCCGAAACGGGTCAAACCTTATCATTTCTATCTCAAAATCCAGAATGTGTTTTGTTTACCCATATTATACAAGTCTTCAAACTTGTCGGGTCTAAAAAACATTCTATTCCGGTCTTCGCTTAATCGTGCGTTTGAACCGTATCTTTCTTTAAAACTAGCCGGTCTAAGTTTAGGCTTAATTAAAGACCCGTTAGGATTCTAATAAATTATTATAAACCTTCATTCCAGAATAGGAGCCCAGTAAAAGCTATACGTACTTGCTGATTTGATACGACTGGGATTGAATATTATATTTAGCTCAGGTAAATACTTTTAACTTCTTTTCCCTTATACGGGCTTGGGGTACGGTATATAAAATACCGCTTGGTCGGGCTTTCGACCATAATCGTTTGGTGGTTAAGTATTATCGAGTTGACCCGTTTAAAAATATGTTTTGTTGCTTAAACGCCTTTGGGGGGGTTAATGACCATGTCTCGGATATCCTTGGCATCATTTTACGAAATGGTCACGACCTAAGCGCGGAGTGTAGGCGTACACTCGTCAGTGCCTAAATAAATAATGTGGTGTGTCTATTGATCTTTAACCTGGCACGAACCGGGCTACTGAACGCATAAGGAACATGTAATTCTTTTACAAAGTTTATATATTCAAATAATTATCCCAAGTTATAAAATGTTTGTGCCACGTGCATTCAAATCAATTTTTAATCATTTTTAAAATGAGTCAGTTAATTGTATTTACCAGTGTAAACTGACGTATTTTCTCAAAAAGGTTAAGTGCAGGTACTACGCGAACTAGGCTGGTTTTCTCCTAGCGTCCACATTAAGTCTCGCAAGCTTAGATGTCAAAACTGTTGAACAATGTTTCCTATTTATTTTTGATCCACCTATGGATTATTTTCAACTGTTTGTGATACTTGATATTACAGTTATATTCGGTTGAAATATATCTATCTTTTACTTCCGCTGTGCATTTAAATATTATGTTGTTTGACTATTATGTTACCAACCACGTCACGATACTCCCCCACCGGGCCCACCGGTAATACGTGGAAATATTGGGGTGTGACAGGTTGGTATCAGAGCCAACATTGAGTGAATTAAACACTAGCCTTTTGTGTTTAATCTCATTGACACAATTGCACATTCCTAAATTTTCGAGTCTAGACAAAGAACATAGGAATAATCCAAATTTGTTTTTGTTTTTATCTTAACTTTGTCCTTTATATTTCTTGTTGTATCTTTAATTTGTGTTGACAGAATTGACAATGCCGCCAAGATTTAGAAGAGGAGGACGAGGCAAGGGGCCAATCACCGCCCCCAATGATCACGAAGCCGGGCCTTCGCACCGGTGAGCTCCTTCTACTACTGCGAGTGCCGAACCGCAAGGAGTCTGGAAGAACTATACGGAGCCCGCTAGACGTTCTGTTTCGCACAGCTCAACGCCTCCTTACCGTCATTCATTTAGGCCGCATTCGGAAAACGAGCCCAATAACCCACAACCTTCATATATACTTCTCCAGCGATCTCTTTCGCACAATTCCTTTGGCAACCCCACTCCTGTTTTCCAGGGCCGGTTTAACCCGGCAAACTATATTCAAGAACCAGTGGGTTTTAACCCATTGGGACCGGAGGATCACTTTTCCGACGATAATGCAATGGACATGGACGAGGACACGGATCCCGTCGAACCTACAAGCGGTACCCCTAACCATCCTATTGAGGTCTCGGATGGTTCATCCTTCCACGGATTACCCTAGGGTGGTCCGGACAGTTTCCAAGCAAGGTTTAACCAACATGAATGGTACTTCACACCTTCTCACCAGTCATCGCCTCAGCAGCAGCAGCAGCAGTAGCAGCAGGATCCCTCTGGGGATTCATGATTCGTGGCAGTCACGCCACCGCCTCCACCGCCGCCAGTTCATCAAGCACCTCCAGAACCACCAAGGCGTAGGAGAACGGGCGCACGTATATCTGCGCGAGGATGGGATTTTCACTTCAGCACCCCTCATCACTCAAGTGGCAGTCATTACCCGCCACTGCATGAACACCCACAAATGGGTGGGCCCTCAAACCCAATTCCAGAGGTGGGTTCTGCACCAGTTGCACCACAGCCGCCACCAATGGGTTTTGGTAACCCGATTCCAACGTAAGCTGGGTCAACAGCGTACAACCCGTTTGAGCAGCCGGCTCACACTCGTTATAACTATCCTGAAGCCGACCGTACCTAGTAGCAGCCAACTACAACGCCCTTCATCCTGAAGGACCATATGGACCCCCTTGGGGAATGGGATATCCAACTCATGGGTATCAAGTACCTGCACGACCACCTATTCGGCAACAGTCGCAGCCACCACAATTCTCCCCACCAGAACCGGAGGAAATCCTCCAAAGACTAAGTCGGGTGGAGCATGAGTTTCAAGAAGAGCGCAGGAACAACAGAGGATTCCTTAAGGGCCTAGCGAGCTTCTTAAAGGGGAAGAAGAAGAGGGATCATTAAATCCCTATATGTATTGTTGTATTTCCTATTTCAATCAAGTCCCTGCGTGGACATTTATCTGTGTATTTAGTCCCTGCGTGGACTTGTCTTTTTAGTCCCTGCGTGGACATCTATTCTAGTATTTGGTCCCTGCGTGGACTTGTGTTATCGGTTTAGCCCCTGCGTGGGCAAATTGTTTCTGTTAAAAGTCCCGTTTAGGGCAATGTGTAATCCTTTAATAATTAATGGAATGTTAAGTTTATAAATTTCATTTTTGTCATTATATGCATAAATATATTATACATGAAATAAATGAATCAAAAATCATTCCTTTTAAAATAATCTGCCTATTTTATATTAAATGAGAATCTTAAAGGTATAACCTAGCCCGCATGTCATTATAAGACTCGGCCAAGATGGTAAGACCTGTTTAAAAGATTTGGATCCCTGTTAACATCTGAAAACATGTTAACACTCCTGGCAGACGTGATTCGTTAAAATCACACACGTCATTCTTATATAAGGATTCTTCAAAAAGATTCCCAACCTAACTTAATGATCTATAAATCATGGGTTTAAATCATCAATTAAGATGATCACATATTAAACATCCATTAGTGATGTAGTGCCTACGGGCCATACTCATTGTCATATAAGACAAAAGACAGTAGTAGTCTACGACTCCCTGTCAGAAAAAGGTAAAGAACTATGTTCAAACCTTCATGCCTTGATTCTCTGAAATCATAGCTTATGATTTAAAAATGTCCCACTGACTAGGCCTTTTGTGCTAATAATACTGTTATTGTTTTATAAGTAGGATAAGTTATAGTAAAATCCTAAATAAATGTGAGTAACAAATTAACCAAATATGGTCTATGTTTACCATGGTTAATGAATTGCCCTAAAAGGCAATTCCATAATAAACTCCCAAATAAATTATTGGCAATATCTTGTGTAACAGTTCAAAACCACAATGGCTGACTCGGATGAGATAAACAGTCACCCTAGAGAGGATCATGGTAATACCCGAATTAATATCGCGGGTGACGAACTACAAGCATTGATAGACAACGCTGTTACGAAAGCCATAGAGCGACAGTATCAGGAATATGGCGGGACTCGGAGTAGAACCCTATCCGCACCGCATTCCAAGCCTAAGACTCATTCTGAGGCTCACAGCAAGCCACCACCCTCTAAAAAGGAAGAGCTAAAGAAAGGTGATGACGATCATCAATCTTCAAATCAGCAAAGTGTTCCATCTCAAAGGATCGTGCTGAATCAAGGACCCCGTGACAAGGGTTGCTCCTATAAATATTTTGTTTCATGCAAACCCAGGGATTTCACTGGGGAGAAAGGAGCTATAGACTGCATGACATGGTTGGATGAGATGGACACCGTGGTTGATATCAGCGGGTGCGTTGAGAAAGATGTGATAAAGTTTGTGTCTCAGTCGTTCAAGGGTGAGGCCTTAGCCTAGTGGAGATCGTTGATTCAAGCTACAGGGAAGATTCCACTGTACAATATGACATGGGAACAATTCGTTGCCCTCATCAGGGAGAACTACTGCCCTCAGCATGAGGTAGAAAAGATTGAGTCGGATTTTCTGTCGTTGGTAATGAAAAATCTGGATTGCCAAGCTTACCTTACGAGCTTTAATACAATGTCAAGATTGGTTCCATATCTGGTGACCCCGAAACCCAAAAGAATAGCTCGTTTCATTGGGGGTTTAGCCCCAGAAATAAAGGCAAGCGTGAAGGCCTCTCGGCCAGCTACTTTCAGATCTGTAGCTGATATATCTTTGTCCCTCACAATGGACGCGGTCAGGCAGAGATCGCTGAGGAACACGAATGCCGAGAAAAGAAAGCATGAGGATGACAATTCACAGCGGTCAGACAAGAAGTACCGGGGAAACAATGACCACAAGAAGGGGTCTGAATCCAAGAAGGATGGGCATCAATCAGGAGATAAGCCCAAGTGCAAAGTCTGCAAGAAACAGCACTTCGGGAAGTACAGATATGAATCGAACTCGCAGACACAATCAAGGACTTTTGCATGCGGGATATGCAAGTCCAAGGAACACAAGACCTTGGATTGCAAAAAGTTGAACGATGCGACCTGCTACAACTATAATGAGAAGGGGCATATCAAGTCCAATTGCCCAAAATATGCAAAGAAAGCTGAAGAAGGAAAGAAGACCAATGCTAGGGTCTTCAGGATGGATGCAAAGGAAGCTGTGCAGGACGACAATGTGATCACAGGTACCTTCCTTATAAATGATATTTATGCGAGAGTGCTTTTTGATTCAGGAGCTGATAAATCATTTGTAGATAATAAGTTTTGTAAGTTACTGAATTTACCTGTTAAAACCCTAAGTGTGAAATATGAGGTAGAATTAGCAGATGGCACCTTAGAAACCGCCTCAACCATATTAGATGGATGTTTCATATCCATTAAGAACCACTCTTTTCCTTTGTCCCTATTTCCTTTGAAGTTAGCCGGTTTCGACATAGTTTTGGGTATGGACTGGTTATCTCATAACCAGGCCCAGATTGTCTGCAATAAGAAAGAAGTGGTGATCAAGACTCCGTCTGGTGAATCACTTACCATTCAGGGAGATACCCAGTATGGACTGCCTGAGCAAGTGACGATGCTCAAGGCCTCTAGGTGTTTGAAGAAGGGTTGTGTAATCTACATGGCACAAGTGACTATTGATGAGCCGAAGCCCAAGATTGAGGATATCCCCGTCATTTTTGAATATCCCGAAGTATTCCCGGAAGAGCTACCTAGTTTACCCCCAGATAGGCAAGTGGAGTTCAGGATTGATATTATCCCTAGAGCAGCACCTGTTGCAAGAGCACCTTATAGGTTGGCACCAACAGAGATGAAGGAATTGAGAACGCAACTAGATGAATTGCTAGCCAAAGGTTTTATTAGACGTAGTTCGTCTCTTTAGGCAGCACCAATCTTATTTGTCAAAAAGAAGGATGGATCGATGCGTCTGTTCATCGATTACCGTGAACTTAATAAGGTCGCTATCAAGAATAGGTATCCATTGCCCAGGATCGACGATCTGTTTGATCAGCTTCAAGGGGCAAGTTACTTCTCTAAGATTGACTTAAGGTCAGGCTATCATCAACTGAAGGTTAAAGATGAAGACGTACACAAGACTGCATTTAGGACTCGTTATGGTCATTACGAGTTCCTAGTGATGCCTTTTGGGCTCACTAATGCACCTGCCGCATTCATGGATCTCATGAATCGCGTCTGCAAGCCTTACTTGGATAAATTCGTCATCATTTTCATTGACGACATTCTCATCTACTCGAAGAACCAAGCTGATCATGAGAAGCATCTTCGATGTATTCTTTCACTACTTCATTAAGAGAAGCTCTATGCCAAGTTCTCAAAGTGTGAATTTTGGCTTCATGAAGTCCAATTTCTTGGACATATGGTTAGTGAATGCGGAATCCAGGTAGATCCCGCTAAGGTTGAAGCTGTCATGAATTGGCAAGAGCCGAAGACACCCACAGAAATTCGTAGTTTCCTGGGATTGGCCGGTTACTACAGGCACTTTATTGAAAAATTTTCAAGGATTGCTGCACCCCTAACTTCTTTTACTAGGAAGGATATTAAGTTCAACTGGGGACCCAAGCAACAAGAATCCTTTGATATCCTTAAGCAGAAACTAAGCAATGCGCCTGTATTGACGTTGCCTGAAGGTACCGAAGAATTCGTGGTTTACTGCGACGCATCACACACTGGCATGGGGTGTGTGCTTATGCAGAGAGGCAAGGTTATTGCCTATGCCTCACGTCAGTTAAAGGTGCATGAAAAGAATTACACCACCCATGACTTGGAGTTGGGTGCCGTTGTATTTGCACTGAAACTATGGAGGCACTATTTATATGGTATCAAGTGTGTGATCTATTCTGATCACAAGAGCCTCCAGCACCTGTTCAACCAAAAGGATTTGAACATGAGGCAACGACGTTGGATGGAAACCTTGAATGATTATGATTGTGAGATAAGATACCATCCTGGAAAGGCGAATGTAGTCGCCGATGCCTTGAGTCGAAAGGAAAGGGTGAAGCCCATCCGAATCAATGCCAAGAGCATTTAGATAAATAATAGTTTGAATGAAAGGTTGTTAGCTGCACAGAAGGAAGCTGTGTTGGAAGAAAACTATCCTAATGAAAAGCTAGGGGTAACCGAGGAGCAGTTATCTCTTGGCAAGGACGGAATTCTGAGATTAAATGGACGAATATGGGTTCCAGTTTATGGAGGACTTCGAGATGTTATCCTCCAGGAAGCCCATAGTTCTAAATACTCCGTTCATCCTGGGGTTGATAAGATGTAACAGGATTTGAAAGAAAACTTTTGGTGGATAGGCTTGAAGAAGTCTATAGCCACCTATGTAGCAAAATGTTTGACATGTGCACAAGTCAAAGCTGAACATCAGAAGCCGTCAGGTTTGCTACAACAACCTGAACTTCCCACCTGTAAGTGGGAAATGGTGACAATGGATTTCATCACCAAGTTGCCAAAGACAAGGAAAGGGAATGATACTATATGGGTGATAGTGGATAGACTGACTAAGTCAGCACATTTCCTACCCATTAAGGAGACTTATTGCTCCGACATGTTAGCCCAACTGTACGTAGATAAGATTGTAGCTCTACATGGCGTACCTGTGTCTATTATCTCTGACCGGGATACTAGATACACGTCACATTTTTGGAAAAGTATCCAACAATCTTTGGGCACGCGCTTAAATTTTAGTACGGCTTACCATCCTCAGACGGACGGCCAGAGTGAGCGTACAATCCAAACTTTGGAAGACATGCTTCGAGCATTTGTGATTGACTTAGGTGGTAGTTGGGATAACCACCTGCCATTAATCGAGTTCTCGTATAACAATAGCTATCATATCAGCATTAAGGTTGCGCCTTTTGAGGCATTGTATGGTAGGAAATGCAGAACGCCCGTTTGTTGGGCGGAAGTTGGTGATGTCCAATTATCAGGACCGGAAATAGACTTTGAAACGACGGACAAGATTGTCCAGATTCGTGACCGCCTGAAAGCTGCCAGGGATAGGCAGAAAAGCTACGCAGATCTAAAGCGTAAACCTCTGAAATTCGAGGTAGGTGATAAAGTGTTGCTCAAAGTATCACCCTGGAAGGGAGTGATGCGATTTGGCAAGAAAGGTAAGTTAAGCCCGAGATACATAGGACCATTCGAGGTCATCGAATGTGTCGGTTCAGTTTCTTATAAGTTAAAATTACCGGAAGAACTCAGTGGTATTCACAATGTATTCCACAGCTGCAATCTGAGGAAGTGTTTCACTGACGAATCACTAGTCATACCACATACAGATGTGCACATAGAAGAGAGATTGAAGTTTGTTGAAAAACCTGTGTCGATCGAGGATCGACAGGTTAAGAAGCTTCGAAGGAAGCATGTACCGATTGTAAAGGTTAAATGGGATGCCCGTAGAGGTCCCGAGTACACGTGGGAGGTTGAGTCCACAATGAAAGAAAAGTACCCACATTTGTTTCAGTAAATCTCGAGGTCGAGATTTCTTTTAAGGGGGTGAGAATGTAACACCTTGAAAATTCACGTCCTATAATGTATTGACACGTGTCCTAAGCTTGAACGTGTGAAAGAATACTCTAGAGGGACTAAAGTTGACAAACATGGAAAGTATGTGAAAATAAGGGTTCAAAATGTCAACAAGGGATAAATATACTTTACAGTAACCCTACATAATGTTCATACCTTCAAATGAATAAATCATGGATCATACGAAGCTAAATATGAAAGAAAGTGAGAGATTTCAAACTGCAGGGGTTAAATGTGTCAACATGTTTAAAGTATACCTCTGGGTGACCTTTTAGGAAACCCAAAGCTTTGTAACGGTAAATTACGCTCACTAGATTTCATGATAAAAATTTCATAAAGTTTCGTTATCGTATGAGAAAGTTATGATCAAATTCGTATACGAAAGGTTAAAAGCGTCAACGATGAAGTTTACGACTTTTCGATTGATAACAAAGTTAACCAAGGACTTAAAAAAGTGGGTGTAAGTCTTGAAGCCCTTATATGTCAATTTGGAGGGCTCATAATGCAAGAAATAGTGTCGAAACAAACTTTTTATGGGCCAAGGACCAAAGCATAAAAATCTAAAAATTTGATTTGGATTAGAGAGGGCGTCGCGCGACGCGAGGGACCCTAGGGGGGCCTACGCGTGACGCTAGGGGCCCTCTGATGCCGAAAACATTGGCTAATGTCTGCTAGGTGCATTGTAACCGACTTAAACATATATTTTCCACTCCATGGGTGACCCCTACATGCTTTTAGACCTTAGGGGCACTTGTAATTGATCTGGGAACAATGCTAGACTTGGTTGTCATGATCACAAGCCCTCAAATTCACTATAAAAAGGCCCTCATGTTGCAACATTTTGATCACACCTTCCATCTGCATTCTTGAAGACTTCTGGAGCTCCAAAGCAGACCCAAGTCATCCCTAGTCGTGCATAGGACTTTGGTAAGTACCCTTGACCTTCCTTAATTGAGTCTTCACTTAGTTTTAGCTTAAAAGTCAAACCGTCGTAATTAACGTTTGACTTAGCGATTAATCATTAATGGTCCAGTGATTAGTCGAATTGAAGGTAGTTATAAGTTGGTAATTATGTGGGCAATAAACCCTTAAAAGGGCACCCTCTGATTCCCGCTCTAACTAGATCAAATGTCGGGTCAAATTTGTTTATAAAAAGTCAACAGAAACTTAATTTGCAAATTAACATGTAATTAGCAATGTAGAAGGCATGTAACCTATTTTATCACTCATATAACTTGGTAATAAGTATAAGAACTGGTCTAAGCTTGTTTAATCCGACAATTTTCTGTTTAGACCCGGTTCGGAACCGAAAGTCGCAAAACTTTGACTTTTGCTTTGACTTCAGTTCTGACCCGTTTTAGTATGATTTAGAAATGCCTTAGGGCTTCCTTAGGACCAGGTTACATGTTGGTATAACCCTCTGTGATTGGTTCGTTGATTGCCACATTCGTTTGCACGTTTCCGTTAATTGCCTAATGTTGACC
Source organism: Helianthus tuberosus (assembly GCA_030545235.1). NCBI lineage: Eukaryota > Viridiplantae > Streptophyta > Magnoliopsida > Asterales > Asteraceae > Helianthus > Helianthus tuberosus. The sequence continues at coordinate 10,121,485 of CM060433.1, read as the reverse complement.
AATATGCCCTTTTGACCATTAAACGAGAATTTTGGAAATGTGAAAGGACAATAACCTTTATCACTAATTTATAAACATGTCCCTAAATTTTCACATCAGTTGGCGGTCTAGATTAGGAGTTATGCTCATTAGCGTAATTCGAACGCCTTTTAGTAATTAAACGGCGTCATTAGCATAAAGCCTATCTAAACCCAATTTTTGACACCAAACCTTTTACCCACTAATATAATATAATATTTTGGGATTTTTGAAGATTTTTAATTATTTTTAACCTGCTCATAACCTAAGGTTATGACCTTGATTCGGTAAATACCGATTATACCCTTTTTGGTTATAAAATGAGTTCTACATAGTATTTTGACACCAATCCAATTGCTACTGATTTTATATAATAAATAAAGTATTTTGAACTTTATAACAGGATCAGAAAACTCAGATTTCCTGTATGACCCGGAAATCGCTTAAAATGGCTTTTAAGCGTATTAAACACATAGTTTAGGTTTAAAACCATTTTTGGCATATAAGACTTATCACAACTGATATGACCTATTAAATTAAGTATTTTACTGATGTATTCGGACCCAAATCTCAGAATTTTATTTAAACTCTTTTATAACCTTTAAAATGACTAAAATACCCCTACGGGGCTTAAATTGAGATAAAACTCGTTTTGGGCATCATGGAAGGTATCCTACTGATATCACAACATATTTAAGGCATTTTAACTTAGGAAACCTGTATATGACTCTCACGGTTACCCGTTATGCATTATTCGCGTTCGGTACGGTTTATGTAACTAGTTTGCATAAATTAGCCGAAACGGGTCAAACCTTATCATTTCTATCTCAAAATCCAGAATGTGTTTAGTTTACCCATATTATACAAGTCTTCAAAATTTTTGGGTCTAAAACACATTCTATTTCGGTCTTCGCTTAATCGTGCGTTTGAACCGTATCTTTCTTTAAAACTAGCCGGTCTAAGTTTAGGCTTAATTAAAGACCCGATAGGATTCTAATAGGTTATTATAAACCTTCGTTCCAGAATAGGAGCCCAGTAAAAGCTATATGTACTTGCTGATTTGATACGACTGGGATTGAATATTATATTTAGCTCAGGTAAATACTTTTAACTTATTTTCCCTTATACGGGCTTGGGGTACGGTATATAAAATACCGCTTGGTCGGGCATTCGACCTTAATCGTTTGGTGGTTAAGTATTATCGTGTTGACCCGTTTAAAAATATGTTTTGTTGCTTAAACGCCTTTGGGGGGGTTAATGACCATGTCCCGGATATCCTTGGCATCATTTTACGAAATGACCACGACCTAAGCGCGGAGTGTAGGCGTACACTTGTCAGTGCCTAAATAAATAATGTGGTGTGTCTATTGATCTTTAACCCGGAACGAACCGGGCTACTGAACGCATAAGGAACATGTAATTCTTTTTCAAAGTTTATATATTTAAATAATTATCCCAAGTTATAAAATGTTTGTGCCAGGTGCATTTAAATCAATTTTTAATCATTTTTAAAATGAGTCAGTTAATTGTATTTACCAGTGTAAACTGACGTATTTTCTCAAAAAGGTTAAGTGCAGGTACTACGCGAACTAGGCTGGTTTTCTCCTGGCATCCACAATAAGTCTCGCAAGCTTGGATGTCAAAACTGTTGAACAATGTTTCCTATTTATTTTTGATCCACCTGTGGATTATTTTCAACTGTTTGTGATACTTGATATTACAGTTATATTCGGTTGAAATATATCTATCTTTTACTTTCGCTGTGCATTTAAATATTGTGTTGTTTGACTATTATGTTACCAACCATGTCACGATACTCCCCCACCGGGCCCACTTGTAATACGTGGAAATATCGGGGTGTGACATTGGATTACTCCAATTTTCATTATTAAAATAATCATCCCTCTAAAGATGAAATGCCTATGGGCTATAATCAACGTCCTCTGAGACTAAAGACAGTGGTAGCCTACAACTCCCTGTCAAGAAAAGGTAACGAACTTTGATTCAAACCTTAATGCCTCGATTCCATAAAATATGGGCTTATAAATTAAACTTGTCTACGTGACTAGGTCTTTTGTGCTATTATTAAATTATAATAAGAGATTATAATAAAGATCTTGAATATATGCATACTTAACAAATTGACCAAAAATAGTTATTAAAGACCATGGTTAATAAATCGTCAAGAACGATAGTACTGTATAGACTTCTAAATAAACCTTGTCATTAATTTTCTTTTATGTAGCAATTAAAGCTACATGGCTAGGTCGGAAGAAATAAACAGTCATCCCCTGGAGAATAATGAGAATACTAGGATTAATATAACCGGGGAAGAGCTCCGTACACTGATTGATACAGCTGTATCTAAAGCTGTGGATAGGAAATTCAGGGAGTCCAGTGGGATGCATAGTAGAACCTCATCAGCACCCCACACTAACTCTGTCCCTAAGACTCATTCAGAGGCTCACAGTAAGCCACCCTCTAAGAAGGATGAACCAAAGAAAGATGATGATCGACACTCATCCAATCAAAACAGTGTTCCATCTAGAAGGATAGTGTTTGTTGATAAACCACGTACAAAATCATGTACCTATAAGTACTTTGTTTCCTGCAAACCCCGGGATTTCACTGGAGAAAAAGGGGCAATTGATTGTATGACCTGGTTGGATGAAATGGACACCGTGGTTGATATCAGCGGATGTGCTGAAATAGATGTAGTGAAGTATGTATCCCAATCATTCAAGGGAGAGGCACTAGCATGGTGGAAGTCTCTCATTCAAGCTGCTGGGAAGATCCCACTCTACAATCTGACATGGGATCAATTTGTTGCTCTCATTAAGGAGAATTACTGCCCTCAGCATGAGGTTAAAAGGATTGAGTCTGATTTCTTATCGTTGGTTATGGAAAACCTAGATTGCCAAGCTTATCTTACAAGCTTCAACACGATGTCAAGATTGGTTCCTTACCTTGTGACACCAGAACCCAAAAGGATTGCTCTCTTCATTGGGGGTTTAGCCCCATAAATCAAAGCCAATGTTAAGGCTTCAAGACCTGCTACTTTTAGGTCGGCAGCTGATCTATCGTTGTCCCTCACCTTAGATGTGGTTAGGTTAAGATCGCTAAAGAATTCTGAAGAAGGTAAGAGAAAGCGTGAGGATGATAACTCACGAGGATCGGAGAAGAAGTACAAAGGAAACACTGATTCCAAGAAGTTTGGGTCTGGAAAGAATAGTCAACGAACAGAGGAAAAGCCAAAGTGCACGACTTGCCAAAAATGCCACTTTGGAAAATGCTGGCTTGAGACCAAGTCTCAATCGGGATCTCCTGTATGTGGGTTATGCAAGTCTAAAGAGCAAAAGACGATAGAGTGCAAGAAGATAAATGACGCGACATGCTACAATTGCAATGAGAAAGGGCATATCAAGACCAACTGCCCTAAATACGCCAAGAAGCCTGAAGAGGTCAAGAAGACCAATGCAAGGGTCTTCCGGATGGATGCAAAGGAAGCTGTTCAGGACGATAATGTGATCACAGGTACCTTCCTCATAAATGATGTCTATGCAAGAGTACTTTTTGATTCAGGCGCTGATAAGTCGTTCGTAGATAATAAGTTTTGTGAATTGTTGAAATTGCCTGTTAAAACCTTAAGTGTGAAATATGAGGTGGAATTAGCTGATGGTACCTTAGAAACCGCCTCAACCGTGTTAGATGGATGTTACATATCCATTAGGGACCACTCTTTTCCATTATCCCTACTTCCCTTGAAGTTAGCCGGTTTTTATATAGTTATAGGAATGGACTGGTTATCGCATAACCAAGCCCAGATTGTGTGCAACAAAAAGCAAGTGGTAATAAAGACTCCATCTGGTGAGTCACTTACCATTAGGGAGATACCCAGTATGGATTGCCTGAGCAGGTGGCTATGCTCAAGGCATCTAGATGTCTGAAGAAGGGTTGTGTCATTTATATGGCACATGTGACTATTGATGAACAGAAGCCCAAGGTCGAAGATATTCCCGTCATTTCTAAGTACCCTGAAGTATTTCCTGAAGAACTACCTGGTTTACCACCAGATAGGCAAGTAGAATTCAGAATTTACATCATCCCTGGAGCAGCACCTGTCGCGAGAGCGCCTTATAGATTGGCACCAACAGAGATGAAGGAATTGCGGACACAACTAGATGATTTGTTAGCCAAAGGTTTTATTAGACCTAGTTCGTCTCCTTGGGGAGCACCTATCCTGTTTGTAAATAAGAAGGATGGATCGATGCGTCTATGCATCGATTATCGCGAGCTTAATAAGGTCACTATCAAGAATAGATATCCTTTGCCCAGGATCGACGATCTGTTTGATCAATTAAAAGGGGCAAGCTACCTCTCTAAGATTGATTTGAGGTCAGGCTATCATCAACTAAAAGTTAAAGATGAAGATGTACACAAGACTGCATTTAGGACTCGTTATGGTCATTACGAGTTCCTAGTGATGCCTTTTGGGCTCACTAATGCACCAGCGGCATTCATGGATCTCATGAACCGTGTCTGCAAGCCATACTTGGACAAATTTGTTATCGTCTTCATTGAAGACATTCTGATTTATTCAAAGAATCAGGCCGACTATGAGAAGCATCTTCGATGTATTCTTTCACTACTTCAGCAGGAGAAGCTTTATGCCAAATTTTTTAAGTGTGAATTCTGGCTTCGTGAAGTCCAATTCCTTGGACATGTTGTTAGTGAGCGTGGTATCCAAGTAGATCCCGCTAAGGTTGAGGTTGTCATGAATTGGCGATTTATTGAAAACTTCTCAAGGATTGCTGCACCCCTAACTTCATTGACGCGTAAGGATATTAAGTTTGACTGGGGTCCTAAGCAGCAGGAATCCTTTGACATCCTTAAGCAAAAGTTGAGCAATGCTCCAGTATTGACATTGCCTGATGGAATAGAGGAATTTGTAGTATATTGTGATGCATCACACACAGGTATGGGATGTGTGCTTATGCAAAAAAGGCAAGGTTATTGCCTATGCTTCTCGACAGTTAAAGGTGCACGAGAAAAACTACACCACCCATAACTTGGAGTTGGGTGCCGTTGTATTTGCACTGAAACTTTGGAGGCACTACTTGTATGGAACCAAGTGTATGATCTATTCATATCACAAGAGCCTTCAACACTTGTTTAATCAGAAGGATTTAAACATGAGGCAGCGACGTTGGATGGAAACTTTGAATGATTATGACTGTGAGATAAGATACCATCCAGGCAAGGCAAATGTGGTTGTCGATGCCTTAAGTAGAAAGGAACGAGTAAAGCCTATAAGAATCAATGCCAAGAGCATTGAGATAAAGAATAGTTTGAATGAAAGGTTGTTAGTTGCGCAGAAGGAAGCTGTCTTGGAAGCTAACTATCCTAATGAAAAGCGAGGAGTAACTGAAGAGCAGTTATCCTATGGTAAGGACAAAATCTTAAGATTAAATGGATGAATATGGGTTCCAGTTTATGGAGGACTTCGGGATGTTATCCTCCAAGAAGCCCACAGTTCCAAATATTCCGTTCATCCTGGAGCTGACAAGATGTACCAGGATCTGAAGGCGAACTATTGGTGGATAGGCTTGAAGAAGTCTATAGCTACCTATTTAGCCAAATGTTTGACGTGTGCACAAGTTAAAGCTGAACATCAAAAGCCGTCAGGTTTGCTACAACAGCCTGAACTTCCCACATGGAAGTGGGAGATGGTGACAATGGATTTCATCACCAAGTTTCCAAAGACAAAGAAAGGAAATGATACTATATGGATGATAGTAGATAGACTGACTAAGTCAGCACATTTCCTACCCATTAAGGAGACTTTTAGCTCCGACATGTTAGCACAATTGTACGTAGATAAGATTGTATCTCTGCATGGCGTACCAGTGTCTATTATCTCTGACAGAGATACCAGATACACATCACATTTTTGGAAAAGTTTCCAACAATCTTTGGGCACGCGCTTAAATTTTAGTACGGCTTACCATCCTCAGACGGACGGACAGAGTGAGCGTACCATCCAAACTTTGGAAGACATGCTTCGTGCATGTTTGATTGACTTAGGTGGTAGTTGGGATAACCACCTGCCATTGATCGAGTTCTCCTATAACAATAGCTACCATACTAGTATTCAGGCAGCGCCTTTTGAGGCATTATATGGTAGAAAATACAGAACGCTTATTTGTTGAGCAGAAGTAGGAGAAGCTCAGTTATCAGGACCTGACATAGTCTTTGAAATGACAGACAAGATTGTCCAGATTTGTGACCGCCTGAAAGCTGCCAGGGATAGGCAGAAAAGTTATGCTGATAAAAGGCGAAAACCTCTAAAGTTTGAGGTTGGTGATAAGGTTCTGCTTAAAGTATCACCCTGGAAGGGAGTGATGCGATTTGGTAAGAAAGGTAAGTTAAGCCCAAGGTATATAGGACCATTCGAGATCATTGAATGTGTAGGAGCAGTGGCTTATAAGTTAAACCTACCAGAAGAGCTTAGTGGTATTCACAATGTATTCCACATCTGCAATTTAAAGAAATGTCTAGCTGATGAATCACTAGTCATACCACATACAGATGTGCACATAGATGAGAGTTGGAAATTTATGGAAAAACCTTTGTCGATTGAGGATCGACAGGTTAAGAAGCTTCGGAGGAAGCATGTGCCTATTGTAAAGGTTAAATGGGATGCCCGTAGAGGTCCCGAATACACGTGGGAGGTAGAATCCACAATGAAAGAAAAATACCCTCATTTATTTCAGTAAATCTCGAGGTCGAGATTTCTTTTAAGGGGGTGAGGATGTAACACCTCGAAAATTTATGTCCAATAATGTATCGACACGTGTCATGAGCTTTAAATGTGTAAAAGATTTCTTATGAAGGACTAAAGTTGACAAACAAGGAAAGTATGTGAATATAAGGGTTCAAAGTATCAACAATGGATAAATATACTTTACAATAACCCTACATGATGTTTATACCCTTAAACGAATGAATCATGGATCATACGACGCTAATTGTGGAAGAAAGTGAGGAATTACCAACTACAGGGGTTAAGTGTCAACATGTTTAAGGTATACCTCTGAGTGACCTTTTAGCAAACCCGAAGCTTTGTAATGATTAATTATCCCCACGAGAATAAGTGATAAAAATTTCACAAGGTTTCGTTAAAGTATGAGAAAGTTATGACAATATTCGTATACGAGGGGTTAAAAGCGTCAACGTTGAAATTTAAGGCTTTACGGGTGATCACAAAGTTAACTGAGGACTTAACGGTGTTTGGTTATGTCTTGGAGCCCTTAAAAGTTAAGTTAGGGGGTTGAAATTGCAAGAAAAGAAGTTAAAACCACGTTTGGAGGGACAAGGGACATAAATTGCAATTGTTGAAAGTTTGTTAACCTGGACCCAGGCCTCACACGGGCCGCGTAAGCCCAAGCAGGACCTTACGCGGGCCGCCTGGCACCCCCAGCATCAGAAAAACTTCACAGTTGCCAGTTTCAGCCTGTTCACTTCCTCAATTCACCATTTTTCGATTCTATGGGCATGTTTAATGGTTTTACTACCCTAGGGACACTTGGGATGATCAGGAATCATCCCATTGACTTCCTTGTCATGATCTTGTTGCATCAAAATGGGAAAATAAAGAACTCCAATGTTGCAACATTGAACTCATTCATTTGCAAAGTTCACAACTTCATTTTTGGAGCTCCCCTGATCAGCAACAAGCTTTCTTAGGATCCCTAGTCGTGCTTAGGACTCTTGTAAGTGTCCTTAACCTTCCTTAATTCAGTTTTGATTAGTTAATTAGCGTAAAGTCAAACCGTCGTAATTAAGATTTGACTTCGTCATTAATCTTAATTTGTCCAGTCAAATTTCAAATTGAAAGTACCTATGAGTTGGTATTTATGTGGGCAATAAACACTTAAAAGGGCACCCTCTGATTCCTACTCTAACTAGGTCAATTGTCGAGTCAAACTTAATCTTAAAAAGTCAACAGAAAGCTTATTTTCAAATTAATGCATAATTAGCAATGTAGAAGCTATGCAACATGTTTTGTCATTAATATAACTTGGTAATTAATGTAAGAACTTGTCTAAACATGTTCAACTCGACAATTTACAGTTTAAGCTCGGTTCGGAACTGAAAGTCGCAAAAGTAGACTTTTGCTTTGACTTTCAGTTCTAACCCATTAGAGCATTGTTTAGTAATGTCTTAGAGCCTTATTAGGACCAGGTTTCATATAAGTATAACCCTCTGTGATTATACAACTTGGTTCATTAGTTATCCGATTCATATGCATATTTCCGTTAAATACCTAAATGTTGGCTATTATGCCCATGTGACCTTAAAACATGAATTTTGAAAATGTAAAAGAGTAGAAACCTTAGTTACTGATTTAAAACTTGTACCTAAAATTTGACATCAGTTTGAGGTCTAGATTAAGAGTTACGCTCAATAGCATAATTAGAAAGCTTTTTTGTAATTAAATGGCGTAATTAGCGTATAGCCCATCTAAACCTGATTTTTTATACCAAAATTTTTACCCACTGATATAAAATAATATTTTGGGATTTTTGGAGATTTTTATTTATTTTTAGGCTAAGCATAACATAGAGTTCTAAGCTTGATCCGGTAAATTATCGGTTTTGCCCTTTTAAGCTATAAAATGAGTTTTACCAATCCTTTTTATTCCAAACCTTTTTCTACTGATCCAATATGATAGATAGAATATTTTAAGCCTTTCGGAATAATAAAAATATCAGCTTTTCTTATAAAACCCGAAAATCGCTTAAAATCGCTTTTTTACGCGTCTTAAGCGCATAGTATGTATTAAAACCATTTTAGATATATAAGACTTGATACCTACTGATGTTTTAAGTAAATTTGTATACTTTACCAGTAAGGAAAAGTTTTAAACTCAGATTCCCAGACTTGACCTTTAAACCTTAGGTGAAATTACCAAAATGCCCTTTCGGTGCATAGTATGGTTAGAAATGATAAATTTCTCATGTAGGTTATACCCTACTGATATAACTTAGTAAATTAAGTATTTTTACTGATTACAACAGACCCGAAACTCAGAATTATATTTAAACTCTTTTATAACCTTTTAAATGACCAAAATGCCCTTACGGGGCATAATTTGAGTTTAAATCCGTTTTAGGCATAATAGAAGATATCTTACTGATGTCACAACATATTTAAGGCATATTCACTTAGGAAACCTGCATATGACTCATATGGTTACTCGTTACGCACTTTTCGCGTTCGGATCGGCTTATGTAACTAGTTTGCATGTATTAGCCGAAACAGGTCAAACCATATCATTTTTGTCTCAAAATCCAGAATGTGTTTAAGTTACCCATATTAAACAAGCATACAAGCTTGTCGGGTCAAAACCATATTCTAAACCGGTCTTTGCTTTATCATGCGTTTGAACCGTGTCTTCCTTTTGAAAACTAACCGGTCTAAGTCTAAACTTAATTAAAGATCCGTTAGGATTCTAATAGGTTATTAAAAACCTTCGTTACAGATTAGGAGCCCAGTAAAAGCTATGTGCACTTGCTGTATTTGATTTATACATTGCTCATGTAAATACTCTTAACTTATTTTCCCTATACGGGCTTGGGATACGGTACTATAAAAGTACCGCTTGGTTGGGTGTGTAGTCATTTAAATCGGATTGTGATTGATGTATTTACATAACTCGTTTTAATCTGTATTATTTGGTGTATGGCCTTTGGGGGTTAAATGACCATGTCCCGGATATCCTTGGCATCATTCAAAGAAATGGCCACGACCTAAGCACGGGGTGTAGGCGTACACCTGACAGTTGCATTATGTAAAAACTGGTAATCCACTTAAAGGAATCAACCTTGTGGGCATTATACCTATGACGTGTCTGTTAATCTTGTCCCGCCCTACAAACCGGCCCTGATGGATGACAAATAAGTAAAACTGTATATAAGATTATTTTTGAATAATTATCCCAAGTTGTAAAAGATATTTTTGCCTAAGTGCATTCAAATCAATTTTTAAACATTTTCAAAATGAGTCAGTTAAGTTGTATTTACCAGTGTAAACTGACGTATTTTCTAAAAAGGCTAAGTGCAGGTACTATACGTAATAGGCTGGCTACTCCAGGCATCAATAATCAAGTCTCGCACGCTCTAGATGTTAAAGTCTGTTGAACAATTTCCTTTTTCTTTCGATCCGCCTGTGGATCTGTTTCAACTATTTTGTGATACTTAATATTACAATTTATTCAGTTGAAATGAATCTATCTTTTGCTTCCGCTGTGCATTTAAATTTGTGTTGTTTGACTATGACAATATCAATTACGTCACGATACTCCCCACCGGGCCCACCGATAATACGTGGAAATATCGGGATGTGACAAAGGGATGCCACCCGATCGAACAACCGTCCGATCGAGTGACAACCTGCAATGAACTTGTCCTCGCGGAAGTGCCCAACCTATCGGACTGTCGCCCGATCGAACGGTCGTTCGATCGATCGATCGATCGACCTGAAGGATAGAGGTACTTCTATGTTTTCAAAATACTACAACGAAAACTTCAAAAGTCAAACCATCATACACAAACACATCCTTCCCAAAGGAAGTAACAATCCACTCGAACGGTCATCCGACCGGACGACCGTCCGAACGGACTGTCACTCGAACGACCGGCTGTCCGATCGGACTACCAACCGATCGAACTGTTGTCCTACCCTCCTGCACTCTGTATCGTTTTACGCGTCGCTTGTAGTTATGCTATACATCTGTTCAGGCTAACCATACTCTCTAGCGCTCCTTTCAATCCACCAATCGCTATGAGTATACTCGATCCCTTTTTGCTTTACGCACTTTTGGGTGTTACATATGTTACATATACTAAATCACATCGAACACACTATGCTACAATTTAACGCTAACTGTTACCGCATGTTATACGTGACTTAATGAATGCCGGTTTGTTATGTTTACACATGGAATGCTGTCTACCTGCCTTAGCAACGGTAGTACTATTAGTTTGGACTCAGCACCCGTTCACTCGGGGGTTGTTAAGGACAATTACCTACATGGCTCATAGTGGTGAGTGTGTATCGCGAACTGCCTTGGGCAGTCAACCCGCAGTCATTGGTATCGATAGGTTCATGTCGATAACTAACATGCCTCATTTTACATTGTGTACGTACTGGTTATGCGTAACGATTTTGAACTCTATATGCTATTATCAAACTTGTATACTCACCTTTACAGTATGTGTATTGACTTTTATTTTAACGTATGTGACAGGTGCTTAAGTTGCTAGGATGCTTTATTTTGCGGGGATGAAATTGAGGCTAGGGAAGGTCTAGAAACTAATAAACAATTGTCTATAATAAAAATCTGAGTTGTCGGAACAGAACAATATGACTAAATCTTTTCTGTAATAATTGTATTATCACTTATGACATGGTATGGGACGTGTTGCTTTAAATATTTCATAAATATAGTTGTTATGGAAACTTCTGGACAATCTGGTTCGCTCAATGCCATGCCCCGATGTTTCCGCCATCGGTTGGAGTGTGACAGGTTGGTATCAGAGCCATAACTATAAGGAATTAGGCAAGACTCGACCTAGTCCGGGTCGATGTCTTAGAGACCTAGTCTATAGTTAGAGACCAACAGACCGACTTGTGCATATCCAGTAGGGACTATGTATGAGCATACTACTATTCCTCACTATTCTCGCCTACATTACATTATCACTGCACGTTAGTTCTCAAAGAATGGTTGAGCGATTGGGCCGAGATTAGGTGTGAAAACCGCAAACTCTTGACCAAATTGCTTGTTCGCCTCGCATTTTCATCTATAAACACAAGAATTCGCGTTGAACAAGGAGTGAAATCCATACTTTGACGCATAATTCTCCTTTATTTTATCAAAACATGAACGAAGTTGTTAAGTCAGGGGTGAAACCCGAACCTTGACGAAACGTTCCGACCTCTATTATGTTTTACAAAACTCTCACCAAAGTTTCGACGGACTCCAACGACTTGACGTCACGCTGAAACTGAAAGGATACGTGTCATTCGCCAAGATTCGAGGTGAAAGCACAAGTCCCAAAGGTCAAAGAGTGCTCAGAAGGTTCTTGTGAATAGTTGAACCACTTTGGTTAGTCAAAGTCTAATAGCCGCAGACGATCTACTCCTTGATTTTTTTATGTGTTTCGATTCTGAGCCCGCAACTGCCGACTCTGATGATTCGTCGATTTTATGTGTTTATATGTGTATTTACCTGCTTATGTGTTTTAAATTTTGGAGACTTATTCGATTTTCGCATTCGCTTTGATCGATACACACGATTCACTCTGCATTTCTATCTCAAATCGCTAACAAATCACTACCACGTAATGAACGACTTTACGCCATGTTGATCGCTATGCTATTCGCTTATACTATACTGATCACTATTGTTAGTGCATTATGTGTCTATCGCCTCCGTCAATCTAGTCCGTAGCAGAAACCGAAGAAATCTAGGTTTTTATTGTAATATCTAGTTAGAAAGGCAAGGTGGCAATTTTGTAAATAATGAGATTTCTCATTATATCCCTTGGCCTATAAATAGATCATTTAGGTTTAGAGTTCAAGACTTTTTGCTCATTTGGGAAGTAGAAGATCTAAGCTTAGAGAGAGAAAGTCTAGAGAGAGAAAGTTCTCTCACGTGATTCTCAGCTTTGTACACGTCATCTTATTCAATAGAATCACGTTATTAGTACGTTCTTGTGTGTTCGGTCACGCACGTCCACGGATTCCGCACGTCGAACGTTCGTTACGCAATCGTACGGTGTCAAAACCGATCCTACAAGTGGTATCAGAGCAGGAGCTCAATTGCACTGATCAAACACATAGATTCGTACAGGATTTCTTCGATTTCAGATCTGAATTTCATCTATTTCTTCATCTTTTTCATTTTTATCACATTTTTCACTGAAAATGTCAAATTGAACCGGTTTTTACGGTCCAAATAGGCTGATTTTTTGATATGTTGTGCGAAAATACTTGATTTACAACCCTACCAAATTTCAGATTAAAATTCCTAGCCGTTTAGGAGAAATTTGAGTTTTTAGGTCCGATTTCGTATCAAACAGCAAGATTCCGCTTGAAATTTACTCTCGATTCCGCTCGAAAGTTCAAAATTCAGATTCCTCTCGAAAAGATCAAATTTTGATTCCGCTTGAAATTTCAAAATTCAGATTCCGCTCGAAAAGATAATATCTGATTCCGCTCGAAATCAGATTAATCAGATTCCGCTTGAACATTATTGTCTGATTTCGCTTGAACAGTCATCATTTTGTTTGAACATTTAAAGTTGTTGAGTGTGTATTTGGTTTATAAATAATTGCATGTGAACTGATCAAAAGTAAATATACATATTCTTGGTTCAATCAAATTTAAGTGAAAAAAAATTAACGGTCATATATCATGTGAGTTTGTCGGCGACAACTGTGTTCAATATTACTTGAATCAAGAATTTTGTAAATGCATGTGAAACAGGTTGTTTGAATACATGTGAAATTGAATTGTTGACTGCCACATACTAATCGGCCCAATATAATTTATGAAGAGTTAAATTGCTGCCGGCTGCATGTGACCCAAGAGAGTCTCGAATTGAGAATATCACGTGTATTCTGAAAAGATAAATTGAAGGCCCAATCAGTAATTGTGCACGTTTAATAATCGGTCCAATCAATATTGGCGGCCCAATCATATTCATTTAAAAATTGAAATTGTCGGATTAGTGTGTTGTCAGTCTATTAAATCAAGTGTGGCCCAATAGAATTAAAGAGTAGATTAAAAGTCATCAGCCCAAAATTGCATTTGATCTGATTAATTGTCATTCGGCCCATTGACAGATCTCTAGGCCCAATTGGATAGCTCATCAGTGTGAAGATTCTTTTGGCCCAAATAATTCTAAGCCCATTCAAAGGACGTGTCACATCTGTCCATCTTCCGGTTCATTAATATACAAAGTGTTCATCCAAAGTACATTGGAACAAGTCCACAAATCTTCGACACGAGTCTTAGATTGATTTCATCAACACACACTGTTACGTGCTCAGTTTGTTTAAACTGATCATTTGTTTGTTTGTTTTCAGGTGATTCCGAGGTAATTCAAGGATACAAAATCATGGAAAAAGAAATTCCTTTCAAAGACACAAGAACAGAAGAAGAAAAATTAGCATACAGAAAACAGAGAGCTCACTGGAGGATGATGAGAATTTCTCGTATTTACTATGAAGCTAAGAAGGCGAAGAGATGGGATGCTAATAGAGAATGTTACCTTGATCCTGAAGGAAACATTGCTATTGATGATAAAACTCTTAGTGAGGAAGCTCTAGTTGAATGTATTGCTGAAGAAGAAGAAGCTTTACAGAGAAAATGGTGGGGAGGTGATGAAGAGAAAGAGAAAGTAAAAGAAATAGAAAAAGATGAAACTTCAAAATGTGAAGTTGTGATGATTGAAGAAATTGTGAAAGAAGTTGTTACGGAAAAACAACAGGTTCTTGAAGAAGTAATTTCCGAGAAAGAAGAATCCAAGAAGAATGGATTTTCAAGTTCTGAAATTGTGTGCTCAAAATGTGACAAATCTGCAGCAGACAATGTTAAACTCTTGAAAGATGTGGAGAGCTTGACATTGGAAATAAAAAACTGAAATCTGAGAATGTTAAACTGTTAAATGACTTGAATAGTTTGACATTAGAAAATAAGATTTTGAAAGAGAAAGAAAAAGATTTTGAAAGTAAAAAGAAAGTTTTAGATAAAATTTTTGAAGATAAAATCAAAAGTTTTGAAAATGAAAAATTGAAAATTGAAGATGGGAGATCTGTTTTTAGCAGGAATAATATTGAAAAGCAAAAGGTAATAAATTCCCATCGTCAGACGATTATTCGACTTGAAAAAGAAGCTGAATGTGATAGAAAGAAAATCAAAGATTTAGAGAATAAATTGAAAAGTTTTGTGACTTCTGCATCATATGTTTGTCCAGAACCGATCAATTCAGTTCCAATAAGTGACAATGTCACAAATTTTGACAAAGTCAAAATTGAAGATTGTGATGATAAATCTGATGATGAAAAAGAAGAAAAAGAAAAACATTTTTGAAAGAGAAAAATGCCCGGATAGTCCCTGTGGTTTCACATTTTTTCACCTATAGTCCCTATCTTTCTAAAACTACTTGAATAGTCCCCAAGTTTTCACGTTTTGTTCTCGGATAGTCCCTGGGTCTAACTTCAGTTTGTTTTCTCTGTTAAAATGATGTGAAATGACAAAAATACCCTTTCCTTAAAAGGCCAAACCACAGGGACTATCAGGGCATCTTCTTCATTTATATTTATATGTTTGCTGGAAAACAGTACGAAATCGGAGGATTGGTTTCTCAACGCGTTGAACGGAATGACGTCTGGATTTTCCGATACGTCGTCGGTGAATTGTTTGTTAGGTTTAGACGAAGACGTTTCGGTGCCGGAGAAGAAAGATGTGGAGCATAAAGGTGTGATAGGTAAGAATCCGAAAGGTAATACTTCTGCTCAGGATGTTCATTCGGTACCGGATTTGGAATGAACTTCGTCGTTTGGATCGGCTTCTTCGTCTCCGTCGCTGGCTAGTTTACCGCCGATTAGAGTGCATGTTGATGATAGTCAGAAGGTTGGAGGAATTGAGGAGAAATTTGCTCAGATGAGTGTGCAGCAACAGCACCAGAAGGTTCAGGAGGTTGGGGATTATGTTGCTATTCCTGCTCCGGTGGTTGTTGTTAGCGGTGTGCCTGCTAGTAATGCGCCGGCGGCGGCCGAGTATTTGAACCAGCAGCAGAAGCAATCTGCTGGTTTTGATTTGGCTTCCACGGATTCGGTTTCGAGGTATGTTTTATATTGTAATTCGACTGGTTAGAATGCATATCAAGTGTTTGTAGAAATGCCTAAGTGAAAATGATGTCTGATTTTGAGTTTTGATGTGAATTAAGTGTTTTAATTAGGTTGTTTAGGATGCATGTTTAGTGTTTGTAGAAATGCCTAAGTGAATATGATGTGTGATTTTGAATTTTGATGTGAATTAAGTGTTTGACTATGTGTGGATTGCAGTGATGGTAGACAAAAACCGGCTATGATTTATCAGGACCAGTTGTTAAATATCCAATCTTCGAACTACAATCGTGCTTCTGATCTGAGTAATAATGTTTCTGATCAGAACGTTAGAATTCAGATGCAACAACAACAGATTCCAGATTCTGCTTACGTAATGTCGATGTCGAATCCCCAAGGTGAGAAACCAGTCCCTGCCGTCGCGACCAGGTGGCCGGAGACCACCCGTCTTGATCTCCTCTCTCTCTCCCTCGGTTCTCTCTCTCTCTCTCTCGGTCGAATCTCACTCTCTCTCTTGGTTATACAGGTTATGTGTGTGTATATTGTGAGATAAAACTAATGGGGGCTAGGGTTTTGAAGAAGATGCCCGGATAGTACCTGTGGTTTGGCCTTTTAAGGAAAGGGTATTTTTGTCATTTCACGTCATTTTAACAGAGAAAACAAACTGAAGTTAGACCCAGGGACTATCCGAGAACAAAACGTGAAAACTTGGGGACTATTCAAGTAGTTTTAGAAAGATAGGGACTATAGGTGAAAAAAGGTGAAACCACAGGGACTATCCGGGCATTTTTCTCTTTTTGAAATTAAATGAAATGTTTAAAAATATTGTTTTACATTCTACTGAGAAAGGTGAATGCTCAACGCAAAAACCTGTAAAGAAGAATGTGGAACAGAAACAAAAAGATAAAAAATCGAAAAATTTTCCTCAACTGCAAATTTAAATCGAATTCATCAGATACAAATCTGGGGACAAAAGAAAAAAAGAAGAAAATTGTCGGCGATGAATCTGGCTCAATAAAGTCAGACAAGCCACGTTCAGGCAATGATTCTGGTTCATCAATGCCAGAAGAGCCATGTGCTGAGGTAAAATTAGAGAATTTTAGTCTAACAATGGATGATGAAAATTTTCCACCATTGTTGAACAAGAATTCTAAATCACCCAAGGACAGTCAGGCTTGGGTGAAACTTTTCAAATAGAAAAACCTGACTTGCCGGAGCTTCCAGGTTGGTAAGTGTGAAGCAGGTATCGGCATCTTTCTTGAGACATTCACTTTGGTGATATTTCGACTTACAAGTGGTAAATCAGGGACATTAAGTTGTACTTGATTTTCTACTAGTGTTTGTTGTTAACAAGGGTCTTAAATGTTAAATTCTTCAAATTGGTTGAAAAAGAACAAAGTGATGAAACCCCGAGTTTGTGAAAAGACAAACAAAACTAATTTTCCGGAAAAACCATTTCGATTAAAACAAACTTAAGTGTTTTGAAATCTTAATGGGAAAAATAGTTTGTTGTCAGGGGGGGTTCTGATTGTTTATGCCAAGAGAATGGCAAATTGAAGCGATTTGATATCAGTTTGTCACTTTCCTTGTACAGTTTGTTTTCAAATTTTCCCAGAAAATCAAAATTGAAACATATTTTGATTTTAGGGGGAGAAAATTTTTTTAAAAAATTATAAAATTTGAAAATGCCAAAAACATTGAAACAATTCAAAATGAGTTTGTTGTGAAAAAGAGGAAATGATAGTAGATCAGTTGGACTATCACAGCATGCTAAAGAAATGAAATGTCAAATGTGATAAATGATCTCACTAAAGATATGATGATAGGCTCAGCTAGACTAGTAGTGTCACACCCCGACTTTCCACGTGTCACCGGTGGGCCCGGTGGGGAGTATCGTGACGTAGTTGATATCATCATAGTCAAACAACACAATATTTAAATGCACAGTGGAAGCAAAAGATATATATATTACAATCCGAATAAAAGTAATATCCAAGTATTACAACGGAAAGTAAAGGATCCACAGGCGGATCTTAAAAATATAAACATTGTTCAACAGACTTTAGACGCCTAGAACTTGCAAAATTCCTTATTAAAGTCCTGAGCAGCTTCCAGCCTATTACGTACTTGTACCTGTCACTTAGACTTTTGAAAATACGTCAGTTTTCACTGGTAAATACACTCAATCGACTCTTTTGAAAAGAGTTTAAGAAAATTGATTTAGATGCACCAGGCACAAAACATTTTGACACATTGATTAAAATGCACAAGGCAAAATTAATCTTTTATAACTTGGGAAAATCTTATTAATAAAAATCTTGATTCCGATTTACATGGTTGTCCAACATTTAGGGCCGGTGATTATACAATACAAGCCGGTCAAGATTAATCGACACACCATAAATATAATTCACAAGAAGGCATCCTTACGAGTGAGTATATCTTTTACATATGCAACAGGAGGTGTTATGTTTACACCTTGTGCTTAAGTTATGGCCATTCACTTTTTAAATGAGCCAAGGATATCCAGGACACGGTCATTAACCCCTAAAGTTATTTGTTATCAATCAATACAGATTAAAACGGGATTATGCAATTTAATCATCTCCGATTAAAAGGTTTCTACACCCGACCAAGCGGTATTTTTATAATACCGTATCCCAAGCCCGTATAAGAGAAAATAAGTTAAGAGTATTTACCTGAGCTAGCTCCTGTCTTAAATAGCAAGAATTATAATAACTCAGCCGTATTTACTTAAGTAAGCGTAGGTACAATTTACCGAAAGGCTCTAGTCTGGAATGATGGTATAAATAACCAATTAGAATGCTAACGGGTCTTTAATTAAGCCTAAGCTTAGACCGGTTAGTCTTAAGGAAATATACAGTTTAACGCATGATTAAGCGAAGACCGGAATAGAATGTGTTTTAGACCCGACAAGTTTGAAGACTTGTATAATATGGGTATTTCATACACACTCTGGATTTTGAGATAAAACCAATAAGGTTTGACCTGTTTAGGCTAATTTATGTAAACTAGTTACATAAACCGAACCAAACGCGTAATAAGCGTAACGGGTAATAATGAGAGCTATCTAAAGGTTTCCTAAGCTAATATGCTTCAAATATGTTGTGACATCAGTAAGTTGTCTTTCATTATGCCCGGAACGAGTTTAAACACAAACTATGCCCCGTAGGGGTAGTTTGGTCATTCAAAAGTTTATAAAAGAGTTTAAGTGTTTGCCTGAGTTACAGGTCTGATGTAATCAGCAAACATACTCAATTTAACAAGTTATAACAGTAGGGTAAAGTATATATGTGAAATTTATCAATTATAACCAAACTATGCACCGTAGGGCATTTTGGTAATTTCACATAAGCCGAAAAGCTCAAAACTGAAGTCTGAGTTTATCAACCTTTGCTTACTGTTAAAATATTATGATTTGCCTCAAATATCAGTAGGTATCAACCCTTGTATGTTTAAAATAGTTTTAGTACATACTATGCGTTAAAAACGCTTAATAAGGCGATTAAAAGCCATTTCCGGGTTTGATACATAAATCTGATATTTTTATTATTCCAGAAGGCTTAAAATAATTTATTTATCATATGTGATCAGTAGCAAAAGGTTTGGAGTCGTTTAGATATGTAAAACTCATTTTATAGCCCGTAAGGGCAAAACCGACAATTACTGGATTAAGCCTACGACTATTAGTTATGCTCAGCCTAAAATTTATTAAAAATATTTAAAAATCCCAAAATAATATATTACATCAGTGGGTAAAGAGTTTGATATCAAAAAGTATGTTTAAGTAGGCTATACGCTAAATACGCCGTTTAATTAACATAAAGCTTTAATTTTACGCTAACGAGCATAACTCTTAATCTACACGTCGAACTGATGTCAAATTTTGCATACAAGTTTTTATATCAGTAATTAAAGTTTCTACTCTTTTACATTTCCAAAAATCACGTTTTAAGGTGAAAAGGGCATAACGGTCAACATATGAGCAATTAACGGAATCATGCATATTAATCGGATAACTAATGATCCGTGGTGTATAATCACAGAGGGTTATACTAGCATGTAACCTGGTCCAAATAAAGCTCTAAGGCATTTCTAAAACATACTATAACGGGTCAGAACTGAAAGTCAAAGTATAAGTCAAACTATGCGACTTTCGGTTCCGAACCGGGTCTAAACAGGAAATTGTCGGGTTGAACATGTTTAGACATGTTCTTACATTCATTACCAAGTTATATTAATGATCAAACAGGTTATAAGTGTTCTACATTTCTAATCATGCATAAATTGCATTTTAAACATTCTGTTGACTTTTTATTAATAAGTTTGACCCGACATTTGACCTAGTTAGAGTGGGAATCATGGGGAACCCTTTTAAGGGTTTATTACCCACATAATTACCAACTTATAACTACTTTTGATTCGACTAATCACTGGACCATTAGTGATTAATCTTAAAGTCAACCGTTAATTACGACGGTTTGACTTTTAAGCTAATACTAAGCTAAAACTTAATTAAGAAAGGATTAGCAAACTTACTGAAGTCCTATGCACGAAATGTGATGCTTAGAGAAAGATCCTTAGCTCCAGAAATGCCCCAAATGTGCAGATGAATGGTGTGAAGGACTTGTTGCACATGAAGCTTTTATATAGTGATCAAGAACACCACAAAAGGTTGACACCCAAGTCTATGACTTACCACAACTGATCCACAAGTGTCCCTAGATGTTTAGGGATTGTTTAGGGGCCAAGGGAGATGAGGAAAATCGTTTAAAGGTCGAAATTCATGTTTAAACTGGCAACAGCCGGTTTTCTGTTGCTGGGCACTACCTTACGGACCTCAAGCTCACCAATGTTGAGGTCCGTAAGCTTGACATCAGGGCAAATTCTTTCTTTTTCAGTTTGCATCCCTGGCTCTTGGTCCTTCGAAAGGTCAATTAACTTATTTTCTTGCACTTTGAACCCTCCAAATTGACATATAAGGGCTTTAAGATATTTACCTATTTTGTTTAGTCCCCGGTTAACTTTATTGTCACCCGAAAGGTCCAAACTTTCAACGTTGACGCTTTAACCCCTTGTACACGAATTTGATCATAACTTTCTCATACGATAACGAAACTTTATGAAATTTTAATTGTGCATTC
The DNA here is from genome assembly GCA_030545235.1 of Helianthus tuberosus. NCBI lineage: Eukaryota > Viridiplantae > Streptophyta > Magnoliopsida > Asterales > Asteraceae > Helianthus > Helianthus tuberosus. The sequence continues at coordinate 10,100,382 of CM060433.1, read as the reverse complement.
TAGTGAGTATAATTAACCGTTACAAAGCTTTGGGTTTGTCAAAAGGTCACTCAGAGGTATAACTTAAACATGTTGACACATTTGACCCCTGTAGTTTGTAATCTCTCACTTTTAGCTTCGTATGATCCATGATTTATTCGTCTGATGGTATCAACGTCATGTAGGGTTATTGTAAAGTATATTTATTCACTGTTGACATTTTGAACTCGTATATTCACATACTTTCCATGTTTGTCAACTTTAGTCCCTCAAGAACATTCTTTCTCACGTTCAAGCTTATGACACGTGTCAATACATTATAGGACGTGAATTTTCAAGGTGTTACATCCTCACCCCCTTAAAAGAAATCTCGACCTCGAGATTTGTTAAAGTAAAGGAAGTATTTTCTGCCTCATATGGGGCTTAATCTTCCTCAGTACCTTTGAGCCTCTAAGGCACACCAATTGACCTTTATAACAGGTACATGTATCTTTTTGGAGCTTCTAATCCTGTCGACCCTTAATCGACACAGGTTGCTCGTCATATTATAAATCTGCACATCATATTGTGATAATGCTTCTTGACTTATTGGCGAAACACATCCTTCAATCACTGATGTGCAATGTACTGCGAGCTCCGCCAAGCTCTTTAAATAGGTTTAGCTTAAAGGCTACCTGATCTTGATACATCCGATTTCCTTCGAATGATTCTATATATTCAGAGCTTAACTAGCCTGATAATTTTAACAAATTTGGCACACCCTTCCTGGGTGATATCTGTTGTTGAGCCTTATTTCTTAACAAGAATTTAGGAAGGTTACTACTTTCCATTAATCCTTGATTCTCTGCCGAATAATGGCAACTTATAGATAATTAGGGGTTTGTATGATCTTATTCGTTGTTTCTAATGCAACTTTCAGATTCCTGATAAGTGGACTTACCAATCTATTGTCCTAACAATAGATGTTTTAACATTCCATCTTTACAAGGTCTCCAAGGGAGCGGCCTTGATGCTTACATATCAACTATTATATAAAGCTTATTTAAGGTGAGATGGTTATTCCAACCACCACTTAACTAATTTTAAGGAATAGCAATTCCTTGTCATTAGTCGAACAATTCGATGATCCTGGGTAGCTGATGGCGATTCTTAATCGTTGCCTAATTAGGGTTGTGGTAATGTATGCATAAGCAAAATGAACCGTCTTTCTTACCCAATAATATCAAACTCTCAGAATCTCGAGTTAGGCTAAATGAATTTCCTATCTTAAAATTTTTCTTAATCAGGTTTTTGGTTATTCCATAATCAGCATGGAGTTCTTACAACACTCTTACCCAAGCAGGATGTTAATCTTAATTCTACTTGCCTCTCGGGAGGTAAACAGGGTAGTCCTAGGAGAAGATAATCAAGATACAAGGAGGTTACAGAGATTTTCCCAATCTCAGACTCCAGTTCATCCATCCTTGCTCGTGCCAAATGAGTGACACTTTTATGTTACGAATCCACAGGTTCCTTTACCAGGAAACATTTATTTGGAAAAATTCTATTTTCTAGATATCTTCTTTGAATACTACTAGTCGACTTTAGTACAATATGACCATTGGGATATCTCAGGGGTTCCATGCATTAAACCTCCATACTGATCAGGCATGGAAGCAATCTATGGGACACACTAGGATACGCCAACCCTCATATGGCACTTTTATCAAACATAGTTTGGCATTCGCAGGCGATAGAAAACGATGAGGAAAATAATAAAATAAAGTAATATATATTGTCGTACTCTTTTTGGGGAAGAGTACTCCAGATTCTTATGAAAGGATTTTCTCCGAGGATGGGAGAGAGGGTCATTAAAGATTCTATTGGTAAATTATACCTTATTTTTAATATCTGAAGTTCTTATGCATGCAATCAAAAGTTTGCTAAGCTTATGGTTTACTAAAGGTCTATTAATGGCATCCAAGGTTTGGAGCGAGACCAATACCTGCTTGACAGGGGACCATAATGTCACAACTGTCTTTGTCACTAGGATGATTATAAATAGCTCAAATGCTAGCCTTACATGACTTTGGTTATATATATATATATATATATATACATATATGGCATAAAAGCCTGTCGCGAGGGACGTAGAAAGATATGGCATAAAGCCCAGTCATGAAGGACATGAGTAATCATATGGCGCGAAGGCCTTGTCGTAATGACATTTAGATACGGCACAAATGGCCTTGTCTCTAGGACGTTATAGGATATGGCACTAAGGCCTGTCACCAGGGATGTTAACATTTAGTATGTTAACTTGTCACTAACGACGAATTATAGCACAGAGGCTTGTTATGGGTGACTTGAAATATAAATTGTGGATTTGTCACAAGGACATCAATTCATAGGCTGCAATCTTATTAGATCAGGAGTTTTAAGGCTTGAACATAGTTCTTCACCTTTGGACAGGGAGTCACAGACTACAACTGTCATTGTCTTGAAAGGCGATTCTCTTGACAGAAGGTAAACCAATTAACATCACTAATGGATGTCTATCTATAATTTTCGTATCTAATGATATTAGTCATGATCACATCGATCATATTGACTATTAGGTTTGGGTATAATCCCACCATTTTGAATAGGGGATCATAAAGATCACCACTATTTTGTCTTATCGACAGTAGAATAAAGTATAGCCCGTAGGCAAATCAATATTACAAAACGATGTTTTTAAGAAAAATAATAATCATCGCACTGATGATAGTAGTCATGATAGTATTGATCATATTGACTATGGGGCTTGGGCATAGCCCACCACCTTAGACAGGGAACCATAATGGCTACATCTGTCATTGTCGTATTGACAATATAATAAAGTATAGCCCGTAGGCACTTCATCACTAAGGATGTTAATAGTTTGATCATCATATTGATGATATTAGTCATGATCGCACTGATCATATAGATTTATGAGGCTTGAGCATAGCTCACCACCTTTGACAGAGAATCATAAAGGATCACAACTGTCTTTGTCACGAATGGACAATATAATATAGCCCGTAGGCAAAACATCACTAGGATGTCATATGATATTAGTCATGATCACATTGATCATATAGACTATTAGGCTTGAGCATAGCTCACCACCTTAGACAAGGAATCATAAAGATCACAATGTTAATGTCTCAAATGGACAATACATTATAGCCCGTAGGCACTTCCCTTCTGAGGGATGGTTATAATATGATCATCTTATAGGATGATATAAGTCATGATTTCTAGATCATAAGGCAAATTAGGAATTTAAAAATTTCCAGTATAAGGATGACTGTTGTGACTTTATCGAATCACATTTGTCAGGAGTGCTAACACGTTCTTAGGTGTTAACAAGGGTCTGAATCCCTTGAGTAGGTTTCACCATCTTGGCCGCGTAGGCTAGGTTTCACCTTTAAGATTCTTTTAAAAATGCATACTGGCAGGGAAGGAAGGATGTTTATCTTATTCAGGATTTTTATCATAAATCCTAATTTATAAGTTAGTAATAGCACAAATGGCTTAGTCGCGTAGACAAGTTTAATTTATAATCCATGATTTCAGAGAATCGAGGCATTAGGGTTTTAATAATAGCACAAATGGCCTAGTCACGTAGACAAATTTAATTTATAAGCCATGATTTCAGAGGATCGAGGCGTTAAGGTTTTAATAATAGCACAAATGGCCTAGTCACGTAGACAAGTTTAATTTATAAGCCATGATTTCAGAGAATCAAGGCATTATAATTTATCCTAGTTATAAAACATTACGGATATTAAGGTGGCACAAAGGCCTAGTCACATGGACATTTATAAATTATAAGCTATGATTTCAGAGAATCAAAGCATGAAGGTATTCTGGCACAATAGGCCTAGTCACAAGGACATTTATAAATTATAAGCTAGGATTTTAGAGAATCAAAGCCTTGAGGTTTGAACCTAGTTCATTACCTTTTTCTGACAGGGAGTCATAGCTACCACTGTATTTTGGCTCATGTAGAAATGAGCAAGGCCCGTAGGCACTATATTACCACGTATGGTTAAAATATGATCATCTTAAATGATGATGTAAACCCAGGATTCAGAGATCATTAAACTGGGTTAGGAATCTTTTGAAGAATCCTTAATAACGTGTGTGATTTCCAACGAATCACATCTGCCGGGAGTGTTAACATGTTTTCAGATGTTAACTGGGATACGAATCTTTTAAACAGGTCTTACCATCTTGGCCAGGTCTTTATAATGACACTCAGGCTAGGTTTCACTCTTAAGATTCTTTTAATATTTATCGCAGAACAATTTCTAAATTGAACTGTTAATAGGGATCTGAATCTAAATTGAGGAACTGCCATCTTAGCCGGTCTTAATATGACCCGAAGCTAGGTCTTGTCCTTTTAGATTTTGCCATTTTATTATAATGGTAGATCTTGCAAAAGGAATGTTAATAAGGATCTGAATCTAAATTGAGGAACTGCCATCTTGGCCGGTCTTAATATGACCCGAGGCTAGGTCTTGTCCTTTTTAGATTTTGCCATTTTATTATAATGGTAGATCTTATAAAAAGAATGTTATTTTTCATTTATTTCATATTTCATGTTTAGAATGAAAGTTTAAACTTAATCATTCCACTATAAAAATAAAGGTATAAAGTTACCCTAAGCGGGACTTGAAAGGAATAATGTTGTCCTCGAAGGGACTGAAAAGATAAATATGTCCTTATAAGGACTATTGAGGAAATGATTTTCAGCAAGAGGAGTTTCTTCTTTATTTTATTTCTGAGTGTCCTCTCCTTGGATGCTAGTTTCATTCTAGCCGCGGTACGATGCTCAGCATTTCAAGGCTCCAGATGTGGAGGATTTCTATTACAGCTTCTTCGCTTGGCGACGTATATATAAAAATTTTGGAAGCAAAAGTTCCAGATTAGGATTGAGAATATTCCTATGTTAAGTCTAGACTCAGGAGGTCAAGGAATGTGCTACTGTGTCATTGAGATTAAACACCAAAAAGCTAATGTTTAACTCACTCAATGTTGGCTCTGATACCAACCTGTCACACCCCGACTTTCCACGTGTCACCGGTGGGCCCGGTGGGGAGTATCGTGACGTAGTTGATATCATCATAGTCAAACAACACAATATTTAAATGCACAGCGGAAGCAAAAGATATATATATTACAATCCGAATAAAAGTAATATCCAAGTATTACAACGGAAAGTAAAGGATCCACAGGCGGATCTTAAAAATATAAACATTGTTCAACAGACTTTAGACGCCTAGAACTTGCAAGATTCCTTATTAAAGTCCTGAGCAGCTTCCAGCCTATTACGTACTTGTACTTGTCACTTAGACTTTTGAAAATACGTCAGTTTTCACTGGTAAATACACTCAACCGACTCTTTTGAAAAGAGTTTAAGAAAATTGATTTAGATGCACCAGGCACAAAACATTTTGACACATTGATTAAAATGCACAAGGCAAAATTAATCTTTTATAACTTGGGAAAATCTTATTAATAAAAATCTTGTATCCGATTTACATGGTTGTCCAACATTTAGGGCCGGTGATTATACAATACAAGCCGGTCAAGATTAATCGACACACCATAAATATAATTCACAAGAAGGCATCCTTACGAGTGAGTATATCTTTTACATATGCAACAGGAGGTGTTATGTTTACACCTTGTGCTTAAGTTATGGCCATTCACTTTTTAAATGAGCCAAGGATATCCAGGACACGGTCATTAACCCCTAAAGTTATTTGTTATCAATCAATACAGATTAAAACGGGATTATGCAATTTAATCATCTCCGATTAAAAGGTTTCTACACCCGACCAAGCGGTATTTTTTATAATACCGTATCCCAAGCCCGTATAAGGGAAAATAAGTTAAGAGTATTTACCTGAGCTAGCTCCTGTCTTAAATAGCAAGAATTATAATAACTCAGCCGTATTCACTTAAGTAAGCGTAGGTACAATTTACCGAAAGGCTCTAGTCTGGAATGATGGTATAAATAACCAATTAGAATGCTAACGGGTCTTTAATTAAGCCTAAGCTTAGACCGGTTAGTCTTAAGGAAATATACGGTTTAACGCATGATTAAGCGAAGACCGGAATAGAATGTGTTTTAGACCCGACAAGTTTGAAGACTTGTATAATATGGGTATTTCATACACACTCTGGATTTTGAGATAAAACCAATAAGGTTTGACCTGTTTAGGCTAATTTATGTAAACTAGTTACATAAACCGAACCGAACGCGTAATAAGCGTAACGGGTAATAATGAGAGCTAACTACAGGTTTCCTTAGTTAATATGCTTCAAATATGTTGTGACATCAGTAAGTTGTCTTTCATTATGCCCGGAACGAGTTTAAACACAAACTATGCCCCGTAGGGGTAGTTTGGTCATTCAAAAGTTTATAAAAGAGTTTAAGTGTTTGCCTGAGTTACAGGTCTGATGTAATCAGAAAACATACTCAATTTAACAATTTATAACAGTAGGGTAAAGTATATATGTGAAATTTATCAATTATAACCAAACTATGCACCGTAGGGGCATTTTGGTAATTTCGCATAAGCCGAAAAGCTGAAAACTGAAGTCTGAGTTTATCAACCTTTGCTTACTATTAAAATATTATGATTTGCCTCAAATATCAGTAGGTATCAACCCTTGTATGTTTAAAATAGTTTTAGTACATACTATGCGTTAAAAACGCTTAATAAGGCGATTAAAAGCCATTTCCGGGTTTGATACATAAATCTGATATTTTTATTATTCTAGAAGGCTTAAAATAATTTATTTATCATATGTGATCAGTAGCAAAAGGTTTGGAGTCGTTTAGATATGTAAAACTCATTTTATAGCCCGTAAGGGCAAAACCGACAATTACTGGATTAAGCCTACGACTATTAGTTATGCTCAGCCTAAACTTTATTAAAAATCTTTAAAAATCCCAAAATAATATATTACATTAGTGGGTAAAGAGTTTGATATCAAAAAGTATGTTTAAGTAGGCTATACGCTAAATACGCCGTTTAATTAACATAAAACTTTAATTTTACGCTAACGAGCATAACTCTTAATCTACACGTCGAACTGATGTCAAATTTTGCATACAAGTTTTTATATCAGTAATTAAAGTTTCTACTCTTTTACATTTCCAAAAATCACGTTTTAAGGTGAAAAGGGCATAACGGTCAACATATGAGCAATTAACGGAATCATGCATATTAATCGGATAACTAATGATCCGTGGTGTATAATCACAGAGGGTTATACTAGCATGTAACCTGGTCCAAATAAAGCTCTAAGGCATTTCTAAAACATACTATAATGGGTCAGAACTGAAAGTCAAAGTATAAGTCAAACTATGCGACTTTCGGTTCCGAACCGGGTCTAAACAGGAAATTGTCGGGTTGAACATGTTTAGACATGTTCTTACATTCATTACCAAGTTATATTAATGATCAAACAGGTTATAAGTGTTCTACATTGCTAATCATGCATAAATTGCATTTTAAACATTCTGTTGACTTTTTATTAATAAGTTTGACCCGACATTTGACCTAGTTAGAGTGGGAATCAAGGGGAACCCTTTTAAGGTTTTATTACCCACATAATTACCAACTTATAACTACTTTTGATTCGACTAATCACTGGACCATTAGTGATTAATCTTAAAGTCAACCGTTAATTACGACGGTTTGACTTTTAAGCTAATACTAAGCTAAAACTTAATTAAGAAAGGATTAGCAAACTTACTGAAGTCCTATGCACGAAATGTGATGCTTAGAGAAAGATCCTTAGCTCCAGAAATGCCCCAAATGTGCAGATGAATGGTGTGAAGGACTTGTTGCACATGAAGCCTTTATATAGTGATCAAGAACACCACAAAAGGTTGACACCCAAGTCTATGACTTACCACAACTGATCCACAAGTGTCCCTAGATGTTTAGGGATTGTTTATGGGCCAAGGGAGATGAGGAAAATCGTTTAAAGGTCGAAATTCGCGTTTAAACTGGCAACAGCCGGTTTTCTGTTGCTGGGCACTACCTTACGGACCTCAAGCTCACCAATGTTGAGGTCCGTAAGCTTGACATCAGGGCAAATTCTTTCTTTTTCAGTTTGCATCCCTGGCTCGTGGTCCTTCGAAAGGTCAATTAACTTATTTTCTTGCACTTTGAACCCTCCAAATTGACATATAAGGGCTTTAAGATATTTACCTATTTTGTTTAGTCCCCTGTTAACTTTATTGTCACCCGAAAGGTCCAAACTTTCAACGTTGACGCTTTAACCCCTCGTACACGAATTTGATCATAACTTTCTCATACGATAACGAAACTTTATGAAATTTTAATCGTGCATTCTAGTGAGCATAATTAACCGTTACAAACTTCGGGTTTGTCAAGAGGTCACTCAGAGGTAAAACTTATACATGTTGACACATTTGACCCCTGTAGTTTGTAATCTCTCACTTTTAGCTTCTATGATCCATGATTTATTCGTCTGATGGTATCAACGTCATGTAGGGTTATTGTAAAGTATATTTATTCACTGTTGACATTTTGAACTCGTATATTCACATACATTCCATGTTTGTCAACTTTAGTCCCTCAAGAACATTCTTTCTCACGTTCAAGCTTATGACACGTGTCAATACATTATAGGACGTGAATTTTCGAGGTGTTACAAGTAGATTTGCGATAACGATACAAACATAAATGAAAAAGCCTAGTTCTAGTGGGAAACATGGTTGAAAGCATAGTACTTAGTTTTGTCCTTTGTGATTGTGTACCTACTCAGTAATAGCTGAATGTCGAAAGACATAAAACCGGTTAAGTCTGTGAACTTTCACAACTTGCTGAAAAAGTCACTGTGATTGTGCATTTTATTTTGCAAAGATTTAAACTTGTTTTAATTCTTTATTTTGTTTAAGCATTGGACATCCTCTGCGTATACGTGAGTATCGAACTGGATGTTATTGCCTAAACATTCTGCTTTATTTTCTTTGGTGTTTCGTTTAAGCTTTGGATCACCTCTGCGTATACGGGAGTATCGACCTGGTGGTTAAAGCCTAAACAATTTCAACTTGTTTTATTTTCTTATTTTGTTTAAACATTGGACTTTCTCTGCGTATACGGAAGTATCGACCTGATTGTTAATGTTTAAACATTCTGCATTATTTTCGCACATACCACAGTTGATGAAAGTTAAAGGCATTACTTGAGTCAGTGTATTGCATGATGAGGGGATATGCTGAGATCGTGGGGTCCATAAGAATTTAGTGCAAAATTATTATACCTTAACGTATCGGTAAGCATTTCGAAAGTTTTTAGATTGAGTTTAAGAGGACAACTATATCGTCAATCTATGTGAATCGTTTAGAACTTATAATGATTAAAGCTTAACGGTGCTAGTGATTTGTCTCATAAACTGATATGATCCTCTTACACAAACTCACAAAAATATTGTTTGTAGATATTTCTTTACTGCATTTCTTTAAAATCAAAAATCCAAAAATATTGTGTTTTAGTTTTAAATTTTGAAAAATACAAAAAGATTTTCGACAACTGATGTTGAAAAGCTGATTTTCAAAATTCCAAGTGCTAAACATGATGAATTACATTGGGTTGGGAGAGTTTGTTGAAAACTTTGAATGTTATATACAAATGTTTTGAAAGATTGTATATTTAGTCAATCAAGGTCATTCACTTGAACTTGATGTAACTATTTTTTTTTTTATAAATGAATGATTTCTACCAGTAAGTTTCTTAAATCTAAGTGTTATAAATTTGTGAAAGTTATGTTGAGGTAGAGGATGTACAGGTTAACCAGGTTTCAAATCCTGAGCATATGCAGAATAGAGCCAGGAATTGATCCTGAACTTGTGAACCTGTGAAAGCCAGACTACGATCCCGACAGCTGAGTCTAAGAGGGAGTCTGAAGACGAGCTCAACGCAAGAGGAAGCGTGGATTCAAAGAGCCAGATAACTATCCTGAAGGAGCTTGTATACGGAAAGCCAGGCGTCGATCCTAAAAGCACGGAAGCTTGACGAAAGGGGGAGCCTGAAGAAAGAGACTACCGAGAGGAGGAGCAACAGAAGCTAAAGACAGATCCATGGGGATTCTGTTCGTAAAAGAGAAAAGACAAGATGCTACGAGATTGACTACGGCAATATCCAAGGGGGAGTCTGTTAGTGCATTATGTGTCTATCGCCTCCGTCAATCTAGTCCGTAGCAGAAACCGAAGAAATCTAGGTTTTTATTGTAATATCTAGTTAGAACGGCAAGGTGGCAATTTTGTAAATAATGAGATTTCTCATTATATCCCTTGGCCTATAAATAGATCATTTAGGTTTAGAGTTCAAGACTTTTTGCTCATTTGGGAATTAGAAGATCTAAGCTTAGAGAGAGAAAGTCTAGAGACAGAAAGTTCTCTCACGTGATTCTCGGCTTTGTACACGTCATCTTATTTAATAGAATCACATTATTAGTATGTTCTTGTGTGTTGGGTCACGCACGTTCATGGATTCCGCACGTCGAACGTTCGTTACGCAATCGTAAGGTGTCAAAACCGATCCTACAACTATGCTATTTGTAATCGCTAATTTCGAGCGCTCGCGAACTTGGAATGATAGGTTTCTGTATTCTGACTGGCTCTCGTGATTATGTGCCTTACATGCTTATGTGCTTCTGTGCCTTACATGCTTATGTGCTTCTGTGCCTATGTGAATCTGTGATTATGTGCTTACGTGATTGTACGTGTTCCTGAACTTTAGTAGTATTAGACGTGTGAGGTGAGATTCGAATATGTCATGTTGAGTCCTGTGACGATGTCTGTTGCAGACAATGTCATCATCTGGATCTCGCACTACCCGAGACGCCCGCCGAAGGCAAGCAGACAAACGCCTTGATTCCATGATCACTAAGCAAATGGCAAAGGTTGTACCCCAAGTCGTTAGTGAACTGTATGAAAACATGAGCAAATCGTCTGAAGAATCCAGAACTGAAACTCCCAAAGCTGCTTTCAGCTTCAAACAGTTCAAGGCATGTGGACTGAAAGAGTTCACCGGCGAAGAAGGCCCTATGGCTTTGTTTCAATGGTTTGACTCAATCGAAGTCATCCTACGATAGAGCTGATGTCCTAATAATCTCCGCACACTGAACGCGACCGGCGTCTTCCAGTCCCGCGCTCTAGACTGGTGGACGGCCGAAAGGAACAAGCGCGGAAATGATGCAACCTATGGTCTGTCATGGGACGAGTTGAAGAATGTTATGCTCGAAGAGTTCTGCCCTCCCCATGAGCGCCAGAAGCTGGAGGACGAGTTCTGGCACATCCTGCAGAAAGAAGGTGACAACGCTTCCCTGACTGCTCGTTTTAAGCAGCTCAGCATCATCTGTCCCAATCAAGTGAAGACGCCCGACATAGCAATCAAAAAGTACATTCGAGCTTTACCCGACTGTGTCGCAGATTTTGTGCATGCCGCAAAGACAGTGACGATGGAAGAAACTTACTTGCTTGCCGCTGAAATCAACGACAAGCGAGTAAAAGCTGGTTTTTGGGATAAAACATCAAAGAACTTGCACCAAGTCACCGCCGCACCATCCACTGAAACCGCCGCCGCTCAATCATCGAAAGTCTCACGCCGCAAGAAGAAGAACAACAACAACAGCTCCAGCAACAAGAACTGTGATGTCACTACCACTGCTGCCCCACTTCAAGTTGTACCGGCTCAGCAGCAATCTCAACACCATCCAGCACCAGTTACTCATGCACCGCCTGCAAAGCGTGCATACACAGGCCCTCGCCCTGCTTGCCCAACATGTTCTTATCATCACCCAGTGGGTCTAGCTTGCCATTTTTGTGCTCACTACAATATGTACGGCCACTTCACTACTAACTATCGTACTGGTCCCCGCCAAGCACCAGCTCAAGCCACTGCTCATCAAGCTCTGCTCCCAGCCCCACAAGGCCAACAAGAGATTCGGGGACAGATCTCCTGGAAATACGATGAGAGGGAACGCCGTTACTAGAATATCATCTGACAAAGGATAGGGGATTTATGGAACTGTGGTTGTGTAATAGTAATAGTAAAAATCAGTCTGTAAAATAACTACAAATAAAACTTTGTAAGATAATAGTGTGTATTGATGCATACTATAAAATACAAAAATGGGAATTGAGAAATCAATAGTTTTGGCTATATGTGTATTGTGAAATTGGTATGATGATTTTGTGTGTAATCGTTATTTATTTGATACTAATAAAATTAATTATCAGATGGAAAACGCTAATAATGAACCAGTTAATGAGGTTAATCAATCTGAGCAACAACCGGGGGATCAATATATGACTAGGCAGGATATAGAAAATATCGTTGCTCAAGGGATAGCCAACGCTATTCCAACAATAGTTGCTCAAGGGATAGCCAACGCTATTCTAGCAATCGTTGCTGCTGTTAAAAATCCAATCGAACCGCAACAAATCGTTCCTAGCAAACGTATTTCTGAAGATAACTTCAGTAATAGCGTAAACGGAGGCAATAATCATACTAATCATGAGAATGAACCACGGCAAGCTCCTCCCCCTAAGAAAATGAAAGCTGCAACGCCTGGTTGCACTTACAAAGAATTTCTTGCTTGTAAACCCACTGAGTTTGCAGGCAATGAAGGAGCGACTGCGGCACTGCGTTGGTTAGAGAAAACCGAGGCAGTAATTGCCATAAGTAAATGTGCTCAGGATGATCAGGTCATGTACGCGTCAAACCTTTTCAAAGAAGGGGCGCTAGAATGGTGGAATACGGTGTTACAAGCAAAAGGAAGAAGGATGGCGTATGCTATGAACTGGGAAGAATTTAAGAGCTTTGTAGAAAGAAAATTCTGTCCCGAGTATGAAAAAAGAACAAATGACAAATAAGTTTCTAACCCACCGGATGGTGGATGTAAATTGTCGAGGGTATACTTCGACATTCTTCGAGTATGCTCGAGTAGTACCAACCCTGGCTTCGCCAGAGCGGGTACTTATTTCTCGTTATATTTGGGGATTGATTGCCGAAATCCGTAATATCGTCAAGGCTGCGAAACCTCGCACGATTGATGATGCGGTGGATTTAGCCAATACTCTGACTGACGAACTAGTACGGACAAGAGAAGAAAATAGAAGGAAGGAAGTAGCCCAAAAGATTACCCAAGGATTCCGTCCGGGTAACCATAACAATTTCAAGAAAGGAGGGAATGGGCAATCTTCCACTAGCCCATTTTGCAATTCTTGCAAAAGGAATCATTTTGGAAGATGCAAAGGATATTGCAATTTTTGCAAAATTCCGGGGTATCAAGAAGAAGACTGCAGGAGGAAGAAATTTTCAGTATGCTACAACTGTGGAGAAGCTGGACATCTTAGGCCAAATTGTCAAAAACTGAACAAACCATCTGACAATAAAGCCAAACCTGCAGAAGGAGCAAAAAGGAATGTAAGAGCCTTTCAACTGACTGCTCAGGAAGCAGAGCTCATTCCAGATGTGATAGCTGGTACGTTCTTAGTTCACAACGTTTTATTTGACTCTGGTGCAAACCAAAGTTTTATAAATATTTCATTCTGCCAAACTCTTAACTTACCTTTAACCAGCATTAGGCAAATTTCTACAGTAGAAACGGCAGATGGGAATTCAGTTAAAATAAATAAGGTTATGCAAAACGTAGAAATAGGACTTTTAAGTCATAAATTTTCTGCAACCCCATTATCTATAAAATTAGTTGAATTTGATGTTGTGTTAGGAATGGATTGGTTAGTAAACAACCATGCTCGAATTATCTGTGATAAGAATTCCATAGAAATTTGTGCACCCACTGGAGAAGTAATAATGATTATAGGAGATAAGCCATGTAAACCCATAAAGTTCATATCAGTAATGAAAGTTGCTAATTATGAACGAAAGCAAGGAATAGTATATATGATTTCAGTAATCATTAATACTAAAGAGAAAGAACTTAAAGAAATTTCTGTAGTTTCAGAATACCCAGATGTATTCCCAGAAGAGTTACCAGGGTTACCACCAGATAGGGAGGTAGAATTTAGGATTCATCTAATTCCAGGAACTATAAGCCAAGGCACCTTATCGGTTAGCACCCACAGAAATATTAAAACTGAAAAAGCAATTAGATGAATTATTAAGTAAAGGTTTCATACAACCTAGTTTATCCCCGTGGGAGGGCACCAGCGTTGTTTGTTAAGAAAAAGGATGGTTCGATGAAAATGTGTATTGATTATAGAGAATTGAATAAGGTTACAATTAAAAATCGATACCCATTACCTAGGATTGATGATCTTTTCGATCAACTTCAAGGGCTAGATATTTTTCTAAAGATAGATTTACGCTCCGGATATCATCAATTGAAGGTACAAAAAGAAGACATACCTAAGACTACTTTCAGAACTAGGTATGGTCATTACGAGTTTACAGTCATGCCCTTTGGATTAACGAATGCACCTGCAGCATTCATGGACATGATGAATAGGATCTGTAAAGCGTATTTGGATAAATTTATAATTGTTTTCATCGACGATATACTTATTTATTCCAAAAGTCAGGACGGACATTGTCAACACCTGCATGCACTCTTAACTTTGTTAAGAAAAGAAAAGCTTTACGCCAAATTTTCGAAATGTGAATTTTAGCTAAAGGAAGTGCAATTCTTAGGACACATGGTGAATCACGAGGGGATTCATGTAGATCTTGCTAAGATAGAGGCAATTACCAATTGGAAGGTTCCGCAATCAGCAATGGAAAATTTGGAGTTTTGTAGGTTTAGCTGGATACTATAGACGGTTTATTAAGGATTTTTCCAAGATAGCTATACCATTAACTAAGCTAACCTATAAAACAGTTAAGTTTGAATGGGGACCTAAACAAGATGAAGCCTTTAAGATTTTAAAGTATAAATTAACAAATGCCCCAATCCTAGCCTTACCAGAAGAAACAGAAGATTTTAAAGTATATTGTGATGTTTCAAAGCTAGGATTTGGATGTGTGTTAATGAAACGCAAAAAGGTAATTGCGTATGCATCAAGGCAATTGAAAAAGCACGAAGAAAACTATACCACTCATGACTTAGAATTAGGAGCCATGATTTTGCCCTTAAGATTTAGAGACATTATCTGTATGGAAGTAAGTTTACTGTCTATACAGATCATAAGAATTTAAGATATATATTTGGGCAAAAAGAATTAAACATGAGGCAAAGGAGATGGATGAAAATCCTAAGTAACTACGACTGTGATATTCAGTATCATGAAGGAAAGGCTGAAGACGGCTAGAGATCGCCAGAAGAGTTATACAGATAATAGACGAAAGTCGTTGGAGTTTCAAGTTGGAGACAGAGTACTGTTGAAAGTTTCTCCTTGGAAAGGAGTTGTTAGAATCGGTAAGAAAGGAAAGCTAAGTCCAAGATACGTAGGACCATTTCAACGTATAGGACCAATTGCTTATCGTTTACAATTACCAGAGGAACTGGCAGGAGTACATGACGTATTTCATGTATCCAATCTCAAGAAATGTCTATCAGACGAATCTTTGGTAGTACCTCTCCAAGATATAGAGGTAAACGAAAAGTTAAAATTTGTTGAGAAACCTCTTCAGATAGAAGATAGAAAGATAAAATTTCTCAAAACATAAACGATTAGTGTTAGTTCAAGTCAAGTGGGATTCAAAACGAGGACCCGAATACACTTGGGAACTGGAATCAGAAATAAAGCGAAAGTATCCTCAATTATTCCAGTAAATCTCGAGGACGAGATTTTTATTAAGGTGGGGAGAATGTAACAACTCTCATCAAAAGTCATATTTATTATTTTAATTGTCCAATAGGAAACCCTAATTGAGACACCCAAGTGATTCCGCACAAACCCTAAAATTTTCAGAACAAACGGAATCAGGATCAGGGCCCCTAAAACTCAGGGGGGGTAAACCCTAGTTACGATTATCTTCAAATCTCGTTGTCAAAATTGAAATTTACGAAGTTGTCAACTCGGCAAGGCTAGTCCCAGACGTGGCAACCCTATAATGATTTCGTGTCCCTTACGGACCGTAAGGGTTGAGTCTTACAGTCCGTAAGCCTGACAAAATTTTGGCTATAAATAGCAGACATTGGCACTTGATATTCTGCGTACGTTCGACGAAGAAATTCGTTTTAGGCACTGAGTTACGTTCTGTTTACCACAATTAACACACACGGATCACTAATCAACGCCGCAATCAGGGTAATAACTCGATCGCTGATACGATTCAATGTCCGATTGATTAAAATATCCAATGGATGTTTAAGTGCTACCCACATTAGGGTTATGCTTTGTCATTCGTCGTTAATTCGATGGATGTTTAAGTATCGCACTTTGTCATTCGTTGTGAGAGTTTGATCTCGTGAGTTATCGTAAATGCTGTATTAAGTTACTGACCGAATTGTGTGCCTGTTATTAATTTAGGTTTAAAGGCTAATCAGTAGGCTAGGCTCTGCTCAAATTAAATCTGCAAGGTGAGTCATTCTCTTTTTATCAACTATTTTACAATACCTCAAATTATTTTCAAAGGTTATAATTACAGGGACTAAGTCATGGATATCTTGAATCACTGGCTAGTGGGGTATTGTGCACATTACTAATTTTCTCCCAGTTAGGTTCATTGACCTACTAGGGATAATCATCACTATTTAGGTTCATTTATCTAATAGTGGTATGACCATCGTCACCATTGTGACATGTCACCATTGTGACACAGCGCCAGATAAAAATAAGATAGAAGCCATTGTAATCGCTCTTATGCTGTAATTAATAACTATGCATCATTTTATGTAAATGGAATGATTCACTCAGTATTTCCCGCTGACAAAACCTTTTTCAAACATGTTTCAGGTGATCTGTTATGATCCAGGAAAAGTGCCGTGAAGCACTACAAGCTTAAGGAAGTGGCTCATGATAAAATAAAGAAACATGTTTTGTAAAATAAAAGATTTCTTCATGAAATCAAATAATTGTAAATTACCGGGGTTTTATCCCGAGTTGTGAAATAAAATAATCGGGAAATATTTCAGTTTTAAAAAGATCCTGATAATTAACTTCCGTTGTTAAACTCAATTAATTAAATACCACGGGATTTCTGTCCCACGGCTCCTGAAACGGGTCAAACCGGGTCGGGGGCCGTGACAGAAACACCCCGTGTTTTCGAAGGTCAAAGTCAAAGTCAAGATTGAAGTCAAAGGAAGAAAAGTTTGCTAATTGCGATCTGTCTCTCCTTACTCTATTCCTATTTTAACTTCTTTAACTTGGTCCAGTCCATTTATTATCGCGTTGATTGTATTATTTGGAGTATCTATTAAATATCGTATAGTAATCGCTATTTATCACATGTTTAATCGCTTTATCGTTATCGCAATCGCACTCGCAACTCGAATTACGCATTTTGGTTATTGTTATACGTGTATGTGTGCCTTATGTGTTACTTGTGCATGTTTATTTATGTTGTGTTGTGGTGATCAATCGAAACGCAACCGAACTCAATCGCAATCGAACCGCAAACGCTAAACGAATATGAAGTAGGGATGATTGTATGTTGATATAGTAGTTGGGATTAAAAGTAATTTGACTAGGAAATTCTATAGCATCAAAACGCTCGCAATCGCAATTGAAACGGCCAAACTCGTCGCACCGAACACTCGAAACAAGCGACCGATCGATCAGGTGACCAGCTGATCGACCAGCCGTTCGATCGAGCTGTCGCTTGATCGGCCAGGTTGTTCGACCGGGCTGCCACCCGATCGACCAGTTCCCTTCCACTTTGGGTAACCCTATAAATACCCATGTCACCATCATACTTTCCACTTTTGGCAACTCTCTGTCGGACCAGCGCTCCAATCTCCTTTTCCCTTCGATTTCTCGCAATCCCGGTAAGATCTTGTCCTAAATCTTGTACTTCTTTAATCTACACGCACTCCTACTCCTTTCTATCTTTTGAATCATAACTTTCAACCGTGAAATCATCAAGATTCAAGGTGTTCTGGGATGACGTCATCATGTGTTCTTGAGAACTTCATGTTTTGGCCTCAATCCACCGAGAACAACTTAGATCTAACCGATTTCCACATAAACAAACAAAGATCTTTCGTAGATCTAAACATATTCACTATAAAAAGGATTGAAAGAAGAATTTCCAACTTTCTTTCAACTCTTTTACACTCAATGCATACAAAACCGATAGAATCGAAGCTTGTGCCGACTTACTACTCATTCTTGTGGTTGTGTTGGTTCAAGATCTGGATTATATCCATGAGACCACCGATATCGGGTTAAACATGGAACGCCGTCTCGAACAGTTAACTGGCCGGATTTGGGTGATTCATGTCCGATCAGGAGTACCAAGTATTGACGAGGTTTCTATTGCTTAATACGGTATCACAACGTCTTGATAAAACGACAAACAATCAAAACAACCAAGTGTAAGACGAACAGGTCGACCGGGACGGAATGTCGTCCGATCGGACTGCTGTTCGATCGAACAGCCATCCGAATGACCGGCCAACCCGAACGACTTGCACCTTGGTTCCACCTTAGTTTTCAAATCAACTCTCAAGAGTTTTGGAACACCGAACGGATTGCCGTCTGATCGAGTTACCACTAGATCGACCATCCATCCGATTATGTGATGTTTCGAAACTTCAACACTTAAACAATTTTCAACATGTTCAATGCACAAGGGATGCCACCCGATCAAACAACCATCTGATCGAGTGACAACCTGCAGTGAACTTGTCCTCGTGGAAGTGCCCAACCTATCGGACTGTCGCCCGATCGAACGGTCGTTCGATCGATCGACTTGAAGGATAGAGGTACTTCTATGTTTTCAAAATACTACAACGAAAACTTCAAAAGTCAAACCATCATACACAAACACATCCTTCCCAAAGGAAGTAACAATCCACTCGAACGGTCATCTGACCGGACGACCGTCCGAACGGACTGTCACTCGAACGACCGGCTATCCAATCAGCCTACCATCCGATCGAACTGTTGTCCTACCCACCTGCACTCTGTGTCGTTTTACGCGTTGCTTATAGTTATGCTATAAATCTGTTCATGCTAACCATACTCTCTAGTGATCCCTTCAATCCACCAATCGCTGTGAGTATACTCGATTCCTTTTTGCTTTACGCACTTTTGGGTGTTACATACGTTACATATACTAAATCACATCGAACACACTACGCTACAATTTAACGCTAACCGTTACCGCATGTTATACGTGACTTAATGAATGCTTGTTTGTTATGTTTACACATGGAATGTTGTCTACCTGCCTTAGCAACGGTAGTACTATTAGTTTGGACTCAGCACCTGTTCACTCGGGGGTTGTTAAGGACAATTACCTACATGGCTCACAGTGGTGAGTGTGTATCGCGAACTGCCTTGGGCAATCAACCCGCAGTAATTGGTATCGATAGGTTCATGTCGATAACTAACATGCCTTATTTTACACTGTGTACGTGCTGGTTATGCGTAACGATTTCGAACTCTATATACTATTATCAAACTTGTATACTCACCTTTACACTATTTGTATTGACTTTTATTTTAACGTATGTGACAGGTGCTTAAGTTGCTAGGATGCTTTATTTTGCGGTGATGAAATTGAGGCTAGGGAAGGTGTAGAAACTAATAAACAATTGTTTGTAATAAAAATCTGAGTTGTCGGAACAGAACAATTTGACTAGATCTTTTCTATAATAATTGTATTATCATTTATGACATGGTATGGGACATGTTGCTTTAAATATTTGGTAAATATAGTTGTTATGGAAACTTCTGGACAATCTGTTTCGCTCAGTGCCATGCCCCGATGTTTCCGCCATCGGTTAGGGTGTGACAAAAATACATTATTATATAAAACGCCAAAAACTACAAACACCAAAACGATAGAAGTATGAAAACTGGGAGAACAGATGCTGGCAAAACACCTTGTAAGGGGTATTAAACGCCAAAAATTTCACTAGACGCCAAAAAAATTGGACTTATTGTAATCTTATGCAAATAATAGTGACTCGTAGTGAATTATTATACAAAACGCCATAAACGCCAAAAAATTTAACCAGAAAACGCTGTAACGCCAAAAAATTACATATGTGACACAAAAAATTAATTCAACGCCAAAAAGTTTAAAAAATACAATTAACGCCAAAAAAAACTTAGACGCCATAAAATATTATACCGCGTTGGGAAATAAAAACAAGAATGAAAAGATAAAAAAATCCCTCCGCCCTTCTCTATGCCGCGGGACACGTGTTGGGCCAGGATGCGTTCTCACCGTTCTCACACTTTTGAGCGTTTTCTCCTGATCCCGTTTCTATATATATATATATATATAGGGTAGTGATAGTGTACATTAATTTAGAAGTGTAAGAAGTGTATTATACACTATATATAACATTATATAACACCATACAAACATCGTATAACACTATGTAACACCATATAACACTATGTAACACTATATAACAATATATAACACTATACATCTATCATAGACATGCTATCAGACAAAATATAGTGTTATATTTGTTACATAGTGTTATATGGTGTTACATAGTGTTATACGGTGTTTATATGATATTATATAGTGTTATAATACACTTCTCGCACTTCTGGATTAATGTACAGGATCCTCTACCTATATATATATATATATATATATAGTGGAGAGTTCAAGTGAGAAGAAATTTACAAATTAAGAACAAAAAGAATAAAGGATATAAAGGTAATTTGAACAAATAATTTAATGAGTCTATTATTTATTTTTGTTATTCAAATGAATGAACTCTAATCATTTAATGATTCTATCTTATAAAATAGTTGTGCACCTTACACAATAAAAACAATCATGCACATGATCTTACATATTCAACGTTTCCTACACTATTAAAACAATGTTTTGGTGTATGGTACAGAATGTGTAGGACTCCAAAACTTTTAAATAATTTTGCGACTCAAAATAAAATATGTGTAAGACACAACACTTTAAAATAATTTTGACACTTCTAATAAAATTATTGTAGGATCCAACACATTAATGGTGGTGGAGGAGAATATTATGGTGGCATTAATGAGACTTGAGTAACTCTTTAAAATATTTATTAGTATTCTACATCAAATTGTCTATATTACCAGTATTAATTAAAAGTGGACAAAAATGATATCTTAATTCCCAACCATTGATCAAAAAAAATAGAGGGTCTAGATTAATTTATTTTTCTTCTTTTAAGAAGATTCTTCTCAAATGAACCACTCCCTATATATATATATATATATATATATATATATATATGTATGTATGTATATATATATATGTATGTATATATATATATATATATATATATGTATGTATATATATATATATATATATATATATATATGGTAGAATTCAAGAGTGAATCATATTGTTTTTGTGAACAAAATGAACAAATCTTGTCCATTGATTTAGGAGATCTTGAGATTTATAATAATGACAATTTTCTAATTATTTATATGTAGAAAATAAATGAAAAGGTATAAGGGTAAATTGTTAACTAATTATCTTTCCAATTAAATATTTAGTTACATTTTCTCTCTTCATTTCTCTCACCAATTAACTAATATTAATTTAAAAATATACACAATTACTATTCAGCCAAGCTGTTTTATACACATACGTATATCCGTTTTATACACATGCGTACATATGTAATTTGAATAATACATATGTGTACTCTGTGTATTCAACACAAGTATATATGTGTATAAACCATTTATTAGTTCTGTTTGTGTATTTTTATACATAGTTTCTATCCAACCACCACAACATGCACCGATGTATACCATTAGATAGGAACACCTTCAGTGATTAACAGAACAAAAGTCTGATAAATAAAATAAAAAACATATACAAAACAAATATGTACAAAGTGCGATAATATGAAAAAATAAAACTTGGCCAAGAAACCTTTGAAAATGGTGTTTAGGGTGGATTGGATATTGTTTGCAAAATTTGTTTGCACCCATGATGAAAAATTCATTGATGTTGTTGATGATGATGATGATGATGATGATGATGATGATGATGATGATCTGATGATGCCATAAACAACCAACAATTCAAAGCTCTCAGCCGTAAACCAAAATCCTAGTAAATTTCTTTTCAATTGTACAACCAAATCGAAGAATGGAGAAAAGAAACTTGCGATTTTTTATTTTTGCTTAATTTTTGCATTCGAATCTTGGTTCATTTGAGGGAAATATAGAAATCACAAGAATATAGGAATTAGTTAGCATATTTGGTAACGATTGTGATAAATCTCATTAAAAATTGATTTACAATTTAAAAAATTAAAATTAAGTTTATGTGGTTAATGACAATCATATCCTTATATTCTTAAATTAAATCAAAGGATAGGATAAGTTCACTAAGTTCACAAATGAGGGGGTGTTCACAAATATATATATATGTGTGTGTGTGTGTGTGTGTGTGTGTGTGTGTGTGTGTGGTAGGGTTCTAGAGTGAACAATGGTTCATTTGTGAACAAAATGAACAAATCTTGACCTTTGATTTAGTAGATGATGAGATCTAAGATTAATGGCATTTTTGTAATTATTATGTTATGTTTCAGTAATAAATAATTCTCACAAGGGTATTATTGTAACTTTCCATTAAATGTAACATTGGAAACCTGGAAAATGAGGAGTAATCATCGCATCTTTTAGTTTTATAGGAGATCATATCAATCTCCTTATTAAAACAAGAAATCAGAAGGTGTCATCGGAATCCCACCGGGGAATGATTACCCCACCGTCGATACACAAGGTGTCATCGAAATCCAAGCAAAGGTACGACGTGTACACATCTGCGAGTGCAGTCATCGAAATCCAATAAAAAAACATGCTACCACCGTCGATACACAAGGTGTCATCGGAATACACATCTGCGAGTTCAGTCATCGGAATCCAAGCAAAGGTACGACGTTTTAGTTTGTACCTTCGTATCCTATTGTGTGTAATTTCTATTTCCTTTGATGCTATGTAATCGGAAGATGGGGTTTCGTTCACTTAGTGTTTAAATGTACATATAATTGTGGTCTGATGTTGGTTTTGAGCAAGAAAATTATTTGTATAGCAATGCGCTGTTATAGGCTAGGGTTAATTGAATTAAATTCTTGATTTTACTCCGTTTTTTTGTTGATTTTACTCTGTTTTTTTTTTCATCATCATCATCCTAACAATATGTGGCTTTTTTTCTGATGAGTTGTTATTACAGAGATGTAGGAATGCGTTGATGTACACTTGTGTATTATACTGATTTATATTGAATTTGGGAAAAAAAATTATGAAGACTGTACACTAGGTTGTACACATATGACAGGGTATTTTTTTATTAATAAACTGGGTTATGAATATTTATTAACACACCGTGTACACATGTGTATACGGAGATGTACACATATGTATATTTTTATGAAGGGTTATTAATAAACTGGGTTGTACACATATGTAAAGGGATTTTTTTTATTAGTCTGCAATCTGGGTTGTACACTACGTACAAATGTGTATAAGAAGTCGATACACAGGTGTGCAAAAGGTTGTTTATTTGTCTGCAACCTGGAATATACATCGGTGATATTAAGACTGTTAGGTCATTTAAGTTTACGGATAATGTGCAGGCAAATGGTGTTCCTAACATAGTCCGGAATAGGTTTAATGTACTTTCAAATTAAAGATTTTTAACCTAATGTGTGGATGGGAGATGAGATTATCAACTGCTTTGCTTCGATGCTTAATTATGAAGAGGCTAATAGAACAAACAGAACAACTCCGTGACTTTTCTGCCACACAATTTGGTTTGTAAGTATTTTATTTAGTTTATTTATAAAATTTATTAATATATGTGTTTGACCCGGTTAAGGAAAAAGTAAGTTGTTTTGGATGTCTATGATGAAATAACTCATATATTGTTTGCTCAGAGCATCGTTATGTTAACATAACAGTAAAGTAATTGTTACCTGTAATGATTTGTTGAACACTAGGATGTAGTTTTAGAAAACCAATGTAACTTTTGTGTAATATAATACTATACATAAGGTGTAAAGGATAGTGTACTCTTATGTAATGCATTGTTGTTCACATGTGTACAGATTGTTGTACACAGGTGAACATACAAGTATACACCAAAGTATAAACTGTATCTATAAGTATTATTGTGACAGTACAAGTGTAGGACGAACGGAACAACCAGGACGGAATGATGTCCGACCGGATTGCTGTCCGATCGGATAGGTCATCCGAACGGATTGCCATCCGAACGGATCACACTTAGGTCCCACCTTTAAACAACCTTAGCTGAAGTTTGAGTATCGAACGAATTGCAATCCGATCGGACGACCATCTGACTAGATTACTCTTCGGATCATGAGATACAAAGACTTTAAAGACTTAAACAATTTCCAACATGTTC
Source organism: Helianthus tuberosus (assembly GCA_030545235.1). Lineage (NCBI taxonomy): Eukaryota > Viridiplantae > Streptophyta > Magnoliopsida > Asterales > Asteraceae > Helianthus > Helianthus tuberosus. The sequence goes on along the minus strand of CM060433.1, from coordinate 10,075,864 downwards.
ATTAACAGGGTTGCCACCCGATCGGATGGACATCCGATCGAGTGACACTTTTGCTGAGAACTTGCCTTCACTAAGTAATCTCACCACTAAGTTGTCCGACCGGACCACTATCCAACCGGATGACCATCCGAACGGATTATCATCCGCACGGCTAACCATCCGATCGACCGACTTGATGGATAGAGATACTTCAATGCTTTCAAATGCTACAACGAAAACTTAAAAAGTCAAGCCATCATACACAAACACATTCTTCTCATAGGAAGAAACAATCCACTCGAATCGTCATCCGACTGGACAAGCTGTCCGACCGGATGACCATCCGAACGGATTGCTATCCGCACGGATTGCTGTCTGATCGGATTACCATCCGATCAAACCACTATCCGACCCTCTCACACTTTGTACCATTTTACGCGTCACTTATCGTTATGCTATCGAATCTATTCAGGCTAACCTTACTCGCTAAGCGCTCCCTTCAATCCATTAACCGCTGTGAGTATACTTGATCCCTTTTTGCTTTACACACTTTTGGGTGTTACATACGTTACGAATATTCAAACTACAACAATCACACTACTCAATACGATTTGAACGCTAACCGTTAATGCATGTTATACGTGGCTTATGAATGCTTGTTTGTTATGTTTACACATGGAATGCTGTCTACCTGCCTTAGCAATGATAGTACTATAGTTTGGACTCAGTACCCGTTCACACGGGGGTTGTTAAGGACAATTACTTGCATGGATTACGGTGGTAATCATGTATTGGGAACTGCCTCGGGCAGTCAACCCGCAGTCATTGGTATCGATGGAACTATGTCGATAACTAATGTGCTTCATTTCACTATGTGTACGTGCTGGTTATGCGTAAACGAATTCGAACTCTATATGCTATTATCAAACTTGTATGCTCACCTTTACATTTTATGTATTGACCTTATTTTAACGTATGTGACAGGTGCTTAGGAAGTTTACATGCCTAGCATGCTGTGAACTTGAGGCTAGGAAATGTCTAGGATGCTCTCTATGCTGTGATGAAATCGAAGCTAGGAAAAGAGGTCCCAGAAACCAATAAACAAATTATCTATGTATAAATCTGAGTTGTCGGAACAGAACTACTTGACTAGATTTTTTTCTGTAATAATCTGCTTACTGTTTGAGACATGGTATGGGACATGTTATTTAAATTAAATAGTAATGATAAATAGTGGATAGACTGACTAAGTCAGCACATTTCCTACCCATTAAGGAGACTTATTGCTCCGACATGTTAGCCCAACTGTACGTAGATAAGATTGTAGCTCTACATGGCGTACCTGTGTCTATTATCTCTGACCGGGATACTAGATACACGTCACATTTTTGGAAAAGTATCCAACAATCTTTGGGCACGCGCTTAAATTTTAGTACGGCTTACCATCCTCAGACGGACGGCCAGAGTGAGCGTACAATCCAAACTTTGGAAGACATGCTTCGAGCATTTGTGATTGACTTAGGTGGTAGTTGGGATAACCACCTGCCATTAATCGAGTTCTCGTATAACAATAGCTATCATATCAGCATTAAGGCTGCGCCTTTTGAGGCATTGTATGGTAGGAAATGCAGAACGCCCGTTTGTTGGGCGGAAGTTGGTGATGTCCAATTATCAGGACCGGAAATAGACTTTGAAACGACGGACAAGATTGTCCAGATTCGTGACCGCCTGAAAGCTGCCAGGGATAGGCAGAAAAGCTACGCAGATCTAAAGCGTAAACCTCTGAAATTCGAGGTAGGTGATAAAGTGTTGCTCAAAGTATCACCCTGGAAGGGAGTGATGCGATTTGGCAAGAAAGGTAAGTTAAGCCCGAGATACATAGGACCATTCGAGGTCATCGAATGTGTCGGTTCAGTTTCTTATAAGTTAAAATTACCGGAAGAACTCAGTGGTATTCACAATGTATTCCACAGCTGCAATCTGAGGAAGTGTTTCACTGACGAATCACTAGTCATACCACATACAGATGTGCACATAGAAGAGAGATTGAAGTTTGTTGAAAAACCTGTGTCGATCGAGGATCGACAGGTTAAGAAGCTTCGAAGGAAGCATGTACCGATTGTAAAGGTTAAATGGGATGCCCGTAGAGGTCCCGAGTACACGTGGGAGGTTGAGTCCACAATGAAAGAAAAGTACCCACATTTGTTTCAGTAAATCTCGAGGTCGAGATTTCTTTTAAGGGGGTGAGAATGTAACACCTTGAAAATTCACGTCCTATAATGTATTGACACGTGTCCTAAGCTTGAACGTGTGAAAGAATACTCTAGAGGGACTAAAGTTGACAAACATGGAAAGTATGTGAAAATAAGGGTTCAAAATGTCAACAAGGGATAAATATACTTTACAGTAACCCTACATAATGTTCATACCTTCAAATGAATAAATCATGGATCATACGAAGCTAAATATGAAAGAAAGTGAGAGATTTCAAACTGCAGGGGTTAAATGTGTCAACATGTTTAAAGTATACCTCTGGGTGACCTTTTAGGAAACCCAAAGCTTTGTAACGGTAAATTATGCTCACTAGATTTCATGATAAAAATTTCATAAAGTTTCGTTATCGTATGAGAAAGTTATGATCAAATTCGTATACGAAAGGTTAAAAGCGTCAACGATGAAGTTTACGACTTTTCGATTGATAACAAAGTTAACCAAGGACTTAAAAAAGTGGGTGTAAGTCTTGAAGCCCTTATATGTCAATTTGGAGGGCTCATAATGCAAGAAATAGTGTCGAAACAAACTTTTTATGGGCCAAGGACCAAAGCATAAAAATCTAAAAATTTGATTTGGATTAGAGAGGGCGTCGCGCGACGCGAGGGACCCTAGGGGGGCCTACGCGTGACGCTAGGGGCCCTCTGATGCCGAAAACATTGGCTAATGTCTGCTAGGTGCATTGTAACCGACTTAAACATATATTTTCCACTCCATGGGTGACCCCTACATGCTTTTAGACCTTAGGGGCACTTGTAATTGATCTGGGAACAATGCTAGACTTGGTTGTCATGATCACAAGCCCTCAAATTCACTATAAAAAGGCCCTCATGTTGCAACATTTTGATCACACCTTCCATCTACATTCTTGAAGACTTCTGGAGCTCCAAAGCAGACCCAAGTCATCCCTAGTCGTGCATAGGACTTTGGTAAGTACCCTTGACCTTCCTTAATTGAGTCTTCACTTAGTTTTAGCTTAAAAGTCAAACCGTCGTAATTAACGTTTGACTTAGCGATTAATCATTAATGGTCCAGTGATTAGTCGAATTGAAGGTAGTTATAAGTTGGTAATTATGTGGGCAATAAACCCTTAAAAGGGCACCCTCTGATTCCCGCTCTAACTAGATCAAATGTCGGGTCAAAGTTGTTTATAAAAAGTCAACAGAAACTTAATTTGCAAATTAACATGTAATTAGCAATGTAGAAGGCATGTAACCTATTTTATCACTCATATAACTTGGTAATAAGTATAAGAACTGGTCTAAGCTTGTTTAATCCGACAATTTTCTGTTTAGACCCGGTTCGGAACCGAAAGTCGCAAAACTTTGACTTTTGCTTTGACTTCAGTTCTGACCCGTTTTAGTATGATTTAGAAATGCCTTAGGGCTTCCTTAGGACCAGGTTACATGTTGGTATAACCCTCTGTGATTGGTTCGTTGATTGCCCCATTCGTTTGCACGTTTCCGTTAATTGCCTAATGTTGACCAATATGCCCTTTTGACCATTAAACGAGAATTTTGGAAATGTGAAAGGACAATAACCTTTATCACTAATTTATAAACATGTCCCTAAATTTTCACATCAGTTGGCGGTCTAGATTAGGAGTTATGCTCATTAGCGTAATTCGAACGCCTTTTAGTAATTAAACGGCGTCATTAGCATAAAGCCTATCTAAACCCAATTTTTGACACCAAACCTTTTACCCACTAATATAATATAATATTTTGGGATTTTTGAAGATTTTTAATTATTTTTAACCTGCTCATAACCTAAGGTTATGACCTTGATTCGGTAAATACCGATTATACCCTTTTTGGTTATAAAATGAGTTCTACATAGTATTTTGACACCAATCCAATTGCTACTGATTTTATATAATAAATAAAGTATTTTGAACTTTATAACAGGATCAGAAAACTCAGATTTCCTGTATGACCCGGAAATCGCTTAAAATGGCTTTTAAGCGTATTAAACACATAGTTTAGGTTTAAAACCATTTTTGGCATATAAGACTTATCACAACTGATATGACCTATTAAATTAAGTATTTTACTGATGTATTCGGACCCAAATCTCAGAATTTCATTTAAACTCTTTTATAACCTTTAAAATGACTAAAATACCCCTACGGGGCTTAAATTGAGATAAAACTCGTTTTGGGCATCATGGAAGGTATCCTACTGATATCACAACATATTTAAGGCATATTAACTTAGGAAACCTGTATATGACTCTCACGGTTACCCGTTATGCATTATTCGCGTTCGGTACGGTTTATGTAACTAGTTTGCATAAATTAGCCGAAACGGGTCAAACCTTATCATTTCTATCTCAAAATCCAGAATGTGTTTAGTTTACCCATATTATACAAGTCTTCAAACTTGTCGGGTCTAAAACACATTCTATTTCGGTCTTCGCTTAATCGTGCGTTTGAACCGTATCTTTCTTTAAAACTAGCCGGTCTAAGTTTAGGCTTAATTAAAGACCCGTTAGGATTCTAATAGGTTATTATAAACCTTCGTTCTAGAATAGGAGCCCAGTAAAAGCTATATGTACTTGCTGATTTGATACGACTGGGATTGAATATTATATTTAGCTCAGGTAAATACTTTTAACTTATTTTCCCTTATACGGGCTTGGGGTACGGTATATAAAATACCGCTTGGTCGGGCATTCGACCTTAATCGTTTGGTGGTTAAGTATTATCGTGTTGACCCGTTTAAAAATATGTTTTGTTGCTTAAACGCCTTTGGGGGGGTTAATGACCATGTCCCGGATATCATTGGCATCATTTTACGAAATGGCCACGACCTAAGCGCGGAGTGTAGGCGTACACTTGTCAGTGCCTAAATAAATAATGTGGTGTGTCTATTGATCTTTAACCCGGCACGAACCGGGCTACTGAACGCATAAGGAACATGTAATTCTTTTACAAAGTTTATATATTTAAATAATTATCCCAAGTTATAAAATGTTTGTGCCACGTGCATTTAAATCAATTTTTAATTATTTTTAAAATGAGTCAGTTAATTGTATTTACCAGTGTAAACTGACATATTTTCTCAAAAAGGTTAAGTGCAGGTACTACGCGAACTAGGCTGGTTTTCTCCTAGCGTCCACAATAAGTCTCGCAAGCTTGGATGTCAAAACTGTTGAACAATGTTTCCTATTTATTTTTGATCCACCTGTGGATTATTTTCAACTGTTTGTGATACTTGATATTACAGTTATATTCGGTTGAAATATATCTATCTTTTACTTCTGCTGTGCATTTAAATATTGTGTTGTTTGACTATTATGTTACCAACCACGTCACGATACTCCCCCACCGGGCCCACTTGTAATACGTGGAAATATCAGGGTGTGACATTGGATTACTCCAATTTTCATTATTAAAATAATCATCCCTCTAAAGATGAAAAGCCTATGGGCTATAATCAACGTCCTCTGAGACTAAAGACAGTGGTAGCCTACAACTCCCTGTCAAGAAAAGGTAACGAACTTTGATTCAAACCTTAATGCCTCGATTCCATAAAATCTGGGCTTATAAATTAAACTTGTCTACGTGACTAGGCCTTTTGTGCTATTATTAAATTATAATAAGGGATTATAATAAAGATCTTGAATATATGCATACTTAACAAATTGACCAAAAATAGTTATTAAAGACCATGGTTAATAAATCGTCAAGAACGATAGTACTGTATAGACTTCTAAATAAACCTTGTCATTAATTTTCTTTTATGTAGCAATTAAAGCTACATGGCTAGGTCGGAAGAAATAAACAGTCATCCCCTGGAGAATAATGAGAATACTAGGATTAATATAACCGGGGAAGAGCTCCGTACACTGATTGATACAGCTGTATCTAAAGCTGTGGATAGGAAATTCAGGGAGTCCAGTGGGATGCACAGTAGAACCTCATCAGCACCCCACACTAACTCTGTCCCTAAGACTCATTCAGAGGCTCACAGTAAGCCACCCTCTAAGAAGGATGAACCAAAGAAAGATGATGATCGACACTCATCCAATCAAAACAGTGTTCCATCTAGAAGGATAGTGTTTGATGATAAACCACGTACAAAATCATGTACCTATAAGTACTTTGTTTCCTGCAAACCCCGGGATTTCACTGGAGAAAAAGGGGCAATTGATTGTATGACCTGGTTGGATGAAATGGACACCGTGGTTGATATCAGCGGATGTGCTGAAATAGATGTAGTGAAGTATGTATCCCAATCATTCAAGGGAGAGGCACTAGCATGGTGGAAGTCTCTCATTCAAGCTGCTGGGAAGATCCCACTCTACAATCTGACATGGGATCAATTTGTTGCTCTCATTAAGGAGAATTACTGCCCTCAGCATGAGGTTAAAAGGATTGAGTCTGATTTCTTATCGTTGGTTATGGAAAACCTAGATTGCCAAGCTTATCTTACAAGCTTCAACACGATGTCAAGATTGGTTCCTTACCTTGTGACACCAGAACCCAAAAGGATTGCTCTCTTCATTGGGGGTTTAGCCCCATAAATCAAATCCAATGTTAAGGCTTCAAGACCTGCTACTTTTAGGTCGGCAGCTAATCTATCGTTGTCCCTCACCTTAGATGTGGTTAGGTTAAGATCGCTAAAGAATTCTGAAGAAGGTAAGAGAAAGCGTGAGGATGATAACTCACGAGGATCGGAGAAGAAGTACAAAGGAAACACTGATTCCAAGAAGTTTGTGTCTGGAAAGAATAGTCAACGAACAGAGGAAAAGCCAAAGTGCACGACTTGCCAAAAACGCCACTTTGGAAAATGCTGGCTTGAGACCAAGTCTCAATCGGGATCTCCTGTATGTGGGTTATGCAAGTCTAAAGAGCAAAAGACGATAGAGTGCAAGAAGATAAATGACGCGACATGCTACAATTGCAATGAGAAAGGGCATATCAAGACCAACTGCCCTAAATACGCCAAGAAGCCTGAAGAGGTCAAGAAGACCAATGCAAGGGTCTTCCGGATGGATGCAAAGGAAGCTGTTCAGGACGATAATGTGATCACAGGTACCTTCCTCATAAATGATGTCTATGCAAGAGTACTTTTTGATTCAGGCGCTGATAAGTCGTTCGTAGATAATAAGTTTTGTGAATTGTTGAAATTGCCTGTTAAAACCTTAAGTGTGAAATATGAGGTGGAATTAGCTGATGGTACCTTAGAAACCGCCTCAACCGTGTTAGATGGATGTTACATATCCATTAGGGACCACTCTTTTCCATTATCCCTACTTCCCTTGAAGTTAGCCGGTTTTTATATAGTTATAGGAATGGACTGGTTATCGCATAACCAAGCCCAGATTGTGTGCACCAAAAAGCAAGTGGTAATAAAGACTCCATCTGGTGAGTCACTTACCATTAGGGAGATACCCAGTATGGATTGCCTGAGCAGGTGGCTATGCTCAAGGCATCTAGATGTCTGAAGAAGGGTTGTGTCATTTATATGGCACATGTGACTATTGATGAACAGAAGCCCAAGGTCGAAGATATTCCCGTCATTTCTAAGTACCCTGAAGTATTTCCTGAAGAACTACCTGGTTTACCACCAGATAGGCAAGTAGAATTCAGAATTTACATCATCCCTGGAGCAGCACCTGTCGCGAGAGCGCCTTATAGATTGGCACCAACAGAGATGAAGGAATTGCGGACACAACTAGATGATTTGTTAGCCAAAGGTTTTATTAGACCTAGTTCGTCTCCTTGGGGAGCACCTATCCTGTTTGTAAATAAGAAGGATGGATCGATGCGTCTATGCATCGATTATCGCGAGCTTAATAAGGTCACTATCAAGAATAGATATCCTTTGCCCAGGATCGACGATCTGTTTGATCAATTAAAAGGGGCAAGCTACCTCTCTAAGATTGATTTGAGGTCAGGCTATCATCAACTAAAGGTTAAAGATGAAGATGTACACAAGACTGCATTTAGGACTCGTTATGGTCATTACGAGTTCCTAGTGATGCCTTTTGGGCTCACTAATGCACCAGCGGCATTCATGGATCTCATGAACCGTGTCTGCAAGCCATACTTGGACAAATTTGTTATCGTCTTCATTGACGACATTCTGATTTATTCAAAGAATCAGGCCGACTATGAGAAGCATCTTCGATGTATTCTTTCACTACTTCAGCAGGAGAAGCTTTATGCCAAATTTTCTAAGTGTGAATTCTGGCTTCGTGAAGTCCAATTCCTTGGACATGTTGTTAGTGAGCGTGGTATCCAAGTAGATCCCGCTAAGGTTGAGGTTGTCATGAATTGGCGATTTATTGAAAACTTCTCAAGGATTGCTGCACCCCTAACTTCATTGACGCGTAAGGATATTAAGTTTGACTGGGGTCCTAAGCAGCAGGAATCCTTTGACATCCTTAAGCAAAAGTTGAGCAATGCTCCAGTATTGACATTGCCTGATGGAATAGAGGAATTTGTAGTATACTGTGATGCATCACACACAGGTATGGGATGTGTGCTTATGCAAAAAAGGCAAGGTTATTGCCTATGCTTCTCGACAGTTAAAGGTGCACGAGAAAAACTACACCACCCATGACTTGGAGTTGGGTGCCGTTGTATTTGCACTGAAACTTTGGAGGCACTACTTGTATGGAACCAAGTGTATGATCTATTCATATCACAAGAGCCTTCAACACTTGTTTAATCAGAAGGATTTAAACATGAGGCAGCGACGTTGGATGGAAACTTTGAATGATTATGACTGTGAGATAAGATACCATCCAGGCAAGGCAAATGTGGTTGTCGATGCCTTAAGTAGAAAGGAACGAGTAAAGCCTATAAGAATCAATGCCAAGAGCATTGAGATAAAGAATAGTTTGAATGAAAGGTTGTTAGTTGCGCAGAAGGAAGCTGTCTTGGAAGCTAACTATCCTAATGAAAAGCGAGGAGTAACTGAAGAGCAGTTATCCTATGGTAAGGACAGAATCTTAAGATTAAATGGATGAATATGGGTTCCAGTTTATGGAGGACTTCGGGATGTTATCCTCCAAGAAGCCCACAGTTCCAAATATTCCGTTCATCCTGGAGCTGACAAGATGTACCAGGATCTGAAGGCGAACTATTGGTGGATAGGCTTGAAGAAGTCTATAGCTACCTATTTAGCCAAATGTTTGACGTGTGCACAAGTTAAAGCTGAACATCAAAAGCCGTCAGGTTTGCTACAACAGCCTGAACTTCCCACATGGAAGTGGGAGATGGTGACAATGGATTTCATCACCAAGTTTCCAAAGACAAAGAAAGGAAATGATACTATATGGATGATAGTAGATAGACTGACTAAGTCAGCACATTTCCTACCCATTAAGGAGACTTTTAGCTCCGACATGTTAGCACAATTGTACGTAGATAAGATTGTATCTCTGCATGGCGTACCAGTGTCTATTATCTCTGACAGAGATACCAGATACACATCACATTTTTGGAAAAGTTTCCAACAATCTTTGGGCACGCGCTTAAATTTTAGTACGGCTTACCATCCTCAGACGGACGGACAGAGTGAGCGTACCATCCAAACTTTGGAAGACATGCTTCGTGCATGTTTGATTGACTTAGGTGGTAGTTGGGATAACCACCTGCCATTGATCGAGTTCTCCTATAACAATAGCTACCATACTAGTATTCAGGCAGCGCCTTTTGAGGCATTATATGGTAGAAAATACAGAACGCTTATTTGTTGAGCAGAAGTAGGAGAAGCTCAGTTATCAGGACCTGACATAGTCTTTGAAATGACAGACAAGATTGTCCAGATTTGTGACCGCCTGAAAGCTGCCAGGGATAGGCAGAAAATTTATGCTGATAAAAGGCGAAAACCTCTAAAGTTTGAGGTTGGTGATAAGGTTCTGCTTAAAGTATCACCCTGGAAGGGAGTGATGCGATTTGGTAAGAAAGGTAAGTTAAGCCCAAGGTATATAGGACCATTCGAGATCATTGAATGTGTAGGAGCAGTGGCTTATAAGTTAAACCTACCAGAAGAGCTTAGTGGTATTCACAATGTATTCCACATCTGCAATTTAAAGAAATGTCTAGCTGATGAATCACTAGTCATACCACATACAGATGTGCACATAGATGAGAGTTGGAAATTTATGGAAAAACATTTGTCGATTGAGGATCGATAGGTTAAGAAGCTTCGGAGGAAGCATGTGCCTATTGTAAAGGTTAAATGGGATGCCCGTAGAGGTCCCGAATACACGTGGGAGGTAGAATCCACAATGAAAGAAAAATACCCTCATTTATTTCAGTAAATCTCGAGGTCGAGATTTCTTTTAAGGGGGTGAGGATGTAACACCTCGAAAATTTATGTCCAATAATGTATCGACACGTGTCATGAGCTTTAAATGTGTAAAAGATTTCTTATGAAGGACTAAAGTTGACAAACAAGGAAAGTATGTGAATATAAGGGTTCAAAGTATCAACAATGGATAAATATACTTTACAATAACCCTACATGATGTTTATACCCTTAAACGAACGAATCATGGATCATACGAAGCTAATTGTGGAAGAAAGTGAGGAATTACAAACTACAGGGGTTAAGTGTCAACATGTTTAAGGTATACCTCTGAGTGACCTTTTAGCAAACCCGAAGCTTTGTAATGATTAATTATACCTTTTCACATCAGTTGGCGGTCTAGATTAGGAGTTATGCTCATTAGCATAATTAGAACGCCTTTTAGTAATTAAACGGCGTCATTAGCATAAAGCCTATCTAAACCCAATTTTTGACACCAAACCTTTTACCCACTAATATAATATAATATTTTGGGATTTTTGAAGATTTTTAATTATTTTTAACCTGCTCATAACCTAAGGTTATGACCTTGATTCGGTAAATACCGATTATACCCTTTTTGGTTATAAAATGAGTTCTACATAGTATTTTGACACCAATCCAATTGCTACTGATTTTATATAATAAATAAAGTATTTTGAACTTTATAACAGGATCAGAAAACTCAGATTTCCTGTATGACCCGAAAATCGCTTAAAATGGCTTTTAAGCGTATTAAACACATAGTTTAGGTTTAAAACCATTTTTGGCATATAAGACTTATCACAACTGATATGACCTATTAAATTAAGTATTTTACTGATGTATTCGGACCCAAATCTCAGAATTTCATTTAAACTCTTTTATAACCTTTAAAATGACTAAAATACCCCTACGGGGCTTAAATTGAGATAAAACTCGTTTTGGGCATCATGGAAGGTATCCTACTGATATCACAACATATTTAAGGCATATTAACTTAGGAAACCTGTATATGACTCTCACGGTTACCTGTTATGCATTATTCGCGTTCGGTATGGTTTATGTAACTAGTTTGCATAAATTAGCCGAAACGGGTCAAACCTTATCATTTCTATCTCAAAATCCAGAATGTGTTTAGTTTACCCATATTATACAAGTCTTCAAACTTGTCGGGTCTAAAACACATTCTATTTCGGTCTTCGCTTAATCGTGCGTTTGAACCGTATCTTTCTTTAAAACTAGCCGGTCTAAGTTTAGGCTTAATTAAAGACCCGTTAGGATTCTAATAGGTTATTATAAACCTTCGTTCCAGAATAGGAGCCCAGTAAAAGCTATATGTACTTGCTGATTTGATACGACTGGGATTGAATATTATATTTAGCTCAGGTAAATACTTTTAACTTATTTTCCCTTATACGGGCTTGGGGTACGGTATATAAAATACCGCTTGGTCGGGCATTCGACCTTAATCGTTTGGTGGTTAAGTATTATCGTGTTGACCCGTTTAAAAATATGTTTTGTTGCTTAAACGCCTTTGGGGGGGTTAATGACCATGTCCCGGATATCATTGGCATCATTTTACGAAATGGCCACGACCTAAGCGCGGAGTGTAGGCGTACACTTGTCAGTGCCTAAATAAATAATGTGGTGTGTCTATTGATCTTTAACCCGGCACGAACCGGGCTACTGAACGCATAAGGAACATGTAATTCTTTTACAAAGTTTATATATTTAAATAATTATCCCAAGTTATAAAATGTTTGTGCCACGTGCATTTAAATCAATTTTTAATTATTTTTAAAATGAGTCAGTTAATTGTATTTACCAGTGTAAACTGACATATTTTCTCAAAAAGGTTAAGTGCAGGTACTACGCGAACTAGGCTGGTTTTCTCCTAGCGTCCACAATAAGTCTCGCAAGCTTGGATGTCAAAACTGTTGAACAATGTTTCCTATTTATTTTTGATCCACCTGTGGATTATTTTCAACTGTTTGTGATACTTGATATTACAGTTATATTCGGTTGAAATATATCTATCTTTTACTTCTGCTGTGCATTTAAATATTGTGTTGTTTGACTATTATGTTACCAACCACGTCACGATACTCCCCCACCGGGCCCACTTGTAATACGTGGAAATATCAGGGTGTGACATTGGATTACTCCAATTTTCATTATTAAAATAATCATCCCTCTAAAGATGAAAAGCCTATGGGCTATAATCAACGTCCTCTGAGACTAAAGACAGTGGTAGCCTACAACTCCCTGTCAAGAAAAGGTAACGAACTTTGATTCAAACCTTAATGCCTCGATTCCATAAAATCTGGGCTTATAAATTAAACTTGTCTACGTGACTAGGCCTTTTGTGCTATTATTAAATTATAATAAGGGATTATAATAAAGATCTTGAATATATGCATACTTAACAAATTGACCAAAAATAGTTATTAAAGACCATGGTTAATAAATCGTCAAGAACGATAGTACTGTATAGACTTCTAAATAAACCTTGTCATTAATTTTCTTTTATGTAGCAATTAAAGCTACATGGCTAGGTCGGAAGAAATAAACAGTCATCCCCTGGAGAATAATGAGAATACTAGGATTAATATAACCGGGGAAGAGCTCCGTACACTGATTGATACAGCTGTATCTAAAGCTGTGGATAGGAAATTCAGGGAGTCCAGTGGGATGCACAGTAGAACCTCATCAGCACCCCACACTAACTCTGTCCCTAAGACTCATTCAGAGGCTCACAGTAAGCCACCCTCTAAGAAGGATGAACCAAAGAAAGATGATGATCGACACTCATCCAATCAAAACAGTGTTCCATCTAGAAGGATAGTGTTTGATGATAAACCACGTACAAAATCATGTACCTATAAGTACTTTGTTTCCTGCAAACCCCGGGATTTCACTGGAGAAAAAGGGGCAATTGATTGTATGACCTGGTTGGATGAAATGGACACCGTGGTTGATATCAGCGGATGTGCTGAAATAGATGTAGTGAAGTATGTATCCCAATCATTCAAGGGAGAGGCACTAGCATGGTGGAAGTCTCTCATTCAAGCTGCTGGGAAGATCCCACTCTACAATCTGACATGGGATCAATTTGTTGCTCTCATTAAGGAGAATTACTGCCCTCAGCATGAGGTTAAAAGGATTGAGTCTGATTTCTTATCGTTGGTTATGGAAAACCTAGATTGCCAAGCTTATCTTACAAGCTTCAACACGATGTCAAGATTGGTTCCTTACCTTGTGACACCAGAACCCAAAAGGATTGCTCTCTTCATTGGGGGTTTAGCCCCATAAATCAAATCCAATGTTAAGGCTTCAAGACCTGCTACTTTTAGGTCGGCAGCTAATCTATCGTTGTCCCTCACCTTAGATGTGGTTAGGTTAAGATCGCTAAAGAATTCTGAAGAAGGTAAGAGAAAGCGTGAGGATGATAACTCACGAGGATCGGAGAAGAAGTACAAAGGAAACACTGATTCCAAGAAGTTTGTGTCTGGAAAGAATAGTCAACGAACAGAGGAAAAGCCAAAGTGCACGACTTGCCAAAAACGCCACTTTGGAAAATGCTGGCTTGAGACCAAGTCTCAATCGGGATCTCCTGTATGTGGGTTATGCAAGTCTAAAGAGCAAAAGACGATAGAGTGCAAGAAGATAAATGACGCGACATGCTACAATTGCAATGAGAAAGGGCATATCAAGACCAACTGCCCTAAATACGCCAAGAAGCCTGAAGAGGTCAAGAAGACCAATGCAAGGGTCTTCCGGATGGATGCAAAGGAAGCTGTTCAGGACGATAATGTGATCACAGGTACCTTCCTCATAAATGATGTCTATGCAAGAGTACTTTTTGATTCAGGCGCTGATAAGTCGTTCGTAGATAATAAGTTTTGTGAATTGTTGAAATTGCCTGTTAAAACCTTAAGTGTGAAATATGAGGTGGAATTAGCTGATGGTACCTTAGAAACCGCCTCAACCGTGTTAGATGGATGTTACATATCCATTAGGGACCACTCTTTTCCATTATCCCTACTTCCCTTGAAGTTAGCCGGTTTTTATATAGTTATAGGAATGGACTGGTTATCGCATAACCAAGCCCAGATTGTGTGCAACAAAAAGCAAGTGGTAATAAAGACTCCATCTGGTGAGTCACTTACCATTAGGGAGATACCCAGTATGGATTGCCTGAGCAGGTGGCTATGCTCAAGGCATCTAGATGTCTGAAGAAGGGTTGTGTCATTTATATGGCACATGTGACTATTGATGAACAGAAGCCCAAGGTCGAAGATATTCCCGTCATTTCTAAGTACCCTGAAGTATTTCCTGAAGAACTACCTGGTTTACCACCAGATAGGCAAGTAGAATTCAGAATTTACATCATCCCTGGAGCAGCACCTGTCGCGAGAGCGCCTTATAGATTGGCACCAACAGAGATGAAGGAATTGCGGACACAACTAGATGATTTGTTAGCCAAAGGTTTTATTAGACCTAGTTCGTCTCCTTGGGGAGCACCTATCCTGTTTGTAAATAAGAAGGATGGATCGATGCGTCTATGCATCGATTATCGCGAGCTTAATAAGGTCACTATCAAGAATAGATATCCTTTGCCCAGGATCGACGATCTGTTTGATCAATTAAAAGGGGCAAGCTACCTCTCTAAGATTGATTTGAGGTCAGGCTATCATCAACTAAAGGTTAAAGATGAAGATGTACACAAGACTGCATTTAGGACTCGTTATGGTCATTACGAGTTCCTAGTGATGCCTTTTGGGCTCACTAATGCACCAGCGGCATTCATGGATCTCATGAACCGTGTCTGCAAGCCATACTTGGACAAATTTGTTATCGTCTTCATTGACGACATTCTGATTTATTCAAAGAATCAGGCCGACTATGAGAAGCATCTTCGATGTATTCTTTCACTACTTCAGCAGGAGAAGCTTTATGCCAAATTTTCTAAGTGTGAATTCTGGCTTCGTGAAGTCCAATTCCTTGGACATGTTGTTAGTGAGCGTGGTATCCAAGTAGATCCCGCTAAGGTTGAGGTTGTCATGAATTGGCGATTTATTGAAAACTTCTCAAGGATTGCTGCACCCCTAACTTCATTGACGCGTAAGGATATTAAGTTTGACTGGGGTCCTAAGCAGCAGGAATCCTTTGACATCCTTAAGCAAAAGTTGAGCAATGCTCCAGTATTGACATTGCCTGATGGAATAGAGGAATTTGTAGTATATTGTGATGCATCACACACAGGTATGGGATGTGTGCTTATGCAAAAAAGGCAAGGTTATTGCCTATGCTTCTCGACAGTTAAAGGTGCACGAGAAAAACTACACCACCCATGACTTGGAGTTGGGTGCCGTTGTATTTGCACTGAAACTTTGGAGGCACTACTTGTATGGAACCAAGTGTATGATCTATTCATATCACAAGAGCCTTCAACACTTGTTTAATCAGAAGGATTTAAACATGAGGCAGCGACGTTGGATGGAAACTTTGAATGATTATGACTGTGAGATAAGATACCATCCAGGCAAGGCAAATGTGGTTGTCGATGCCTTAAGTAGAAAGGAACGAGTAAAGCCTATAAGAATCAATGCCAAGAGCATTGAGATAAAGAATAGTTTGAATGAAAGGTTGTTAGTTGCGCAGAAGGAAGCTGTCTTGGAAGCAAACTATCCTAATGAAAAGCTAGGAGTAACTGAAGAGCAGTTATCCTATGGTAAGGACAGAATCTTAAGATTAAATGGATGAATATGGGTTCCAGTTTATGGAGGACTTCGGGATGTTATCCTCCAAGAAGCCCACAGTTCCAAATATTCCGTTCATCCTGGAGCTGACAAGATGTACCAGGATCTGAAGGCGAACTATTGGTGGATAGGCTTGAAGAAGTCTATAGCTACCTATTTAGCCAAATGTTTGACGTGTGCACAAGTTAAAGCTGAACATCAAAAGCCGTCAGGTTTGCTACAACAGCCTGAACTTCCCACATGGAAGTGGGAGATGGTGACAATGGATTTCATCACCAAGTTTCCAAAGACAAAGAAAGGAAATGATACTATATGGATGATAGTAGATAGACTGACTAAGTCAGCACATTTCCTACCCATTAAGGAGACTTTTAGCTCCGACATGTTAGCACAATTGTACGTAGATAAGATTGTATCTCTGCATGGCGTACCAGTGTCTATTATCTCTGACAGAGATACCAGATACACATCACATTTTTGGAAAAGTTTCCAACAATCTTTGGGCACGCGCTTAAATTTTAGTACGGCTTACCATCCTCAGACGGACGGACAGAGTGAGCGTACCATCCAAACTTTGGAAGACATGCTTCGTGCATGTTTGATTGACTTAGGTGGTAGTTGGGATAACCACCTGCCATTGATCGAGTTCTCCTATAACAATAGCTACCATACTAGTATTCAGGCAGCGCCTTTTGAGGCATTATATGGTAGAAAATACAGAACGCTTATTTGTTGAGCAGAAGTAGGAGAAGCTCAGTTATCAGGACCTGACATAGTCTTTGAAATGACAGACAAGATTGTCCAGATTTGTGCCCGCCTGAAAGCTGCCAGGGATAGGCAGAAAAGTTATGCTGATAAAAGGCGAAAACCTCTAAAGTTTGAGGTTGGTGATAAGGTTCTGCTTAAAGTATCACCCTGGAAGGGAGTGATGCGATTTGGTAAGAAAGGTAAGTTAAGCCCAAGGTATATAGGACCATTCGAGATCATTGAATGTGTAGGAGCAGTGGCTTATAAGTTAAACCTACCAGAAGAGCTTAGTGGTATTCACAATGTATTCCACATCTGCAATTTAAAGAAATGTCTAGCTGATGAATCACTAGTCATACCACATACAGATGTGCACATAGATGAGAGTTGGAAATTTATGGAAAAACCTTTGTCGATTGAGGATCGACAGGTTAAGAAGCTTCGGAGGAAGCATGTGCCTATTGTAAAGGTTAAATGGGATGCCCGTAGAGGTCCCGAATACACGTGGGAGGTAGAATCCACAATGAAAGAAAAATACCCTCATTTATTTCAGTAAATCTCGAGGTCGAGATTTCTTTTAAGGGGGTGAGGATGTAACACCTCAAAAATTTATGTCCAATAATGTATCGACACGTGTCATGAGCTTTAAATGTGTAAAAGATTTCTTATGAAGGACTAAAGTTGACAAACAAGGAAAGTATGTGAATATAAGGGTTCAAAGTATCAACAATGGATAAATATACTTTACAATAACCCTACATGATGTTTATACCCTTAAACGAATGAATCATGGATCATACGAAGCTAATTGTGGAAGAAAGTGAGGAATTACCAACTACAGGGGTTAAGTGTCAACATGTTTAAGGTATACCTCTGAGTGACCTTTTAGCAAACCCGAAGCTTTGTAATGATTAATTATCCCCACGAGAATAAGTGATAAAAATTTCACAAGGTTTCGTTAAAGTATGAGAAAGTTATGACAATATTCGTATACGAGGGGTTAAAAGCGTCAACGTTGAAATTTAAGGCTTTACGGGTGATCACAAAGTTAACTGAGGACTTAACGGTGTTTGGTTATGTCTTGGAGCCCTTAAAAGTTAAGTTAGGGGGTTGAAATTGCAAGAAAAGAAGTTAAAACCACGTTTGGAGGGACCAGGGACATAAATTGCAATTGTTGAAAGTTTGTTAACCTGGACCCAGGCCTCACACGGGCCGCGTAAGCCCAAGCAGGACCTTACGCGGGCCGCCTGGCACCCCCAGCATCAGAAAAACTTCACAGCTGCCAGTTTCAGCCTGTTCACTTCCTCAATTCACCATTTTTCGATTCTATGGGCATGTTTAATGGTTTTACTACCCTAGGGACACTTGGGATGATCAGGAATCATCCCATTGACTTCCTTGTCATGATCTTGTTGCATCAAAATGGGTAAATAAAGAACTCCAATGTTGCAACATTGAACTCATTCATTTGCAAAGTTCACAACTTCATTTTTGGAGCTCCCCTGATCAGCAACAAGCTTTCTTAGGATCCCTAGTCGTGCTTAGGACTCTTGTAAGTGTCCTTAACCTTCCTTAATTCAGTTTTGATTAGTTAATTAGCGTAAAGTCAAACCGTCGTAATTAAGATTTGACTTCGTCATTAATCTTAATTTATCCAGTCAAATTTCAAATTGAAAGTACCTATGAGTTGGTATTTATGTGGGCAATAAACACTTAAAAGGGCACCCTCTGATTCCTACTCTAACTAGGTCAATTGTCGAGTCAAACTTAATCTTAAAAAGTCAACAGAAAGCTTATTTTCAAATTAATGCATAATTAGCAATGTAGAAGCTATGCAACCTGTTTTGTCATTAATATAACTTGGTAATTAATGTAAGAACTTGTCTAAACATGTTCAACTCGACAATTTACAGTTTAAGCTCGGTTCGGAACTGAAAGTCGCAAAAGTAGACTTTTGCTTTGACTTTCAGTTCTAACCCATTAGAGCATTGTTTAGTAATGTCTTAGAGCCTTATTAGGACCAGGTTTCATATAAGTATAACCCTCTGTGATTATACAACTTGGTTCATTAGTTATCCGATTCATATGCATATTTCCGTTAAATGCCTAAATGTTGGCTATTATGCCCATGTGACCTTAAAACATGAATTTTGAAAATGTAAAAGAGTAGAAACCTTAGTTACTGATTTATAAACTTGTACCTAAAATTTGACATCAGTTTGAGGTCTAGATTAAGAGTTACGCTCAATAGCATAATTAGAAAGCTTTTTTGTAATTAAATGGCGTAATTAGCGTATAGCCCATCTAAACCTGATTTTTTATACCAAAATTTTTACCCACTGATATAAAATAATATTTTGGGATTTTTGGAGATTTTTATTTATTTTTAGGCTAAGCATAACATAGAGTTCTAAGCTTGATCCGGTAAATTATCGGTTTTGCCCTTTTAAGCTATAAAATGAGTTTTACCAATCCTTTTTATTCCAAACCTTTTTCTACTGATCCAATATGATAGATAGAATATTTTAAGCCTTTCGGAATAATAAAAATATCAGCTTTTCTTATAAAACCCGAAAATCGCTTAAAATCGCTTTTTTACGCGTCTTAAGCGCATAGTATGTATTAAAACCATTTTAGATATATAAGACTTGATACCTACTGATGTTTTAAGTAAATTTTTATACTTTACCAGTAAGGAAAAGTTTTAAACTCAGATTCCCAGACTTGACCTTTAAACCTTAGGTGAAATTACCAAAATGCCCTTTCGGTGCATAGTATGGTTAGAAATGATAAATTTCTCATATAGGTTATACCCTACTGATATAACTTAGTAAATTAAGTATTTTTACTGATTACAACAGACCCGAAACTCAGAATTATATTTAAACTCTTTTATAACCTTTTAAATGACCAAAATGCCCTTACGGGGCATAATTTGAGTTTAAATCCGTTTTAGGCATAATAGAAGATATCTTACTGATGTCACAACATATTTAAGGCATATTCACTTAGGAAACCTGCATATGACTCATATGGTTACTCGTTACGCACTTTTCGCGTTCGGATCGGCTTATGTAACTAGTTTGTATGTATTAGCCGAAACAGGTCAAACCATATCATTTTTGTCTCAAAATCCAGAATGTGTTTAAGTTACCCATATTAAACAAGCATACAAGCTTGTCGGGTCAAAACCATATTCTAAACCGGTCTTTGCTTTATCATGCGTTTGAACCGTGTCTTCCTTTTGAAAACTAACCGGTCTAAGTCTAAACTTAATTAAAGATCCGTTAGGATTCTAATAGGTTATTAAAAACCTTCGTTACAGATTAGGAGCCCAGTAAAAGCTATGTGCACTTGCTGTATTTGATTTATACATTGCTCATGTAAATACTCTTAACTTATTTTCCCTATACGGGCTTGGGATACGGTACTATAAAAGTACCGCTTGGTCGGGTGTGTAGTCATTTAAATCGGATTGTGATTGATGTATTTACATAACTCGTTTTAATCTGTATTATTTGGTGTATGGCCTTTGGGGGTTAAATGACCATGTCCCGGATATCCTTGGCATCATTCAAAGAAATGGCCACGACCTAAGCACGGGGTGTAGGCGTACACCTGACAGTTGCATTATGTAAAAACTGGTAATCCACTTAAAGGAATCAACCTTGTGGGCATTATACCTATGGCGTGTCTGTTAATCTTGTCCGGCCCTACAAACCGGCCCTGATGGATGACAAATAAGTAAAACTGTATATAAGATTATTTTTGAATAATTATCCCAAGTTGTAAAAGATATTTTTGCCTAAGTGCATTCAAATCAATTTTTAAACATTTTCAAAATGAGTCAGTTAAGTTGTATTTACCAGTGTAAACTGACGTATTTTCTAAAAAGGCTAAGTGCAGGTACTATACGTAATAGGCTGGCTACTCCAGGCATCAATAATCAAGTCTCGCACGCTCTAGATGTTAAAGTCTGTTGAACAATTTCCTTTTTCTTTCGATCCGCCTGTGGATCTGTTTCAACTATTTTGTGATACTTAATATTACAATTTATTCAGTTGAAATGAATCTATCTTTTGCTTCCGCTGTGCATTTAAATTTGTGTTGTTTGACTATGACAATATCAATTACGTCACGATACTCCCCACCGGGCCCACCGATAATACGTGGAAATATCGGGATGTGACAAAGGGATGCCACCCGATCGAACAACCGTCCGATCGAGTGACAACCTGCAATGAACTTGTCCTCGCGGAAGTGCCCAACCTATCGGACTGTCGCCCGATCGAACGGTCGTTCGATCGATCGATCGATCGACCTGAAGGATAGAGGTACTTCTATGTTTTCAAAATACTACAACGAAAACTTCAAAAGTCAAACCATCATACACAAACACATCCTTCCCAAAGGAAGTAACAATCCACTCGAACGGTCATCCGACCGGACGACCGTCCGAACGGACTGTCACTCGAACGACCGGCTGTCCGATCGGACTACCAACCGATCGAACTGTTGTCCTACCCTCCTGCACTCTGTATCGTTTTACGCGTCGCTTGTAGTTATGCTATACATCTGTTCAGGCTAACCATACTCTCTAGCGCTCCTTTCAATCCACCAATCGCTATGAGTATACTCGATCCCTTTTTGCTTTACGCACTTTTGGGTGTTACATATGTTACATATACTAAATCACATCGAACACACTATGCTACAATTTAACGCTAACTGTTACCGCATGTTATACGTGACTTAATGAATGCCGGTTTGTTATGTTTACACATGGAATGCTGTCTACCTGCCTTAGCAACGGTAGTACTATTAGTTTGGACTCAGCACCCGTTCACTCGGGGGTTGTTAAGGACAATTACCTACATGGCTCATAGTGGTGAGTGTGTATCGCGAACTGCCTTGGGCAGTCAACCCGCAGTCATTGGTATCGATAGGTTCATGTCGATAACTAACATGCCTCATTTTACATTGTGTACGTACTGGTTATGCGTAACGATTTTGAACTCTATATGCTATTATCAAACTTGTATACTCACCTTTACAGTATGTGTATTGACTTTTATTTTAACGTATGTGATAGGTGCTTAAGTTGCTAGGATGCTTTATTTTGCGGGGATGAAATTGAGGCTAGGGAAGGTCTAGAAACTAATAAACAATTGTCTATAATAAAAATCTGAGTTGTCGGAACAGAACAATATGACTAAATCTTTTCTGTAATAATTGTATTATCACTTATGACATGGTATGGGACGTGTTGCTTTAAATATTTCATAAATATAGTTGTTATGGAAACTTCTGGACAATCTGGTTCGCTCAATGCCATGCCCCGATGTTTCCGCCATCGGTTGGAGTGTGACAGGTTGGTATCAGAGCCATAACTATAAGGAATTAGGCAAGACTCGACCTAGTCCGGGTCGATGTCTTAGAGACCTAGTCTATAGTTAGAGACCAACAGACCGACTTGTGCATATCCAGTAGGGACTATGTATGAGCATACTACTATTCCTCACTATTCTCGCCTACATTACATTATCACTGCACGTTAGTTCTCAAAGAATGGTTGAGCGATTGGGCCGAGATTAGGTGTGAAAACCGCAAACTCTTGACCAAATTGCTTGTTCGCCTCGCATTTTCATCTATAAACACAAGAATTCGCGTTGAACAAGGAGTGAAATCCATACTTTGACGCATAATTCTCCTTTATTTTATCAAAACATGAACGAAGTTATTAAGTCAGGGGTGAAACCCGAACCTTGACGAAACGTTCCGACCTCTATTATGTTTTACAAAACTCTCACCAAAGTTTCGACGGACTCCAACAACTTGACGTCACGCTGAAACTGAAAGGATACGTGTCATTCGCCAAGATTCGAGGTGAAAGCACAAGTCCCAAAGGTCAAAGAGTGCTCAGAAGGTTCTTGTGAATAGTTGAACCACTTTGGTTAGTCAAAGTCTAATAGCCGCAGACGATCTACTCCTTGATTTTTTTATGTGTTTCGATTCTGAGCCCGCAACTGCCGACTCTGATGATTCGTCGATTTTATGTGTTTATATGTGTATTTACCTGCTTATGTGTTTTAAATTTTGGAGACTTATTCGATTTTCGCATTCGCTTTGATCGACACACACGATTCACTCTGCATTTCTATCTCAAATCGCTAACAAATCACTACCACGTAATGAACGACTTTACGCCATGTTGATCGCTATGCTATTCGCTTATACTATACTGATCACTATTGTTAGTGCATTATGTGTCTATCGCCTCCGTCAATCTAGTCCGTAGCAGAAACCGAAGAAATCTAGGTTTTTATTGTAATATCTAGTTAGAAAGGCAAGGTGGCAATTTTGTAAATAATGAGATTTCTCATTATATCCCTTGGCCTATAAATAGATCATTTAGGTTTAGAGTTCAAGACTTTTTGCTCATTTGGGAAGTAGAAGATCTAAGCTTAGAGAGAGAAAGTTCTCTCACGTGATTCTCAGCTTTGTACACGTCATCTTATTCAATAGAATCACGTTATTAGTACGTTCTTGTGTGTTCGGTCACGCACGTCCACGGATTCCGCACGTCGAACGTTCGTTACGCAATCGTACGGTGTCAAAACCGATCCTACAAGTGGTATCAGAGCAGGAGCTCAATTGCACTGATCAAACACATAGATTCGTACAGGATTTCTTCGATTTCAGATCTGAATTTCATCTATTTCTTCATCTTTTTCATTTTTATCACATTTTTCACTGAAAATGTCAAATTGAACCGGTTTTTACGGTCCAAATAGGCTGATTTTTTGATATGTTGTGCGAAAATACTTGATTTACAACCCTACCAAATTTCAGATTAAAATTCCTAGCCGTTTAGGAGAAATTTGAGTTTTTAGGTCCGATTTCGTATTAAACAGCAAGATTCCGCTTGAAATTTACTCTCGATTCCGCTCGAAAGTTCAAAATTCAGATTCCTCTCGAAAAGATCAAATTTTGATTCCGCTTGAAATTTCAAAATTCAGATTCCGCTCGAAAAGATAATATCTGATTCCGCTCGAAATCAGATTAATCAGATTCCGCTTGAACATTATTGTCTGATTTCGCTTGAACAGTCATCATTTTGTTTGAACATTTAAAGTTGTTGAGTGTGTATTTGGTTTATAAATAATTGCATGTGAACTGATCAAAAGTAAATATACATATTCTTGGTTCAATCAAATTTAAGTGAAAAAAAATTAACGGTCATATATCATGTGAGTTTGTCGGCGACAACTGTGTTCAATATTACTTGAATCAAGAATTTTGTAAATGCATGTGAAACAGGTTGTTTGAATACATGTGAAATTGAATTGTTGACTGCCACATACTAATCGGCCCAATATAATTTATGAAGAGTTAAATTGCTGCCGGCTGCATGTGACCCAAGAGAGTCTCGAATTGAGAATATCACGTGTATTCTGAAAAGATAAATTGAAGGCCCAATCAGTAATTGTGCACGTTTAATAATCGGTCCAATCAATATTGGCGGCCCAATCATATTCATTTAAAAATTGAAATTGTCGGATTAGTGTGTTGTCAGTCTATTAAATCAAGTGTGGCCCAATAGAATTAAAGAGTAGATTAAAAGTCATCAGCCCAAAATTGCATTTGATCTGATTAATTGTCATTCGGCCCATTGACAGATCTCTAGGCCCAATTGGATAGCTCATCAGTGTGAAGATTCTTTTGGCCCAAATCATTCTAAGCCCATTCAAAGGACGTGTCACATCTGTCCATCTTCCGGTTCATTAATATACAAAGTGTTCATCCAAAGTACATTGGAACAAGTCCACAAATCTTCGACACGAGTCTTAGATTGATTTCATCAACACACACTGTTACGTGCTCAGTTTGTTTAAACTGATCATTTGTTTGTTTGTTTTCAGGTGATTCCGAGGTAATTCAAGGATACAAAATCATGGAAAAAGAAATTCCTTTCAAAGACACAAGAACAGAAGAAGAAAAATTAGCATACAGAAAACAGAGAGCTCACTGGAGGATGATGAGAATTTCTCGTATTTACTATGAAGCTAAGAAGGCGAAGAGATGGGATGCTAATAGAGAATGTTACCTTGATCCTGAAGGAAACATTGCTATTGATGATAAAACTCTTAGTGAGGAAGCTCTAGTTGAATGTATTGCTGAAGAAGAAGAAGCTTTACAGAGAAAATGGTGGGGAGGTGATGAAGAGAAAGAGAAAGTAAAAGAAATAGAAAAAGATGAAACTTCAAAATGTGAAGTTGTGATGATTGAAGAAATTGTGAAAGAAGTTGTTACGGAAAAACAACAGGTTCTTGAAGAAGTAATTTCCGAGAAAGAAGAATCCAAGAAGAATGGATTTTCAAGTTCTGAAATTGTGTGCTCAAAATGTGACAAATCTGCAGCAGACAATGTTAAACTCTTGAAAGATGTGGAGAGCTTGACATTGGAAATAAAAAACTGAAATCTGAGAATGTTAAACTGTTAAATGACTTGAATAGTTTGACATTAGAAAATAAGATTTTGAAAGAGAAAGAAAAAGATTTTGAAAGTAAAAAGAAAGTTTTAGATAAAATTTTTGAAGATAAAATCAAAAGTTTTGAAAATGAAAAATTGAAAATTGAAGATGGGAGATCTGTTTTTAGCAGGAATAATATTGAAAAGCAAAAGGTAATAAATTCCCATCGTCAGACGATTATTCGACTTGAAAAAGAAGCTGAATGTGATAGAAAGAAAATCAAAGATTTAGAGAATAAATTGAAAAGTTTTGTGACTTCTGCATCATATGTTTGTCCAGAACCGATCAATTCAGTTCCAATAAGTGACAATGTCACAAATTTTGACAAAGTCAAAATTGAAGATTGTGATGATAAATCTGATGATGAAAAAGAAGAAAAAAGAAAAACATTTTTGAAAGAGAAAAATGCCCGGATAGTCCCTGTGGTTTCACATTTTTTCACCTATAGTCCCTATCTTTCTAAAACTACTTGAATAGTCCCCACGTTTTCACGTTTTGTTCTCGGATAGTCCCTGGGTCTAACTTCAGTTTGTTTTCTCTGTTAAAATGATGTGAAATGACAAAAATACCCTTTCCTTAAAAGGCCAAACCACAGGGACTATCCGGGCATCTTCTTCATTTATATTTATATGTTTGCTGGAAAACAGTACGAAATCAGAGGATTGGTTTCTCAACGCGTTGAACGGAATGACGTCTGGATTTTCCGATACGTCGTCGGTGAATTGTTTGTTAGGTTTAGACGAAGACGTTTCGGTGCCGGAGAAGAAAGATGTGGAGCATAAAGGTGTGATAGGTAAGAATCCGAAAGGTAATACTTCTGCTCAGGATGTTCATTCGGTACCGGATTTGGAATGAACTTCGTCGTTTGGATCGGCTTCTTCGTCTCCGTCGCTGGCTAGTTTACCGCCGATTAGAGTGCATGTTGATGATAGTCAGAAGGTTGGAGGAATTGAGGAGAAATTTGCTCAGATGAGTGTGCAGCAACAGCACCAGAAGGTTCAGGAGGTTGGGGATTATGTTGCTATTCCTGCTCCGGTGGTTGTTGTTAGCGGTGTGCCTGCTAGTAATGCGCCGGCGACGGCCGAGTATTTGAACCAGCAGCAGAAGCAATCTGCTGGTTTTGATTTGGCTTCCACGGATTCGGTTTCGAGGTATGTTTTATATTGTAATTCGACTGGTTAGAATGCATATCAAGTGTTTGTAGAAATGCCTAAGTGAAAATGATGTCTGATTTTGAGTTTTGATGTGAATTAAGTGTTTTAATTAGGTTGTTTAGGATGCATGTTTAGTGTTGTAGAAATGCCTAAGTGAATATGATGTGTGATTTTGAATTTTGATGTGAATTAAGTGTTTGACTATGTGTGGATTGCAGTGATGGTAGACAAAAACCGGCTATGATTTATCAGGACCAGTTGTTAAATATCCAATCTTCGAACTACAATCGTGCTTCTGATCTGAGTAATAATGTTTCTGATCAGAACGTTAGAATTCAGATGCAACAACAACAGATTCCAGATTCTGCTTACGTAATGTCGATGTCGAATCCCCAAGGTGAGAAACCAGTCCCTGCCGTCGCGACCAGGTGGCCGGAGACCACCCGTCTTGATCTCCTCTCTCTCTCCCTCGGTTCTCTCTCTCTCTCTCTCTCGGTCGAATCTCACTCTCTCTCTTGGTTATACAGGTTATGTGTGTGTATATTGTGAGATAAAACTAATGGGGGCTAGGGTTTTGAAGAAGATGAAGAAGATGCCCGGATAGTACCTGTGGTTTGGCCTTTTAAGGAAAGGGTATTTTTGTCATTTCACGTCATTTTAACAGAGAAAACAAACTGAAGTTAGACCCAGGGACTATCCGAGAACAAAACGTGAAAACTTGGGGACTATTCAAGTAGTTTTAGAAAGATAGGGACTATAGGTGAAAAAAGGTGAAACCACAGGGACTATCCGGGCATTTTTCTCTTTTTGAAATTAAATGAAATGTTTAAAAATATTGTTTTACATTCTACTGAGAAAGGTGAATGCTCAACGCAAAAACCTGTAAAGAAGAATGTGGAACAGAAACAAAAAGATAAAAAATCGAAAAATTTTCCTCAACTGCAAATTTAAATCGAATTCATCAGATACAAATCTGGGGACAAAAGAAAAAAAGAAGAAAATTGTCGGCGATGAATCTGGCTCAATAAAGTCAGACAAGCCACGTTCAGGCAATGATTCTGGTTCATCAATGCCAGAAGAGCCATGTGCTGAGGTAAAATTAGAGAATTTTAGTCTAACAATGGATGATGAAAATTTTCCACCATTGTTGAACAAGAATTCTAAATCACCCAAGGACAGTCAGGCTTGGGTGAAACTTTTCAAATAGAAAAACCTGACTTGCCGGAGCTTCCAGGTTGGTAAGTGTGAAGCAGGTATCGGCATCTTTCTTGAGACATTCACTTTGGTGATATTTCGACTTACAAGTGGTAAATCAGGGACATTAAGTTGTACTTGATTTTCTACTAGTGTTTGTTGTTAACAAGGGTCTTAAATGTTAAATTCTTCAAATTGGTTGAAAAAGAACAAAGTGATGAAACCCCGAGTTTGTGAAAAGACAAACAAAACTAATTTTCCGGAAAAACCATTTCGATTAAAACAAACTTAAGTGTTTTGAAATCTTAATGGGAAAAATAGTTTGTTGTCAGGGGGGGTTCTGATTGTTTATGCCAAGAGAATGGCGAATTGAAGCGATTTGATATCAGTTTGTCACTTTCCTTGTACAGTTTGTTTTCAAATTTTCCCAGAAAATCAAAATTGAAACATATTTTGATTTTAGGGGGAGAAATTTTTTTTAAAAAATTAGAAAATTTGAAAATGCCAAAAACATTGAAACAATTCAAAATGAGTTTGTTGTGAAAAAGAGGAAATGATAGTAGATCAGTTGGACTATCACAGCATGCTAAAGAAATGAAATGTCAAATGTGATAAATGATCTCACTAAAGATATGATGATAGGCTCAGCTAGACTAGTAGTGTCACACCCCGACTTTCCACGTGTCACCGGTGGGCCCGGTGGGGAGTATCGTGACGTAGTTGATATCATCATAGTCAAACAACACAATATTTAAATGCACAGTGGAAGCAAAAGATATATATATTACAATCCGAATAAAAGTAATATCCAAGTATTACAACGGAAAGTAAAGGATCCACAGGCGGATCTTAAAAATATAAACATTGTTCAACAGACTTTAGACGCCTAGAACTTGCAAAATTCCTTATTAAAGTCCTGAGCAGCTTCCAGCCTATTACGTACTTGTACCTGTCACTTAGACTTTTGAAAATACGTCAGTTTTCACTGGTAAATACACTCAATCGACTCTTTTGAAAAGAGTTTAAGAAAATTGATTTAGATGCACCAGGCACAAAACATTTTGACACATTGATTAAAATGCACAAGGCAAAATTAATCTTTTATAACTTGGGAAAATCTTATTAATAAAAATCTTGTATCCGATTTACATGGTTGTCCAACATTTAGGGCCGGTGATTATACAATACAAGCCGGTCAAGATTAATCGACACACCATAAATATAATTCACAAGAAGGCATCCTTACGAGTGAGTATATCTTTTACATATGCAACAGGAGGTGTTATGTTTACACCTTGTGCTTAAGTTATGGCCATTCACTTTTTAAATGAGCCAAGGATATCCAGGACACGGTCATTAACCCCTAAAGTTATTTGTTATCAATCAATACAGATTAAAACGGGATTATGCAATTTAATCATCTCCGATTAAAAGGTTTCTACACCCGACCAAGCGGTATTTTTATAATACCGTATCCCAAGCCCGTATAAGGGAAAATAAGTTAAGAGTATTTACCTGAGCTAGCTCCTGTCTTAAATAGCAAGAATTATAATAACTCAGCCGTATTCACTTAAGTAAGCGTAGGTACAATTTACCGAAAGGCTCTAGTCTGGAATGATGGTATAAATAACCAATTAGAATGCTAACGGGTCTTTAATTAAGCCTAAGCTTAGACCGGTTAGTCTTAAGGAAATATACAGTTTAACGCATGATTAAGCGAAGACCGGAATAGAATGTGTTTTAGACCCGACAAGTTTGAAGACTTGTATAATATGGGTATTTCATACACACTCTGGATTTTGAGATAAAACCAATAAGGTTTGACCTGTTTAGGCTAATTTATGTAAACTAGTTACATAAACCGAACCAAACGCGTAATAAGCGTAACGGGTAATAATGAGAGCTATCTAAAGGTTTCCTAAGCTAATATGCTTCAAATATGTTGTGACATCAGTAAGTTGTCTTTCATTATGCCCGGAACGAGTTTAAACACAAACTATGCCCCGTAGGGGTAGTTTGGTCATTCAAAAGTTTATAAAAGAGTTTAAGTGTTTGCCTGAGTTACAGGTCTGATGTAATCAGCAAACATACTCAATTTAACAAGTTATAACAGTAGGGTAAAGTATATATGTGAAATTTATCAATTATAACCAAACTATGCACCGTAGGGCATTTTGGTAATTTCACATAAGCCGAAAAGCTCAAAACTGAAGTCTGAGTTTATCAACCTTTGCTTACTGTTAAAATATTATGATTTGCCTCAAATATCAGTAGGTATCAACCCTTGTATGTTTAAAATAGTTTTAGTACATACTATGCGTTAAAAACGCTTAATAAGGCGATTAAAAGCCATTTCCGGGTTTGATACATAAATCTGATATTTTTATTATTCCAGAAGGCTTAAAATAATTTATTTATCATATGTGATCAGTAGCAAAAGGTTTGGAGTCGTTTAGATATGTAAAACTCATTTTATAGCCCGTAAGGGCAAAACCGACAATTACTGGATTAAGCCTACGACTATTAGTTATGCTCAGCCTAAAATTTATTAAAAATCTTTAAAAATCCCAAAATAATATATTACATCAGTGGGTAAAGAGTTTGATATCAAAAAGTATGTTTAAGTAGGCTATACGCTAAATACGCCGTTTAATTAACATAAAGCTTTAATTTTACGCTAACGAGCATAACTCTTAATCTACACGTCGAACTGATGTCAAATTTTGCATACAAGTTTTTATATCAGTAATTAAAGTTTCTACTCTTTTACATTTCCAAAAATCACGTTTTAAGGTGAAAAGGGCATAACGGTCAACATATGAGCAATTAACGGAATCATGCATATTAATCGGATAACTAATGATCCGTGGTGTATAATCACAGAGGGTTATACTAGCATGTAACCTGGTTCAAATAAAGCTCTAAGGCATTTCTAAAACATACTATAACGGGTCAGAACTGAAAGTCAAAGTATAAGTCAAACTATGCGACTTTCGGTTCCGAACCGGGTCTAAACAGGAAATTGTCGGGTTGAACATGTTTAGACATGTTCTTACATTCATTACCAAGTTATATTAATGATCAAACAGGTTATAAGTGTTCTACATTGCTAATCATGCATAAATTGCATTTTAAACATTCTGTTGACTTTTTATTAATAAGTTTGACCCGACATTTGACCTAGTTAGAGTGGGAATCAGGGGGAACCCTTTTAAGGGTTTATTACCCACATAATTACCAACTTATAACTACTTTTGATTCGACTAATCACTGGACCATTAGTGATTAATCTTAAAGTCAACCGTTAATTACGACGGTTTGACTTTTAAGCTAATACTAAACTAAAACTTAATTAAGAAAGGATTAGCAAACTTACTGAAGTCCTATGCACGAAATGTGATGCTTAGAGAAAGATCCTTAGCTCCAGAAATGCCCCAAATGTGCAGATGAATGGTGTGAAGGACTTGTTGCACATGAAGCCTTTATATAGTGATCAAGAACACCACAAAAGGTTGACACCCAAGTCTATGACTTACCACAACTGATCCACAAGTGTCCCTAGATGTTTAGGGATTGTTTATGGGCCAAGGGAGATGAGGAAAATCGTTTAAAGGTCGAAATTCGCGTTTAAACTGGCAACAGCCGGTTTTCTGTTGCTGGGCACTACCTTACGGACCTCAAGCTCACCAATGTTGAGGTCCGTAAGCTTGACATCAGGGCAAATTCTTTCTTTTTCAGTTTGCATCCCTGGCTCGTGGTCCTTCGAAAGGTCAATTAACTTATTTTCTTGCACTTTGAACCCTCCAAATTGACATATAAGGGCTTTAAGATATTTACCTATTTTGTTTAGTCCCCTGTTAACTTTATTGTCACCCGAAAGGTCCAAACTTTCAACGTTGACGCTTTAACCCCTCGTACACGAATTTGATCATAACTTTCTCATACGATAACGAAACTTTATGAAATTTTAATCGTGCATTCTAGTGAGCATAATTAACCGTTACAAACTTCGGGTTTGTCAAGAGGTCACTCAGAGGTAAAACTTATACATGTTGACACATTTGACCCCTGTAGTTTGTAATCTCTCACTTTTAGCTTCGTATGATCCATGATTTATTCGTCTGATGGTATCAACGTCATGTAGGGTTATTGTAAAGTATATTTATTCACTGTTGACATTTTGAACTCGTATATTCACATACTTTCCATGTTTGTCAACTTTAGTCCCTCAAGAACATTCTTTCTCACGTTCAAGCTTATGACACGTGTCAATACATTATAGGACGTGAATTTTCAAGGTGTTACATCCTCACCCCCTTAAAAGAAATCTCGACCTCGAGATTTGTTAAAGTAAAGGAAGTATTTTCTGCCTCATATGGGGCTTAATCTTCCTCAGTACCTTTGAGCCTCTAAGGCACACCAATTGACCTTTATAACAGGTACATGTATCTTTTTGGAGCTTCTAATCCTGTCGACCCTTAATCGACACAGGTTGCTCGTCATATTATAAATCTGCACATCATATTGTGATAATGCTTCTTGACTTATTGGCGAAACACATCCTTCAATCACTGATGTGCAATGTACTGCGAGCTCCGCCAAGCTCTTTAAATAGGTTTAGCTTAAAGGCTACCTGATCTTGATACATCCGATTTCCTTCGAATGATTCTATATATTCAGAGCTTAACTAGCCTGATAATTTTAACAAATTTGGCACACCCTTCCTGGGTGATATCTGTTGTTGAGCCTTATTTCTTAACAAGAATTTAGGAAGGTTACTACTTTCCATTAATCCTTGATTCTCTGCCGAATAATGGCAACTTATAGATAATTAGGGGTTTGTATGATCTTATTCGTTGTTTCTAATGCAACTTTCAGATTCCTGATAAGTGGACTTACCAATCTATTGTCCTAACAATAGATGTTTTAACATTCCATCTTTACAAGGTCTCCAAGGGAGCGGCCTTGATGCTTACATATCAACTATTATATAAAGCTTATTTAAGGTGAGATGGTTATTCCAACCACCACTTAACTAATTTTAAGGAATAGCAATTCCTTGTCATTAGTCGAACAATTCGATGATCCTGGGTAGCTGATGGCGATTCTTAATCGTTGCCTAATTAGGGTTGTGGTAATGTATGCATAAGCAAAATGAACCGTCTTTCTTACCCAATAATATCAAACTCTCAGAATCTCGAGTTAGGCTAAATGAATTTCCTATCTTAAAATTTTTCTTAATCAGGTTTTTGGTTATTCCATAATCAGCATGGAGTTCTTACAACACTCTTACCCAAGCAGGATGTTAATCTTAATTCTACTTGCCTCTCGGGAGGTAAACAGGGTAGTCCTAGGAGAAGATAATCAAGATACAAGGAGGTTACAGAGATTTTCCCAATCTCAGACTCCAGTTCCTCCATCCTTGCTCGTGCCAAATGAGTGACACTTTTATGTTACGAATCCACAGGTTCCTTTACCAGGAAACATTTATTTGGAAAAATTCTATTTTCTAGATATCTTCTTTGAATACTACTAGTCGACTTTAGTACAATATGACCATTGGGATATCTCAGGGGTTCCATGCATTAAACCTCCATACTGATCAGGCATGGAAGCAATCTATGGGACACACTAGGATACGCCAACCCTCATATGGCACTTTTATCAAACATAGTTTGGCATTCGCAGGCGATAGAAAACGATGAGGAAAATAATAAAATAAAGTAATATATATTGTCGTACTCTTTTTGGGGAAGAGTACTCCAGATTCTTATGAAAGGATTTTCTCCGAGGATGGGAGAGAGGGTCATTAAAGATTCTATTGGTAAATTATACCTTATTTTTAATATCTGAAGTTCTTATGCATGCAATCAAAAGTTTGCTAAGCTTATGGTTTACTAAAGGTCTATTAATGGCATCCAAGGTTTGGAGCGAGACCAATACCTGCTTGACAGGGGACCATAATGTCACAACTGTCTTTGTCACTAGGATGATTATAAATAGCTCAAAGGCTAACCTTACATGACTTTGGTTATATATATATATATATATATACATATATGGCATAAAAGCCTGTCGCGAGGGACGTAGAAAGATATGGCATAAAGCCCAGTCATGAAGGACATGAGTAATCATATGGCGCGAAGGCCTTGTCGTAATGACATTTAGATACGGCACAAATGGCCTTGTCTCTAGGACGTTATAGGATATGGCACTAAGGCCTGTCACCAGGGATGTTAACATTTAGTATGTTAACTTGTCACTAACGACGAATTATAGCACAGAGGCTTGTTATGGGTGACTTGAAATATAAATTGTGGATTTGTCACAAGGACATCAATTCATAGGCTGCAATCTTATTAGATCAGGAGTTTTAAGGCTTGAACATAGTTCTTCACCTTTGGACAGGGAGTCACAGACTACAACTGTCATTGTCTTGAAAGGCGATTCTCTTGACAGAAGGTAAACCAATTAACATCACTAATGGATGTCTATCTATAATTTTCGTATCTAATGATATTAGTCATGATCACATCGATCATATTGACTATTAGGTTTGGGTATAATCCCACCATTTTGAATAGGGGATCATAAAGATCACCACTATTTTGTCTTATCGACAGTAGAATAAAGTATAGCCCGTAGGCAAATCAATATTACAAAACGATGTTTTTAAGAAAAATAATAATCATCGCACTGATGATAGTAGTCATGATAGTATTGATCATATTGACTATGGGGCTTGGGCATAGCCCACCACCTTAGACAGGGAACCATAATGGCTACGTCTGTCATTGTCGTATTGACAATATAATAAAGTATAGCCCGTAGGCACTTCATCACTAAGGATGTTAATAGTTTGATCATCATATTGATGATATTAGTCATGATCGCACTGATCATATAGATTTATGAGGCTTGAGCATAGCTCACCACCTTTGACAGAGAATCATAAAGGATCACAACTGTCTTTGTCACGAATGGACAATATAATATAGCCCGTAGGCAAAACATCACTAGGATGTCATATGATATTAGTCATGATCACATTGATCATATAGACTATTAGGCTTGAGCATAGCTCACCACCTTAGACAAGGAATCATAAAGATCACAATGTTAATGTCTCAAATGGACAATACATTATAGCCCGTAGGCACTTCCCTTCTGAGGGATGGTTATAATATGATCATCTTATAGGATGATATAAGTCATGATTTCTAGATCATAAGGCAAATTAGGAATTTAAAAATTTCCAGTATAAGGATGACTGTTGTGACTTTATCGAATCACATTTGTCAGGAGTGCTAACACGTTCTTAGGTGTTAACAAGGGTCTGAATCCCTTGAGTAGGTTTCACCATCTTGGCCGCGTAGGCTAGGTTTCACCTTTAAGATTCTTTTAAAAATGCATACTGGCAGGGAAGGAAGGATGTTTATCTTATTCAGGATTTTTATCATAAATCCTAATTTATAAGTTAGTAATAGCACAAATGGCTTAGTCGCGTAGACAAGTTTAATTTATAATCCATGATTTCAGAGAATCGAGGCATTAGGGTTTTAATAATAGCACAAATGGCCTAGTCACGTAGACAAATTTAATTTATAAGCCATGATTTCAGAGGATCGAGGCGTTAAGGTTTTAATAATAGCACAAATGGCCTAGTCACGTAGACAAGTTTAATTTATAAGCCATGATTTCAGAGAATCAAGGCATTATAATTTATCCTAGTTATAAAACATTACGGATATTAAGGTGGCACAAAGGCCTAGTCACATGGACATTTATAAATTATAAGCTATGATTTCAGAGAATCAAAGCATGAAGGTATTCTGGCACAATAGGCCTAGTCACAAGGACATTTATAAATTATAAGCTAGGATTTTAGAGAATCAAAGCCTTGAGGTTTGAACCTAGTTCATTACCTTTTTCTGACAGGGAGTCATAGCTACCACTGTATTTTGGCTCATGTAGAAATGAGCAAGGCCCGTAGGCACTATATTACCACGTATGGTTAAAATATGATCATCTTAATTGATGATGTAAACCCAGGATTCAGAGATCATTAAACTGGGTTAGGAATCTTTTGAAGAATCCTTAATAACGTGTGTGATTTCCAACGAATCACATCTGCCGGGAGTGTTAACATGTTTTCAGATGTTAACTGGGATACGAATCTTTTAAACAGGTCTTACCATCTTGGCCAGGTCTTTATAATGACACTCAGGCTAGGTTTCACTCTTAAGATTCTTTTAATATTTATCGCAGAACAATTTCTAAATTGAACTGTTAATAGGGATCTGAATCTAAATTGAGGAACTGCCATCTTAGCCGGTCTTAATATGACCCGAAGCTAGGTCTTGTCCTTTTAGATTTTGCCATTTTATTATAATGGTAGATCTTGCAAAAGGAATGTTAATAAGGATCTGAATCTAAATTGAGGAACTGCCATCTTGGCCGGTCTTAATATGACCCGAGGCTAGGTCTTGTCCTTTTTAGATTTTGCCATTTTATTATAATGGTAGATCTTATAAAAAGAATGTTATTTTTCATTTATTTCATATTTCATGTTTAGAATGAAAGTTTAAACTTAATCATTCCACTATAAAAATAAAGGTATAAAGTTACCCTAAGCGGGACTTGAAAGGAATAATGTTGTCCTCGAAGGGACTGAAAAGATAAATATGTCCTTATAAGGACTATTGAGGAAATGATTTTCAGCAAGAGGGGTTTCTTCTTTATTTTATTTCTGAGTGTCCTCTCCTTGGATGCTCGTTTCATTCTAGCCGCGGTACGATGCTCAGCATTTCAAGGCTCCAGATGTGGAGGATTTCTATTACAGCTTCTTCGCTTGGCGACGTATATATAAAAATTTTGGAAGCAAAAGTTCCAGATTAGGATTGAGAATATTCCTATGTTAAGTCTAGACTCAGGAGGTCAAGGAATGTGCTACTGTGTCATTGAGATTAAACACCAAAAAGCTAATGTTTAACTCACTCAATGTTGGCTCTGATACCAACCTGTCACACCCCGACTTTCCACGTGTCACCGGTGGGCCCGGTGGGGAGTATCGTGACGTAGTTGATATCATCATAGTCAAACAACACA
Source organism: Helianthus tuberosus (assembly GCA_030545235.1). Taxonomy (NCBI): domain Eukaryota; kingdom Viridiplantae; phylum Streptophyta; class Magnoliopsida; order Asterales; family Asteraceae; genus Helianthus; species Helianthus tuberosus. The sequence continues at coordinate 10,038,828 of CM060433.1, read as the reverse complement.
ATATTTAAATGCACAGCGGAAGCAAAAGATATATATATTACAATCCGAATAAAAGTAATATCCAAGTATTACAACGGAAAGTAAAGGATCCACAGGCGGATCTTAAAAATATAAACATTGTTCAACAGACTTTAGACGCCTAGAACTTGCAAGATTCCTTATTAAAGTCCTGAGCAGCTTCCAGCCTATTACGTACTTGTACTTGTCACTTAGACTTTTGAAAATACGTCAGTTTTCACTGGTAAATACACTCAACCGACTCTTTTGAAAAGAGTTTAAGAAAATTGATTTAGATGCACCAGGCACAAAACATTTTGACACATTGATTAAAATGCACAAGGCAAAATTAATCTTTTATAACTTGGGAAAATCTTATTAATAAAAATCTTGTATCCGATTTACATGGTTGTCCAACATTTAGGGCCGGTGATTATACAATACAAGCCGGTCAAGATTAATCGACACACCATAAATATAATTCACAAGAAGGCATCCTTACGAGTGAGTATATCTTTTACATATGCAACAGGAGGTGTTATGTTTACACCTTGTGCTTAAGTTATGGCCATTCACTTTTTAAATGAGCCAAGGATATCCAGGACACGGTCATTAACCCCTAAAGTTATTTGTTATCAATCAATACAGATTAAAACGGGATTATGCAATTTAATCATCTCCGATTAAAAGGTTTCTACACCCGACCAAGCGGTATTTTTTATAATACCGTATCCCAAGCCCGTATAAGGGAAAATAAGTTAAGAGTATTTACCTGAGCTAGCTCCTGTCTTAAATAGCAAGAATTATAATAACTCAGCCATATTCACTTAAGTAAGCGTAGGTACAATTTACCGAAAGGCTCTAGTCTGGAATGATGGTATAAATAACCAATTAGAATGCTAACGGGTCTTTAATTAAGCCTAAGCTTAGACCGGTTAGTCTTAAGGAAATATACGGTTTAACGCATGATTAAGCGAAGACCGGAATAGAATGTGTTTTAGACCCGACAAGTTTGAAGACTTGTATAATATGGGTATTTCATACACACTCTGGATTTTGAGATAAAACCAATAAGGTTTGACCCGTTTAGGCTAATTTATGTAAACTAGTTACATAAACCGAACCGAACGCGTAATAAGCGTAACGGGTAATAATGAGAGCTATCTACAGGTTTCCTTAGTTAATATGCTTCAAATATGTTGTGACATCAGTAAGTTGTCTTTCATTATGCCCGGAACGAGTTTAAACACAAACTATGCCCCGTAGGGGTAGTTTGGTCATTCAAAAGTTTATAAAAGAGTTTAAGTGTTTGCCTGAGTTACAGGTCTGATGTAATCAGAAAACATACTCAATTTAACAATTTATAACAGTAGGGTAAAGTATATATGTGAAATTTATCAATTATAACCAAACTATGCACCGTAGGGGCATTTTGGTAATTTCGCATAAGCCGAAAAGCTGAAAACTGAAGTCTGAGTTTATCAACCTTTGCTTACTATTAAAATATTATGATTTGCCTCAAATATCAGTAGGTATCAACCCTTGTATGTTTAAAATAGTTTTAGTACATACTATGCGTTAAAAACGCTTAATAAGGCGATTAAAAGCCATTTCCGGGTTTGATACATAAATCTGATATTTTTATTATTCCAGAAGGCTTAAAATAATTTATTTATCATATGTGATCAGTAGCAAAAGGTTTGGAGTCGTTTAGATATGTAAAACTCATTTTATAGCCCGTAAGGGCAAAACCGACAATTACTGGATTAAGCCTACGACTATTAGTTATGCTCAGCCTAAACTTTATTAAAAATCTTTAAAAATCCCAAAATAATATATTACATTAGTGGGTAAAGAGTTTGATATCAAAAAGTATGTTTAAGTAGGCTATACGCTAAATACGCCGTTTAATTAACATAAAACTTTAATTTTACGCTAACGAGCATAACTCTTAATCTACACGTCGAACTGATGTCAAATTTTGCATACAAGTTTTTATATCAGTAATTAAAGTTTCTACTCTTTTACATTTCCAAAAATCACGTTTTAAGGTGAAAAGGGCATAACGGTCAACATATGAGCAATTAACGGAATCATGCATATTAATCGGATAACTAATGATCCGTGGTGTATAATCACAGAGGGTTATACTAGCATGTAACCTGGTCCAAATAAAGCTCTAAGGCATTTCTAAAACATACTATAATGGGTCAGAACTGAAAGTCAAAGTATAAGTCAAACTATGCGACTTTCGGTTCCGAACCGGGTCTAAACAGGAAATTGTCGGGTTGAACATGTTTAGACATGTTCTTACATTCATTACCAAGTTATATTAATGATCAAACAGGTTATAAGTGTTCTACATTGCTAATCATGCATAAATTGCATTTTAAACATTCTGTTGACTTTTTATTAATAAGTTTGACCCGACATTTGACCTAGTTAGAGTGGGAATCAAGGGGAACCCTTTTAAGGTTTTATTACCCACATAATTACCAACTTATAACTACTTTTGATTCGACTAATCACTGGACCATTAGTGATTAATCTTAAAGTCAACCGTTAATTACGACGGTTTGACTTTTAAGCTAATACTAAGCTAAAACTTAATTAAGAAAGGATTAGCAAACTTACTGAAGTCCTATGCACGAAATGTGATGCTTAGAGAAAGATCCTTAGCTCCAGAAATGCCCCAAATGTGCAGATGAATGGTGTGAAGGACTTGTTGCACATGAAGCCTTTATATAGTGATCAAGAACACCACAAAAGGTTGACACCCAAGTCTATGACTTACCACAACTGATCCACAAGTGTCCCTAGATGTTTAGGGATTGTTTATGGGCCAAGGGAGATGAGGAAAATCGTTTAAAGGTCGAAATTCGCGTTTAAACTGGCAACAGCCGGTTTTCTGTTGCTGGGCACTACCTTACGGACCTCAAGCTCACCAATGTTGAGGTCCGTAAGCTTGACATCAGGGCAAATTCTTTCTTTTTCAGTTTGCATCCCTGGCTCGTGGTCCTTCGAAAGGTCAATTAACTTATTTTCTTGCACTTTGAACCCTCCAAATTGACATATAAGGGCTTTAAGATATTTACCTATTTTGTTTAGTCCCCTGTTAACTTTATTGTCACCCGAAAGGTCCAAACTTTCAACGTTGACGCTTTAACCCCTCGTACACGAATTTGATCATAACTTTCTCATACGATAACGAAACTTTATGAAATTTTAATCGTGCATTCTAGTGAGCATAATTAACCGTTACAAACTTCGGGTTTGTCAAGAGGTCACTCAGAGGTAAAACTTATACATGTTGACACATTTGACCCCTGTAGTTTGTAATCTCTCACTTTTAGCTTCTATGATCCATGATTTATTCGTCTGATGGTATCAACGTCATGTAGGGTTATTGTAAAGTATATTTATTCACTGTTGACATTTTGAACTCGTATATTCACATACATTCCATGTTTGTCAACTTTAGTCCCTCAAGAACATTCTTTCTCACGTTCAAGCTTATGACACGTGTCAATACATTATAGGACGTGAATTTTCGAGGTGTTACAAGTAGATTTGCGATAACGATACAAACATAAATGAAAAAGCCTAGTTCTAGTGGGAAACATGGTTGAAAGCATAGTACTTAGTTTTGTCCTTTGTGATTGTGTACCTACTCAGTAATAGCTGAATGTCGAAAGACATAAAACCGGTTAAGTCTGTGAACTTTCACAACTTGCTGAAAAAGTCACTGTGATTGTGCATTTTATTTTGCAAAGATTTAAACTTGTTTTAATTCTTTATTTTGTTTAAGCATTGGACATCCTCTGCGTATACGTGAGTATCGAACTGGATGTTATTGCCTAAACATTCTGCTTTATTTTCTTTGGTGTTTCGTTTAAGCTTTGGATCACCTCTGCGTATACGGGAGTATCGACCTGGTGGTTAAAGCCTAAACAATTTCAACTTGTTTTATTTTCTTATTTTGTTTAAACATTGGACTTTCTCTGCGTATACGGAAGTATCGACCTGATTGTTAATGTTTAAACATTCTGCATTATTTTCGCACATACCACAGTTGATGAAAGTTAAAGGCATTACTTGAGTCAGTGTATTGCATGATGAGGGGATATGCTGAGATCGTGGGGTCCATAAGAATTTAGTGCAAAATTATTATACCTTAACGTATCGGTAAGCATTTCGAAAGTTTTTAGATTGAGTTTAAGAGGACAACTATATCGTCAATCTATGTGAATCGTTTAGAACTTATAATGATTAAAGCTTAACGGTGCTAGTGATTTGTCTCATAAACTGATATGATCCTCTTACACAAACTCACAAAAATATTGTTTGTAGATATTTCTTTACTGCATTTCTTTAAAATCAAAAATCCAAAAATATTGTGTTTTAGTTTTAAATTTTGAAAAATACAAAAAGATTTTCGACAACTGATGTTGAAAAGCTGATTTTCAAAATTCCAAGTGCTAAACATGATGAATTACATTGGGTTGGGAGAGTTTGTTGAAAACTTTGAATGTTATATACAAATGTTTTGAAAGATTGTATATTTAGTCAATCAAGGTCATTCACTTGAACTTGATGTAACTATTTTTTTTTTATAAATGAATGATTTCTACCAGTAAGTTTCTTAAATCTAAGTGTTATAAATTTGTGAAAGTTATGTTGAGGTAGAGGATGTACAGGTTAACCAGGTTTCAAATCCTGAGCATATGCAGAATAGAGCCAGGAATTGATCCTGAACTTGTGAACCTGTGAAAGCCAGACTACGATCCCGACAGCTGAGTCTAAGAGGGAGTCTGAAGACGAGCTCAACGCAAGAGGAAGCGTGGATTCAAAGAGCCAGATAACTATCCTGAAGGAGCTTGTATACGGAAAGCCAGGCGTCGATCCTAAAAGCACGGAAGCTTGACGAAAGGGGGAGCCTGAAGAAAGAGACTACCGAGAGGGGGAGCAACAGAAGCTAAAGACAGATCCATGGGGATTCTGTTCGTAAAAGAGAAAAGACAAGATGCTACGAGATTGACTACGGCAATATCCAAGGGGGAGTCTGTTAGTGCATTATGTGTCTATCGCCTCCGTCAATCTAGTCCGTAGCAGAAACCGAAGAAATCTAGGTTTTTATTGTAATATCTAGTTAGAACGGCAAGGTGGCAATTTTGTAAATAATGAGATTTCTCATTATATCCCTTGGCCTATAAATAGATCATTTAGGTTTAGAGTTCAAGACTTTTTGCTCATTTGGGAATTAGAAGATCTAAGCTTAGAGAGAGAAAGTCTAGAGACAGAAAGTTCTCTCACGTGATTCTCGGCTTTGTACACGTCATCTTATTTAATAGAATCACATTATTAGTATGTTCTTGTGTGTTGGGTCACGCACGTTCATGGATTCCGCACGTCGAACGTTCGTTACGCAATCGTAAGGTGTCAAAACCGATCCTACAACTATGCTATTTGTAATCGCTAATTTCGAGCGCTCGCGAACTTGGAATGATAGGTTTCTGTATTCTGACTGGCTCTCGTGATTATGTGCCTTACATGCTTATGTGCTTCTGTGCCTTACATGCTTATGTGCTTCTGTGCCTATGTGAATCTGTGATTATGTGCTTACGTGATTGTACGTGTTCCTGAACTTTAGTAGTATTAGACGTGTGAGGTGAGATTCGAATATGTCATGTTGAGTCCTGTGACGATGTCTGTTGCAGACAATGTCATCATCTGGATCTCGCACTACCCGAGACGCCCGCCGAAGGCAAGCAGACAAACGCCTTGATTCCATGATCACTAAGCAAATGGCAAAGGTTGTACCCCAAGTCGTTAGTGAACTGTATGAAAACATGAGCAAATCGTCTGAAGAATCCAGAACTGAAACTCCCAAAGCTGCTTTCAGCTTCAAACAGTTCAAGGCATGTGGACTGAAAGAGTTCACCGGCGAAGAAGGCCCTATGGCTTTGTTTCAATGGTTTGACTCAATCGAAGTCATCCTACGATAGAGCTGATGTCCTAATAATCTCCGCACACTGAACGCGACCGGCGTCTTCCAGTCCCGCGCTCTAGACTGGTGGACGGCCGAAAGGAACAAGCGCGGAAATGATGCAACCTATGGTCTGTCATGGGACGAGTTGAAGAATGTTATGCTCGAAGAGTTCTGCCCTCCCCATGAGCGCCAGAAGCTGGAGGACGAGTTCTGGCACATCCTGCAGAAAGAAGGTGACAACGCTTCCCTGACTGCTCGTTTTAAGCAGCTCAGCATCATCTGTCCCAATCAAGTGAAGACGCCCGACATAGCAATCAAAAAGTACATTCGAGCTTTACCCGACTGTGTCGCAGATTTTGTGCATGCCGCAAAGACAGTGACGATGGAAGAAACTTACTTGCTTGCCGCTGAAATCAACGACAAGCGAGTAAAAGCTGGTTTTTGGGATAAAACATCAAAGAACTTGCACCAAGTCACCGCCGCACCATCCACTGAAACCGCCGCCGCTCAATCATCGAAAGTCTCACGCCGCAAGAAGAAGAACAACAACAACAGCTCCAGCAACAAGAACTGTGATGTCACTACCACTGCTGCCCCACTTCAAGTTGTACCGGCTCAGCAGCAATCTCAACACCATCCAGCACCAGTTACTCATGCACCGCCTGCAAAGCGTGCATACACAGGCCCTCGCCCTGCTTGCCCAACATGTTCTTATCATCACCCAGTGGGTCTAGCTTGCCATTTTTGTGCTCACTACAATATGTACGGCCACTTCACTACTAACTATCGTACTGGTCCCCGCCAAGCACCAGCTCAAGCCACTGCTCATCAAGCTCTGCTCCCAGCCCCACAAGGCCAACAAGAGATTCGGGGACAGATCTCCTGGAAATACGATGAGAGGGAACGCCGTTACTAGAATATCATCTGACAAAGGATAGGGGATTTATGGAACTGTGGTTGTGTAATAGTAATAGTAAAAATCAGTCTGTAAAATAACTACAAATAAAACTTTGTAAGATAATAGTGTGTATTGATGCATACTATAAAATACAAAAATGGGAATTGAGAAATCAATAGTTTTGGCTATATGTGTATTGTGAAATTGGTATGATGATTTTGTGTGTAATCGTTATTTATTTGATACTAATAAAATTAATTATCAGATGGAAAACGCTAATAATGAACCAGTTAATGAGGTTAATCAATCTGAGCAACAACCGGGGGATCAATATATGACTAGGCAGGATATAGAAAATATCGTTGCTCAAGGGATAGCCAACGCTATTCCAACAATAGTTGCTCAAGGGATAGCCAACGCTATTCTAGCAATCGTTGCTGCTGTTAAAAATCCAATCGAACCGCAACAAATCGTTCCTAGCAAACGTATTTCTGAAGATAACTTCAGTAATAGCGTAAACGGAGGCAATAATCATACTAATCATGAGAATGAACCACGGCAAGCTCCTCCCCCTAAGAAAATGAAAGCTGCAACGCCTGGTTGCACTTACAAAGAATTTCTTGCTTGTAAACCCACTGAGTTTGCAGGCAATGAAGGAGCGACTGCGGCACTGCGTTGGTTAGAGAAAACCGAGGCAGTAATTGCCATAAGTAAATGTGCTCAGGATGATCAGGTCATGTACGCGTCAAACCTTTTCAAAGAAGGGGCGCTAGAATGGTGGAATACGGTGTTACAAGCAAAAGGAAGAAGGATGGCGTATGCTATGAACTGGGAAGAATTTAAGAGCTTTGTAGAAAGAAAATTTTGTCCCGAGTATGAAAAAAGAACAAATGACAAATAAGTTTCTAACCCACCGGATGGTGGATGTAAATTGTCGAGGGTATACTTCGACATTCTTCGAGTATGCTCGAGTAGTACCAACCCTGGCTTCGCCAGAGCGGGTACTTATTTCTCGTTATATTTGGGGATTGATTGTCGAAATCCGTAATATCGTCAAGGCTGCGAAACCTCGCACGATTGATGATGCGGTGGATTTAGCCAATACTCTGACTGACGAACTAGTACGGACAAGAGAAGAAAATAGAAGGAAGGAAGTAGCCCAAAAGATTACCCAAGGATTCCGTCCGGGTAACCATAACAATTTCAAGAAAGGAGGGAATGGGCAATCTTCCACTAGCCCATTTTGCAATTCTTGCAAAAGGAATCATTTTGGAAGATGCAAAGGATATTGCAATTTTTGCAAAATTCCGGGGTATCAAGAAGAAGACTGCAGGAGGAAGAAATTTTCAGTATGCTACAACTGTGGAGAAGCTGGACATCTTAGGCCAAATTGTCAAAAACTGAACAAACCATCTGACAATAAAGCCAAACCTGCAGAAGGAGCAAAAAGGAATGTAAGAGCCTTTCAACTGACTGCTCAGGAAGCAGAGCTCATTCCAGATGTGATAGCTGGTACGTTCTTAGTTCACAACGTTTTATTTGACTCTGGTGCAAACCAAAGTTTTATAAATATTTCATTCTGCCAAACTCTTAACTTACCTTTAACCAGCATTAGGCAAATTTCTACAGTAGAAACGGCAGATGGGAATTCAGTTAAAATAAATAAGGTTATGCAAAACGTAGAAATAGGACTTTTAAGTCATAAATTTTCTGCAACCCCATTATCTATAAAATTAGTTGAATTTGATGTTGTGTTAGGAATGGATTGGTTAGTAAACAACCATGCTCGAATTATCTGTGATAAGAATTCCATAGAAATTTGTGCACCCACTGGAGAAGTAATAATGATTATAGGAGATAAGCCATGTAAACCCATAAAGTTCATATCAGTAATGAAAGTTGCTAATTATGAACGAAAGCAAGGAATAGTATATATGATTTCAGTAATCATTAATACTAAAGAGAAAGAACTTAAAGAAATTTCTGTAGTTTCAGAATACCCAGATGTATTCCCAGAAGAGTTACCAGGGTTACCACCAGATAGGGAGGTAGAATTTAGGATTCATCTAATTCCAGGAACTATAAGCCAAGGCACCTTATCGGTTAGCACCCACAGAAATATTAAAACTGAAAAAGCAATTAGATGAATTATTAAGTAAAGGTTTCATACAACCTAGTTTATCCCCGTGGGAGGGCACCAGCGTTGTTTGTTAAGAAAAAGGATGGTTCGATGAAAATGTGTATTGATTATAGAGAATTGAATAAGGTTACAATTAAAAATCGATACCCATTACCTAGGATTGATGATCTTTTCGATCAACTTCAAGGGCTAGATATTTTTCTAAAGATAGATTTACGCTCCGGATATCATCAATTGAAGGTACAAAAAGAAGACATACCTAAGACTACTTTCAGAACTAGGTATGGTCATTACGAGTTTACAGTCATGCCCTTTGGATTAACGAATGCACCTGCAGCATTCATGGACATGATGAATAGGATCTGTAAAGCGTATTTGGATAAATTTATAATTGTTTTCATCGACGATATACTTATTTATTCCAAAAGTCAGGACGGACATTGTCAACACCTGCATGCACTCTTAACTTTGTTAAGAAAAGAAAAGCTTTACGCCAAATTTTCGAAATGTGAATTTTAGCTAAAGGAAGTGCAATTCTTAGGACACATGGTGAATCACGAGGGGATTCATGTAGATCTTGCTAAGATAGAGGCAATTACCAATTGGAAGGTTCCGCAATCAGCAATGGAAAATTTGGAGTTTTGTAGGTTTAGCTGGATACTATAGACGGTTTATTAAGGATTTTTCCAAGATAGCTATACCATTAACTAAGCTAACCTATAAAACAGTTAAGTTTGAATGGGGACCTAAACAAGATGAAGCCTTTAAGATTTTAAAGTATAAATTAACAAATGCCCCAATCCTAGCCTTACCAGAAGAAACAGAAGATTTTAAAGTATATTGTGATGTTTCAAAGCTAGGATTTGGATGTGTGTTAATGAAACGCAAAAAGGTAATTGCGTATGCATCAAGGCAATTGAAAAAGCACGAAGAAAACTATACCACTCATGACTTAGAATTAGGAGCCATGATTTTGCCCTTAAGATTTAGAGACATTATCTGTATGGAAGTAAGTTTACTGTCTATACAGATCATAAGAATTTAAGATATATATTTGGGCAAAAAGAATTAAACATGAGGCAAAGGAGATGGATGAAAATCCTAAGTAACTACGACTGTGATATTCAGTATCATGAAGGAAAGGCTGAAGACGGCTAGAGATCGCCAGAAGAGTTATACAGATAATAGACGAAAGTCGTTGGAGTTTCAAGTTGGAGACAGAGTACTGTTGAAAGTTTCTCCTTGGAAAGGAGTTGTTAGAATCGGTAAGAAAGGAAAGCTAAGTCCAAGATACGTAGGACCATTTCAACGTATAGGACCAATTGCTTATCGTTTACAATTACCAGAGGAACTGGCAGGAGTACATGACGTATTTCATGTATCCAATCTCAAGAAATGTCTATCAGACGAATCTTTGGTAGTACCTCTCCAAGATATAGAGGTAAACGAAAAGTTAAAATTTGTTGAGAAACCTCTTCAGATAGAAGATAGAAAGATAAAATTTCTCAAAACATAAACGATTAGTGTTAGTTCAAGTCAAGTGGGATTCAAAACGAGGACCCGAATACACTTGGGAACTGGAATCAGAAATAAAGCGAAAGTATCCTCAATTATTCCAGTAAATCTCGAGGACGAGATTTTTATTAAGGTGGGGAGAATGTAACAACTCTCATCAAAAGTCATATTTATTATTTTAATTGTCCAATAGGAAACCCTAATTGAGACACCCAAGTGATTCCGCACAAACCCTAAAATTTTCAGAACAAACGGAATCAGGATCAGGGCCCCTAAAACTCAGGGGGGGTAAACCCTAGTTACGATTATCTTCAAATCTCGTTGTCAAAATTGAAATTTACGAAGTTGTCAACTCGGCAAGGCTAGTCCCAGACGTGGCAACCCTATAATGATTTCGTGTCCCTTACGGACCGTAAGGGTTGAGTCTTACAGTCCGTAAGCCTGACAAAATTTTGGCTATAAATAGCAGACATTGGCACTTGATATTCTGCGTACGTTCGACGAAGAAATTCGTTTTAGGCACTGAGTTACGTTCTGTTTACCACAATTAACACACACGGATCACTAATCAACGCCGTAATCAGGGTAATAACTCGATCGCTGATACGATTCAATGTCCGATTGATTAAAATATCCAATGGATGTTTAAGTGCTACCCACATTAGGGTTATGCTTTGTCATTCGTCGTTAATTCGATGGATGTTTAAGTATCGCACTTTGTCATTCGTTGTGAGAGTTTGATCTCGTGAGTTATCGTAAATGCTGTATTAAGTTACTGACCGAATTGTGTGCCTGTTATTAATTTAGGTTTAAAGGCTAATCAGTAGGCTAGGCTCTGCTCAAATTAAATCTGCAAGGTGAGTCATTCTCTTTTTATCAACTATTTTACAATACCTCAAATTATTTTCAAAGGTTATAATTACAGGGACTAAGTCATGGATATCTTGAATCACTGGCTAGTGGGGTATTGTGCACATTACTAATTTTCTCCCAGTTAGGTTCATTGACCTACTAGGGATAATCATCACTATTTAGGTTCATTTATCTAATAGTGGTATGACCATCGTCACCATTGTGACATGTCACCATTGTGACACAGCGCCAGATAAAAATAAGATAGAAGCCATTGTAATCGCTCTTATGCTGTAATTAATAACTATGCATCATTTTATGTAAATGGAATGATTCACTCAGTATTTCCCGCTGACAAAACCTTTTTCAAACATGTTTCAGGTGATCTGTTATGATCCAGGAAAAGTGCCGTGAAGCACTACAAGCTTAAGGAAGTGGCTCATGATAAAATAAAGAAACATGTTTTGTAAAATAAAAGATTTCTTCATGAAATCAAATAATTGTAAATTACCGGGGTTTTATCCCGAGTTGTGAAATAAAATAATCGGGAAATATTTCAGTTTTAAAAAGATCCTGATAATTAACTTCCGTTGTTAAACTCAATTAATTAAATACCACGGGATTTCTGTCCCACGGCTCCTGAAACGGGTCAAACCGGGTCGGGGGCCGTGACAGAAACACCCCGTGTTTTCGAAGGTCAAAGTCAAAGTCAAGATTGAAGTCAAAGGAAGAAAAGTTTGCTAATTGCGATCTGTCTCTCCTTACTCTATTCCTATTTTAACTTCTTTAACTTGGTCCAGTCCATTTATTATCGCGTTGATTGTATTATTTGGAGTATCTATTAAATATCGTATAGTAATCGCTATTTATCACATGTTTAATCGCTTTATCGTTATCGCAATCGCACTCGCAACTCGAATTACGCATTTTGGTTATTGTTATACGTGTATGTGTGCCTTATGTGTTACTTGTGCATGTTTATTTATGTTGTGTTGTGGTGATCAATCGAAACGCAACCGAACTCAATCGCAATCGAACCGCAAACGCTAAACGAATATGAAGTAGGGATGATTGTATGTTGATATAGTAGTTGGGATTAAAAGTAATTTGACTAGGAAATTCTATAGCATCAAAACGCTCGCAATCGCAATTGAAACGGCCAAACTCGTCGCACCGAACACTCGAAACAAGCGACCGATCGATCAGGTGACCAGCTGATCGACCAGCCGTTCGATCGAGCTGTCGCTTGATCGGCCAGGTTGTTCGACCGGGCTGCCACCCGATCGACCAGTTCCCTTCCACTTTGGGTAACCCTATAAATACCCATGTCACCATCATACTTTCCACTTTTGGCAACTCTCTGTCGGACCAGCGCTCCAATCTCCTTTTCCCTTCGATTTCTCGCAATCCCGGTAAGATCTTGTCCTAAATCTTGTACTTCTTTAATCTACACGCACTCCTACTCCTTTCTATCTTTTGAATCATAACTTTCAACCGTGAAATCATCAAGATTCAAGGTGTTCTGGGATGACGTCATCATGTGTTCTTGAGAACTTCATGTTTTGGCCTCAATCCACCGAGAACAACTTAGATCTAACCGATTTCCACATAAACAAACAAAGATCTTTCGTAGATCTAAACATATTCACTATAAAAAGGATTGAAAGAAGAATTTCCAACTTTCTTTCAACTCTTTTACACTCAATGCATACAAAACCGATAGAATCGAAGCTTGTGCCGACTTACTACTCATTCTTGTGGTTGTGTTGGTTCAAGATCTGGATTATATCCATGAGACCACCGATATCGGGTTAAACATGGAACGCCGTCTCGAACAGTTAACTGGCCGGATTTGGGTGATTCATGTCCGATCAGGAGTACCAAGTATTGACGAGGTTTCTATTGCTTAATACGGTATCACAACGTCTTGATAAAACGACAAACAATCAAAACAACCAAGTGTAAGACGAACAGGTCGACCGGGACGGAATGTCGTCCGATCGGACTGCTGTTCGATCGAACAGCCATCCGAATGACCGGCCAACCCGAACGACTTGCACCTTGGTTCCACCTTAGTTTTCAAATCAACTCTCAAGAGTTTTGGAACACCGAACGGATTGCCGTCTGATCGAGTTACCACTAGATCGACCATCCATCCGATTATGTGATGTTTCGAAACTTCAACACTTAAACAATTTTCAACATGTTCAATGCACAAGGGATGCCACCCGATCAAACAACCATCTGATCGAGTGACAACCTGCAGTGAACTTGTCCTCGTGGAAGTGCCCAACCTATCGGACTGTCGCCCGATCGAACGGTCGTTCGATCGATCGACTTGAAGGATAGAGGTACTTCTATGTTTTCAAAATACTACAACGAAAACTTCAAAAGTCAAACCATCATACACAAACACATCCTTCCCAAAGGAAGTAACAATCCACTCGAACGGTCATCTGACCGGACGACCGTCCGAACGGACTGTCACTCGAACGACCGGCTATCCAATCAGCCTACCATCCGATCGAACTGTTGTCCTACCCACCTGCACTCTGTGTCGTTTTACGCGTTGCTTATAGTTATGCTATAAATCTGTTCATGCTAACCATACTCTCTAGTGATCCCTTCAATCCACCAATCGCTGTGAGTATACTCGATTCCTTTTTGCTTTACGCACTTTTGGGTGTTACATACGTTACATATACTAAATCACATCGAACACACTACGCTACAATTTAACGCTAACCGTTACCGCATGTTATACGTGACTTAATGAATGCTTGTTTGTTATGTTTACACATGGAATGTTGTCTACCTGCCTTAGCAACGGTAGTACTATTAGTTTGGACTCAGCACCTGTTCACTCGGGGGTTGTTAAGGACAATTACCTACATGGCTCACAGTGGTGAGTGTGTATCGCGAACTGCCTTGGGCAATCAACCCGCAGTAATTGGTATCGATAGGTTCATGTCGATAACTAACATGCCTTATTTTACACTGTGTACGTGCTGGTTATGCGTAACGATTTCGAACTCTATATACTATTATCAAACTTGTATACTCACCTTTACACTATTTGTATTGACTTTTATTTTAACGTATGTGACAGGTGCTTAAGTTGCTAGGATGCTTTATTTTGCGGTGATGAAATTGAGGCTAGGGAAGGTGTAGAAACTAATAAACAATTGTTTGTAATAAAAATCTGAGTTGTCGGAACAGAACAATTTGACTAGATCTTTTCTATAATAATTGTATTATCATTTATGACATGGTATGGGACATGTTGCTTTAAATATTTGGTAAATATAGTTGTTATGGAAACTTCTGGACAATCTGTTTCGCTCAGTGCCATGCCCCGATGTTTCCGCCATCGGTTAGGGTGTGACAAAAATACATTATTATATAAAACGCCAAAAACTACAAACACCAAAACGATAGAAGTATGAAAACTGGGAGAACAGATGCTGGCAAAACACCTTGTAAGGGGTATTAAACGCCAAAAATTTCACTAGACGCCAAAAAAATTGGACTTATTGTAATCTTATGCAAATAATAGTGACTCGTAGTGAATTATTATACAAAACGCCATAAACGCCAAAAAATTTAACCAGAAAACGCTGTAACGCCAAAAAATTACATATGTGACACAAAAAATTAATTCAACGCCAAAAAGTTTAAAAAATACAATTAACGCCAAAAAAAACTTAGACGCCATAAAATATTATACCGCGTTGGGAAATAAAAACAAGAATGAAAAGATAAAAAAATCCCTCCGCCCTTCTCTATGCCGCGGGACACGTGTTGGGCCAGGATGCGTTCTCACCGTTCTCACACTTTTGAGCGTTTTCTCCTGATCCCGTTTCTATATATATATATATATATAGGGTAGTGATAGTGTACATTAATTTAGAAGTGTAAGAAGTGTATTATACACTATATATAACATTATATAACACCATACAAACATCGTATAACACTATGTAACACCATATAACACTATGTAACACTATATAACAATATATAACACTATACATCTATCATAGACATGCTATCAGACAAAATATAGTGTTATATTTGTTACATAGTGTTATATGGTGTTACATAGTGTTATACGGTGTTTATATGATATTATATAGTGTTATAATACACTTCTCGCACTTCTGGATTAATGTACAGGATCCTCTACCTATATATATATATATATATATATATAGTGGAGAGTTCAAGTGAGAAGAAATTTACAAATTAAGAACAAAAAGAATAAAGGATATAAAGGTAATTTGAACAAATAATTTAATGAGTCTATTATTTATTTTTGTTATTCAAATGAATGAACTCTAATCATTTAATGATTCTATCTTATAAAATAGTTGTGCACCTTACACAATAAAAACAATCATGCACATGATCTTACATATTCAACGTTTCCTACACTATTAAAACAATGTTTTGGTGTATGGTACAGAATGTGTAGGACTCCAAAACTTTTAAATAATTTTGCGACTCAAAATAAAATATGTGTAAGACACAACACTTTAAAATAATTTTGACACTTCTAATAAAATTATTGTAGGATCCAACACATTAATGGTGGTGGAGGAGAATATTATGGTGGCATTAATGAGACTTGAGTAACTCTTTAAAATATTTATTAGTATTCTACATCAAATTGTCTATATTACCAGTATTAATTAAAAGTGGACAAAAATGATATCTTAATTCCCAACCATTGATCAAAAAAAATAGAGGGTCTAGATTAATTTATTTTTCTTCTTTTAAGAAGATTCTTCTCAAATGAACCACTCCCTATATATATATATATATATATATATGTATGTATGTATATATATATATGTATGTATATATATATATATATATATATATGTATGTATATATATATATATATATATATATATATGGTAGAATTCAAGAGTGAATCATATTGTTTTTGTGAACAAAATGAACAAATCTTGTCCATTGATTTAGGAGATCTTGAGATTTATAATAATGACAATTTTCTAATTATTTATATGTAGAAAATAAATGAAAAGGTATAAGGGTAAATTGTTAACTAATTATCTTTCCAATTAAATATTTAGTTACATTTTCTCTCTTCATTTCTCTCACCAATTAACTAATATTAATTTAAAAATATACACAATTACTATTCAGCCAAGCTGTTTTATACACATACGTATATCCGTTTTATACACATGCGTACATATGTAATTTGAATAATACATATGTGTACTCTGTGTATTCAACACAAGTATATATGTGTATAAACCATTTATTAGTTATGTTTGTGTATTTTTATACATAGTTTCTATCCAACCACCACAACATGCACCGATGTATACCATTAGATAGGAACACCTTCAGTGATTAACAGAACAAAAGTCTGATAAATAAAATAAAAAACATATACAAAACAAATATGTACAAAGTGCGATAATATGAAAAAATAAAACTTGGCCAAGAAACCTTTGAAAATGGTGTTTAGGGTGGATTGGATATTGTTTGCAAAATTTGTTTGCACCCATGATGAAAAATTCATTGATGTTGTTGATGATGATGATGATGATGATGATGATGATGATGATCTGATGATGCCATAAACAACCAACAATTCAAAGCTCTCAGCCGTAAACCAAAATCCTAGTAAATTTCTTTTCAATTGTACAACCAAATCGAAGAATGGAGAAAAGAAACTTGCGATTTTTTATTTTTGCTTAATTTTTGCATTCGAATCTTGGTTCATTTGAGGGAAATATAGAAATCACAAGAATATAGGAATTAGTTAGCATATTTGGTAACGATTGTGATAAATCTCATTAAAAATTGATTTACAATTTAAAAAATTAAAATTAAGTTTATGTGGTTAATGACAATCATATCCTTATATTCTTAAATTAAATCAAAGGATAGGATAAGTTCACTAAGTTCACAAATGAGGGGGTGTTCACAAATATATATATATGTGTGTGTGTGTGTGTGTGTGTGTGTGTGTGTGTGTGGTAGGGTTCTAGAGTGAACAATGGTTCATTTGTGAACAAAATGAACAAATCTTGACCTTTGATTTAGTAGATGATGAGATCTAAGATTAATGGCATTTTTGTAATTATTATGTTATGTTTCAGTAATAAATAATTCTCACAAGGGTATTATTGTAACTTTCCATTAAATGTAACATTGGAAACCTGGAAAATGAGGAGTAATCATCGCATCTTTTAGTTTTATAGGAGATCATATCAATCTCCTTATTAAAACAAGAAATCAGAAGGTGTCATCGGAATCCCACCGGGGAATGATTACCCCACCGTCGATACACAAGGTGTCATCGAAATCCAAGCAAAGGTACGACGTGTACACATCTGCGAGTGCAGTCATCGAAATCCAATAAAAAAACATGCTACCACCGTCGATACACAAGGTGTCATCGGAATACACATCTGCGAGTTCAGTCATCGGAATCCAAGCAAAGGTACGACGTTTTAGTTTGTACCTTCGTATCCTATTGTGTGTAATTTCTATTTCCTTTGATGCTATGTAATCGGAAGATGGGGTTTCGTTCACTTAGTGTTTAAATGTACATATAATTGTGGTCTGATGTTGGTTTTGAGCAAGAAAATTATTTGTATAGCAATGCGCTGTTATAGGCTAGGGTTAATTGAATTAAATTCTTGATTTTACTCCGTTTTTTTGTTGATTTTACTCTGTTTTTTTTTTTTCATCATCATCATCCTAACAATATGTGGCTTTTTTTCTGATGAGTTGTTATTACAGAGATGTAGGAATGCGTTGATGTACACTTGTGTATTATACTGATTTATATTGAATTTGGGAAAAAAAATTATGAAGACTGTACACTAGGTTGTACACATATGACAGGGTATTTTTTTATTAATAAACTGGGTTATGAATATTTATTAACACACCGTGTACACATGTGTATACGGAGATGTACACATATGTATATTTTTATGAAGGGTTATTAATAAACTGGGTTGTACACATATGTAAAGGGATTTTTTTTATTAGTCTGCAATCTGGGTTGTACACTACGTACAAATGTGTATAAGAAGTCGATACACAGGTGTGCAAAAGGTTGTTTATTTGTCTGCAACCTGGAATATACATCGGTGATATTAAGACTGTTAGGTCATTTAAGTTTACGGATAATGTGCAGGCAAATGGTGTTCCTAACATAGTCCGGAATAGGTTTAATGTACTTTCAAATTAAAGATTTTTAACCTAATGTGTGGATGGGAGATGAGATTATCAACTGCTTTGCTTCGATGCTTAATTATGAAGAGGCTAATAGAACAAACAGAACAACTCCGTGACTTTTCTGCCACACAATTTGGTTTGTAAGTATTTTATTTAGTTTATTTATAAAATTTATTAATATATGTGTTTGACCCGGTTAAGGAAAAAGTAAGTTGTTTTGGATGTCTATGATGAAATAACTCATATATTGTTTGCTCAGAGCATCGTTATGTTAACATAACAGTAAAGTAATTGTTACCTGTAATGATTTGTTGAACACTAGGATGTAGTTTTAGAAAACCAATGTAACTTTTGTGTAATATAATACTATACATAAGGTGTAAAGGATAGTGTACTCTTATGTAATGCATTGTTGTTCACATGTGTACAGATTGTTGTACACAGGTGAACATACAAGTATACACCAAAGTATAAACTGTATCTATAAGTATTATTGTGACAGTACAAGTGTAGGACGAACGGAACAACCAGGACGGAATGATGTCCGACCGGATTGCTGTCCGATCGGATAGGTCATCCGAACGGATTGCCATCCGAACGGATCACACTTAGGTCCCACCTTTAAACAACCTTAGCTGAAGTTTGAGTATCGAACGAATTGCAATCCGATCGGACGACCATCTGACTAGATTACTCTTCGGATCATGAGATACAAAGACTTTAAAGACTTAAACAATTTCCAACATGTTCATTAACAGGGTTGCCACCCGATCGGATGGACATCCGATCGAGTGACACTTTTGCTGAGAACTTGCCTTCACTAAGTAATCTCACCACTAAGTTGTCCGACCGGACCACTATCCAACCGGATGACCATCCGAACGGATTATCATCCGCACGGCTAACCATCCGATCGACCGACTTGATGGATAGAGATACTTCAATGCTTTCAAATGCTACAACGAAAACTTAAAAAGTCAAGCCATCATACACAAACACATTCTTCTCATAGGAAGAAACAATCCACTCGAATCGTCATCCGACTGGACAAGCTGTCCGACCGGATGACCATCCGAACGGATTGCTATCCGCACGGATTGCTGTCTGATCGGATTACCATCCGATCAAACCACTATCCGACCCTCTCACACTTTGTACCATTTTACGCGTCACTTATCGTTATGCTATCGAATCTATTCAGGCTAACCTTACTCGCTAAGCGCTCCCTTCAATCCATTAACCGCTGTGAGTATACTTGATCCCTTTTTGCTTTACACACTTTTGGGTGTTACATACGTTACGAATATTCAAACTACAACAATCACACTACTCAATACGATTTGAACGCTAACCGTTAATGCATGTTATACGTGGCTTATGAATGCTTGTTTGTTATGTTTACACATGGAATGCTGTCTACCTGCCTTAGCAATGATAGTACTATAGTTTGGACTCAGTACCCGTTCACACGGGGGTTGTTAAGGACAATTACTTGCATGGATTACGGTGGTAATCATGTATTGGGAACTGCCTCGGGCAGTCAACCCGCAGTCATTGGTATCGATGGAACTATGTCGATAACTAATGTGCTTCATTTCACTATGTGTACGTGCTGGTTATGCGTAAACGAATTCGAACTCTATATGCTATTATCAAACTTGTATGCTCACCTTTACATTTTATGTATTGACCTTATTTTAACGTATGTGACAGGTGCTTAGGAAGTTTACATGCCTAGCATGCTGTGAACTTGAGGCTAGGAAATGTCTAGGATGCTCTCTATGCTGTGATGAAATCGAAGCTAGGAAAAGAGGTCCCAGAAACCAATAAACAAATTATCTATGTATAAATCTGAGTTGTCGGAACAGAACTACTTGACTAGATTTTTTTCTGTAATAATCTGCTTACTGTTTGAGACATGGTATGGGACATGTTATTTAAATTAAATAGTAATGATAAATAGTGGATAGACTGACTAAGTCAGCACATTTCCTACCCATTAAGGAGACTTATTGCTCCGACATGTTAGCCCAACTGTACGTAGATAAGATTGTAGCTCTACATGGCGTACCTGTGTCTATTATCTCTGACCGGGATACTAGATACACGTCACATTTTTGGAAAAGTATCCAACAATCTTTGGGCACGCGCTTAAATTTTAGTACGGCTTACCATCCTCAGACGGACGGCCAGAGTGAGCGTACAATCCAAACTTTGGAAGACATGCTTCGAGCATTTGTGATTGACTTAGGTGGTAGTTGGGATAACCACCTGCCATTAATCGAGTTCTCGTATAACAATAGCTATCATATCAGCATTAAGGCTGCGCCTTTTGAGGCATTGTATGGTAGGAAATGCAGAACGCCCGTTTGTTGGGCGGAAGTTGGTGATGTCCAATTATCAGGACCGGAAATAGACTTTGAAACGACGGACAAGATTGTCCAGATTCGTGACCGCCTGAAAGCTGCCAGGGATAGGCAGAAAAGCTACGCAGATCTAAAGCGTAAACCTCTGAAATTCGAGGTAGGTGATAAAGTGTTGCTCAAAGTATCACCCTGGAAGGGAGTGATGCGATTTGGCAAGAAAGGTAAGTTAAGCCCGAGATACATAGGACCATTCGAGGTCATCGAATGTGTCGGTTCAGTTTCTTATAAGTTAAAATTACCGGAAGAACTCAGTGGTATTCACAATGTATTCCACAGCTGCAATCTGAGGAAGTGTTTCACTGACGAATCACTAGTCATACCACATACAGATGTGCACATAGAAGAGAGATTGAAGTTTGTTGAAAAACCTGTGTCGATCGAGGATCGACAGGTTAAGAAGCTTCGAAGGAAGCATGTACCGATTGTAAAGGTTAAATGGGATGCCCGTAGAGGTCCCGAGTACACGTGGGAGGTTGAGTCCACAATGAAAGAAAAGTACCCACATTTGTTTCAGTAAATCTCGAGGTCGAGATTTCTTTTAAGGGGGTGAGAATGTAACACCTTGAAAATTCACGTCCTATAATGTATTGACACGTGTCCTAAGCTTGAACGTGTGAAAGAATACTCTAGAGGGACTAAAGTTGACAAACATGGAAAGTATGTGAAAATAAGGGTTCAAAATGTCAACAAGGGATAAATATACTTTACAGTAACCCTACATAATGTTCATACCTTCAAATGAATAAATCATGGATCATACGAAGCTAAATATGAAAGAAAGTGAGAGATTTCAAACTGCATGGGTTAAATGTGTCAACATGTTTAAAGTATACCTCTGGGTGACCTTTTAGGAAACCCAAAGCTTTGTAACGGTAAATTATGCTCACTAGATTTCATGATAAAAATTTCATAAAGTTTCGTTATCGTATGAGAAAGTTATGATCAAATTCGTATACGAAAGGTTAAAAGCGTCAACGATGAAGTTTACGACTTTTCGATTGATAACAAAGTTAACCAAGGACTTAAAAAAGTGGGTGTAAGTCTTGAAGCCCTTATATGTCAATTTGGAGGGCTCATAATGCAAGAAATAGTGTCGAAACAAACTTTTTATGGGCCAAGGACCAAAGCATAAAAATCTAAAAATTTGATTTGGATTAGAGAGGGCGTCGCGCGACGCGAGGGACCCTAGGGGGGCCTACGCGTGACGCTAGGGGCCCTCTGATGCCGAAAACATTGGCTAATGTCTGCTAGGTGCATTGTAACCGACTTAAACATATATTTTCCACTCCATGGGTGACCCCTACATGCTTTTAGACCTTAGGGGCACTTGTAATTGATCTGGGAACAATGCTAGACTTGGTTGTCATGATCACAAGCCCTCAAATTCACTATAAAAAGGCCCTCATGTTGCAACATTTTGATCACACCTTCCATCTACATTCTTGAAGACTTCTGGAGCTCCAAAGCAGACCCAAGTCATCCCTAGTCGTGCATAGGACTTTGGTAAGTACCCTTGACCTTCCTTAATTGAGTCTTCACTTAGTTTTAGCTTAAAAGTCAAACCGTCGTAATTAACGTTTGACTTAGCGATTAATCATTAATGGTCCAGTGATTAGTCGAATTGAAGGTAGTTATAAGTTGGTAATTATGTGGGCAATAAACCCTTAAAAGGGCACCCTCTGATTCCCGCTCTAACTAGATCAAATGTCGGGTCAAAGTTGTTTATAAAAAGTCAACAGAAACTTAATTTGCAAATTAACATGTAATTAGCAATGTAGAAGGCATGTAACCTATTTTATCACTCATATAACTTGGTAATAAGTATAAGAACTGGTCTAAGCTTGTTTAATCCGACAATTTTCTGTTTAGACCCGGTTCGGAACCGAAAGTCGCAAAACTTTGACTTTTGCTTTGACTTCAGTTCTGACCCGTTTTAGTATGATTTAGAAATGCCTTAGGGCTTCCTTAGGACCAGGTTACATGTTGGTATAACCCTCTGTGATTGGTTCGTTGATTGCCCCATTCGTTTGCACGTTTCCGTTAATTGCCTAATGTTGACCAATATGCCCTTTTGACCATTAAACGAGAATTTTGGAAATGTGAAAGGACAATAACCTTTATCACTAATTTATAAACATGTCCCTAAATTTTCACATCAGTTGGCGGTCTAGATTAGGAGTTATGCTCATTAGCGTAATTCGAACGCCTTTTAGTAATTAAACGGCGTCATTAGCATAAAGCCTATCTAAACCCAATTTTTGACACCAAACCTTTTACCCACTAATATAATATAATATTTTGGGATTTTTGAAGATTTTTAATTATTTTTAACCTGCTCATAACCTAAGGTTATGACCTTGATTCGGTAAATACCGATTATACCCTTTTTGGTTATAAAATGAGTTCTACATAGTATTTTGACACCAATCCAATTGCTACTGATTTTATATAATAAATAAAGTATTTTGAACTTTATAACAGGATCAGAAAACTCAGATTTCCTGTATGACCCGGAAATCGCTTAAAATGGCTTTTAAGCGTATTAAACACATAGTTTAGGTTTAAAACCATTTTTGGCATATAAGACTTATCACAACTGATATGACCTATTAAATTAAGTATTTTACTGATGTATTCGGACCCAAATCTCAGAATTTCATTTAAACTCTTTTATAACCTTTAAAATGACTAAAATACCCCTACGGGGCTTAAATTGAGATAAAACTCGTTTTGGGCATCATGGAAGGTATCCTACTGATATCACAACATATTTAAGGCATATTAACTTAGGAAACCTGTATATGACTCTCACGGTTACCCGTTATGCATTATTCGCGTTCGGTACGGTTTATGTAACTAGTTTGCATAAATTAGCCGAAACGGGTCAAACCTTATCATTTCTATCTCAAAATCCAGAATGTGTTTAGTTTACCCATATTATACAAGTCTTCAAACTTGTCGGGTCTAAAACACATTCTATTTCGGTCTTCGCTTAATCGTGCGTTTGAACCGTATCTTTCTTTAAAACTAGCCGGTCTAAGTTTAGGCTTAATTAAAGACCCGTTAGGATTCTAATAGGTTATTATAAACCTTCGTTCCAGAATAGGAGCCCAGTAAAAGCTATATGTACTTGCTGATTTGATACGACTGGGATTGAATATTATATTTAGCTCAGGTAAATACTTTTAACTTATTTTCCCTTATACGGGCTTGGGGTACGGTATATAAAATACCGCTTGGTCGGGCATTCGACCTTAATCGTTTGGTGGTTAAGTATTATCGTGTTGACCCGTTTAAAAATATGTTTTGTTGCTTAAACGCCTTTGGGGGGGTTAATGACCATGTCCCGGATATCATTGGCATCATTTTACGAAATGGCCACGACCTAAGCGCGGAGTGTAGGCGTACACTTGTCAGTGCCTAAATAAATAATGTGGTGTGTCTATTGATCTTTAACCCGGCACGAACCGGGCTACTGAACGCATAAGGAACATGTAATTCTTTTACAAAGTTTATATATTTAAATAATTATCCCAAGTTATAAAATGTTTGTGCCACGTGCATTTAAATCAATTTTTAATTATTTTTAAAATGAGTCAGTTAATTGTATTTACCAGTGTAAACTGACATATTTTCTCAAAAAGGTTAAGTGCAGGTACTACGCGAACTAGGCTGGTTTTCTCCTAGCGTCCACAATAAGTCTCGCAAGCTTGGATGTCAAAACTGTTGAACAATGTTTCCTATTTATTTTTGATCCACCTGTGGATTATTTTCAACTGTTTGTGATACTTGATATTACAGTTATATTCGGTTGAAATATATCTATCTTTTACTTCTGCTGTGCATTTAAATATTGTGTTGTTTGACTATTATGTTACCAACCACGTCACGATACTCCCCCACCGGGCCCACTTGTAACACGTGGAAATATCAGGGTGTGACATTGGATTACTCCAATTTTCATTATTAAAATAATCATCCCTCTAAAGATGAAAAGCCTATGGGCTATAATCAACGTCCTCTGAGACTAAAGACAGTGGTAGCCTACAACTCCCTGTCAAGAAAAGGTAACGAACTTTGATTCAAACCTTAATGCCTCGATTCCATAAAATCTGGGCTTATAAATTAAACTTGTCTACGTGACTAGGCCTTTTGTGCTATTATTAAATTATAATAAGGGATTATAATAAAGATCTTGAATATATGCATACTTAACAAATTGACCAAAAATAGTTATTAAAGACCATGGTTAATAAATCGTCAAGAACGATAGTACTGTATAGACTTCTAAATAAACCTTGTCATTAATTTTCTTTTATGTAGCAATTAAAGCTACATGGCTAGGTCGGAAGAAATAAACAGTCATCCCCTGGAGAATAATGAGAATACTAGGATTAATATAACCGGGGAAGAGCTCCGTACACTGATTGATACAGCTGTATCTAAAGCTGTGGATAGGAAATTCAGGGAGTCCAGTGGGATGCACAGTAGAACCTCATCAGCACCCCACACTAACTCTGTCCCTAAGACTCATTCAGAGGCTCACAGTAAGCCACCCTCTAAGAAGGATGAACCAAAGAAAGATGATGATCGACACTCATCCAATCAAAACAGTGTTCCATCTAGAAGGATAGTGTTTGATGATAAACCACGTACAAAATCATGTACCTATAAGTACTTTGTTTCCTGCAAACCCCGGGATTTCACTGGAGAAAAAGGGGCAATTGATTGTATGACCTGGTTGGATGAAATGGACACCGTGGTTGATATCAGCGGATGTGCTGAAATAGATGTAGTGAAGTATGTATCCCAATCATTCAAGGGAGAGGCACTAGCATGGTGGAAGTCTCTCATTCAAGCTGCTGGGAAGATCCCACTCTACAATCTGACATGGGATCAATTTGTTGCTCTCATTAAGGAGAATTACTGCCCTCAGCATGAGGTTAAAAGGATTGAGTCTGATTTCTTATCGTTGGTTATGGAAAACCTAGATTGCCAAGCTTATCTTACAAGCTTCAACACGATGTCAAGATTGGTTCCTTACCTTGTGACACCAGAACCCAAAAGGATTGCTCTCTTCATTGGGGGTTTAGCCCCATAAATCAAATCCAATGTTAAGGCTTCAAGACCTGCTACTTTTAGGTCGGCAGCTAATCTATCGTTGTCCCTCACCTTAGATGTGGTTAGGTTAAGATCGCTAAAGAATTCTGAAGAAGGTAAGAGAAAGCGTGAGGATGATAACTCACGAGGATCGGAGAAGAAGTACAAAGGAAACACTGATTCCAAGAAGTTTGTGTCTGGAAAGAATAGTCAACGAACAGAGGAAAAGCCAAAGTGCACGACTTGCCAAAAACGCCACTTTGGAAAATGCTGGCTTGAGACCAAGTCTCAATCGGGATCTCCTGTATGTGGGTTATGCAAGTCTAAAGAGCAAAAGACGATAGAGTGCAAGAAGATAAATGACGCGACATGCTACAATTGCAATGAGAAAGGGCATATCAAGACCAACTGCCCTAAATACGCCAAGAAGCCTGAAGAGGTCAAGAAGACCAATGCAAGGGTCTTCCGGATGGATGCAAAGGAAGCTGTTCAGGACGATAATGTGATCACAGGTACCTTCCTCATAAATGATGTCTATGCAAGAGTACTTTTTGATTCAGGCGCTGATAAGTCGTTCGTAGATAATAAGTTTTGTGAATTGTTGAAATTGCCTGTTAAAACCTTAAGTGTGAAATATGAGGTGGAATTAGCTGATGGTACCTTAGAAACCGCCTCAACCGTGTTAGATGGATGTTACATATCCATTAGGGACCACTCTTTTCCATTATCCCTACTTCCCTTGAAGTTAGCCGGTTTTTATATAGTTATAGGAATGGACTGGTTATCGCATAACCAAGCCCAGATTGTGTGCAACAAAAAGCAAGTGGTAATAAAGACTCCATCTGGTGAGTCACTTACCATTAGGGAGATACCCAGTATGGATTGCCTGAGCAGGTGGCTATGCTCAAGGCATCTAGATGTCTGAAGAAGGGTTGTGTCATTTATATGGCACATGTGACTATTGATGAACAGAAGCCCAAGGTCGAAGATATTCCCGTCATTTCTAAGTACCCTGAAGTATTTCCTGAAGAACTACCTGGTTTACCACCAGATAGGCAAGTAGAATTCAGAATTTACATCATCCCTGGAGCAGCACCTGTCGCGAGAGCGCCTTATAGATTGGCACCAACAGAGATGAAGGAATTGCGGACACAACTAGATGATTTGTTAGCCAAAGGTTTTATTAGACCTAGTTCGTCTCCTTGGGGAGCACCTATCCTGTTTGTAAATAAGAAGGATGGATCGATGCGTCTATGCATCGATTATCGCGAGCTTAATAAGGTCACTATCAAGAATAGATATCCTTTGCCCAGGATCGACGATCTGTTTGATCAATTAAAAGGGGCAAGCTACCTCTCTAAGATTGATTTGAGGTCAGGCTATCATCAACTAAAGGTTAAAGATGAAGATGTACACAAGACTGCATTTAGGACTCGTTATGGTCATTACGAGTTCCTAGTGATGCCTTTTGGGCTCACTAATGCACCAGCGGCATTCATGGATCTCATGAACCGTGTCTGCAAGCCATACTTGGACAAATTTGTTATCGTCTTCATTGACGACATTCTGATTTATTCAAAGAATCAGGCCGACTATGAGAAGCATCTTCGATGTATTCTTTCACTACTTCAGCAGGAGAAGCTTTATGCCAAATTTTCTAAGTGTGAATTCTGGCTTCGTGAAGTCCAATTCCTTGGACATGTTGTTAGTGAGCGTGGTATCCAAGTAGATCCCGCTAAGGTTGAGGTTGTCATGAATTGGCGATTTATTGAAAACTTCTCAAGGATTGCTGCACCCCTAACTTCATTGACGCGTAAGGATATTAAGTTTGACTGGGGTCCTAAGCAGCAGGAATCCTTTGACATCCTTAAGCAAAAGTTGAGCAATGCTCCAGTATTGACATTGCCTGATGGAATAGAGGAATTTGTAGTATACTGTGATGCATCACACACAGGTATGGGATGTGTGCTTATGCAAAAAAGGCAAGGTTATTGCCTATGCTTCTCGACAGTTAAAGGTGCACGAGAAAAACTACACCACCCATGACTTGGAGTTGGGTGCCGTTGTATTTGCACTGAAACTTTGGAGGCACTACTTGTATGGAACCAAGTGTATGATCTATTCATATCACAAGAGCCTTCAACACTTGTTTAATCAGAAGGATTTAAACATGAGGCAGCGACGTTGGATGGAAACTTTGAATGATTATGACTGTGAGATAAGATACCATCCAGGCAAGGCAAATGTGGTTGTCGATGCCTTAAGTAGAAAGGAACGAGTAAAGCCTATAAGAATCAATGCCAAGAGCATTGAGATAAAGAATAGTTTGAATGAAAGGTTGTTAGTTGCGCAGAAGGAAGCTGTCTTGGAAGCTAACTATCCTAATGAAAAGCGAGGAGTAACTGAAGAGCAGTTATCCTATGGTAAGGACAGAATCTTAAGATTAAATGGATGAATATGGGTTCCAGTTTATGGAGGACTTCGGGATGTTATCCTCCAAGAAGCCCACAGTTCCAAATATTCCGTTCATCCTGGAGCTGACAAGATGTACCAGGATCTGAAGGCGAACTATTGGTGGATAGGCTTGAAGAAGTCTATAGCTACCTATTTAGCCAAATGTTTGACGTGTGCACAAGTTAAAGCTGAACATCAAAAGCCGTCAGGTTTGCTACAACAGCCTGAACTTCCCACATGGAAGTGGGAGATGGTGACAATGGATTTCATCACCAAGTTTCCAAAGACAAAGAAAGGAAATGATACTATATGGATGATAGTAGATAGACTGACTAAGTCAGCACATTTCCTACCCATTAAGGAGACTTTTAGCTCCGACATGTTAGCACAATTGTACGTAGATAAGATTGTATCTCTGCATGGCGTACCAGTGTCTATTATCTCTGACAGAGATACCAGATACACATCACATTTTTGGAAAAGTTTCCAACAATCTTTGGGCACGCGCTTAAATTTTAGTACGGCTTACCATCCTCAGACGGACGGACAGAGTGAGCGTACCATCCAAACTTTGGAAGACATGCTTCGTGCATGTTTGATTGACTTAGGTGGTAGTTGGGATAACCACCTGCCATTGATCGAGTTCTCCTATAACAATAGCTACCATACTAGTATTCAGGCAGCGCCTTTTGAGGCATTATATGGTAGAAAATACAGAACGCTTATTTGTTGAGCAGAAGTAGGAGAAGCTCAGTTATCAGGACCTGACATAGTCTTTGAAATGACAGACAAGATTGTCCAGATTTGTGACCGCCTGAAAGCTGCCAGGGATAGGCAGAAAATTTATGCTGATAAAAGGCGAAAACCTCTAAAGTTTGAGGTTGGTGATAAGGTTCTGCTTAAAGTATCACCCTGGAAGGGAGTGATGCGATTTGGTAAGAAAGGTAAGTTAAGCCCAAGGTATATAGGACCATTCGAGATCATTGAATGTGTAGGAGCAGTGGCTTATAAGTTAAACCTACCAGAAGAGCTTAGTGGTATTCACAATGTATTCCACATCTGCAATTTAAAGAAATGTCTAGCTGATGAATCACTAGTCATACCACATACAGATGTGCACATAGATGAGAGTTGGAAATTTATGGAAAAACATTTGTCGATTGAGGATCGATAGGTTAAGAAGCTTCGGAGGAAGCATGTGCCTATTGTAAAGGTTAAATGGGATGCCCGTAGAGGTCCCGAATACACGTGGGAGGTAGAATCCACAATGAAAGAAAAATACCCTCATTTATTTCAGTAAATCTCGAGGTCGAGATTTCTTTTAAGGGGGTGAGGATGTAACACCTCGAAAATTTATGTCCAATAATGTATCGACACGTGTCATGAGCTTTAAATGTGTAAAAGATTTCTTATGAAGGACTAAAGTTGACAAACAAGGAAAGTATGTGAATATAAGGGTTCAAAGTATCAACAATGGATAAATATACTTTACAATAACCCTACATGATGTTTATACCCTTAAACGAACGAATCATGGATCATACGAAGCTAATTGTGGAAGAAAGTGAGGAATTACAAACTACAGGGGTTAAGTGTCAACATGTTTAAGGTATACCTCTGAGTGACCTTTTAGCAAACCCGAAGCTTTGTAATGATTAATTATACCTTTTCACATCAGTTGGCGGTCTAGATTAGGAGTTATGCTCATTAGCATAATTAGAACGCCTTTTAGTAATTAAACGGCGTCATTAGCATAAAGCCTATCTAAACCCAATTTTTGACACCAAACCTTTTACCCACTAATATAATATAATATTTTGGGATTTTTGAAGATTTTTAATTATTTTTAACCTGCTCATAACCTAAGGTTATGACCTTGATTCGGTAAATACCGATTATACCCTTTTTGGTTATAAAATGAGTTCTACATAGTATTTTGACACCAATCCAATTGCTACTGATTTTATATAATAAATAAAGTATTTTGAACTTTATAACAGGATCAGAAAACTCAGATTTCCTGTATGACCCGAAAATCGCTTAAAATGGCTTTTAAGCGTATTAAACACATAGTTTAGGTTTAAAACCATTTTTGGCATATAAGACTTATCACAACTGATATGACCTATTAAATTAAGTATTTTACTGATGTATTCGGACCCAAATCTCAGAATTTCATTTAAACTCTTTTATAACCTTTAAAATGACTAAAATACCCCTACGGGGCTTAAATTGAGATAAAACTCGTTTTGGGCATCATGGAAGGTATCCTACTGATATCACAACATATTTAAGGCATATTAACTTAGGAAACCTGTATATGACTCTCACGGTTACCCGTTATGCATTATTCGCGTTCGGTATGGTTTATGTAACTAGTTTGCATAAATTAGCCGAAACGGGTCAAACCTTATCATTTCTATCTCAAAATCCAGAATGTGTTTAGTTTACCCATATTATACAAGTCTTCAAACTTGTCGGGTCTAAAACACATTCTATTTCGGTCTTCGCTTAATCGTGCGTTTGAACCGTATCTTTCTTTAAAACTAGCCGGTCTAAGTTTAGGCTTAATTAAAGACCCGTTAGGATTCTAATAGGTTATTATAAACCTTCGTTCCAGAATAGGAGCCCAGTAAAAGCTATATGTACTTGCTGATTTGATACGACTGGGATTGAATATTATATTTAGCTCAGGTAAATACTTTTAACTTATTTTCCCTTATACGGGCTTGGGGTACGGTATATAAAATACCGCTTGGTCGGGCATTCGACCTTAATCGTTTGGTGGTTAAGTATTATCGTGTTGACCCGTTTAAAAATATGTTTTGTTGCTTAAACGCCTTTGGGGGGGTTAATGACCATGTCCCGGATATCATTGGCATCATTTTACGAAATGGCCACGACCTAAGCGCGGAGTGTAGGCGTACACTTGTCAGTGCCTAAATAAATAATGTGGTGTGTCTATTGATCTTTAACCCGGCATGAACCGGGCTACTGAACGCATAAGGAACATGTAATTCTTTTACAAAGTTTATATATTTAAATAATTATCCCAAGTTATAAAATGTTTGTGCCACGTGCATTTAAATCAATTTTTAATTATTTTTAAAATGAGTCAGTTAATTGTATTTACCAGTGTAAACTGACATATTTTCTCAAAAAGGTTAAGTGCAGGTACTACGCGAACTAGGCTGGTTTTCTCCTAGCGTCCACAATAAGTCTCGCAAGCTTGGATGTCAAAACTGTTGAACAATGTTTCCTATTTATTTTTGATCCACCTGTGGATTATTTTCAACTGTTTGTGATACTTGATATTACAGTTATATTCGGTTGAAATATATCTATCTTTTACTTCTGCTGTGCATTTAAATATTGTGTTGTTTGACTATTATGTTACCAACCACGTCACGATACTCCCCCACCGGGCCCACTTGTAATACGTGGAAATATCAGGGTGTGACATTGGATTACTCCAATTTTCATTATTAAAATAATCATCCCTCTAAAGATGAAAAGCCTATGGGCTATAATCAACGTCCTCTGAGACTAAAGACAGTGGTAGCCTACAACTCCCTGTCAAGAAAAGGTAACGAACTTTGATTCAAACCTTAATGCCTCGATTCCATAAAATCTGGGCTTATAAATTAAACTTGTCTACGTGACTAGGCCTTTTGTGCTATTATTAAATTATAATAAGGGATTATAATAAAGATCTTGAATATATGCATACTTAACAAATTGACCAAAAATAGTTATTAAAGACCATGGTTAATAAATCGTCAAGAACGATAGTACTGTATAGACTTCTAAATAAACCTTGTCATTAATTTTCTTTTATGTAGCAATTAAAGCTACATGGCTAGGTCGGAAGAAATAAACAGTCATCCCCTGGAGAATAATGAGAATACTAGGATTAATATAACCGGGGAAGAGCTCCGTACACTGATTGATACAGCTGTATCTAAAGCTGTGGATAGGAAATTCAGGGAGTCCAGTGGGATGCACAGTAGAACCTCATCAGCACCCCACACTAACTCTGTCCCTAAGACTCATTCAGAGGCTCACAGTAAGCCACCCTCTAAGAAGGATGAACCAAAGAAAGATGATGATCGACACTCATCCAATCAAAACAGTGTTCCATCTAGAAGGATAGTGTTTGATGATAAACCACGTATAAAATCATGTACCTATAAGTACTTTGTTTCCTGCAAACCCCGGGATTTCACTGGAGAAAAAGGGGCAATTGATTGTATGACCTGGTTGGATGAAATGGACACCGTGGTTGATATCAGCGGATGTGCTGAAATAGATGTAGTGAAGTATGTATCCCAATCATTCAAGGGAGAGGCACTAGCATGGTGGAAGTCTCTCATTCAAGCTGCTGGGAAGATCCCACTCTACAATCTGACATGGGATCAATTTGTTGCTCTCATTAAGGAGAATTACTGCCCTCAGCATGAGGTTAAAAGGATTGAGTCTGATTTCTTATCGTTGGTTATGGAAAACCTAGATTGCCAAGCTTATCTTACAAGCTTCAACACGATGTCAAGATTGGTTCCTTACCTTGTGACACCAGAACCCAAAAGGATTGCTCTCTTCATTGGGGGTTTAGCCCCATAAATCAAATCCAATGTTAAGGCTTCAAGACCTGCTACTTTTAGGTCGGCAGCTAATCTATCGTTGTCCCTCACCTTAGATGTGGTTAGGTTAAGATCGCTAAAGAATTCTGAAGAA
Organism: Helianthus tuberosus; assembly: GCA_030545235.1. Classification (NCBI taxonomy): domain Eukaryota; kingdom Viridiplantae; phylum Streptophyta; class Magnoliopsida; order Asterales; family Asteraceae; genus Helianthus; species Helianthus tuberosus. The sequence goes on along the minus strand of CM060433.1, from coordinate 10,005,493 downwards.
GGTAAGAGAAAGCGTGAGGATGATAACTCACGAGGATCGGAGAAGAAGTACAAAGGAAACACTGATTCCAAGAAGTTTGTGTCTGGAAAGAATAGTCAACGAACAGAGGAAAAGCCAAAGTGCACGACTTGCCAAAAATGCCACTTTGGAAAATGCTGGCTTGAGACCAAGTCTCAATCGGGATCTCCTGTATGTGGGTTATGCAAGTCTAAAGAGCAAAAGACGATAGAGTGCAAGAAGATAAATGACGCGACATGCTACAATTGCAATGAGAAAGGGCATATCAAGACCAACTGCCCTAAATACGCCAAGAAGCCTGAAGAGGTCAAGAAGACCAATGCAAGGGTCTTCCGGATGGATGCAAAGGAAGCTGTTCAGGACGATAATGTGATCACAGGTACCTTCCTCATAAATGATGTCTATGCAAGAGTACTTTTTGATTCAGGCGCTGATAAGTCGTTCGTAGATAATAAGTTTTGTGAATTGTTGAAATTGCCTGTTAAAACCTTAAGTGTGAAATATGAGGTGGAATTAGCTGATGGTACCTTAGAAACCGCCTCAACCGTGTTAGATGGATGTTACATATCCATTAGGGACCACTCTTTTCCATTATCCCTACTTCCCTTGAAGTTAGCCGGTTTTTATATAGTTATAGGAATGGACTGGTTATCGCATAACCAAGCCCAGATTGTGTGCAACAAAAAGCAAGTGGTAATAAAGACTCCATCTGGTGAGTCACTTACCATTAGGGAGATACCCAGTATGGATTGCCTGAGCAGGTGGCTATGCTCAAGGCATCTAGATGTCTGAAGAAGGGTTGTGTCATTTATATGGCACATGTGACTATTGATGAACAGAAGCCCAAGGTCGAAGATATTCCCGTCATTTCTAAGTACCCTGAAGTATTTCCTGAAGAACTACCTGGTTTACCACCAGATAGGCAAGTAGAATTCAGAATTTACATCATCCCTGGAGCAGCACCTGTCGCGAGAGCGCCTTATAGATTGGCACCAACAGAGATGAAGGAATTGCGGACACAACTAGATGATTTGTTAGCCAAAGGTTTTATTAGACCTAGTTCGTCTCCTTGGGGAGCACCTATCCTGTTTGTAAATAAGAAGGATGGATCGATGCGTCTATGCATCGATTATCGCGAGCTTAATAAGGTCACTATCAAGAATAGATATCCTTTGCCCAGGATCGACGATCTGTTTGATCAATTAAAAGGGGCAAGCTACCTCTCTAAGATTGATTTGAGGTCAGGCTATCATCAACTAAAGGTTAAAGATGAAGATGTACACAAGACTGCATTTAGGACTCGTTATGGTCATTACGAGTTCCTAGTGATGCCTTTTGGGCTCACTAATGCACCAGCGGCATTCATGGATCTCATGAACCGTGTCTGCAAGCCATACTTGGACAAATTTGTTATCGTCTTCATTGACGACATTCTGATTTATTCAAAGAATCAGGCCGACTATGAGAAGCATCTTCGATGTATTCTTTCACTACTTCAGCAGGAGAAGCTTTATGCCAAATTTTCTAAGTGTGAATTCTGGCTTCGTGAAGTCCAATTCCTTGGACATGTTGTTAGTGAGCGTGGTATCCAAGTAGATCCCGCTAAGGTTGAGGTTGTCATGAATTGGCGATTTATTGAAAACTTCTCAAGGATTGCTGCACCCCTAACTTCATTGACGCGTAAGGATATTAAGTTTGACTGGGGTCCTAAGCAGCAGGAATCCTTTGACATCCTTAAGCAAAAGTTGAGCAATGCTCCAGTATTGACATTGCCTGATGGAATAGAGGAATTTGTAGTATACTGTGATGCATCACACACAGGTATGGGATGTGTGCTTATGCAAAAAAGGCAAGGTTATTGCCTATGCTTCTCGACAGTTAAAGGTGCACGAGAAAAACTACACCACCCATGACTTGGAGTTGGGTGCCGTTGTATTTGCACTGAAACTTTGGAGGCACTACTTGTATGGAACCAAGTGTATGATCTATTCATATCACAAGAGCCTTCAACACTTGTTTAATCAGAAGGATTTAAACATGAGGCAGCGACGTTGGATGGAAACTTTGAATGATTATGACTGTGAGATAAGATACCATCCAGGCAAGGCAAATGTGGTTGTCGATGCCTTAAGTAGAAAGGAACGAGTAAAGCCTATAAGAATCAATGCCAAGAGCATTGAGATAAAGAATAGTTTGAATGAAAGGTTGTTAGTTGCGCAGAAGGAAGCTGTCTTGGAAGCAAACTATCCTAATGAAAAGCTAGGAGTAACTGAAGAGCAGTTATCCTATGGTAAGGACAGAATCTTAAGATTAAATGGATGAATATGGGTTCCAGTTTATGGAGGACTTCGGGATGTTATCCTCCAAGAAGCCCACAGTTCCAAATATTCCGTTCATCCTGGAGCTGACAAGATGTACCAGGATCTGAAGGCGAACTATTGGTGGATAGGCTTGAAGAAGTCTATAGCTACCTATTTAGCCAAATGTTTGACGTGTGCACAAGTTAAAGCTGAACATCAAAAGCCGTCAGGTTTGCTACAACAGCCTGAACTTCCCACATGGAAGTGGGAGATGGTGACAATGGATTTCATCACCAAGTTTCCAAAGACAAAGAAAGGAAATGATACTATATGGATGATAGTAGATAGACTGACTAAGTCAGCACATTTCCTACCCATTAAGGAGACTTTTAGCTCCGACATGTTAGCACAATTGTACGTAGATAAGATTGTATCTCTGCATGGCGTACCAGTGTCTATTATCTCTGACAGAGATACCAGATACACATCACATTTTTGGAAAAGTTTCCAACAATCTTTGGGCACGCGCTTAAATTTTAGTACGGCTTACCATCCTCAGACGGACGGACAGAGTGAGCGTACCATCCAAACTTTGGAAGACATGCTTCGTGCATGTTTGATTGACTTAGGTGGTAGTTGGGATAACCACCTGCCATTGATCGAGTTCTCCTATAACAATAGCTACCATACTAGTATTCAGGCAGCGCCTTTTGAGGCATTATATGGTAGAAAATACAGAACGCTTATTTGTTGAGCAGAAGTAGGAGAAGCTCAGTTATCAGGACCTGACATAGTCTTTGAAATGACAGACAAGATTGTCCAGATTTGTGCCCGCCTGAAAGCTGCCAGGGATAGGCAGAAAAGTTATGCTGATAAAAGGCGAAAACCTCTAAAGTTTGAGGTTGGTGATAAGGTTCTGCTTAAAGTATCACCCTGGAAGGGAGTGATGCGATTTGGTAAGAAAGGTAAGTTAAGCCCAAGGTATATAGGACCATTCGAGATCATTGAATGTGTAGGAGCAGTGGCTTATAAGTTAAACCTACCAGAAGAGCTTAGTGGTATTCACAATGTATTCCACATCTGCAATTTAAAGAAATGTCTAGCTGATGAATCACTAGTCATACCACATACAGATGTGCACATAGATGAGAGTTGGAAATTTATGGAAAAACCTTTGTCGATTGAGGATCGACAGGTTAAGAAGCTTCGGAGGAAGCATGTGCCTATTGTAAAGGTTAAATGGGATGCCCGTAGAGGTCCCGAATACACGTGGGAGGTAGAATCCACAATGAAAGAAAAATACCCTCATTTATTTCAGTAAATCTCGAGGTCGAGATTTCTTTTAAGGGGGTGAGGATGTAACACCTCGAAAATTTATGTCCAATAATGTATCGACACGTGTCATGAGCTTTAAATGTGTAAAAGATTTCTTATGAAGGACTAAAGTTGACAAACAAGGAAAGTATGTGAATATAAGGGTTCAAAGTATCAACAATGGATAAATATACTTTACAATAACCCTACATGATGTTTATACCCTTAAACGAATGAATCATGGATCATACGAAGCTAATTGTGGAAGAAAGTGAGGAATTACCAACTACAGGGGTTAAGTGTCAACATGTTTAAGGTATACCTCTGAGTGACCTTTTAGCAAACCCGAAGCTTTGTAATGATTAATTATCCCCACGAGAATAAGTGATAAAAATTTCACAAGGTTTCGTTAAAGTATGAGAAAGTTATGACAATATTCGTATACGAGGGGTTAAAAGCGTCAACGTTGAAATTTAAGGCTTTACGGGTGATCACAAAGTTAACTGAGGACTTAACGGTGTTTGGTTATGTCTTGGAGCCCTTAAAAGTTAAGTTAGGGGGTTGAAATTGCAAGAAAAGAAGTTAAAACCACGTTTGGAGGGACCAGGGACATAAATTGCAATTGTTGAAAGTTTGTTAACCTGGACCCAGGCCTCACACGGGCCGCGTAAGCCCAAGCAGGACCTTACGCGGGCCGCCTGGCACCCCCAGCATCAGAAAAACTTCACAGCTGCCAGTTTCAGCCTGTTCACTTCCTCAATTCACCATTTTTCGATTCTATGGGCATGTTTAATGGTTTTACTACCCTAGGGACACTTGGGATGATCAGGAATCATCCCATTGACTTCCTTGTCATGATCTTGTTGCATCAAAATGGGTAAATAAAGAACTCCAATGTTGCAACATTGAACTCATTCATTTGCAAAGTTCACAACTTCATTTTTGGAGCTCCCCTGATCAGCAACAAGCTTTCTTAGGATCCCTAGTCGTGCTTAGGACTCTTGTAAGTGTCCTTAACCTTCCTTAATTCAGTTTTGATTAGTTAATTAGCGTAAAGTCAAACCGTCGTAATTAAGATTTGACTTCGTCATTAATCTTAATTTATCCAGTCAAATTTCAAATTGAAAGTACCTATGAGTTGGTATTTATGTGGGCAATAAACACTTAAAAGGGCACCCTCTGATTCCTACTCTAACTAGGTCAATTGTCGAGTCAAACTTAATCTTAAAAAGTCAACAGAAAGCTTATTTTCAAATTAATGCATAATTAGCAATGTAGAAGCTATGCAACCTGTTTTGTCATTAATATAACTTGGTAATTAATGTAAGAACTTGTCTAAACATGTTCAACTCGACAATTTACAGTTTAAGCTCGGTTCGGAACTGAAAGTCGCAAAAGTAGACTTTTGCTTTGACTTTCAGTTCTAACCCATTAGAGCATTGTTTAGTAATGTCTTAGAGCCTTATTAGGACCAGGTTTCATATAAGTATAACCCTCTGTGATTATACAACTTGGTTCATTAGTTATCCGATTCATATGCATATTTCCGTTAAATGCCTAAATGTTGGCTATTATGCCCATGTGACCTTAAAACATGAATTTTGAAAATGTAAAAGAGTAGAAACCTTAGTTACTGATTTATAAACTTGTACCTAAAATTTGACATCAGTTTGAGGTCTAGATTAAGAGTTACGCTCAATAGCATAATTAGAAAGCTTTTTTGTAATTAAATGGCGTAATTAGCGTATAGCCCATCTAAACCTGATTTTTTATACCAAAATTTTTACCCACTGATATAAAATAATATTTTGGGATTTTTGGAGATTTTTATTTATTTTTAGGCTAAGCATAACATAGAGTTCTAAGCTTGATCCGGTAAATTATCGGTTTTGCCCTTTTAAGCTATAAAATGAGTTTTACCAATCCTTTTTATTCCAAACCTTTTTCTACTGATCCAATATGATAGATAGAATATTTTAAGCCTTTCGGAATAATAAAAATATCAGCTTTTCTTATAAAACCCGAAAATCGCTTAAAATCGCTTTTTTACGCGTCTTAAGCGCATAGTATGTATTAAAACCATTTTAGATATATAAGACTTGATACCTACTGATGTTTTAAGTAAATTTTTATACTTTACCAGTAAGGAAAAGTTTTAAACTCAGATTCCCAGACTTGACCTTTAAACCTTAGGTGAAATTACCAAAATGCCCTTTCGGTGCATAGTATGGTTAGAAATGATAAATTTCTCATATAGGTTATACCCTACTGATATAACTTAGTAAATTAAGTATTTTTACTGATTACAACAGACCCGAAACTCAGAATTATATTTAAACTCTTTTATAACCTTTTAAATGACCAAAATGCCCTTACGGGGCATAATTTGAGTTTAAATCCGTTTTAGGCATAATAGAAGATATCTTACTGATGTCACAACATATTTAAGGCATATTCACTTAGGAAACCTGCATATGACTCATATGGTTACTCGTTACGCACTTTTCGCGTTCGGATCGGCTTATGTAACTAGTTTGTATGTATTAGCCGAAACAGGTCAAACCATATCATTTTTGTCTCAAAATCCAGAATGTGTTTAAGTTACCCATATTAAACAAGCATACAAGCTTGTCGGGTCAAAACCATATTCTAAACCGGTCTTTGCTTTATCATGCGTTTGAACCGTGTCTTCCTTTTGAAAACTAACCGGTCTAAGTCTAAACTTAATTAAAGATCCGTTAGGATTCTAATAGGTTATTAAAAACCTTCGTTACAGATTAGGAGCCCAGTAAAAGCTATGTGCACTTGCTGTATTTGATTTATACATTGCTCATGTAAATACTCTTAACTTATTTTCCCTATACGGGCTTGGGATACGGTACTATAAAAGTACCGCTTGGTCGGGTGTGTAGTCATTTAAATCGGATTGTGATTGATGTATTTACATAACTCGTTTTAATCTGTATTATTTGGTGTATGGCCTTTGGGGGTTAAATGACCATGTCCCGGATATCCTTGGCATCATTCAAAGAAATGGCCACGACCTAAGCACGGGGTGTAGGCGTACACCTGACAGTTGCATTATGTAAAAACTGGTAATCCACTTAAAGGAATCAACCTTGTGGGCATTATACCTATGGCGTGTCTGTTAATCTTGTCCGGCCCTACAAACCGGCCCTGATGGATGACAAATAAGTAAAACTGTATATAAGATTATTTTTGAATAATTATCCCAAGTTGTAAAAGATATTTTTGCCTAAGTGCATTCAAATCAATTTTTAAACATTTTCAAAATGAGTCAGTTAAGTTGTATTTACCAGTGTAAACTGACGTATTTTCTAAAAAGGCTAAGTGCAGGTACTATACGTAATAGGCTGGCTACTCCAGGCATCAATAATCAAGTCTCGCACGCTCTAGATGTTAAAGTCTGTTGAACAATTTCCTTTTTCTTTCGATCCGCCTGTGGATCTGTTTCAACTATTTTGTGATACTTAATATTACAATTTATTCAGTTGAAATGAATCTATCTTTTGCTTCCGCTGTGCATTTAAATTTGTGTTGTTTGACTATGACAATATCAATTACGTCACGATACTCCCCACCGGGCCCACCGATAATACGTGGAAATATCGGGATGTGACAAAGGGATGCCACCCGATCGAACAACCGTCCGATCGAGTGACAACCTGCAATGAACTTGTCCTCGCGGAAGTGCCCAACCTATCGGACTGTCGCCCGATCGAACGGTCGTTCGATCGATCGATCGATCGACCTGAAGGATAGAGGTACTTCTATGTTTTCAAAATACTACAACGAAAACTTCAAAAGTCAAACCATCATACACAAACACATCCTTCCCAAAGGAAGTAACAATCCACTCGAACGGTCATCCGACCGGACGACCGTCCGAACGGACTGTCACTCGAACGACCGGCTGTCCGATCGGACTACCAACCGATCGAACTGTTGTCCTACCCTCCTGCACTCTGTATCGTTTTACGCGTCGCTTGTAGTTATGCTATACATCTGTTCAGGCTAACCATACTCTCTAGCGCTCCTTTCAATCCACCAATCGCTATGAGTATACTCGATCCCTTTTTGCTTTACGCACTTTTGGGTGTTACATATGTTACATATACTAAATCACATCGAACACACTATGCTACAATTTAACGCTAACTGTTACCGCATGTTATACGTGACTTAATGAATGCCGGTTTGTTATGTTTACACATGGAATGCTGTCTACCTGCCTTAGCAACGGTAGTACTATTAGTTTGGACTCAGCACCCGTTCACTCGGGGGTTGTTAAGGACAATTACCTACATGGCTCATAGTGGTGAGTGTGTATCGCGAACTGCCTTGGGCAGTCAACCCGCAGTCATTGGTATCGATAGGTTCATGTCGATAACTAACATGCCTCATTTTACATTGTGTACGTACTGGTTATGCGTAACGATTTTGAACTCTATATGCTATTATCAAACTTGTATACTCACCTTTACAGTATGTGTATTGACTTTTATTTTAACGTATGTGATAGGTGCTTAAGTTGCTAGGATGCTTTATTTTGCGGGGATGAAATTGAGGCTAGGGAAGGTCTAGAAACTAATAAACAATTGTCTATAATAAAAATCTGAGTTGTCGGAACAGAACAATATGACTAAATCTTTTCTGTAATAATTGTATTATCACTTATGACATGGTATGGGACGTGTTGCTTTAAATATTTCATAAATATAGTTGTTATGGAAACTTCTGGACAATCTGGTTCGCTCAATGCCATGCCCCGATGTTTCCGCCATCGGTTGGAGTGTGACAGGTTGGTATCAGAGCCATAACTATAAGGAATTAGGCAAGACTCGACCTAGTCCGGGTCGATGTCTTAGAGACCTAGTCTATAGTTAGAGACCAACAGACCGACTTGTGCATATCCAGTAGGGACTATGTATGAGCATACTACTATTCCTCACTATTCTCGCCTACATTACATTATCACTGCACGTTAGTTCTCAAAGAATGGTTGAGCGATTGGGCCGAGATTAGGTGTGAAAACCGCAAACTCTTGACCAAATTGCTTGTTCGCCTCGCATTTTCATCTATAAACACAAGAATTCGCGTTGAACAAGGAGTGAAATCCATACTTTGACGCATAATTCTCCTTTATTTTATCAAAACATGAACGAAGTTATTAAGTCAGGGGTGAAACCCGAACCTTGACGAAACGTTCCGACCTCTATTATGTTTTACAAAACTCTCACCAAAGTTTCGACGGACTCCAACAACTTGACGTCACGCTGAAACTGAAAGGATACGTGTCATTCGCCAAGATTCGAGGTGAAAGCACAAGTCCCAAAGGTCAAAGAGTGCTCAGAAGGTTCTTGTGAATAGTTGAACCACTTTGGTTAGTCAAAGTCTAATAGCCGCAGACGATCTACTCCTTGATTTTTTTATGTGTTTCGATTCTGAGCCCGCAACTGCCGACTCTGATGATTCGTCGATTTTATGTGTTTATATGTGTATTTACCTGCTTATGTGTTTTAAATTTTGGAGACTTATTCGATTTTCGCATTCGCTTTGATCGACACACACGATTCACTCTGCATTTCTATCTCAAATCGCTAACAAATCACTACCACGTAATGAACGACTTTACGCCATGTTGATCGCTATGCTATTCGCTTATACTATACTGATCACTATTGTTAGTGCATTATGTGTCTATCGCCTCCGTCAATCTAGTCCGTAGCAGAAACCGAAGAAATCTAGGTTTTTATTGTAATATCTAGTTAGAAAGGCAAGGTGGCAATTTTGTAAATAATGAGATTTCTCATTATATCCCTTGGCCTATAAATAGATCATTTAGGTTTAGAGTTCAAGACTTTTTGCTCATTTGGGAAGTAGAAGATCTAAGCTTAGAGAGAGAAAGTCTAGAGAGAGAAAGTTCTCTCACGTGATTCTCAGCTTTGTACACGTCATCTTATTCAATAGAATCACGTTATTAGTACGTTCTTGTGTGTTCGGTCACGCACGTCCACGGATTCCGCACGTCGAACGTTCGTTACGCAATCGTACGGTGTCAAAACCGATCCTACAAGTGGTATCAGAGCAGGAGCTCAATTGCACTGATCAAACACATAGATTCGTACAGGATTTCTTCGATTTCAGATCTGAATTTCATCTATTTCTTCATCTTTTTCATTTTTATCACATTTTTCACTGAAAATGTCAAATTGAACCGGTTTTTACGGTCCAAATAGGCTGATTTTTTGATATGTTGTGCGAAAATACTTGATTTACAACCCTACCAAATTTCAGATTAAAATTCCTAGCCGTTTAGGAGAAATTTGAGTTTTTAGGTCCGATTTCGTATTAAACAGCAAGATTCCGCTTGAAATTTACTCTCGATTCCGCTCGAAAGTTCAAAATTCAGATTCCTCTCGAAAAGATCAAATTTTGATTCCGCTTGAAATTTCAAAATTCAGATTCCGCTCGAAAAGATAATATCTGATTCCGCTCGAAATCAGATTAATCAGATTCCGCTTGAACATTATTGTCTGATTTCGCTTGAACAGTCATCATTTTGTTTGAACATTTAAAGTTGTTGAGTGTGTATTTGGTTTATAAATAATTGCATGTGAACTGATCAAAAGTAAATATACATATTCTTGGTTCAATCAAATTTAAGTGAAAAAAAATTAACGGTCATATATCATGTGAGTTTGTCGGCGACAACTGTGTTCAATATTACTTGAATCAAGAATTTTGTAAATGCATGTGAAACAGGTTGTTTGAATACATGTGAAATTGAATTGTTGACTGCCACATACTAATCGGCCCAATATAATTTATGAAGAGTTAAATTGCTGCCGGCTGCATGTGACCCAAGAGAGTCTCGAATTGAGAATATCACGTGTATTCTGAAAAGATAAATTGAAGGCCCAATCAGTAATTGTGCACGTTTAATAATCGGTCCAATCAATATTGGCGGCCCAATCATATTCATTTAAAAATTGAAATTGTCGGATTAGTGTGTTGTCAGTCTATTAAATCAAGTGTGGCCCAATAGAATTAAAGAGTAGATTAAAAGTCATCAGCCCAAAATTGCATTTGATCTGATTAATTGTCATTCGGCCCATTGACAGATCTCTAGGCCCAATTGGATAGCTCATCAGTGTGAAGATTCTTTTGGCCCAAATCATTCTAAGCCCATTCAAAGGACGTGTCACATCTGTCCATCTTCCGGTTCATTAATATACAAAGTGTTCATCCAAAGTACATTGGAACAAGTCCACAAATCTTCGACACGAGTCTTAGATTGATTTCATCAACACACACTGTTACGTGCTCAGTTTGTTTAAACTGATCATTTGTTTGTTTGTTTTCAGGTGATTCCGAGGTAATTCAAGGATACAAAATCATGGAAAAAGAAATTCCTTTCAAAGACACAAGAACAGAAGAAGAAAAATTAGCATACAGAAAACAGAGAGCTCACTGGAGGATGATGAGAATTTCTCGTATTTACTATGAAGCTAAGAAGGCGAAGAGATGGGATGCTAATAGAGAATGTTACCTTGATCCTGAAGGAAACATTGCTATTGATGATAAAACTCTTAGTGAGGAAGCTCTAGTTGAATGTATTGCTGAAGAAGAAGAAGCTTTACAGAGAAAATGGTGGGGAGGTGATGAAGAGAAAGAGAAAGTAAAAGAAATAGAAAAAGATGAAACTTCAAAATGTGAAGTTGTGATGATTGAAGAAATTGTGAAAGAAGTTGTTACGAAAAAACAACAGGTTCTTGAAGAAGTAATTTCCGAGAAAGAAGAATCCAAGAAGAATGGATTTTCAAGTTCTGAAATTGTGTGCTCAAAATGTGACAAATCTGCAGCAGACAATGTTAAACTCTTGAAAGATGTGGAGAGCTTGACATTGGAAATAAAAAACTGAAATCTGAGAATGTTAAACTGTTAAATGACTTGAATAGTTTGACATTAGAAAATAAGATTTTGAAAGAGAAAGAAAAAGATTTTGAAAGTAAAAAGAAAGTTTTAGATAAAATTTTTGAAGATAAAATCAAAAGTTTTGAAAATGAAAAATTGAAAATTGAAGATGGGAGATCTGTTTTTAGCAGGAATAATATTGAAAAGCAAAAGGTAATAAATTCCCATCGTCAGACGATTATTCGACTTGAAAAAGAAGCTGAATGTGATAGAAAGAAAATCAAAGATTTAGAGAATAAATTGAAAAGTTTTGTGACTTCTGCATCATATGTTTGTCCAGAACCGATCAATTCAGTTCCAATAAGTGACAATGTCACAAATTTTGACAAAGTCAAAATTGAAGATTGTGATGATAAATCTGATGATGAAAAAGAAGAAAAAAGAAAAACATTTTTGAAAGAGAAAAATGCCCGGATAGTCCCTGTGGTTTCACATTTTTTCACCTATAGTCCCTATCTTTCTAAAACTACTTGAATAGTCCCCACGTTTTCACGTTTTGTTCTCGGATAGTCCCTGGGTCTAACTTCAGTTTGTTTTCTCTGTTAAAATGATGTGAAATGACAAAAATACCCTTTCCTTAAAAGGCCAAACCACAGGGACTATCCGGGCATCTTCTTCATTTATATTTATATGTTTGCTGGAAAACAGTACGAAATCGGAGGATTGGTTTCTCAACGCGTTGAACGGAATGACGTCTGGATTTTCCGATACGTCGTCGGTGAATTGTTTGTTAGGTTTAGACGAAGACGTTTCGGTGCCGGAGAAGAAAGATGTGGAGCATAAAGGTGTGATAGGTAAGAATCCGAAAGGTAATACTTCTGCTCAGGATGTTCATTCGGTACCGGATTTGGAATGAACTTCGTCGTTTGGATCGGCTTCTTCGTCTCCGTCGCTGGCTAGTTTACCGCCGATTAGAGTGCATGTTGATGATAGTCAGAAGGTTGGAGGAATTGAGGAGAAATTTGCTCAGATGAGTGTGCAGCAACAGCACCAGAAGGTTCAGGAGGTTGGGGATTATGTTGCTATTCCTGCTCCGGTGGTTGTTGTTAGCGGTGTGCCTGCTAGTAATGCGCCGGCGACGGCCGAGTATTTGAACCAGCAGCAGAAGCAATCTGCTGGTTTTGATTTGGCTTCCACGGATTCGGTTTCGAGGTATGTTTTATATTGTAATTCGACTGGTTAGAATGCATATCAAGTGTTTGTAGAAATGCCTAAGTGAAAATGATGTCTGATTTTGAGTTTTGATGTGAATTAAGTGTTTTAATTAGGTTGTTTAGGATGCATGTTTAGTGTTGTAGAAATGCCTAAGTGAATATGATGTGTGATTTTGAATTTTGATGTGAATTAAGTGTTTGACTATGTGTGGATTGCAGTGATGGTAGACAAAAACCGGCTATGATTTATCAGGACCAGTTGTTAAATATCCAATCTTCGAACTACAATCGTGCTTCTGATCTGAGTAATAATGTTTCTGATCAGAACGTTAGAATTCAGATGCAACAACAACAGATTCCAGATTCTGCTTACGTAATGTCGATGTCGAATCCCCAAGGTGAGAAACCAGTCCCTGCCGTCGCGACCAGGTGGCCGGAGACCACCCGTCTTGATCTCCTCTCTCTCTCCCTCGGTTCTCTCTCTCTCTCTCTCTCGGTCGAATCTCACTCTCTCTCTTGGTTATACAGGTTATGTGTGTGTATATTGTGAGATAAAACTAATGGGGGCTAGGGTTTTGAAGAAGATGAAGAAGATGCCCGGATAGTACCTGTGGTTTGGCCTTTTAAGGAAAGGGTATTTTTGTCATTTCACGTCATTTTAACAGAGAAAACAAACTGAAGTTAGACCCAGGGACTATCCAAGAACAAAACGTGAAAACTTGGGGACTATTCAAGTAGTTTTAGAAAGATAGGGACTATAGGTGAAAAAAGGTGAAACCACAGGGACTATCCGGGCATTTTTCTCTTTTTGAAATTAAATGAAATGTTTAAAAATATTGTTTTACATTCTACTGAGAAAGGTGAATGCTCAACGCAAAAACCTGTAAAGAAGAATGTGGAACAGAAACAAAAAGATAAAAAATCGAAAAATTTTCCTCAACTGCAAATTTAAATCGAATTCATCAGATACAAATCTGGGGACAAAAGAAAAAAAGAAGAAAATTGTCGGCGATGAATCTGGCTCAATAAAGTCAGACAAGCCACGTTCAGGCAATGATTCTGGTTCATCAATGCCAGAAGAGCCATGTGCTGAGGTAAAATTAGAGAATTTTAGTCTAACAATGGATGATGAAAATTTTCCACCATTGTTGAACAAGAATTCTAAATCACCCAAGGACAGTCAGGCTTGGGTGAAACTTTTCAAATAGAAAAACCTGACTTGCCGGAGCTTCCAGGTTGGTAAGTGTGAAGCAGGTATCGGCATCTTTCTTGAGACATTCACTTTGGTGATATTTCGACTTACAAGTGGTAAATCAGGGACATTAAGTTGTACTTGATTTTCTACTAGTGTTTGTTGTTAACAAGGGTCTTAAATGTTAAATTCTTCAAATTGGTTGAAAAAGAACAAAGTGATGAAACCCCGAGTTTGTGAAAAGACAAACAAAACTAATTTTCCGGAAAAACCATTTCGATTAAAACAAACTTAAGTGTTTTGAAATCTTAATGGGAAAAATAGTTTGTTGTCAGGGGGGGTTCTGATTGTTTATGCCAAGAGAATGGCGAATTGAAGCGATTTGATATCAGTTTGTCACTTTCCTTGTACAGTTTGTTTTCAAATTTTCCCAGAAAATCAAAATTGAAACATATTTTGATTTTAGGGGGAGAAATTTTTTTTAAAAAATTAGAAAATTTGAAAATGCCAAAAACATTGAAACAATTCAAAATGAGTTTGTTGTGAAAAAGAGGAAATGATAGTAGATCAGTTGGACTATCACAGCATGCTAAAGAAATGAAATGTCAAATGTGATAAATGATCTCACTAAAGATATGATGATAGGCTCAGCTAGACTAGTAGTGTCACACCCCGACTTTCCACGTGTCACCGGTGGGCCCGGTGGGGAGTATCGTGACGTAGTTGATATCATCATAGTCAAACAACACAATATTTAAATGCACAGTGGAAGCAAAAGATATATATATTACAATCCGAATAAAAGTAATATCCAAGTATTACAACGGAAAGTAAAGGATCCACAGGCGGATCTTAAAAATATAAACATTGTTCAACAGACTTTAGACGCCTAGAACTTGCAAAATTCCTTATTAAAGTCCTGAGCAGCTTCCAGCCTATTACGTACTTGTACCTGTCACTTAGACTTTTGAAAATACGTCAGTTTTCACTGGTAAATACACTCAATCGACTCTTTTGAAAAGAGTTTAAGAAAATTGATTTAGATGCACCAGGCACAAAACATTTTGACACATTGATTAAAATGCACAAGGCAAAATTAATCTTTTATAACTTGGGAAAATCTTATTAATAAAAATCTTGTATCCGATTTACATGGTTGTCCAACATTTAGGGCCGGTGATTATACAATACAAGCCGGTCAAGATTAATCGACACACCATAAATATAATTCACAAGAAGGCATCCTTACGAGTGAGTATATCTTTTACATATGCAACAGGAGGTGTTATGTTTACACCTTGTGCTTAAGTTATGGCCATTCACTTTTTAAATGAGCCAAGGATATCCAGGACACGGTCATTAACCCCTAAAGTTATTTGTTATCAATCAATACAGATTAAAACGGGATTATGCAATTTAATCATCTCCGATTAAAAGGTTTCTACACCCGACCAAGCGGTATTTTTATAATACCGTATCCCAAGCCCGTATAAGGGAAAATAAGTTAAGAGTATTTACCTGAGCTAGCTCCTGTCTTAAATAGCAAGAATTATAATAACTCAGCCGTATTCACTTAAGTAAGCGTATGTACAATTTACCGAAAGGCTCTAGTCTGGAATGATGGTATAAATAACCAATTAGAATGCTAATGGGTCTTTAATTAAGCCTAAGCTTAGACCGGTTAGTCTTAAGGAAATATACAGTTTAACGCATGATTAAGCGAAGACCGGAATAGAATGTGTTTTAGACCCGACAAGTTTGAAGACTTGTATAATATGGGTATTTCATACACACTCTGGATTTTGAGATAAAACCAATAAGGTTTGACCTGTTTAGGCTAATTTATGTAAACTAGTTACATAAACCGAACCAAACGCGTAATAAGCGTAACGGGTAATAATGAGAGCTATCTAAAGGTTTCCTAAGCTAATATGCTTCAAATATGTTGTGACATCAGTAAGTTGTCTTTCATTATGCCCGGAACGAGTTTAAACACAAACTATGCCCCGTAGGGGTAGTTTGGTCATTCAAAAGTTTATAAAAGAGTTTAAGTGTTTGCCTGAGTTACAGGTCTGATGTAATCAGCAAACATACTCAATTTAACAAGTTATAACAGTAGGGTAAAGTATATATGTGAAATTTATCAATTATAACCAAACTATGCACCGTAGGGCATTTTGGTAATTTCACATAAGCCGAAAAGCTCAAAACTGAAGTCTGAGTTTATCAACCTTTGCTTACTGTTAAAATATTATGATTTGCCTCAAATATCAGTAGGTATCAACCCTTGTATGTTTAAAATAGTTTTAGTACATACTATGCGTTAAAAACGCTTAATAAGGCGATTAAAAGCCATTTCCGGGTTTGATACATAAATCTGATATTTTTATTATTCCAGAAGGCTTAAAATAATTTATTTATCATATGTGATCAGTAGCAAAAGGTTTGGAGTCGTTTAGATATGTAAAACTCATTTTATAGCCCGTAAGGGCAAAACCGACAATTACTGGATTAAGCCTACGACTATTAGTTATGCTCAGCCTAAAATTTATTAAAAATCTTTAAAAATCCCAAAATAATATATTACATCAGTGGGTAAAGAGTTTGATATCAAAAAGTATGTTTAAGTAGGCTATACGCTAAATACGCCGTTTAATTAACATAAAGCTTTAATTTTACGCTAACGAGCATAACTCTTAATCTACACGTCGAACTGATGTCAAATTTTGCATACAAGTTTTTATATCAGTAATTAAAGTTTCTACTCTTTTACATTTCCAAAAATCACGTTTTAAGGTGAAAAGGGCATAACGGTCAACATATGAGCAATTAACGGAATCATGCATATTAATCGGATAACTAATGATCCGTGGTGTATAATCACAGAGGGTTATACTAGCATGTAACCTGGTTCAAATAAAGCTCTAAGGCATTTCTAAAACATACTATAACGGGTCAGAACTGAAAGTCAAAGTATAAGTCAAACTATGCGACTTTCGGTTCCGAACCGGGTCTAAACAGGAAATTGTCGGGTTGAACATGTTTAGACATGTTCTTACATTCATTACCAAGTTATATTAATGATCAAACAGGTTATAAGTGTTCTACATTGCTAATCATGCATAAATTGCATTTTAAACATTCTGTTGACTTTTTATTAATAAGTTTGACCCGACATTTGACCTAGTTAGAGTGGGAATCAGGGGGAACCCTTTTAAGGGTTTATTACCCACATAATTACCAACTTATAACTACTTTTGATTCGACTAATCACTGGACCATTAGTGATTAATCTTAAAGTCAACCGTTAATTACGACGGTTTGACTTTTAAGCTAATACTAAGCTAAAACTTAATTAAGAAAGGATTAGCAAACTTACTGAAGTCCTATGCACGAAATGTGATGCTTAGAGAAAGATCCTTAGCTCCAGAAATGCCCCAAATGTGCAGATGAATGGTGTGAAGGACTTGTTGCACATGAAGCCTTTATATAGTGATCAAGAACACCACAAAAGGTTGACACCCAAGTCTATGACTTACCACAACTGATCCACAAGTGTCCCTAGATGTTTAGGGATTGTTTATGGGCCAAGGGAGATGAGGAAAATCGTTTAAAGGTCGAAATTCGCGTTTAAACTGGCAACAGCCGGTTTTCTGTTGCTGGGCACTACCTTACGGACCTCAAGCTCACCAATGTTGAGGTCCGTAAGCTTGACATCAGGGCAAATTCTTTCTTTTTCAGTTTGCATCCCTGGCTCGTGGTCCTTCGAAAGGTCAATTAACTTATTTTCTTGCACTTTGAACCCTCCAAATTGACATATAAGGGCTTTAAGATATTTACCTATTTTGTTTAGTCCCCTGTTAACTTTATTGTCACCCGAAAGGTCCAAACTTTCAACGTTGACGCTTTAACCCCTCGTACACGAATTTGATCATAACTTTCTCATACGATAACGAAACTTTATGAAATTTTAATCGTGCATTCTAGTGAGCATAATTAACCGTTACAAACTTCGGGTTTGTCAAGAGGTCACTCAGAGGTAAAACTTATACATGTTGACACATTTGACCCCTGTAGTTTGTAATCTCTCACTTTTAGCTTCGTATGATCCATGATTTATTCGTCTGATGGTATCAACGTCATGTAGGGTTATTGTAAAGTATATTTATTCACTGTTGACATTTTGAACTCGTATATTCACATACTTTCCATGTTTGTCAACTTTAGTCCCTCAAGAACATTCTTTCTCACGTTCAAGCTTATGACACGTGTCAATACATTATAGGACGTGAATTTTCAAGGTGTTACATCCTCACCCCCTTAAAAGAAATCTCGACCTCGAGATTTGTTAAAGTAAAGGAAGTATTTTCTGCCTCATATGGGGCTTAATCTTCCTCAGTACCTTTGAGCCTCTAAGGCACACCAATTGACCTTTATAACAGGTACATGTATCTTTTTGGAGCTTCTAATCCTGTCGACCCTTAATCGACACAGGTTGCTCGTCATATTATAAATCTGCACATCATATTGTGATAATGCTTCTTGACTTATTGGCGAAACACATCCTTCAATCACTGATGTGCAATGTACTGCGAGCTCCGCCAAGCTCTTTAAATAGGTTTAGCTTAAAGGCTACCTGATCTTGATACATCCGATTTCCTTCGAATGATTCTATATATTCAGAGCTTAACTAGCCTGATAATTTTAACAAATTTGGCACACCCTTCCTGGGTGATATCTGTTGTTGAGCCTTATTTCTTAACAAGAATTTAGGAAGGTTACTACTTTCCATTAATCCTTGATTCTCTGCCGAATAATGGCAACTTATAGATAATTAGGGGTTTGTATGATCTTATTCGTTGTTTCTAATGCAACTTTCAGATTCCTGATAAGTGGACTTACCAATCTATTGTCCTAACAATAGATGTTTTAACATTCCATCTTTACAAGGTCTCCAAGGGAGCGGCCTTGATGCTTACATATCAACTATTATATAAAGCTTATTTAAGGTGAGATGGTTATTCCAACCACCACTTAACTAATTTTAAGGAATAGCAATTCCTTGTCATTAGTCGAACAATTCGATGATCCTGGGTAGCTGATGGCGATTCTTAATCGTTGCCTAATTAGGGTTGTGGTAATGTATGCATAAGCAAAATGAACCGTCTTTCTTACCCAATAATATCAAACTCTCAGAATCTCGAGTTAGGCTAAATGAATTTCCTATCTTAAAATTTTTCTTAATCAGGTTTTTGGTTATTCCATAATCAGCATGGAGTTCTTACAACACTCTTACCCAAGCAGGATGTTAATCTTAATTCTACTTGCCTCTCGGGAGGTAAACAGGGTAGTCCTAGGAGAAGATAATCAAGATACAAGGAGGTTACAGAGATTTTCCCAATCTCAGACTCCAGTTCCTCCATCCTTGCTCGTGCCAAATGAGTGACACTTTTATGTTACGAATCCACAGGTTCCTTTACCAGGAAACATTTATTTGGAAAAATTCTATTTTCTAGATATCTTCTTTGAATACTACTAGTCGACTTTAGTACAATATGACCATTGGGATATCTCAGGGGTTCCATGCATTAAACCTCCATACTGATCAGGCATGGAAGCAATCTATGGGACACACTAGGATACGCCAACCCTCATATGGCACTTTTATCAAACATAGTTTGGCATTCGCAGGCGATAGAAAACGATGAGGAAAATAATAAAATAAAGTAATATATATTGTCGTACTCTTTTTGGGGAAGAGTACTCCAGATTCTTATGAAAGGATTTTCTCCGAGGATGGGAGAGAGGGTCATTAAAGATTCTATTGGTAAATTATACCTTATTTTTAATATCTGAAGTTCTTATGCATGCAATCAAAAGTTTGCTAAGCTTATGGTTTACTAAAGGTCTATTAATGGCATCCAAGGTTTGGAGCGAGACCAATACCTGCTTGACAGGGGACCATAATGTCACAACTGTCTTTGTCACTAGGATGATTATAAATAGCTCAAAGGCTAACCTTACATGACTTTGGTTATATATATATATATATATATACATATATGGCATAAAAGCCTGTCGCGAGGGACGTAGAAAGATATGGCATAAAGCCCAGTCATGAAGGACATGAGTAATCATATGGCGCGAAGGCCTTGTCGTAATGACATTTAGATACGGCACAAATGGCCTTGTCTCTAGGACGTTATAGGATATGGCACTAAGGCCTGTCACCAGGGATGTTAACATTTAGTATGTTAACTTGTCACTAACGACGAATTATAGCACAGAGGCTTGTTATGGGTGACTTGAAATATAAATTGTGGATTTGTCACAAGGACATCAATTCATAGGCTGCAATCTTATTAGATCAGGAGTTTTAAGGCTTGAACATAGTTCTTCACCTTTGGACAGGGAGTCACAGACTACAACTGTCATTGTCTTGAAAGGCGATTCTCTTGACAGAAGGTAAACCAATTAACATCACTAATGGATGTCTATCTATAATTTTCGTATCTAATGATATTAGTCATGATCACATCGATCATATTGACTATTAGGTTTGGGTATAATCCCACCATTTTGAATAGGGGATCATAAAGATCACCACTATTTTGTCTTATCGACAGTAGAATAAAGTATAGCCCGTAGGCAAATCAATATTACAAAACGATGTTTTTAAGAAAAATAATAATCATCGCACTGATGATAGTAGTCATGATAGTATTGATCATATTGACTATGGGGCTTGGGCATAGCCCACCACCTTAGACAGGGAACCATAATGGCTACGTCTGTCATTGTCGTATTGACAATATAATAAAGTATAGCCCGTAGGCACTTCATCACTAAGGATGTTAATAGTTTGATCATCATATTGATGATATTAGTCATGATCGCACTGATCATATAGATTTATGAGGCTTGAGCATAGCTCACCACCTTTGACAGAGAATCATAAAGGATCACAACTGTCTTTGTCACGAATGGACAATATAATATAGCCCGTAGGCAAAACATCACTAGGATGTCATATGATATTAGTCATGATCACATTGATCATATAGACTATTAGGCTTGAGCATAGCTCACCACCTTAGACAAGGAATCATAAAGATCACAATGTTAATGTCTCAAATGGACAATACATTATAGCCCGTAGGCACTTCCCTTCTGAGGGATGGTTATAATATGATCATCTTATAGGATGATATAAGTCATGATTTCTAGATCATAAGGCAAATT
This sequence comes from Helianthus tuberosus, assembly GCA_030545235.1. NCBI lineage: Eukaryota > Viridiplantae > Streptophyta > Magnoliopsida > Asterales > Asteraceae > Helianthus > Helianthus tuberosus. The sequence continues at coordinate 9,984,275 of CM060433.1, read as the reverse complement.
AGGAATTTAAAAATTTCCAGTATAAGGATGACTGTTGTGACTTTATCGAATCACATTTGTCAGGAGTGCTAACACGTTCTTAGGTGTTAACAAGGGTCTGAATCCCTTGAGTAGGTTTCACCATCTTGGCCGCGTAGGCTAGGTTTCACCTTTAAGATTCTTTTAAAAATGCATACTGGCAGGGAAGGAAGGATGTTTATCTTATTCAGGATTTTTATCATAAATCCTAATTTATAAGTTAGTAATAGCACAAATGGCTTAGTCGCGTAGACAAGTTTAATTTATAATCCATGATTTCAGAGAATCGAGGCATTAGGGTTTTAATAATAGCACAAATGGCCTAGTCACGTAGACAAATTTAATTTATAAGCCATGATTTCAGAGGATCGAGGCGTTAAGGTTTTAATAATAGCACAAATGGCCTAGTCACGTAGACAAGTTTAATTTATAAGCCATGATTTCAGAGAATCAAGGCATTATAATTTATCCTAGTTATAAAACATTACGGATATTAAGGTGGCACAAAGGCCTAGTCACATGGACATTTATAAATTATAAGCTATGATTTCAGAGAATCAAAGCATGAAGGTATTCTGGCACAATAGGCCTAGTCACAAGGACATTTATAAATTATAAGCTAGGATTTTAGAGAATCAAAGCCTTGAGGTTTGAACCTAGTTCATTACCTTTTTCTGACAGGGAGTCATAGCTACCACTGTATTTTGGCTCATGTAGAAATGAGCAAGGCCCGTAGGCACTATATTACCACGTATGGTTAAAATATGATCATCTTAATTGATGATGTAAACCCAGGATTCAGAGATCATTAAACTGGGTTAGGAATCTTTTGAAGAATCCTTAATAACGTGTGTGATTTCCAACGAATCACATCTGCCGGGAGTGTTAACATGTTTTCAGATGTTAACTGGGATACGAATCTTTTAAACAGGTCTTACCATCTTGGCCAGGTCTTTATAATGACACTCAGGCTAGGTTTCACTCTTAAGATTCTTTTAATATTTATCGCAGAACAATTTCTAAATTGAACTGTTAATAGGGATCTGAATCTAAATTGAGGAACTGCCATCTTAGCCGGTCTTAATATGACCCGAAGCTAGGTCTTGTCCTTTTAGATTTTGCCATTTTATTATAATGGTAGATCTTGCAAAAGGAATGTTAATAAGGATCTGAATCTAAATTGAGGAACTGCCATCTTGGCCGGTCTTAATATGACCCGAGGCTAGGTCTTGTCCTTTTTAGATTTTGCCATTTTATTATAATGGTAGATCTTATAAAAAGAATGTTATTTTTCATTTATTTCATATTTCATGTTTAGAATGAAAGTTTAAACTTAATCATTCCACTATAAAAATAAAGGTATAAAGTTACCCTAAGCGGGACTTGAAAGGAATAATGTTGTCCTCGAAGGGACTGAAAAGATAAATATGTCCTTATAAGGACTATTGAGGAAATGATTTTCAGCAAGAGGGGTTTCTTCTTTATTTTATTTCTGAGTGTCCTCTCCTTGGATGCTCGTTTCATTCTAGCCGCGGTACGATGCTCAGCATTTCAAGGCTCCAGATGTGGAGGATTTCTATTACAGCTTCTTCGCTTGGCGACGTATATATAAAAATTTTGGAAGCAAAAGTTCCAGATTAGGATTGAGAATATTCCTATGTTAAGTCTAGACTCAGGAGGTCAAGGAATGTGCTACTGTGTCATTGAGATTAAACACCAAAAAGCTAATGTTTAACTCACTCAATGTTGGCTCTGATACCAACCTGTCACACCCCGACTTTCCACGTGTCACCGGTGGGCCCGGTGGGGAGTATCGTGACGTAGTTGATATCATCATAGTCAAACAACACAATATTTAAATGCACAGCGGAAGCAAAAGATATATATATTACAATCCGAATAAAAGTAATATCCAAGTATTACAACGGAAAGTAAAGGATCCACAGGCGGATCTTAAAAATATAAACATTGTTCAACAGACTTTAGACGCCTAGAACTTGCAAGATTCCTTATTAAAGTCCTGAGCAGCTTCCAGCCTATTACGTACTTGTACTTGTCACTTAGACTTTTGAAAATACGTCAGTTTTCACTGGTAAATACACTCAACCGACTCTTTTGAAAAGAGTTTAAGAAAATTGATTTAGATGCACCAGGCACAAAACATTTTGACACATTGATTAAAATGCACAAGGCAAAATTAATCTTTTATAACTTGGGAAAATCTTATTAATAAAAATCTTGTATCCGATTTACATGGTTGTCCAACATTTAGGGCCGGTGATTATACAATACAAGCCGGTCAAGATTAATCGACACACCATAAATATAATTCACAAGAAGGCATCCTTACGAGTGAGTATATCTTTTACATATGCAACAGGAGGTGTTATGTTTACACCTTGTGCTTAAGTTATGGCCATTCACTTTTTAAATGAGCCAAGGATATCCAGGACACGGTCATTAACCCCTAAAGTTATTTGTTATCAATCAATACAGATTAAAACGGGATTATGCAATTTAATCATCTCCGATTAAAAGGTTTCTACACCCGACCAAGCGGTATTTTTTATAATACCGTATCCCAAGCCCGTATAAGGGAAAATAAGTTAAGAGTATTTACCTGAGCTAGCTCCTGTCTTAAATAGCAAGAATTATAATAACTCAGCCATATTCACTTAAGTAAGCGTAGGTACAATTTACCGAAAGGCTCTAGTCTGGAATGATGGTATAAATAACCAATTAGAATGCTAACGGGTCTTTAATTAAGCCTAAGCTTAGACCGGTTAGTCTTAAGGAAATATACGGTTTAACGCATGATTAAGCGAAGACCGGAATAGAATGTGTTTTAGACCCGACAAGTTTGAAGACTTGTATAATATGGGTATTTCATACACACTCTGGATTTTGAGATAAAACCAATAAGGTTTGACCCGTTTAGGCTAATTTATGTAAACTAGTTACATAAACCGAACCGAACGCGTAATAAGCGTAACGGGTAATAATGAGAGCTATCTACAGGTTTCCTTAGTTAATATGCTTCAAATATGTTGTGACATCAGTAAGTTGTCTTTCATTATGCCCGGAACGAGTTTAAACACAAACTATGCCCCGTAGGGGTAGTTTGGTCATTCAAAAGTTTATAAAAGAGTTTAAGTGTTTGCCTGAGTTACAGGTCTGATGTAATCAGAAAACATACTCAATTTAACAATTTATAACAGTAGGGTAAAGTATATATGTGAAATTTATCAATTATAACCAAACTATGCACCGTAGGGGCATTTTGGTAATTTCGCATAAGCCGAAAAGCTGAAAACTGAAGTCTGAGTTTATCAACCTTTGCTTACTATTAAAATATTATGATTTGCCTCAAATATCAGTAGGTATCAACCCTTGTATGTTTAAAATAGTTTTAGTACATACTATGCGTTAAAAACGCTTAATAAGGCGATTAAAAGCCATTTCCGGGTTTGATACATAAATCTGATATTTTTATTATTCCAAAAGGCTTAAAATAATTTATTTATCATATGTGATCAGTAGCAAAAGGTTTGGAGTCGTTTAGATATGTAAAACTCATTTTATAGCCCGTAAGGGCAAAACCGACAATTACTGGATTAAGCCTACGACTATTAGTTATGCTCAGCCTAAACTTTATTAAAAATCTTTAAAAATCCCAAAATAATATATTACATTAGTGGGTAAAGAGTTTGATATCAAAAAGTATGTTTAAGTAGGCTATACGCTAAATACGCCGTTTAATTAACATAAAACTTTAATTTTACGCTAACGAGCATAACTCTTAATCTACACGTCGAACTGATGTCAAATTTTGCATACAAGTTTTTATATCAGTAATTAAAGTTTCTACTCTTTTACATTTCCAAAAATCACGTTTTAAGGTGAAAAGGGCATAACGGTCAACATATGAGCAATTAACGGAATCATGCATATTAATCGGATAACTAATGATCCGTGGTGTATAATCACAGAGGGTTATACTAGCATGTAACCTGGTCCAAATAAAGCTCTAAGGCATTTCTAAAACATACTATAATGGGTCAGAACTGAAAGTCAAAGTATAAGTCAAACTATGCGACTTTCGGTTCCGAACCGGGTCTAAACAGGAAATTGTCGGGTTGAACATGTTTAGACATGTTCTTACATTCATTACCAAGTTATATTAATGATCAAACAGGTTATAAGTGTTCTACATTGCTAATCATGCATAAATTGCATTTTAAACATTCTGTTGACTTTTTATTAATAAGTTTGACCCGACATTTGACCTAGTTAGAGTGGGAATCAAGGGGAACCCTTTTAAGGGTTTATTACCCACATAATTACCAACTTATAACTACTTTTGATTCGACTAATCACTGGACCATTAGTGATTAATCTTAAAGTCAACCGTTAATTACGACGGTTTGACTTTTAAGCTAATACTAAGCTAAAACTTAATTAAGAAAGGATTAGCAAACTTACTGAAGTCCTATGCACGAAATGTGATGCTTAGAGAAAGATCCTTAGCTCCAGAAATGCCCCAAATGTGCAGATGAATGGTGTGAAGGACTTGTTGCACATGAAGCCTTTATATAGTAATCAAGAACACCACAAAAGGTTGACACCCAAGTCTATGACTTACCACAACTGATCCACAAGTGTCCCTAGATGTTTAGGGATTGTTTATGGGCCAAGGGAGATGAGGAAAATCGTTTAAAGGTCGAAATTCGCGTTTAAACTGGCAACAGCCGGTTTTCTGTTGCTGGGCACTACCTTACGGACCTCAAGCTCACCAATGTTGAGGTCCGTAAGCTTGACATCAGGGCAAATTCTTTCTTTTTCAGTTTGCATCCCTGGCTCGTGGTCCTTCGAAAGGTCAATTAACTTATTTTCTTGCACTTTGAACCCTCCAAATTGACATATAAGGGCTTTAAGATATTTACCTATTTTGTTTAGTCCCCTGTTAACTTTATTGTCACCCGAAAGGTCCAAACTTTCAACGTTGACGCTTTAACCCCTCGTACACGAATTTGATCATAACTTTCTCATACGATAACGAAACTTTATGAAATTTTAATCGTGCATTCTAGTGAGCATAATTAACCGTTACAAACTTCGGGTTTGTCAAGAGGTCACTCAGAGGTAAAACTTATACATGTTGACACATTTGACCCCTGTAGTTTGTAATCTCTCACTTTTAGCTTCTATGATCCATGATTTATTCGTCTGATGGTATCAACGTCATGTAGGGTTATTGTAAAGTATATTTATTCACTGTTGACATTTTGAACTCGTATATTCACATACATTCCATGTTTGTCAACTTTAGTCCCTCAAGAACATTCTTTCTCACGTTCAAGCTTATGACACGTGTCAATACATTATAGGACGTGAATTTTCGAGGTGTTACAAGTAGATTTGCGATAACGATACAAACATAAATGAAAAAGCCTAGTTCTAGTGGGAAACATGGTTGAAAGCATAGTACTTAGTTTTGTCCTTTGTGATTGTGTACCTACTCAGTAATAGCTGAATGTCGAAAGACATAAAACCGGTTAAGTCTGTGAACTTTCACAACTTGCTGAAAAAGTCACTGTGATTGTGCATTTTATTTTGCAAAGATTTAAACTTGTTTTAATTCTTTATTTTGTTTAAGCATTGGACATCCTCTGCGTATACGTGAGTATCGAACTGGATGTTATTGCCTAAACATTCTGCTTTATTTTCTTTGGTGTTTCGTTTAAGCTTTGGATCACCTCTGCGTATACGGGAGTATCGACCTGGTGGTTAAAGCCTAAACAATTTCAACTTGTTTTATTTTCTTATTTTGTTTAAACATTGGACTTTCTCTGCGTATACGGAAGTATCGACCTGATTGTTAATGTTTAAACATTCTGCATTATTTTCGCACATACCACAGTTGATGAAAGTTAAAGGCATTACTTGAGTCAGTGTATTGCATGATGAGGGGATATGCTGAGATCGTGGGGTCCATAAGAATTTAGTGCAAAATTATTATACCTTAACGTATCGGTAAGCATTTCGAAAGTTTTTAGATTGAGTTTAAGAGGACAACTATATCGTCAATCTATGTGAATCGTTTAGAACTTATAATGATTAAAGCTTAACGGTGCTAGTGATTTGTCTCATAAACTGATATGATCCTCTTACACAAACTCACAAAAATATTGTTTGTAGATATTTCTTTACTGCATTTCTTTAAAATCAAAAATCCAAAAATATTGTGTTTTAGTTTTAAATTTTGAAAAATACAAAAAGATTTTCGACAACTGATGTTGAAAAGCTGATTTTCAAAATTCCAAGTGCTAAACATGATGAATTACATTGGGTTGGGAGAGTTTGTTGAAAACTTTGAATGTTATATACAAATGTTTTGAAAGATTGTATATTTAGTCAATCAAGGTCATTCACTTGAACTTGATGTAACTATTTTTTTTTTTATAAATGAATGATTTCTACCAGTAAGTTTCTTAAATCTAAGTGTTATAAATTTGTGAAAGTTATGTTGAGGTAGAGGATGTACAGGTTAACCAGGTTTCAAATCCTGAGCATATGCAGAATAGAGCCAGGAATTGATCCTGAACTTGTGAACCTGTGAAAGCCAGACTACGATCCCGACAGCTGAGTCTAAGAGGGAGTCTGAAGACGAGCTCAACGCAAGAGGAAGCGTGGATTCAAAGAGCCAGATAACTATCCTGAAGGAGCTTGTATACGGAAAGCCAGGCGTCGATCCTAAAAGCACGGAAGCTTGACGAAAGGGGGAGCCTGAAGAAAGAGACTACCGAGAGGGGGAGCAACAGAAGCTAAAGACAGATCCATGGGGATTCTGTTCGTAAAAGAGAAAAGACAAGATGCTACGAGATTGACTACGGCAATATCCAAGGGGGAGTCTGTTAGTGCATTATGTGTCTATCGCCTCCGTCAATCTAGTCCGTAGCAGAAACCGAAGAAATCTAGGTTTTTATTGTAATATCTAGTTAGAACGGCAAGGTGGCAATTTTGTAAATAATGAGATTTCTCATTATATCCCTTGGCCTATAAATAGATCATTTAGGTTTAGAGTTCAAGACTTTTTGCTCATTTGGGAATTAGAAGATCTAAGCTTAGAGAGAGAAAGTCTAGAGACAGAAAGTTCTCTCACGTGATTCTCGGCTTTGTACACGTCATCTTATTTAATAGAATCACATTATTAGTATGTTCTTGTGTGTTGGGTCACGCACGTTCATGGATTCCGCACGTCGAACGTTCGTTACGCAATCGTAAGGTGTCAAAACCGATCCTACAACTATGCTATTTGTAATCGCTAATTTCGAGCGCTCGCGAACTTGGAATGATAGGTTTCTGTATTCTGACTGGCTCTCGTGATTATGTGCCTTACATGCTTATGTGCTTCTGTGCCTTACATGCTTATGTGCTTCTGTGCCTATGTGAATCTGTGATTATGTGCTTACGTGATTGTACGTGTTCCTGAACTTTAGTAGTATTAGACGTGTGAGGTGAGATTCGAATATGTCATGTTGAGTCCTATGACGATGTCTGTTGCAGACAATGTCATCATCTGGATCTCGCACTACCCGAGACGCCCGCCGAAGGCAAGCAGACAAACGCCTTGATTCCATGATCACTAAGCAAATGGCAAAGGTTGTACCCCAAGTCGTTAGTGAACTGTATGAAAACATGAGCAAATCGTCTGAAGAATCCAGAACTGAAACTCCCAAAGCTGCTTTCAGCTTCAAACAGTTCAAGGCATGTGGACTGAAAGAGTTCACCGGCGAAGAAGGCCCTACGGCTTTGTTTCAATGGTTTGACTCAATCGAAGTCATCCTACGATAGAGCTGATGTCCTAATAATCTCCGCACACTGAACGTGACCGGCGTCTTCCAGTCCCGCGCTCTAGACTAGTGGACGGCCGAAAGGAACAAGCGCGGAAATGATGCAACCTATGGTCTGTCATGGGACGAGTTGAAGAATGTTATGCTCGAAGAGTTTTGCCCTCCCCATGAGCGCCAGAAGCTGGAGGACGAGTTCTGGCACATCCTGCAGAAAGAAGGTGACAACGCTTCCCTGACTGCTCATTTTAAGCAGCTCAGCATCATCTGTCCCAATCAAGTGAAGACGCCCGACATAGCAATCAAAAAGTACATTCGAGCTTTACCCGACTGTGTCGCAGATTTTGTGCATGCCGCAAAGACAGTGACGATGGAAGAAACTTACTTGCTTGCCGCTGAAATCAACGACAAGCGAGTAAAAGCTGGTTTTTGGGATAAAACATCAAAGAACTTGCACCAAGTCACCGCCGCACCATCCACTGAAACCGCCGCCGCTCAATCATCGAAAGTCTCACGCCGCAAGAAGAAGAACAACAACAACAGCTCCAGCAACAAGAACTGTGATGTCACTACCACTGCTGCCCCACTTCAAGTTGTACCGGCTCAGCAGCAATCTCAACACCATCCAGCACCAGTTACTCATGCACCGCCTGCAAAGCGTGCATACACAGGCCCTCGCCCTGCTTGCCCAACATGTTCTTATCATCACCCAGTGGGTCTAGCTTGCCATTTTTGTGCTCACTACAATATGTACGGCCACTTCACTACTAACTATCGTACTGGTCCCCGCCAAGCACCAGCTCAAGCCACTGCTCATCAAGCTCTGCTCCCAGCCCCACAAGGCCAACAAGAGATTCGGGGACAGATCTCCTGGAAATACGATGAGAGGGAACGCCGTTACTAGAATATCATCTGACAAAGGATAGGGGATTTATGGAACTGTGGTTGTGTAATAGTAATAGTAAAAATCAGTCTGTAAAATAACTACAAATAAAACTTTGTAAGATAATAGTGTGTATTGATGCATACTATAAAATACAAAAATGGGAATTGAGAAATCAATAGTTTTGGCTATATGTGTATTGTGAAATTGGTATGATGATTTTGTGTGTAATCGTTATTTATTTGATACTAATAAAATTAATTATCAGATGGAAAACGCTAATAATGAACCAGTTAATGAGGTTAATCAATCTGAGCAACAACCGGGGGATCAATATATGACTAGGCAGGATATAGAAAATATCGTTGCTCAAGGGATAGCCAACGCTATTCCAACAATAGTTGCTCAAGGGATAGCCAACGCTATTCTAGCAATCGTTGCTGCTGTTAAAAATCCAATCGAACCGCAACAAATCGTTCCTAGCAAACGTATTTCTGAAGATAACTTCAGTAATAGCGTAAACGGAGGCAATAATCATACTAATCATGAGAATGAACCACGGCAAGCTCCTCCCCCTAAGAAAATGAAAGCTGCAACGCCTGGTTGCACTTACAAAGAATTTCTTGCTTGTAAACCCACTGAGTTTGCAGGCAATGAAGGAGCGACTGCGGCACTGCGTTGGTTAGAGAAAACCGAGGCAGTAATTGCCATAAGTAAATGTGCTCAGGATGATCAGGTCATGTACGCGTCAAACCTTTTCAAAGAAGGGGCGCTAGAATGGTGGAATACGGTGTTACAAGCAAAAGGAAGAAGGATGGCGTATGCTATGAACTGGGAAGAATTTAAGAGCTTTGTAGAAAGAAAATTCTGTCCCGAGTATGAAAAAAGAACAAATGACAAATAAGTTTCTAACCCACCGGATGGTGGATGTAAATTGTCGAGGGTATACTTCGACATTCTTCGAGTATGCTCGAGTAGTACCAACCCTGGCTTCGCCAGAGCGGGTACTTATTTCTCGTTATATTTGGGGATTGATTGCCGAAATCCGTAATATCGTCAAGGCTGCGAAACCTCGCACGATTGATGATGCGGTGGATTTAGCCAATACTCTGACTGACGAACTAGTACGGACAAGAGAAGAAAATAGAAGGAAGGAAGTAGCCCAAAAGATTACCCAAGGATTCCGTCCGGGTAACCATAACAATTTCAAGAAAGGAGGGAATGGGCAATCTTCCACTAGCCCATTTTGCAATTCTTGCAAAAGGAATCATTTTGGAAGATGCAAAGGATATTGCAATTTTTGCAAAATTCCGGGGTATCAAGAAGAAGACTGCAGGAGGAAGAAATTTTCAGTATGCTACAACTGTGGAGAAGCTGGACATCTTAGGCCAAATTGTCAAAAACTGAACAAACCATCTGACAATAAAGCCAAACCTGCAGAAGGAGCAAAAAGGAATGTAAGAGCCTTTCAACTGACTGCTCAGGAAGCAGAGCTCATTCCAGATGTGATAGCTGGTACGTTCTTAGTTCACAACGTTTTATTTGACTCTGGTGCAAACCAAAGTTTTATAAATATTTCATTCTGCCAAACTCTTAACTTACCTTTAACCAGCATTAGGCAAATTTCTACAGTAGAAACGGCAGATGGGAATTCAGTTAAAATAAATAAGGTTATGCAAAACGTAGAAATAGGACTTTTAAGTCATAAATTTTCTGCAACCCCATTATCTATAAAATTAGTTGAATTTGATGTTGTGTTAGGAATGGATTGGTTAGTAAACAACCATGCTCGAATTATCTGTGATAAGAATTCCATAGAAATTTGTGCACCCACTGGAGAAGTAATAATGATTATAGGAGATAAGCCATGTAAACCCATAAAGTTCATATCAGTAATGAAAGTTGCTAATTATGAACGAAAGCAAGGAATAGTATATATGATTTCAGTAATCATTAATACTAAAGAGAAAGAACTTAAAGAAATTTCTGTAGTTTCAGAATACCCAGATGTATTCCCAGAAGAGTTAGCAGGGTTACCACCAGATAGGGAGGTAGAATTTAGGATTCATCTAATTCCAGGAACTATAAGCCAAGGCACCTTATCGGTTAGCACCCACAGAAATATTAAAACTGAAAAAGCAATTAGATGAATTATTAAGTAAAGGTTTCATACAACCTAGTTTATCCCCGTGGGAGGGCACCAGCGTTGTTTGTTAAGAAAAAGGATGGTTCGATGAAAATGTGTATTGATTATAGAGAATTGAATAAGGTTACAATTAAAAATCGATACCCATTACCTAGGATTGATGATCTTTTCGATCAACTTCAAGGGCTAGATATTTTTCTAAAGATAGATTTACGCTCCGGATATCATCAATTGAAGGTACAAAAAGAAGACATACCTAAGACTACTTTCAGAACTAGGTATGGTCATTACGAGTTTACAGTCATGCCCTTTGGATTAACGAATGCACCTGCAGCATTCATGGACATGATGAATAGGATCTGTAAAGCGTATTTGGATAAATTTGTAATTGTTTTCATCGACGATATACTTATTTATTCCAAAAGTCAGGACGGACATTGTCAACACCTGCATGCACTCTTAACTTTGTTAAGAAAAGAAAAGCTTTACGCCAAATTTTCGAAATGTGAATTTTAGCTAAAGGAAGTGCAATTCTTAGGACACATGGTGAATCACGAGGGGATTCATGTAGATCTTGCTAAGATAGAGGCAATTACCAATTGGAAGGTTCCGCAATCAGCAATGGAAAATTTGGAGTTTTGTAGGTTTAGCTGGATACTATAGACGGTTTATTAAGGATTTTTCCAAGATAGCTATACCATTAACTAAGCTAACCTATAAAACAGTTAAGTTTGAATGGGGACCTAAACAAGATGAAGCCTTTAAGATTTTAAAGTATAAATTAACAAATGCCCCAATCCTAGCCTTACCAGAAGAAACAGAAGATTTTAAAGTATATTGTGATGTTTCAAAGCTAGGATTTGGATGTGTGTTAATGAAACGCAAAAAGGTAATTGCGTATGCATCAAGGCAATTGAAAAAGCACGAAGAAAACTATACCACTCATGACTTAGAATTAGGAGCCATGATTTTGCCCTTAAGATTTAGAGACATTATCTGTATGGAAGTAAGTTTACTGTCTATACAGATCATAAGAATTTAAGATATATATTTGGGCAAAAAGAATTAAACATGAGGCAAAGGAGATGGATGAAAATCCTAAGTAACTACGACTGTGATATTCAGTATCATGAAGGAAAGGCTGAAGACGGCTAGAGATCGCCAGAAGAGTTATACAGATAATAGACGAAAGTCGTTGGAGTTTCAAGTTGGAGACAGAGTACTGTTGAAAGTTTCTCCTTGGAAAGGAGTTGTTAGAATCGGTAAGAAAGGAAAGCTAAGTCCAAGATACGTAGGACCATTTCAACGTATAGGACCAATTGCTTATCGTTTACAATTACCAGAGGAACTGGCAGGAGTACATGACGTATTTCATGTATCCAATCTCAAGAAATGTCTATCAGACGAATCTTTGGTAGTACCTCTCCAAGATATAGAGGTAAACGAAAAGTTAAAATTTGTTGAGAAACCTCTTCAGATAGAAGATAGAAAGATAAAATTTCTCAAAACATAAACGATTAGTGTTAGTTCAAGTCAAGTGGGATTCAAAACGAGGACCCGAATACACTTGGGAACTGGAATCAGAAATAAAGCGAAAGTATCCTCAATTATTCCAGTAAATCTCGAGGACGAGATTTTTATTAAGGTGGGGAGAATGTAACAACTCTCATCAAAAGTCATATTTATTATTTTAATTGTCCAATAGGAAACCCTAATTGAGACACCCAAGTGATTCCGCACAAACCCTAAAATTTTCAGAACAAACGGAATCAGGATCAGGGCCCCTAAAACTCAGGGGGGGTAAACCCTAGTTACGATTATCTTCAAATCTCGTTGTCAAAATTGAAATTTACGAAGTTGTCAACTCGGCAAGGCTAGTCCCAGACGTGGCAACCCTATAATGATTTCGTGTCCCTTACGGACCGTAAGGGTTGAGTCTTACAGTCCGTAAGCCTGACAAAATTTTGGCTATAAATAGCAGACATTGGCACTTGATATTCTGCGTACGTTCGACGAAGAAATTCGTTTTAGGCACTGAGTTACGTTCTGTTTACCACAATTAACACACACGGATCACTAATCGACGCCGCAATCAGGGTAATAACTCGATCGCTGATACGATTCAATGTCCGATTGATTAAAATATCCAATGGATGTTTAAGTGCTGCCCACATTAGGGTTATGCTTTGTCATTCGTCGTTAATTCGATGGATGTTTAAGTATCGCACTTTGTCATTCGTTGTGAGAGTTTGATCTCGTGAGTTATCGTAAATGCTGTATTAAGTTACTGACCGAATTGTGTGCCTGTTATTAATTTAGGTTTAAAGGCTAATCAGTAGGCTAGGCTCTGCTCAAATTAAATCTGCAAGGTGAGTCATTCTCTTTTTATCAACTATTTTACAATACCTCAAATTATTTTCAAAGGTTATAATTACAGGGACTAAGTCATGGATATCTTGAATCACTGGCTAGTGGGGTATTGTGCACATTACTAATTTTCTCCCAGTTAGGTTCATTGACCTACTAGGGATAATCATCACTATTTAGGTTCATTTATCTAATAGTGGTATGACCATCGTCACCATTGTGACATGTCACCATTGTGACATGTCACCATTGTGACACAGCGCCAGATAAAAATAAGATAGAAGCCATTGTAATCGCTCTTATGCTGTAATTAATAACTATGCATCATTTTATGTAAATGGAATGATTCACTCAGTATTTCCCGCTGACAAAACCTTTTTCAAACATGTTTCAGGTGATCTGTTATGATCCAGGAAAAGTGCCGTGAAGCACTACAAGCTTAAGGAAGTGGCTCATGATAAAATAAAGAAACATGTTTTGTAAAATAAAAGATTTCTTCATGAAATCAAATAATTGTAAATTACCGGGGTTTTATCCCGAGTTGTGAAATAAAATAATCGGGAAATATTTCAGTTTTAAAAAGATCCTGATAATTAACTTCCGTTGTTAAACTCAATTAATTAAATACCACGGGATTTCTGTCCCACGGCTCCTGAAACGGGTCAAACCGGGTCGGGGGCCGTGACAGAAACACCCCGTGTTTTCGAAGGTCAAAGTCAAAGTCAAGATTGAAGTCAAAGGAAGAAAAGTTTGCTAATTGCGATCTGTCTCTCCTTACTCTATTCCTATTTTAACTTCTTTAACTTGGTCCAGTCCATTTATTATCGCGTTGATTGTATTATTTGGAGTATCTATTAAATATCGTATAGTAATCGCTATTTATCACATGTTTAATCGCTTTATCGTTATCGCAATCGCACTCGCAACTCGAATTACGCATTTTGGTTATTGTTATACGTGTATGTGTGCCTTATGTGTTACTTGTGCATGTTTATTTATGTTGTGTTGTGGTGATCAATCGAAACGCAACCGAACTCAATCGCAATCGAACCGCAAACGCTAAACGAATATGAAGTAGGGATGATTGTATGTTGATATAGTAGTTGGGATTAAAAGTAATTTGACTAGGAAATTCTATAGCATCAAAACGCTCGCAATCGCAATTGAAACGGCCAAACTCGTCGCACCGAACACTCGAAACAAGCGACCGATCGATCAGGTGACCAGCTGATCGACCAGCCGTTCGATCGAGCTGTCGCTTGATCGGCCAGGTTGTTCGACCGGGCTGCCACCCGATCAACCAGTTCCCTTCCACTTTGGGTAACCCTATAAATACCCATGTCACCATCATACTTTCCACTTTTGGCAACTCTCTGTCGGACCAGCGCTCCAATCTCCTTTTCCCTTCGATTTCTCGCAATCCCGGTAAGATCTTGTCCTAAATCTTGTACTTCTTTAATCTACACGCACTCCTACTCCTTTCTATCTTTTGAATCATAACTTTCAACCGTGAAATCATCAAGATTCAAGGTGTTCTGGGATGACGTCATCATGTGTTCTTGAGAACTTCATGTTTTGGCCTCAATCCACCGAGAACAACTTAGATCTAACCGATTTCCACATAAACAAACAAAGATCTTTCGTAGATCTAAACATATTCACTATAAAAAGGATTGAAAGAAGAATTTCCAACTTTCTTTCAACTCTTTTACACTCAATGCATACAAAACCGATAGAATCGAAGCTTGTGCCGACTTACTACTCATTCTTGTGGTTGTGTTGGTTCAAGATCTGGATTATATCCATGAGACCACCGATATCGGGTTAAACATGGAACGCCGTCTCGAACAGTTAACTGGCCGGATTTGGGTGATTCATGTCCGATCAGGAGTACCAAGTATTGACGAGGTTTCTATTGCTTAATACGGTATCACAACGTCTTGATAAAACGACAAACAATCAAAACAACCAAGTGTAAGACGAACAGGTCGACCGGGACGGAATGTCGTCCGATCGGACTGCTGTTCGATCGAACAGCCATCCGAATGACCGGCCAACCCGAACGACTTGCACCTTGGTTCCACCTTAGTTTTCAAATCAACTCTCAAGAGTTTTGGAACACCAAACGGATTGCCGTCTGATCGAGTTACCACTAGATCGACCAACCATCCGATTATGTGATGTTTCGAAACTTCAACACTTAAACAATTTTCAACATGTTCAATGCACAAGGGATGCCACCCGATCAAACAATCATCTGATCGAGTGACAACCTGCAGTGAACTTGTCCTCGTGGAAGTGCCCAACCTATCGGACTGTCGCCCGATCGAACGGTCGTTCGATCGATCGACTTGAAGGATAGAGGTACTTCTATGTTTTCAAAATACTACAACGAAAACTTCAAAAGTCAAACCATCATACACAAACACATCCTTCCCAAAGGAAGTAACAATCCACTCGAACGGTCATCCGACCGGACGACCGTCCGAACGGACTGTCACTCGAACGACCGGCTATCCAATCAGCCTACCATCCGATCGAACTGTTGTCCTACCCACCTGCACTCTGTGTCGTTTTACGCGTTGCTTATAGTTATGCTATAAATCTGTTCATGCTAACCATACTCTCTAGCGATCCCTTCAATCCACCAATCGCTGTGAGTATACTCGATTCCTTTTTGCTTTACGCACTTTTGGGTGTTACATACGTTACATATACTAAATCACATCGAACACACTACGCTACAATTTAACGCTAACCGTTACCGCATGTTATACGTGACTTAATGAATGCTTGTTTGTTATGTTTACACATGGAATGTTGTCTACCTGCCTTAGCAACGGTAGTACTATTAGTTTGGACTCAGCACCTGTTCACTCGGGGGTTGTTAAGGACAATTACCTACATGGCTCACAGTGGTGAGTGTGTATCGCGAACTGCCTTGGGCAATCAACCCGCAGTAATTGGTATCGATAGGTTCATGTCGATAACTAACATGCCTTACTTTACACTGTGTACGTGCTGGTTATGCGTAACGATTTCGAACTCTATATACTATTATCAAACTTGTATACTCACCTTTACACTATGTGTATTGACTTTTATTTTAACGTATGTGACAGGTGCTTAAGTTGCTAGGATGCTTTATTTTGCGGTGATGAAATTGAGGCTAGGGAAGGTGTAGAAACTAATAAACAATTGTTTGTAATAAAAATCTGAGTTGTCGGAACAGAACAATTTGACTAGATCTTTTCTGTAATAATTGTATTATCATTTATGACATGGTATGGGACATGTTGCTTTAAATATTTGGTAAATATAGTTTTTATGGAAACTTCTGGACAATCTGTTTCGCTCAGTGCCATGCCCCGATGTTTCCGCCATCGGTTAGGGTGTGACAAAAATACATTATTATATAAAACGCCAAAAACTACAAACACCAAAACGATAGAAGTATGAAAACTGGGAGAACAGATGCTGGCAAAACACCTTGTAAGGGGTATTAAACGCCAAAAATTTCACTAGACGCCAAAAAAATTGGACTTATTGTAATCTTATGCAAATAATAGTGACTCGTAGTGAATTATTATACAAAACGCCATAAACGCCAAAAAATTTAACCAGAAAACGCTGTAACGCCAAAAAATTACATATGTGACACAAAAAATTAATTCAACGCCAAAAAGTTTAAAAAATACAATTAACGCCAAAAAAAACTTAGACGCCATAAAATATTATACCGCGTTGGGAAATAAAAACAAGAATGAAAAGATAAAAAAATCCCTCCGCCCTTCTCTATGCCGCGGGACACGTGTTGGGCCAGGATGCGTTCTCACCGTTCTCACACTTTTGAGCGTTTTCTCCTGATCCCGTTTCTATATATATATATATATATATATATAGGGTAGTGATAGTGTACATTAATTTAGAAGTGTAAGAAGTGTATTATACACTATATATAACATTATATAACACCATACAAACATCGTATAACACTATGTAACACCATATAACACTATGTAACACTATATAACAATATATAACACTATACATCTATCATAGACATGCTATCAGACAAAATATAGTGTTATATTTGTTACATAGTGTTATATGGTGTTACATAGTGTTATACGGTGTTTATATGATATTATATAGTGTTATAATACACTTCTCGCACTTCTGGATTAATGTACAGGATCCTCTACCTATATATATATATATATATATATATATATATATATATAGTGGAGAGT
Source organism: Helianthus tuberosus (assembly GCA_030545235.1). NCBI lineage: Eukaryota > Viridiplantae > Streptophyta > Magnoliopsida > Asterales > Asteraceae > Helianthus > Helianthus tuberosus. The sequence goes on along the minus strand of CM060433.1, from coordinate 9,966,758 downwards.
TCAAGTGAGAAGAAATTTACAAATTAATAACAAAAAGAATAAAGGATATAAAGGTAATTTGAACAAATAATTTAATGAGTCTATTATTTATTTTTGTTATTCAAATGAATGAACTCTAATCATTTAATGATTCTATCTTATAAAATAGTTGTGCACCTTACACAATAAAAACAATCATGCACATGATCTTACATATTCAACGTTTCCTACACTATTAAAACAATGTTTTGGTGTATGGTACAGAATGTGTAGGACTCCAAAACTTTTAAATAATTTTGCGACTCAAAATAAAATATGTGTAAGACACAACACTTTAAAATAATTTTGACACTTCTAATAAAATTATTGTAGGATCCAACACATTAATGGTGGTGGAGGAGAATATTATGGTGGCATTAATGAGACTTGAGTAACTCTTTAAAATATTTATTAGTATTCTACATCAAATTGTCTATATTACCAGTAGTAATTAGAGTATTAATTAAAAGTGGACAAAAATGATATCTTAATTCCCAACCATTGATCAAAAAAAATAGAGGGTCTAGATTAATTTATTTTTCTTCTTTTAAGAAGATTCTTCTCAAATGAACCACTCCCTATATATATATATATATATATATATATATGTATGTATGTATATATATATATGTATGTATATATATATATATATATATATATATATGGTAGAATTCAAGAGTGAATCATATTGTTTTTGTGAACAAAATGAACAAATCTTGTCCATTGATTTAGGAGATCTTGAGATTTATAATAATGACAATTTTCTAATTATTTATATGTAGAAAATAAATGAAAAGGTATAAGGGTAAATTGTTAACTAATTATCTTTCCAATTAAATATTTAGTTACATTTTCTCTCTTCATTTCTCTCACCAATTAACTAATATTAATTTAAAAATATACACAATTACTATTCAGCCAAGCTGTTTTATACACATACGTATATCCGTTTTATACACATGCGTACATATGTAATTTGAATAATACATATGTGTACTCTGTGTATTCAACACAAGTATATATGTGTATAAACCATTTATTAGTTCTGTTTGTGTATTTTTATACATAGTTTCTATCCAACCACCACAACATGCACCGATGTATACCATTAGATAGGAACACCTTCAGTGATTAACAGAACAAAAGTCTGATAAATAAAATAAAAAACATATACAAAACAAATATGTACAAAGTGCGATAATATGAAAAAATAAAACTTGGCCAAGAAACCTTTGAAAATGGTGTTTAGGGTGGATTGGATATTGTTTGCAAAATTTGTTTGCACCCATGATGAAAAATTCATTGATGTTGTTGATGATGATGATGATGATGATGATGATGATCTGATGATGCCATAAACAACCAACAATTCAAAGCTCTCAGCCGTAAACCAAAATCCTAGTAAATTTCTTTTCAATTGTACAACCAAATCGAAGAATGGAGAAAAGAAACTTGCGATTTTTTATTTTTGCTTAATTTTTGCATTCGAATCTTGATTCATTTGAGGGAAATATAGAAATCACAAGAATATAGGAATTAGTTAGCATATTTGGTAACGATTGTGATAAATCTCATTAAAAATTGATTTACAATTTAAAAAATTAAAATTAAGTTTATGTGGTTAATGACAATCATATCCTTATATTCTTAAATTAAATCAAAGGATAGGATAAGTTCACTAAGTTCACAAATGAGGGGGTGTTCACAAATATATATATATGTGTGTGTGTGTGTGTGTGTGTGTGTGTGTGTGTGTGTGTGTGGTAGGGTTCTAGAGTGAACAATGGTTCATTTGTGAACAAAATGAACAAATCTTGACCTTTGATTTAGTAGATGATGAGATCTAAGATTAATGGCATTTTTGTAATTATTATGTTATGTTTCAGTAATAAATAATTCTCACAAGGGTATTATTGTAACTTTCCATTAAATGTAACATTGGAAACCTGGAAAATGAGGAGTAATCATCGCATCTTTTAGTTTTATAGGAGATCATATCAATCTCCTTATTAAAACAAGAAATCAGAAGGTGTCATCGGAATCCCACCGGGGAATGATTACCCCACCGTCGATACACAAGGTGTCATCGAAATCCAAGCAAAGGTACGACGTGTACACATCTGCGAGTGCAGTCATCGAAATCCAATAAAAAAACATGCTACCACCGTCGATACACAAGGTGTCATCGGAATACACATCTGCGAGTTCAGTCATCGGAATCCAAGCAAAGGTACGACGTTTTAGTTTGTACCTTCGTATCCTATTGTGTGTAATTTCTATTTCCTTTGATGCTATGTAATCGGAAGATGGGGTTTCGTTCACTTAGTGTTTAAATGTACATATAATTGTGGTCTGATGTTGGTTTTGAGCAAGAAAATTATTTGTATAGCAATGCGCTGTTATAGGCTAGGGTTAATTGAATTAAATTCTTGATTTTACTCCGTTTTTTTGTTGATTTTACTCTGTTTTTTTTTTTCATCATCATCATCATCCTGACAATATGTGGCTTTTTTTCTGATGAGTTGTTATTACAGAGATGTAGGAATGCGTTGATGTAGACTTGTGTATTATACTGATTTATATTGAATTTGGGAAAAAAAATTATGAAGACTGTACACTAGGTTGTACACATATGACAGGGTATTTTTTTATTAATAAACTGGGTTATGAATATTTATTAACACACCGTGTACACATGTGTATACGGAGATGTACACATATGTATATTTTTATGAAGGGTTATTAATAAACTGGGTTGTACACATATGTAAAGGGATTTTTTTTATTAGTCTGCAATCTGGGTTGTACACTACGTACAAATGTGTATAAGAAGTCGATACACAGGTGTGCAAAAGGTTGTTTATTTGTCTGCAACCTGGAATATACATCGGTGATATTAAGACTGTTAGGTCATTTAAGTTTACGGATAATGTGCAGGCAAATGGTGTTCCTAACATAGTCCGGAATAGGTTTAATGTACTTTCAAATTAAAGATTTTTAACCTAATGTGTGGATGGGAGATGAGATTATCAACTGCTTTGCTTCGATGCTTAATTATGAAGAGGCTAATAGAACAAACAGAACAACTCCGTGACTTTTCTGCCACACAATTTGGTTTGTAAGTATTTTATTTAGTTTATTTATAAAATTTATTAATATATGTGTTTGACCCGGTTAAGGAAAAAGTAAGTTGTTTTGGATGTCTATGATGAAATAACTCATATATTGTTTGCTCAGAGCATCGTTATGTTAACATAACAGTAAAGTAATTGTTACCTGTAATGATTTGTTGAACACTAGGATGTAGTTTTAGAAAACCAATGTAACTTTTGTGTAATATAATACTATACATAAGGTGTAAAGGATAGTGTACTCTTATGTAATGCATTGTTGTTCACATGTGTACAGATTGTTGTACACAGGTGAACATACAAGTATACACCAAAGTATAAACTGTATCTATAAGTATTATTGTGACAGTACAAGTGTTCAATTTTATGGAGTATGTGCAGGCAAATGGTGTTTCAAACCAAAGGTGGAATAGGGCTGGATATGACGACGCTGAACGTCTGAAAAAGTTCAAAAGGATTTAGAAGGCGTGTTTGACACGATTATGGAAAAAATATGTTGCGAAAATAGTATGTTCATATGCAAATAAACGCCGTGAAAGAATATTGGCAGAAGTGGATGCATATCACAAGATGAACAAAGACTTTTGATGCTTATATTTTCATGGTAGACAATAACAATTGTGACACTAGTTTATAAAACGTTGCTAGATACTTTGTTTAGAAGTCAATAGACGGTTTTTATTGTTAAAAATATGTTTGTGATGCACAATTCGAGTTTTAATTTGCTGCTTTGTGTGTTTTTGGTGTTTTGGACGTTTTGATGGCCTGTGTATAATGTTAAATCGTTAAAAGATATCTCGACTGGGATTTTGTATATTGAGTTTGTATTATATGTGTGAAACAAAGTATATTCATATGTAATATACACCAGCGTATTGTAATTAAAACACTTACGTATTGTTTATAATATATCAGTGTATTAAGATCAAACAAATTTGATAAAGAACATAATGTATCTGTGTATACATGTTACTGGTATGTGTTACTAAGCTATGCTGGTGAATTGATGTAAAAACATTAGTGTAGTGAGGCAAAAACATTTGTGTAGTAATCCAATGGTGAAGATGAAATACATGCCAACTTATGTTATAAATGAATGTAATAGTGAATATATAAGTAAATGTATTCAAATAAAGGACTATAATAACTGAGCATATATGGAGCAAACTGGAAAAAAGGTAGTAGAAACATTAAGGAAAATATATAACCAACTGGTATGAGTTTTAAAACATAAGAAACATTGGAATTAAATAAACGAAGGTTTTTAATGAATCTATATTTCGCTCACATTGTCTTCGCTTTCTAATTCTTCAATTCCGGACTCCGTTTCTTCGTCACGTTCTTCTTCGATCGACGAATTGTCCATAGTTGCGTAGCCTTTTTTTAGCGGACAATTCCTAGTATCGTGATACCTTACCCTTTTGCCACTTTGTGTCTATGTTTTTCTTTCTTTGAAGTACCCTACCCGTACAACATCCTACCAGTTGTGCATATTCCTTGTACATTGCAATTGCTACTTCAATTGTACTAAATCTTGCACCTTCAATTGGTAGCAACAGACTCTACACGTTTTAGATTAGCCAAACAATTAGACAAACGTATGGAATATAAAACAAAGGTAATTTGGGTATAACATAAAACAAATAACAAATGTATGGGAAAAGGTACCACAAATATGCAGCATACATATATGTGTTTAAAATACACAAACTCTTTAACAAGCAAAAACCTAACTCTAAAATACACAAGCGTATAACATAAAGGCAGAACATTTATGAACCTAAAAAACAGAGTATCTACAAATATTAGGGAAAACATACTGGCAATACATAACTATTCACCATTCTATAAAACCGACACACAAAAAATAGCTTTTTGTCGACGTATAATCAAGATCATCGTAATGCTTCAATATAAAAAATTAGTTGTTCTAAACATGAATAAACACCAAACCCCAATATAAAACAACAAATCGATGGAAATCAATACTGAGATGCGATAAAACTGATCAAAGAATCCATGTAGCTAGCGACACAGAAAGTTAAAAATAAAAAACCTGGACGATTCATCGTTGTGTAAAAAACAGGGTTGAATTCTACTTGTAGTCTTGCGTCTTAGCTGTTGGGATCGCTGCTACTAGCATCCTGCGTAATCTTGTTCGTAATTTACAAAAAAAAAAAAAAAGATACTATGAATCTCGAAAATAATGGTTAGAGATATGATCGAATCATTGAAATCATCGTATGAAAATCTTCTAGTTTCCAAAAATATAGGAAATGTAACTGCCAATCATCATAGAATGAAATGTTATAAAAATTAAAAAAATGTAAAATTACGATCATAACCTTTTCATCAACTAATCAAATAATCAAATGAATGGTTGAGATTAGTTCACTCTGTTCACAAACAAAGATGTTGTTCACTCATGATCCTAACCCTATATATATATATATATATATATATATATATATATATATATATATATATATATGGGTGAGGTTCCTGTAAAAAGGACATTTTTCGTGAGAAGTGTGAGAAGACATAGAAATTGACATGTAGGAATCATGTTTTGAACTTAGGCATGATGTTTTGGGTTGTTTTAGCAAGAAAAACACCAAATATAACAATTTAAAACACAATGCAACGTATTATGGGCGTGAAATTTAAAACACACTACTTAACACTTAAAACACACCACTTAACGTTCTTGGCATGGTGTTTTAAGTTTTAAGCCTAGAATTCATTGCATTGTGTTTTAAATTGTTATGTTTAGTGTTTTTCTTGTCAAAACAACCCAAAACATTATGCCTAAGTCCAAAACAAAATGTCTACATATGAATCTTTATGCCTTCTCACACTTCTCACGAAAAGTGTCCTTTTTACAGGATCCTAAGACATATATATATATATATATATATATATATATATATATATATATATATATATATATATATATATATATATATATATATATATATATATATATTAGCAAACTTTGTGATTAGTGTCTCACTTTTTGATTTTTTTTTTTTTGTTTTTTTGTCCCTTTTATCTTTTTTATACTTTTACCTCTCAACTTTTAGCATTGACGTTTATAATCTCTTACCTTTCAACATTTTGTAAGCGAGTTCTACGTGTTTATAATTATGTACGTGTGGGCATAAATTTATGTTGATTTACGTTTCAATATAATTTTTTCCGGAAAAGAGTTGGGTCAAATAGAATATGTTTTTATGCTTATTATCATGTACGTTTTCTGTTGATTTACGATTTGACATAAATTTTATTTGTATTTTTTCGGAAAAGAGTCGGTCAAATATAATACATTTTCATGCTTATTTTTATTTACGCTTTTAATTGTTTTACGTTTCGACGTGAATTTTGTTCGGAAGCAACCCGGGTTTAATATATTACGTTTTCTTTAAAAGGTATAAATTCATTCACTTTACATTTCAACACTGGCACAACGCGACATAGCATTCTTTAACTTAAAAATACAATATTTTCGTACGTGCTTATTTTTATGCACGTGTCGTATAAATTCAAGTTTATTTACATTTAGACGTAAATTTTCATTGCAGTTATATTTAAGATAGCGTTTACATTTCCATTTATAAGAAGTTTAAAATCAACCTGTACCACTGCCCAATTCAAATTTAATTTTATGGTTTTCAGTGGATGTAAACGTGTAGATATTGTTTTGAGGATATTTCTTTTGGTTGCCATACTGAACCAAAATAGATATGGACTGAAACCTCGTAACTTGACGTAGCACGGATAATCTTACTAGCTATTTAGAAAATACAAGGCAAATTTTGTGTAATACCAAACATGGCCCGGTTATTGTTTCGCTTGACCATACCAGTTAACCGGGTTTACTTCAAGGCCCATAGACAAATCCTGATTAATCACTAACTAGTCCTATCCCCAAGCCCACTATGGTGCTACTCTTGCATGGTTGATTACACTTTACAGCACACAGAAACACGTGGACAAAAGAAAAGTTATATTATACTAAAACATGACGCACTTAGTGACGTTTTAGACATAAAATAAGGGGTACCTACTATTCCAACAAGATAAATAAACGAAGTTGCTTTAAAAAATGTTGAAAACGACAAATTTCGTTGATGATAAATACCATAAGACACAACAAGCAATTTCATAAATTAATACTCGCCAAATATGGAGTCTCCCAGGTTAGTATTCCTCGTTCTCATTTAAGCTTTTCACACTAGTTGTAATAACTTATTACAATCCATACTAACCAGTAAGTACCTTGTGCAGCACTGATAACAAGCCAAACTGCAAGTGCTCAGAAGGATGGAAATGCACCGTCACCAAAACTGAGCCATCCCAGACTGGCAAACCATTCGCAAAATGTGGCGGCAGCGGTTGCACCTGTGTCACGTATATATGTTCTCTTTCTTATAATGCCTACACTACACTTTGTTTATAAACTAACTAAGAAACTCACTCTATATGGTCGTGTTGCAGTGAGACAGCTTTGGTGCAACAGCCATTGGAGATCTCTGCAGCAGCCAAAGCATTCTGTGAGTGCGGTGAAGGTTGGTCTTGTGTTGTATCCAAAACCGAGGGCCCCGATGCTGGCACGAAATACTTTGAGTGCGGTGAAGGTTGCATCTGTGTCGTAGATGAATCAAACAATGTGAAGGTTGTATGCGCCTGAGTTGCATCATGTCCTTGAAATCTCACAGAGAACATACCACCTTGTTCGGTGGTTTCTGCTATTAAGTTATTTTAAGATATTGTGTTTTACCTAAAATAAGCATGTGAAATTTGTAATAAGCTACTATGTGTGTGTTGCATAATAAATGAAGTTTGTGTTTTGTTAATAAATTTTTTGCAGATATTCATATTACTATATAGTATTAATTTCAAACATTGTGAAGAATAGTTTACTTTTGACTTATTACGTTTTAGCCATCAAACTTTTCACCCTTTCCTCACAAGTCACTACAAATAGTTAATTTTTTATTTTTTCTAAATATAATCAGATCGATCATATTCTTTTTTCTTTACATTGGGCATTAAGTCTATTATTATTAATATTATATGTTTTTTTTTTTTACTTTTTAGTATATTCAATTTAATTCATTTATATATTATTAATTAGTAACACAACTTGGCTTAAGAGAGTTGTCCCCTTTGCATAAGTTGTTTATTGTGCTTTTGTTATTTATACTTTATGTGTATTTGGTAGTACACTTTCATCTATTTATATATATTTCAATACTATAAATTAGTAACTTATATCTGCTTAAGGGTTGTACACTTTGCATAAGTTGTTTATTGTGCTATTGTTATTTATACTTTATGTGTATTTGGTAGTACACTTTCATCTATTTATATATATTTCAATATTATAAATTAGAAACTTATATGTGCAAATATGGTTGTATCTAATGCTTTGGGAGTTTATCAAAAATATTTTGATTTTTTTACTTTTAGTCCTAAGGTATTTGATAAATTACTTTTAAACCAATCTATTTGAAATTTTACTTTTAACTCAAAACTTTTCATCTTTTAGAGTTTAACCTTACAACTTTTTTTAGTTTCAACTTTGATCCCCTATAGTTTTCATCTTTTGCAAATTTTTCGTTTTACGCTTCGTTCTAAATTTTGCATGTTAACACGGCGCAAAGTGTGTGTGGTTCAACATTTTTACGTTTCGTTCTAAATTTTTCGAGTTAACACGACCAACGTGCGTGTGTGGTTCAACGTTTTTACGTCGTCTATTTATGTTTGGCAAGTTTGTCATAACATGCGGGTCCTAGATCGACTTAATTATTATTTTCTATGTTTTACGTTTCGGTCTAATTGCTCCATATTAACACGCCACAAATTCAGTGTTGGTGGTTGCTCGCGGTGATGTGACATTGATGCTACTTGGCACTGTTTACGCCCCCGCCGCAACGCGGGGTTTTTTTTTAATACTAGTATGTATTAATTTCAAACATTGGGATGAATAGTGTTACAACACCTTTATTTTTTTACTTTTTCAACATTCAAGTTGACTTTTATACTATAAATAATAGAGTAAATTACGATTTTCGCCTCTCTGGTTATATGATTTTTACCCTTTTAGCTCAAAAAGTAATCTGTTGACATCTAAGCCCCTAACGTCTTTTTTCCTAACCCTTTTGGTCCCTAACACTAACCCTGTCTATTTACTTTTAGGGGCCAAAAGGGTTAGAAAAAAGACGTTGGAGGCCAAAAGGGTTAGGAAAAAAAATTTCCTCTTATAACGTTCGTTCATTAGTTCTTTTTACTGCTACAGTGACTTTTTTTTACTTTTTCAATATTCAAGTTGACTTTTATACTATAAATAATAGAGTAAATTACGATTTTCACCCCTGTGGTTATATGACTTTTACCATTTTAGCCTAAAAAATGAATTTTTTAACATCTGATCCTCCAACGTCTTTTTTCCTAACCCTTTTGGCCCCTAACACTTACCCCGTCCATTTACTTTTAGAGGCCAAAAGGGTTAGAAAAAAAGATGTTTGGGGCCAAAAGGGTTAGGAAAAAAATTTTCCTCTTATAATGTTCGTTCATTAGTTCTTTTTACTGCTACAGTGACTTTTTTTTTTTACTTTTTCAATATTCAAGTTGACTTTTATACTATAAATAATAGAGTAAATTACGATTTTCGCCCCTGTGGTTATATGACTTTTACCCTTTTACCAAAAAAAAAAAAAAGAATTTTTTAACATCTGATCCCCCAACGTCTTTTTTCCTAACCCTTTTGGCCCCTAACATTAACCTCGTCCATTTACTTTTAGGGGTCAAAAGGGTTAGGGAAAAAAAAATTCTCTTATAACGTTCGTTCATTAGTTCTTTTTATAAAAACTAAATACGTGTATAAAAAATTATATCAGTATCGGTCCTATTTGAACCATTACTGGTATTTTTTACTATTGTTTTTCATCAATGTAAAACACGTGTCGACATACTTTTGTACGACGACTTTATTTTGTAAATTTTCTCTTTCGATTGCTATATCGAATCAAAAATCGGCTTGCCACGCCGCGAAGCGCGGGTGTAACCCCCTACTTAGTTACTATAAGCAAAACTAAATTGCTATCACTTGTTGGTACTCAACATGGATCCACACTCACAGTCTAGGGCTGCAAACAAACCAAACGAACACGAACAAGTCCTTGTTCGTGTTCGTTTGATAAGAAATATATGTGTTCGCGAACTGTTCATGAACGCTTACTGAACGAGATTTTATGTTCGTGTTTGTCTGTTAAGGAATTGAACTTGTTTGTGTTCGTTTATGTTTGTTTGTTAATTTTAGGCAACGAACGATGATGAACACAAATGAGCACACACTAATGTTCATGAACACAAATAGTAACAAACAAACACAAACAAACATTCATGAACAATATATATAATACATTGACACTTACTAAAAATTTTATTTGTCGGAATTTTGAAGTATTTAAATAAAATATAAAAGCTAAAAACACTAATGAATTATCAAACACAAACAAACATGTTACCGAACGTTCACCAACATAAATGAACGAACGCGCCCTATGTTCATGTTTGTTCATTTAACTAAACGAACGAAATTTCTTGTTTGTGTTTGTTTGTTTAACAAACGAACGAATATAAACGAACTTCCCGCCGAACAGTTCACAAACTGTTCGCCAAACGTTTGGTTTGTTTGCAGCCCTACCCACAGATATGGTGCTCAACATGTGATTAAAAATATTCCTCAATTAAAATATTGAAAAAAAACAAATAGATTAACAAAGATTAAAGAAAATAAAGTGATAAATTAATAAATTAATCATCAAACAAAATTAAAAACCAATTAAACATTCTTTATTTTATTTGATGGATTAAAGCATTTTATTTATACCAATGGGTGGTGGTCCATTGGCAAAGGTGAAGTATTTAAACATCTTGTGAGAATGAGGTTTTGGGTTCAAGTCACACAAACGATAGTAATAAAAAAGAAATTTGCCGTTCAAAAAAAAAAGAAGCATCTTATTTACAGATAAAACATAGATTTTAGTGTATGTGTATTGGGGCGCTATGCACCCACATAAAGCCCCTATAAAGCCCCAAACGCCACTACGGAGGGCATTATGAGACAAAAAAAAATGGGGGAGGCGCCATGCATATAGCGCCGGGTATAGGGGATGTTTTCAAAGATTGGACCTATCACAAACAAGCAAGGTTTTTATAATTAAGAGTAAATTCAAGTTTTGTCCTTTATGTATGTCCCAAATTGCAGGTGCTGTCCTTTAAACCAAAACTTGACAGGCGGTGTCCTTTGTGTTTTCAAAATCTTGCACGTTTTGTCCTTTAGGCCAAACTTAGTTAGATTTTTTAGTTAAATCTGGTATCAAGGGGCTATTTTGTAAAAAAAATTTATTCAGGGACTAAATTGTAAAAAAATATTATTATTATTATTATTATTATTATTGAGTTTAGACTTCATGAAACTGAGTGGACTGGGACTCGTAACCACTCCGATCTGAGACGACGTCGTCTCCTTCACCTTCTCCGGCTTCTGGATCCGATTACCTACATCAAAATGCTGGCGATCACAGGACGAATCATAGGCATCCCTAATTATAAACGCAACGGCCGTAGAAACCGACAGCATAGCTAAGAGTAACAGCAGCCACCGTTTCTTGTGGAACAAGAATGTTGAAAATCCTGTTGACGGTTTCGCCATAGCTAGGGTTACTGAATTAGGTTATTGAAGTGTGTTCATTGATTTAGGGTTTGTGAAAGTTTAGTTATGTGAATGATGGAGGTTGATGATGGTTTGAAGTTACATGTAGTGAGATTGAGTCTGGAATTAGAGTGAGTGAGTTTGATTTGAGAGAGAGATTAATGAAGATTTGGGGGAGCAGCAGGAGTGTGTGAAAGTGTAACCAAGGTTTCTTGTTTTTAATCAGGTTTCGGGTTTAAAGGGTCGTGTTCTTTGAATAATCAATCCATATTAGAGTGGTGTTAAGGCCGGTTGCAGGTGGGTGGTGGGTGGATGGCGAGTGACTAGCTGTGGCGTTATGGGCGGCGGTGGAGGTGGTGTGGTCGGAGAATCGATGCCGGAGAAGGTGAAGTGACTGGCTGTGGCGTTTGGGGTTTTTTGATTTTGGGGATTTTTGGGGGTTTTTGATTTTGGGGATTTTTGGGGGTTTTTGATTTTTGGTCAGTGGGTGGCAGGTGGGTGGTCGGAGAATCGATGCCGGATATGTTTGGGGATGGTGGTGAATCGATGCAGGTGGATATGTTTGGTGATGGTGGTGAATCGATGTTTGGTGATGGTGGTGAAGGGATGATTTGTTTTTTATTGCAGGTGGATATGTTTGAAGAATCGATGTCGGAGAATCGATGCCAGATATGTTTGGTGATGTTTGGTGATGATGGTGGTGGAGAATCGATGCCGGATATGTTTGCAAATCAGGTTCGTTTTTGCTCTCTTTTCCGTTATATGATTCCGTTTAAGGTGTGTTTGATGGTGGCGGTAGTGGTGGTGGTGGCGGCGGTGGTGGTGGCGGCGGTGGAGGGTGGTGGTGATGGTGATGAAGGGTGGTGGTGATGGTGGTCAGTAATTTACTCAATAATAATAATAATAATAATAATAATAATAATAATAATAATAATAATAATAATAATAATAATAATATTTTTTTACAATTTAGTCCCTGAATAAAATTTTTTTACAAAATAGCCACTTGATACCAGATTTAACTAAAAAATCTAACTAAGTTTGGCCTAAAGGACAAAACGTGCAAGATTTTGAAAACACAAAGGACACCGCCTGTCAAGTTTTGGTTTAAAGGACAACGCCTGCAATTTGGGACATACATAAAGGACAAAACTTGTAATTTACTCTATAATTAATTAATAAAATTGAAAATTAATAATTAGGTAATGATGGGTAGGGGCTTTATGACTACAGACTCTAGTGGTATAACCCCCCCGTATGACGTGCCATGACACGTGTCGTATAACGCCCCACAAGGGGATTTATGACTACGGGTGGCGTTAAGAAGAGAAATTAAGGCTACTGTCTATTAGCGTCACTAGAGTATTCAATTATTGTTCAAACACTTTCAAGTTTCCCACTATGATCAAGTGTAGGGGTTTATGTTAGGCATTTCCATGCCCCTTCTATCATTACCCAATGATTAATTAATTTTACATTTTTATTTAACTATTTTAACAATATAAATGAAATTTGGAAAATAATTAATAAAACATAAAGAAATTGATTAACATTAAAAGAAACTAAAAATTTTAATAAAACATGTCAAACCCTCTTCTCGAACCCATTGTTAAAACATAAAACTATTAGACGTGAAATGTTGTTAGACCATAAATAAGCCTTAGTAAAATTGAAACGAAATTTGGCCAAGCCTAATACATATTTAGGACTGTTTTAGGGGTTTTAATAAATGGTTTAGGATCAAATACAAAGACTTCTAAAAATAAGAAGTGGTACAAAAAGAATGAAACAGTCTCAGATTGATCTTATTCAAGCGGCATTGAAACCGTTTCATCAAACTCTACGATGTGAGATTTTATGTTTTCACTTTTGGATTTATAGGTTGTAGATTTTAGAATTTTTGTTTAATAAAACTATATGTTTTATTTACCAATGTGTCTTTTTTCTTGACATTGTGTTATATTTTTCAGTACTGTGTTATATTTTCCATCAATTTATTATATTTCGCTTGACAATGTGTCATCTTATGTCATCCATTGTGTCTTTCGATACTTATTATTTTTAGGAGTTTTTGTAGAATAACTTAATCCTTTAACAGAATAAATAAATTGACGTTTCGTCTTCATTATTGTTGCCAACGCAGAAGTTGTGAGAGAAGAAACAAAGAGCATGGTTTGGTGAGAAATCTTTCAATTATGTAAGAATTATGATCATGTTTTATGTCTATTTACGTTGTTGACATGGATTTGTGCAACAACATAGCCTCGTGGGGGGGGGTGTCGTATGGCGTTTTGGGGCGTGAAAGGTGGGGTTCACGCCCCACCGCATATGGTCTAAAGTTTTGCTCACAAAAACACCTTCAACCTCCCTAGTCCCTACAATCCACGCCAGCCAGAATACAAATCTAGTAACACAAAACCTAACCTTCTCTTCACTTTATCATTTCTCCCGACCACAATCTTAAGGAGTCAAGCAAGAAAAGACGATGAAGTAAATATCATCATCATCATCATCGTACTCAGTAAATCCCACCAATAGCAAAGCAAAGGTAGGGTCTGAGGAGGGTAAGATGTAGACAGTCTTACCTCTACCCCCACAGGAATAGAGAGGCTGCTTCCAGTGAGACCTCCGGCTCGATAGTAGTTTTGCATCAAGCCTTGGACATAAGGCACATAACACTCCACAATCGAGACAAAGGCCGATTAGTGCATGTACCATTTTGTCTTTCGGCTATCAACGCCACCACATGATGCATGATTAACCCTCTGCCGTTTTTAACGTTATTTTCATGAACTTAGTAAAATAAATAACGTTAAAACTAGTGCAATTTCACTTTTGCCCCCCAAGGGCCCACACATATATACTGTCACACCCCCAAAATCCACACGCGGAGTATCACCGCTTGGAGGCGTGACTGACCAGGATCAAGCCACCAATCATATTGAACATAACGAGTAGTAAGTAAAATTCAAGCATACAATATGAAAGGTGTTTTCAAATCAAAACGTAGTTAAGTACTTAGCGGAAGCATAATTGTAAAACCCAATGAAAGTATTAAGTACGAAATAAAGTAATGTTTTTAGCATGGCACAGACTGCCATGTCCCACAACGACTGCGCCTCCCTGTGCAAGCTCCCTGAGTACCTAACGACCTGCAAGGCATGTAGCAACGAATCAACAAAAAAGTTGAGCGAGTTCACAGTTGGTTGTTTAGATATAGCATTCGTTTCGTAAATCGTATGTTCGTTTGTAACCCATGTATCGTGTTAATTAGTATCGCGGTCTCCCATACATGTTTGCGAAGATTAGTGGGGGCTTCCCATGTGTTACTAGACCACACGTATCGACTGCTACGAAAATGTAAGAGGTGCCCTAAGTCAATGTCTATCAGCATTGACCCTTTGCCCATAGTCCATTAGTACACGCCCGTCCGACTGGCACGGTGTGAGGTTTGTTAAAGCTAATAGCGCTATTAACTAATGACCCGCTCGCCATAGGCCTCGGCGATTAAGACAATAAATGAGGGACTTAAAGTGATAGAGTGATGGTCTTATGATCGTACGTATCCTGTTGTATGGGGAATACGCAAGTTTGTAGTTACCGTTCAGTTCATTAACCCATTCCCAACCCTTGGGAATCCCATGCCTTGGATAGAGTGTGAACTCACCTTGGTTTGCTCGGTATGCTAAAGGAATACACACGCTCACAATTAATCAATCACGACCTATAGTACGCACGTATATATAATCAGTTTCGAATTCGCAATGTTTCACATGTAATCTATGTCACAAAGTGTGTTCGGTAATTAACATCATGCACCACGTAAGCAGTTAGTAAGTTCTCAGGCAATTTATGTTTCACACAAATGTTCATCACAGTTTGTACTAACAAGGTTATTGATTAACATACTTGAGAGGGTCAACAGTCTTAACGAAGTTAGCAATTTATCAGGGTTTATATACATAACATGAATAACAAACTAACACTGTTAATTAACTAACATAATTAACTAACAGAATTAACTAACAGGGTTACAAAAGTTACCCATTTAACAGAGTGTCATACATGAATCTAACAGAGTTAATAAAGTTAACTGAGTTAATAAACTTAACTCAATTAAGAGGCTAAACATAGTTACATACTTAACAGAGTTATATACGTAACTTAACAGAGTTACCAACTTAAAAGGTTTCATAACTTAGCAGAGTAATTATGGCACATGCTCGACGAAAACACAATTACGGCGAAAACACTTTGTGGCGAAATCACTTAGGCGACGAAATCCCAAGTGATTTCGTCGGGGTTAGAGTTTGACGAAAACCCTGGGTGTTTTCGTCTGGTTTTTCATCGTCAACAGCAGTTACGTTCCCGAAACCCTAAATATGTTTTAACAGTTACATGATTAATCTTCATCTTGTCATACGAGTCAACATCCATGGAATCCATTCAAGTAACAGTTATGTATGATCATTCAACCTCAGTGAGTTTGTCATATTTATCATGTCTATTCATACATTAATATTGATTCATCAACATATAGTAAACTACATCATGTTGCAATATACTATCCATTCAATTCAAACAGAAACAAGTTTACTCATTACAATCTTCATAACCATGACACCCTATGCATAACAGTTTGCTAGGTTTGGGTTCGGTCCAATAAACAATCAACATGTGCGGCCCACTCAATTCAATTCATCAAAAAGTCACATGCAATTAGTGTTGATTGAAGTCTAATGTCAGCCCACAAAGAAACAACAGAAAGAACTTCGGTCCCATCAACATCACCCACAACCGATTTGTCCTATATGCCATTCAACTTCACCAACATGTGCATGTACCAGATTCATTAATTTCAAATTTAAAACAACATATAGCAAACCCATGACTACTGACAACCACATGCAATTATGAGAGCAATAGCCGACAATCATGAAGGATCCTTATCCGATTGATTGCATTTTCAAGACATCACACATGCATTATAATCATCACTCATCGTTTGTATCATAGTCAAGATCATGTTCATAATATAGCCATACATTAAGAATGAAAACAAACTTAAACAAGTAAATCACTAACCGAACTAGGAATGGTTAAGCACGAGGAATCTGATTTCGAACAAGATGAAGGCAGCCGTCGGGTTCAAAGGAAACGAGAGAGAGAATGAGAGGTGATTAGGGTTTTGCTAGATAGTTTTGCGTGAAGGTTAATAACTAAATAACAAAATCGATCACTACTGGGCCGAAGCCCATTTGCTTTTCGTTGGCCCCATGGTGGACGAAAACACTAAGTTGTTTTCGTGGGGTGGGGTGTTTTCAGGTGTTGGGTTCCACTATCTTATTTTCCATTATACAATCAAATAAACAATACAATATACATATAACATCTATATACATATCATGTGTACTACAATCTACACCCAACACGTGTATTGCACATCAAGTAATTATAAGAGCACACTTAACACCCACCATATATAACATACCACCAACAATACGATTTAACATATTACAACGTGTAAAGTTGTGAAACAAACAAGTCGTGTAAACAAACAACTTAAACAATTAATCGTGCAATTAATGCGAAGATGGAAATCTTGGAATCTCGAGTTGTCACATTATCCCCAACTTGAAAGAAATTTCGTCCCGAAATTTTGCACGCGGTTACTGAGGAAGCTAGTTGTGTTGTGTAATTTACTGGTTTTCCTGGGGTGTCACATCATCCCCCCGTTGATTTGGAATTTCGTCCCGAAATTCTGTAGTAGCTTCGGCCTCAGTAAAGGTTGCACTATTTCCGAATAACTGGGGATACTTGAGTTTCATTTGATCTTCTCGTTCCCAGGTAAACTCTGGGCCACGACGGGAGTTCCAACGAACTCGAACAACAGGTATTATGGTGTGCTTGAGGACCTTAGCATCCCGGTCCGTGATTTCAACTGGTTCCTCGACGAAATGCAACTGATCATCGATATTGAGCTCCTTCAAAGGAACTATGAGGGTCTCATCTGACAGACACTTCTTCAGATTTGACCCGTGAAAAACGTTGTGAACTGCACTGAGTTCTGCGGGCAGGTTTAGTTTGTAGGCCACCTTGCCTATTTTCTCTATGATTTCGAACGGTCCGACATATCGCGGGTTGAGCTTGCCCCGTTAGCCAAAACGAACCACACCCTTCCAGGGTGAAACTTTGAGTAGCACTCGATCCCCAACTTGGAACTCGAGTGGTTTCCTGCGCTTGTCTGCGTAGGCTTTCTGACGGTCACGAGTTGCCGCCATGCGTTGTCGTATCTGAGCAATCCTTTCCGTTGTGTCTACTACAAGTTCTGGACCTGTGATCTGACTATCACCCACCTCTGCCCAACCGAGAGGTGATCGGCATTTACGCCCGTACAATGCCTCAAATGGAGCGGCTCGAACGCTGGTATGGTAACTATTATTATACGAAAACTCCACCAAGGGGATGTGTTTTTCCCAGCCGTTGTCGAAATCGATTACACATGCCCGAAGCATGTCTTCTAGAGTTTGGATGGTGCGTTCAGACTGCCCATCTGTTTGCGGATGGTAAGTTGTGCTCATGTCTAACCTTGAGCCAAAGGACTTGTGCATTGCTTGCCACAGTTCAGCAGTAAAACGTGCATCGCGATCAGAGATAATGGTGGTTGGCACCCCGTGCCTCGAAACCACTTCCTTAAGATAAACGTCTGCTAGAGTGGAGAACTTATCTGTTTCCTTGATAGTCAAGAAATGTGCAGACTTTGTGAGTCAATCCACGATCACCCAAATAGTATCATTTCCACGTTGAGATCTAGGTAGGCCGGTAATGAAATCCATGGAAATTTGCTCCCATTTCCATTGTGGTATCTCTGGTTGTTGGAGTAGGCCTGATGGTTTCTGGTATTCGGTCTTGACTCTCGCACAAGTCAAACATTTGCTAACGTAAGTTGCTATATGAGCTTTCATGCTAGGCCACCAATACGTAGTTCTGAGATCGTCGTACATCTTATCTGAACCAGGATGTACTGAGTAGCGAGACTTATGCGCTTCATCCATCACAAGCTCGCGTAAGTTTCCATAGTGTGGGACCCAGATGCGTCCTGTTACGTAATAGGCACCATCTTCCTTTTGTTCTAACCGTTTTCTTGAGCCGCGTAGGGCATCAGCCTTGACGTTTTCTGGTTTCAATGCTTCTACCTGAGCATCTCGTATCTGTGCAGGAAGACTAGACTGGATGGTGAGTTGTAGTGCTCGCACACGCCTAGGTGTGGTATCTTTTCGACTGAGAGCGTCTGCCACAACACTTGCTTTGCCTGGATGGTACTTGATGGCACATTCGTAATCATTCAGTAGCTCGACCCATCGACGTTGACGCATGGTCAATTCCTTTTGCTTGAAGATATGCTCGAGACTCCTGTGATCGGTGTATATAGTGCACTTGGTACCGTACAGGTAATGTCTCCATATCTTGAGTGCGAAAATAACAGTTCCCAGCTCTAGATCATGTGTAGTGTAGTTCCTTTCATGAATCTTAAGTTGGCGCGAGGCGTAAGCAATGACTTTATCTCGTTGCATCAATACACAACCAAGACCCTGAATTGATGCGTTACAGTAAACCACGAAATCGTCTGTGCCCTCTGGCAATGAGAGAATAGGTGCACTGCAGAGCCTATCCTTTAAGTGCTGAAACGCTGATTCTTGAGCATTACTCCAACGATAGGTGACGCCCTTTTGAGTTAGTGAGGTGAGAGGCTGTGCAATCTTGGAGAAGTCCTTGATGAACCTTCTATAGTAGCCCGCCAAACCTAAGAATTGGCGAATTTCCGTTGGTGTGCGAGGTGCAGGCCAGTTCCTAATCGAGTCTACCTTAGATGGATCAACATGAATCCCATCCTTGTTCACCACGTGGCCTAGAAAATGGACTTCATGAAGCCAGAAGTCGCATTTTGAAAACTTGGCGTACAGCTGTTCTGCTCGAAGGAGTTCCAAAATGAGTCGTAAATGCTGCTCGTGTTCCTCCTGACTCTTAGAGTAGATCAGAATGTCGTCGATGAATACAATTACAAACTTATCCAAGTAAGGCTTACACACCCTGTTCATAAGATCCATGAAGATTGCAGGCGCGTTTGTTAACCCGAATGGCATGACCAGAAACTCGTAGTGGCCGTAGCGTGTTTTGAATGCTGTTTTGGAGACGTCCTCGTCCCGGACTCTCAGTTGATGGTATTTTGACCTCAGATCAATATTTGAATAGAAGCTCGACCATTGCAACTGGTCGAATAAGTCATCAATGCGTAGAAGAGGATAACGATTCTTCGCGGTCACCTTGTTAAGTTCGCGGTAATCTATGCACATACGGAAGGTACCGTCTTTCTTCTTCACAAATAACACTGGAGCTCCCAAGGGCGAAGAGCTAGGACGAATGAAACCCTTATTCAAAATTTCTTGCAATTGCTTGGATAGTTCTTCCAATTCTGATGGAGCTAAGCGGTAAGGTGCTCGAGCTATGGGTGCTGCTCCAGGAGCTTGTCACCATGAATTACCAAAGGTTCTTAACCAGCACGAGGAATGCGGACGATCTTTTCTTTGCAAAGAATCTCTGCTCGATGTTGAGGTAGCCAATCCATACCAATAACGATGTCGAAACCATCACAACGTTGGGATCATTCCTAGCATCATCCTGACCAATCACGAACACTCGACCCCTGGCACCATTGCCGTCGTTATTACCCCCGTTGTTGTCTCCACTATTGTTCTCGTTTCCTTGGTTGTGGTTCTGATTCTGGTTCTGGTTCAACTGTGGGCAGTGTCTCTTGAAATGACCTTCAGCACCACACTGATAGCATCCCTTGTTACCCTGCTGTTACTGCTGATTCTGTGGAGCTCGTGGCTGCTGTTGTCGGCCCTGGTTTGCAGGACGTGAGCTTCTACAATCTTTGGCTTCATGCCCCATCTTGAGACACCTCTGACAACGACCCTTGTTGCACTGACCACTGTGGTGTCTGTTGCATCTATTGCACTTTAGGTGATTTCCTCGATATCCACCCTGCCCTTGACTACCAGAAGATTGGTGACCAGGACTCTGGTAGTCATCGATCTTTCGCTGCTGTGCCTAGGACTGAACCGTAGTCAAACCCTTGCTGGAGGTTCCATCCCATTTTCGCTTATTGTCACTGGGAATAGCAGAAGTAGTAGTAGTGGTAGCAGCACCAATACGCTTAGGCAGCTTATTCTGTTCCACTGCCTGGTCTGTGAGACGATGAGCAAGACGAGTAACATCTTGGATGGTAGCAAGGTTGGCAGAAGTCACATGACTTTGAATCTCTGGTACTAATCCTTTGAGGTACAGCTCAATGCGCTTGATGGGAGGATCCACCATAGTTGGACATAACACTGCCAGTTCGTTGGATCGCTTCGTATATGCCTCTATCTCTGACCCCATCATCTTCAGGTTAAAGAACCCCACTTCCAATTTGTGGATGTTATCATGACTACAGTATTCACGTTTAATCAGTTCCTTGAAGTCGTTCCATGGGGTGGCGTTTGCAGCTGCCAGCCCTAACATTTGAACTTGCGCGTTCCACCAAGTTAGCGCAGTGCCTTCGAGAGTACCAGTGGCGTACTTCACCCTACGAGCCTCAGGGCATTCACACATTTCGAAGACCGATTCGAGCTTCTCGAACCAGTGGAGGAGTCCAACGGCCCCTTCAGTGCCACTGAAAGTATTAGGATGACAGTCCATGAACGTCTTGAATATGCATACAGGTGGCTGAGCGTTCTGACCTGGTTGCGCGAGGAAGAAAAGACTGGGTTAAGCGCGAGAGTTGGGTCAAGAGAGTAGGATCTAACATCCTAGAATAGGTTCGGAATAGCAGGTTATACCTCCTGCCTGAGTGGCTGCGAGTGCTGCCGTAACTTGTTCGTTGATAAGAGCCGTCAACTGGGCTTGAGTTAGGTTCACACGTACACTCATGATCTTCACATCGAAGGGAATATGAGTGAGAAAGGTTCGCGAAAGTGCGATGACATAAGAGAGTAAGCACACATGTGTTTTCAATCAATAGTTGTTACGTTTATCTAAGCATACCAAGAGAAAACTTCTATGTAACTAACAAGTAGGCAATAAAACATAAACCATATCACCTAGAATGTCGAGTCTTGCACGTGGAGCGAAGCGTCGTTGTGGATCGTTGAGCACTGTACAGGTTATAGTCTGGTTTTAACAAAAACTTTTTCCCTTATTAAAACCAAGTTCACTATAACCAATGGCTCTGATACCAATCTGTCACACCCCCAAAATCCACACGCGGAGTATCACCGCTTGGAGGCGTGACTGACCAGGATCAAGCCACCAATCATATTGAACATAACGAGTAGTAAGTAAAATTCAAGCATACAATATGAAAGGTGTTTTCAAATCAAAACATAGTTAAGTACTTAGCGGAAGCATAATTTTAAAACCCAATGAAAGTATTAAGTACGAAATAAAGTAATGTTTTTAGCATGGCACAGACTGCCATGTCCCACAACGACTGCGCCTCCCTGTGCAAGCTCCCTGAGTACCTAACGACCTGCAAGGCATGTAGCAACGAATCAACAACAAAGTTGAGCGAGTTCACAGTTGGTTGTTTAGTTATAGCATCCGTTTCGTAAATCGTATGTTCGTTTGTAACCCATGTAACGTGTTAATTAGTATCGCGGTCTCCCAGACATGTTTGCGAAGATTAGTGGGGGCTTCCCATGTGTTACTAGACCACGCGTATCGACTGCTACGAAAATATAAGAGGTGCCCTAAGTCAATGTCTATCAGCATTGACCCTTTGCCCATAGTCCATTAGTACACGCCCGTCCGACTGGCACGGTGTGAGGTTTGTTAAACCTAATAGCGCTATTAACTAATGACCCGCTCGCCATAGGCCTCGGCGATTAAGTCGATAAATGAGGGACTTAAAGTGATAGAGTGATGGTCTTATGATCGTACGTATCCTGTTGTATGGGGAATACGCAAGTTTGTAGTTACCGTTCAGTTCATTAAACCATTCCCAACCCTTGGGAATCCCATGCCTTGGATAGAGTGTGAACTCACCTTGGTTTGCTCGGTATGCTAAAGGAATACACACGCTCACAATTAATTAATCACGACCTATAGTACGCACGTATATATAATCAGTTTTGAATTTGCAATGTTTCGCATGTAATCTATGTCACAAAGTGTGTTCGGCAATTAACATCATGCACCACGTAAGTAGTTAGTAAGTTCTCATGCAATTTATGTTTCACACAAATGTTCATCACAGTTTGTACTAACAAGGTTATTGATTAACATACTTGAGAGGGTCAACAGTCTTAACAAAGTTAGCAATTTATCAGGGTTTATATACATAACAGGAATAACAAACTAACACTGTTAATTAACTAACAGAATTAACTAACAGGGTTACAAAAGTTACCCATTTAACAGAGTGTCATACATGAATCTAACAGAGTTAATAAAGTTAACTAAGTTAATAAACTTAACTCAGTTAAGAGGCTAAACATAGTTACATACTTAACAGAGTTATATACGTAACTTAACAGAGTTACCAACTTAACAGGTTTCATAACTTAGCAAAGTAATTATGGCGCATGCTCGACGAAAACACAATTATGGCGAAAACACTATGTGGCGAAATCACTTAGGCGACGAAATCCCAAGTGATTTCGTCGGGGCTAGAGTTTGACGAAAACCCTGGGTGTTTTCGTCTGGTTTTTCATCGTCAACAGCAGTTACGTTCCCGAAACCCTAAATACGTTTTAACAGTTACATGATTAATCTTCATCTTATCATACGAGTCAGCATCCATGGAATCCATTCAAGTAACAGTTATGTATGATCATTCAACCTCAGTGAGTTTGTCATATTTATCATGTCTATCATACATTAATATTGAATCATCAACATATAGTAAACTACATCATGTTGCAATATACTATCCATTTAGTTCAAACAGAAACAAGTTTACTCATTACAATCTTCATAACCATGACACCCTATGCATAACAGTTTGCTAGGTTTGGGTTCGGTCCAATAAACAATCAACATGTGCGGCCCACTCAATTCAATTCATCAAAAAGTCACATGAAATTAGTGTTGATTGAAGTCTAATGTCAGCCCACTAAGAAACAACATAAAGAACTTCGGTCCAATCAACATCACCCACAACCGATTTGTCCTATATGTCATTCAATTTCACCAACATGTGCATGTACCAGATTCATTAATTTCAAATCTAAAACAACATATAGCAAACCCATGACTACTGACAACCGCATGCAATTATGAGAGCAATAGCAGACAATCATGAAGGATCCTTATCCGATTGATTGCATTTTCAAGACATCACACATGCATTATAATCATCACTCATCGTTTGTATCATAGTCAATATCATGTTCATAATATAGCCATACATTAAGAATGAAAACAAACTTAAACAAGTAAATCACTAACCGAACTAGGAATGGTTAAGCACGAGGAATCTGATTTCGAACAAGATGAAGGCAGCCGTCGGGTTCAAAGGAAACGAGAGAGAGAATGAGAGGTGATTAGGGTTTTGCTAGATAGTTTTGCGTGAAGGTTAATAACTAAATAACAAAATCGATCACTACTGGGCTGAAGCCCATTTGCTTTTCATTGGCCCCATGGTGGACGAAAACACTAAGTTGTTTTCGTGGGGAGGGGTGTTTTCAAGTGGGGTGTTTTCGGGTGTAGGGTTCCACTATCTTATTTTCCATTATACAATCAAATAAACAATACAATATACATATAACATCTATATACATATCATGTGTACTACAATCTACACCCAACACGTGTATTGCACATCAAGTAGTTATAAGAGCACACTTAACACCCACCATATATAACATACCACCAACAATACGATTTAACATATTACAAAGTCTAAAGTTGTGAAACAAACAAGTCGTGTAAACAAACAACTTAAACAATTAATCGTGCAATTAAGGCGAAGATGGAAATCTTGGAAACTCGAGTTGTCACATATACATTATATGTGCACACCGTAAGCGAGGCGTCGATGAAGTAAATATATGCTCCTTTAATTAAAAGTTTGGTTGGCTGGAGTCAAGCAAGAAAAACCTAATTCCACCAATGTTCGCACATCCGGAAGTAATACACAGATCCGACCAGTTTACAAAGATCTAACAAGTTCAAAGGGACAATTTCAAAATATTATAGGGAGGGCTCGGGATTTTCACACTCATACAACACTATTTTTTTAAGGATGCCCCCTTTTTTAAGCCCCCCCCCCCCCCCGCTACCTATAGGTAGCCCATGCTTACAAGAAAGGTTATTCATACATTGATATTTGAAAACAAGAACCCTATTCATAGATTTATGATATTGTGCTTCTATTTTGCTATTTGAGATATATAGAGTAGGGAGAAAGAAACTGGATATAAATGAGAAAACTAAAAAACCCTAAGAAACACACCAAATTTTTATTTTTTACAATTTTTAAAAAAATCTCTATTTTTAATGAATAAAAAAAGTTTTTTTATCAAAAAAAAAAAAAAAGAAAGACTATTGCACATATACATTTTATGCATATGTTACACATGCAATTTAGCCTTAAGGTTTTGGGTTTAATCTAACTTTTAGGGTTAGGTTTTTAAGAAGTGTAAATTTACGGTTAGGGTTTAGGTTTGGGGGGGGGGGTTGTGGGGTTTTAGTTTTCGGAGATGGGGGTGGGGGGTTTACGTTTTAAGTTTAGGGTTATGTTTTTTTTTTGGGGGGGGGGGGTGTAACGCTTCGCATTTGTGTACTTATCTTATTTAGAAAGTTTTATTCTTATTTCTATTTTTAGAAACTTGTAATCATGTCATATTCGTGGTTCAATTCAAATCATGTAATCTGAGGCTTTGATCATAGTGGAAGTTATTTTATACATATACGTGTTACATTTCATATTTGTGTTATATACGCAATCAATCTTTAAATATGTGTTTATACGCAAATCGAGACTTGAAATACACTTTGGATACCTAAAAACAAGTTATAATACAAGAAAACGACGTAAAATAATCTAGGTACAAAGTGCAAGGACTAAAAATGAGCAAAACCAAAAGCTTTTCCACCTCCCATCTCCTCCAATAACCTTCCACCCTTCTTTAGCCAATCATATTCACATTTTTCCACCTCCTTTATCCTCCAATCACCTTCCACCTTCATTAACTCACAAACCCTAATCCCCACATATAAATACAAGCCTCCACCACCTTCTAAACATTTTCCACACACCTAATCTTTCTAAAGTTCTCAAATCCTCTCAAATATCTCAAATCAAGGCAAAATCATTCAAGTGTTCCAAGTGAGTTTCCACTCACGTTTCTTCACATTTCTTCTTCTTTCTTCTTTCGAACTACTTGGATAACCTCTAGGAAGGTTTCCATAAGTTTTCCATTTCAAACTAAGGTGGAACGTCACCACATTTGAGGTCCAAAGTAGTATAAAAATTCAACTTTGATGTATCTTTTTATTTCATGTATATTTTACTTAAAACTTAGTAGAATCTTGTACCCACCAAGTTCCCAATTAAGCTCATAGTTGTGGGTTTGTGTTGCGGTTGATTTCTACAAGAAACAAGGCTCAAAACCTTCATAAAATTTTGCCCAAAAGGTTCTAAGCGTTAAAACCATCCAAGCTTCCAACCTTCAATATTGGAAGATTTGTGTCTGAGTAATGTGTGAACTATGGAAGCCTTGGCTCTCCAAACTTGTTTCAGTACCTTACTCATTTGTTTTGGTACAAAACAACTTCCACAAAGTGACAAGGCTACATCACGTCCCCAAACACTTTCAATGCTCTAGATGTACGCATCTAGTTTACTCACATTGTTATGTTCGTTAGTTAGTTTAATTTAATCTTATATTCATGACCAACCGAACTCATCAACTAAGTTAATGATTTGTGATTTGGTGAATCATACAAAGAGGTTTAATGGATGGAAATCATCCTACCTTCATGCTTGACTTACATGATAATACTTGATGGACGAAATTATAACTTATACTATATAATATATAATATATAATATATACTTAATAGCTGAAATCTTCATACTAACCAGATTATGATTAGATGTAACAGACTTAATTATCTTAGTTTCTAGACCCCTCGTTTGTGATTCTAAGGGGCAAGTTAAGACCCATGAAAACACATGAAAACTTAGTGTCCAAACGAGTATCTAGACAAGACATACTTTAATGAACATATATTTTTCATATTAATTCCGAATCCAAATTCTCCACGAGCTCCATATGCTCACACGCCTTCGTTTCCCCAATGTAGGGTAACTTTGGTGTTCCACCCTCAACGGCCCGTCAACTCACGTTTACTTTGGAAAGCATTGCAAACCGTGAGTGTACATGACACCCTTTTTATTTTTGACACTTTTGGGTGCAATATTTATGAATTTATTATACTCGCACAATCACATACAAACATGTTTGACACAAATAAACAATCCATTATACATGCTTCATACGTGATGTGTAGAAATTCATACATGCTAGAATCTTTTCTTGCTCGATACCTTGTCATTAACTTCGTACAAGCCTCTCTTAACATGTATAGTGCTATAGGAGTAATACACCGCCCGTATTCTTGAGGTCATGTTGTCACACCCCAATATTTCCACATATCACCGGTGGGCCCGGTGGGGAGTATCGTGACGTAGTTGATATCATCATGGTCAATCATACACAGAATAGCACAACGGAAGTCTTGGAATATAAAATATTATTACAAACTCAAATGTCTGGAAATATTAAAGTATTTATTATAGACGAGTCTGTAATATCAAATCCACGGGTGGATCATTACAGGATGTATAAAATGAAGCTTAGCAGACTTTGTGGCATCTTTAAAGATTTGCAAGATCCTCTTTTTCGACACCGAGCAACTCCCAGCCTAATACGAGTAGTACCTGCCACTTAGTCTTTTGAAAATACGTCAGTTTTCACTAGTAAATACAATTAACCGACTCATTTGAAAAGAGTTTATGAAAATTGATTTAAGTGCACAAAGCACAAACCATTTATAACTTGGGACAATCTTTAATAAAATCTTGTATACAGTTTTACATGTTTGTCATACATGTGGGGCCGGTTTAGAAGCCGGGCATGATTAACTGACTCACCACTTATAAAACCCACAGAGGAGTTATCCCCAACTTGTGGGTAATTTAATATTTAGCATTTGCATCTGTCAGGTACATGCCTGCACCCCGTGCATAGGTCGTGGCCATTAATAACTTAAATGAGCCGAGGATATCCAAGACACGATCGTTAACCCCCAATGTTTATGTTATCAAACAATACAAATTAAAACGGGTTATGCAGATTTATTACATCACAATCCGATTAAATAATCTCATACCCGACCAAGCGGTATTATTATAATACCGTATCCCAAGCCCGTGTAAGGGAAAATAAGTTAAAGGTATTTACCTGAGCTAATACTTGATTCACAGCACAATAACTCAGTCGTATCCAATCTATCTAAATGCAGGTAGCTTTTACCGGGTGGCTCTAGTCTGGAGTGATGGTAATATATAACCAATTCAGAATGCTAATGGTCTTATTTAAGTCGTAGACTTAGACCGGCTAGCTCAAAGTATCTAAAGCGGTACGATACGCTAGATTAAGCGATGACCGGAATAGAATGTTATTTAGACCCAACAAGTTTGGATACTTGTATAATATGGGTAAACTAAACACATTCCAGATTTTGAGATAAAAATGATAAGGTTAAACCCGTTTCGGCAAACTTACGTAAACTAGTTACATAAATCGATCTGAACGCGTAAATGCGTAACGGGCAACCAAATGAACCATATACAAGTCCCATATGTTATTATGCTTAGAATATGTTAATACATCAGTAGGATGTTAACATATGTGCCCAAAAAGTATTTAAAACCAAATTAAGTCCCGTAGGGGTATTTTGGTCATTTTACCCTTTATAAAAGAGGTTTTAAAGTAAACCGAGGTTCTTGGTATTTGGTAATCAGTAAAAATATTTATTTTATCACATTACATCAGTAAGATATCATACATATGTGAGGTTTACCATTTATGGCCAAACTATGCCCCGAAAGGGTATTTTGGTCATTTCACATATGCTTTTACGGACATTTTTGGAAGTTTGAGTTCACGAATTATACCTACTGTAATAATATTAAAATTCGTTTACAATTCAGTAGGTAATAAGTCTTAGGTGTTAATTATGGTTTAAAACCATACTATGCACCTAAATAGCGTAAAAATCGCTAACTGACGATAATTAAGGAGTTTTATGGAAATCTGAGATTTTAATCAGTTTTGAATGCTCAAAATAATTTATTTAATATATGAAATCAGTAGGAAAAGGTTTGGCATTCAAATCATTTGTAAATCTCATTTTATGCATGAAAAGGGTATTATCGTCATTTACCGAATAATACAAGAACTCTATGATATGATCAGTTTATAATCTGATCAATAATTCCAACAATCCCTAAAAATAATATCTTAACAGTAGGTAATGAGTTTTGGCTCAAAATCCAAGTTTAAACATGCCTTATGCAAGATATCATAATTCACTTAATTAAAAGTTTGTAATTACGATATCGAGCATAACTCCTATTTGGGACCAAGAACTGATGTCAAATTTTCGGGACATACTTATATATCAGTAAAAAAGGTTTTTGTCCTCTCATATTTCTAAAAATCTCATTCATATTTCAAAAGGGCAAAAATGGGCGTTTATAAGCATAATAACGGAAACTAGTGTATAATTCAAACTACTAAGGACCAGGTAATACAACCTTAGGGGGTTATACTACAATATAATATGGTCCTAATGGAAGCTTAAAACATGGAAGAATCAAGCTTAATCGGGTCAGAACTGAAAAGTCAAAGCAAAGTCACGCTTTTGCGACTTTCGGTTGTGAACCGACCCTAAACTCAGAATTGTCGGGTTGAACATGCTTAGACATGTTTTAATAATTATTACCAAGTTATTAGAGTGTTAAATATAATTTATAACCTCTGCATCTACGGTTTTTTAATTAATATTCATAATCTGCCAAGTTTGACTTTTTACCTAAACGGTTTGATCCGACAATTAACTAAGCAAACGAAGGAATTAGGAGGTGCCCTTTTATGGGTTAACCACCTACCTAAATATGGTCACATACCCACATTCAATTCGATCAGTGGCTGTACCATGAGAGTGTAAATCAAAAGTCAAAGCTAATTTACGATACTTGACTTTTCGGTTTATAAAATTATGAAACTGAATTATAAGGTAGGCTAAGGTACTTACGAAGGGTCCATGCTAACTTTTCTACAAGAATATAAGTTCCATTCAGTTCATGAAGCTCCAGATTTGAGAGATGTGATGGAAGAATGGAATGTGAAATCAAGATGGATGAACTCTCATCTATTTATAGGTTTTGGGGGAATTTAGAGATCATTCCAGGTGTTTGAGGAGTCCCTAGGATGATGACAAGTGCCTAAAAACGTGTCCTAAGTCGGTTTGCAGCCCCTAGTTTTGAATACAATGAGATAAGTGGTTTGATTGGGCTGCAAGTAAATTTTTGGGAGCTGGCAAGGGCATCGCGGCCCGTGTAACAGGAGGGCCATGGCCTACACGGCCTGCCTGGATGTACATATCAGCAACATACTTTTAAAACTTGCAGTTTTAGTCCCTGATCTTGATAAATGTCATTTCTGACTTATTTGAGGCCCGTTAATCTCATTTCAAGGCTTTACTAAGATGCCTAAACATAGGACAAAAGAGATATGCTCAAAAACATGCCGGATGTCGGCTCGTTTGGTCGTACGGTCACGTTGTTCGGCTAATTACGATGAAACACGAACGGACGCGAAAAACGATCCAAATTAAGCGACGAATGGAATTTTATCAAGCCAAACACTAAAATAAAATATTTTAGTGCTTACATAAATTTTTGGATGCCCGGGTATATTCAGAACGTAATATATGCGCGAAAATGCAAACTTATGCACTTTTTGACGCTTTTAGTCCCTCTAATGCGCAAACTTGCGCATATCATCATTTAATAGCATCGAAGCCTTATCTATCCCAAGTTAGGCATTCTCGAGAGTATTATAATACATCATGATGCTCTCGGTCTGTTAAAAGGTCACTCAGAGGTAAGAATTAACATGTTGACACTTTTACCCCTTTGACGTGCAAACTTTCACATAATTACGCAAACGGATCCTTTTGTCCGACAAGTGGCTCATTTGAGAATACGGACACTGTATAAGGTCACTCAGGGGCCTAGTTTAGGCATGTTGACACTTTCAGTCCTTCTATAATCATGGTTTTTTTTTTTGTCGAAAATAGTCCCTCATAGTCAACATTTGAGTTTATTAGGGTTCATTACACGTGTCAACACATCATTGGACACGATTTTACGAGATGTTACACATGTTAAGTCATACAAAAACGGTCTTGTAGTTGCGAGGACAAGATTATGCTAGTGGGAAACTTTGGGTTGAGAATTATGAGATACATGCTAGTAATGTAATGATATGTATTAGTTTATGATTATGCCATGTGGATTCGTTTAAACCGTTTTATACTTATGCTAGTAATTCAAACTTATATGCTCGCCAATACTTATGCATTTGCATGTACTTTAAAATGTATTGCAGGATCTTGGTGATGATAGGTTAAAAGAAATCTAGTAGGACGACTAAAAACACATTTTAAATTTTGTTTATGTATTGTACTTTGTTTCCTTGTTCAAGATGTTGTACTTTGCTTTCAAACGTTGTATTTCGAGTTAGAAAAGAAACAAAATTTTACTTATTAAATACTTGTCACAAATGTGAAAACTGTCAAAGTTGCATGCATCCGCACAATTAATTAACTATGATTAATGCCTAATGACTGTGCTGATTTACGATTTATGACTTGAATTGCTTTCTGATTTCTGCATCATACTTACATGTGCATCACATATTGCATACTGTCACATCATTTATCACATACAAACTTTAGTGACATAAACGGTGCACAAAGCACAGTTAGCACAATTAGCGGATAACTCCAGAAAATGCTGACGATGTCAGTACATAGACAAACAGTGTTTTGAGATCCCATATGGGCCAGAGACAAGGTTTTACACTAGTATGGTGTGTAGGGAAGTAAGGACCATAAAACTGCTTCACTAGGTGATAGATTAAGTGCCGGAAAGTACCTAAATCTTACCTAAAGTGCAGAATTCTGCAGAAAATTCAGCATTTAAATACATTAATTTTATGCAGAAACATGACTAAATGGTCCTGAATACTTTCCTAAGTGTCAGGAATTAATAGCGTCACAAAAGGGTACATAAAGATCACTAAACGTAATAGTTTGACACTTTAACGAACCGGTATCTAACCGAATAACCGGACACTACCCGAAACACCAAAATTATACTAGAAGCATTGTTTAATTATTTCTGAGCTAGTCATGATCCCCAAACACCCTAACACCCAATAAAATATCTAGTAAATAACACTTGTAACTAAACACTTGGATTTGAACCTTAAACTAACTTAATGGTTGGAAATTTACAATTTAACCCCCCCCCCCAAGCTAGTAATCGGTCATTAATGTGGCCCCCGTAATCTTCCACAATGTTGCTAAGATCTTTTAAAATCTCAAATGATTTGGTGAAGGATTTGTTGTGTACTTATCCAACATAAAACACAATGGACAATACTCAAAATGGATTATAAGAACTCTAGAACACACTTCATCTTCAACACCACATCTCTCCTCCTCTCTCCCTCTTCTCTCGGCCGAGCATAACACCACCACCATCACCATTTTCCATTTCACTTCCAACCATTCCAAGTGGTACTCATGGTGTAAGGAGCCATATTAGAAGGTTTGGTGGTCTTGGATCTTGAAGGACCTCCATCGATTGCTTTTATCCTCCACTTTTGTCATCATCAACACCAAGTGTTCTTCCCTAGCCTTGTGCTAGTAGTAAGGCTCTTATGATCTCTTGATCTTTCATATTTAGTTGGTTAAAAGATGTATTATGTTGTAAATCACAAGAACACAAAAGAACATAAACATGAATCTTGAACACAAGCTTTAAATATGATGAAATCTTGATGAAATAGTGTTGTTTAGTGTATGAATGATACTTGCTTGTTATTTACTTGAGATTATGATGTTGATCATCATAGGGAGCTTGCTAGATTGTGATTAAACACATGATCTAGCAAGATAGAGGATGATTATGTGTTAACACAAGAAGATCATCCTCATACATAAGCATGAACTTGAATAATAAGATGATTTCTTGAAAAATAATAAACAAAGTAAGCTAGTAATCTTATGAATCTAAGGTTTATGAATGGTTTTCCAAAAGAAACAAGTTTAAAATGTGTTTTTTAGAAGATCATGGTTCTTACTTAAACGTATACTATTTTTGGTGATGAAACAAGTGTAGAAACACTAGAGAAAAAAAAGATTTCATAAAGAAACGTTTTTGTGAAACATGTTTACAAGTTGTAAACATCCAAATCTTTCAAGAATGAGATTTCTAAAGAAATAAACACACTTTAAAGGGGTAACTAAACCTACTAAAAACACTACCAAGTTCTTACAAGTTTATAGTAAAAGTTCAAGTTCATGTTGTAGTGCAAATGACATTGTTTTTGCACTTGGTAAGTGTAGTTGTTTAGGGATTGATTGTTGATTGTTTGTGGTGATTTTTAAAAAGAAAATGATATGCTTTGATAGCATGGACACCTCCATTTTTAGGGGAAACTATGGCAAAAGTTTCTAAAAATATAAACACTTAAAGAAATATTTTCTAACAAATATTTACTAGTGTATTTTAACTATGGTTTTCAATATAAACTTTGCCATAATTTTTATAACAAAAATACAAGTATTGGAGGTTGTTTTTTTTTTTTAATAAAGATGGATAAATATATATTTAGAATATATATTTACATGAAAGACATGATGTGTGAGTACTTGTATACTTTGTGTGATAGTTATATTATTTTAGGATTTGAAATAATATAACTTAACAATATACCGAGAAATTACAATCCGAAATAATACCAAAAATCACAAAGGAATAAATATATAAGTTACACACATAATATTGTGAAACCGAACGATAGAACGTGACTTATAAAATATTCCGGAGAATACCGTTATAAATATATTTTGGTAAATATTATTTTGGATACGGAAGAAATGAGAATATGATTTTTGTTATTAATACAAAGTATATCATATTTTCAACAAAGAGAAAATATATTATTTTTGGAAGTAAACATATATTTTCTAGGAATCTTTAGAAGATATATGATTTTTGTGAAAAATATATATTTTCTTGGATAAACTTGGAATGCATTATGTTGGATAAAAATAAGTTTATATATATTTTCTAAGTGAGACTTGAAAATATATTGTTTTAGAAATATATTGGATATTTATTAAGAAAATACGTACACACCGGAATACGACGCCAACACACGGGAAATTATACCAATACAAGAATACGAATACACATGTATGAGATACCCACATCCTTGGGAAGGAAATACGAATACAAATACTTGAGAAGTATTGTTACAAATTATTGTTTAACAATTATTCCAAAATTAAACATAATCTAAAGTTAAAAAAATTATTATTTTAACAAGTAATCATAACTTGGAATAATATCAGAAGCGTAAAAGAAACGTAACTAAAAAACGTAAATACTAAGACAAGGCACGACCCGTGTATCTAATAGACGTTAGTACATTGTAGGTAGTCGGGTACACCAGAGGACACTTTGAGTTACAGGCGGATTCGAAGAATGCAAAACAGTGAGTTCATGTCCCCCTTTTCTTTAAATTGTTTTGTTTATTAACTTCGGGGGTGAAATACATGTTACAAAATGATTACATAGAAATACAATTGGTATGGTTAGCCTAGGAAAGAACCATAGATCATGTGAATGGGTAGGCGGATACTTGAGACCATTAATCCTCGTATAAGGACCGAGGGGCATGAGTGATAGATCTATTTGGGTGTAGCGAGCCCCATCCATGAGTCCGCCGAATGGGCCATGTGGTGACTATGTCTTACAGCTGGAAGCCCGGTACAAAGTCTGCTAGGTTTGAGTCTTCCTGCATCACTTCACACATATCAATGGCCTTGCAAACCATTGGTGATCTTTTCCTTGTTGCTTTCATACCGGGACTTATAAAATTACATACATACTTACAATGATTTCAAAGGTTTATACATACACACAAACGAACACATGAACTCGCTCAACTTTTGTTGATGTTTTCAAACTACATGTATTTCAGGGAATTAGAAAGTGGATCTAGCAGGCGTTGGAAGTTTTTATGCTGCGTTAAAATAAAGATGTCATCCGTGGTCTTTGAGTTCGGTCAGTGTGTCTTATTCCTGGACGAGACACATCTTCCAAACCTTGGTGTTATTCAATATCTTTTGACGAGTCCTTAATGAACTCATAAACAATTTGTACGGTTTGTAAAACTTGAATTTGAAGTATACGTTTTGAAACAATGTTGTTACATTTTAAACTTATTTAATGGGTGACAAACATATGGTTTTATCATATAGTTGATGTTATGATTGAATGCAATGATATTAAGAAAGTCACACCATAATCACACTTCCGCAAAAGTCAGGGTGTGACAGCTTGGTATCAGAGCTTCGGTCGTAGTGAACTAGGATTCTTTCTCGAGTCTAGACTACGATCATTAGGGCTCTCACGAAAATATTTTCACAACATGTTTTCATTGCATAAACGAAACGCCCAGATCCAGGAAACAAACATTTTTACAAACAAAAGACACAAATCACATTTCAAAGAATTCGTTTATAGTCTAGTCTGAGAGACTGGGGAGGTCAGTTTGAGAGACTTGGGAGTTAGTCTGAGAGACTAGCTGGGGCAGTCTGAGAGACTGGGTAGTTAGTCTGAAAGACTAGTTAGGACAGTTTGGGAAACTGGGAGTTTAGTCTGAGAGACTGGGTAATTTAGTTTGGGAAACTGGGAGTTTAGTCTGAGAGACTGGGTAATTAAGTTTGGGAAACTGGGAGTTTAGTCTGAGGGACTAGGGTGTTTCAGTCTGAGAGACTGGGTGTTTCAGTCTAAGAGACTAGGTGTTTCAGTCTGAGAGATTGGGTGTTTCAATCTGAGAGACTAGGTGTTACAGTCTGAAATACTGCGTGTTTCAGTCTGAGAGACTGGGTGTTTCAGTCTGAGAGACTGAGTGTTTCAGTTTGAGAGACTTTGTGTTACAGTCTGAGAGACTGGGTGTTTCAGTCTGAGAGACTGGGTGTTTCAGTCTGAGAGACTGGGTGTTTAGTCTAGGAGACTGGGTGTTTAGTCTGGGAGGCTTGGTAGTCTGGGAGACTGGGTGTTTAGTCTGGGAGACTAGGTGGGTTAGTCTGGGAGACTAGGAAGGATAGAAAGTTTCACGAAGAATAATGTGAATACATGACTACATGATAAACTACCTTTGTTTGCATACACTAATTGTTAGTGATTACTATGGATATACATGCCATGATTATTATGTACCGGCACACATGACACCTTCCTCAGGAAGCAAGATGTCAGACGTTGACGACCCTATGGCCACCGCAACAAATAATGAGATTGCACCTGCGCCGAAGATGTTTATGTCAGACACTGAGAGTGATCTTGATATGCTGACCAAGGCTGAGGACGACTCCTAACAGTCCGCGCTACCAGATTTTGGTGATGCTTTACCCTTGCTGATGGTTTCTCTAACAAGAATCCTTCTGTCACTTTTGTTTCAGTCCATGACCACTTCATCACTGGCCATCCCGATGGTGAGCACACCATGGCTCCGATCCTCGATGATGCGCCTCCTGTGGACATTCCTTCCGAAGGTTGGCTACTCGACGAATAGTTGATGACGACGTTGACATGTTTATCGATGGTCCCCCTGAGGACGCCCATGATGATGGAAAGTTAGATGAGAACGTTGTTACTAATTTCACTTCTTGAGACCCCTGTTATCAAGTTATCCTCTTATCCTAGTATACACTCGATTTCAGACTCCTTTGAGTCTGCAACATTTTCAGCTTTACCGCTTTTTGCTACTGATTCGGACGACGTCACCGCTATGACTACTGCACTATCACCTGCTCGAGATCCCACGCCTTTACCCGACCCAGAGCCTGCTCCTGAGCTAGCTTCTGCTCCTTTTGGGACAGCCTGATAATGCGCCTAATGATCTTGAGCTGATTTCTGATCCTGACCATGTTTCTTTTGGTCTACCAGACACTGCACCCCTATACCTGACCCAGTACCTGCACCTGATGATCTTCTCTTTTGTTGGGACATTTGTTCCTGCACCCGCTGATGTTGCTCCTTTTCCCCTATAGAGACCGACGTCCATTGCACTAGCATGCCTATCGCTTTCTTTCAAGACATACCCGTACCCCGGAAAGGTACTCCAGGACAGCACCAGCATGACAATCCATTAGCTACAGCAACATTTTCCCCAATCTCACAGGTCGCACCGGTTGCTACTTTCACCTCTACACCGCTGGACGAGCCATTTCGATGGTTCCTATCATACACTATGCTGATTTTCGACCCTTACCATCCCTCATATTATGGAGGCTTTACACAGAATGAGTTGCTCCTGTCACATCAGCTACAGTTTGAGGATATGAGTCGCAGATTTTTGGAGCTTCAGCTGACACCACGTCCTCCACCCTGTCTATTTCCAGTATACTTTGGTCCTCCACATTTATCAAAGATTCCCTTTGCGCTCTCACCTGCTGCTATTACACCTTCCCCAGGTTTTTTATGCTCGTTTCTTTACTGTCAAGCGGCAGATCAGTTAATTACTTCGACGTATATACAAGCTCGAGGAGGAGTTCACGCATGTTAGCAGTCTACTTTTCTTTCCTCCTCCACCTCAGTCACCAGTATAGTTGGCTTCTGGAATTATGCGGATTGCATTACATTTGGGTAAAGACACTAAAGATAAGCCGAGATTGTGGAGACTTTTTGAAGACCACATCTGACTACGTAATTTTAATACACTGATATACTTATTGGACAAGGGTAGGGTGACCCTGTGTCCCTTCTGATGTGATACATTTTGTAAGACAACGCAATTGTGGTAAGAGAATAATGAGAGCCCAATCATCATTAAACATGCGACAATACTTTATGGCCAATAACCAATGAAAGCTCAGTCGCTATGTCTTCGTTAAGCACGTTGTAGATCTGCATATGTGTGCTATAATTATAATGCTATGTGCCTGCTCGCTATGTCCCAAATTACTTGGTTATGCCATGATTATGCTATTGCTTGATTGGTTGATATAAAAAAATCTAACATGTGTGTGTACCTATGACCTCTAAACAACTATATGCACTCCCTGGACAAATAAGACCTGACCTAACCGATCTTCTTTTTAGAAGATGTCAATACAAGGGAACGTCGATACCAACAACTCTCTGCCGACGACAGCGGCAGAACTACAAGAGCGCATCTCACAGGCCATTGCACAGCACGAGGCCCTTCGCTCCGAACGCGCCAGAGGTATCCCAGGAAATAACCTACCCAACGGCTGCACCTACAAGCAGTTCTTGAACAACAAACCTCGAGAATTCGACGGCACTGGGGGTGCCATAGCTTTTGTGCGTTGGGTTGAGAAGACGGATTATGTTTTGCGATTTAGTAAATGCACCCCCGAACATCAGGTCACGTACATAGCTGGACTGTTTCTAGATGGGGCTCTGTCATGGTGGAACCTTCAGGTTCAGAGGTTGGGCGAGACTGTTGCGTATGCTTTGACGTGGGATGAACTGAAAGAACTGATGTGTAAAAGATATTGCTCTAGGGCAGAAGTCCAGAAGTTGGAGACTGAACTGTGGAACTTGAAAATGGAAGGCCCAAATATAACTGAGTATGTGCAGAGATTTGACGATTTATCACAAGTTGCTTCGCGTTTGGTGTAAGCAGAATCTAGGAAGATCGAACGCTTCATCGGGGGATTGGCACCTCAGATTATAAGCCTGGTAACAACATCTAAACCTCCAACGATCACCGAGGCTATCGGCATAAGTGTGGCACTCACTGAAGAAGCAGTTAGACTAGGAAAATTTTCCACTTTGGAAGAGAAAAAGGAGACTCCTGTAGAGTCATCTGGAGATAACAAGAGAAAGCTCGCAAATTTCAAGAAGGTTACTTGGGCGAGTAACAAGATGAAGGCCAAAAAGGAAAAAGACTACATGGGTATCCTACCTAAGTGCGACAATTGTCTACGTTATCATGTCGGGCGATGTAAATATGGAAAATATGATAACTGTGGCAAGCGGGGGCATCCTAAGGAAACTTGTAGGCAAGATACTGAACGTAGAAATGGAGGCCAAGATGATAGCAAGAATCTCGAAGGGAACAACGACAACAACGACTATCAAGGCAGGAAGGGTGACAAACGAAAGTGTGCTCAAGGTTGCTCTAACTGCGGAGATAAAAGGCATTTTAGAAAATACTGCCCTAAAAACAATCAGGCACAAGAATGAAAGCTCAACACCGGAGCTAGGGAGACACACCAAGAATTCAAGCGTGGACATCAGTACGTCCCATATTAGTCAACATTATGCATCTGTGCTGCTAGATACTGCTGCAAATTTTAAGCTTCGCATCTCTAGAGTTTGAGAGTATACTTGGTTTAGTAGCAAGTAAGTTAGATAACCCGTACTCGATAGAACTATCTAATGGGAAGCTAGTGGAAGCCAACGAAGTATTTGGAAACGGCAAGATAGAACCCGGAAAGCGTAAGTTTACGCTTGATCTACTGCCAGTTAAGTTGGGAAGCTTCAACGAGGTAATTAGGATGGATTGGTCGTCGAGCGATCGAGCGGAGATTGATATCCGCATCCCGATGGAAAATGAAGGAACGATCATGACTCACGAAGCAGGATACGCCTCTACAAATTACTAATTGCTTGAAGGCACGAAAGTTGTTGCGAATAGGATGTGTTGTTTTCTTGGCTTATGTCGTGGACAAGGGAGCCGAAGAACCAAAACTCGAAGATATCCCTGTGATAAGGGAATATCCTGAAGTCTCCCTGGAAGACTTGCCAGAATTATCTCCTCAACGACAAGTTGAATTTCGCATCGATTTGATCCCAGGCGTCGCGCCTGCTATTAATGCACCTTAGCGACTTACACCTTCAGAGATGCAAGGATTGTCAGTGTAACCTCAGTAGTTGATAGAGAAGGAAGATAACAGACCAAGATTCCCGTTTTGGGTAACCCCAGTTCTGCTCGTCAAGAAGAAGGACGATGATTTTCAAATGAGCATCAACTACCAGGAGCCGAACGAGCTAACCAACAAGAGTCGATAACTCTTGATGAGGATTAACGAACTTCTTACTTAACTAACTATGAGGATCCAACTACTATTACACGACTGATCGATGACCGAGTGTCATTAGCTGTGAATTCAGGAAGAAAGTATACCGGGGAAATTGTGGGACGATAACTTGTTTTTTTAGACGTACACAAAAATGGTGTTTCCTACACGATGCACAAAACAATTTTACAAAGAATACGAAACTCTGAGAACCTAGAAAGCATGTACTTAGGGTCTTTGGGAACCCAGGTCCAAACTCGTAAAGGTTGTTACTTAGGAACCATATCTGTTAACTCAAGCAAACACCATTATCCTGACATACATGCTATTTCTGTTAACCAAACAGAAAGTACTTAAATTTCTTTTGTTGAAATCTTCACTTTCGCTTCTAGCGAGTAGATGTTTGCATCTCTACTCCCCTTAATGGTAGTTGCATCACGTTAATTTCCTTCACTGAGAGCGAACACACATTTGCTTCGAATGCTTGGTCATTTCTCCATTTTAGCAGATACACATTGCTTCATTACTTGAAAACTTATTTGTTATGTATGCACCTTTTGCTACGCATGCGGTTTCATTTCGAATAAACGCTTCATTGAAGTTCAAATATTATTTTGCTAAAGCTAACTATTGGTTTATGATTCGAATAACCTACGCTATTATAATTGTTGGCTCTTTTGCTACCAAGTCAACACACTTTCTTTTATTTCATGCTACATTCATGGTTTATCTTTGTAACCATGCCGAGATTCCCTTGCTGACACATACGTTTATTGTCGGATTACGCTAGAACCAAGTTCAATTGCTTGAACTTATCC
This sequence comes from Helianthus tuberosus, assembly GCA_030545235.1. NCBI lineage: Eukaryota > Viridiplantae > Streptophyta > Magnoliopsida > Asterales > Asteraceae > Helianthus > Helianthus tuberosus. The sequence goes on along the minus strand of CM060433.1, from coordinate 9,925,599 downwards.
ATTTCGCATATTCAGTTTAAGACGTCATATGATGTATTGGGAGTATCATATTCAAATATTTTTGCAAAAGTTCGTTTGTTTCGAGTCATAGTAGATTTGATTGGTCTACGACTCCACTAAATCGTTTGTTGGTTTTGATACCTTACAGTGATACTTTCACAAAAATTGAAGCTTGCGCTAATTTGGTTACGCACCTCATGCACGGATTTAATTGTTTATTTATTAAATTGCTCTAAATCCGTCTTGTTTATCACAATTAAAGCGGTCTCAACATAGTTGTGTTTTAAGGCAATGGTACATAGATTCATTTCATAGCACGATGTACCTCCTAACGATTCTTTCGTTACAAATTAAACACCTTGCAGTGTTTATTGTTTTCCATCTCCAATCAGAAACAGTAGTATCTTGATGTTCTGTATTCGATTGAAAACTCTATGACACTGTGTAAATCAATTTTCAGATTGTCTCAGTACACTTTCATTTGATTCCAAACACGGTGAACTTGTTCAGTCACCACTATTATTAAATCATGTCATTACGACATCTTGTGGTGTCATTGCAAATTTGTAGCTTGCGCTAATCATGGTCAACTGTTTCACACAAAACTACACATGCTTTTGGTTGACTTATCTTTTAAAACATTCCTAATGCAACTACGAGTTAAGACAAAGATACACCAGATTCGCTTACGTTTCATTCGGTGTATTTTCACAATTCAAGAATGTCAACACACTAATCCCTACCATTTATTTTTTCGAAAGTTGACAGATCATTTTCATATTCAAGTTGTTGATTTTGTGCTCATATAAGCGGAGGCTATGGTTTGTGAAAACTCGTTTGCATCTTGTGACTGATTGTTTGAGGATCCTATTGGTCAAACTCCTCTTTTGTGGAACCCCTGTTAACTGGATTACACTAGACTATACGTCCTGTATCTTGACAAGAAATCCTGAAACACATACTTTTTAACTGCTGGGTTCCGATTATTGTAATATGCCCCTGGATTCACCTGATGTGAATAAGATTTGATTCGGTTTTGTGGTTATTTACCTCAATATTGTCCATATACATACACGCATAATGTAACCCTAAGGAGTTAAGGTAGTACAAATTTCGAGGACGAAATTTTCTTAACAGGGGGAGAATGTGACAACTGTCAAATTTGCATGCATCCGTACAATTAATTAACTATGATTAGTGCCTAATGACTGTGCTGATTTACCATTTATGACTTGAATTGCTTTCTGATTTCTGCATCATACTTACATGTGCATCACATATTGCATACTGTCACATCATTTATCACATACAAACTTTAGTGACATAAACGATGCACAAAGCACAGTTAGCACAATTAGCGGATAACTCCGAAAAATGCTGACGATGTCAGTACATAGACAAACCGTGTTTTGAGATCCCGTATGGGCCTGATGTGTGCAAAATGCAACATATAAATTACATCAATTGTGGCATAAAACTAACCCTTGTTTAGTACTAATGTTGGAAAAAGTGTGCTTTTGTCTTCTTTTTGTATTTTCATGATTAAATGAGCTCAAATTAACAAAAGAAGCAAAAAGGCAGCTAAATCTAACATAAATACAAGAAAAGGAACAAACGTGGCATGCCCGACCTCCCAGAAAGCATCTTCCCAAGCAAAACAAGAGAGCAGAAGGCTGAACACGCCTCGTGTTCAGTGAACACGGGGGCGTGCCCAAGTGTCAGCATAAAAGACAAAGTTGTAGAAGCTTCCATCGCCCACCACGGGGCCGTGCTCAGCGGACACGGGGCCGTGGTCAACTATAAGATTCGCAGAATCTAGGCAAATCTTGATAGTACAGATATGCTTCTGCACACGGGGTCGTTCCCAGCGGACACGGGGCCGTGGTCAACTAATGCAGACAAAAGCAATTAAGGAAGACAGAGAAGAGGATGGACACGGGCCGTGCCCAGCGGACACGGGGCCATGCCCGAGCTTCTGTTCAGCCTATAAATAGGAGTGCTTGGTTCAAGCTCAAACCATCCCTTGGCACACCACCTCTCTCACACTTCACCCACCACCACCATAACACCATCATCCACCACCACCACCATCATCCATTGTCCATCATAGAGTGTGTGAGTCGTCTCAGGATCCAAGATTGATGGTAAGAGTTCTTGACAATCAAGGCCATGCTTACCTAAGTCTCTTACATCACTAGGAGAAGACAAAGTGTCTAGTGTAATACTCTTTATTTTTAATCTTTTCGCACTTTTTAATTGGTTATGTATTAATGAATTTAATTACTAGTTTCTTATGTTGAAGGTGATTCTTCCTTATCGTTTGTCCGTGGTGTCTTGGCATTATTTTACTGTCTATATAAAATAAAAGATTTTCACCATTCATATCTCCACGGTCTATATGGAGGTATGTTGTCTACCTGGTCGGGGGTTAAGGGAACGGTTTGGTAAGAGTCTTGCCATTGTTCAGTGTATAGATCCTGCAAAGGACCTGGGTCAAATTTAGTAGGACCTCCTTCAATACTTAACGGTATTGGATGGCGGGGGTCCAAACTCTTTGATCCCCTCATAAGTTAAACTACTATTAAAACTTTAACCCGGCTACTTAGGACTGTATCCCTGCTGACTCAGACTACTTAGCCGAGGGTAACGTCACCTTCAAAAGAGGGGCCTACCACATTATGCGTTAATAACTTAATTAATTATCTTTCAATAATCCGACCCTTTAGGATTGTATCCTTGCTGACTCAAACTACTGGGTTGAGGGTAACGTCACCTTCAAAAGAGGGGCCTACTACAATAACTAAGATAATCTCTTAAATAGTGCAAAAGTGTGGAAATAATCTAAGATTACACTAAACACGAGTCGGAGCCAAGTGATTCATCTTGTCTATCTGTTTTTCTTTTATCTTTATTTTTCAGCATTTTAGTTAGTTTTTATTTTCTTAGTTTAAAAACATTTTTCTAAACTTTTTGATTTGATTAGACGTTGAGGATAAACCGATACTAAAAGCTCTTGTGTCCTTTGACGACCTCGGTATCTTACCAACACTATACTACGCTCACGATGGGTGCACTTGCCCATATGTGTGTCTAGTGTTAGTAAATATCGTGTTTTATAAATTTAAAACTTGGCTAAAAAAGTGTAAAAGGGCTTAAAATAAACATTAAAACCATAACACACTTCACGCACATCAAGTTTTTGGCGCCGTTGCCGGGGACACAAGGATTTTAAGAAAGTGAGGAATCGACGGCCTAATCGTTTTTCTTATTTTTCTATTTTTCTTAGGATTTTTCTTAATTTTTCAGTTTCTGCAGAGCTCAGCACGGGCCGTGCCTGGTCGGACACGGGCCGTGCCCAGCATTATCACTGGCAGTTTTTATTTTCCGAGTTACAGAGGGCTGAGCACGGGGCCGTGTCGGTGCAACACGGGGCCGTGTCCAACTCCCAGTAACAGGGATCCGGAAAACAATCGCTGTACCTCCGACCACGGGCCGTGTTCGCTGAACACGGGGCCATGGTGAACCTTCTGACCAACGTTCTTTTCTATTTTTGTTGCAGGACTTGGAACCCAGGCGCCACATTTGAACTTCCTACATAGTGCATGAGCTCCAGTTCTAGTAGAGACATAAAAGAAAATTTAGAAGAACCCGAACGCTTTCTCAGAAAAAGACTTAAAGCTAAAAACCAAGAGAAAGTTTCGGGGGACCCACTTCCAATGGCGGACCAACGTACCCTCATGGATTACCTACGGCCCACTGTAGGTAATCTAGGCGCCGCTATCAATGCACCGAATGTCGAAGCCAATAACTTCGAACTTCGACCGCATTTGATACAAATGCTTCAAAACTCCGCAACCTTTCAGGGGCTTGCGGACGAGGATCCCCATCTACATATTACTAATTTCTTAGAAATATGTGATACCTTTCGGATCAATGGAGCATCAAACGACGCCATCCGCCTTCGAATGTTTCCATTTTCACTAAAAGACCGAGCTAAGGCTTGGCTCAACACCCTCCCACTTGGCTCGGTAAACACCTGGGATGAACTAGCCCAAAAATTTCTATATAAGTATTTCCCTCCTGCTAAAACGGCTAAATTAATGACTGAAATTAACACATATTCACAATAGGATGGGGAATCCTTATATGAAACATGGGAAAGGTTCAAGGAGCTACTAAGAAAGTGTCCTCATCACGGTCTTGCGGTATGGCAACAAGTATCCACTTTCTACAATGGGTTGTTGCCACACACAAGACAAACACTTGATTCTAGCTCCAGGGGACTTCTAGGTAATCGTCGCCCAAATGAAATATACAATCAAATTGAGGAAATTGCTCAAACCAATTTTCAGTGGCACACTCCCCGAGGCAATAAATCTATTGCCCAAGGCGCCCATAAGGTTGATGAAAGCACTTCTTTACAAGCCCAAATCGAGGCCCTTTCTTCAAAAATCAAAAAGTTAGAAATGGCAAAAAACGGCCTCGGTTATGGCTTGTGAGGGGTATGGTGGACCACATGAAAATTGGAGTTGTATAAAAGAAGTAGATGATCAAACAGAAATGGTAAACTACATTGATAACAGACCTAGGCCGTCGGGTCCACCAACGGGTACCTACAACCAAGGATGGCGTAACCACCCTAACCTTGGTTGGAGAGATCCCGACAATAGTAGTAACCAACAAAACCAACAAACTAACTTTCAACAACCACAAAACTTTTCTCAACAACAAGGTGGACGAGAAAGGCTTGAAGATACTGTATCTCGCCTCATCTCCGACACCGAAAAGAAAAACTCAGATCGATTTCAGCAATTGGAATCGAATTTTAGAAATCAACAAGCTAGCATTCAAAACATTGAAAAACAATTAAATCAAATAGCTCAAAATTTCTCCGAGAGACCACAAGGCGCGCTACCTAGCAATACCGAAACCAACCCAAAGGCACAAGTACATCTCATCACATTGAGAAACCGAAGCGTGCGTCCCGAGGAGGCTTCATTACCACCAACTGAAAGAAGTAAAACCGCGACTCCACCCGCGCTCCAACCAGAAAAGGCTTCTCCACCAAATCAAGAGCCCACCAAGACTCCTCCGGTTCCATACCCCGGTCGGTTAAATCGTCAAAAGAACGATGAGCAATTCGCAAAGTTCGAAAATTTACTAAAACAATTGCATGTTAATATTCCTTTTATCGAGGTCCTAACCCAAATGCCTAAATACGCAAAATTTATGAGGGACTTCCTCACTCACAAAAGGAACATTGAATCATTGCAATTAGTTAACTTAGGCGAAGAATGCTCCGCCTTAGTACTCAACAAACTCCCACAAAAGAAAATTGATCCCAGAAGCTTCACGATCCCTTGCTCGATTGGGGAATCCCCCATTCGTAATGCACTAGCCGATCTTGGGGCTAGCATTAACCTCATGCCCACGTCAATGTTCAAACGACTCGGCCTAGGAACAACGAGCCCTACAAAGATGAGCATACAACTCGCCGATAGATCCGTCAAATTTCCACAAGGTGTCGTTGAAAATCTATTGGTCAAAGTTGACAATTTCGTTTTCCCGACTGACTTTGTCATCCTAGACATGGAGGAAGACGCCGATGTCCCTCTCATCCTCGGGAGGCCATTTCTAGCCACCGCCCAAGCAGTGGTGGATATGAATGACGGAACACTAACATTGAAGTTTGGGGACTAGGAAGTGAAGTTTGGAATTGGAAAGAGAGTAGAAGACGAAGACCCGGTCAACTACATGAAGGTCATAGACTCAAGTTTGGATGAAGCTCTCCGACGGTGTAGCATGGGATGCAAAACATCCCACTTGAGTAACATATGACCAGGCTTACCCTTATAAACGTGGCGCACCACGGAGGCATTCCGCGGAACTATCCTTAATTTAGTTTAGATTAATCTTTATGTTTTCTAGTTAGTTTTAATTTTTAGGACTAAAACACACTCGGGATGGCAAAGGATAACAAGGGAAACTTGAACCAGCACCCCATGCAGGAAAACAGGGCCATCCGACAATTTTCTTCATTAACAGTAAGTTCAGCACGGGCCGTGTCCGCCCAACACGGCCCCGTGCTGCACAATCTGCAGAGATACCCAGTTCAGGTAAACTGGACACGGGTCGTGTTCACCCAACACGCCCCCGTGCCCAGGCTTATGTTTCTTTTGTTTAATTTTTGTTACTGGCACTTGAACACGGGGCCGTGCCTGGACAACACGGGGCCGTGTCCAGGCGTCCAGTAACACAACTTTTTGCTTTTTCACACCTTTTACACATTCAATCAACCTAAAAACTTATTTTTGGGACACATTGAGGAAAATGTGTAATTTAAGTGTAGGGGGAATGCTAAAACCTTGAATCTTGCAAGTCCTAATAACAAGCCTTACACAAAACTCTATTGGAACCGCTAATCACCCTAAAATTTTTTTCAAAAATTTTCATTTTTATTATTTTTTTTACTTGTCTAGGTTTAATTTGGGAATTTCAAAATTCTAAAAAGGTTATATTTTTACAAATTTACAACCGAAAGCGTCATGATAAAAAGAACCAACATAAGAAAATTATGAAAAGGCATGACAAGCTTAGTTAAAATTTAATTATATATACTTGATCACATAAAAACCCATTCCCACAAAAGTGAGTTTTGAGCCTTTATTGAGCATACAAATACATATCTTTAAATTAAATGCTCATTTTTCGTTTCTTGTGTGAATAGCCGCTTGGTTCTTACAACTCTAGAACTTGCCACGACGATACATTCACGGTCCTTACCAACTTAAACCCGAGTAAGTAAATGATGGAGGCATTAGGACTAACCCTTTTTATTTCTACACCATTATTTTTCTTTTTTTTACCACCTACCCAAAATCCCCCTAGTTAACCCCTTTGAGCCTAAACCTTTTCATTTCTTAACCCAAACCAAACACCCTTTCACCCACCAAAATCTTTTTATTTTTAACCCTTTGTTTTAGTAACAAGCTCGGTTTTTCGCATGACTTTCAGAAAAAAAAATGTTGATGATGAAGCAAAAGAAATAAACAAGCAAGTTCATCAAAAGTAACTTTGTTTGAATTATGGCTTCATCAAAATAAAAAAAAAATAGAGAAAGTCTTACGAAAACCGACGCTTGTTGCACTTTTCGCCCTTTTACTAACCACTAACCCAACCACCTACCTTTAACCCAAGCCTAACCCTTCATCCAAAAAGTCCTCTTGATATTTACAAAGGTATATAGTTAAAAAGGAGGAGGATTGATTGCTTGGCAAGCCTATGGTAGGAGTAAGTTCCATGCCGCTCTCGAGTGATTCACTAAAATACATCTTCGGCCGAGTGTTGAGTGATCCCCCGTGAGGTATGTGAACTTGTATATAAATAGGATTTTAAGGGAGCATCTTATGCCCTAATAAGTAATTTATCTTATGAAAAGTTTTAAATAAATCATGACGAATAGGATTGTAAATAAATAAAAATAAAACTTAGTAAAGAATCTTGGAAATCCCGACACTCTATGACAAGCCCAAAAACCTTCCCTTCTACCCATTCCATTTGGGAGTGTAAAGCCATATTATAAAGAGTTTTACTTGAGGACAAGCAAAGATTCAAGTGTGGGGGTATTTGATGTGTGCAAAATGCAACATATAAATTACATCAATTGTGGCATAAAACTAACCCTTTTTTAGTACTAATGTTGGAAAAAGTGTGCTTTTGTCTTCCTTTTGTATTTTCAGGATTAAATGAGCTCAAATTAACAAAAGAAGCAAAAAGGCAGCTAAATCTAACATAAATACAAGAAAAGGAACAAACGTGGCATGCCCGACCTCCCCGAAAGCATCTTCCCAAGCAAAACAAGAGAGCAGAAGGCTGAACACGCCCCGTGTTCAGTGAACACGGGGGCGTGCCCAAGTGTCAGCATAAAAGACAAAGTTGTAGAAGCTTCCATCACCCACCACGGGGCCGTGGTCAACTATAAGATTCGCAGAATCTAGGCAAATCTTGATAGTACAGATATGCTTCTGCACACGGGGTCGTGCCCAGCGGACACGGGGTCGTGGTCAACTAATGCAGACAAAAGCAATTAATGAAGACAGAGAAGATGATGGACACGGGGCCATGCCCGAGCTTCTGTTCAGCCTATAAATAGGAGTGCTTGGTTCAAGCTCAAACCATCCCTTGGCACACCACCTCTCTCACACTTCACCCACCACCCACCACCACCATAACACCATTATCCACCACCATCATCCATTGTCCATCATAGAGTGTGTGAGTCGTCTCGGGATCCAAGATTGATCGTAAGAGTTCTTGACAATCAAGGCCATGCTTGCCTAAGTCTCTTACATCACTTGGTGAAGATAAAGTGTCTAGTGTAATACTTTTTATTTTTAACCTTTTTGCACTTTTTAATTGGTTATGTATTAATGACTTTAATTACTAGTTTCTTAAGTTGAAGGTGATTCTTCCTTATCGTTTGTCCGTGGTGTCTTGGCATTATTTTACTATCTATATAAAATAAAAGATTTTCACCATTCATATCTCCACGGTCTATATGGAGGTATGTTGGCTACCTGGTCGGGGGTTAAGGGAACGGTTTGGTAAGAGTCTTGCCATTGTTCAGTGTATAGATCCTACAAAGGACCTGGGTCAAATTTAGTAGGACCTCCTTCAATACTTAACGGTATTGGATGGCGGGGGTCCAAACTCTTTGATCCCCTCATAAGTTAAACTACTATTAAAACTTTAACCCGGCTACTTAGGACTGTATCCCTGCTAACTCAGACTACTTAGCCGAGGGTAACGTCACCTTCAAAAGAGGGGCCTACAACATTATGCATTAATAACTTAATTAATTATCTTTCAATAATCCGACCCTTTAGGATTGTATCCTTGCTGACTCAAACTACTGGGTTGAGGGTAACGTCACCTTCAAAAGAGGGGCCTACTACAATAACTAAGATAATCTCTTAAATAGTGCAAAAGTGCGGAAATAATCAAAGGTTACACTAAACACGAGTCGGAGCCAAGTGATTCATCTTGTCTATCTGTTTTTCTTTTATCTTTATTTTTCAGCATTTTAGTTAGTTTTTATTTTCTTAGTTTAAAAACCTTTTTCTAAACTTTTTGATTTGATTAGACGTTGAGGATAAACCAGTACTAAAAGCTATTGTGTCCTTGGACGACCTCGGTATCTTACCAACACTATACTACGCTCACGATGGGTGCACTTGCCCATATGTGTGTCTAGTGTTAGTAAATATCGTGTTTTATAAATTTAAAACTTGGCTAAAAAAGTGTAAAAGGGCTTAAAATAAACATTAAAACCATAACACACTTCACGCACATCAGGCCAGAGACAAGGTTTTACACTAGTATAGTGTGTAGGGAAGTAAGGACCATAAAACTGTTTCACTAGGTGATAGATTAAGTGCCGGAAAGTGGCTAAAACTTACCTAAAGTGCAGAATTCTGCAGAAAATTCAACAATTCAGCATTTAAATACATTAATATTATGCAGAAACACGACTAAATGGTCCTGAATACTTTCCTAAGTGTCGGGAATTAATAGCGTCACAAAAGGGTACATAAAGATCACTAAACGGAATAGTTTGACACTTTAACGAACCGGTATCTAACCGAACAACCGGGCACTACCCGAAACATCAAAATCATACTTGAAGCATTGTTTAATTATTTCTGAGCTAGTTATGATCCCCAAACACCCTAACACCCACTAAAATATCTAGTAAATAACACTTGTAACTAAACACTTGGATTTGAACCTTAAACTAACTTAATGGTTGGAAATTTATAATTTAACCCCCCCCCCCCAATGCTAGTAATCGGTCATCAAGGTGGCCCCCATAATCTTCCACAATGTTGCTAAGATCTTTTAAAATCTCTAATGATTTGGTGAAGGATTTGTTGTGTACTTATCCAACATAAAACACAATGGACAATACTCAAAATGGATTATAAGAACTCAAGAACACATTTCATCTTCAACACCACATCTCTCCTCCTCTCTCCCTCTTCTCTCGGCCGAGCATAACACCACCACCACCATCACCATTTTCCATTTCACTTCCAACCATTCCAAGTGGTACTCAAGGTGTAAGGAGCCATATTAGAAGGTTTGGTGGTCTTGGATCTTGAAGGACCTCCATCGATTGCTTTTATCCTCCACTTTTGTCATCATCAACACCAAGTGTTCTTCCCTAGCCTTGTGCTAGTAGTAAGGCTCTTATGATCTCTTGATCTTTCATATTTAGTTGGTTAAAAGATGTATTATGTTGTAAATCACAAGAACACAAAAGAACATAAACATGAATCTTGAACAAAAGCTTGAAATATGATGAAATCTTGATGAAATAGTGTTGTTTAGTGTATGAATGATACTTGCTTGTTATTTACTTGAGATTATGATGTTGATCATCATAGGGAGCTTGCTAGATTGTGATTAAACACATGATCTAGCATGTTAGAGGACGATTATGTGTTAACACAAGAAGATCATCCTCATACACAAGAATGAACTTGAATAATAAGATGATTTCTTGAAAAATAATACACAAAGTAAGCTAGTAACCTTATGAATCTAAGGTTTATGAATGGTTTTCCAAAAGAACCAAGTTTAAAATGTTATTTTTAGAAGATCATGGTTCTTAGTTAAACTTATACTATTTTTGGTGATGAAACAAGTGTAGAAACACTAGAGAAACAAAAAGATTTCATAAAGAAACGTTTTTCTGAAACATGTTTACAAGTTGTAAACATCCAAATCTTTCATGAATGAGATTTCTAAATAAATAAACACACTTTAAAGGGGTAACTAAACCTACTAATAACACTACCAAGTTCCTACAAGTTTTTAGTAAAAGTTCAAGTTCATGTTGTAGTGCAAATGACATTGTTTTTGCAATTGGTAAGTGTAGTTGTTTAGGGATTGATTGTTGATTGTTTGTGGTGATTTTTGAAAAGAAAATGATATGCTTTGATAGTATGGACACCTCCATTTTTAGGGGAAACTATGGCAAAATTTTCTAAAAATATAAACACTTAAAGAAATATTTTCTAACAAATATTTACTAGTGTATTTTAATACGGTTTTCAATATAAACTTTGCCATAATTTTTATAACAAAAATACAAGTATTGGAGGTTGTTTTTTTTTTTAATAAAGATGGATAAATATATATTTAGAATATATATTTACATTAAAGACATGATGTGTGAGTACTTGTATACTTTGTGTGATAGTTATATCAGTTTAGGATTTGAAATAATATAACTTGACAATATACCGAGAAATTACAATCCGAAATAATACCAAAAATCACAAAGGAATAAATATATAAGTTACACACATAATATTGTGAAACCGAACGATAGAACGTGACTTATAAAATATTCTGGAGAATACCGTTATAAATATATTTTGGTAAATATTATTTTGGATACCGAAGAAATGAGAATATGATTTTTGTTATTATTACAAAGTATATCATATTTTTGACAAAGAGAAAATATATTATTTTTGGAAGTAAAAATATATTTTCTAGGAATCTTTAGAAGATATATGATTTTTTGGGAAAATATATATTTTCTAGGATAAACTTGGAAGGCATTATGTTGGATAAAAATAAGTTTATATATATTTTCCAAGTGAGACTTGAAAATATATTGTTTTGGAAATATATTGGATATTTATTAAGAAAATAGGTACACACCGGAATACGACGCCAACACATGGCAAGTTATACCAATACAAGAATACGAATACACACGTATGAGATACCCCCATCATTGGGAAGGAAATACGAATACAAATACTTGAGAAATATTGTTACAAATTATTGTTTAACAATTATTCCAAAATTAAACATAATCTAAAGTTAAAATAATTATTATTTTAACAAGTAATCATAACTTGGAATAATATCAGAAGCATAAAAGAAACGTAACTCAAAAACGTAAATACTAAGACAAGGCACGACCCGTCCGTCTAATAGACATTAGTACATTGTAAGTAGTCGTGTACACTAGAGGACACTTTGAGTTACAGGCGGATTCGAAGAACGCAAAACAGTGAGTTCATGTCCCCCTTTTCTTTAAACTGTTTTGTTTATTAACTTCGGGGGTGAAATACATGTTACAAAAGGATTACATACAAATACAATTGGTATGGTTAGCCTAGGAAAGAACCATAGATCATGTGAATGGGTAGGCAGATACTTGAGACCATTAATCCTCGTATAAGGACCGACGGGCATGAGTGATAGATCTATTTGGGTGTAGCGAGCCCCATCCATGAGTCCGCCGAATGGGCCATGTGGTGACTATGTCTTACAGCCGGAAGCCCGGTACAAAGTCTGCTAGGTTTGAGTCTTCCTGCATCACTTCACACATATCAATGGCCTTGCAAACCATTGGTGATCTTTTCCTTGTTGCTTTCATACCGGGACGTATAAACTTACATACATACTTACAACGATTTCAAAGGTTTATATATACACACAAATGAACACATGAACTCGCTCAACTTTTGTTGATGTTTTCAAACTACATGTATTTCAGGGAATTAGAAAGTGGATCTGGCGGGTGTTGGAAGTATTTATGCTGCGTTAAAATAAAGATGTCATCCGTGGTCTTTGAGTTCGGTCAGTGTGTCTTATTCCTGGACTAGACACATCTTCCATACCTTGGTGTTATTCAATATCTTTTGACGAGTCCTTAATGAACTCATAAACAATTTGTACGGTTTGTAGAACTTGAATTTGAAGTATACGTTTTGAAACAATGTTGTTACATTTTATACTTATTTAATGGATGACAAACCTATGGTTTTATCATATAGTTGATGTTATGATTGAATGCAATGATATTAAGAAAGTCACACCATAATCACGCTTCCGCAAAAGTCAGGGTGTGACAACAAATAGTCGTTATGAAGTCTCTTTCATTCTCGTTTTCATCTCACTCCAATTTTCCACTATCGGTTGGGGTGTGACAGGGGGGTTAGGATTTTTGGAGGTGGGTGGGCTATAGGGTTTGGGGGTGGGGGGGTTAGGGGATTTAGGTTTTTTTTTTGTATTAATACACACATGTCGTACTTATTATTTTTTTATACTTTTTCTATAAATTAAAGAGTAAATTACAAGTTTTGTCCTTTATGTTTACATCAAATTGCAGGCGCTGTCCTTTTGGCCAAAAGTTTACAGGCGGTGTCCTTAACCTTTCAAAATCTTGCACGTTTTGTCCTTTAAGCTAAACCTGGTTATAAATCTCAGTTAAAAACTGTCATGTGCAACGCAGATGAGGGTAAAATGGTAATTTCCTCTTAACCCTTTCTATTCCCCATTTATAACACCCCCCCCCCCCTCTTTCTTCAACATTATCATCAATCATCATCCAATCCATTTATTACCCTTACCCCTCTTTCACTCAGACAACAACCACAAATTCATCATCATCGCCCAAAACATGGTTCCAAAATTGATTGCAAGGTGAAGAATATTATACAAAGTGCAAAATTAAGAAGACCGGAGAGAATCATTTTGTAGTCCGATTTTGTTGAAGAACAAACTTTACCTTACATACAGTAAAGAAATTTAATCCACTTTAGAAACCACATAAATTCAACAACTCAAATTAATGATCAAATATTAAAAAATGGTAACATCATGATGAACGACTAAGCGAAGAAAATAAGAACCTGCGGTAAATAATCTTCATAAAACAAAGCAAACAGGGCCGGAAATATTTTCTTTCTTGGCGAGATCACCTGAAGCACCAACAACGGTTACACTTAAATTGGGTTCGGCTTGTTCAGTTAATACATTTTCTTTACCTAAAGGCTTCTCTATCTCTGCTGCTGCATCTACTCGAAAGCTACCAGAAAATGATAACAGGAAATCAAGAACAGTCGTCTGAGTGAGTTGAAAGAAGGCAGATGCGATTGATTCATAGCATTGTTCGATACGACTGCAATGAGGTGTTTAGAACCATGTTTTGGGCGATGATGCTGATGAATTTGTGGTTGTTGTCTGAGTGAAAGAGGGGCAAGGGTTATAAATGGATTAGGTTAAGAGGAAATTACCATTTTACCCTTATGTGCATTGCATATAACAGTTTTTAACTGAGATTTATAACCAGGTTTGGCTTAAAGGACAAAACGTGCAAGATTTTGAAAGGTTAAGGACACCGCCTGTAAACTTTTGGCCAAAAGGACAACGCCTGCAATTTGATGTAAACATAAAGGACAAAACTTGTAATGTACTCTAAATTGAAAATAGCGGATTTCAGGAAAAGTTTTGAAAAAAATAAATAAATTTAGTGTGTTTTTAGGTATTTTTTGGTTTTCTTATTTAAACTAGTTTTCTCAAGATCTATCCCCTATAATAGTAATGCTCGTAAAGTTTACTTGGATAGAAAGTTGTAACCAAATTGTAGGTTCCATGTCTTATAAGAGTAGCTGCTATTAAGGGTACAATAGTGGTTCTAGAAAAGAAACTGGATTTGGAGTTATCAAACTTAACACTAGAAGAAACCTTGATCATGATAGCTAGTGCTTTTAGTTATTTTCTTTGCTTAATGGGCATTGTTGAAACTCACCAAAGGTACAGAGGGTAATATCGTCCCATTTCCTAAAGCTCTAATTAATCCTAAAACAAAAGTTGTTAACAAACGAGGCCCACAGTAGGACTAGATGTGAGAAGTCTTTAAATAGGTCAAAATAAATCTCCCGTTACTTGATGCGATTAAACAGGTTTTGGCATATGCAAAATACTTGAAAGAGCTTTGCACCCAGAAACGACATAATAAATTTCCAAAAAAATTACTTTAACTGAAAATGTCAGTGCCGTTTTATTGGGTGTCCTTCCACCAAAGCTCCGAGATCCAGTGCTCCTCTAATCCCCATTCAAGTGGGTGACTTTAAGATGAGCTGAGCCTTGCTGGATTTAGGAGTGAGTGTTAGTATTTTACCAGGGAGTTTATACGATCAATACGACTTTGGACCATTAAAACAAGCCGACACCACCGTGGTGTTGGCCGATTTGACATTAAAACTGCCCCGGGGGATCTTACGTGATGTCATTGTCAAGGTAGAAGAGTTTTATTATCTGGTTGACTTTTTGGTTTTAGATTATGTTCAAATTGAAAAAACTAAACAACCTAATGTCATACTCGGTAGACCGTTTCTGGCAACTGCTAATGCACTAATTGATTGTAGAAACGGTACAGTGGACATCATGTTTGGGAATCATAAAGTTAGATTAAATGCTTTTTCTTGTGCATCTGATTCTCTAGTCAATGATGAGTGCTTTATGGCAGACATTATTAACGAGTGCCATCCCCACGAAAGTGGGGATGACACTATAGAGACGTGTTTTGTTTATGAAAGGGATCTAGCAGAGATGGATACTTAATTAGAACATGCGGAAAAAAATTGGATGTGATGGCGGTTAGGGATTTGAAGCCTACTTGGACACACCAAGTGGAGAATTTACTGGATCATATAGATACTCATTTGAAACAGTCACTTGAATCACCTCCACAAGTCAAGCTGAAGACACTACCTAAGCATGTGACGTATGCTGTTGTTGGGGACAACAATACCCTACTAGTAATTATTGCATCAAATTTGTCACCAGAACAAGAAAAAACATTGATGGTGGTGTTGGTAGCCAATCGGGCTGCGATTGGGTGGACTATTGTTTATCTCATAGGGATCAGTCCTTCTATTGTCATGCATAAGATCATCCCCGAGGAAGGTGCAAAACCGGCTCGAGATGCCCAACCAAGATTGAACCCGAACATGCGGGAGATTGTGAAGAAGGAAGTCTTGAGGTGGTTGGATGCTTTGAGATGCGTAGAGCCACAATATGTTGAGCTTACTACTGAGTTTCATTAGACGTTTAGATATGATACGGATAGGTATATCGAGCCATATTAGTTGTCATTTAGTTTGGGTAGGCAATATTATGTGTGGAGTGCGGAGCAGTTTGCACAAGCAGTCGGGTTTTATGCTCAGGGTGAGTGATTTCAGCACGCTTTGCGGGGTCCGTGCAAGAAGTTGGACTATAGGACTGAATATATGTTGGATTCTGAGCTAAAGCCGTTTTGGGGGATTATCGCGGATAGTGTTTGGTCTGGGGAGGCTATAGAGTCCTCGATTCGGGACCCATTTTTGAGGTATGTGCATCGAATCTTGGCATATACGTTGGTGCCAATAAAGAGTGGTACGGAGAAAGTAAACATTACGGATCTTTTCTGTTTATACTGCTTGGTTAAAAGAAAGGAATCCATTCTGGCTACTATTTTGTTGTCTCAGTTCGCTAAGGGTAGGAGGCCCGATCCAGATTCTAGGTTGGAGTTGGGTCCGTATGTGACCAGGATTGCTCTGTCATGTGATGCGTTTGATAGGTATCCAGAGATGTACCTTACTGAGGGACCGACGACTAAGCTATTTCATGTGGATAATTTAAAGCAAACTAATGTGGTTGAGTGGGATGAACCAATCCGTTGAGGCTATGCAGGCGGAACATAGTACAAGGATGCAGTCTGTTGTCCCCTGTCTTGAGCGGCCACGACCACAGTATCCACTAAGGCCGCCATGACCTGATCCGCTGACTTTGGAGACTGTGTATGATATGATGGTTGATGGTTTCGCTGCGTAGACAAACATGTTCAATATGAAGGTGATCATGATCAGGTATATGATGGAGCAGCAGCACATTACTGTGCCAGATTAGTTCCCACTTCAGCAGTTCGGTCAGCCAGGTGGTGGGGATGAGCATTTGGTGATGAGTAGAGATTGATGTGATAGCCGCCTGTGATTTTGGGTCATGGTGTACTTTTCCCTTTTATCTTGTTTTTATTTTGAACTTTATTGTCTGTACTAAATTTGATGCTAACTTGTTGGGAAATTGTACGGGGTTAACCGATTAGGCTTATTGATATATGTTATGATTATTATGATATGTGTGTTGGAATTGATAGAATATGATTGGTTGGTGCATACATATGCAGATCAGTGACGAAAATCAGGGGAGTATGTTCCATTTTTCTTCTCTTTTGTTTGTATTTCTATTTGTATTTCGGTTCGTGTCAGTTGTTGAGACGTGAGTTTTGCTCTCATTGAGGATAATGAAGGAATTAATTGTGGTGAGGGGAAACTAGCGTCTAGTTGTGTCTTAGTTAGTGTCGTGTCAGTGGTGTCGTGTCCGTGTCGTTAAAAAAATTGAAAAAAAGAAAAAATAGTAAAAATAAAAAATATTTTGAGAAAGTTTTTTGCAATAAAATAGAAGATGATAGGTATAATCAGTTCGTGGCAATTGATTACTATATATATGAGATAATGAATGGTTGGTCACACGTCTAATTTAGGATATGTAGGTAGGCACAACCAGTTGAAGAGTTCCTTAGGATTGATATAATATACCTTAAAAATTAGGAGTCTTGTGGGTTCTCACCTTAAGAGCTATGGCAAAATTGAAACCGTGGAAAGTATAATAAAAATTTTATAAGTTTTTCTTGTTAAATTGGCACATCTGTTTCTTTTTATGAAAATAAATCCGAAACAAGGTGGTGCCCGAAAAAAAGCATTCCATTCATTCAATTGAGCTACATGTTAAAAAATGAGAAAAAAACGAAGTCTATGGTATTAACCACTTGGATGGTGACTAGGGTGGGGTATACCCGCTAGGTGGAGTTAGAAAAATATAAATATGTGAAGTCTATGGCATTAACAGTTGGGATGGTGACTCGGGTGGTGTATGTCTGCTGAACTGATCATAAGCAAAACATGTAAAGCTCACAACATCATCCATCCATCATAAGTTTAATCGGAATTGCATGAAGGTTTTTTATATAAGTCGGTAGATTAAATCTTTTAACCTTATAAGCTTGAAGTGGGATTAGGTGGGGTTGTAGTCTTTTGAGTGTGCGACCCATAGATGACTATAATCACTTAAATTTAATGAATCGTGAATAAGGGCATGGAGGCTGGCGGTTGGGTTTAGGTGGATCGCATACTTGCAATCTTGGTTAACGTGTGGTTCGACTGGTTAATAAATTAATTGAATATATTGAGTGCCAATGTTTTTGATTGTGATTCCATTGCAGAGAGTTTTTTCGGGACGAAAAAAAGATAATTGCGGGGATGTGATGTTGGGTCAGAAAACGTTGTATTTTGTAGTAGTTCACATTGATTTTTAGTGTGTAAACACGTTAATCCATATTGGTTTGTATACTTATCGCGTGTTTGGTGTTTTTAGTGTGTCAACACGGGAGCTGTAGCGGAAAAAGTCCACCTGGGTCACGCGACATAAACCTTATAATCTCCCGCGACGCGCGGGAGAGGTCAATTACAGGAAAATAGTAAAGGTTGCCCTAATTCGCGTTTTAGGAATCCTATCACATTCCAGCCGTTCCAAACGAATTGAGAGGCGATTTCCTGCACTTTTGACCATAACTTTCATCCGTTTAAGCTATTTCTCATGTCTAATCCATCCCCGATCAAGATTGAAGCTGTGATGACAACCATGAGCGGCTAAACGCGCTGTGACTTCCGCTCGGATGAACAATTGCTTGTTTTGATACGAATACTTTGTTTCTGATTATTTAGACTGGTAAAGCTTGACTAGTTGTGTTGATTTTCTGCAATGGTTATTATATTTGAATTATTTGTCGTTTATTAAGAATTTGGCGATATACTTGCATCGTTAGCGGGTTAATAAATTGGTGGGTAATTGATAAAATCAAACGGGTTATTTGGTTGTACGGTAAATCTTAAAAGCTATCCCTAACAATTAATCAAAATCATTAATCCAAGGCCATGTCTATGTCTATGTGGTGTTTTAAATAAGTAAATAGGTGTTTGTGTTAAAAACGGGTAATTAGGATTCTGGGTGGAGGTTACTTTTTCTCTTATTGATCACAACTTTCTTAACAATTTTCGTGTTCTTTCAAACAATCATTAAAACCCCCGAATTTAGAATAAATTAGATTGTAGTTAAAAATGAACATTAACCCAAATTCTCTGTGGATACAATATCCTATTTACACTATCCACATGGTTTATTTACGTTTTTTATTGACCCTAACGATAGTCATTAATAAAATTAGCAAACTTTGTGAGTGCGTCTCACTTTTTGATTTTTTTGTCTTTTGTCCCTTTTGTCTTTTTTTATGTTTTTTTATACATTTACCTCTCAACTTTTAGCATTGTCATTTATAACCCCTTACCTTTCAACATTTTGTAAGCGAGTTTTACGTGTTTATATTTATGTAACTATCGGCATAACTTTATGTTGATTTACGTTTCAATGTAAATTTTTCCCGGAAAAGAGTTGGGTCAAATATAATATGTTCTTATGCTTATTATTATGTACGTTTTCAGTTTATTTACGATTTGACATAAATTCTATTTGTATTTTTTCGGAAATGACTCGGTCAAATATAATACGTTTTCATGCTAATTTTTATGTACGTTTTGACATGAATTTTGTTCGGAAACAACCCAGGTTTAATATATTACGTTTTCTTTAAAAGGTATAAATTCGAATCTCTTTACATTTCGACACTGCCACAACGCGTCGTAGCATACTTTAACTTAAAAATACAATATTTTCTTACGTGCTTATTTTTATGTATGTGTCGTATAAATTCAAGTTGATTTACATTTAGACGTAAATTTTCATTACAATTATTTTTTAGATAGCTTTTACATTTCCATTTACAAGAAATTTAAAATCAACATGTATCACTGTCCAATTTAAATGTAGCTTTATGGTTTTCAGTGAATGTAAACGTGTAGGTATTGTTTTGAGGATATTTCTTTCGGTTGTCATAGCACATGTAATATTAATATTAACTAGTAAGATTTTCCCCGCGCTTCAAGGCGGGAATACGGTCGGTATCAGTTCAGTCCGTTATGGTACCGGCACTCGTTTTAGTAATCGAAAGAGAAAACCTTACATAAATCAAACGAATATTTATATCGATACCGATACTGTTTAGTTGATATCGGTTCGGTTCGTTTATGTTCTATGTTTTATTTTTTCAACATTGCGATTTTTTTTTTTTTTGAAATCGGATATTGTGTCGCTGTCATACCAAACCAAACTGAAACCGAATAAAGAACATTTGTATTAGTACGAGTGTTTATTTATTTTTGTTTTTGCTTTCGATAAACTGACACCGTATCGCTACCATATCGTGTCAAACCGAACCGAACAAAATCGGTAGCGGTATATATCCATTTTTATGCCTTTCTGTTTGATAAAGGATATTGTGTCGCTACCGTAGTAAAGCGAACAGAGACCAAACCAGTAACATCGGTTTTAGTACCGGTATTTATTATTATTATTTCTTTCCAACTGACACCACGTTGCTACCATACAGTACTGATACACGTATTCGTTTTTATAGTTTCCAGTTTTGAAATTTTTCCATTTATACAACTTTATCTGCAACGAAAAATGGATATCAGTACCAATAGCACGATAAACTAAACCGATCGATACCGTTTGAACAACACCGGTGTCAGCATTGGTATTCATCCTATTATTTGGTCGATGTAAATGGCGTGTTGATTTTTTTACCGAGTGCATGTATCGTACTGTTACTTTAACAAAGCAACCGATACTGATCCATTGCTCGCGGTAACATTCTGCCATAATGTCTGCGCAAATAGCTTTGAATGTTAAAAATATAAACATAGATGCGAATTGATAACTTTTTTTTTTAAATTTAACAAACGTAAATTATTAATAAGAATTTTCAATTACTATTAATTAATTTGTAACTAAAAATTCAAATTCAACTAGAATTAAGCACCCCCGCGTTGCGGCGGGGGCCTAAAACTATGTCAAATAACATCAATGCCACACCGCTGGTAGCGACCACCAATACTGAAGTTGCGGCGTGTTAATCCGAAGAATAAGACCGAAACATATAACATGAAAAAAATAACTATGTCGATTTAGGACACACGTGTTGCGACGAACTTGTTAAATGGAAAAAATAGACGTAAAAACGTTGAACCACATACTCACGTTGAGTCGTGTTAACTCGCAAAATGACGTAGAAAAGAATAACTAAGTCAATGTAGGATCCGCCTGTTGTGGCAAACTTGCCAAAGGAGGAAAATAGACACGTGGCGACATACCTGTCAAATGTGAAAAAATAGACGAAAAACATTGAACAACACACGCGCGTTGCGCCATATTAGCTCGCAAAATTTAGAACGAAACGTAAAACGAAAAACTTGCGAAAGATAAAAGTATGAGGGACCAAAGTTGTAAATAAAAAAGTTTTGGGTTAAATTACAAAAGATGAAAAGTTTTGGGTTAAAAGTAAACAAATTAAAAGTGTTAAAATACAAATAATGAAAACTTTTGGGTTAAAAGTAAAAAATCACAAATTTTTTTTTGGAAAACCCTCCATGCTTGGGGTACAACAACATAATGCAAGAATGTGTTGCAAATTTATATTATGGAAATAATAACTAATATAAATAAATAAATAAATACTTAAACATTATCAAAATCACTATTCATCAATAGTTTCAATTCTTATGTATAAGGCTGGAGGGTGTGGGATGGAGCCCCTAGGGGCTTTATCAAGACACGTAAGCGCCACGTAGGATCCACGTCAGCCATAACGCCCCCTTTAATTTGCACGGTGTGGGATGAAGCCCCCTATTAATCAAAATTAAAAAAAAAAAAATTGATTGGTGCAAAACAAATGGGCCCCACCTGAACATCTCCTTCCTCCCGTTAACATGATGGCGGACACCTCCATGGCGCCCCAACTTAAATTGGTGGGTGTGGGTCGATGGCGCCGGCGGCGCTATAGGAGCTGAGGTGGCCTTGGTGGCGCCCTCCACACCCTCCGGCCTAATAGTTATTTACAAAATACAAGGCAAAATCTGTGTAATACAAAACACGGCCCGGTTATTGTTTCGCTTGACCATACCCGTTAAACGGGTTTACTTCAAGGCCCATACTCAAATCGTGATTAATCACAAACGAGTCCTATTCCCAAGCCCACTATGGCACTACTCTTGCATCGTACTTGATTACACTTTACAGCACACAGAAACACGAGGACAAAAGAAAAGGTATATTATATTAAAACATGACGCACTTAGTGACGTTTCAGACATAAAATAAGGGATGGCTTCTATTCCAACAAGATAAATAAACGAAGTTACTTTAAAAAAAGGTTGAAAACGACAAATTTTAGTTGATGATAAATACCATAAGACACAACATGCAACTTCATTAATCAATACTAGCCAAATATGGAGTCTCCAAGGTTAGTATTCCTCGTTCTCATTTAAGCTTTTCACACTAGTTGTAATAACTTATTACAATCCATACTAACCAGTAAGTACCTTGTGCAACACTGATAACAAGCCAAACTGCAAGTGCTCAGAAGGATGGAAATGCACCGTCACCAAAACTGAGCCATCCCAGACTGGCAAACCATTCGCAAAATGTGGCGGCAGCGGTTGCACCTGTGTCACGTATATATGTTCTCTTTCTTATAATACCTACGCCCCGCTTGCGGGATGCGCATATAATGTATATATGTGTGGGCGCTCGGGGGGCAAAAGTGAAAGTGCACTAATTTTAATGTTATTTTACTAATTTCGTGAAAATAATGTTAAAAGAGGGGGATGGTTAATCATGCATCATGTGGTGGCGTTGATAGCCGAAAGACAAGAGAGTACATGCACTAATTGGCCTTTGTCTTAATTGCCGAGTGTTATGTGTCTTATGTCAAGGTTTGATACAAAACTACCATCGAGCCGGGGGTCTCAGTGGAAGCAGCCTCTCTATTCCTACGGGGTAGAGGTAAGGCTGTCTACATCTTACCCTCCTCAGACCCTACCGTAGCTTTGCTATTGGTGGGATTTACTGAGTATGGTGATGATGATGATGATTTCTTATAATACCTACACTACACTTTGTTTATAAAACTAACTAAGAAACTCACTCTATATGGTCATGTTGCAGTGAGACAGCTTTGGTGCAACAGCCATTGGAGATCTCTGCAGCAGCCAAAGCATTCTGTGAGTGTGGTGAAGGTTGGTCTTGTGTTGTATCCAAAACCGAGGGCCCCGATGCTGGCACGAAATACTTTGAGTGCGGTGAAGGTTGCATCTGTGTCGTAGATGAATCAAACAATGTGAAGGTTGTATGCGCCTGAGTTGCATCACGTCCTTGAAATCTCACAGAGAACATACCACCTTGTTCGGTGGTTTCTGCTATTAAGTTACTTTAAGATATTGTGTTTTGCCTAGAATAAGCATGTGTGAAATTTGTAATAAGCTACTGTTTGTGTGTTGCATAATAAATGAAGTTTGTGTTTTGTTAATAAATTTTTTGCACGATATTTTCAATACATACAATCACAAGCTTGATGATGTCATTTTCAAAAGTGAAATTAAATGGTTGGCCAAAAGTGGCCGCAGCTTTATGTTTTTTTTTTTTGAGATATTTACCGAAATACGCAAGAATAAGTTTGACTTACCAAAACGGCCACTTCATGAGTCGGTGGAGCAGGGCATCACGGATTCAAATGTGTGGGATGCCTTTTTCAAGACCCCTCAAGCATCTTTAAATATGGAAGTGACACGTGTCTCAATGATTAGGTAGACTCTTTCAATGCCCCTCAGCAGACTCTTCTAATGTCCCTCAGCAGACTCTTTTAAATATATATTTTTTTAATTTAAAAAAAATATTTTTTAAATTTATATACGTAAAGTATTTTAAATTTATATACGTATAGTATTTTTTTAAGTATTTTAAAGATATCTTTACGTATATAAATTTAAAATATTTTTTTTAATTTTAAAAAAATAATTTAAATATTTTATTAAAGTATTTTTTTAAAATTTTTTTATGTATTTTCTTAAAAGTAATTTTCTTAATTCCAGCTCCGATAACAAATCCTTTAACAAAAGCGGTAAAAATCCTCCACCGCTTATCGTAATCTTCAACCGGAAACGAATCGAAGCTAAGTAACGCGTACGAAGACGAAGATGACGTCAGACCGCTTTTCTTCGATTTTCGCTCGCACTGTGAGCAGATTTTGTGGCTATCGCCGTCGTATTAGCATGAACAGCCGTCGACGGTGGCCGAAGAACCGTCGTTCGCCGGCAGCATGGTGGATTTTGAGTAACCGTTTACACACAGTAGGTGTGGGTGTGTGTGTGTTTATTGGGATTATCGACAACAAGTATTAAATTAAATTAAATAAATATTAGAATTTTGAAGAGTCTGCCTGAGGGGCATTGCAAGAGTCTGCTGAGGGGCATTGGAAGAGTCTGCTGAGGGGCATTGGATGAGTCTACCTAATCATTGAGACACGTGTCACTTCCATATTTAAAGATGCATGAGGGGTCTTGAAAGAGGCATCCCGCACATTTGAATTCGTGATGCCCTGCTCCACCGACTCATGAATTGGCCATTTTGGTAAGTCAAACTTATTATTGGCTATTTTGGTAAATAGCTCTTTTTTTTTCTCTTTTGCATAAAATATTTATTTATAGGTCCTATCAAATTACGATTTTATCCCATGTTTAAATTTACGATCTTGTCCCCAGTTAGAAATTAAATTTATGTTTTGCCCCAAGCTTAAATTTACGATTTTGACAGCTAAAAATTACGATTTTGCCTTCAGTAAAAATATTACGACTTTGCCCCCGATTCAAAATAAAAAAATGGTTTTGCACTCACTTCAAAATATTATTTACCTCCATTTTAAAATTACGATTTTACCCAGGCTAAAAATTGCAATGTTGCCATAGTTTTTTGAGCAAAACTATGGTAGTGTTTTATTTTAGTTGGTTTACTCAATTTAGTTTTTATTCGTGCCAAACAGCTGCCTATCACTCGCTAACTGGTCCTGACAAATTATTGTTTTGCCCCCAACTCTAAATTACACGTTTGCCATCGTTTTAGTTATTTTTTTTATCATAACTATGATAGTGTTTTTCTTTATTTGGTTAACTCGATGCATCTTTTTTTGTATCGTGTTATAAGTAGCATGTATAACTAACCGAAATAAATGTGTATATGTCATTAAACTAATAAAATTTTTGTTTTGCACCACGCAACGCGGGCAGCGCATAACTCTAGACAGCAATAGTTCTGCCACCCATTTGGTGGAAAATGGGTGGCTGCCCCATTATTTTTTAATGTTAGTATAATATAATATAATTATAATCGCCCCCTTTTAAAAATTACGATTTCGCCAACAGTTTAAAATTAGGTTTTTGCCCTCAGGTTAAAATAAATTGATGTTTTTGTCCCTAGCTAAAAAATACGATTTTGCCCTTAGTTTGAAACAACGATTTTGCCCCATTTCAAAACACAATTCTGGTTTTGCCCCAGCTAAAAATTACGAGTTTGCCCTCAGTTTAAAATTATGAGTTTGCCCTCTTTTAAAAACTTATGATTTTGCCCCGAGTTAAAATATGTAGTCTTGCCATCGTTTTAGTTTTTTTCTTTTCAAAACTATAGGTTCTTTTATTTTACTTGGTTGACTCAATTTAACTTTTTTGTCAAGCAGGTGTCTGACACTCGCTCATTGTTTATGATAATTTACTATTTTGCCCCCAACTCAGGCTTGCCATATTTTTTTTAGCAAAACTATGGCAATCTTTTGGTTTAATTGGTTGAGTCGATGTAATTTTTTTAAGATTGTTTTATGAGTAGTATGCACAGGTAACTAAAATACATGCGTACATGTTATTAAACTAAGAAATATTCGGCTTAGCGCCCCGCAACGCGGGCGGGGCATCCAACTAGTTCATATATATGTATTAATTTCGAACTTAACCCAGAAACAGTAAATTGACGGTAACGGCGTTTGGAAAACTAAAGACCCACATTGCAGCCGACACCTTTCACCCTCTGCCTCCTCTCTCGAGCTCCGGCAACCGGTGCAGTATTTCCTGTGACGGTCCGGCCAGCTCCGGTTTCTTCTCCGGCCGCACAACAATCTCCAACCTCCTGTCCTTCTTCTAGCCCCTCGCACCACCCACACAACACCCCCCTCTTCTTGGGTAAACGGTCGGCCACCACCCGAGGGTGGTGGCGCACGACGACAAGAATACGGCAGCAAGGGAGGGAACGAGATGAGAGAGAGATCGGCGAGAGAAAGGGGAGGCCGACAACCTCCCCTGTGGCGGCGCAAAGGCCAACATGCGGGAATCCTCATCCGGCGACCCAGATTTCGGCAATCAACGGCTGGGGTGCGGGAATTCCGCATCAGATTTAGATGCACAAGGTTTCCGGTGGAATTCCGGGGACAAAGCGGTGGAGACACGCTGGTACGGGGTGGTTTCGACGACTGACGTCAAGGATTTAGTAAGTTTCTTTCATTTTCTTTTCTCTCGGGTAAACTTGTCAGCTTTACAAGTGCTAACCTAGTTTCCCCTGCATTTTGGTTTTGTTGGTGTTGGCGCGGGTGGCCGACAACGGCGGTCACCGGAGGTCGACGATGACATATAACTGCCGGAATTTAACGGCAGTGATAGTGGTGGCTATTGTTAGGGTGTTTGGTTCAACACGGTTCCTGCGCGGATTCGTTCCGGTTCGGGTTCGGGTCAAGCGGGTCAGGTCAAAGTGATCGATCGACACACGGGTCAACCTTGGTATCACAGGTCAATTCAGGTTTCGGTTTAAGTCCGGAACAGACACAGTTAACGCGAACAACTTTTGTTCAACTTCAGTCAACGGTCAAACTGCGGGTCAACAGCAGTCAACGCCAGTCAAAGCCAGACCCGGTAAAAATTTAAACGAAGCGAATTTTAATTTCGTTGTTTATACATATTATACTTTACGCGAACCGAGCTCGAACCGATGCTTTTAGCGAATATTTACGTTTTATTTTGGCATAATGTATGAAATATACAAACAATCACAGGTAGTAAGCTGTTTAGCCAGCCAGGGTGTTTGGATGTGCATTTTCAAAGTGATTATTGTTGTAACATGAATAATCATACTCAGAAAGTAAGCTGTTTAGAGTAAATAAACACTTTGGCAACTTTCTCAAAAATCAGGTTCTTTTATGTCTTTCACCGGTTCGATCTTAATTCTACTTCAATCAAGTAAAGGGATCTAAAAATCACATCTTTATTTACTAGAAACATGAAACTTGTAAGTAATTTCAACCAGTGGCGGATCTTGCCCGTGGATATGCGGAAAATTAGCACTACGGCCGAAAAACTTGTCTGGGCCGTGGCCCTGCCACAACCCTTAGAAGAACCACCCCTGATTTCAACATATTGTTGCGTTTTGAAATTAGCGACACTGTAGTTGTCGGGATCGTCCAAAAACAGAGAAAACTCTGTTCATTTTTCGTTAAAAACCCCTACTACGAAACGTAATTATATCCTAAAAACGACACTTGACGAAGTTCAAGTTTTCTTAAAAAATAAACGTAAGTATATCCTAAAAACGTAATTATAACTTCGGGTCTTCATGACTTATCTAGGGTTGCAAGTGTTGCCTCTTTCTTTGTTAGTCGTACATTTAATAGTTTACTTAACCCCGCATATGAAATGCCAACACCTTTTAATAGTTTACTTAACCCCGCCGCGAAGCGGCGGGTAATAACACTAGTTAGTTACTATAAGCAAAACTAAATTGCTATCACTTGTGCTCAACATGGATCCACATCCACAGATAGGGTGCTCAACATGTGATTAAAAATATTCCTCAATTAAAATATTGAAAAGAACAAATAGATTAATAAAGATTAAAGAAAATAAAGTGATAAATTAACAAATTAATCATCAAATAAAATTAAAAACCAATTAAACGTTCTTTATTTTATTTGATGAGTTAAAGCATTTTATTTTTAATAATGGGTGGTGGTCCATTGGCAAAAGCGAAGGCTTTAAATACCTTAGGAGGGGGAGATCTTAATTTCAAGTCACACAACGATAGGAATAAAAAGAAGTTTGCCGTTAAAAAAAAAAGCATTTTATTTAGAGATAAAACATAGATTTTAAGAAGAGAAATTGAGGCTAGTGTCCGTTAGCGTCACCAGAGCATTCAATTCTTGTTCAGATACTTTCAAGTTTCCCACTATGATCATGTGTAGGGGTTTATGTTCGGGCATTTTTCTTCATGTGGCGTTCACATCTGCATAGTCATTTTTTTAACCAAAAGATATTGTAATGATTTTCATGCCTCTTCCATCATTACTCAATGATTAATTAATTTTACATTTTTATTTAACTATTTTAACAATATAAATGAAACTAGGTTTTTTTTTTCGTGTCGCCGCGTTGCGGCTACTTAAATTGAATTATTGCAAACAATAGGAGGATTCAACCCGAACATTGTAGCTGGGGAGATCGGATGTATCGACGGAACCTGCCACGTGGGTGTTTGGCTTCGTGCTACGACACATTATTAGAAAAAGCATCTGTAGATAGATATAAATATTCTATAAACTGCTTTAATTTTGATACCTTGAACAAAACAATTAGCAATCCAACGACATACAACATATAAATCCTAATGAAAACCACAGCCTTTAGAATCAAATCAATTATATAAATCCGAATGTGTACCACTGCCTTTAGAATCAAATCAATTTACTGGATGAATGCAGAACAATAAGGATAAAACCTCAAAAGTTAAATAAAAATAACCAAAAAAATAATTTAATTAATATAATAACTTGAAGCCTTTAACTAAAACAATTTCTAAAATTTAGAGTCAAATTAAAAACACACACACTCAAATTGTGAATCATGTAAACCCAATCTGACCCATCCAAAGATATACATAATTTTTACCTGAACTTGTGTTGACATTTTGGACTTTAGCCAATCCATCCAACTTGTAGTATTTGTACTCTTTGAAGTATTTCACTGTGAAAAAATAATACAACACTCTTAGCTTTTTTTTTCTTTTTGAGTCTTGGAACTCGGCATGCTTTCTAGCTAGCAAGGTCCAACCAAGTGTCGGGCACATGCTCAGTAGCCAAATCAACTGATACTTTGTTATGGATATCAAATTCATATTTTTAAGTGTATGATACTTTGTTTTGGATATTAAATTCATACTTTTTAAGTGTATCATAGTGCCACATGTACATCACAAGCATGAGAATGAGCGAGAGTGCTATAAGGACCCACGCCCCTTCTAGAAACTTGAGAAGAAAAGCCGAAAAGTACAGTGCTTCAATCATCCTAAAAAACACCACAAAAGCGATTGCAAGAATAACATTTTGGTGCCAGCGTAAGACGATAATAAGAGACATGAAGCAAGTAGTAACCAACATGATCGTTATAACCGCCAAACCTGATCACGATACAGTGAAATCAATTAAAGGTATATTAGGCATTTAACAAATTCTTTAATTTTTTTCTTAAAACACCATACCTGAAGCATTACCCATGTGTTTGGTATCTCTAAATCTGATGATAACCGCTAAGCATAAGGTCATGAAGATCCAGTTGATCTCACATCAGCTAAATATAGATCATTAATAATCCTCTTTTTCTATTATGAATAAATAATACAAAGGAAAATTGATAACTACATTTACTCAAAAATCAAAATCAAAATAAAGACCAACGCGAAATTCGTCCCTGCCATCAATTACTCAAAAATCAAAATGATATTTTTGATTTATGATCTGATTTCAGATCAATGGGTCCACTTGTGCACCCACAATTTTTAAACAATAGATTATTGCATCTTCGCGGAAAATGGTCCCAAACTCTTGGAGGTTTTTCTTCTAAGATTAACAATTTTAGCTCATCATCTTTGTCAGACGTATACCCATTTTAACATATGAGCATAACACTGGTTTTCAGAAAATTTCTACATGACTCATTCTTAAAAAGAGAAATCTTTTTGAAATAGAACATGTTTAAACAATTAAGGTTTAAACTCAACACAATAATGACTCAATTGAAACATTCGCATACAACACCAATTTGAAAGTTCTTGGCTAATTCTATGAGATAAAGGTTTGACCTGGGTTTCCAAAAGTCATGTACATGTAGTTTTCAAAAGACGCCTCAGCTGGCTTCATTCTGCATGTGACTTCGCCACAACCATGACCACTGACCGTCATCTCCCACCACCACCACGACTTTACGTCATCAACACCCGCCTATGTCAACCGTCAACCACCACTATACACCTCCCTAACCAATATCATGTGGTTCACCATAAACACCACTTCACTATTAACAACAACCATCATCATCATCATAACCGTAGTCCATTGACAGTCCCCAAATTTTTTTTAATGTCAATCTTAGCCAACTATGACTAAATTTGAAAGGGATACACTAATAAAATTAATAAGCCAGATCTTGTCTTGAGCCAGCAGCGGATGAAGCGGCGCCGACTAATAAAATTAATTCAGATTAACACAAAAATGCATCAAATTTAAAACTAAAGCATTAGGAATAATACATAAAATCTACAACAAAAATATTTGAAAACTTCAGTTTCATAGAAATGCATAAAAGTTTTATCATTATAAAAAGTATATTTGGCCTAACACCACAGTGCCCTCTCTAAACATCTCAAAATACCACTGGTAACAGTCATCACCGTTTACCGATTCCGGCACAAACGTTAACATCTACGCTTACGAAAAGTAAGGGTTTTAAAAGTTTACCTCGTCAATGATACTCGTCGGAATATATTTGTGTCATCTTCGCCACTCACCGTTACAACCACCGTCGTTCACCAGATTTTGGTCGGAGGTCTAGAATAACCCTAAACAACTTGCACCATTAGAATAGAGATCGATTTAAGTAATTATGAGACATGCGATCGAATCGAGGCTTACCGGAATATTGTCGGGATCTAGACCAGAAAACACCTCGCCGGAATACCAAGCCTTCAAACGGCAGTCGTCACTCCTCTGTCAAAACCCGAACACTTCCACCGTTTTACATCAACCCAAATCGCTACCACCACTGGGCTCGCGGGACCGTCGGTTGTGGTCGTTGCCAGGTCCAACAGCAGGAACCCTAGAGCCAGCACCTCTCTTTGTCCGAAACCCTTTCTTATGCTCGGGCTTTCTTCTTATACCCATATTGTCGCTGGTTGCTCACCACCACAAATCATCATCTCCCGCTCATGTACTTTGTCTTTCCCGTGATGAATTCCACCAAGGTTTTGATCGGAAGAGCGACAATGTTTGTGGTGTTCGAAGGCTTGCTGTGTGTGTCTTGAGAGAGGGTTTTTGTAACAACTCTCATTAAAAAGTCCTAATTATTATTTTAATTGTCCAAATAGGAAACCCTAATTGAGAAACCCAAGTAATTCTGAATAAACCCTAAAATTTTCAGAATAATTGGAATTTGAATCAGGGCCCCTAAAACTCAGGGGGGGGGGGGGTAAACCCTAATTGATATTATCTTCGAAATACGTTGTCAAAATTTAAATTCGTTTGAATAACAACTCACCAGGCCTATACCAGTGACTAACCTACCCTACCCTACTTTGACACGCCCCGCGCCCCGCGACTCGCGACAGGAACGGCGACACGCGGGGGAACCGATTTTCAAGTATAAATAGTAGGGCCTGGGTCTTGAACTGTTTACATATTACGACGTTAAAATTCGTTACGTACAATTACTTATAAGTTGTTTCTTACAAAACACACACTGATCACGAAGTGCTGCCGCAATTCAGGGTAATAACTCGATCGCTGCTACGATTCAATGTCCGATCGATTAAATTATCCAATGGATGTTTAAGTGCTGCCCACATTAGGGTTTATTCTTTGTCATTCGTCGTTAAATCGATGGATGTTTAAGTATCGCACTTTGTCATTCGTTGTGAAGGTTTTAATCTCGTGAGTTATCGTAAATGTTGTATTAAGTTACTAACCTAGTTTGTGTGCATGATTATTTAAACTAGGTTATCAAGGCTAATCAGTAGGCTAAGCTCTGTTCATAATAAATCTGCAAAGTGAGTCATTCTCTTTTTATCAAATTTATTTACAAAAGCATGTTTATTTCAAAGGTTATAATTACAGAGATTAAGTCTATGTAATCTGAAATTACTGCCAGTATGTGGGGGGATGTGCACATAGCTACTAATTATTTATCACTTGTGGGTGAAAGGACCCAGCAAATGATATGTCCACAGTCACAAGTCCGGTCAAGTGACAACTGGGTCAGTTAATTCAAAAGATAGAGACATTGTAATCGCTCTTAATACTGTAAATTATAACAAACAGGTCGTTTTAGTAAAATGAATGATTCACTCAGTATTTCCCGCTGACAAAACCTTTTTCAAACATGTTTCAGGTGATCTGTTGTGATCCAGGAAAAGTGCCGTGAAGCACTACAAGCTTAAGGAAGTGGCTCAGTATAAAAATAAGGAAACATGTTTTATAAAATAAAAGATTTCTTTGTGAAATCTCAAGATTGTAAATTACCGGGTTTTATCCCGAAGTTGTGAACTAAAATAAATCGGGAAATATTTCATTTTTAAAATGATCCTGAAGAAACTTCCGCTGTTAAATAAATACCACGGGATTTTCTGTCCCGCGGCTCCTGAAACGGGTCAAACCGGGTCGGGGGCCGTGACAGAAAAAGGTGGTATCAGAGCCACTGATTTAAGCCTATTAAGTATTTAGAAATACTTAAATTTTTACTGATTGCCAATTATGTGATTATTAACTGATTATTTGTTAGTTACAGTATGGGTAAACAAAAGCTGTCAAATATCTATCTTAAACTAGATAGGTCATCCAACGAGAAGGGAAGTTCATCCCAACCCAAATACTCAAATCACTCTGTAATTCCTGAAGAAGGAATATTTGTGAGAAAGGCACATTATGAGAAACCACTTTCTCCTAATAAAAGAAGTTTCATTATTAGGAAAAGTCAGGAGGAAATAAGGAAAAACCGAGAGAAGAAAGTTAAACAGGAAACCCAGGAATTAACCAGTAAAACACCTTGGGAGGACAAATTAGATGAGAAATGGGCAGATCTTTATATGCTAGCTACTGTAGCAGTAAATGCGAATCTCTAAATATTTTAAAATCAAGTTTTAGCACCTACAGTCCAGAAATCTTATCCAGTAAATAAATAAATTTACAAATAAAACCTCGTGTGTTTTAAATTTTCATTTGTTTTGTATTTACCCAGTATGAAATAATATTTAAAAAGATTTCCTATGAAAATTTTGTTATACATTAGTAATTGTGTGTATTTTTCATAACAGCATGAGTGACTTGTCTGACGCCCTTCAAAACCTAAATCTCTATCCAGTAAAAATAGAGGTTTCCCGAGATTTCAATAGGTATATACCAGACATAGAAGAACCTGTTGAATTCAATGCTTCACCACCTCTAGAGAAACCTAAACCCAAGAAGAGGAGGAGATTTGTGGGATGGAGACGTGTGCGTAGGAGGAAGCCTACAACTAGGAAAATTCCTAAAATAGAAAATCCTTTAGACAAAGGAAAAGGGGTTGAAGTCAGTGAAGGTTTTAGGTCACTGGAAATGGAACTGGGAAAAGATTCTAGGCCACTAGGAATGGAATATGGAGGAAGTTCTAGGCAAATCCAGAGGGAAGTCGGAAAAAGTTCTAGACAGGTGGAGGAGTTACCTTTTCAGGAGGAATTAGATCGGGCATTGGCAAGCTGTGATGTTGTCAGACCAATTAATAATAATCTGTACCCTACTATTGAAAATCAACTACCAATAAACTTAGAACCAGCAATTCCAAACCCTATAATCCATACTCAACCTCTGGGGATAGACGAATGGTGGACAAATGATTGGCAGTTTCAAAACCTAATCAATAGTCCTTATTCCTTTCTTCCTCAGTTTGACCCAGAACCATTACCAAATCCACCCATGAGTAACGAGAATTTAGCAGAACTTCGCCATTTTGGCGAAGAGTTAATGGATGCGGGAAATAGAATCCGGGAGATAGGGGGACAAATTGCCTGGAAGTATGATGAAAGGGAGCTTCGTTTTTAGGATGACAAATGACGAGAGATAGTAGGATGGTAAAACTGTGGTTGTGTAATAGTAAAAGTAATAATGAAATCAGTCTGTAAAATAACTACGAATAAAACTCTGTAAGATATTGGTGTGTAGTGATGCATACTATAAAAGATATAAAATGAAATCAAGAAATCGATAGTTTTGACTATACGTGTATTGTGAAAATTGTATGATTGTTTTTGTGTATAATTGTTATTTATCAGATACTAATAAAAATTATATATATTAATTATCAGATGGCAAACATTGGTAATGAACCAGTAAATGAGGTTAATCAATCCGAGCAACATCCAAGAGATCAATATATGACTAGGCAAGATATCGAAAATATTGTTGCTCAAGGGATAGCCAATGCTATTCCAGCAATCGTTGCTGCTGTAAAGAATCCAATCGAACCACAACAAATCGTTCCTAGTAAACGTATTTCTGAAGATAACTTCAGTAATAGTGTAAACGGAGGCGATGATCATGTGAATCATAATGAGGAACCACATCAAGCTCCATTTCCTAAGAAAATGAAAACTGCAACGCCTGGTTGCACTTTCAAAGAATTCCTTGCTTGTAAACCCACTGAATTTGCAGGCAATGAAGGAGCAACGGCATCACTGCGTTGGTTAGAGAAAACCGAAGCAGTAATTGCAATAAGTAAATGTGCCAAAGATGATCAGGTCATGTATGCTTCAAATCTTTTCAAGGAAGGAACACTCGAATGGTGGAACACTGTGTTACAAGCTAAAGGAAGAAATAGGGCTTATGCTATGAATTGGGAAGAATTTAAGAATCTTGTAGAAAGAAAATTATGTCCTGAATATGAAAAGGAACAAATGACAAATAAGTTCCTAAATCATCGGATGATGGGTATAGATTGTCGCGGTTATACTTCAACATTCTTTGAATATGCTAGAGTGGTACCAACGCTGGCTTCGCCAGAACCGGTACTCATTTCTCGCTATATTTGGGGATTAATTAGTGAAATCCGTAATATCGTTAAAGCTGCGAGACCTCGCACTATTGACGATGCTGTGGAATTAGCTAATACCCTAACTGACGAACTAGTACGCACACAAGATGAAAACAGAAAGAAGGAAGTAGCTCAGAAAATTACCCAAGGATTTCGAATGGGTAATAATAACAGCTTCGAGAGAAGAGTAATAGGGCAATCTTCAACTTTGCCGTTCTGTAAAAATTGCAAAAAGAAACATTTTGGAAAATGCAAGGTATATTGCAATTTTTGCAAAACTGTAGGACATCGTGAAGAAAATTGCAGGAAGAAATCCATAATTTGTTATAACTGTGGAGAGGCAGGACATTTCAAAACAGAATGTCCTAAAGTGGTCAAACTAGCAGACAACAAAGCCAAGATAGCTGACGGAGCTACTAAGAAGAATGTTAGAGCATTCCAGCTAACCACTCAAGAAGCAGAACTCATTCCAGATGTGATAGCTGGTACGTTCCTAGTTCACAATGTGTATGCAAAAGTATTATTTGACTCTGGTGCAAACCAAAGTTTTATAAATACTTCATTCTGCCAAGCTCTTAATATACCTTTAACCAACATTAGGAAAATTTTTACAGTCGAAACGGCAGACGGAAATTCAGTTAAAATAGATAAAGTTTTGCAGGAAGGAAATATAGAACTTTTAGGACATAAATTCTCTGCAAATCTATTGCCAATGAATTTAGCTGAATTTGATGTTGTATTAGGAATGGATTGGTTAGTAGCCAACCATGCTCGAATCTTTTGTGATCAGAATTCCATAGAAATTCAATCACCCACCGGAGAAGTAATTAGGATTACAGGAGATAAACCACGTAAGCCCATGAAGTTCATATCAGTAATGAAAGTTGCTAATAATGAACGAAAACAAGGAATAGTATATATGATTTCAGTAATCATTAGTACTAAGGGTAAAGAACTTAAGGAAATTCCTGTAGTCTCAGAATATCCAGATGTATTCCTAGAAGAATTACCGGGATTACCCCCAGATAGGGAAGTAGAATTTAGGATTCATCTAATTCCAGGAACTACACCGATAGCCAAGGCACCTTATCGGTTAGCACCCACAGAAATGTTAGAACTGAAAAAGCAATTAGATGAATTACTAAGTAAAGGATTCATACAACCTAGTTCATCCCCGTGGGGAGCACCAGTATTGTTTGTTAAGAAAAATGATGGTTCAATGAGAATGTGTATCGATTATAGAGAATTGAATAAGGTTACAATTAAGAATCGATACCCATTACCTAGGATTGATGATCTGTTTGATCAACTTCAAGGAGCTAGATATTTTTCTAAGATAGACTTACGCTCCGGATATCATCAATTGAAGGTACAAGAAGAAGACATACCTAAAACTGCTTTCAGAACTAGGTATAGTCATTACGAGTTTACAGTCATGCCCTTTGGGTTAACAAATGCACCTGCTGCATTCATGGACATGATGAATAGGATCTGTTAACCATATTTGGATAAATTTGTAATTGTTTTTATAGACGATATACTTATTTATTCCAAAAGTCAGACAGAGCATTGTGAACACCTTCATGCACTCTTAACTTTGTTAAGAAAAGAAAAGCTTTATGCCAAATTCTCGAAGTGTGAATTTTGGTTAAAGGAAGTACAATTCCTAGGACACATGGTGAATCACGAAGGTATTCACGTAGATCCTGCTAAGATAGAGGCAATTACCAATTGGAAGGTTCCACAAACAGCAATGGAAATTAGAAGTTTTATAGGTTTAGCTGGGTACTATAGACGGTTTATTAAGGATTTTTCCAAGATAGTTGTTCCATTAACTAAGCTAACCTGTAAAGCAGTTAAGTTTGAATGGGGATCTAAGCAAAAAGAAGCTTTTAGGATTTTGAAGCAGAAATTAACAAATGCTCCAATCTTAGCCTTACCAGAAGGAACTGAAGATTTTGAAGTATATTGTGATGCTTCAAAACTAGGATATGGATGTGTGCTTATGCAACGCAAAAAGGTGATTGCATATGCTTCAAGGCAATTGAAAAAGCACGAAGAAAATTATACAACTCATGATTTAGAATTAGGAGCCGTAATTTTTGCCCTTAAGATTTGGAGACATTATCTGTATGGAAGTAAATTTACTGTTTACACAGATCATAAAAGTTTAAGATATATATTTGGGCAAAAAGAGTTGAACATGAGGCAAAGGAGATGGATGGAAATTCTAAGTGACTACGACTGCGATATTCAGTATCACGAAGGAAAGACAAATGTAGTTGCAGATGCCTTAAGTCGTAAGTATTATGAGAAACAACGACGGTTTCGTGCTCTCAGATTAAATCTACAAATAGATTTAATGGAACAATTGAAGAATGTTCAAGCTACAGCAATCAAGGATGATGCTGAAAGAATGAAAGGACGAATAAAAGAATTAGAACAAGGAGCAGATGGAATTTGGAGATTCCACAAAAATTGAATTTGGGTACCTAAGCAGGGAGACTTAAGACCTAAGATTTTAGAAGAAGCCCATAAATCTAGGTATACTATGCACCCAGGAAACAATAAAATGTACCAAGATTTAAGAAAGAACTTCTGGTGGATAGGAATGAAAAAGGATATAGCGCGATATGTGTCTAAATGTCTTACTTGTTCACAAGTTAAGGCATAACATCAGAAACCTTCAGGGTTACTACAACAATTAGAAATGCCTATATGGAAATGGGAACTTATAACAATGGATTTTGTTACTAAGTTACCCAAAACAAGAAAAGGTAATGATGCGATTTGGGTAATTGTAGATCGGTTAACCAAATCTGCTCACTTTCTACCAATGAAAGAAAGCTTTAATATGGAAAGGTTGGCAAAATTGTATGTAGATGAAGTCGTATCCTTACATGGAGTTCCACTCTCCATTGTTTCGGATAGGGATAGTCGTTTTACTTCTCATTTCTGGAAAAGCTTCCAGCAAGCTATGGGAACTCGACGAAATCTGAGTACTGCATATCATCCCCAAACAGACGGACAAAGTGAAAGGACGATCCAAACTCTAGAAGACATGCTCAGAGCATGTGTAATAGATTTTGGTGGAAATTGGGACGATCATTTACCATTAATTGAATTCTCCTATAACAATAGCTATCATTCAAGTATTGAAACCGCCCCATTTGAAGCACTATACGGAAGAAAGTGCAGAACTCCAGTTTGTTGGGCAGAAATAGGAGAAAGTCAATTGTCAGGTCCTGAAATAGTGCAAGAGACGACTGATAAGACTACTCAAATCAAGGAAAGACTGAAGATGGCTAGTGATCGTCAGAAGAGTTATGCAGATAATCGGCTCAAGCCACTTGAATTCCAAGTGGGAGATAAAGTACTATTAAAAGTTTCTCCTTGGAAAGGAGTAGTTAGATTCGGAAAGAAAGGAAAGCTAAGTCCAAGGTACGTAGGACCATTTTCAATGATCCAACGTATAGGACCAGTTGCTTATCGTTTACAACTACCAGAAGAATTAGCTGGAGTACATGATGTATTTCATGTATCCAATCTCAAGAAATGCTTATCAGACGAATCACTGGTAGTACCTCTTCGAGATATAGAGGTAAATGAAAAGCTGAAATTTATTGAGAAACCTATTCAAATTGAGGATCGAAAGATCAAGTTTCTCAAACATAAACGACTAGTTTTAGTCAAAGTCAGATGGGATTCAAATAGAGGAGCTGAATACACTTGGGAGCTGGAATCAGAAATGAAGTGAAAGTATCCTCATTTATTCCATTAAATCTCGAGGACGAGATTTTTATTAAGGTGGGGAGAATGTAACAACTCTCATTAAAAAGTCCTAATTATTATTTTAATTGTCCAAATAGGAAACCCTAATTGAGAAACCCAAGTAATTCTGAACAAACCCTAAAATTTTCAGAATAATTGGAATTAGAATCAGGGCCCCTAAAACTCAGGGGGGGTAAACCCTAATTGATAATTATCTTTGAAATACGTTGTCAAAATTTAAATTCGTTTGAATAACAACTCACCAGGCCTATACCAGTGACTAACCTACCCTACCTGATGAAACAATGGTTAATCGGGTGGGTTAACTCACTGGTCTCGTCAAGAGGGTTAATCCCTTCTTTCCGAGGATCGCCGGCTGGATCATCTGGTGGTGGGTTTCCTGCACAAGGAAACAAACCGTGACTCGCAACAAGGAGGATGGGGTGGGGGTGCTCCTTGTTACCACTCTCCGGCGTGAGAATCAGTAGTTTGCTTGGGAAGCAAAGTGTGATAGTAGTAGTATTGAGAGAGTTGAGAAGTGATACCTCAAACCTGGTTTGGGGTCAGTATTTATAGCCGAGGAGTGGAGGAGGGTAGTTGAGTAGCTAGCCTGACATCGCACAGCTTTTTACAGGTGTGTCAGACCTGTCGGTTACTGTGGTGATGCCACGTCCTGCTGTGGTGTCAGACTGTTGTATACACGTGGGCCGGTAGGCGACTGTTCCCAGTGCCACTTGCATTGTTGTGTCAGACCCACTTGCCTTGTAGGTAGGATGCGGTGCCAAGTCGCATCGCTGCTTACGGTCATTGATGTTGTTCCCGCGTTGGTTGTTCCATCCATGATTTACGCGGGATGCGGTGTTATGCCGCATTGCCTGCTGAGTGACTGTTACTGTTGTCCAGATCCCTTGTCGTGACGAAAATGTTCATAGGATGCGGTGCGGGGTCGCATCGCTATGCGTAACATTAGTTTCCGTCCTTAAGGTAAGTCTTCTTATCACTGGACAGATTTGACCGTTATGTTCGCGTGTGCCCACGCGGACATAGGTGAGTTTATTGCTGTTGGAGGTTTTTGATGAGGGTAATGGTCATTCGCGGTCATGCTGACGTGAGATCTGGGACCATACCCCTTCAAGTCCCCCCAGTCTAGTGTTCCTTCCGTATGCAAGTTGAATGTGGGAGGGATACTGGACTATGTTGTCTAGAAGGTTAAATATGGGCCATGCAGGTGACTCCTTCTTTCAGTAAGTAGTAGGCCTTTCGAGTGGATTGTTCCTTCCTTCGAGAAGGGTGTCTGGTGAGCAAGTTCCGTCTGATGCGGAATTCTCAGCCAAGGACTTGACTCTTAGTCTACCTTTTCTTGATGTCATCAGCCACCTGTTGGTGTTTCGAACTAACCTTTGAGACGGTGACTGAAGGTGTTAGCATGGTTCGAACCAACCTCTGAGATCGTGACTGAAGATGTACGTCTTCGTCAGTCTAGTTGTAACCTCTGCGTTAGCTAGTGCAATGGTGTAAGTACTTTGCTCAAGCTCTATGTTCAGCAACTGGACGTGCAATGATGATCCCTGTTTTATGGGGTATTCGTGTTCTCCAGTTAAGCTTTCTAGTAACCGCACGTCGTCTGCGGTTTATCTCTCAAGTAACCGCACGTCCTCTGAGGCTTAGCTCTCTAGTAACCGCACGTCCTATGCGGTTACCTCGTTGCCGTACCTTGTTGGCCATGTTTGTTTGAGGAACGTGGGGTAGCTGTGCCATTGTTGGCCGTGTTTGGTCGAACAATGTGAATCTGAACTATGGGCAGATAAACATGGTCATAGGCAGGGTTGTGCCCACCATTGTTTATTCTATGCGGTCCATAGGTGGGTAACTAGTCATAAGCAGACTTGTTACCACTGTTCTGGAGCTACTTTCCTTCACGCTTTGGTGGAAAGTAGGTTCTGTAGGTGGTGTTACCGGAGGAGATCACCTTGGATACTTGGGAAGTTAGTTGAAACTCTTCTGCATTTGTTTTGTAGCCACTTTCCTTAATGCTTAGTTGAAAAGCAGTTTTCCTTGAAGTAGTTTTGCTCCGCCGCATGGTGCTTTAGTTGTGGCTCTTCCGTAGCTACCGTTCGCATAGTTGCGGTTTGTAGTAACTACCCATGAGTTGTTGCGGTTTGCAGCAAAGAACTCGCTTCTAGAAGTCTTGTAGCCTGGACGTAGCTCTTGAAGGTTCAGGAGACGGGGTTGCTGATGTGCGGTTGCTCAGCACACTTGTCCTTTTCCTTAAGGAGAAGCTGTTTGCGTTCCCTCCGTGGTTGTGAACCGGAAATGAGGGTTTTGAAGCTTGAAGAAGCTTACATGGAGTGCAGTTTACCTCATCCTGAGAAGCGGTTTTCGCTGTCCAAAGAACCATGCTGGTTCTGAGTATCTGACGCACCTGTGCAGGTTGGTGTGTGTCTTCTCCGCATTCTCCACGTGTGCGCGTGGGTATGTGCGGTTATTGCTTATACCCCCTTATATAATTTAAAGATATATATTTTTGCCTTTTTTGAGGGGTATGTAAAAAACGACATGCGGTATGGGTTATGGTGCGGTAAACCAGAGAAACCGCATGCCGCTTAAGTTTGGATAATGTTTGTCACTTTTGTGTTGTCTACGTGGCTGATGGCACGTGTGGGTTGTTGAAAGTTGGTAGGTTTCTGACATGTGATGTTCTGAAAGGACGTTTGCATTGACCGAGGTCATAACTGCACTGAAGCAAGTAGTGTAAAGGTCTTTTCTGTCAGGCGCGTGGGTGGCCACGCGCGCGTGATAACCGTCAGCTGAAAAGTCACTGAACACGTGGCGAAACGTAAGTGGCCCTTTTTGAACTTTGTAAGTCGGTTACTCCATCGCATTAATTGCGATGAGTATATAAGGGGAAACCGTTTGGTTTCTCCTCACTTTGTTCAAATTTTAAAAATTTCTCCGGTGAAAAAGAGACCATACTCTTCATCTTCTCCGATCAATCCCCCTGTACTTCCGGTGATTTTTCGAGTTTTTGTGCAACTCAATCCTTTTCTTCTTCATATTTCC
Source organism: Helianthus tuberosus (assembly GCA_030545235.1). Lineage (NCBI taxonomy): Eukaryota > Viridiplantae > Streptophyta > Magnoliopsida > Asterales > Asteraceae > Helianthus > Helianthus tuberosus. The sequence goes on along the minus strand of CM060433.1, from coordinate 9,883,771 downwards.
GATGGCTGAACCATTTAACCCACACAATGTGGAGGGTGAAAACCCTGAAATTTCTTCTCCGGTGGGCAGTGAATATGAAGATGATGGTGGTAGTGCCCCTGGTGGTGGCTTACCACCCTTGAAGTGGTCGAAGGCGTCGTTCGACCAACTGATGATTAGTACACAGATGCCCTCCGAGTTTGGGGCTGTTTATCCCCAAGACGGTGACACCGGTGCTTGTGCTCCAGCCGGTCACGTGACCATGTGGGCCGATTCTTTCGTTGATGGTAACCTTCGTTTACCATTGACCGTTTTTGTTGCTGAGTTGTTGGAGCATTACAAGGTCCATATCTCCCAGATGAGTCCTTTTGGGTTTATTCGTATTAGACACTTTGAATCGACTTTTCGTGCCCTTGGTTTGCCGGTTACCGTTGATAATTTCCGGGGGTTTTATCAGTTGACGGTGAACACTGGGTTCTTCTCTTTCCGAGAACGGTACGGAAGTACCAAGTTGATGACCCCTCCCAAGGGTATTACAAAGTGGAAGTGCAAGTTCTTCTATGTTAAAGCTGCCGCCGTTGTTCTCAACATGACTTTGCGGAATGTTAATTAGCCTATCCCTGCGGACGATATTGCCATTCCTACTGCGGAGAATGCGGAGTGGTTCCCACGGTTGAGGACTATTGAGCATAGGCTGTTGAAGAACACTGAATTGTGGATGCTGCGGATGTTATTGACTAGGGCTGATAAGCATGCAAAGCCCATTGTGCGGGAGAAAACTGGTGGTAAGTGTTCTTACTCTTCTGCGGTTTCATTATTCTCTTGTTTGTCATTAATTTGAACGTGTAATATCAGAAGTTGTTGTTGAGCTGTGGAAGATATTTGATCCAACCTTTACTGGCAAGGTTGATATTGTCAAGACTGCTGAAGGTGCAGGTTTTAATTTGACCATTCTCCAAAACTTCCGCGTTCCTACACACGAGGCACTGAATGCACCCCTGCCGCAGGGCAAAGGTATAATTCATAGCCTTCTTTTCTTGCCTTATAAGTTTCATGTTGCTGATATTCTACATGCAGGCACTCTTGGGGCCCTTGGTAAGTTTGAGTCAAAGGGTGCCCCCAAAAAGCATGCAGAAAAGAAGCAAGTGGATAAACCTGTGCGGGGACGCGGCAAGAAGAAAACTGAAGCTCCTGTTGTTCCGCCTTTGGTTCCGCATGCAGCAGGTATCTCTCGATCTCATTTCCTCAGATATACCGATTACGTGGTAGTATCTGACACCCTTGAGGGCTTGGGTGTTCCTGGTGCTGGTGCGGCCACAGGTGGAACCACTGCGGGTTCAAAGGCTGCTGATGAGAAGAAGAGGAAAGCGGGGAAAGCTGTTGATGCTGGTGAGGGAAAGAAGCCGAAGATTCAGACCAGACGCGGGGCTTTTGGGGACAAAGGAAGCCTGCGGTTGTTCCTGGTACGTGATGCATAACTTGGTCAAATATTTTGTATTTGTACTTGTAGTTTAAAGTGTTTTTGCTTTGATTGCAGAACCCCAAGATGAAGGGTTCTCCATCTTTGATGCTCCTCCTCCTCCCCCGCATGACACTGTTGCGGATGTGGGGGTTCATAAGGTTGTTACGCCTGAACCCTCTGTGCGGGAGGAGGATACTGGGAAGGGGTCTGTGGCCCAGATCCATGACACGGTAGATTCCCATGATAATGTCATTACCCCAGAGGATGCGGATGATCTAAACTTGAAATTTGCTTATACTGAAAGGCCAAAGTCTCCTGCTGCTGAGAAGGCTTCTGGTTCCGGTTCTGGAGGTGCGGGTTTCGTAGAGACTCCCATTCAGCCTGAAGAGTCTGAATTGGAGTATTATTACTGCGCCTATACGGAAGATCGGGCCATGGCTTACCACCGCCCCCCTGGACCGTACGGCAAGGGGATGATATTACTGCTGATCCGTCCGCAAGTAGGGAGATTTTGGGTGGTTTGGGCACCCCTTTTGAAGTCAACCGGGCCCGTTCTTTGTCGGGTGAGGCCCAGATTAACCAAATCTCCTCCATGCTTGTTGGGAGTTCCATAATGGCCAATGCCATTATGGAAAACTATAAGGTGTTGGGGCGCAGGGAGGAGGAGAATGTGCGCTTACGTGCCGAGGCTGAGGGGTTGGTGAAGGCTGCACGTGAGGGTGCCGAGCAGCTTGAAAGGGATAGGGCTGCGTTTGAAAAGCGTAAGCAGACCGAAGAGTGGGCTGCAACTGCTGAGCTTAAACAGGTTCGTACCCTTGCAAAACTGCTTTCCACTGAGCGCAAGAGTTGGAAAGAATCTCTTTCTAATGAGCGCGAGACACTTTCTAATGAGCGCAAGGCTTGGAAAGACTCTTGGGCTAAACAGAATGAAACTCTCTTTCGTGTTCGCCAGGAGCATGTCAATGCTAAGGCAGCTAATGCTGCGCTGGTTAAAGAGAAAACAGCAGCAGTTGGGGCTGCCCAAGAGGCCAAAGAGGCGGAAGCTCGCCTTGCAAAGGATCTTGAAGAGGCCAAGGAGGTTGGGGCCCGCACCGCAAAGGCTCTTGAAGAGGCCAAGGAGGCGGGGGCCCGTGCTGCAAAGGCTCTTGAAGGGGCAAATGTTGATCGTACCAACTTATCGAAAACTATCTTGGGCCTTCAGGTATAAGTCTTTTTTTGCCTTTTGACTTTGTATATCTCACAAGTATGTTGATTATTTTTGTATACTTGTTTTTGTTTTAACAGGCTGAAGTGCGGACCCGGGGGGCCACTATTGAGGAGGTCTCTGCCCGTGTTGATGAGGTTGAAGCGCGAGCAAGAGAGGCTGAAGAGGCTAGAGATAGCCTTGCTTCATCACTTGAGCTGCTCAAGGCTGACCGTGAATGGATGCGTATGCTCTGCATCGGTCATGTAAGTATCCGTTGCCTTTGTTATTTTTGTTATAGGTTTGCCTTTGATAACCTTTATATTCTTGTTTCGCAGATTGTTACTGCCATCCTTGACGCACCTGAGAATGTATCAGGTGTTAATGAGATTAAGGAGCGTGCCCGGGATGATGGTTTTAAAGCTGGCTATAATCGCTGTATTAGCCATATGCATGTTGTAGCCCAGGGCGGATATACTGATGAGCGGTCCGGGTTCCACGGTGTGGATACTGAAGCGCTTCTTGATGCTGCGGTTGCGGCATTTAACGACACAACCCTTTCCGGTCTTGAGGATCTTGAAAAGTGTCGAGAAGCGGAGGACTATGTGGACCGCTTGCGAGTGTTATACGCTGATGAAGAAGATGAGGAAAAACCTACTGTGGTGGGCAAGGATGGTGAGGGATCCAGCGGCACAAAGAAAGACTAGGCTGGTCTGCGTGCCTTTTTTGTTTCCTCATGTAGGTGTTAAAAACTTTATGTAAATTCCATGTGCACCGCACAGGTGTAGGAATTTTTTGAATATAAAGAATTGTTCCTGTTAATTTGTACAAGTGTTTTCATTACTTGCATGTTTGAATTTGTATGAGTTTAGTGTTACTGTGAGTGACACTAAGTCTGTAATTGCCTTTTGCATATCTAGGTGATATGCAAGTATGAAGAACTGTGTCTGGCCGGATAAGTAGTATTGCCGTTGCTGGCCTATTATAATAGTTGCGTGTGGTTACCACTCTGTGTGGGTATCACGAATGAAGATTTTGCTAATCTGTTTTTGTGTATACCTCAGAGTGGAACACGCATTTGTAATAGAAATAAATAAACAATATTGCATTGAATTGTCTATTTATTTATTTGCAAATGGCCCATGGCCTGATAGGTTACATGGTGAATGTAAAAAACATGGCTTACATATAACAGCGCCGAAGCTGTTGTGCATTCCTTGTGCGTCCGATAGTTTCGCCTTCTAATGTTTGAAGTTTATACGCGCCTTTGCCCAGAACCTCTTGGATGAGGTAGGGTCCTTCCCACTTGGGGGCAAGTTTCCCTAGGCGTTCCGCGTTAGATGCTTCATTGTCACGAAGGACGTAGTCTCCCGGGTTGAAAGTACAAATGCGAACGCGTGCATTGTAGTATTTTTCAAGTTTGGTTTTGTATTTGGCCTCGTTGATGGCTGCGTTTTCGCGCCTTTCTTCCAAGAGGTCCAAGTCAACCCTGCGTTCCTCATTGTTGTCTATCTTGTTGATAGCCAACATTCTAGGTGAGGGGAGGCCTACTTCCACGGGGATCATCGCTTCAGTGCCATAGACCAGGCTGAAAGGTGTCTCACCGTTGATTGTTTTTGGGCTTGTCCTGTGAGCCCATAAAATACTTGGGAGTTCATCAACCCAGCCGCGTCTGGCTGTTCCCAACCGTGCTTTGATACCTTCCACTAAGCTTTTATTGATACTCTCGACTTGGCCATTCCCTTGCGGATGCGCCACTGAGGAGAATATGTGTTCAATGTTTAGCTCTTTTAGCCATTTTTGAAAGTCATCGGCGGCGAAGTTGGTACCGTTATCGGTGACGATGCACATTGGTAGACCGAAACGGCAGATGATATGTTCCCACACGAATTTCCTTGTTATCATAGCGGTGGTTGATGCAAGTGGTTTTGCCTCTACCCATTTTGTAAAGTAATCAACAGCCACTATGATAAATGTCACTGCACCGGGTGCGTCTGGAAATGGTCCCACCACATCGATTGCCCATTTTTTGAATGGCCATGCGGTGGTGACGGGGATCAGGTTGTTCTTGGGACGCAAGGTCTTGGGAGCATGTCGCTGACAATTGAAACACTTGCGTAAGATTTTGACCGCGTCCAGGTGCATGCCGGGTCAATAGTACCCGGCGTTCATGATTTTGGCCACGACCATGCGTGGGCCTGCGTGTATGCCGCATATTCCCTCGTGAATTTCTTTGATAAGGTATATGACATCCTGGGGGTTGACGCATCGTAGGAGTGGCCCCAGGTATGATTTACGGTATAAGATACCGTCTCCCATTTGGTAATGACACGCTTTGTATTGTAGCTTGCGTGCTTCTGCCTTGCTTTCGGGAGTAACACCTGATTGTAAGTATGCAATTATCGGTGTCATCCAGGATGTTGTACCGTACTGGATGACATTGATTTGGCGCAGGGGTACTGAAGGATTCTGCAGAATCTCGATGCGTACCTCTTTTGCCAGGTGTTGGAAGCTGGTGGATGCAAGTTTTGATAGTGCGTCCGCAAGTTTGTTGTCACTCCTGTTGATATGGCGAATATTGAAGGAGGTGAACCTTGATTTCAGTTGCGAGGCTTGTTCGAGGTAGAGGATCATGATATCCCCTTTTGCGGCATAGTCACCGCGTATCTGCCCTGCCACCAGTAGTGAGTCGACATGTGCTTCCAAATGTTTGACGTCGAGTTTGACTGCCAAACGCAGCCCTGCCAGTAGAGCCTCATATTCCGCTTCGTTATTCATGCTTTTAAAATCGAGGCGGATTGCGTAGGTTAGCTCTTGGCCATCGGGGCTGACAAGTCGCAGACCTGCACCAGCACCATCTTCGTTGGATGCACCATCTGTATATAGTGCCCAGGTTTCTGCGGAGGATGGTGGTGATGTAGGGTTTTGTTCTTCTTCGCATTCTTGAATGCGATTTGCTGGTACTTCAGCAACGAAATCAGCCAAGACCTGGCCTTTGATTGCGGGGCGCGGCTTATAGTTCAGTGAAAGTGCGCCCAGCTCAATTGCCCATTTTGCTAACCTCCCAGAGATGTCGGGTTTGGATAGGATCGGGCCGATCCTGTAGTTAGTTAACACTGTGATGACGTGGTTTGCGAAGTAACGTCGTAAACGTCTCGATGTGTGCATTAGTGCCAGTACCAATTTCTCCATGATGGAGTACCTTGTCTCTGGGTCATTGAGCATTTTGCTGATGTAGTAGATGGGTGTTTGGACTCCTTCCCGCTCCACTATGAGTACCGCGCCTACCGCGTTGTCCGCGGCAGACAAGTATAGAATAAGTGGCTCATCTTTTCGTGGTGCGGTTAAAGTTGGGAGCTGGATCAAACACTCTTTCATCTCCCGGAAAGCTTTTTCGGCCTCTACGGTCCATTGGAATTGTTCCTTTTTTAGGCAGCTCCGCAGGGTCCTGATGAAAGGGTATGACTTAGCTGCATGGTTGGCTAAGAATCTGTTTAATGCGGCTAGCCTGCCGGCTAGTCGTTGCATTTCTTTCATCGTAGAGGGCGATGGCATGCGTTCGATCGCCTGAACTTTTTCCGGGTTTACCTTGAATCCATCTTTGGTTACGATGAATCCGAGGAATTTGCCTTCTTCCATTCCAAACGAGCATTTCCCTGGATTAAGCTTCATGTTGACGCTTCGCAGAGTTTGGAATGTTCTTTCGATATTGTTGAGCATGGTGTCTTCCTCCATGCTCATGACGACCAGGTCGTCCATATAAATTTCGACACTTTTGCTGATTTGACCGCGAAAAGTGTCGTTCATCAACTTTTGATAGGTTGCGCCCGCGTTGCGCCACCCGAACGGCATTTTGGTGTAGCAGTAGTTCCCGGTAGGAGTGCAGAATGCCGTTTTGTCTTCATCTTTGATTGCCATCTGTACCTGGTGGTAGCCTTTGTAACAATCGAGGAAACACTTCCATCGAAATGGTGCAAGGTTATCGGCTTTTTCGTCGATCTCCGGAAGTGCGTAACAATCCTTTGGGCAGGCCTTGTTGAGGTCTTTGTAATCGACACACATGCGCCAGCCCCCGCTTGGTTTTTCTACCATGACTGGGTTGGATAACCAAGTCTGGTATTTGACTTCCCGCAGGATGCCTGCGGAGAGCAGCTCCTGCACCTGCTCTTCCATCGCCGCGTTTTTTGCTGATCCAAGGTGGCATTGGCCTTGGATCACTGGTTTGATACCTGGCATGGTATTCAAGAAGTGTTGCGCTATGTCGCGTGGTACCCCTATCATATATGCGGGTGTCCACGCAAAAATGTCTTGGTTCCTGAAGAGGAGTTGCTTCAGGCGCGCTCTGATGGTAGGTGTCAAGGCATGGCCCAACGTAACCGTTTGCTCTGGGTGTCTTGCGTTAAGCACCCATTTTTCTGGCTGCGTGTTGGGGGTGGGCCTTTCTACCTTGGCTGGACGCAGGTCGTCCGTAGACAAAAACTTCCCTTCGGGCGTATATTATCGCGACCCCCGTCTCGGTTGGGAAACCGATAGCAGAGTGAGGGAGGGATGTGATCATGCTGAAATCGCCCTAGGATTCTCTCCCGAGAAGTACGTCATATTTGGAGGTGTGCGGTAAAACCATGAAGTTTACCTCCTCCGTTCTTGTGTGCCTCCCGTTGGTGAGGCGCACAGGGAAAGTAATCTGGCCCAGGGGGAATACGGTTTCCCCTGCAAACCCGGCCAACTGGTTGAAGCATTGCTCGTAAATAATATCGGATGTACTGCCCGGGTCGATGAACAATCGCTCGGTGCAGTAATGAGCTAGGTGGCCTGTGATAACCACGGCGCGTCTATCGTGCGGGCCACCTCGGACTTTTGGAAAGACGACTTGCTCGTCTTTCCAGTCATTGTCCGGTCTTCTTGCCGTCTTGCGCGGCCTTCCTCTTCCTCCATTGATCATGTGGGTTGAGGCCACGTACATGGTCCTCTTACCCGTGGAGGTGCCCTCGTTGTGGGGAGTGATGCGTTTGGTAGCTTTTTGTGCGCCTGTCAACAGATGTTGCAGTTTCCCCTCTTTTAGGGCTCGCTCAATCTCCAGTCGGAGACTGATGCAGCTGTTTGTTGTGTGGCCATTGTCCTTGTGATACTCGCAGTAGAGTGCGAGATCCTGGTTCTTTTTGGACTTCATCGGTTGGGCCGGTCGCAGGAATTGTGCGTCCGTGAGAAGGACGTCGCTTGGCGACTGGTTAATCTCGGTCCAGCTGCGGTCCCGAGATTCCTTTTTTGACGCCCGATTTTCACGCTGGGCGTTGATTGTAGCCCTTGCGTCGGGCTGGTTGCTTCGTGGTACATATGGTCTGGAATCGCTGCCACGATTCCATGTGTCCCGGTTGCGCTTATTGCTGCGCTTGGGCTCTTGGCGGGAAGACTGACCTTCCGCCTGGGGTTGTGCCTTTGACATGTGCGGTCTTAGGGACCGCTGAGTCTGGGCGTATGTCTTGACCGCAGCCATGACATCTTCCCACTTCTTAGGTAAACCATCTTTGCCAGAGATATTCATAACCATTTGCTCGTCTTTAACGGCAACAATGAAATGGTTACGTGCCATTTGGTCAGCGACATCGCCTATCTCTAGGCATTCTTTATTGTAACGGACAACGAACGCTTCAAGCGATTCGTTATCCCTGCGCCAGATGTTCATGACATCCATGGAATCACGTTCATGGCGTCGTTGCTGGCTAAAGTGTGCGAGGAACTTTTCTTGTAAGTCCTCGAATGAGGTCAGTGACCCTGGTGGTAGAGAATCGAACCATGCCCTGGCCAGACCTGTTAGGGTCTGTGGGAAAAAATGGCACCAGGTGGGTTCATCCCATCTACCGTTGCACCCGGCGCCGACGAAGATGTTGTTGTGATCATCTGGGTCGGTTGAACCGTTGTATTTCCCAATGTTTAATGGGAATTTTGTGGTGGTGACATCGGCGTGGGCGATTTCTGGGACGAACTTGGAGTTTTCGGCTGCAGATTTCGGCCTGTAAGGTTGGCCGCGGTGATGCTTTGCAGCGCGGAGGTACGTAGTGCGGGGGTGAGTGGGTGAGTGGGAGGAACGTAGTTGCGTCCTCCCGGTCTGCTGCTGGTGGTATGGGATTCCGCACGGTATGTACCATCGTCCGGATCGGTATAGCCTTGCCCTTCACGGTAGGACTGGGGTCCCAGTCGGTTGTGAATGCCTAGACCTAGTTTCACCATGTGGGCCTAGGCGACTCTGTATATGGATCCTGTGGCGGGACCCATATGTGGAGTCGTCCTCATCAAGTGTGCGGACATCGCAGTAAGAGGAACCACGATCTTCGTGCCTGCTTCTGGAGGCCGGATGTGTTGGGGCCCTGCCTTCGTACTGTAAAGTACGACCTGCAGGGGTGTGTGGTGCTGGGGTGGGTCCCACAGATACTTGCGCTTCTGCGCAAGTTCTGTTGTATGTTGCAGCCAGCATAGCTGCTTGTTGGTCATACCAGGCATGAAGGTTCATGCCTGCAGGTATCACAAGAGCGTACTGTGATAAATCGTGTCCAAACGTAAGGGATGCGCCCCCTTGCGTTGATGTGCCAATGTGTTCAGCATTTGGGGCTAGGGGAATGGTTCCCGCAGGCCCTTGTTTTGCGGGGTTTAGGTTATCCCCGGTGGTGTTGTTTTGACGATCAGACATGATCTTTGGAGAGAAAGGGATGGTCGGAAAAAAAGTGCCGAGAGTAGCGGTGGGCGCCAATGATGAAACAATGGTTAACCGGGTGGGTTAACTTACTGGTCTCGTCAAGAGGGTTAATCCCTTCTTTCCGAGGATCGCCGGCTGGATCGTCTGGTGGTGGGTTTCCTGCACAAGGAAACAAACCGTGACTCGCAACAAGGAGGATGGGGTGGGGGGTGCTCCTTGTTACCACTCTCCGGCGTGAGAATCAGTAGTTTGCTTGGGAAGCAAAGTGTGATAGTAGTAGTTTTGAGAGAGTTGAGAAGTGATACCTCAAACCTGGTTTGGGGTCAGTATTTATAGCCGAGGAGTAGAGGAGGGTAGTTGAGTAGCTAGCCTGACATCGCACAGCTTTTTGCAGGTGTGTCAGACCTGTCGGTTACTGTGGTGATGCCACGTCCTGCTGTGGTGTCAGACTGTTGTATACACGTGGGCCGGTAGGCGACTGTTCCCAGTGCCACTTGCATTGTGGTGTCAGACCCACTTACCTTGTAGCCAGGATGCGGTGCCAAGCCGCATCGCTGCTTGCGGTCATTGATGTTGTTCCCGCGTTGGTTGTTCCATCCATGATTTACGCGGGATGCGGTGTTATGCCGCATTGCCTGCTGAGTGACTATTACTGTTGTCCAGATCCCTTGTCGTGACGAAAATGTTCATAGGATGTGGTGCGGGGCCACATCGCTATGCGTAACATTAGTTTCCGTCCTTAAGGTAAGTCTTCTCATCACTGGACAGATTGGACCGTTGTGTTCGCGTGTGCCCACGCGGACATAGGTGAGTTTACTGCTGTTGGAGGTTTTTGATGAGGGTAATGGTCATTCGCGGTCATGCTGACGCGAGATCTGGGACCATACGCCTTCACTACCCTACTTTGACACGCCCCGCGACTCGCGACAGGAACGGCGACACCCTCCGCGACACGCGGGGGAACCGATTTTCAAGTATAAATAATAGGGCTTGGGTCTTGAACTGTTTACATATTACGAAGTTAAAATTCGTTACGTACAATTACTTATAAGCTGTTTCTTACAAAACACACACCGATCACGAAGTGCTGCCACAATTCAGGGTAATAACTCGATCGCTGCTACGATTCAATGTCCGATCGATTAAACTATCCAATGGATGTTTAAGTGCTGCCCACATTAGGGTTTATGCTTTGTCATTCGTCGTTAAATCGATGGATATTTAAGTATCGCACTTTGTCATTCGTTGTGAAGGTTTTAATCTCGTGAGTTATCGTAAATGCTGTATTAAGTTACTAACCTAGTTTGTGTGCATGATTATTTAAACTAGGTTATCAAGGCTAATCAGTAGGCTAAGCTCTGTTCATAATAAATCTGCAAAGTGAGTCATTCTCTTTTTATCAAATTTATTTACAAAAGCATGTTTATTTCAAAGGTTATAATTACAGGGATTAAGTCTATGTAATCTGAAATTACTGCCAGTATGTCGGGGGATGTGCACATAGCTACTAATTATTTATCACTTGTGGGTGAAAGGACCCAGCAAGTGATATGTCCACAGTCACAAGTCCGGTCAAGTGACAACTGGGTCAGTTAATTCAAAAGATAGAGACATTGTAATCGCTCTTAATACTGTAAATTATAACAAACAGGTCGTTTTAGTAAAATGAATGATTCACTCAGTATTTCCCGCTGACAAAACCTTTTTCAAACATGTTTCAGGTGATCTGTTGTGATCCAGGAAAATTGCCGTGAAGCACTACAAGCTTAAGGAAGTGGCTCAGTATAAAAATAAGGAAACACGTTTTATAAAATAAAAGATTTCTTTGTGAAATCTCAAGATTGTAAATTACCGGGTTTTATCCCGAAGTTGTGAATTAAAATAAATCGGGAAATATTTCATTTTTAAAATGATCCTGAAGAAACTTCCGCTGTTAAATAAATACCACGGGATTTTCTGTCTCGCGGCTCCTGAAACGGGTCAAATCGGGTCGGGGGCCGTGACAGTTTTGAAGGAGAGAGACAGGCTATAAGGTTTTACTTCTCTCTCCTCTGGTAGACCTAAATGGCAAAAAAAAAGATTGTTAAAAGAGGGATGGTTAGAGTCGAACCCAAGTTCACCAGGATACAAAGAGACCTAACTAACCAGTTTACTAATGACAAATATATTTCATAAAGCCAATATAAATTATATATATACAATATTGAAAGTGTTGTATGTTACTATTCACTTGGAAAATAATTAATAAAAACATAAAGAAATTCATTGACATCAATATAAATGAATTTTGGAAAATAATTAATAAAAACATGAGTTAATTACACAAATGGGTCCTGTGGTTTATACCCAGTTTCTCCTTTAGGTACTAACTTTTTTTAACATGTTAAGGTTACGTGGTTTACGTTTTGTAACACATTAAGGGTCTAAACCTAACGACGGTTAAAAACAAACGGTACACACCCTCACGTGCACATCACGTGAGGGTATTTTCGTCCAATGCCACTTATTTAAAACCCCTGCACCCTTCTTTATTCTTGTTCACCCTCAACACCCTGTTTAAACGTTCATATCATCTGCTCCTGTTCAATCCAAGATGGTGATGTGTGCTTGTGGGATTTCGGATATGATACGAACCTCATGGACAGACAATAATCTCGGGCGTCGATTTTATACATGTCTCCAGCCGGTATGTTTTTCCTACTCAAAATTGATTTCAATCGATTGCCCTAATTTGTTGATTTTATTTCAAAGGGACATCTTAGTTTGTACAATCTGATAAGAAATGTTATATGTTAACTATATAGCATTAAGAGATTCCTTGGCAGGAAATTGGTCGGTATTAGTTCGGTTCGTTAGTGTACCGGCACTCACAATATCAAATCGAAAGAGGAAACCAAAAAAATTAAGCTGTGATATGTCCAAAAGATATTGATACGTATTGACACTACTAAATAATATAATTTACTTTGAGACCAACTGTGTAACACACAGGCATTTTAAACAACCCGTTTCACTCATGGTCAGTTGTATATTGCTTCATCGAGAGTAAAAAACCCGAGATGGAGTCAAGCTACAAATACTAGAAAACGGCGGCAAACATACGGATAAAACAACAAATGTCAAGTATAAAGAAATCTTTAACGACTTGTGAATTTTTAATAAAAATGTTTTTCAATTATTCAATGTAATTAATATTTGCTTTAATACATGAACATTTATTTAATTAAAATATTTATGTTAACATTGTTAAATTATATATTTTTTGGTGTAGCCACCCGTTTAACACACAGGTACTTAAACTAGTATAGATATCTACACATATAATGATATACTTACTTGACGATTATTTATTTGATAAAATTGCAGAAATTAACCTTTATGTTATACCCAAAATGCACTTCATACCTTTCACTTTGAAATCGACAAAAACCAACATTTATGTTCATGTTTTGATACAGGGGTCAACCTTTAACACTAACACTGTTAGATTTCTTGGCTATGCACCTCACATGCAACGCATGTGAGGGTATTTTAATCATTTTAAATCCTTATTTAAATAAAGGTTATTTTTTAATAAGCTACAAATCAACACCTTCTCTCATCTTCAACCTATAACCACCAGCACCTTTTCTCATCTCCATCATGTTATAACCACACTACCTCCTACCAAATTTCACAACGTCGACCACCACCGTACACAGCTCCATTTAACCACCACATCCACCTGTCACTACCATCAAACCCCGTCATCAACACTTACACCAAAACACCCCGTTCTGAACTAAACCTGAGATCAGAATAGTATGTGTAATTGCAAACCATGTCAAATCATGAAACATCAATATCATTATCTTTTGTAGCCTCTGGGTGGTAAACTAGAACAAATATTTGGAGTTTCCTGGTTCACCTTTTAGCAGATTTCCCAATATTTTATAGATTCAATAAAATCTGAAAAAGCTAGAGTCCCTAATCTTGAAAAAAAATACAAACAAATTTCCTCTGTAACTATTTCCCAACTCTCTTCAAAAGCTCCACAGTCGAACTCCCAATTTCCAATGCCCCATCGTCCAAAATCTCATCTTACTTAACACTTCTGCAACAGTTCTACATCATTAAAAAAAACAATAATCCTATATCATCATGAACAAAACTAATATAAAAATATAGATGAGTTGTAAGATAAATATTTATTTATTTATATTTAATCTAGTAGCCATCATTATCATTTATATAATATAGATCAAAGTATATTAATAACCTATTAATAATTAGTTGGTAATTGTTGATGGACCATATTACCCTTATTAACTAATTGGGTTTCCTCTTGGGTGTATATATAAGGAGATTATTAGAGAGGTTAAAGGTTAGACACACAACCTAACAACATAACATCACAATTCGTCCCTCTCTCTCCATAACCGAAACCTCCCTACTTTCGGTTCATCACCATCATCACTTTACACCCTAAGGAGGAACCAGATCATCCTGACAAGTATGTCGAACTCAATGGTTGCATCTCTGACTGGATTCTCTACTGGCCTGCCTGCTGTAACAGGTATGTTATTCATGTTTTCCATTATGTTTAAACAGAACTGATCAACATGTGGTATCAGAGCATATGTTGATAAATCAGTTCTGGTTTTGTATCCATTATTCTGGGATCAAAAATCTGGAAAACAAAAATTTTAAAGCCTTAAAAGGTCTCGGCTGTTTTCGGGTCCCTTGGTACCGAAATCCCTGTTTTCGGAAAAATATGTTTGATAAATTGACTCGAAATTATAATGGGTAAACTAATATTCGAAATCCATTAAAGAAAGTCTTAAAATTTAGATTTCGGAACCCAGAATTATGTTTTTTTATTTTTTTAGGGTTCATCTTTTGTTCTAAATAAAACTCAAAAATTCCCTAAGATTTGGAATATAATTTGGATTGGTGGATGTTTTTTTCCAATGTTTGATCTGAATTTTATCTATTAAAATTTTGAAAACTGTTAATAGATTTTCAGTTATTATTTTCGAAATATTTGATAAGTTTAGATCATAAATAAAATAGGAAACACTATCCCACAATCCCTTAAATTTCGAGTTTTAGTTATAATCACAAGAAACAACTATTAACAGTAGGTTCGAAATTATCAATGAACTAATCGCACAAGTTTTCCCTTTAGTCGCACAAGATCAGATCACATGAGACATGGTCTGATCGTACAAGACAGTCACACAAGGGTAATCGCACAAGACTTGTGGATCGCACAAGACAGTGTTGATCGCACAAAACTTGGGCCTGACTAATTGCACAAGATTTGGGCCTTATTGATCACACAAGTCATTATTGATCGCACAAGTCATTATTGATCGCACAAGGCCTTACTGATCACACAAGTTTTGGGCCTTATTGATCGCATAAGACTTGGGCCTTATTGATCGCACAAGACTTGGGCATTACTGATCGCACAAGACTCGAAACCTCATTATTTTAGGCTGTTTAATGTGAACTAAAATTTTTTTCACCGCGGAGTTCGATCCGCGCTAACAGGTGGTTTGCTATTAAAAAATTGGTTCTGTAAATACTTAGTTAATTAATAAGGATCAAATAATGTTTTACAAAACCAAACTAGCTTAACTTGAATGAGCTTCTGATGTATCATTTCTGGCCAAAGCTGATTTAATACATCTATTTATTGTTCAAGTATTATAAAAAGCTATGTTGAGTATGCATTACACACGTGAAATGTCTTAATTCTGGCCAAAGCTGATTTAATTCATTTATGTTTAGCATGCTTGACAAGTGCATAACTAAAGTGATTGTCTCATTTCTGGCCAAAGCTGATTTGTCACGATTACTTTGCACACATACTTAAATGATTACACTTCTGGCCAAAGCTGATTTGTCTTTGTTTAAGTAGAATTTTACTAAGTCTATTATTTTGATGTTAGTAATAGACATATCACAATCTCTTCACATAATGATCCTTAATTAATTTTATGATCATTTCGTCTGTCTTATTCTTAGTACCCATTATTTTACTCACTATAATTTACTTCTACATATATCTCATCCACTCTAATTCCTAAACCTAAAATGTTTGCTTTATTAAAAGTTTCTATTAGAATTAGCTCTTAAATTAAATCCTTGATTATTTCTTAAGACACGATAATCCTATTGCTCTCTTCTGATAAATATTATAAAGAAGAAAATTAGAGCATGATGATTAGGACAAATCGAACATGATGTCTCTTATGATAATCAAGAACTCTCTAACATAATGCTATCACTCAAGTTATTTCAGATTAAGTCTTTCCTAAGGCTAATCTCTTTTATATGGAATAATCACTAGAACTCCTAAGATGCATGCCTTCTTTTAAAATTCTAAACTATAAAGTTAAGTGGTATATGTGAATACATAATAATGTACAATACCATGACCCATAAAGTTAAGGGCTTACGCATGGAAATAAGTACATTTTCCAGTACATTACATATTAAGATTTTCACTTGTACAATTTGATGCCTTATAAATCAACTATAACACTCAAAAAATACCAAAGTATAATGAGTGTGTTGATAAGCAACATATGTACAAAGAAATAAATGTTTGAAGCTGGAAAATAAGTTGTTACTCACCTTACAACCACTTAAAACCTTAAAAGAGGATTGTTCTAAGGTCCATAGACAAATTACAAGTGTTAATTCAACCTCTAAGGTTCTTCAAGGGAAAATCTCACTGTATAATTATGTCATTAGACTAGACATAAGCAACGAGACTATCCATTATTCTAAAGAACAGTTGGATGAATTAATTAGATAGTCACTTATTAAAGATATTTAAGTCTAATAATTATAATATTCCTATTAACACATAATTAGTTGACTCCAGTTTTTAAACGTTTCCTTACCAGAAGTTAACAAATAACTAACATGAGAGTTAGTGACAAAATTAAATGTTAAGGCTATAAGAACAATAATAAGCAGTCTTCTAACAACGTTTTTCGATACCGTACATATATTCTGAGTATTAATCAGAATATAGTATCATAATTAAGCAATGTTATGAAGGTTGTGAGGTTTGCATAGTCAACATAAAGTCACACTTATCTTAAACTCTCATCTTATTTGTTCTAAATATCTGAATTGAAACATTATTAAGATAAAACTAGATGATACCTTACACTTTCACAACTTTTGTCATCATGCAAATGAAAAATTTGACAAAAGGAAAATGAGACTTACAAATTTCATCCATTATAACCAAAATTCATGAGAAATCATGACATGGTTAATGAGGATGATTTCTTATCTAATCTCATTCTAAGTGATTTTAAATCATGACGTTATAGCCCTAAATATTACTTGGCTTAAGGAATAAGTATAGGTCCATCATAAGTCATTCATTGACATTCGTGGAACTTATTCCAAATGGAATATTCATACATAATTCATTTATCATTTAAAAAGACTATCTACTTGTATCTAAATTTTGTCGCATATGGCCCACGTTCTTAGAAGAAATCTATTCATATATGTACTTAATAAGATTTCTATTAAATATGTCCCTAAGTTTCTTATGATATTTGGACATTAAAGAAATCAAATAAAGTCTAACGTATATGTGATAGGTTCCCACATCACGTAGCTCATTGAAACTTCTCTTGTAGCATTCTAGAGATATTAAAGATCAGTGGGGGCATTAAGTGTCTTAATAATAACTTGCAATAGTTGCAAGAGATGGGGAGTGAAAACTTTATATTACTTCAATTTACACCTCTTGTACAAGACACTGCTCCATCTTGACACTGTTCTATCATAACTTGTCTCCTTAAAATCTAAAGCTACTTTTACAAAAGTTTCATTGTTGCTTAATTGTAGGCACACTTAGATTTCTTATCTAAACTAACATAATCCTCAACAAGAGAAACTACAATGACTAACGTCATTAATATGTTTTCTCTATTAGAATTTGTTTGGTCGTTAAATATTGACCCTAAGCATGCTGAGTTCCTAAAGTTTTCTAAGGTCAGTGGGAGCAGTCAAAGTCCTTATAATGACTTGCAAGGAATACAAGAGGCGGGGGGAAGAGTGTAATTAAATTTCACTCCAAATTTAACTCCGATTACACCTCTTGTACACCATACTGCACCAACTCTTACAAACTTAGAATCCTGAAAATGATAGCAACCTAATCAAGAGCTAATCCATAAAACTGAAACTTCTAACAAACCCAATAATCAACTCAGGAGGTCATCTAGGTTTAAAAACCTACTAACTTTGATGATTACATAACCTCCCTAATTTGGAGTTGAAATGGATTTTGGAAAAGTTTACTGATCCTATCTCTTCTAATTAAGCCATTAGTGTCAATTAATCTTCTGAATGGAATAAAATAGTTTTCTAGCAAAACTGATTTTATGTGTTCGCATAACGTTTGGGATTTGATTGAATAACCTAAGAGTGTTCATAACTAAACCAAATCCTGATATAAACGTTAAGACACAAAGAAGCATGATTGATTGTCAAAGTTTGTACTCAGGAAGAGATAAATTATTAAAGAATCTTTATTACATATCTAACAAAAGATTTCTTTTAGGATCATCACTGTTCTAGTAGCTTATAATAGTTTTGAGCTACATTAGATGAACATTAAAACAGCTTTCCCTAACAACTGGCTGACATATTTACATGTTCATAAAACAACCTGAAAGTTCTAAACTTAAAGTTAAAGAACAGTTTGTCTATAAGCCAATAAAATCCATGTATGGTTTAATGCAAACATCATAATGTGATGAAATCTTAACGCAATTATTTTCATCAACAACCGAGTGGAATAATGTACCTACCTCAAGATGAGTGGGAGCAACTAAGATAAACTTGTCTATATAGATGATATTCTTTTGACAAGTAGATGTTACATTAGTCAAAGCATTGTTAACACAAACTTTGATATAATAGATCTCAGAGATATCTCTTACATAATAGATATCATAACATGTTGAGATAGACCAAATGGGACATTACTTCCGTTCCATAAGTTTAACATTAAATTGGTCCTTACATATGTAACAAACAATACTGCTGTAGGACCGGTTTCGACACCGTACGATTGCGTAACGAACGTTCGACGTGCGGAATCCGTGAACGTACGTGACCGAACACACAAGAATGTACAAATGACGTGATTCAATTGATTATGATGACGTGTACAAAGCCGAGAATCACACGAGAGAACTTTCTCTCTCTAGACTTTCTCTCTCTAAAATCTAAGCTTCTAAATCTCCAAATGAGCAAAGTCTTCTAAACTATGACATAACTCTCCTATATATACCCCTTGGAATTAATGAGACTTCTCATTAATTACCAAAATGCCACCTTGCTAATTCTATCTAAATATTACAATATAAGCTTGATTCTTCGGTTTCTCGCTACTGCTCGGATTGACGGAGGCGATAGACACATAATGCACTAACAGACTCCCCCTTGGATATTGCCGTAGTCAATCTCGTAGCGTCTTGTCTTTTCTCTTTCACGAACAGAATCCCCGTGGATCTGTCTTCAACTTCCATTTCTCTCCCTCTCGGTAGTCTCTTTTTCCTTCAGGCTCCCCCTTTTGTCAAGCTTCCATGCTTTTGGGATCGACACCTGGATTTCCGAATACAAGCTCTTCCAAGATAGTTATCTGGCTCTTTGAATCCACGCTTCCTCTTGCGTTGAGCTCGTCTTCAGACTCCCCCTCAGACTCAGCTGTCGGGATCGTAGTCTGGCTTTCACAAGTTCACAAATTCAGGATCAATTCCTGGCTCTATTCTGCATCTGCTCAGGATTTGAAACCTGGTTAAGCTGCAAATCCTCTACCCATAACATAAGTTTCACAAATTTATAACACTCAGATTTAAGAAACTTACTGGTAGAAACCATTCATTCATCAATCTATATAGTTACATCAAGTTCAAGTGAATGACCTTGATTAACTAATCACACAATCTTTCAAAACATTTGTATATAACATTCAAAGTTTTTCAACATATTCTTCCAACCCTCTAGTTCATCAAGTTTAGCACTTGGAATTTTGAAAATCCGCTTTCCAACATCAGTTGTCGAAAATCTTTTTGAATTTTTCAAAACTTTATGCTAAAACACTCCGAAAATCTTTTTGGATTTTTGATTTTAAAGAAATGCAGTAAAGAAATATATACAGACAATATTTTTGTGAGTTTGTGTAAGAGGATCATATCAGTTCATGAGACAAATCACTAGCACCATTAAGCTTTAGACATTTTAAGTTCTAAACGATTCACTTAGATTGTCAGTATACTGGTCCACTTAAATTTTCACACAAAGTTCAACTGCTTCGAGATATGAATTTAATGTCTTAAGCACTTAAACTTAATCGCGTGCCCCACCTCAGAATATACTCCCGTATCCAGATCCCGATATTCAGTCTTACAGGCAATTATAACACAAATGATATCTGTAAGGGGTAATAAATTATGAAGAATCATGAGAGCTCAGGTCAGAACCATCGTTCAGCAGAGAGATCATGACTCAACTTGTGGGTGTGTCCCCTTTAGAGGATCTTTTTTACAACAACATTGCTAAGCAATTTTATTGTCTTATCATTTATGCTGAGGGTGATGCTGTGTTTCAAGCATTTGAGGAAAGTATTATTCGAGGACTAGGTCAGAACTACCGTTCAGCAGAAGTCCTGGAATAATACCCCAGATATCACTGAGTATAAAGACCTAGTATATCAGAAAAAGGAATCTTTCAAACAAGATTTCGGGGGTTACCCATATATCCGAGAGATGTTTCTCCACGATATAAGCAAGTTTGAAATTTATGTTTATATCTCGTCACAATCTACTAAATGTGCAAAAATCTACTGGCACATCATCAGTGAGACCGTTTATCACTTTTTATCTTACCAATTCTTTAGCATGCTGTGAAAGTCCACTGATGTACTATCATTTCCTCTTTTTCACAACAAAACTCATTTTTGCTTTTTCAATGTTTTTGAAATTTTCAAATTTTTAATTTTTTTTTTTTAATTTTTCTCCCCCTAAAATCAAAATATGTTTCAATTTTGATTTTCAAGGAAAATTTGAAAACAAACTGACAACCGATATCGAATTACTTCAATTCGCCATCCACTTGGCATAAACAATTAGAACTCCCCCTGACAACAAACTATTTTCCCATTTAGATTTCAAAACACTTAAGTTTGTTTTAATCAAAATGGTTTTTCCAGAAAAATTAGTTTTGTTGAATTAACAAACCACTTGTTGGTTAGGGGATTACATCATCACTTTGTTCTCCTTTAACCATTTTGAAAAATTTAACAGTTCAAGATTCTATCAACACAAACACTTGTAGGAAATCAAGTACAACTTAATGTCCCTGATTTACCACATGTAAGGCGAAAAATCATCAGAGTGAAATTTCTCAAGAAATGTGCCGATTCATGTTCCACGCTTACCAACCTGGGAACTCCGGCAAGTCAGGTTTTTCTATTTGAAAAGATTCACCCAAGCCTGACCAGCCTTGGGTGATTTTGAATTCTTGTTCAACAATGGTGGATAATTTGCATCATCCCTTGTTAAACCCGAATTCTCCTTTTTTACCTCAACACTAGGCTCCTCTGGCTTTGATGAACCAGAATCATTGCCTGCACATGGCTTGTCTGACTTTGACCTGTCAGATTCATTGCCTGATGGTGGCTTGTCTGACTTTGACACATCAGATTCATCGCCAACCATTTTCTTCTTCTTCTTTTCTTCTTTCGTCCTCAGATTTGTATCCGATGAATTCGTCTTGCTTGACTTTGCAATCGAGTTAGTTGATTCATCAGAACTCTTATTCAATCTGTCCGGTGAACCCGAAGACAAAATTTTCTCCAGATATTCTCTTGCCTTTTTCCTCTTCTTCCTCAGTCTGTCTTTCTGCCCCTGAGAAAGCTTCACTTTCTTTTCTTGAACTTTAGGTTCTTAAACCTTCTGTTCTTTGGGCTTGACGTTGACTGGTTTCTTTACCATTTTCTGAGATTCAGCCCTCGATCTTCCCTTTGATCTCATTGGGCAATCTCTAGCAATATGACCTCTGATGTGGCATTCATAGCACCTTCTCGTTTCGAATCTCTGACTTTGGCAGTTAACAGCAATGTGTCCTTGATATCCACAAGTGTAACACACTCTGTTATCATACCTTTCTCTACTTTCATACCACATACTTAGATCAAAACATTGAGTTGCCTTGTGGTAATCACCATTTCTTTGTTTTCTATCATTGTAATGATTTGTCCTTGAAGAATCTTCATCCCATCTTCTCCTATAAGCTGGATTTGGCTTTTGAGAACCGTGGTCAAACCTGCACCACTGATTACCAACTATTTTTTAGTTTTGATTTTTAAATTTTTGTAATTTTTCATAATGATTGAATGACTGAACTGATGAGCTTTTATTTTCATTTTGAAAATTTTTCAAATTTTTAACTTTTTGTTTCTGTTCTACAATCTTCTTAACAGGTTTTTGCTTAGAGCATTCACCTATTTCAGTAGACTGCAAAACAGTATTTTGAATTTTTTCTTGTAATTCTAAAAATATTTTTCTTTTCTTTTTCTATTTCATCATCAGCTTTGCCATCGCAATCTTCAATTTTGACTTTGTCAAAATTTGTGACAATGTCACTTATTGGAACTGAATTGATCGGTTTTGGACAAACATGTGATGTAGAAGTCACAAAACTTTTCAATTTATTCTCAAGCTCATTAATTTTGTTTCGAGCAATTTCAGCTTCATTTTCAAGTCGAATGATTTTCTGAAGATGAGAATTTATTTCAATCTGTTTCTCACTGTTATTTTTAAAAATAACAGATTTTTCATCTTCTAAAACCTTCATTTGACTTTGAAAATCTTGTTCAATCTTTAATTTTTCATTTTCAAAAACATTTTCTTTTTCTTTAAAATTTTTGTTTTCTAATGACAAACTCTCAACATTCTTCAAAAGTTTGTCATTTTCAGATTTTAGTTTTTCGCAGTTCAAGCGCAACTCCAAAATATGTTCATTATCATCTTTCTTCTCGTCTTTCAAAGCTTTGTTTTCCAATGTCAAATTCTCCACATCTTTCAAGAGATTGACATTTTCTGCTTTGGATTTTTCGCATTTTGAGCACACCACTTCATGTTTTGAAGTCTCATCCTTCTTGGATTCTTCATTCTTTAACATTCTCTCTGTCTCCTTCTTGTCTGTTCCTGCAAGAAAAATTTTAACCATATCAGCAGGATCTAAATTTTCATCCAAAAAACAACCTCTCTTGAAATCATATTTCATATCAGATCTTGCGCTAAGACCTTTTCTAATTCTTTTGATTATTTCAAGAAACACATCTAAACTTATATTTTCTGAGTTCTTTTCTAATTCCTTTATCAACTCCTTCTTTTTCTTCTCATTTTCACAATTCTGTGTTCTAAGCTCTCTGATGAAATCATCTAGACTAAATTTTGAAAACCTAGAATCCTTTTTCAGTTTACTCAAAAATTCATCCCATTCCAAAGGTAAGGCATTTGCAAATATATTTATCTTTTCAGCATCATTAGATATCTTTATCCCATACCTTTTCAAATTGTCAATTAATTCATCATACCGCTTTTTCAAATCATCAAGCTTTTCATTTTTCCTACACAAAAAATATCCACATCTTACAATCCAAACATCCTTTTTCTCAACATCTTTCCATTGATCCCAATATATATCAAACCATTCATTTATTTTTTCAAGTTTAGCGTTTTCCTTTTCGTCAAACATTTTAACCACAACTTAAAAACAACTTTTTGGTATTTGCGCCTTGTAAATCACCTCGAATCACCTGCAAACAAACAAACAAATAATCAGTTCAAACGGACTGAATACGTAACAGTGTACGTTTGACGAAATCAATCTAAGACTCGTTGTCGAAGATTTACGGATTCGTTCCAATGTTTTTCGGATGAAACCACTAACTGAATGAGCCTGATCGGATCTAAATTGATTCAGTTGAGCCAATTACGGTTATTCACAAGTAAATCTTGGGTCGACAACTTAATTGACAACACAAATATGATGTTAAAATGTGATTGGGCCGAGTGTTTTTAATGATCAGTTAATACACATGTTTCCAACAATTCACAACATGACCCAAGACAACATGCAATTATTTATAAACCCAACACATGCAATTTTCAATGTTTTGTTATTTACTAGATCACATGTAGCCGACAATTCACTTAATACTCACATGCAAACAATCAGACGATAATGAATTCTCGAATTGATTAATCTGACAACACTCCTTAATGATTGGACCAATTAATCCACTAACCCGACAACAATTATTGATAAAAGACTATGATTGGGACGAATTAGTTAAGTGGTCAGTCAATATATTTTAACCTTTTGATTGTGATTGGTTCGTTCAATATATTAATATCAATTCAAGTAATCACATGCAACAAACACTACTCGAAATCTGATTGAGCCGTTTTTTTTTAAACGTGGCCGACAACACTTTAAATGTGATATGTATTTTGAACTTTGATTAGGCCGCTAACATTCAAAGCACATGGGTCTGACAATTTTGATTCACGAGAACACTTTTCATTTGACCAACAACTGTTTCAATCAAAATCAGTTCAAGCGATCAACTCAAGCGAAAGGGTGTGTCTCGCTTCAAATTGCCACGTGTTTCAAGCGATATGATAAAAATTCAAGCGAAAGACTCGATTTTCAAGCGATAAGGTACAGTTCGGTCAAGCGAAACCCAATTTTAAAGTACTATTCAAGCGAAACCAATCAGATATTTACATTTTCAAGCGAAAGCCTAACTTTTCAAGCGAAAGCAACAGATATATCTCAAGCGAAACCTCCTGATTCAACCAAAATCGGACCTAAAACTTCAAATATCTCCTAAACGGCTAGGAATTTGAATCTGAAATTTGGTAGGGTTGTAAATCAAGTGTTTTCGCACAACATATCAAAAAATCATCTGATTTGGACCGTAAAAACCCGTTCAATTTTACGTTTTTCAGTAAAAACCGTGATAAAAGTGAAAAAGATGAAGAAATAGATGAAATTCAGGTCTGAAATCGATGAAATATGGTACGAATCTATGTGTTTGATCAGCGCAATCGAGCTCCTGCTCTGATACCACTTGTAGGACCGGTTTCGACACCGTACGATTGCGTAACGAACGTTCGACGTGCGGAATCCGTGAACGTACGTGACCGAACACACAAGAATGTACAAATGGCGTGATTCAATTGATTATGATGACGTGTACAAAGCCGAGAATCACACGAGAGAACTTTCTCTCTCTAGACTTTCTCTCTCTAAAATCTAAGCTTCTAAATCTCCAAATGAGCAAAGTCTTCTAAACTATGACATAACTCTCCTATATATACCCCTTGGAATTAATGAGACTTCTCATTAATTACCAAAATGCCACCTTGCTAATTCTATCTAAATATTACAATATAAGCTTGATTCTTCGGTTTCTCGCTACTGCTCGGATTGACGGAGGCGATAGACACATAATGCACTAACAACTGCTCTCCTTTAGAGGATAATAGGATAAATGAGATTATTTCTTACGCTTCATTAATTAGAAGCCTTATGTAAGTTTAAGTCTATACTCGTTTAGATATTACTCACATTGCAACACACTAGATATGTCTAGATTAATGTGAAGCGTCTAATAGAGTATTACAATATCTTTAAAAGAAACGGGAGGCTATAATTTAAAGAAGAAGTGAGAACTCAAACCGGTTTATTACTCTAACTTTGTAATATTCAAAGATGACAAAATGTAATTTCGGGTATATCTTTATGTCAACAGACAAAACCTATCTCATGGAGGAGTCATAATAGACTGATATCAACAACCTAAGTTATAACGACATAATATAGTCACTAAATGTTGTTGGAAATTTATCAGTGGACTCATGAGTTTATTAACTCCATATAATTAATGTTTTGAAGACTTAGTGTGATAAAGTCAGCTACCGTGAGTCCTTGAACAGTAACAGTTCGAGAGGTGCTGCATTAAATTTCGATACGCAATTAATTATTCGTTTATGAACGAATTGAGGAAACTAAATCTTTGTATCGAATGCATTCATGATATGCTTAAGGATCCTATAACTAAAAGTCTATCACCCATAACTATTATGTAAGCGCTTATAATAATCACGGGTTTATTGATGACTATGTACAACTGCATATCGTACTATGAATGATTAACTTTTAATATTCCTCATCAGTTTGATTTTGTATGTCTCTAACATATGTTCTGCCGGTGTAATGGCATATAGACAAATATAAATACAAATCAAACGCTAAAGGGTTTGTTAGTATTTTGATCATAACTGTTAGGTTTTAAATTGAGGCTGTAGTATGACTAATGGGGGTCCTGAGTCGCATAATGATTCAACGGCTGTATTTCTCTGCTACGGTTCTTGGTTTAAAGCTAAAATGAGTATTAACTTCTGATCAGACTAATCTAATACTCATGATAAATGATTATTCGGCTAAGTGGGAGAATGTAAGATTAAATATTTATTTATTTATATTTAATCTAGTAGCCATCATTATCATTTATATAATATAGATCAAAATATATTAATAACCTATTAATAATTAGTTGGTAATTGTTGATGGACCATATTACCCTTATTAAGTAATTGGGTTTCCTCTTTGGTGTATATATAAGGAGATTATTAGAGAGGTTAAAGGTTAGACACACAACCTAACAACATAACATCACAATTCGTCCCTCTCTCTCCATAACCGAAACCTCCCTACTTTCGGTTCATCACCATCATCACTTTACACCCTAAGGAGGAACCAGATCATCCTGACAAGTATGTCGAACTCAATGGTTGCATCTCTGACTGGATTCTCTACTGGCATGTGTGACAACCCTCACCAAACCAGGTATCCGTACGAATTAATTAATATTTAATTACTGCTTAATTACTGTGCTTGCTTACAACTGTGATTAAACTGCTTACTGAGTTCTGATACATACATACTCATGCATCACATTTTATACTGTCACTCTATTATTTTTACACAACCGTCAGTGACAACCTTGATGCACAAAAGCACAGTGAGCACACTATACGGATAACCCAGTAAACATGCTGACATAGCCAGCATCAGACAATTACTGTCTCTAAGGCCAGTTTGAGCCGGGAATAGATTACTACACTAGTAGGGAGTGTGGGGAGATGAGGATTGTAGAACTGCGTCACTAGGTGATATTTATAGTGACCGGGTGTGCTTAAAACGTACTTTCAGTACAAAATTATGCACTTTAAATAAAAATTCAGCATTTACCTAAACTAGTAAAGTGCAAAAAGTTGGAAAAATAATATTAGACACTTTCCAAAGTGTCAGGAACTCTTTGTGTCACTAAAAATAATAATAACGACACTTTAAATACTTATTTAACGCTTTAACGGATTAATATCCAACCGTACAACCGAACTTTACCCGGAATATAAAAATATTGTCAATGACACTATTTTTTTCTTTTTCTGAGCCAGTTAGGGTCCCCGAACACCCTAACACCCGCTATATTACATAAAACACTATATAACTAATTTTAGTTCCTATCTAACTAACTATCACTAACTTTATGGTTGAAATCAAACCATATTACCCCTTTTTCTTTTGAACCGATCGGTCCCCTTGAGGGACACACACCACACACAAAAAAAATTTGATTATTTTATTTCATCTTGTCTAATATCACCATGACATATTACACTTTGGACATAAGTGAGGCTGGTTTATAAATAAGACATTGGGTTAACTAACCACTTTCATCAAATCACAACTCAAAAAAAAAAAATCACTCTTTCCCTCTTTGGAAACTCACGGCCGAGAACCAAGCTCCACACATCCATTTTTCCATTTTGATCAAAGCTATTCTACATACATACTAGTGTGAAGGATCACGTATAAGGAGGCTCGGTGCTTATGGATTGCCAAGGACCTCACCACAACGCTATTAACCACCCGTTTTTCGTCTAGTTTCTTCCCTAGCCACGAGCTAGTAGTAAGTGACTCTAAACACCCTATTGTTCATATCTAAAGTGGTTAATAAGAAATTTAACGGGTAAAAATCATGAACACTAGAAACCAAAACTAAAAGTCTACTAAAAATAATAAACATGGTGGTTAATGAGTAAATATTAGTGTAAAACTTTTGAAACTTGTTTTGCTATGATTATTTTATGTTGTTTGATGCTAGTAGTAGTTCGGATCGTCATCTAACCCGGCTAAGTCATGATTATGGAACATGAACTAGTGTATGTTTAAGTGTGAAAAATGACTAGATGACGACCACTACTACTTATTAATATGGACTTGTGTAAAAAGAATTTTTCTTATAACATAGAGTCCAAAACTAGTAGATCTAAAGATCTACGAGTGGTATTTTCGAAGAACCAAGTGTCAAACGAAATCATGTTTTAGAAACCGGATCTTTCATAAACTAACGGTGATTTTATGAACACACAAGTGTGTAGACACTTGTGTAACGAAAGGTTTTAACAAAGAATTATTTTTGTAAACTTTCGACTAGAAGATGTACAAATGCATTTTCTGTAAAAATAAGATTTTCGAGAAACCAATCTCATTTATAAAAATAGAAAGATCTATTAAAAATAATGGAAAGTTACTACGCACTTTTACATAAACCACAAGTTCATGTGTTTTGCGACTTATATCTATTTTGATCTAGTCAATGTTGAAATATTGTTTGTTAATGTTGGGAACATTGTTGATTTGAAATTTTAAAAGAAAATGATACGCTTGTAAGCGTGGCCACCTCTAGTTACAGAGGAAACTCTGGCGAAATTTTTCCAAAAATCTAACACTTGTAAATATTTTTATCACAAGTGTTATGGATATTTTTTTTTTTACTTGTTTTCCCAAATAACTTTCGCCACGATTTTTATTACGAAACTTCCAAGTGTCGGAGGTGGGATTTTCACAAAATAAAACTTGCTAAAATATATATTTAGTATATATTTTTCATAACAACACTTGTGAGATTTTTATGATTATTTTGTGAACTATACAAATATTATTTTTAGGGTAAAAATAATATTACTGACTAGTAACGACTCCAAAACAATACGAACGCCTTCACAATAAATATTTAAGTTACAACGGTATTATTATTACCACCCGATCTTCATCCGTAACTTACGTATTTTCAGAAAATACTCTTAAACGCGTATTTTGACATAAGTATTATTTTAGAAAATTATATGGAATAAAA
The DNA here is from genome assembly GCA_030545235.1 of Helianthus tuberosus. Classification (NCBI taxonomy): domain Eukaryota; kingdom Viridiplantae; phylum Streptophyta; class Magnoliopsida; order Asterales; family Asteraceae; genus Helianthus; species Helianthus tuberosus. The sequence goes on along the minus strand of CM060433.1, from coordinate 9,855,144 downwards.
TATAATATTTTGGGAAAAATATCTATATTTTGGGAGTAAAGTATTTTGGACAAATGAAATAAAATATATTACATTAAGTGAGACTTAATATATATTTCGAAGTTATACGAACGCACATGTATTAAATCCCCCATCCTTGGGAAGGAATATATTTACCAAATAATTACGAAGTGTAATTACGAAATAGTTGCCTAACTATTTCCCAAAGACATTAAATCTTAAGCTAAGGTACGGCCGTCCGTCTAATAGAAGTTAGTACGTGTAGGTCGTCACACAGCAGGTTGACTGGGAGATACTTTTTAGAGACGCACTTCGGTGAGTTCATGTCCCCCTTTTCTCTTAACTGTTTTCAGTTTTTCTAAACTGCGGGGGTGAAATACATGTTACTATGATTACGAAAACTTTTTACATGGTATGGTTAGCTTAAGGAGAGTTTGGACGTACAGATCATGTGAGTGAGTAGGCGCAACTTGAGGCCATTAATCCTCATTGTAGGACCGAAGGACATTAGTGATAGATCTATTTGGGTGTAGCGAGCCCCACTCCTGAGCCCGCTTGATGGACCAGGTAGTGACTAAGTGCCCGACGCACAAATCCGCTAGGATTGAGTCTTCCTTCATCACTTCACACATATCATTGGCTTTGCAACCCAATGGTGATCTCTTTTTCCTTATTGCTACATACCAGAGACATTTTTACATCAGGACGTACTTAAACCTTTTTACATTGGGACGTACTTTAAAGGTTTTACATACTCACCTTCACATGAACTCGCTCAACTTTATGTTGATTTTTCAACTTACATGTATTTCAGGGAACTAAGGATCTGGCACGGTATGCTACGTTTTCACGTTGCGTTAAAGTTATGGGATCATCCAAGTTTAGGGGTTGTGGCTTTTACCTGGACGAGTCACAGTTCTTAAACTACGTCTATCTTAAGTTTGTGGTTGTGTCTTTCAAACAATGTTTTTATGTTATTAGGTTGTAATTTCCGTTGCATGTGTCAACGCCTTAAGACAATGTTGTGGTATTTTATTTTTCAAACTTAAATCAATGGATGATCTGCATGGTTTTAGTTTCATATAGCTTTGTTATGATTAAGCTATGGTATTAAGAAGTCACACCAAATAAACCCACGCTTCCCCAAAAGCCAGGGTGTGACAGCTTGGTATCAGAGCTCTGGTCATAGCGAACTAGGATTCTTTCTCGAGTCTAGACTATGATCACTAGGGCTCTCACGAAAACATTTTTACATTGCATATCACTTAAGTCCAGATCCAAAACGTTTTTACAAACAAATGTTGAGCACATTTTATTTGTTAGTTATTGCTCAGTCTGGAAGGCTGAGGCTCAGTCTGGGAGGCTGAGGCTTGGTCTGGGAGGCTGAGGCTCGGTCTGGGAGGCTGAGGGAGTTGTCTAGTGGGACTAGGGAGTCAGTCTAGGAGGCTGGGAGAATTGTCTAGTGGGACTAGGGAGTCAGTCTGGGAGGCTGGGAGGCTAGTGGGACTAGGAGAGCTATTTGATTGCTTATTGGTGACTAATATGTTTATATGATTATATGATTGATTGTTATACGTATGTGTGTTTGTGTTACAAACGTCATGCCTTCATTATGAACTAGAAAGATGGACACTACGAATCCCATGGCCATAGTATCAGATGACATACTTTCATCGGAGCATGAGGTGTACATTTCCGATACTACCGGCACAGACGATGACGACTTTCAGCCCTTTACGCTGCCTGATGTCGTAGCAGAGCCTGCTGATGGCCATCTTGTTGGGAATTTGCCACTTGCGGTGATCCCTGCTCCTGTGCCCCTTGCCGCTTATCCCGTTGTTGATATGCCCCCCGACGTTGTCTCCAACGACGATAACGATCTATTAGGGGAGGACCCATTTGAGGGCGAGGCCCTATTGCTGCTGGTGATAACCTACTGCTTGCTAACGCCCCTGCAAGAAGAGGCTCATGCCCATTCACCTGTCCCAGACCCATTTGAGTATGTGGCGTCCGCATCTTTACATACACAGGGAGTGCAACATCACTCACACGACGCCGACCCTGATATGGCGTCATCAGCTGCACCAGTTCCCGCACACAGCTTTGAGTTTGATCACGATATTGAGAATGATCCCGTTTTTCCACCTGGTTTTGATCCAGACCATGACATGGAGTTCATACACTTAGACCAGCCCTTGGAGGATTCTGTAGTCCCTGTCGACCTTATGGTTGTTGATCCAGCTGATTTTGAGATGGAGTTTATTGATCCGGAGCCGGCTGTGGCCCCTGAGCCAGGCGTTGCTCCTGACCCCGCATTGGAGCATGACCCCGTTCATACCGATGCACCTGCTGTTGCTCCTTGATTGATCATCTGCTTGGACGAGAGAAAATTGGGGTAACTGTGCAAGACAATTTATTATTACGGGGGGCCCACGTAATAACGACTTGTACTGCACAGAAATCCTGGTGGACTCTGCGGGTCAAGCTAATAAAAATCAATGTAGCAGGAAATAACTAAAACACGAATGACCAAGGCGATGTAGCCTCGAGTTCATTCTATTACAAGCAATAAGCCAATTTGGCAAACCTATGTGAAGGCTCAGAAATTATCTCCTCGCTCATACATTGAGTATATATACGTGTGAAATTGGGTGATTACATGATGGCTTATGGTGCTGTGTATCTCATAGACAATTGAAATGTTATCTAACCCACCTCATACCACTTCGACAGAAGAGAATGTCACCCAGATGTGGCACAGACACCAGTACGTTGCCAAGGACAGAAGCCGAGCTGCAAGAACGCATCTCACAGGCAATTGCTCGACATGAAGCCCTCCGCTCTAAGCACAGCAATGGCACTACTGGAAATAACCCTCCAACTGGCTGCACCTATAAGCAGTTCCTGAACTGCAAGCCTTTGAACTTTGATAAAACAGGAGGCGCCGTGGCATTTGTTCGTTAGTCCGAAAAGACTGACTCCATTCTAAGAATGAGTAACTGTTCGCCCCAACAGAGTGTTACCTATATCTCGGGGTTATTTCTAGATGGCACACTCTCATGGTGGGACCTTCAGGTTCAGACCCTTGGTACAGATGCTGCTTATGCACTGAGCTGGAACGAGCTCAAAGAAATGATGGAGAAGAAATACTGTTCTAGGGCCGGAATCCAGAAGCTTGAGGTGGAGTTCTAGAATTTGAAAATGGACGAACCAAAGATTCCTGAATACGTCCAGCGATCGCACGACTTGTCTAGGGTCGTCCCCTACTTAGTCAAACCGGAGTTCAAAAGGATTGAACGATTCATTTGGGGACTTGCACCCCAGATCAGGGGCATGGTTACTACCTCGAAGCCCTCAACCATTGCAGAGGCTATCGATATGGGTAATTTGTTTATAACATGAGATGTTATGTGGTTGATTTATTTATAACATGAGATGTTATGTGTTGATATTATTGAATACATACGTACACTCTACTTACTATGACCTGACCAACGTGAACCATCTTTTAGAAGATGCCACCAAAACGCGATCCGCGCATGCTTGCCAACGAGGCAGAACTTCAACAAATCATCGCTGCCGCCATCGCGCAATACGCCGCCTCACAAGGAGGAACGAGCGGGAGCCATTCAAGTAACAACGGCAACAACAACCCGCCTCATGGGTGCACGTACAAGCAGTTCCTACACTGCAAGCCTGTGAACTTTGACGGCACCGGAGGTGCTATTGCTTTTGTAAGATGGGCCGAGAAGACGGAGTCTGTTCTTCGAATGAGCAAGTGCGCTCCAGACCAACAAGTGACTTACATTTCTGGGCTATTCTTGGACGGAGCCCTGTCCTGGTGGAACTTGCAAGTTCAAACCCTTGGTGAAGCCGCAGCCTACGCAATGACATGGAACGAGCTAAAAGAGCTTATGCGAAAGAAGTATTGTTCACGCGCTGAAATTCAAAGGTTGGAAACGGAGTTTTGGCATTTGAAGATGGAAGGTCCGAAAATTGCGGAATATGTTTAGAGGTTTCACGATTTATCTCATGTGGTTCCTTACATGGTTACACCGGAATTCAAGCGAATCGAGCGCTTCATTTGGGGTTTAGCTCCTCAAATCATAAGTATGGTGACCTCTTCAAAGCCGGCAACAATCACTGAGGCAATTGATCTGAGCGTGGCTCTTACTGAGGAGGCTATCCGCCTAACCAAGTTTTCCGATGTTGAGCAAAAGAAGAAGGAGACTCACGTAGAGTCGTCCGGGGGTAATAAAAGGAAGTTCTCGAACTTCAAGCAGGGAACTAGCGGTGTTGGTAAGAAAGGAGAATCAAGCACACCGGCAAGGGCCAAAACCGATGCTGATAGCAGAGGAAAAGGTTACATGGGCGCTCTACCAAAGTGCGAATCATGCCAGTACCATCATGCTGGCCAGTGCAGGAATAGAAAATGTGAGACATGTGGCAAAATTGGTCACTTGAAGGATACTTGCTGGGTTGGTAATGGCCGGGGTGGCCAAGGAGGTATTGGTAATAGGAACAACAATCGAGGCAGAAACGGAAACCGTGGAAATGTTGCGAATCAAGCTAGGAATGGAAATCGCAACCAAAATAACGATCAGGGTGGAATTGGAAACGGGAATGGCCGAGGGCCAGGTTGCTTTAATTGTGGAGAAGTTGGGCACTTTAAGAAGGAATGCCCAAAATTGAATCAAGCCCGCGGAAGAGTGTTTAACATCGGCGCAAGGGAAGCGCGCCAGGATCCCAACGTTGTTACTGGTACGTTCCTTGTAAATCAACACTTTGCATCTATTCTGTTTGATACTGGTGCGGATTATAGTTTCTTGTCATTAGAATTTAAGGAAATACTTGGATTGACGCCTAGTAAGTTAGACATTCCGTACTCCATTGAATTAGCAAATGGAAAACTAGTTGAGACCAAGGAAGTTGTCCGGGGATGTGTGATTGAATTGGGAGGACACGATTTTACGTTGGACTGACTACCTGTCAAGCTGGGAAGCTTTGATGTGGTAGTGGGAATGGATTGGCTATCAAGTAACAAAGCCGAGGTCGTTTGCCACGAGAAGACCATCCGCATCCCACTGACGGATGAAGAAACCATCATAGTGCACGGAGAGAAGCATGATACGCCGCTGAGAATTATTAGCTGTCTAAAAGCTAGAAAGTGCTTGAAGAAGGGATGTGTTGCATTCTTAGCACACATCATGGATAAAGAAGCTGCTGAACCAAAGATTGAAGACATTCCAGTCGTCAAAGAATATCCTAAAGTCTTTCCAGAAGACTTGCCAGGATTACCGCCTCAAAGGCAAGTCGAATTCCACATTGATTTGGTTCCAGGCGCCGCGCCTGTAGCCAAGGCACCGTATAGACTTGCGCCATCGGAAATGCAGGAGTTGTCGACACAACTCCAGGAGCTATTGGATAAAGGATTCATCAGGCCAAGCTTCTCACCTTGTGGAGCTCCAGTACTGTTCGTTAAAAAGAAGGACGGTAGTTTTCGTATGTGTATAGACTACCGCGAGCTTAATAAGTTGACTATCAAGAATAGGTACCCTCTGCCAAGAATCGATGATCTATTCGATCAACTCCAAGGTTCAAGCTTTTACTCCAAGATCGATCTTCGATCTGGATACCATCAGCTAAGGATACAAGAGGAAAGTATCCCGAAGACAGCCTTCAGAACTCGTTATGGACATTACGAGTTCCTAGTTATGCCGTTTGGGTTGACAAACGCGCCTGATGTTTTTATGGACCTAATGAACCGAGTCTGCAAGCCGTATCTCGATAAGTTCGTGATTGTATTCATCGACGATATTTTGATTTATTCAAAGACAAAGGCTGAACACGAACAACACTTAAGAGCTATTTTGGAGTTGCTGAAAAAGGAACAGATGTATGCCAAATTCTCCAAGTGCGAGTTTTGGCTACGTGAAGTCCAATTCATTGGACACGTGGTTAATGGAAATGGAATCCATGTTGATCCCACAAAGATCGAGGCGATAAAGAGCTGGGAGACTCCAAAGACGCCGACCGAGATTCGCCAGTTCTTAGGTTTGGCTGGCTATTATCGAAGATTCATTGAGGATTGTTCTAGAATCGCTCAACCCCTTACCGCGCTCACACAGAAGGATAAGAAGTTTGATTGGGGAATCAAACAGGAAGAAGCGTTTCAGTTATCAAAGAACAAACTTTGTGATGCGCCGATCTTATCGCTACCAGAGGGTACAGATGATTTTGTGGTATATTGCGACGCTTCGCGTCAAGGCTTGGGTTGCGTGTTGATGCAACACCAGAAAGTTATAGCTTACGCATCACGCCAGCTGAAGGTACATGAAAAGAACTATACCACGCATGATTTGGAACTAGGCGCAGTGATATTTGCATTAAAGGTCTAGAGACACTACCTATATGGTACGAAATGTACAATCTTCACAGATCATAAGAGTCTACAACACATATTCGACCAGAAAGAGCTGAATATGAGACAAAGACGTTGGGTCGAATTGTTGAACGATTACGACTGCGAGATAAAGTACCATCCAGGGAAGGCAAATGTGGTCGCCGATGCCCTAAGTCGTAAAGAAAGGATCAAGCCCATAAGGGTTAGGGCTTCAGAAATGATTATCCAGACAGATCTCTCTCTACGCATTCGTGCTGCACAGAGAGAAGCTTTGAAAGGAAGGAATAGTGGAGATGAGTATCTCCGTGGGATGGAGAAGAAATTAGTGCCAACGAGGAAGGAACGTTATGTTTTATGAAGAGAATTTGGGTTCCTCTGTTTGGTGGTTTGAGAAAAGTTATTTTTGATGAAGCACACAAATCACGGTACTCTATTCATCCCGGTGCGGATAAGATGTACCAGGATCTTAAGGATTATTATTGGTGGCCCAGGATGAAGGGCGACGCTGCTGTTTATGTTAGCAAATGTTTGACGTGTGCCAAGGTGAAAGCTGAATACCAGAAGCCTTCGGGACTTCTGCAACAACCTGAAATTCCCAAGTGGAAATGGGAACAGATTTCAATGGATTTTATAACGAAGTTGCCAAGGATGCCCAGGGGTCATGATACTATTTGGGTGATAGTTGACCGCCTAACAAAGTCCGCACACTTCTTGCCAATCAAAGAGAAGGACAATACGAGTAAACTTGCGGAAATATACATGCGAGAAATCGTTGCACGTCATGGAGTGCCTCTCTCGATCATCTCTGATAGAGATGGGAGATTTGTATCAAGGATTTGGCAATCCTTCCAAGAAGCTTTTGGCTCGCAGTTGAACCTAAGTACTGCATTTCATCCGCAAACTGATGGCCAAAGTGAAAGAACTATTCAGACATTGGAGGATATGCTGAGACCATGTGTAATGGATCTTGGTGGTAGCTGGGATAAGCATTTACCTTTGGCCGAATTCTCATACAACAACAGCTACCACACCAGTATTGGAGCCGCGCCATTTGAAGCTCTTTACGGACGCAAATGTCGATCACCACTATGTTGGGCTGATGCAGGTGATAGACAACTTGTTGGTCCCGAAATAGTCCAAGAAACAACGGACAAGATTGCGCAAATTCAAAAACGCATCGAAGCGGCTCACGAAAGACAGAAAGCCTATGCAGATCCAAACCGGAAACATTTGGAATTCCAAGTTGGAGATATGGTTTTATTGAAAGTTTCACCCTGGAAGGGTGTGGCACGCTTCGGAAAGCGTGGGAAGTTGAATCCGCGTTACATTGGCCCTTTCAGAATTCTGCAAAGGATTGGGCCTACCTGCTGAACTCCATGGTGTTCACGATACATTCCATGTATCCAACTTGAGAAAAAGTCCAACACAAGATACAGTGATCATTCCTGCTGACGAAGTTCATATCGACAACACGCTCCACTTCACTGAAGAACCTGTTGAGGTCACGGATTGGAAAGTTAACGAAACTCGCAGGAGCAGTGTCAAACTCGTCAAAGTTCGTTGGAATGCAAGACATGGGCCGGAATTCACGTGGGAACGTGAGGATCGAATGAAAGAGAAATACCCCCCATTTATTTCCTAAGAACCCTGCATCTAGAAGCAGAGCTTAAATTTCGGGACGAAATTTATTTAACGGGGGGAGAATGTGACAACCCTCACCAAACCAGGTATCCGTACGAATTAATTAATATTTAATTACTGCTTAATTACTGTGCTTGCTTACAACTGTGATTAAACTGCTTACTGATTTCTGATACATACATACTCATGCATCACATTTTATACTGTCACTCTATTATTTTTACACAACCGTCAGTGACAACCTTGATGCACAAAAGCACAGTGAGCACATTATACGGATAACCCAGTAAACATGCTGACATAGCCAGCATCAGACAATTACTGTCTCTAAGGCCAGTTTGAGCTGAGAATAGATTACTACACTAGTAGGGAGTGTAGGGAGATGAGGATTGTAGAACTGCGTCACTAGGTGATATTTATAGTGACCGGATGTGCCTAAAACGTACTTTCAGTACAAAATTCTGCACTTTAAATAAAAATTCAGCATTTACCTAAACTAGTAAAGTGCAAAAAGTTGGAAAAATAATATTAGACACTTTCCAAAGTGTCGGGAACTCTTTGTGTCACTAAAAATAATAATAACGACACTTTAAATACTTATTTAACGCTTTAACGGATTAATATCCAACCGTACAACCGAACTTTACCCGGAATATAAAAATATTGTCAATGACACTATTTTTTTCTTTTTCTGAGCCAGTTAGGGTCCCCGAACACCCTAACACCCGCAATATTACATAAAACACTATATAACTAATTTTAGTTCCTATCTAAGGGGCTGTTTGGCAACATCTGAATCAATAAGTGCTGAATGAATAAGAGGTCTGAATGGGTAAGAGGCTCTGAACCAGTAAGTGCTGAACCAGTAAAGTGCTGTTTGGTTGCACATCTGAATAACTGTGTAAAATGACATTTGTACCCCTTTTAATTAAAAAAACCATTTTATTATTAAATATATATTATATACATGTTTATCCTTTTCTCCATTCTCATTTCATTTGTTAACCTCCAGAACTTTCTCTCTCTCTACCAATACCATCTCCTGATCTCCATCCCCATCCCTGATCCCTCCACCATCAACACCATTGTCGCCACTGAGTTGAACCAGTCTTCCCCTTCCCATAACCATCTTAAATTATTCCAACGATCACTCCATACAAACCGGCAGGCAAACCATGAAGTGTTTCCACTTCAGCATCGGCCACAGAACACCCACCGACGAAGACAACAACAGAGCCCTTTCACTTTCACTTTCATCGGCCACAGAACCAGTGGTGCCAGTGCCGTTACGGTGGTGTCGGCCACCACTCTCGGCGAAAATCACAACCACAGCCCCCTCCCCCCTCATTCGATGATGAAACGGACCACCATCGTCGGGTGGTGGTGGTGAGCGACGGCTGGCCAGGAAAGAGGAGAGAGAATACTGTAGAGAAAGAAAGCTGGACTGGAGGGGAGCCGCCGCCGACAGCGGCGGCGTGGCGGCGGTCGATGTCTCTGGCCGACGAGTTCATTACGATGTAGGTGGTGGTGGCTCGATTCAGATTCAAACACGTGGTTCAGGTTCGAGTTCAGATATGTGGTTCCAGTTTCGGGTCACGATTCGGGGTTTGAAGCTGATTGGATTTCTGGGTTGAGTATTTCAAGTCGGTTTCGACTTTGGTCTTGGTTTCGGTTATTCCGGTTCAGTCACGGCTCGACTTGGGTTTTTCAATTTGGTCCAACTCGAACCTCTTGTATCTGTACAGAGAAGAGAAGGAGAAGAGAGGTGAAAGGGGTACCATTTGTCTTTTTTTTCATTCAGCATGTTTCCATATCTGAATGATTCAGCACTGAATCATTAAGAGGTTTGCCATTAAGAGGCACAACCAAACACCTTCACCTCTGACCGAATCAGAGGTGGACCTCTGAATGGTTTCATTCAGAGCCAACCAAACAGCCCCTAACTAACTATCACTAACTTTATGGTTGAAATCAAACCATATTACCCCTTTTTCTTTTGAACCGATCGGTCCCCTTGAGGGACACACACCACACAAATTTTTTTTTTTTTATTATTTTATTTCATCTTGTCTAATATCACCATGACATATTACACTTTGGACATAAGTGAGGTTGGTTTATAAATAAGACCTTGGGTTAACTAACCACTTTCATCAAATCACAACTCAAAAAAAAAAAAAAAAAATTCACTCTTTCCCTCTTTGGAGACTCACGGCCGAGAACCAAGCTCCACACATCCATTTTTCCATTCTGATCAAAGCTATTCTACATACATACTAGTGTGAAGGATCACGTATAAGGAGGCTCGGTGCTTACGGATTGCCAAGGACCTCACCACAACGCTATTAACCACCCGTTTTTCGTCTAGTTTCTTCCCTAGCCACGAGCTAATAGTAAGTGACTCTAAACACCCTATTGTTCATATCTAAAGTGGTTAATAAGAAATTTAACGGGTAAAAATCATGAACACTAGAAACCAAAACTAAAAGTCTACTAAAAATAATAAACATGGTGGTTAATGAGTAAATATTAGTGTAAAACTTTTGAAACTTGTTTTGCTATGATTATTTTATGTTGTTTGATGCTAGTAGTAGTTCGGATCGTCATCTAACCCGGCTAAGTCATGATTATGGAACATGAACTAGTGTATGTTTAAGTGTGAAAAATGACTAGATGACGAACACTACTACTTATTAATATGGACTTGTGTAAAAAGAATTTTTCTTGTAACATAGAGTCCAAAACTAGTAGATCTAAAGATCTACGAGTGGTATTTTCGAAGAACCAAGTGTCAAACGAAATCATGTTTTAGAAACCGGATCTTTCATAAACTAAGGGTGACTTTATGAACACACAAGTGTGTAGACACTTGTGTAACGAAAGGTTTTAACAAAGAATTATTTTTGTAAAATTTCGACTAGAAGATGTACAAATGCATTTTCTGTAAAAATAAGATTTTCGAGAAACCAATCTCATTTATAAAAATAGAAAGATCTATTAAAAATAATGGAAAGTTACTACGCACTTTTACATAAACCACAAGTTCATGTGTTTTGCGACTTATATCTATTTTGATCTAGTCAATGTTGAAATATTGTTTGTTAATGTTGGGAACATTGTTGATTTGAAATTTTAAAAGAAAATGATACGCTTGTAAGCGTGGCCACCTCTAGTTACAGAGGAAACTCTGGCGAAATTTTTCCAAAAATCTAACACTTGTAAATATTTTTATCACAAGTGTTATGGATATTTTTTTTTTACTTGTTTTCCCAAATAACTTTCGCCACGATTTTTATTACGAAACTTCCAAGTGTCGGAGGTGGGATTTTCACAAAATAAAACTTGCTAAAATATATATTTAGTATATATTTTTCATAACAACACTTGTGAGATTTTTATGATTATTTTGTGAACTATACAAATATTATTTTTAGGGATCGTCACACAGCAGGTTGACTGGGAGATACTTTTTAGAGACGCACTTCGGTGAGTTCATGTCCCCCTTTTCTCTTAACTGTTTTCAGTTTTTCTAAACTGCGGGGGTGAAATACATGTTACTATGATTACGAATACTTTTTACATGGTATGGTTAGCTTAAGGAGGGTTAGGACGTACAGATCATGTGAGTGAGTAGGCGCAACTTGAGGCCATTAATCCTCATTGTAGGACCGAGGGACATTAGTGATAGATCTATTTGGGTGTAGCAAGCCCCACTCCTGAGCCCGCTTGATGGACCAGGTAGTGACTAAGTGCCCGACGCACAAATCCGCTAGGGTTGAGTCTTCCTGCATCACTTCACACATATCATTGGCTTTGCAACCCAATGGTGATCTCTTTTTCCTTATTGCTACATACCAGAGACATTTTTACATCAGGACGTACTTAAACCTTTTTACATTGGGACGTACTTTAAAGGTTTTACATACTCACCTTCACATGAACTCGCTCAACTTTATGTTGATTTTTCAACTTACATGTATTTCAGGGAACTAAGGATCTGGCACGGTATGCTACGTTTTCACGCTGCGTTAAAGTTATGGGATCATCCAAGTTTAGGGGTTGTGGCTTTTACCTGGACGAGTCACAGTTCTTAAACTACGTCTATCTTAAGTTTGTGGTTGTGTCTTTCAAACAATGTTTTTATGTTATTAGGTTGTAATTTCCGTTGCATGTGTCAACGCCTTAAGACAATGTTGTGGTATTTTATTTTTCAAACTTAAATCAATGGATGATCTGCATGGTTTTAGTTTCATATAGCTTTGTTATGATTAAGCTATGGTATTAAGAAGTCACACTAAATAAACCCACGCTTCCGCAAAAGCCAGGGTGTGACAGCATGCCTGCTGTAACAGGTATGTTATTCATGTTTTCCATTATGTTTAAACAGAACTGATCAACATGAGTGAAATATATAATTGTAATAATGCAATACATAAGTTACAAAAATTTAAGTTTCTACTTAGCAACAATTTTTGGTTGTATCAATCCATGAAAACAAACTTATAAAACTTAAGAACATCTCTGTTACCAGCAATCTCCATCTTCACCGGGACTGTAGATCAGAACCACAACAGAGTTGCCACCGGTGATACCACCACCATCATCAACAATAAGTCAGTAACCTCCGCCTATCATTGCCGCATCATCACCGATCATCTTCCTCGTCATCTCCGACCACCACAATCTCCATCCGACTATCTTTGGGAGGTTGAATCAATGAAGGACGGTGGTTGCAGGTTTACAGTGAGAAAGAGCCAGAAAGAGGGGGTGAAGGAAAAGAGTTTTTTTATATAATTATATTAAATGTGCTTGAGAAAGACTAAAATGCCCTCACATGCATTGCATGTGATGTAATTTAACCAAGAAATCTAACGGGATTAGTGTTAAAGTTTGACCCCTGTATCAAAACATGAATGTAAAGGTTGGTTTTTACCGATTTTTTAATAAAAGCTACGAGGTGCAGTTTAGATATAACACAAAGGTTGATTTCTGGAATTTTGTCTTATTTATTAATTCCAAAATTCTTCGTAGAGTACGACCTCACAATAGCCTGTCACCGAGTCATACGATCCACCCTCCTCTGGCGGCGCGTTAGGGTTCTGCGTTTTCTTCTTCTAGGGTTTGTAATCTCTCTATATTCATCCACAGTTACCTTACTGTATATATTATATGTGTAGATGGTTTCAGAATCAATTTGATGTATTTTTCTAGTTAATAATAAAAGTAGTTTCTGGAAATAGTTTGCCATGGATATTGGATTATCCAATCTGTCGGATCAAACAGTTCTAGAGCAAGTGGATTTAGACGAGTTGTTTACAGATTGGAATCTTGTAAACCAACCTACGAGGTTGCCTGATTCTGAAGGAGATGTTAACGAGGATTCTGATTTTAGTGACTTGGTCCTCAACTATATAAACCAGATGCTTATGGAAGAAGATATAGTGGAGAAAAACTGCATGTTTCAACAGTCTGCTGCTCTTCAAGCTGCAGAAAAGTCTTTCTATAATGCTCTTCTTGTGAAAGATCAAGATCAAGGTCAAGTTCCAAATCATGTTGAAGATCAAGATGTTGGTCAAAATCAAGATCATGATAATGGTCAACTTCAATATCGCGGTCATGATCAAGATCAAGAGGGATGTTTATATACGATAAATATAATTCAAGATCAAGGGCAAGATCAAGATCATGGTCATGTTCAAAATCTTGGTGAAGATCAAGATCATGGTCAAGTTGAAAATCTTGGTCAAGATCAAGATCAAGATCATGGTCAACTTCAAAATTGTGGTCAAGATCAAGATAATGTTGCAGAGGAATCTTTACATAATCTTCTTACTGTTCAAGATCAAGAACATGGTCAACTTCAAAATGATGGCCAAGATCAAGATCTTGCTGCAGAACTGATAGCTTCTTTTGGCATCAGCAGCTCTATGAGAGGTACAGATCTTACCAAATCTTCTCTATTACCAAATACATTGATCAGTTTTGATTCGCAGACTAGATTTAATCCATCTTACAGCTTGTTTAGCGGTACTAGGAATATCGTTGATGGATTCCTGTATTCACCTGTGAGTATTTTAAGTTCTCAAGATATCTTTTGTGATAACCCGTCCATGGTGCAATTTCGAAAAGGTGTCGATGAAGCTAGTAGGTTTCTTCCTAATGGTACGATATTAGATTTTAAAGGCACTGGTGTTTTGGATCAAACAATGGAGAAGAAACGGGAAATTAGCTTCACCCAGGATGGATCAAGAGGAAGAAAAAATCTATATTCCAACGATCTTATTGAGGATGGAAGGTATTCCAAGCAATCTGAGGTTTATAATGAGCCACCTGTGAGTTCTAAGATGTTTGATGATGTATTGCTGTGTGGTGGACCCAAAACTCATCCTTTCCAATGTGATTTTGTTTGCAAAAAGTACGCGAATAAAGGTCAACCTAAGGGATCTAATGGGGTTAAAGCCCGTGCGAAGAAACCAAAGGAAGCGGTAGATTTAAGAATACTTTTAACCCTATGTGCACAATCGGTTTCCATCAACGACCAAAGGGGTGCAACCGATCTACTGAAACGGATAAGAGAGCATGCTTCCCCCACAGGTGACGGAATGCAAAGATTGGCCCATTACTTTTCTGCTGGGCTTGAAGCCCGTATGGCCGGGTCTGGAACCCAAATCTACAAATCCCTTCTTTCTATACCCACATCAGCTGTTGATATGTTGAAAGCATACCATTTATTCCTAGGGTGCTTCCCTTTTACAAAAATCTCCCATTTTGTTTCAAACAAGACTATTATGTTTGTTGCCCAAAACAAAACGAAACTGCACATTATAGATTTTGGAATTCTTCATGGGTTCCAATGGCCCTGCCTCATACAACAATTTTCAACTAGGCCAGGTGGGCCACCCGAGCTTCGAATCACTGGCATTGACTTCCCATGTCCTGGTTTCCGACCCACCCAACGGGTTGAAGAAACAGGACGACGGTTAGCAAACTATGCTGAAACATTCGGTGTTCGGTTTAAATTCAAAGCCATTGCCCAAAAGTGGGAAACAATCAGAATAGAGGATCTTGAGCTTGATGATGAAGAAACACTTGTTGTAAATTGTGGTTACAGGTTTAGAAACTTGCTTGATGAAACATTCATGGTTGATAGTCCAAGGAAAAAAGTGTTAAAACTTATTAGGAAAATGAAGCCCGAAATCTTTATACATGGGATTGTGAACGGGTCATATGGTGTACCCTTTTTTCTCACAAGGTTTAGAGAGGCTTTGTTTTTCTTTTCTTCTTTGTTTGATATGCTTGATGCAACTGCTGACCGTTTGACTGAAGAAAGAATGTTGATTGAGAAAACGATGTGGGGACGCGAGGCGATGAATGTTATTGCTTGTGAAGATGGTGAGAGGATTGAACGACCAGAGACTTATAAACAATGGCAGGTTAGGATTCAACGGGCTGGATTTCGCCAGGTGGCGTTTGATAAAGAAATCGTGAACAAGGCTAAAGATAGAGGGAGTTCTGATTACCATAAAGATTTTGTCATCGATGAAGATGGTTATTGGATGTTGCAGGGCTGGAAAGGGCGTGTTTTATATGCAATTTCATCATGGAAACAGGCAATTGACAAATAAAGATAGAATGGTACATGTGACAAATTGTATTAAAATCTTGCATCTTTTTTACTGTTGCTGTAATGCTATTAGTTAGGAAGTAATCAGATACATTTCATTGATGCTTTTATCAAGTCTTGCGTCAACGAAAAATGGTTTAGAAGGATTACTACATTGAGGGTTGAGGTAGGTTCTTAGATAAGCGTCGAATTTGCTATCTCACTGTAGGAGTGGGTCTTCTGAGATCAGTTCTCTATTTTTTCTAGCTAAAATGGAGTCCCTTTGTAACTTATCCTTAATCTTGGTACATACCCATAAACTTCTCTTTGATGAAAGTAGATTTCATAGATGTGTGAGTTTACGGTTCTAAAAAAACATTCTATGATACACATCACGACTCAAAAAATACTCAAAAGTTTACAGTTATAAAAAAAAAATTGTGTGATACACATCACGACTCAAAAAATAGCAAAAATTAGAAGGGTGTAAATGAATGTTATATTTTGAATCTCAATATACTTTTGCTATTTTATATTTGAGTTAAATGTTTGGTTGGTCCCTGTGGTTTTCAAAAATTGCAGACTTGGTCCCAGTGGTTTACTAATTACACGCGTGGTCCCTGTGGTTTTCAAAAATGCACTCGGTTGGTCCCCAGCCCTAACATCAGTTAAATTTCTCAGTTAACTCCATGTTAAATGACCAAAATACCCTTGCTTATTAACTCTCCTTATAAACCCCCACAACCTGCATCTTCATCCCCAACCTGCATCATCTTCATCCCCACCATCTTCTTCATCACCAACCCACCTCCAGTCTCACCCTGTCACTGCCGCCGTGAGTCGCCGCCGCCGCCCTTCTTTCTCCCTCTCATCTCTCTCGTCTCGATTACTGTATCTGGTGGAGACTCATTCCACCACTATTATTGTTGGAGAAACTGGCAGTGGTAAAACCACTGCATCATCTTCATCTTCATCCCCATCATCATCTTCTCTGTTTCTCTCTCTCTGTTTACAAAAAAAAACACAATAAAAAATCCAGTTTCAAAAACACATTAATCAATTTTCAAACTAATAAACATCAAATTAGCATCAACACAATGAACAGTTGACAAATTCACACCTAAAACAACTAATTCACACCAAAATCCCGAAAAATCAGCCAGATCTACAGCTATTAGCACTACAACAGCAACCTAGGGTTTCGAGTTCCGACTTTTTCAGCAGATTTGTTCACTAAAACACACATAAACCTAAAAACGTACGAAATAAGCAGATCTACAAAGTTTAACTAACAAGTTACCTCAAACAAATCATAATATATTACAATATTGCAGTATAATGCAACAAACACTGAAGAACAAGTGATTTCGGAATGTATTACCTGAATTAAAGTGAGATTGTGATTTGTGTATGATGTAACCGTTAATGCACTCGAAGTTTAACCCATAGATTGAAGTAACAGCAAGCGGTTGTCGAAATTTGAGATGTGAATGAGTGATAATGATGATGATTTAAGAGATTTGAGGTGTTAAATTTGGGGGATTTTAGTGAGAGAAAGTGGCTGGTGGTTTCCACTTTTATATGTTTATATATGTTCTTCAGAACGTGGTTGATGTAAGGGTAAGGGTATTTTGGTCATTTAACATGGAGTTAACTGAGAAATTTAACTGATGTTAGAGCTGGGGACCAACCGAGTGCATTTTTGAAAACCACAGGGACCACGCGTGTAATTAGTAAACCACTGGGACCAAGTCTGCAATTTTTGAAAACCACAGGGACCAACCAAGCATTTAACTCTTTATATTTCTTACTTCCAATCATCATCATACTCAGTATATCCCACCAATAGCAAAGCTAAGGTAGGGTCTCAGGAGGGTGAGATGTAGACAGCCTTACCTCTACCCTGTAGGAATAGAGAGGCTGCTTCCAATGAGACCCCCGGCTCGATTGTAGTTTAGCATCAAGCCTTGGACATAAGGCACATAACACTCAGCAATTGAGACAAATGCCGATTAGTGCATGTACCCCTTTGTCTTTTGGCTATCAACGCCACCACATGATGCATGATTAACCATCCCATCTTTTAACGTTATTTTCACGAAATTAGTAAAATAACGTTAAAATTAGTGCACTTTCACTTTTGCCCCTCGAGCGCCCACACATATATACATTATATGAGCATATCGTAAGCGGGGGTAACATATTTCTTACTTCCAATGTTACAATGATATTAGTGGCCGGTTTCTATGATCTTTCTTTCTTTTTTTTTTAAACGGCTGTTTCTACGATCTTTTTACATTCTTCTCTTAATTCTGATCATACATCCCTCGATAGTTAGTCTTGATAAGAGTTATTGACCAACCAGAATTCGCATTACAACCTAAAATAATTTGTATTTGTATAAAGATATTTAATTAACGATTAAAGGCTTATACTATTTTAATTAAAGAAAATAAAAGTGGAATGTAGTCTTATTTGATTTGAAGCAACTACTGCTAATTTGAGGAGATATTGTACGATAGTGATATTTTAATTTTGAGGTTGTTAAAAAGTTTATGATATTTAATGTGATTAAAACCGGCCAATTGGATAGGAAACCAGATCAGACTACTCGTCAGTTCTTTTTGCATAGGTTGAATGGCCTGTTTTTGACGAACTTGTTGAATCGGTGACGCGTTTAGCGAGTAAACTGTTTCAAGTACTTGTTATAACTTATTGCGAACTTTATCTTTCAGATTATAAAATTTGAACTTTAGACCACAATGAAAATGTTTAACAAATAATCTAAGAACTAGCAATAAGACCCAGGAGTGTTGCGGCGCGGGCATATCGCAAATATTGAATGGATTAGTCCAAATGGTATGTGTTGCGTTAATCATATGAAAACACACTTCGAAGTATCTAATATTCTAATTGAACTCAGTGTGACCTATATAAGTACTGCTATTGGATCAAAATGTAAAGTAAATCAAGTTTATATCACACAATCATAACATATTATATGTGACACGACTCATACATAGAAAACATCAACGGTAGAGACGGCAAAATGAGTGGGTTGGTTGTTGGGTTAGAATAGGTTTAGGTCGTTGAGCCACGCACGCCCATTGCGGCGTGTTAATGCGATGAAATTAGAGCGAAATGTAAAACGTAGAAAAGAATAAATAAGTCGATCGTTGCGACGAATCTCTCAAACGGGGAAAGATGGACGTGTTGTGACGGACCTGTCTACCGGAAAAAAAATAGACGAGAAACGTTGAACTCCACACTTAAGTTGTGTGTTAACTTGCAAAAAACATTAGAACGAAACGTAAAACGAAAAACTTGCGACGAAAATAAAAAAGTGTTTGAGTTGAATTGTAAAAGATTAAAAACTTTGGGTTAAAAGTTAAAAAATCAAAGAGGTTAAAATGCAAAAAAAAAAGATTCGACGCTGAGATGTCTCGGGCAGGAACTCCACATAAATGGGTAAACCTTCCCACCTTCCCCCAAACCAATTGGTCTACGGGTGAACAAATAATAAGCATTTCAAATGTCTAAATCATTAATTTGCAACCGTTATTACATTACAAATATAATTCACAAGGTACAACCTTATAATTCGCTCTTTCCTCTCGACGACAAACTCCCCATCGCCTTGGCCTGTTCCCGGAGCACAAACTTCTGCGTCTTCCCTGTCGACGTCTTCGGCAACTCCCGAAACACCACGGTTCGGGGCGCCATATACCGCGGCAAATTTTTCCGGCAGTAGGCTATTAACTCGTCTTCTTTTACCTTGTATCCTTGTTTTAGCTCCACAAAAGCACACGGCGTCTCGCCCCAATGATCATCAGGCCGACCCACGACTGCAGCCTCTAGAACCGCTGGATGCCGAAAAAGCACCGATTCCACCTCAATCGTACTAATATTCTCGCCACCAGATATTATAATGTCTTTCGATCAATCCTTGAGTTCGATGTAACCATCCGGATGTCGAACACCTAAATCCCCACTCCGAAACCACCCGTCTTTAAAAGCTTCACGTGTCGCACTAATGTCATTTAAGTACCCGTTCATCACGGTGTTTCCGCGGAACATGACCTCGCCGATTGTTTTCGCATCCCACGCGACACTTTTCATCGTCTCCGGATCCTTAACATCGACTTCTTCCATCCCCAAATGAGTTACGCCTTGTCGCGACTTAAGTTTCGCTCGAGTTTCCAACGGTAGCGAGTCCCACTCGGGTTTCGGGGCGCACACGGTTCCCTGACCGTATGTCTCCGTGAGACCATATGTGTGACCCACATCGAACCCAAGCTGCTCCATACCAAACACCACCTGCGAAGGCGGAGGCGCTCCACCCGTCATCACTGTCACCTTTCCAGGAAGCGGGACCCGCTCGGTTTCCGGCGCATTGATCATCATATTCAAAACCGTTGGCGCGCCACCCATGTGTGTCACTTGGTGTCGAGATATGGATCCGAAGATCCCCTTCGCGGTCACCGCCCGTAAACACACATTGGTGCCGCCTTGCGCTGCCACGGCCCACGTCAAACACCACCCGTTGCAATGAAACATCGGAACTGTCCATAAGTATACCGGCATCGACCGCATCTCATTAAGTAAAACAGCGGCTAACGAGTTCAAATACGCGCCGCGGTGACTATAAACCACCCCTTTGGGACTCGAAGTCGTACCCGATGTATAATTAAGCGCAATCGGGTCACACTCGTCGATCGGTCTCCTAATCTCAAAATCAAGACTTCCCATTGCCAGAAGAGCTTCATATTCGACCATGTTCGACTTTGGAAGTGCCGGAAGTTCGTCAGAATCCGGGATCAGGACAATTTGAGGCACTGTGGCCAGTGATTTCGACATGATCTCAATTGCGCCTTTGACAACATCTATAAACTGGTGATCAACGAATATGAGTTTGGCATTTGAGTGTAAGCAAAGTTGACACCATTTTCGAATCGTGACGGATATTGAGGGTGCAAAGAACAGCTCCGGCCATCGGAACGGCGAAATGGAGCTCGTACATTTCCGGGATGTTTGGAGCTAGGACAGCCACCTGCACGTCAATGCAAACAACAACAAAATATCATTGTAAATAAATAAAAAGAAATTATACATTACCAAAAACATAGCACATTGATTACCAAAAAAAAAAAACATAAGAGTGAATAATACAGGTGGACCCAGGATTTTTTCCATAAGACCAAGCGGTATGGGGCCGGCTTAGGCCCGGCGAGGCCCCGCACCGGTCCCCCACACCGCCCCCCTCGCCCCGTCCAGTCCTTTCCGGCTCCCTCTAGACGATCTTCACGGGCCTCTCCTCCACACACCAAGCTATACATACATATATATATATATATATATATATATATATATTTAGCCCCATCCTCCACCCCCTAGGTCCATCCTCTCCAAGCCTCTCCTACGTGGCGGTGACGTGGCGGCTCATCCTCATGGGATGAGCCTTCCCATACCCACTAGTCTAAGGGTCGGGTTATTTTGGCATTTGGATGTATCTTAACTTGACGTCTAAATTTTCGGGTTTGAGTCAGGTCATATAAATAACTATAACTTTCGTAGCAACCGGTAAAAGTAAGAGTACTACAATGATGCTTTTGACTTTTGAGGTAATCATGACCACGGAAACGTATCATAGTGTTAGACAACCATTTAGAGTACTTAATCAAATTCGATACTCGTTCTTTTTTTCACTTTGTCTTCAAATGTTACGTGTAACATGTATAAATTGATGTTTTCTAGGTAAACTTTATAAAATCTCGGAGTTCTGTCGATAAACTGTAACATACGTTACACATAAACATAAAAACCAACCTCGCAGCATACCATAGATACGAGGTCAGTCCATGATTGTCACTTGATCCAAGCAAGATCAAGAACATGTTTTCACAAGTTGACTTTTTGGTCAACTGAAGCAATTCTAAACTCTAATTCAAAAGTTGGATCTATGATCTCGTCAGTGTTTTTCAAGGCTCAAAGAGAGATAAAATCAGCCCCTTTTCGAAGAAAAAAAAAACATTTTTTGCTTGATATCCTGACATATTAAAATATGATGATATACATACATGTTTTGAATATGATTTTCTAAATGTACAAAATCACACGATTTAGAGTTTTATTGAATAGGAAACTCTTCAAAATTTGAATTTGTCAAACGAAAAATAAAATCACATGGATAGATGACAAAGGTAGAGTTATATTCAAATGAGTTAAATGTCATTTTATTTTTTGTGTCAGTTTAGTCCAAAGGTTTGAAATGTTGCCATTTTAGTTCAAATAGTTTTAAAAGTTGTCATTTTAGTCTATTGGGTTAACTCCATCCCTTTATTTTGTTAACCAGAAGGGCATTTCGGTCATTTTATATGTAATTATGTTAACCAAGTGAACTAAAATCGTAACGCTTGAAACTAATTGGACTAAAATGACAACTTTTCAAACCTTTGAACTAAACTATTAAAATGACCCAAACCACACAATACAGACTAAAATGGCAGTTAACTCCATTCAAATAATCAAAAAACCATATACAATTATTTTTTGGGAAAATTACCAAATTAGCCAAGAATAAACTTTGACCACCAAATTAGCCATTTGATGCCTCCTTGGAGCAGGGCATCACGGATTCAAATGTGTGGGATGCCTCTTTCAATGTGGAAGTGACACGTGTCTTAATGATTAGGTAGACTCCTCCAATGCCCCTCAACAGACTCATCCAATGCCTCAGCAGACTCTTCCAATGCCCCTCAACAGACTCTTCCAATGCCTCAGGTAGACTCTTCCAATGCCCCTCAACAGACTCTTCCAATGATTAGGTAGACTCCTCCAATCCACCCACTTCATCTTCACCACCGCCACCACCACCACCACCGCCACCACCACCGCCGCCACCACCACCGCCACTTCATCTTCAAGATCCTTCATGAGCTCCAACAGGGAAGATGCTTCTTTCAAGCAGTCCGACATGATGATCGATCTGTGTTCACCAAGTCAACAGGGGATAGAAAGAAATGAATCTGAAGGAAGGAAGATTAGTAGTATATTTTATGGTGGTGGTGGCGGCGGCGGCGGTGGTGGTGACGGCGGTGGTGGTGGCGGCGGCGCCGGTGGCGGTGGCGGTGGCGGTGGTGGCGGTGGTGAAGATGAAGTGGGTGGATTGGAGGAGTCTACCTAATCATTGGAATAGTCTGTTGAGGGGCATTGGAAGAGTCTGTTGAGGGGCATTGAAAGAGTCTACCTGAGGCATTGGAAGAGTCTGTTGAGGGGCATTGGAAAAGTCTGCTGAGGCATTGGATGAGTCTGTTGAGGGGCATTGAAGGAGTCTACCTAATCATTGAGACACGTGTCACTTCCACATTTAAAGAGGCATGAGGGGTCTTGAAAGAGGCATCCCGCACATTTGAATCCGTGATGCCCTGCTCCAAGGAGGCATCAAATGGCTAATTTGGTGGTCAAAGTTTATTCTTGGCTAATTTGGTAAATTTCCCTTATTTTTTTATATAATCAACTGTTTGGCTTCAAAAAGTCAAAATGTGTGTTCGGAAAAGAGAGGAGCAGCAAATGCTTAATTGATTCACTGATAACACACGATCGATCGATCAACCAAATACATTAATCGAACTTACTCGATGAAAACCCCGAATCAATCAACAACAGTTCATAACTCAATGAATCAAAAGGAACATACATAAAACCAACATAAGTTGATAAAAAAACTTACAACATCTCCACGAGAAATTCGAAACCGAGAAGCGATCGACGAAGCAAGCTTAACACATCGTTGATGAGTCTCTTTCCAAGTGAACTTAACACGATCACCATAAACAACTGATAATCTATCTCTATAAACAACAGCAGATCTCTCCAAGAAGCTGATCGGGGAAAGAGGGACGCAATTTGCAGCACAACGAATGGTACCTTCCATTGTTTAAAACTGATTTTTTTAGAGTGTTTTTGAGGATTTTATAGAGGGGTAGTGTTACATGAATGTGAATTTTTTTTTTAAAATGTGTGATGTGTGGTGTTAGTCCAGTGGGGATGAAGGTGACGTGTATGGTTCGTTATGGATTCTTGGATGATAACAAAACAACCGTGCCCGACGAGTACGTTTTAGTGGGACTGAATATGAGATTAGTTTTAAAAAAATTATTGGTAGAAAATTAGTTGATACCCAAACCAATTACCTGAAATTACATACATATTTACCCGAATCATATACTCAAATATGTTATCTTATTAACCCTTTCTAGTTATTGTTTTATTTGTAGTATGCTCGTTATGTTGAAAATTAGTTTGTCTTTTGGAATAATTATTTGATAAAATTATGAGTAAATTGTCATTTTAGTCCATGAGTTTTGTCTAAATTTGTCATTTTAGTCCAAATAATTTTTTTTTCCTTTGCGTCCCTAACTTTTCCCTTTTACTGCCATTTTGATCACATTGCCCAACTCCGTCTAAAAACCTCATTTTTAACCAGGGGTATTTTGAGGATTTTCAATTGGAAAAATTACAAGTTTTGTACTTTATCTTTATACCATTTTTCAGGCGATGTTCTTTTTAACGAATGTTGACAGGCGGTGTCCTTTACTAAGTATTTTGTTGCAAGCTTAGTCCTTTACACCCAACCCAGTTAAAAAACCTTGTTAATTGTTGGGTATAAAGGACTAAACTTGCAACAAAACACCTAGGTAAAGGACTAGGTACCTTCCATTGTTTAAAACTGATATTTTTAGGGTGTTTTTAAGGATTTTATAGAGGGGTGGTGTTACATGAATGTGATTTTTTTTTAAATGTGTGATGTGTGGTGTTAGTCCAGTGGGGAAGAAGGTGACGTGTATGGTTGGTTATGGATTCTTGGATGATAACAAAACAACCGTGCCCGACGAGTACGTTTTAGTGGGACCGAATATGAGATTAGTTTTAAAAAAAATTGTCCGTAGGAAATTAGTTGATACCCAAACCAATTACCTAAAATCTATATATGATAAAATTAAAAGTGAATGAACAGTGATTATGTTCTTTATTATGTGTTTTTTTTTATATTGAACAATACTTTATATTCATTTATTAGACTATGGGGTATGGGGCGAGGGTTGGGGTGTGTGTTGGGTACAAATGCCCAAGTAACCACCCCGGGTGGGCTTGGGTTTCGGTGTGGCCTATTGGGCGGAAGTTTCATCCGTGGCCGGCTCTCATTGGCTGGGTTGGCTAGGCCATAGCGGCTAGGTTTAAATTTTAAAAAATAATCGTTTGGCCAAGCCAAACGGTTCACCCAAGTCACTATAAAACCCCCCAACCCCACCGTCTGTCCACATCGCTACCCTAAACCTTCACTCCACCTACCCGAACCCGCTACCCACACTTGATACCGGCACAACGCGATGAAGGGCCGCCAACTCGGTGAGACCCGTTACTGGCCGGAAGCTTTCGCTAGCTGGCGGCACAACGTGGGGAACGACCGGCACAATTTAAACGCGTGCCAACACAAGTGGCATGAGCTACGACCGAAGCTCGACCGTTTTAAAGCCTACTACGATAGCGTCCCGGGCGGTGATATAAGTCACGAACACCGGGTGGCGGTGGCCAACATCCAGTTCCGGGGCAAGGAGCGGAAATCGTTTGACAAGCTCGCCCTGCTCGAAATTGCGACTCATCTTTCTCATACTTCCTTGTCTTCCAAAGAAATTTAGATAATTAAAATTTAGAACCTACATAATTCTTTATTATGTGATTTTTTTTATATTGAACAATACCTTATATTCATTTATTAGACTATAGGGTATGGGGCGTGGGTTGGGTACAAATGCCCAAATCACCACCCCGGGTGGGCTTAGGTTTCGGTGTGGCCTCTTGGGCGGGAGTTTCAGCCCGGGCATTGGGCATGCCTAGCGATCCTCCGTGGCCGGCTCAGATTGGCTGGGTTAGCTAGGCCATAGCGGCTAGGTTTAAATTTTAAAAAATAACCGTTTGGCCAAGCCAAACGGTTCACCCAAGTCATTATAAAACCCCCCAACCCCACCGCCTGTCCACATCGCTACCCCAAACCTTCACTCCACCTACCTGAACTCGCTACCCACACTTGATACCGGCACAACGCGATGAAGGGCCGCCAACCCGGTGAGACCCGTTACTGGACGGAAGCTTTCGCTAGCTACCGGCACAACGTGGGGAACGACCAGCACAATTTAAACGCGTGCCAACACAAGTGGCACGAGCTACGACCGAAGCTCGACCGTTTTAAAGCCTACTACGATAGCGTCCCGGGCGGTGATATAAGTCACGACGACCGGGTGGCGGTGGCCAACATCCAGTTCCGGGGCAAGGAGCGGAAGTCGTTTGACAAGCTCGCCCTGTTCGAAATCTACCTAACGCTTTAGGCTTTTTTTTTTAATTTTGTAATCCCTTTTTTTTTTTGTAGAATTTTGTAATTTTTAGGAACTTTTAATAATAATTTTAGGCCTTTTTTTTTTAATTCTGTGTGTATTTTTTTAATTTTAGGTTTTTTTTTTAATTTTTATAAAACTGGCGAACCCACGCGGGCTAGCCATGCCCCGCCATACCGACCCAACACGTCACTTACCTGCGGGGGGCTCGAAGTCCACGTGTCAACCCATGCCCCAAACCCCCGCCCCACCATACCCCACGGTTGAAAACACCAATATCTTTCGCGCAACGCGCGTCATTTACAAACACTAGTTACACATATTTACCCGAATCATATACTCAAATGTTATCTTGTTAACCCTTTTCTATTATTGTTTTATTTTTAGTATGCTTCTTATGTTGAAAATTAGTTTGTCTTTTGGAATAATTATTTGATAAAATTAATAGTCAATTGTCATTTTAGTCCCTAAGGTTTGTTTAAATTTGTCATTTTAGTCCAAATAAATTTTTTCTCCTCTGTGTCCCTCATTTTTCCCTTTTGTTGCCATTTTGATCATATTGCCCAACATCGTCCAAAAACCTCATTTTTAACCTGAGGTATTTTGAGGATTTTCAATTTAAGTCTTTCAAATTGCCATTTTGATCCATTTTTTTATATTAAAAAAATAAAAGAAAAATATATTAGTGGACCCACCCTTACCCTCCACTTCTTCATCAAACTTGATCTATCCCTCTAATTGCCATTTTCATCAAACCTGACCCATCTCTCTCTAATTGCCATTTCAAAAGAAACAGTTATTTGAATGAACCAATTTAGTCTTCGAATTTCAGAAAATTAATACAGAAAGTACATTATTTGAATGAATCAATTTAGGATTAATAATGCAATACCTTGGTCAGGCACATCCATAAGATGAACCACCAACCGACGCCAACGCCGACGCCACCACCAGCCGCCGCGGACGCCACCACCACCAGCCGCCGCCACCACCTTCGATCGATCAACCAAATACATTAATCGAACTTACTCGATGAAAACCCCGAATCAATCAACAACAGTTCATAACTCAGCGAATCAAAAGGAACATACATAAAACCAACATAAGTTGATGAAAAACTTACAACATCTCCACGAGAAATTCGAAACCGAGAAGCGATCGACGAAGCAAGCTTAACACATCGTTGATGAGTCTCTTTCCAAGTGAACTTAACACGATCACCATAAACAACTGATAATCTATCTCTATAA
The DNA here is from genome assembly GCA_030545235.1 of Helianthus tuberosus. NCBI lineage: Eukaryota > Viridiplantae > Streptophyta > Magnoliopsida > Asterales > Asteraceae > Helianthus > Helianthus tuberosus. Next base: position 9,827,856 of record CM060433.1, on the reverse strand, counting down.
ACAAGAGCAGATCTCTCCAAGAAGCTGATCGGGGAAAGAGGGACATAATTTGCAGCACAACGAATGGTACCTTCCATTGTTTAAAACTGATTTTTTTAGTGTGTTTTTGAGGATTTTATAGAGGGGTAGTGTTACATGAATGTGATTTTTTTTTTTTAAAATGTGTGATGTGTGGTGTTAGTCCAGTGGGGATGAAGGTGACGTGTATGGTTCGTTATGGATTCTTGGATGATAACAAAACAACCGTGCCCGACGAGTACGTTTTAGTGGGACTGAATATGAGATTAGTTTTAAAAAAAATTATTGGTAGAAAATTAGTTGATACCCAAACCAATTACCTGAAATTACATACATATTTACCCGAATCATATACTCAAATATGTTATCTTATTAACCCTTTTCTGTTATTGTTTTATTTGTAGTATGCTCCTTATGTTGAAAATTAGTTTGTCTTTTGGAATAATTATTTGATAAAATTATGAGTAAATTGTCATTTTAGTCCCTGAGTTTTGTCTAAATTTGTCATTTTAGTCCAAATAATTTTTTTTCCTTTGCGTCCCAGACTTTTCCCTTTTGTTGCCATTTTGATCACATTGCTCAACTCCGTCCAAAAACCTCATTTTTAACCAAGGGTATTTTGAGGATTTTTAATTGGAAAAATTACAAGTTTTGTCCTTTATCTTTATACCATTTTTTCAGGCGATGTTCTTTTTAACGAATGTTGACAGGCGGTGTCCTTTACTAAGTATTTTGTTGCAAGCTTAGTCCTTTACACCCAACCCAGTTAAAAAACCTTGTTAATTGTTGGGTGTAAAGGACTAAACTTGCAACAAAATACCTAGGTAAATGACTAGGTACCTTCCATTGTTTAAAACTGATATTTTTAGGGTGTTTTTAAGGATTTTATAGAGGGGTGGTGTTACATGAATGTGATTTTTTTTTTAAATGTGTGATGTGTGGTGTTAGTCCAGTGGGGAAGAAGGTGACGTGTATGGTTGGTTATGGATTCTTGGATGATAACAAAACAACCGTGCCCGACGAGTACGTTTTAGTGGGACCGAATATGAGATTAGTTTAAAAAAAAAATTGTCGGTAGGAAATTAGTTGATACCCAAACCAATTACCTGAAATTACATACATATTTACCCGAATCATATACTCAAATATGTTATCTTAGGGATATGGTAAAAAGTGTCTAAAATGTAAGAAGGGTAAGAAGTGTTTTAAACCATTGGATATTTGATCTAATGGTTGAGATTAATAGGGTATAAAAATGTAAATTGTGTTTTAATTAGAGGGACCTTATGTAAAATTGAAGGGCAATAGTGTCTTTTTAAATATTTGAAATATGGTAACCGTAACCTACACAACCAAAACCTCCTAAATTCGCTCCTTTTTCCTTAAATATCGGAATTAATGATTCACCTTAATTGTAGGAGGTCTTTGGTTGCATATTCTTCATACATTATCATAAAGAGATCTATAATCAGATTCATGGCGTGGTGTTTTAAAACAACTGGATAAATTGACTATGATTCAAGTCATGGTGTTTTATCTGGAGACATTGTTCATGGCGTAGTGTTTTAAACATCTATGATTCAAGTCATGGTGTTTTACCTGGAGACATTGTTCATGGCGTAGTGTTTTATCAATACAAAACATTCCCAGATTTTAAAACACCATGACTATGATTCAAGTCATGGTGTTTTATCTGGAGACATTGTTCATGGCGTGGTGTTTTATCAATACAAAAACATTCCCAGATTTTAAAACACCATGACTATGATTCAAGTCATGGTGTTTTATCTGTAGACATTGTTCATGGTGTGGTGTTTTAAAACACCATGACTATGATTCAAGTCACGATCAGAAATGAGGATGACGAAGATGAAAGACGATGACGGTGAATGATTTGTGGAGACGTAAGAAATTGGTGACGGTGGTCGGAGATGTAGGTGTTCAAATCGGAGAAGATGACGTGAACTGTGATGATGATGACAGAAGGTTAACAAGATGGTCGGAGAAGATGATCTGAATCGGAGATGGAGATGAAACGATCAATCCCTAAATATTCTCATCGCCAGTTTTTTTTTCCAGTTATATTGGAAATCAAATAATTGACAAGAATGTACAATTACTAATATACCCTTTTGAATTAATTAAGATGAGGGACACTTGTCATTCCCAAATTATTTCTTACACTTCTTACAAAAGATGGACTTTGTACAGGATCCTCTACCTGTTATCTTATTAACCCTTTTCTGTTATTGTTTTATTTGTAGTATGCTCGTTATGTTGAAAATTAGTTTGCCTTTTGGAATAATTATTTGATAAAATTAAGAGTATATTGTCATTTTAGTCCCTGAGTTTTGTCTAAATTTGTCATTTTAGTCCAAATAATTTTTTTTTCCTTTGCGTCCCTGACTTTTCCCTTTTGTTGCCATTTTGATCACATTGCCCAACTCCGTCCAAAAACCTCATTTTTAACCAGGGGTATTTTGAGGATTTTCAATTGGAAAAATTACAAGTTTTGTCCTTTATCTTTATACCATTTTTCAGGCGGTGTTCTTTTTAACGAATGTTGACAGGCGGTATCCTTTACTAAGTATTTTGTTGCAAGCTTAGTCCTTTACACCCAACCCAGTTAAAAAACCTTGTTAATTGTTGGGTGTAAAGGACTAAACTTGCAACAAAATACCTAGGTAAAGGACTAGGTACCTTCCATTGTTTAAAACTAATATTTTTAGGGTGTTTTTAAGGATTTTATAGAGGGGTGGTGTTACATGAATGTGATTTTTTTTTAATGTGTGATGTGTGGTGTTAGTCCAGTGGGGATGAAGGTGACGTGTATGGTTGGTTATGGATTCTTGGATGATAACAAAACAACCGTGCCCGACGAGTACGTTTTAGTGGGACCGAATATGAGATTAGTTTTAAAAAAAAATTGTCGATAGGAAATTAGTTGATACCCAAACCAATTACCTGAAATCTATGTATGATAAAATTAAAAGTGAATGAACAGTGATTATGTTCTTTATTATGTGTTTTTTTTTTTTTTTGAACAATACCTTATATTCATTTATTAGACTATGGGGTATGGGGCGTGTGTTGGGTACAAATGCCCAAGTAACCACCCCGGGTGGGCTTGGGTTTCGGTGTGGCCTATTGGGCGGAAGTTTCATCCGTGGCCGGCTCTCATTGGCTGGGTTAGGCTAATCGAAACCGTTGAACCCTTTTACCCCGGAGATATTGCTACAGGCCGTGGTCTTGTATTTGTTGTAGCAACAGGTAGTAACTTTTTTTTAACATGTTAAGGTTACGTGGTTTACGTTTTGTAACACATTAAGGGTCCAAGCCTAACGAGTAACGACTGTTAAAAACAAGCAGTACACACCCTCACGTGCACATCACGTGAGGGTATTTTCGTCCAATGCTACTTATTTAAAACCCCTGCACCCTTCTTTATTCTTGTTCACCCTCAACACCCTGTTCAAACCTTCATATCATCTGCTCCTGTTCAATCTAAGATGGTGATGTGTGCTTGTGGGATTTCGGCTACGATACAAACCTCATGGACAGACAATAATCCCGGGCATCGATTTTATACTTGTCCCCAGCCGGTATGTTTTTCCTACTCAAAATTGATTTCAATCGATTGCCCTAATTTGTTGATTTTATTTCAAAGTGACATGTTAGTTTGTACAATCTGATAAGAAATGTTATATGTTAACTATATAGCATTAAGAGATTCCCTGGCAGGAAATTGGTCGGTATTAGTTCGGTTTGTTAGTGTACCGACACTCACGATATCAAATCGAAAGAGGAAACAAAAAAAATTAAGTTGTGATATGTCCAAAAGATATCGATACGTGTTGACACTACTAAATAATATAATTTACTTTGAGACCAACTGTGTAACACACGGGTATTTGAAACAACTCGTTTCACTCATGGTCAGTTGTATATCGCTTCATCGAGAGTAAAAACCCGAGATGGAGTCAAGCTACAAATACTAGTCAATGGCGGCAAACATACGGATAAAACAACAAATGTGATGTATAAAGAAATCTTTAACGACTTGTGAAGTTTTAATAAAAATGTTTTTTTTTCAATTATTCAGTGTAATTAATATTTGCTTTAATACATGAACATTTATTTAATTAAAATATTTATGTTAACATTGTTAAATTATATATTTTTTGGTGTAGCCACCCGTTTAACACACAGGTACTTAAACTAGTATAGATATATACATATATAATGATATACTTACTTGATGATTATTTATTTGACAAAATTGCAGAAATTAACCTTTATGTTATACCTAAACTGCACTTCATACCTTTCACTTTGAAATCGACAAAAACCAACCTTTATGTTAATGTTTTGATACAGGGGTCAACCTTTAACACTAACACTGTTAGATTTATTGGCTATGTCAGCTCACATACGAAGCATGTGAGGGTATTTTAATCGTTTTAAATCCTTATTTAAATAAAGGTTATTTTCTAATAAATTACAAATCAACACCTTCTCTCATCTTCAACCTATAACCACCAGCACCTTCTCTCGTCTTCATTTTGTTATAACCACACTACCACCTACCAAATTTCACAACATCGACCACCACCGTACACTGCTCCATTTAACCACCACATCCATCTGTCACTACCATCAAACCCCGTCATCATCACTTACACCAAAACACCCCCGTTCTGAACTAAACCTGGGATCAGAATAGTATGTGTAATTGAACCAAACCATGTCAAATCATGAAACATCAATATCATTATCTTATGTAGCCTCTGGGTTGTAAACTAGAACAAATATTTGGAGTTTCCTGGTTCACCTTTTAACAGATTTCCCAATATTTTATAGATTCAATAAAATATGAAAAAGCTAGAGTCCCTAATCTTGAAAAAAATACAAACAATTTTCCTCTGTAACTATTTCCCAACTCTCCTCAAAAGCTCCACAGTGCAACTCCCAATCTTCAATGCCCCATCGTCCAAAATCTCACCTTACTTAACACTTCTGCAATAGTTCTACATCATTCAAAAAAAAAAAAAAAACAATAATCATATATCATCATGAACAAAACTAATATAAAAATATAAATGAGTGAAATGTATTATTGTAATAATACAATACATAAGTTACCAAAATTCAGGTTTATGCTTAGCAACAATTTTTGGCTGTATCAATCCATGAAAACAAAACTTATAAAACTTAAGACCATCTTTGTTGCCGGCAATCACCATCATCACCGGGACTGTAGATCAGAACCACAACACAGTTGCCACCGGTGATACCATCACCATCATCAACAATAAGTCAGTAACCTCCGCCTATCATTGCCGCATCATCACCGATCATCTTCCTCGTCATCTCCGACCACCACAATCTCCATCTGACTATCTTTGGGTGGTTAAATCAATGAAGGAGGGTGGTTGCAGGTTTATAGAGAGAAAGAGCCAGTGAGAGGGGGTGAAGGAAAAGAGTTTTTTTATATAATTATATTAAATGTGTTGGAGAAAGACTAAAATGTCTTCACATGCATTGCATGTGATGTAATTTAACCAAGAAATCTAACGGTTATTAGTGTTAAGGTTGACCCCTATATCAAAACATGAATATAAAGGTTGGTTTTTGCCGATCTTATAACAAAAGGTACAAAGTGCAGTTTAACTATAATATAAAGGTTGATTTCTGGAATTTTCTCTTATTTATTAATTCTTCGTAGAGTACAACCTCACAATAGCCTGTCACCGAGTCATACGATCAACCCACTTCTGGCGGCAGGTTAGGGTTTGTGTTTTCTTCTTCTAGGGTTTGTAATCTCTCTATATTCATCCACACTTAGGGGAGGGGGGTGGTCACTAGTGATAAAATTTCATCACTCACAATATCCAATCATGTTACGTCATGTCAGCAACCATTTTTCATCACTCACAACCTTTTTTAGTGGGGGTGGTCATCACTCACCACCACACCCAACAATTTCCCCCCAACCAACAACTACCCTCACAAAATAATATCATTACGGCGTTGAAAAAATCACGGAATCGGGAAACCGTGATTGTATCACGCGTTATACTTGGAGGTGGGGGTGGGAATTTGTGATTTTCCACGCGTGGAAAATGTATATAACGCGTTATACTTGTTCCGCCCCGCCTGGCCTTACCTTACTGTATATATTATGTATCATATGTATATATATGTGTAGATGGTTTCAGAATCAATTTGATATATTCTTCTTGTTAATAATAAAAGTTGGTTTCTGGAAATAGTTTGCCATAGATAGTGGATTATCCTATCTGTCAGATCAAAATGTTCTAGAGCAAGTGGATTTAGACGAGTTCTTTACATATTGGAATCTTGTAAACCAATCTACGAGGTTGCCTGATTCTGAAGGAGATGTTAACGAGGATTCTGATTTTAGTGACTTGGTCCTCAACTATATAAACCAGATGCTTATGGAAGAAGATATAGTGGAGAAAAACTGCATGTTTCAAGAGTCTGCTGCTCTTCAAGCTGCAGAAAAGTCTTTCTATAATGTTCTTCTTGTCAAAAATCAAGATCAAGGTCAAGTTCCAAATCATGGTCAAGATCATGATAATAGTCAACTTCAATATCGCGGTCATGATCAAGATCAAGAGGGATATTTATATAATATACATATAATTCAAGATCAAGGGCAAGATCAAGATCAAGATCAAGGTCAAGATCATGGTCAAGTTGAAAATCTTGGTCAAGATCAAGATCATGGTCAACTTCAAAATCGTGGTCAAGATCAAGATAATGTTGCAGAGGAATCTTTACATAATCTTCTTATTTTTCAAGATCAAGAACATGGTCAACTTCAAAATGATGGCCAAGATCAAGATCTTGCTGCAGAACTGATGGCTTCTTTTGGCATCAGCAGCTCTATGAGTGGTACAGATCTTACCAAATCTTCTCTTTTACCGAATACATTGATCAGTTTTGATTCGCAGACTAGATTTAATCCATCTTACAGCTTGTTTAGCGGTACTAGGAATATCGTTGATGGATTCCTGTATTCACCTGTGAGTATTTTAAGTTCTCGAGATATCTTTTGTGATAACCCGTCCATGGTGCAATTTCGAAATGGTATCGATGAAGCTAGTAGGTTTCTTCCTAATGGTACGATCTTAGATTTTAAAGGCACTGGTGTTTTGGATCAAACAATGGAGAAGAAACGGGAAATTAGCTTCACCCGGGATGGATCAAGAGGAAGAAAAAATCTGTATTCCAAAGATCTTATTGAGGATGGAAGGTATTCCAAGCAATCTGCGGTTTATAATGAGCCACCTGTGAGTTCTAAGATGTTTGATGATGTATTGCTGTGTGGTGGACCCAAAACTCATCCTTTCCAATGTGATTTTGTTTGCAAAAAGTACGCGAATAAAGGTCAACCTAAGGGATCTAATGGGGTTAAAGCCCGTGCGAAGAAACCAAAGGAAGCGGTAGATTTAAGAATACTTTTAACCCTATGTGCACAATCGGTTTCCATCAACGACCAAAGGGGTGCAACCGATCTACTGAAACGGATAAGAGAGCATGCTTCCCCCACAGGTGACGGAATGCAAAGATTGGCCCATTACTTTTCTGCTGGGCTTGAAGCCCGTATGGCCGGGTCTGGAACCCAAATCTACAAAGCCCTTCTTTCTATACCCACATCAGCTGTTGATGTGTTGAAAGCATACCATTTATTCCTAGGGTGCTTCCCTTTTACAAAAATCTCCCATTTTGTTTCAAACAAGACTATTATGTCTGTTGCCAAAAACAAAACGAAACTGCACATCATAGATTTTGGAATTCTTCATGGGTTCCAATGGCCCTGCCTCATACAACAATTTTCAACAAGGCCCGGTGGGCCACCCGAGCTTCGAATCACTGGCATCGACTTCCCATGTCCTGGTTTCCGACCCACCCAACGGGTTGAAGAAACAGGACGACGGTTAGCAAACTATGCTGAAACATTCGGTGTTCGGTTTAAATTCAAAGCCATTGCCCAAAAGTGGGAAACAACCAGAATAGAGGATCTTGAGCTTGATGATGAAGAAACACTTGTTGTAAATTGTGGTTACAGGTTTAGAAACTTGCTTGATGAAACAGTCATGGTTGATAGTCCAAGGAAAAAAGTGTTAAAACTTATTAGGAAAATGAAGCCCGAAATCTTTATACATGGGATTGTGAACGGGTCATATGGTGTACCTTTCTTTCTCACAAGGTTTAGAGAGGCTTTGTTTTTCTTTTCTTCTTTGTTTGATATGCTTGATGCAACTGTTGACCGTTTGACTGAGGAAAGAATGTTGATTGAGAAAACGATGTGGGGACGCGAGGCGATGAATGTTATTGCTTGTGAAGATGGTGAGAGGATTGAACGACCAGAGACTTATAAACAATGGCAGGTTAGGATTCAACGGGCTGGATTTCGCCAGGTGGCGTTTGATAAAGAAATCGTGAACAAGGCTAAAGATAGAGGGAGTTCTGATTACCATAAAGATTTTGTCATCGATGAAGATGGTTATTGGATGTTGCAGGGCTGGAAAGGGCGTGTTTTATATGCAATTTCTTCATGGAAACCGGCATGTTGACCAAGTTTTGTTCTTAGGTTGAAAAGATCATGGGTTGTTTTTCTTGGTAAACATATTTCTACATGCCAGGGTAGTTTATTTGGATCACAAATTAATACATTTTTTGGTACTTGGAGAAGTTAAATCATGAAAAAGAATACATAGATGGTGTTTGATCAGGTAGTGATGAATCAGTTGGAGCATATGACAAATGAAGATAGAATGGTACATGTGACAAATTGTATTAAAATCTTGCATCTTTTTTAGCGAGTAAACTGTTTCAAGTACTTGTTATTACTTATTGCGAACTTTATCTTTCAGATTATAAAATTTGAACTTTAGACCACAATGAAAATGTTTAACAAATAATCTAAGAACTAGCAATAAGACCCGGACGTGTTGCGGCGCGGGCATATCGCAAATATTGAATGGATTAGTCCAAATGGTATGTGTTGCGTTAATCATATGAAAACGCATTTCGAAGTATCTAATTGAACTCAGTGTGACCTATATAAGCATTGCTATTGGATCAAAATGTAAAGTAAATCGAGTTTATATCGTACAATCATAGCATATTATATGTGACACGACTCATACATAGAAAACATTAACGGTAGAGGCGGCAAAATGAGTGGGTTGGATTGGGTTGGTTGTTGGGTTAGAATAGGTTTAGGACGTACAACCTTATAATTTGCTCTTTCCTTTCGACGACAAACTCCCCATCGCCTTGGCCTGTTCCCGGAGCACAAACTTCTGCGTCTTCCCTGTTGACGTCTTCGGCAACTCCCGAAACACCACGGTTCGGGGCGCCATATACCGCGGCAAATTTTTCCGACAGTAGGCTATTAACTCATCTTCTTTTACCTTGTATCCTTGTTTTAGCTCCACAAAAGCACACGGCGTCTCGCCCCAATGATCGTCAGGCCGACCCACGACTGCAGCCTCTAGAACCGCTGGATGCCGAAAAAGCACCGATTCCACCTCAATCGTACTAATATTCTCGCCACCAGATATTATAATGTCTTTCGATCGATCCTTGAGTTCGATGTAACCATCCGGATGTCGAACACCTAAATCCCCACTCCGAAACCACCCGTTTTTAAAAGCTTCACGTGTCGCGCTAATGTCATTTAAGTACCCGTTCATCACGGTGTTTCCGCGAAACATGACCTCTCCGATTGTTTTTGCATCCCACGCGACACTTTTCATCGTCTCCGGATCCTTAACGTCGACTTCTTCCATCCCCAAATGAGTTATGCCTTGTCGCGACTTAAGTTTCGCTCGAGTTTCCAACGGTAGCGAGTCCCACTCGGGTTTCGGGGCGCACACGGTTCCCGGACCGTATGTCTCCGTGAGACCATATGCGTGACACACATCGAACCCAATCTGCTCCATACCAAACACCACCTGCGAAGGCGGAGGCGCTCCACCCGTCATCACTGTCACCTTTCCGGGAAGTGGGACCCGCTCGGTTTCCGGCGCATTGATTATCATATTCAAAACCGTTGGCGCACCACCCATGTGTGTCACTTGATGTCGAGATATGGATCCGAAGATCCCCTTCGCGGTCACCGCCCGTAGACACACATTGGTGCCGCCTTGCGCTGCCACGGCCCACGTCAAACACCACCCGTTGCAATGAAACATCGGAACCGTCCATAAGTATACCGGCATAGACCGCATCTCATTAAGTAAAACAGCAGCTAACGAGTTCAAATAAGCGCCGCGGTGACTATAAACCACCCCTTTCGGACTCGAAGTCGTACCCGATGTATAATTAAGCGCAATCGGATCACACTCGTCGATCGGTCTCCTAATCTTAAAATCAAGACTTCCCATTGCCAAAAGAACTTCATATTCGACCATGTTCGATTTCAGAAGTGCCGGAAGTTCGCCGGAATCCGGGATTAAGACAATTTGAGGCACTGTGGCCGGTGAATTCGACATGATCTCAATTGCGCCTTTGACAACATCTATAAACTGGTGATCAACGAATATGAGTTTGGCATTTGAATGTTTAAGCAAGGTTGACACCATTTTTGAGTCGTGACGGATGTTGAGGGTGCAAAGAATAGCTCCGGCCATCGGAACGGCAAAATGGAGCTCGTACATTTCCGGGATGTTTGGAGCTAGGACAGCCACCTGCTCGTCAATGCAAACAACAACAAAAAATCAAACATTGTAAATAAATAAGAAAAAATTATACAATACCAAAAAACATAGCACCTTGATTACCAAATAAGAGTGAAACATAAAGGTGGTCCCAGGGTATTTTCCATAATGGTCGGGTTAGTTTGGCATTTGGGTGTATCTTAACTCGAAGTCTAAATTTTCGGTTTGAGTCAGGTCACGTAAATAAGGGTATCCGGGGCACCCATCGGGGACTCCATCGGTGACCACTTTCCCCGATCGGGAACACCGCCGCCATCGGTGCGGGGACCCGATTCGGGGGTGGTTTCGGCCCATGTCCACCGATTGAATTTTGCACGCATATTGATGAACGGTCGATTTTGAACGGTCGATTTTAAAAAAAAAAAAAAAATTAACTTTTTAAACAAATATAAATAACCACACCCACTTCACTATTTTTTATACTCACAAACCACACCCACTTCTTATTTTTTATACTCTCAAACCACACCCACTTCTTATTTTTTATACTCTCAAACAACACCCACTTCACTAAATGGATCCCAGGTTCCCGATTTTTCCTCCCCTACCCGACTTTCCCGACGATGAAGGTGAACCGTCAAACGATAGTAGCTTAATTTTCTTCCAAAATCTCATCCAACAAGCGGAGCTACTAGACACGGCATCGTCTAGTAAAAAAAAAGTTGTCCCTCGAGATCGTCAGGGTGGCAACGAAACACTAATGGCCGATTATTTTGTAGAAAATCCAAAATTTAATGCCGATATTTTTCGTCAGAGGTTTCGTATGTCCAAGTCTTTGTTCCTAAAAATTGTTAGTGACGTCGAAGCGTACGACGAGTGGTTTCAAGAGGGCTTGGACGGGAGAATGAAGAAAAGTTTCACGCCGTTGCAAAAGGTTACTTCTGCGATTAAACAACTTGCAACCGGTAACCCACCAGACGAAAACGACGAGTATTTAAAGATGTCTGAAAGGACCTCTCGTGAGTGCCTTGAATATTTCTGCCAGACGGTCTGTGCAATGTATGCCGGTGAATTCTTACGTAGACCAACGAGCCACGACGTTGCGCTATTGTATCAGGCTCATGAGGAGAGACATCACCTACCTGGTATGTTGGGTAGTCTGGATTGTACACACTTGGTCTGGAGAATGTGCCCCACAGAATTGCGTGGACAATATATGAGAGGCGATCATCAATACCCGACGGTTATGTTAGAGGCGGTGGCGTCTCAAGATTTGTGGATTTGGCATGCTTTTTGTGGCCCGGTGGGTGCACAAAACGACATCAACGTGCTCCAACAATCTCCGTTATTTCTTACTCAACGAAACGGAACGGCGCCATATTGTCCATTTCAGGTGAACGACCACTTATACAAACGCGGGTATTATCTTACTGATGGGATCTACCCTAGCTGGTCCGTGTTTGTGAAGTCTTTTCCATATCCTCACATCCCGAATGAAAAAAAGTTCAAGAGGCAACACGAGGCCGCAAGAAAAGATGTGGAACGGGCGTTTGGTGTGTTAAAGGCGAAGTGGGGAATACTAAAGCGTCCAATGCGTTCCAAAACGGTGAAAAAGATAAGGTTACTCGTGTATACGTGCATTATTTTACATAACATGATTATAAAAGACGACGGAAGGGCGATAGCACCGGTACACATTCAAGATCCTCCAGTCGAACCCGTCTTCGCTGAAACAGCTTATAGCGAGCTCATTGACGAAGACACGCATTGGAGACTAAAACATGATCTCGTTGAGCATCTCGGACGTTTAGATCTACCTCACCTTGAAGTGAGTTCCGACGACGAGTAGTTTGTTTTTATATTTTTCTAGTTTGAATGTAATTTTTATTTTTCTAGTTTGAATGTAATTTTTATTTTTCTAGGTTGTTTTTTTTTTTAATTTAATGAAATGTCTTTTATTTAATTTTTATTTTTATTAATATTTTTTTAATTTATAAACATGCATAAATAAAAATAAAAATAAAAAAATAAAAAAAACCCAAGTCACCTATTAGGGGAGTGCCGCCATCAAAATGTGGTGTTAGGGGAGTTTAAGAGGGGAGTTGACGTGGCACTATCTGATTGGTGGTGTGTAAGAGAGGGGACTCACCTATTAGACCATGCGTAGTGGGGCGTTTTTTGTAAAAATTTTTGCCCGAAAACGCCCTATAACGCCCAACCCCCCATTACAGGGGGCGTTTTGGGGCGTTACTTTTTGGAAAATTTGTTGTGGGCGTTTGAATTTAAACGCCGAAGTTGCAAATGGTTGGGGCATTATCTCTGACATGCCACTTACTTTTCAATGAATCCACCAATGAATTTGAGACACCCACATGCCCACTTACTTTTCAACCTGACACACCCACATGTTTTTTTGTTTTTTTTTTTAATTAAAAATAATATGGGGCATTATGGGGCATTATACCCACTACACCACTTTTGCTATAATGCCCCCTTGCTGACTAGGACGCCACGTGTCGTATAATGCCCCATGGTGGGGGCATTATAACCTTCTACCACTACACATGGTCTTAGGTGAGTGCCCCTTGTACCCTAAGACCATGCGTAATGGGGCGTTTTTTTAAAAAAATTTTGCCCTATAACGCCCAACCCCCCATTACAGGGGGCGTTTTCGGGCGTTATATTTGAAAAAAATGGACACCGGCGTTTTAAAGAAAACGCTTAAGTTTGGTTTATTTTCTGACATACTTTTGTTTTTGACCAATGGGAGTTTCTTCAAGTCTGACACCCCACATGCATTGTGTTTGACCACTACCCCACTTTTGGTTTCCTTTTTTTTTTTTTTAATGATTGAATGGGGCATTATGGGGCATTATACCCACTACACCACTTTTGCTATAATGCCCCCTTGCTGACTAGGACGCCACGTGTCGTATAATGCCCCGGCATTATAACCCTCTACCACTACACATGTTCTAAGTATAACTTTCCTAGCAACTGTGCTACAATGATGCTTTTGACTTTTAAGGTAACCAGGACCACGGAAACGTCACAGTAACCATTTAGAGTAGTTAATCAAATTGGATACTCTTTTTTTTTTAGTAAACCGCCATAATGGTCCTTGAGGTTTGGTTACTTTTGTCACATTAGTCCAAAACTCAAATCTTTTGAATTTGGGGCCATGTGGTTTCAATTTATTGTTATTTTCAACCAAAATCAAAATTTGGTCAGATTTTTCAGTTAACATCCAACTTTTCTGTCTTTTTCCTCCCTTTCAATGAAGGGTAAAATGGTCTTTCAACATTTTATTATAACAAATTAAAAAAATTTGGTCATTTTGCCCTTCATTAAAATAGATGATAAAGACAAAAAAAAACTGGATGTTAATTGAAAAATCTGACCAGATTTTGCTTTTGGATGAAAATGACAACAAAAGGTTTGAGTTTTGGACTATAATGACAAAAGTAATCAAACTTCATGGACCATTTTGAGAGTTTACTCTTTTTTTGTTTTCCACTTTGACTTCAAATGTTACGTGTAACATGTATAGATCGATCTTTTCTAGGTAAACTTTATAAAATCTCGGGGTTCTGTCGATAAACTATAAAAACCAAACCTCGTACCAAACCATACATACGAGGTCAGTCCATGATTGTCACTTGATCCAAGCAAGATCAAGAACATGTTTTCACAAGTTGACTATTTTTGGTCAACTGAAGCAATTCTAAACTCTAATTCAAAAGTTGGATCTATGATTCTATGATCTGATCAGTGTTTTTCAAGGCTCAAAGAGAGATAAAAACTTGTAGAATTATATTCAAATAATCAAAAAACCATATACAATTTATTTTTTTATATAATCAACAGTTTGACTTCAAAAAGTCAAAACGTGTGTTCGAAAATGTTAGATTGATTCACTGATAACACACGATCGATCGATCAACCAAATACATTAATCGAACTTACTCGATCAAAACCCCGAATCAATCAACATAAGTGGATGAAAAACTTACAACATCTCCACGAGAAATTTGAAACCGAGAAGCGATCGAAGAAGCAAGCTTAAGACATCGTTGATGAGTCTCTTTCCAAGTGAACTTGACACGATCACCATAAACAACTGATAATCTGTCTCTATAAACAATAGCAGATCTCTCCAAGAAGCTGATCGGGGAAAGAGGGACGTAATTTGCAGCACAACGAATGGTACCTTCCATTGTTTAAAACTGATATTCTTGGGGTGTTTTTGAGGATTTTATAGAGGGGTCTTACAGGAATGTGATTTTAAAATGTGTAATGTGTGGTGTTAGTCCAGTGGGGATGAAGGTGACGTGTATGGTTGGTGATGGATTGCATAAGTGGGTTCTCATCTTGATATAGATTTAAGAGTTAAATTTCATTTTAGTCTACGCGATTTATTTTTTCAGTTTAATCCAAAGGTTTTGATTTTTGTTTGTGTGTTTAAAAAAGTTTCATTGTTAACATTTTAATCTACTAGGTTAACTTCATCCATTTTTTCTGTTAACGAGAAGGGCAATTCGATCATTTTATATGTAATTCTGTTAACTAGAAAGGCAATTCGGCCATATAAAATGACCGAATTGCCCTTCTCGTTAACAGAAAAATGGATGAAGTTAACCCAGTAGACTAAAATGGCAACGATGAAAATTTTTTGAGCCCACAGGCGAAAAATAAAACGTTTGAACTAAATTGGCAAAATGACGTAAACCACAGTGACTAAAATGGCATTTAACTCTAGATTTAAAGTTATCTTGGATTATTTGTTTGTAGTGATAACAAATTGTGAGACAGAATATGGGATTAGTTTTAAAAAAAAAAACAATTATTGATAGGAAATAGCTGATACCCAACTCAATTACCTGAAATTAGATACATATTTACCTGAACCACTACCCGAATCATATACTCAAATATTATCTTTGCTTTCCATTGATCCTTTTCTATTATTGTTATATTTTTAGTATGCTAGTTATGTTGAAAATTAGTTTATCTTTTGGAATAATTATTTGATAAAATTGTTTATGTTATGTTTGTGATTTAGTTAAATAAAATTATAATGAAGTTATTTTGTTATGATAAAACGTATCTGTATATGATGTATAATATTTTATATATGAAATAGTTGTTATAAATATAAAAATTATACAATAATTAGGATAGTAAAAGATAAACGTCCTTGGAAATCTCAATAGTTATAGTTATATCTGTGGGTATGTCTAATACCTAACGGGTAATTACTTTATAGATACTTAACGAGTATTGAACTGGTTATAGAACACAAAATTTATTATCAGGTTTAAAGCTGAGATTACGAATATCTGGCGACCATTGACATATCTATTTGTTTGTATATTTTTGGAGTTAATTTAATTCATAGTGGACTAAATTACTCAAGTCATTAAGCACTTTGATGAAAAGTGTGTCTTATGAGTCATATATCATTAACTTCATATATTTTGTTAGGGTTTTGTAACTTTTATGTAACCAGTATTTAATTGGTGTGAACTCCCCTGTTATTAAAGATAAAAGAGGGTTTCTAATCCAATTCATCTTGTACTAGTTAAGTTAATAGGGTCTTGAATCCGTTACACTGCATGAGACGGTCGATCCATGGAGTAGCTAAGGATCTGCCTACTCTAAACAGGTTGCACCACATTCTCGCCGATAATGGGTTGGATAACTATGGTTTGTCTTACATTGGTGGTCTCAGTATCCTGCTCACACTAGGTAATCCGGAGCTAGTTGAGGAAGTTATGAATAAAAACTCGGATCTCCTTGCTAAAACTTTCAGCCGGTTCCATGTTTGGAACGGCGAGGATCTTCCTTTGGACCGGGTGGCGACACTTAGAATTTCCGGTGTTCCCGTGCTCCTAAGGGATAGTTCCTTGTTCGACAGAATTGGCAGTCTCTTTGGTAGGGTCATCCAGGCCTCGGTTTTCTCTTGGAATGAATCGAACAATTCGGATAGCTTAGTGCAGGTCTTGGTACCTCCAGGGAAGCGTATTGAGGAATCGGTAGTGATGCAGTGGGAAAATAGACGATTTGTTGTGTGGGTTTCTGAAGCAACGGAAGTTTGGGATCCTGAGCTTGATGATGAAAACCGCTCTGTCAGTTCGGATGGTGTAGCATGTAATATCTTGGACGAGAACACCGGGATGGACGATGTAGAAGAAGGTGAGATCAGGCCTGGTCCTAAGGAAGTTAATGACCGGGATTCCATGAGAGACGGAGAGCCTCCGGCAGGGGTAGGTGATCAGTCGCCGGGTGGTAGCCTAAAGGACGACATGCAACATTTGCATGGGGACGCGACGGAGACGGTTCATGGTCCTAGGGCTGACGAGGATATCGATGTGGGTATCGAGAATCATTATGATAAGTGCTTTGGAGGTTTGGAAAACTTAGATTATCCAAACGTCAAATCGGCTAGGGGTGACGTGTTGGTTGGGGAATTTAATTCGGAACCTAGAGATCTGGGTAATAATCTTGAGGAGAACTTGTGTCCAGCTCAGGTAGGAAATTTGGAAGGTGGGCCCCAGGACCACCAGTCACGTGAATTCTCACAATTTGGGCCGCATATCTCTCCTGGGCCTATAGGCCCATCTATAACTGGAAAACGGACCAGGGACCAAAGAAGTCCACCTTCTGTGGGCTCTACTCAGGGGCCCAATATTCGAAGCAGACAAGATAGGAGCATTTCGGATAAGTCTTCTCTGGATCTTAACCGAACTGCTGAGCCCCCTTTTCCAGGCGATGACGAAGGATCTAGTATTCCCCAGGTCTTCTCTCCGTGTAATAGCCCAAGAAATAGGCACCAAATCCCTGGAGACTCCGCGGCAACGGGTTTGCATTCTCCGGTCGCGGTGGAGATTGAGGCTACTGTGGAAATTGGGCATGTGGTGGGCGTTAACTTGCAAGGATTCGAAGATGCTGTTCGTGAAGTAATCAATGGTGAAGGTGCTAAAAATGGTTTCCAATGAATATCCTGTCAATAAATCTTAGGGGGGTCCGAGACAATCGGAAGTTGGACTGGATTCGTGGTCTAAAAACAAGTCATGGTGTTCATTTTATCAGCGTACAGGAAACGAAGTTAACCGAATCAGCCGGTTTTTCCTTTAATCAGATATGGGGGCGGTCGATCTATAATATGGCGGTGGTGGACTCGTGTGGTAGGTCGGGTGGTTTGGTTTCGCTTTGGGATCCAACAGTCTTCTCTGGTATTGAAGTAATAAAGCACAGATATTTCTTATGCGTGTGTGGTGAACTTATTCCGTCTGGTACAAGGCTTAACTTAGTGAACGTCTACGCTCCAAATGATGCGGCGACCCGAAAAACTCTCTGGTCTGAATTGTTAACACTGAGAAACTCAAGGCAAGGCCTCTGGGGTTTGATGGGCGATTTTAATGACGTTAGAGAGGCATCAGAGAGACAGAATTCGGAATTTGTTTCGGCGAACGCGGAGGCGTTCAACGACTTCATTCTTTCGGCTGCCTTACAGGAGTATGTTATGGGGGGAGCAAAATTTACTTATATTTCAGACCGCGGAGATAAACTTAGTAAACTTGACCGGTTCTTGGTATGCCTTGGATTCTTGGAGACTTGGCCGGGGGCGGCGCTGACGGCCCTTGACCTAGACCCATCTTATTATCCACTTGTCCTCATGATTTCGGTCACATACCGTTTCGATTTTATAACTCGTGGTTTGAACTGCAAGGTTTTGTTGAGTTCGTTATGTCTAAATGTAATCAGTTTCATTTTATTGGACCTGGGGATCTGGCTCTAGCTACAAAACTTAGATGGCTGAAAGGTAGAATTAAAGATTGGGTTGGGTTCGAAAAAAGAAGGGGCAATGAATTATACTCCAACTACAAAAAGAAATTGGCTGAGTTAGAACTTCTGGCGGAGGAGAGGCCCCTTTCGGTCACTGAACTTAATTCGAGAATTGAATATAGACAATTTATGATGGAAGTGGATAAACAGAAACTGGCGGATTCCCGCCAAAGATCTAGGGTTCGATGGGCGATAGACGGGGACGAAAACTCGGGCTTCTTTCACTCGGTAGTAAACTCTAATTTAAGTTCTAATCGAATCAACGGGATTCTCATCGGAGAGGAGTGGGTTACCAATCCGGTGGCCATCAAACAACAATTTTTCGATTTTTATTCTCAGCTTTTTTCTGAACCTATGCATAATAGGCCAAACATTGTCTGTCCGATGCTAAATGTCTTATCGGCGGGAGAAAGTGATGATTTGGTTCGGCCTTTTTCGTTGTTAGAAATTAAGGAAGCGATTTGGGAATGTGATGGTGACCGAGCCCCCGGCCCGGATGGGTTTAACTTCTCTTTTTTGAAGCGATGTTGGAGTGGGTTGCAAAGTAATTTTCTTCAAGTGTTCAAGGAATTCCATAGCCACCCGTTCTTGAACAAGAGCTGCTCCTCGTCCTTTATTGCATTAATTCCCAAGATTAAGGATCCGTTACGACCCTCTGATTTCCGGCCCATTAGTCTTATTGGCTGCATCAATAAAGTTTTATCCAAAGTGCTCGTGAATCGGCTGAAAAAGGTGATCGGTAAGCTTGTGTCGGAAGAACAATCCGCGTTTCTTACTGGTCGGAATATAATAGATGGTCCGTTGATGCTGAATGAAATTGTTTCCTGGTTGAAACATTCCAAACGGGTCGGTATGATTTTTAAAGTGGATATCCATAAAGCATATGATTCCCTTAGTTGGAATTTTCTTCATTCCATTTTGTTGCAGATGGGATTTCCCGTCAAATGGTGTGAGTGGATTTTGGCAATCCTTAGAGCCTCCCGTGCATCTGTGTTGGTAAATGGGTCTCCAACCTTGGAGTTTGATTGCACGAGGGGGCTCCGGCAGGGAGATCCTCTTTCTCCTTTTCTTTTCCTAATTGCTATGGAAGCTCTCTCTAGGATGATGAAGAAAGCAACTGAGCTTGGTTTATTCTGTGGCATCTATAATAGCAATAATGGGCTTCTACTATCCCATCTTTTATATGCAGACGATGCGGTCTTTTTAGGAGATTGGTCAGACAGGAATATACTTAACTTAAATCGGATCCTTCGTTGCTTTCATCTAGTTTCAGGGCTTAAAGTCAATCTCTCTAAATGCAGCCTGTTCGGGGTAGGCGTGGAGGATACGGAAATCGCTAGAGTGACGGGTATTTTGAACTGTAAGCAAGGATCCTTCCCCTTCAAGTATCTGGGTTTGTATGTGGGTGCAAATATGAATCTTGTAAGAAACTGGAAGCCTATTATCGACCTTTTTAAAAGTCGTCTCTCGATTTGGAAAGCAAGAACTTTGTCGTATGGAGGCAGGAATATACTTATAAAATCGGTTTTATCCTCTTTGCCGACATATTTTTTCTCGTTATATCGGGCCCCATCTCAAGTGCTTAATCAACTAGAAAGCCTTCGTAGAGTTTTCTTTTGGGGAGGTTCGGAGGAGGTGTCAAAAATGTCTTGGATGGCATGGGAAAATGTGATAGCTCCAATAGAATACGGGGGTTTGGGGTTCGGTTCGCTAAGAGATACGAATTTGGCTATGTTGGCAAAATGGTGGTGGCGGTTCAAATCGGAAAAAATGGGTTGTGGCGAAAGGTAATATGGACAATTCACTATAACTCTAGATCGTGGAATCCAATCCCGGCGAAACTCACAATCTCGGGTCCATGGAAGCAAATATTCAGCATCTCTTCCAGGTTGTCGTCATTGGGTGTCAATATTCAATCCGCAATCAAAGGGTGTGTTCGAGGTGGGGCTGATGTCGCCTTTTGGCTGGATGAATGGGCTGCTTCGGAGCCATTTCAGGTACTTTTCCCCGCCTTATTTCAGCTGGAAAAAGACAAATGGAGTTCAGTGGCGGATAAGTTTCGGCCTGGCCCAACTGGTAATTCGTGGGACTGGAGATGGAAAAGGGGTTTGCTGAATACCGATGAACTCACCGAATTTCAGCAGCTTAATAATTTGCTGCAACAGATCTCGGTGACGTCTGGGCCGGATTATTGGCTGTGGAGTTTGGACTCAACGGGGCAGTTCACGGTCAGTAGCATCAGGAGGAAGTTGGTCGAACTAAACCATATAAAACCTGATTATGTAGTTAAATGGAATAATTGGGTCCCGAAAAAGGTTGGAATGGTGGCATGGCGGGCTCAAAAAGAGCGTTTACCGACAAGAACAGCTCTTCACAGGAGAGGTATTTTGGTCCAGAACTTGGAATGTATTATGTGCCGCGAATACGATGAATCTTGTGATCATCTTTTTGTCTCTTGCGGGTTCGCTCAAGTGGTCTGGCAGGTGGTTTGTCAATGGTGCAAAATGCAGCCATTAATAGCTTTCAGGTTACAAGATATACTGGACGCTTATAAGAGTTTCGGGGGATCGACTAAGAAAAAGAAGGCATTTCATGCGGTTTGTCTCGTGTCACTGTGGAGCATCTGGAACCTCAGAAACGACCAAATGTTTGCCGGTAAAACTAAGCCTATCTCGGCTGTGGTGGAGGAGATTAAACTGAAGAGCTTCGGATGGGTAAAACACCGGTCGAAGGAATCAGCGATGACTTAGGAGCAATGGAAATCTTTTGATGTTTTTTGATTTGTGTTTTCCTAGTTTTTGGTTATGTGGATGTTCCTGGTGGTCTTGACGTTTTTGTAATTTTGGTGTTAGCCGCTGGCTAAATGGAATAAAAGTTTTTGTTGGCCGTTCAAAAAAAAAATAGGGTCTTGAATCCATGAAGAGTATGTGTGTCACATTAACAGTTATACATGAAACGATTAATTGCTTGGATCTGATGAATAACTTACACTTTAAACAAACTAAAAGTAATGGTTAACTCAGTTGGGTGGAATATAATTAATTTTTTTGGTTGGGTTTGATAATGAAACATGTATAATTTATATTTTTTTAAACAGTCAACATAAAAAAAAATTATGTTTCATTTAATGTATAATCTAAACTAATAAATTCTTCCACTAAATAGCCATATAACAATTTTTCCTACTTTTTCTTAATTCTTAATCTATTATATATAATAAACGAAAATAATATGGGACACGTGTCAGCGTGATATTGCACCTCAAGATTGTTTTGGGCGGGAAAATTTTTGGGTAAAACATACGGGTTAGGCGTGCTCCATACCCGAATCCTCTATGACCCGACTATATTTATAGTCAGCTATGTTTTCCAAAACCCTAGAGCCTTCATCTCCATTTTCCTTCATCTCCATTTTGGTTCAAAGCATCAGGCGTAAGGTATGTTTAATCTCCTCTTTCTTCTCCTTTACATTACTTACAGAACCTTTTCCTGTTGTTCATCTTCTCCTTCAAATTCAATCCATCTGGTGGTTGACTATATCAACAAACCCTAATGAATCCACCCATAAATAACATACCAATCAATCTGTTCTTTAATTTCTTCAATCCTTTTTCAAACCCTAAAAACTCCGGTCACACATACCTGCCCCCTGAAGCTTTCAAACCCTAACGGAGTTAATAAACAGATCCAACAATGGAGAAGTACACCGTATGATAGCATCTATGTGGCGCTTCAACTGCCCCTTCCTCTCACTGTCACGGCCGTCGTCTAGACGACACTAAAGCGAGATTAGTAGTTCAATTAAGCAAGCGTTGTGCCTGAGTCTTTGTGGTATACACGATCGATACAAATCGTTAAGTATGATACAAAGCTCCATCTAGCGGCCTAACTAGGGGATCTTCATTTGGTTCAATTTTTTCTTTTTTTCCCTTTTTTTGTTGTGATTTGATTTTGATATCTGAAGGATAAATCACTGACATCAGAAGAAACAGAGTTTGATTGAATCGTCCGTGGCTGTGGCCTGAGGTAATCCTGTGTAAACATTTTTTTTTATTCCGCCTTTTTATTTTACATGTCTGCGTCTTTGTGGGATATTGGGAAAAAGGGTTGCTAACTTGCTAAGAAGTGAGGTGAGGGTTAATCATTATCTCTATTGTAACTTAATTTGTTAATCATTATCTCTATTGTAACTTAATCAGATTCTAATCTATTCTACCATTTTTCTCTTTTTGTATTCGGTTAGAACATAGTTCTTTACGTACTAACAATCATTGTCCTTTTATTTAGAATCTTTGTTGTAGACCTTCATGAAAGCATCAGGTTACAAATTTTGTTAACAATATTATAGTTGCCATGTTTGCTATTATTCATCTTATTTAGCATGGTTTTTGCAGTGAAATGCAGGAAATAATGCGGGATGCGGAAGTTGACTGAAGATAACTATTACCAAAAGTAATGTTTAATCTCCTTCACTTATGTTTGGCATCAGTTAAAATCATGTTAATATTATATTCATTATTGATGCCCCACTGTTTTAAATGGCTTTTTGTGACTAAAGATGACATAAAAGGTCCAGGTGGGGTAATCTATGTTTTATAACACCTGATTAATAGTTTTCATGGTTACGTGGATGTTCAAAAGATCCAAAGCATTAACCGGTCCAACTTTCTTAATTGAAGATCCCAACAAAGGTATTGACTATTGACATCAGCTTTTGCTTT
Organism: Helianthus tuberosus; assembly: GCA_030545235.1. Lineage (NCBI taxonomy): Eukaryota > Viridiplantae > Streptophyta > Magnoliopsida > Asterales > Asteraceae > Helianthus > Helianthus tuberosus. Next base: position 9,804,576 of record CM060433.1, on the reverse strand, counting down.
GATTTGCTTTTTTTGTGTTGACTTTCGTTAATTTGTTTGAGACTTGATGTAGGCGGCACGAAAAAGCTGAGGACTTGTGGAGCTTGAACAAGTGGGGCTCCTAAGAAAGTTGCAACAATTGAAGCACCTTCATTCTCTTTAGAAATGCTAAACAAGATGACATATACCTTTGGTTTGTAATCTTCAATAGGAGAAGGCACTTATTGTCAGGTTTTTCATGGAAGGCACTTTGGTCATTAAGATGCTGGATACGAGCTCCATATTAGATTTTGAATCGGATTTTAGACACAAGGTAAAAATTTCATTTTATTTTTTAAATTAGTGTGTTAATGTAAATGGTTTTGTTGTTTATAGTGTTTGTTTATGGTTGATTGAAATGTTGGAAAAGGGTAAAATTTCCTTTTTAGTGGTTTAACGCTAAAATTATTTTATGCGAGATAGAGACGAATAAAGCTACCCTTGAATTTGAATGTCTTGAAGAAGGGTAGAATTTCTTTTTTAGTGGTTAGACACTAAAATGATTTTTTATTTTTTTGTTAATCTTCTCTATGGTGTATAGTTTATACCATCTTAATGGTGATAATTGAACTATCTACGTATAAGTGGGTTTGTTTTATGTCTAATGGCTCAAAGTTGCAATCCCTTTAAAGTACTTTATACAAAAAAAACTTTGTCAATATCGTTTTTGCAATCATATATAACATGCTAATTAAGTTATTCAGTATATAAAAATTAAATAGTTGACAAAAATTGGGTCAACTCGAGAGGGGCACAATAAATTACCAGTTTTTGACCCATTACTCAAATCTCCTGACCTACCCATTTCACCATCTCTACATCATATAGTGACCGTTTACATCCAACTCTTTATCACAATATCAGTGTTTAAGTTGGGATATCTATTACTACTTGAATGCTTAAAGCCTTAACGGATTCGGGTAACTGCAGGTACTTAGCAAAAATATGGACACCTGAGGGTTCAAAAGATGTTGCAGTTGGACAACCCATTGCAATAACAGTAAGTATCTCCTGTTACAAAAGTGTAACAATACTAATTATCAAATAATGAACAATTGTGCCTTTTGTACCAATAATTAAAGCCACATAGCCGTTTTCTTATATTGCTTTCCAATCAACTAAAACAAAGAGCTTACAAAATGGCTGGGTTGGGTAACACACTTATGTCAAGTTGGGTTGGTCCGGCTTATAAACGCTTTTTTTTCTTCCCTTTTATTGAATTTTACAAATTTAGATGCTGATATAATTTTGAAAAGAAAACAATTTGGGATGTTTTAGGCAATTCATCAGTAATGGCATGTGTGTAACAACCACCAAAAATAGATCTCTGAAACCCGAACCGGATCTTGCAAAAATTGGATCCAACGAAAATAAATAAAAATAGTAAATAAACATGTATTTTTATAAAAAAGACTATCCTTATAACTTTTGGTTGGTTCTTTTTGTAGAAGGGACTCAATTTACTCAAGGAAAGGTTTTGGCAACACAAGGATATGCATCTTTAAAAGGACTCGACTATCTTTAAATTGTATTTCTACTTTGTCACTAACTTATGTATATGGCACTGGGTGTTTGTATTTTATTTTATTTATACATTTATGATTTATTCGATTACGAAGGAAAACCAACCAATGAAACTGCTAACGTCGTTTACAAAGAGATTTTTGGAAATTTATGATGTTTAATTTTTTATTTGTTTCCATTGACTTCAAACTTTGTTTCGTTCTATTGATGTTACGTTTATTTTCTATTTGGTCAAGTATGTCTTATATTCATGTGGTTTCTTATGTTATTAGTAATGAAAATTAGGCCTTTAATGTTATAAAATTACTGGGTCGTGTATGCATTTATGAATGACATTAAGTTGTTATTGTTAACATATATAAAGACATTTTATAATTTATTATTGTATTAACTATTAATCAATGTCGTGTAGAAGTTTAATGAAATAATATGTTACATTTTAATAAAAAGGGAAATTGGTATTTAATAAACCAACCTTTGCCCAGTTGGTAAATAATAATCCAACGTACATAATTGGTATATAATAATCCTACCTATCAATATGTTGGCACTCAATGGACCTCCGTTAGTTTTTTTTAACTGAAGTTAGTTTTTAAGTTTTATTTATTACACAAACAGTCCCTGTAGTTATAATTTACTAGTTTTAACTATGAGTTAATAGCCAAAATGGTCCCTGAGGTTAATAGCCACAGCACCGCCACCATCACCACCACCACCACCGCCGCCGCCGCCACAGCACCGCCACCACCACCACCGCCACCACCGCACCGCCACCACCACCACCACCACCGCAACGTCTTTTTTTTCACCGCGAGACCGAATATAGCCCAAAGCAAGCGACTAAACTTGGTAAACTTGGTAACAAACTAACTGATCGATAATGAGCTGTAAATTCCGCGTTTCTTTTTATAAGATTGCATGAACCTGGCTTTAATCGTGTCCCTCTCATTCCACGATTCAACAACCTTCCTTTTTAAGCTCGAACATTATAAAACGGCATGAACATTCTCTGTTTCGATCGCTGGGATAACATCACGAACCACCCCAGTAACATTTTTCGCCAACACTCAACCCGCACACCCTTCGAAACCCCCGCACAGCTTGCCGGAACCTTGCGCGTCTACCGTTGGGACCAGGAGCTCTCGCCGGAACTAGCCGGAGGTTTTGAGACGTCACCGGGATACATCAGGAAGTCACGTCATTCTTGTTCGGTATATTATTTCCTTCCCTGTTGAGTCATTTTTGCGGTGGTGGCGGTGCGGTGGTGGTGGTGGCGGTGCGGTGGCGGTGGTGGTGGTGGCGGTGCTGTGGCGGTGCTGTGGCGGTGGTGGCGGTGGCGGTGGCGGTGCTGTGGCGGCGGTGCGGTGGTGGTGGTGGTGGCGGTGTTGTGGCAGTGGTTGTGGTGGCGGTGCTGTGGCGGCGGCGGTGGTGGTGGTGGTGGTGGCGGTGCTGTGGCTATTAACCTCAGGGACCATTTTGGCTATTAACTCATAGTTAAAACTAGTAAATTATAACTACAGGGACTGTTTGTGTAATAAATAAAACTTAAAAACTAACTTCAGTTAAAAAAAACTAACGGAGGTCCATTGAGTGCCAACATATTGATAGGTAGGATTATTATATACCAATTCTGTACGTTGGATTATTATTTCCCAACTGGGCAAAGGTTGGTTTATTAAATACCAATTTCCCTAATAAAAATACATGTTTATTAACTAATAAAAATAAACAACCCGGGAAGCAGTCCCGGGTGATAACCTAGTCTTTACTATATTAAATTAGTACTTAAATAAAAAAAATTATTATTATATTTTTATCTTTTGCAATATGCTTAGTAAAAGTAATTGTATTTATTTAATAATTTAATAGTTATTAAATAAAGAATAATGATGATAATTGTTTTTATGAATAATTTCTAAAAAAAGATTTAAATATTTAATGTGGTTGAATGGTAAGAATGGTAAAATACAATATGTTAAATAAAAAAAATAGATGGTATTAAGAAATCAAAGTTAATACCCAGTTGGAAGAAATAATGTTTTAAAAATTAACTTAACAAAATTTAAAAGTGTCACGTCAATGTTCATTTCTTAAATACAATATTTTGACGATTGTATATGTTAAAAAAATTACATTACATTATATTCTATTATATTCGTATATTACATGGTTCAATTCAACCGTGCAATACATATGTTTTTTTTAAAAGATAAATTTTTATTACTAGCTAATTATATAATATTACATTCATCAACTTCATGTAATACACAGGATTGTAACATCTTTCAATATGAAGCGTTCCAAGTTAACCAACTAAAAGGTAGGACATCATTATTCCATATATAAATAAGCAAGTTTTTTGTGCATAATCACTTGTACCTTGTTTAAATAATTTATTATTTTGTACATATGACCGACAAAATCTAGCGTAGACATGTTAATAGACAACCAGATAACACGATACGAACTTAAACAAGTTTCGTGTCATACACACTGTTGTAAAATGCATCAATCAACAACTTACCTCTTTCTCATCCCAAAAAGGAAGGGTGAAAATAAAATCATAACTTAACAGTTAACTATATTACAATTACGAACTATTGAAACCAGTACTTCGACATTTTTTTTGTCTTTTTATGTTTTTCAATTTTTATACTTTTAACCCTCTACTTTTAGCATTGACACTTACAACTCTTTAGCTTCCTAAAGACTTTGTAATCGATTTTTACGTGTTTATTTTTATGTACGTGTCGGTATAAACTCAAGTTGATTTGCTTAAATTTTATTATTTTTCGTTTTCATTGGACGGTATAAATTCGAGTCACTTTACGTATCAACATCGTCGTAACGCGTCGTACTATTCTCTAACCTAAAAAACACTATTTTCTTACATGCTTTTGTTTATTCACGTGTCGGTATAAATCCAAGTTGGTTTACGTTTCGATATAAATTTACTTCGGAAATATGTCAGGTCAAATATAATACATTTCCGTGCTTATTTTTATGTACGTTTTTAATTGGTCTATGTTATGACGTAATATTTTTGAAAACCAGAAGGGTCAGATATAATATGTTTTCATTAGATGATATAAATTCGGTGCAATATTTTGTACCTAGTTTTCTAAATTTGTTTAACTTATTTTTTTTGGTGTGATAAAAATATCATATCAAACTATTATCTAACTTTTCTATAATAAGACATCTATATTTCATTTAACTAAATACTTCTTATTAATTTGTAAGACTTCATTTTTCTATATAATACAAACTAGTAAGATTCCCTTCGCGCTTCGCGGCGGCGAGAGTTTAGTCGGCATCTGTTCGTTTCGTTACAGTACTTATACTTGTACTCGTAATAGCCTATAGTGATCAGAAGAGAAAACCTTACATCGTTCGAAAACATAAAACAAAAAACGAATATCGATACCGGGACCTATGTTGTTCAGTTAATATCGATTCGATTGGTTTGCGTTCTATGTTTATTTTTTTTTCAACATTGCGATATTTTGATAACGAATATTGTGCCGTAATCATACCAAACCGAATAGGAACCGACTAAACAACATTTGTATCAGTACCAACATTTATTTATTTTCATTTTCTTTCCGATTAATTGACACCGTATCGCTACAATATTGTACCCAACCGAAGAACATCATTTTCGGTTTAGGAGTTTATTTATATATTTTTTCTTTCTATAAACTGACATCGTATTGCTACCCTACCATACCGAACATCAATAACGTTACCAGTACCGTGACACTCTAAACCGATCGGTGTCATACGAACAACATAGATGCTAGTACCGGTGTTTGTTTTTATCGTTTTCGGCCATGTAAAACATGTATTGATTTCTATACGAAGTGTATATATCATTTTGGTACAGTAACGAACCGAACCGATTTCTATCTAATGCACGCGGTAACATACCATCATAACGCGTGTCGCGTGGGCAAATAACTTGAAATGTTAAAAAAAAAATAAACTTACATACGGAATTTTTTTTTAAACTTAACACTAAAAAGAAAACTAAATATTACTAATAAAAAAATAAAAGGGATATTGGATTTTAATAATCCTAAGTTTCACCTGTTGGTCGATAATAATCCCAACTTTAAAAATTCCCTCCAATAATCCCAACTTGTAAAAGTTTGACCGCCATTGATCATTTTCTAACATATGTGCACTTAAATCAATTAAAGAGTCTCTAGGTGTAATTAAATCTATTGAGTAGACCAAATTCTTATATCTTTGAAAATGATCATTGGCGGTCAAACTTTTACAAATTGAGATTATTAGAGGGAATTTTTAAAGTTGGGATTATTATCAGCCAACAGATGAAACTTATGATTATTAAAATCTAATAACCTAAAATAAAAATACATAAAACTTATCGATTATTATTTATTACTAAAAATAACACATAAACATTTAAAAATTATGATTTTACTATTCATCACAACTTTAGTTTAATATGTATAATAATAATAGGAAATGAATTCGTTCTTTGAATATACCGTTGCACCGTCTATTTGTTTTTACACTGATTTTATTCAAATTTCATCAGAAAATAGGTCCCCTGCCTGTTGCGAAGCGCAGGTATTACCCGATATTACCTCTATAACATTTTGGAATTTGGATGAACAGTGATTTATTTTTTTTTTGTTGCTTTTTGACTTTTTGTCCATTTGTCTTTCTTTTTTTATTTTTTTAGTTTTACCTCATACTTTTTAGTATTGACACTTGCAATCCCTTAACATTTTAAAGACTTTGTAATTGAGTTTTACGTGTTTGTTTTTATGTGTGTGCCGATATAAATTTAAATTGGTCTAAGTTTTGACGTAAAATTTATTTTTCCTCGAAAATGAATTCGGTCAAAGATAATATGTTTTCCACTTGCAACCCCTTAACATTTTAAAGACTTTGTAATTAAGTTTTACGTGTTTGTTTTATGTGTGCCGATATAAATTTAAATTGGTCTACGTTTTGACGTAAATTTTATTTTTCCTCGAAAATGAGTTGAGTCAAAGATAATACGTTTTCCACTTGCAATCCCTTAACATTTTAAAGACTTTGTAATTGAGTTTTACGTGTTTGTTTTTATGTGTGTGCCGATATAAATTTAAATTGGTCTACGTTTTGACGTAAATTTTATTTTTCCTCGAAAATGAGTTAGGTCAAAGATAATACGTTTTCGTGATTATTTTTGTGTACGTTTTTAGTTGGTCTACATTCTGACATAAATTTTGTTCAGAAACAAGTCGGGTCAAATATAATATGTTTTCATTAGACGATATAAATTAGTCATTTTACGTTTCGATGCCGCCACAACGCGCTGCACCATTTATTTAACTTAAAAAACCCCTAATTTTCCTAAATTCGAGTCATGTATATTTTAGTTGGTCTATGTTTTGACGTAAATTACAATTTCCAAGTTGTGTAAATAATGGTTTCATCCTATTGGCTTTTTTGTTTTAACTTTTTTTTTTCTAGACTTTATTATTTTATGTATTTACTTTTCTTTATGTTAAATGTTTTAGTTTTAGATTTCTTTTTCGTTAAAGTTATATTTAAGATAACTTTTACGTTTCCATTTACAATTCATTTGAAATCAGTTTGTCCTGCTGTCCAATTTAAATTTATTTGGTTTTCGGTCAATGTAAAACCTGTGTCAATATTCTTTTTTGAGCATATTTCTATCGGTTGCTATACTGAACCAAAATAAATCTCGACCGAAACCCCGCAGCGTAGCGCGGGTAATTTTACTAGTTTATTTACAATTGCAATAGTGATAAATTAAAGGCAAATTGGAAAATAATAATCCCATCTTTCTGAAATTGGCCGATAATAATCCCAAGTCAGTTATTAGCCAATAATAATCCGACCTCGTCCAATTTTTTTGTAAAATAGTCTGCCGTTAAAATAAGCTTAACGGAGTTAGGTGTTTTTTCGAATTACAAACCGATGTTTTAGGGCTTTTGATCAGAACGAGGATATGAGTCGATTGATGTAAAACTTAACTCGACATTGTGTTCGAAATGGCTTGAATTTTGTTAATTGGAAGTTAAATACCCGAAATGAAGTACCGTTTTCGTGGGTTGGGGGCAGGTCAATACACTGGTTATGCGTAAACAATTTCGAACTCTATTATTACTATTAAACTTGTATGCTCACCTTTACACTATGTGTATTGACTTCTATTTTAACGTATGTGACAGGTGCTTAGGATGCTATGCTTGCTATTTGATGGAATTGAGCTAGGTTGGGGTCTTAGAAACAAACACTTTAAATCTGAGTTGTCGAAACAGTTTATTTGTTTTTGAAATAATATGTCTGTAATAATTATTTTACTGAATATTTTTTGCTATGGGACTTAACGTTAAATATTCAGTAATGTTAGTTGTTATAGATTTCTCTTGGACAATCTGTTTTGCTCAGTGTCACGCCCCGATGTTTCCGTCATCGGTTGGGGTGTGACAAGTACAAACCAACCATAGATAGTGAATGTCATCGGCTTTTGTTGATTGTAAATACAACACATACAACTAATGGAATTGTGTTCTTTGAAACATGAAAGGAATCTTTTTATCCGAATGTATCAAATTAGTTCTAGGTGTATGGTGTATAAGTCATGGTTATATATAAACAAATTAACGAACATTAAAAAACCTTTACTCTTTACTTTTTATACATAGTATAACGTATACATAGTTTGAAAGAAAAAACTACATGTATTAATGATATGTATTAATGATGATGTGGAGGTACAATTAAATATATGGATACATATAATGTTACATCTTTTGTACTTTAAAAAGTTTGGAACTGGATTTTGTAGTTTGAATTTTGGTCATAATATCTATTTTTTAGTAGCGATGAATTTCTAAAATTCTATTTTGGTCAGAAAACACTTAGTGCTTTATCTTCTAAGAGCATTCATATCATATCCTATCATTTTTACTCTATAATTACACTAAAAAAACTATCTTTTCTCTCTCTTTTCAATTAAATAATATTTTTTATACCTTTATCATTATCTTTTCTGTCACTTCCACGCACAATTACTTTCAAAATATATTAAAAAATTATAGAGTGTGAACAGTGTCCTCTTAAATACAAAGATGAACAGTAACATTTCTTTCTTCTTCACTCACAACCACCTTTTATACCTTTTATAATATGAAAACCTCTTCTCACATATTTTGGTGGCTAGGATGTGAATGCTCTAAGGACACCAAAGTAAAAAAAATACACTTCTAAATCTGCAATAATTAATATAAATAAAGGGAGTGTGAGAACTTACCAGCGTATCCTTTAGACAATATTTTCTTTTATATTGTGCACTTACAAGCCCGCCAATTGTTATAAGAATATGATAAAGAATATTTGTTAAATTAAGGGGTGCTAAACGGGTCGTATTCGCTGATTAGCAAGTCCAGCCCGAACACGACATGAATATTCGCAGGTTGACACAAACACGACCCTTTTAACCTGATTTTTTTTTCATTTTGTTACTCTAAAAATTAAAAATTTATAACTAATAACAGAGAGGTGTATAAAACAATTTTATGGTTAAATTATAAAACATGATGTAATTTTTGGCATAAAACACCTAACCATGACACAAACGGGTTAAATGACTCAACCAGCAAACTTGTCAGGTTTACCCAAAGCCAACCCATTTAGCTAAGGGTACTACTTTCTACACCCCCTACTTACTTTTTACACCCCCCTCCTCTCACATACTTACAGGTGGGGCCCGCGTGGGACCGGCAGTTTTCCTCTCACAAGGGGGGTATAATCAGGAAGGGGGGGGGGGGGGTATAGAATGAGCCTTAGCTAAACATGTTTTTGGGTTCAACCCAAAATTGACCCTAACCCACTTAAACTTAAACCCAAAGTTCCAAACCCACAAATTTCATGTTAGTTTCGAGTTGTGTTTTAGTGGCATAACAAATTGGGTGAACACAACTTTAAAACGAAAACAAAGGTTGAAGAACTTCTAATGAAGAAGACAATGAGCAAGAAGAGGGAAATCAATTTTATGACAACTGACCAATTTGGATTATCATTGAATCTCGGCTATAGCACTTAATAAAAAGCTTCAAAATGACATAAATGCCCTCACGTGGGTAGACTTGGCGTTTGAAAGAGATGAACGTTAACCTTCAATATAGGGACCATGAGTATTACATTTAGCAAGCAGTTGAAACCAATCCAATCATGATAGAACAGAAAACATAAAATACAATGTTACACCTAAAACCTGAGTAAGACATTTCCAAATTTCACGATCCGAACGAATCTATGCGGTATTCTCAAGCACCATTGGCAGCACAGCCTACTTTCCATTGCTCAAATTCTTGACAGCTCAGCATGAATGAACTTGCATTTCGATGGCCGCCACCTCCATGTTTCTGTAATTATCGAAAAAAGGTCATGAAGTCTATAGATGGCAAACAAACACACACTGGACGGGTAAACTCAAAAACAGGTATGGGACCATGTATGGAATTAGTTTTATAAAAGAGTTAAATGCCATTTTAATCCCTGTGGTTTGGTCCATTTTGCCAGTTTAGTCCAAAGGTTTGAAACGTTGCCATTATAGTCCAAATAGTTTGAAACGTTGCCATTTTAGTCCACTGGATTAACTTCATCCCATTTTTATGTTAACGAGAAGGGCAATTCGGTCATTTTATATGGCCGAATTGCCCTTCTAGTTAGCAGAATTACATAAAAAAATGACTGGATTGCCCTTCTAGTTAACAGAAAAAATGGATGAAGTTAACCCAGTGGACTAAAATGGCAACGTTTGAAAGTATTTGGACTAAAATGGCAATGTTTCAAACCTTTGGGACCAAACTAGCAAAATGGCCAAAACCACATGGACTAAAATGGCATTTAACTCTTTATAAAAAAATATTCCGGGTATAGACAAGTATGGTATACTTGTAACCTGTTTACATGAACCATACCCTAAACATTTTTATTCTTCGTCTTTGAGTACCCAACGGGTAATAAGAGATTCAAGAACAAAACCTGTGATATTGAAGTCGTATCTTCATTATCTATACTTCTGAGGCTTATTTTTAGAATTTGGTTGTCTTTGAGCTCGGGGACTCTGTATACCACTGCGCCTATGCCCCTGTACAAATTAGAAAAGATAAATAAAAACGATCACTTCATCATGTGTTCGTGTGATGAAGCCAGTAGCTGCAACATGATCTACTATACATGCAGATATTTTTTTCAAAATGTGGTGAAGTGACAATTTCAATCATTTCATAAAGTTGCCCAATGCGTATTCAAATGCTAACAATATTCTAAGGTCTAAACCTTAAGAAATAATCAGTGGCGATTCATCCCGTCCTGACCCATTCACAACATGTTAACTCATGCTCCTATAGTGATGTATTAAAGAGGTTGGAATTAATTCAAACCTTAAGTTATGATTGCGGCTTTTTTCAGCTAATTGGTGACCAAGCTCACTCCTCAGATCAGACACAGCATCAGCATTTACGGCCTAATAAGATCAGAACAATACTAGTAGAATCATGAAATCAAATTTAACTATCTATTATTTTTATTTTAAATAATTGTTGATGATTTTAAGAACATTCAACTGTTTTTCTTCCCCTCAAGATGATGCAGTTACAAATGAGGTGATTAATTAACTCCAAAGCAATACGCTGTGAATTTGAAATATGAAAGTGAAAACTTACCAGACAATATGATCCATCATCAAGCACAATCTCATAAGACTGGTCAAGAACCTTGTTAATCAAAGTCTGCTTATGTGCTAAGCTGCTCACGCCTTGATTTATCACATGTTCAACGTCTAAAGAAAGCAACTGCAGAATCTCGTTACTTCTGTGTTTTTTTTTTTTTTTTTTTTTTTTTTTTGTAAAATCATATATTACAAGACCAAATAGATTTACCTGCTGAAATAATGATGGATTCAAAGTCAGACTGAACTCAATATTCGAATCTTTTAAACCGCTGCTGAAAGCTTTGCTGTTGTGAAGACGCCAATGCCATAAATCTGCATCCTCAATGTATTCAAACAGCCTACGAGAGCGTTCAAACTTACAAAGACCGCTCATATTGTTTCCCTTTGCAAGAGCTGAGATTTTTTCCTTAAAATAATCATACGCGATTGTAGCCCCGCTCCTTCCCATATCTATCACCTTAGTCACATTCTCACTATCAAACTCACCGCCTTCAAGCATTTTTAGTGCAGTTTTATGGTGATCTAATATTATGACACTGCACAAATCAAAACAAATGACAGTTTGGACTAATTTATCAATGTGTCGCATCGATTCTGGCGTGACGTTTAAGGTTGTTTCAAGGATATTCTTAAAAATCGGTCTGAAGTAAAACAATCGGATGACTGGATTAGAATATAAAGAAGAACTAACCGGTCAACTTTGGGGGAGAGCTGCTGAACAAAACCAGGTGGTCCAACAAAATCAAGAAGATAAGCATCACTAATTTGATCCACAGGAAGCTCTTCAACTCTGAAAAACATGATGATCACTATTTAGTCACCAAAGTTTGAAAAATGACAAAGAAAACGCACAAGTGCATAAATTTGCAAAAAGTTTTACTTGTTGTAATATGGATAATGGGACAGTTATGAGTAATCTCAGTCTCATACATGATTGTAAGACCGTGTCCCATACCCATCAGGTGCCTGATTATTCATTATCCACCGGGTATACCCGTAAGTGAACTTCTAGCTATTTTAATTTCTATATAAAACTAAACGGTAACTGAATTAGTAGATTACTATACTACACAAGAACAAAAATAAATAAATAAGAATGTTTACGGTATTAATCGGGAATGTATGTCTTGGGTTAGAGGTGCACAAAAAACCCGAACCCGGATAAAAAACCCGAACCCGAGTATTAGAAAAACCGGGTTTTTTAAACCCGAACCTGAACCTGAACCCGACCCTAACCTACCCTACCCTAACCTGCCCTGCCCTGCCCTGCCCTGCCCTACCCTACCCTACCCTACCCTAGTAGGGACCGGGTATGCATATTATGTTCAATACCCGAACCCGACCCGGGTATGGCCAATACCCGAAAAAGTCAAAACCCGGTCATACCCGAACCTCTCCTATACCCACAAAAAAAATCCCATACTGAATGTTTCGGGTCTACTGGTTGCAAAGAATCAACCTTTGCTCAGTTTCTTTCACAATTTAAAACATATTTAGATATTGGAACAACATTAATTGGGTTTTCATCTAAAGCAATAAACATTGATTGGAAGATTACTTGATTGGAGAATAAACAGTGTTGGGGAAAAACAGAGGTGGAACAGATGACTCAGAGAAGAAGATATGAGCAGCCAAAGCAGCAAAAGCACCATCAGGACATGGATAATGATACAGAACTGCTGTTTGTTTCAAGGCCATTTTAGCCGCAGATATTGTCTTCTTACAGCAACATGATCACAGGAAATCTGGATAAAAAGATTAAGAAATCCCACTTAGAAATGAATATATAAAAGAGGGTTAATTGAAGTATGCCTTGTGGATGGAATTGATGAAGCCAACACTTTTAGGGCTTCAATTTTGAGATTAGGGTCCGAGATTGGAGTTGGGGTAATGAGTTGTTAGGGTTTTTATGGAGCTAGGGTTTATCAACACGTCTATCTAAACTCATGTTTGGTTGATACGTATAAGCTATACTTTGTGTGTGTGTGTGTGTGTTTCTAAACTTTTTTAAAATACGTTTGTTGTGGTGCATTTGTTGATTTTATCACAAGGAAAAAATAGATGTTAAATATTTAATCACACGTGCGTTGGAGTTTATTAATTTTTGTAAATGTAAATTTTAGACCGAAACATAACACATTATCATAGTTTATAGAGTAAACTGCAATTTTATCCTTTGGGGTTTAACCCAATTGGCACTCCCCTCCCTGAAAATAATTGTAATTCCTCCCCCCCCCCCCCCCCCCCAAACATATGCTGTTATGTCGCAAGATTACCCCTATTAACAACTTCTGTTAAAAGTCAACATAATTAAGTAACGGTCAAAGGGTATATATGTCATTTCCACTATATTTTTGTATCTTACACATTACAACCCTCTATACATTTGAGACTCCTAGCACTCTTACCCCCCCCCCCCCCCACCTTCCCACACCGCTCCTCCAAATCTCCGGCGATCTTCATCTCGAAACCCTAACCTTTTTCCCTCAAATTTCAAGATCTTATTTCTCCGATTTCTTACAACACACATTTCTGGCTTCTAAAAATGCCTGTGAATTTGACATCTAACACGATTCCGCTGATTCTCTCCGGCGACATGAACTCGAAGCCGTTGCTATAGGTATTAGACATCAAACTCATCGGCTCTTCACATGAACGCTACCGTTTATGTCACACCCCAATCGATGGCGGAATCATCGGGGCGCGGCACTAGGCGAATCAGATTACTCAAGAGAATCCATAACAACTATATTGCGATAATATTTATTACATTCGTTATCCCATACTAACTGATGTGCGTTAAAGTGTCGTATAAATTAGGTGTATATTTTAAGCCCTTTTTAACACTTATTTTAGCCAAGTTTTAAATTTATAAAACACGATATTTCACTAACACTAAACACACATATGGGCAAGTGCACCCATCGTTGAGTGTAGTATAGCGTTGGTAAGATACCGAGGTCGTCCAAGGACACAAGAGCTTTTAGTACCGGTTTATCCTCAACGTCTAACCAAAATAAAAGTTTAGAAAAATGTTTTAAACTAAGAAAATTAAAACTAACTAAAATGCTGAAAATAAAAATAAAAATAAAAACAGATAGACAAGATGAATCACTTGGTTCCGACTCGTATCTAGTATAACCTTTGATTATTTCCGCACTTTTGCACATAATTAAGAGATTATCTTAGTTATTGTAGTAGGCCCCTCTTTTGAAGGCGACGTTACCCTCACCCCAGTAGTTTGAGTCAGCAGGGATACAATCCTAAAAGGGTGGATTATTGGAAGATAATGAATTAAGTTATTAATGCAGTATTGTGGTAGGCCCCGCTTTTGGCGGTGACGTTACCCTCGGCTAAGTAGTCTGAGTCAGCAGGGATACAGTCCTAAATAGCCGGGTTATAGTATTAATAGTAGTTAACTTATGAGGGGATCAAAGAGTTTGGACCCCCGCCATCCAATACCGTGAAGTATTGAAGGAGGTCCTACTAAATTTGACCCAGGTCCATTGCAGGACCTCTAAACGCTGAACAATGGCAAGACCTTTACCAAACCGTTCCCTTAACCCCCTACCAGGTAGCCAACATATCTCCATATAGACCGTGGAGATATGAATGGTGAAAATCCTTTATTTTATATAGACAGTAAAATAATGCCAAGACACCACGGACAAACGATAAGGAAAGATCACCTTCAACATAAGTAACTAGTTATTAAAGTCATTAATACAAAACCAAATAAAAAGTGCAAAAGATTAGAAATAAAAAGTATTATACTAGACACTTTGTCTTCACCAAGTGATGTAAGAGACTTAGGCAAACATGGCCTTGATTGTCAAGAACTCTTACGATCAATCTTGGATCCCGAGACGACTCACACACTCTACGATGGACAATGGATGATGGTGGTGGATGATGGTGTTGTGATGGTGGTGGGTGGTGGATGAAGTGTGAGAGATGTGGTGTGCCAAGGGATGAGATGAAATGAATCCAAGCACTCCTATTTATAGGCTGAACAGAGAGCTGGACACGGCCCCGTGTCCGCTGGGCACGGCCCCGTGTCCGTCTGACACTCTCTCTCCTCATTAATTGTAATTCACAATTACAATAAATGCGCCTGCTGTACTTTCGACACGCCCCCGTGTCTGCTGAGCACGGCCCCGTGATGGGCAATAGAAGCTTCTATAGGTTTGTCTTTTCTGCTGCTTCTTGGGCACGGCCCCGTGCTGGCTGAGCACGGGGCGTGTTCGGTCTTCTGTTTTCTCTATTTTGCTTTGGAAGGTGCCGTTGAGGGTTCGGGCAGTCCAATAATGTTCCTTTTCTTGTATTTATGTTGGATTTAGCTGTCTTTTTGCTTCTTTTGCGTTTTTGAGCTCATTTAATCCTGAAAATACAAAAGGAAGACAAAAACACTCTTTTTCCAATATTAGTACTAAAAAAGGGTTAGTTTTATGCCTCATTTGATGTAATTTATATGTTGCATTTTACACACATCACTAACAATTAATACAATCATATAAGTTATCACAGATTTCTTGTCCTCTCGAATAATACAAATCCGACAACCTAGATTTTAGTTGAGTTTCTAGACTTCCTAGCTTGGTTTGAAATAGCCTGCGATCTAGCCTGCAACATACGTTAAAATATTTTTCAATACAAAAGTATTGGCGAGTATACAGGTTTGATATGTATAGCGTAATAAATTAAAAAGATGTTGCGAATTTCCACACGCAATAACGTAACACACGACATATATACTCACAAGACTGATACTAGCAACTAAGTCCTCGATGCTCGAATACGCGATGGCAAACTAGACCCCGTCGGGCGCAATAGTACTATACTAGTCGTGGTGGGACATCGCAAGTATAAGTCCTAGCACATATGCAACTAGCATCACGTATATCTATGCATAACAGTTATTCGCAAGTGATAATTTGATTGATTGAATGATCCGTTTGATGAGTTCGATTTGTTAGGAACGTATGTTACACCAAAAAATGCGATTAAAAGGGGTTCAAGTATACTCACAGTGTGTATTTAGCGAGTGCGCAATTTGATTGGATCGGTTCAGAGTACGTCTGCGTTAAACATTGAGTAGTATTGTAAGCGATGCACGGTTATGCGGGAATAGTATCGTAAGGATAGTTGCCTAGTCGGATGGCACTCATCCGGTCGGACCACAGTTCTTTGGGTCGGATGGTGATAACCGGCCGGATGTCCTCATCCGGTCGGATAACAGTTGTTTGATTCGGATGACTGACAGTGGTTGGGGTCGGATGGCTGTCATTCGGTCGGATGGTATGTTATCCGGTCGGGTGACATGTTATCCGGTCGGGTGACATGCTATCCGGTCGGATGGCATGCTATCCGGTCGGATGGCATGCTATCCGGTCGGATGGCATGCTATCCGGTCGGATGGCCTGTCCGGCTTGTTGGCATAAGTCCGTTCCAACGTCCTGGTCAGTTGTTCTTGACGATTTCAGGAAGGAATACTCGTGGTTTTTCTAAGATGGTGCGATATCGTTTTAAGTAATGAAATTTCATCAGTTTCGACCCGTTCTAACGGCCGGGAATAACCCCGTTCCATCAGATCTGGCCGTTCTTGACGGCTTCTCATGTTTAACCCGAAATCGTACAGTTCTTTGATTGGATATTTAGCTTTTAGGTGAGATTTGTTATCAAAACATGTGGAAATCACCCAGATCTGAGTCGTTTATGGTGGGATGAGGTCACACTTTGAAGTTCATATGAACTCTTGGTGACATCATCTTTAAACACCTCAAATCAATAGATTTCGCGGTTAAAAGTTGAGTTTTAAAAGATAGAAAGGTGAAGAATCGGGTGTAGATCATAGAAGTACAAGATTTAGGTGGAAATCTTATCGGAATCGTGAGGAATCGAGAGAAAAGGGTCCAAGAGCGTGTTGGTCGAGTGAGAGCTGTCACATCACTGTTCAAGTGATGTGACATGCTATTTATAGGCAACAGAGAAGGCTGGGAGTGCTGGGTCGGATGGCCCATCCGTTCGGATGGCAATCCGTTCGGATGGCATATCCGTTCGGATGGCCTATCCGTTCGGATGGCCACTCCGGTTGAGTTTTGGCGCGGGGAATTTCACCGTTTCGAGTGTTGCGTTAGTTTTTGGGGTACGCGCTTTCCTATATTTAATTTGTATTATTATTTTATATATATATATATATATATATATATATAATCACTAGGGGTCGTATTTACGTATCCATATTTTAAAGTTGCGTTACAATAGTCCGTGTTTCGTTTCGAATATGCGATTACTTGCGACGCTTCACGATCATCGAGGAGGGTAGAATAGGTCCTTTCTCGATGTCATCGTGAACGTTATTGTGTTTCGAGTAATGAGTTGCACTGCGACGCATCACAGCTGTCAAGGAGGGTAGAATTGGTCCTTACTTGACATCTCCGTAGTTTTCAGCAAGTGCAAATGTGATGTGATAGTGATAGTATATGCGATAATATGCGAAGATGTTTCGATATAGTGATGTATGCGATATAGTTACATTATGATCTGAATCTCTGGTGCTAGGCGTAACGAGTATGACGAGTAGTAACGACGCACGAAAGTGCGGGTTGTTACAGTCTCCCCTACTTTAGGAAATTTCATCCCGAAATTAATCCAATAGGTAGACTTCTGAGAGTTGATCCCACGTAAGTAGCGATACTGCGAGTTATTTGACTGAGAGTTGGCAAGCGAGAGCGTTTCGAGTCAGAGAGATTGATTGCGATAGCGAGAAGGCGGCGTAATGCCAAAAGTAGCATTCCGAGAGTTGGCGTTTCAAAGTACCTCGAGTATTGAAGAATTTACAAGTTTGATGCGATTGAAATTTTAAAGATGAACTTGAAAGGTTTCTCATTACGTAGGGTTAACTGAGTCGATGTTAACCATTGTTGCAAGAAACATTCGTTTTTAGATTTTTAAAAGAAATTTGAAAGGAAATCTTGAAAAATTTTCTTATAACGTAAGGTCAACTGAGTTGATGTTAACCAACGTTGCAAGAAAGTTTAGGTTTTTAAACATTTTAAAGAATTTGAAAATGAAAACTGGGATTACGGAAACTCTCCTATGACCTGGGTTCGAGCTGAACTCGATGTCGAACCAATGTCTTAAGAAGGATTTCGTTTTGTTGTTGCAAAAGTTTTTAAAGAAAACGGGACTTATGAGACTTCCCTTGGGCATGGAGTTAAGCTGATTCGGTGTTATCTCCACATTGTGAGGGAATTTCACCTGTCCCATGGTTTTTAATAATTTTTTTTTATAAAAAGTCAGTTTTCAACAGTTTGAAAAGTTAATCAACATCGAGCCCCACTTGGCACTTTCTCACGAAAGTTTGTTAATATGATTGAAACACTTATATATAGGAAGTACCAGCGGCGTATCCACCATGTTTCTCCCATATTACTTCTGTTTCCATAACAACTATATTTACCAAATATTTAAAGCAACACGTCCCATACCATGTCATAAATGATAATACAATTATTACAGAAAAGATCTAGTCAATTGTTCTATTCCGACAACTCAGATTTTCATTACAGACAATTGTTTATTGTTGACCTAGGTCTTTCCTAGCCTCGATTTCACAGCAAAGTAAGCAAATAAGCATCCTAAGCACCTGTCACATACGTTAAAGTAAAAGTCAATACACATGGTGTAAAGGTGAGCATACAAGTTTGATAATAGCATATAGAGTTCGAAATCGTTACGCATAACCAGCACTTACACAGTGTAAAATAAGGCATGTTAGTTATCGACATGAACCTATCGATACCAATGGCTGCGGGTTGATTGCCCAAGGCAGTTCGCGATACATACTCACCACTGTGAGCCATGTAAGTAATTGTCCTTAACAACCCCTGAGTGAACAGGTGCTGAGTCCAAACTAATAGTACTATCGTTGCTAAGGCAGGTAGACAACATTCCATGTGTAAACATAACAAACAAGCATTCATTAAGTCACATATACATGCGATAACGGTTAGCGTTTAAAGTATTGCGTAGTGTGTTCGATGTGATTTTGCATAAGTAATGTATGTAACACCCAAAAGTGCGTAAAGCAAAAAGGGATCGAGTATACTCACAGCGGTTGATGGATTGAAGGGAGTGCTAGAGAGTAGGGTTAGCCTGAACAGATTGATAGCATAACGATAAGCAACGCGTAAAACGATACAGAGTGCAAGTGGGTAGGACAACAGTTCGACCGGATGGTAGTCCGATCGGACAACAGGTCGTTCGAGTGACAGTCCGTTCGGACAGTCGTCCGATCGGATGACCGTTCGAGTGGATTGTTACTTCCTTTGGGAGGGATGTGTTTGTGTATGATGGCTTGACTTTTGAAGTTTTCGTTGTAGTATTTTGAAAACATAGAAGTATCTCTTCCTTTCAGGTCGATCGATCAAACGACCGTTCGATCGGGCGACAGTCCGATAGGTTGGATACTTTTAGTGAGAACAAGTTCATAGCAGTTTGTTGTTCGATCGAATTGTAGTCCGATCGGGTGGCAACCTGCTGGTATTGAACATGTTGAAAATTGTCTAAGTGTTGAAGTCAGAACATTACATGGTCGAGTGGTAGTCCGATCGAATGGTAACCCGATTGGTCAGCCCTTAGTTCAATGTTCATCCTTCAAGGTTTTGAAAACAAAAGTTAAGTGTGGGACCAAGGTGTAGATCGAACGGGTGACAACCCGTTCGGACGACAGTCCGATCGGATGGTAATTCGATCGGACGGCATTCCGTTCTGGTCGTTCCGTTCGTCTTACACTTGGTTGTTTTGATAGTTTGTCGTTTTATCGAGATGTTTTGATAACGTGTTAAGCAACAGAAACCTTGTCAATACTTGGTACTCCTTATCAGACAGGAACCACCCAAATCCGATTAGTTAACTGTTCGAGATGGTGTTCCATGTTTAACCCGAAATCGGTAAACCTCGTGGATAGAATCCAGATCTTGGACCACACAACCACAAGAATGAGTAGGAAGTCGGTGCAAGCTCCGATTCTATCGGTTTTGAGTGCATTGAGTGTAAAAGAGTTGAAAGAAAGTTGAAAACCATCTTTCAATCCTTTTAGTTGCGAATATGTTTAGATCTATGAAAGATCTTTGTTTGTTTATGTGGAAATCGGTTAGATCTAAGTTGTTCTTGGTGGATTGAGGCCAAAACATGAAGTTCTCAAGAACACATGATGACGTCATCCTAGAACACCTTGAATCTTGATGATTTCACGGTTAAAAGTTAAGATTCAAAAGATAGAAAGGTGTAGGGGTGCGTGTAGATTAAGAAAGTACAAGATTTAGGACGAGATCTTACCGAAATTGCGAGAAATCGGAGAAAAAGCAAGGTTAGAGCGCTGGTCGGACGTTAGAGAGCAAAAGTGGAATGTTTGATGGTGACATGGGGTATTTATAGGGTTACCCAAAGTGGAAAGAAGCTGGTCGATCGGTTGGCAGCCCGGTCGAACAGCTGGCCGATCGAGCGACAGCTCGATCGAATGGCTGGTCGATCTGCTGGTGACCTGATCGATCGGTCGCTTGGTTTGAGTGTTCGATGCGATGAGTTTTGTCGTTTCGATTGCGATTGCGAGCGTTGCGATGCAATAGAGTTTCCTAGTCAAATTACTTTTAATCCCAACTACTATATCAACATACAAGCATCCCTATTTCGTATTCGTTTAGCGTTTGCGATTCGATTGCGATTGAGTTTTGATTGATTATCACACATAACATAAATAAACATGCACAAGTAACACATAAGGCACACACACGTATAACAATAACCAAATGCGTAATTCGAGTTGCGAGTGCGATTGCGATAGCGATAAAGCGATTAATCATACGATAAATAGCGACTACACCTCGATTATTGTGACAACTGGCACAAACCGGTAATTTCCGTACACTTTAATTATTATTTAATGACTGCAATTATGTGCTTAAATGTCAACATTGTCTGAACACATACTAAACAAGTGAATTCATGCACATTTTATACTACAAAATATTGCTTTATGCATAAACGAGAGCGTTGCGTCAGAAGTACTAGTAAAACTCACCGGTAAAACACACTGTGTCAACAAAACTGCAGAAAACAGTCAGACAGTAGAATTGAGGCCTAGGTGTAGGTCCAACAACAAGAATACATTAAAACCCAAGAATACGTACAAGGGTTACATATATACCATCTGAAAGCTAAAATACGCACTAAAAAGCACCCGAAACGCACTTTAAGTGCAGAATTTATCTAAATTCAGCAACAAATCAGCTTTGAACACATAAATATTATGCAGAAAGTATGATTTATCAGTCAGAATACTTCCCCAAGTATTGGGAATTGAAAGGGGTACAAAAAGATACTTGAAAGACACTAAACGGTGCAATTTAGCACTTTAACGAACCGGTATCTAACCGAACAACCGGACATAACCCGGGATGTCAAAAAAAATTAGTTGAAGCATTGTTTTTATTTTTCTGAACTAGTTATGATGCCCGAACATCATAACATACTATATAATGACATAACACACAAAACTCCTAACTTAGTCACTTAACTTCTAACTAAGTTAGTTAACTACCATTACATTGTAACTAAACCAACCCCCCCCCCCCCCCCCAAAAAAAAATAACTGGTTAGGATATGTCCCCCATGCACTTGATTTCCTTTAATATTTTACTTGATATGTTGTGTTGATATGGAACACAATATCCATAGGTTAAAATGTTTAAATGGGTTATAAGAGAACATGTAAGGCCATAACTTCATCATTCCCATTCAACACCCAACACATTTTCTCTCTTCCTTCCTCTCTTGCAATCGGCTGAACTCAAACTCCCCCACCATCATCACCATTCAATCATCTTCCACTAATCTAAGAACATACAAAGGTGTTATAGTGCAAACAACGAAGCTTGGTGTTCTCGGAAGTTGAAGGACCGCTCTCGTTTTCTTTTATCCACCACTTTTCAACACTTGAACTCCCCTAGCCTTGAGCTAGTGGTAAGCACTTAGATCCTTGTGTTTTACTTGTTATTTAAGTGGTTAATTGTTGATGCACGAGAATGTCTGTTGACTACATCTTCATCAAGTCTTATATCAAGAATGTCAATATTGGATCTTAAATGTCAAAATTAGGGTTTAGTATTGAGTTTAGATGTGTTTAGAAGGGTTCCGTTTGAAAACAGTCTTGTTATAGAGGGTTCCGTTTGAACATGATGGTTCCGTTTGAGTTCATAGTTTGAACATAGGGTTCCGTTTGAGATCCATCGTTTGAACCTTTATGTTATGTTTCAAACGGAAGGGTCTAGGTCTATAAATAGGAGTGTGAGTGTCACATTTCAAACGGAACGGTACAAGGTCATTGTAAGAGTCACGAAGTGCTGTCGGTTTTTCATCAGAACTTATTGTACAAGCACACGGTTGTTAATAGAAAGAAAGATTAGAAGATACAAGCTGTTTTGGACGTCATTTACTTTGATTCCGCCTTAGTATTTGATGTTGAACTACCTTAACTGACTTTCAGGGTCACGTACACGATCCAACAAGTGGTATCAGAGCTCAGGACAAGGAGTTCATACCGAATACAGCTGAAAATCATCGGATTATCTCACTTCTACCTTTCTTTTCTGATTTTAACTAGTTCTCACGGTTAAAATGACTTGAAACGATCACATAACAAACGAAATCAACTAATAACTAATCCGTGAAAGTTTGAAATTAAAATTCGACCTAAAACCGATCAATATCATGTGTATCGTTTGAAAATTTTCGCTAATTGCTGACGTCACCGTTTGAAATTAACTCTATCGTTTGAAAAGTGACTCTATCGTTTGAAAATGGGTTCTGTCGTTTGAGGCAATCGTTTGAAAAGAGTTCATCGTTTGAGTCTGTCGTTTGAAACAGTCCATCGTTTGAAACTGTATCGTTTAAATGTCTATCGTTTGAAACTATAGTTTGAACATTTATCGTTTGAAAGGTGCATCGTTTGAACATTCTATCATTTGAAACTATTGATTCAAACGGAACAGTCCACCGTTTGAATCTTTATCGTTTGAAGAACAGTACCTCGTTTGAATTCTGTGTCGTTTGAAAACATATTGTCGTTTGAAAATTGTTGTCGTTTGAAACTGTTGGTATTTCAAACGAAGCAGACTATTCCGTTTGAATAGTTTCTTATACTTTCAAAAAACAAAATTTGTCTAAGTGTTGTTTGATTTTACAGGTACGATCAAAATGGATGATATTTTCATGAATCCATTCAGCGATATGTATGCTTTCACGGGTAGTTCAGGAAACAATGATACTTCTTCAAGCGATGCAAACAAAAGTCCACCGAAAGAAAGAAAGAAGGAAGCTTGGGAGTCCGAAAGCGCATTTGGAACGTTTAACAAACCTCCTAAGCTGATGGTTATAGAAGATTACAGCAGGTGGGCAACAAAGTTCGAAGATTGGTTGATGGCATTTGCTTTTCCTTGCTGGAAGAGTATGAAGAGTGGTTATGCTCAAGGAAAGAAGAATGGTGAAGCATTAAGATCAGTTGAAGAGATTGACAGTTTTGTGGCCGAGCAAAAATGTGTGGCATTATTGTTTCAGTCGGTGCGTGAAGACATCATTTCATTGATAGATTACTCAAATTCTAAAGACTTATGGGAAAAACTCGAAAAGAAGTGTCTTGGAAGCAAAGAGATTGTAAAAAATAAAAAGAAACTTCTTAGGAAAGAGTTTGATATGTTTAGTTGTCTTAAAAATGAGTCAGTGTGTAAAATGATTGAAAGGTTCGGTCATCTGAAGCTGGAATTAGCAAGACATGATATCAGATATTCTGATGATGAGCAAGTAGACAAGTTGTTCGATTCATTGCCAGACGAGATGGAGTGGAGATATTATGCTCTCATGCTTAAGAACACTATTCCTTCTGATTTGTTGAAACCAGATTTGGTGATTGAGAAACTTGAAAGTCATGAACTGGAATTGAAGAAGACGTACAAAGTTAATCATTCATCTTATCAACAGAATCTGGATCTATACTATCCAAAAAGCATGATGCCAAAAGCAACTTCTCCAAAAACAGCTTTTTCTGCTGAAAATGTGTCGACAGCCGACAAAGAAAGTCAAAGTGATCAAAGCAGTGGAAGTCACAGTGGTTTTCACAGTGGATCTTCATCTTTTGGAAATGCTGATGCAAAGAATCGTTTTCAATGCAACATCGCAATAGACTTGAAGAATGCTCAGAACTTTGATGAGGAATCGGCCAAGCAGCAGATGATCTTTTTAGCATCAGTGTTGGAATCGTATGAAGGATTGGTAGCTGGGAAGATTGGCAATACAAATCTGACGAAAGAAGATTACGATTAGATTGATCCGGAGGAAATGGAACTGATCGATATTCGTTGGGCTATGGCAAGTGCTGTTCGTCGTGCACAAAGATTCATGGAAATTACTGGCAGGAAAACAATTGGTGGTGCTTCTACTAAGTTGGGGTTCGATAAATCGAAGGTGACTTGCTTTAAGTGTAAGCAGAAGGGTCATTTCAAACGAGAATGCCGAAACGCTTATGCTGATGAGTCAGAGAATCCATTTCGAGATGATTATTACAAAAAGGCAATCTACCATCAGAATAAATCCGAGCCGCCTAGATTGAAGCAGTCTGAAGATAACAGAGACAAATCAAGGGCTCTTGCTGTGATTTATGATGATGAAGGGTATGATTGGAGTAAGGAAGTTCTACCGGAAGAAGATGCGGTGGGTTATGCATTCATGGCAAGCAATGATGAACCCGTTAAATGGAAAGATGATCGTACTGAGGAACAGAAGTATCAATACCGGAAGATGATTGCTGAAAACAAGATTATCAGACTTTCTGGTGTCTTTCTGGAAGCTAGAAGAGCAAACAGATGGGATCCAGATAGAGAGTGCTATCTTGATAGGTATGGCAACATTGCGATTGATGACAAAACACTAGATATCGAAGCCATTATCAAGGAGTACAAAGAAGACGATGAGTATTGGCAACACAAATGGTGGGGAACACCAACGTCAAAGATGATTGAAGAAGCGAAAGATAAAGAGGAGAAAGAGAAGAAAGAAAAGCAGGTTGATACAGGCATAATTGATACTACGCAAGAGTTGACAGCTGAGAACCTGGGAGTGATGGCTGACAAAGTGCTAGCTGCAAAAGCACTTGAGGTAGATTCTAATTCTGTTACTGAGTCAAAGGGATCGGTCAGTCAAAGTATGTCGACAAATGCGTCAGGTAACAAAATTGACGGGAATGCTGACTGCAAAAATTGCACCAAACAATGCAATTTTTGTAGCACTGTCACGTATCTTAACAATGAGAAGATTCAGAATCTGACAACAAAAGTTAGAAAGGTTGAAGATCAGATTCTCGATCGTGACAAAACTGTAAGAGCTTCAACTGAACGGATCAAAGAATTAACGACTCAAATTGAAAATGATAAAATTGAACGTGAGAAAATAAAATCTGAAAATGAAAAGTTAATTCTTGAAAACCGTCAGATTTCTGAAAAGTTTGAGAAATTGAAAAACATTGTTAAAGATAGTGATGATCGTAATGGCAAAACATTTAAAGAAAATGAACATCTAAGAGCTGTTTTGAGGTTAAAAGAAGAATCAATTAATGAACAACTGGATCAAATTGCTAAATTGAAACTTAAAGTTCAAGAAGCTGAAATTGAGAATGAACGAATCCAGTTGAAGCTTAACAGCTATAAATCGGCAAGCTTTGTTTTGCAGCATATTGTTCCTAAACCTATAGGGAAAAACAAAGATGGCGAGGATGTGTTTTCTGATGGAACTGGTGTAGGTTTTCACAAAGTTCCACCGCCAATTTTAGACAACTACACGAAAAAGCAGTCTAGTTTGGTGGAAATTGAGGAAGAAAGTGAAGTTAAACTTCCTGAAAACATTGATGTCATGTTCACATCTTCCAATGACGAGGGTGTCCAAAGTGATGTGGTGAAAAGTGTGGTAGACAAAGTGCTTAAACCGGATTGTGACACTTCTGAGGAGGATGGGTGTTTCTTGGATAAATACATTCCGAAACAAAAGTCCAAAAACAACTTAAGTGATGAACCGGGTCTTGTGATGTACAAGATGGCTGGATCTGATAAGTTGTATTCGGATTCTGAGTTTCCCATTGCGAATGTTAATGTGAAAAAGTTGAAAAATGTTTTCAAGTTAGTTGAAGTTGAGTTATCAGAAGTTAACAGTTTGTGTCAAACAAAAAGGCAAATGAATTTTGAGAAAGATAAAGCTTATTACAAAAAGCCTGTTATTCCACCACATTTTTATAATAACAATCGAAACAATTGGTCGGGTGGTTATCGAGGTGGTAAGAGTTATCAGAAAAGGAGTTTTCAAAACAGAAGGTTTGCTGAAAAGAAGATGCTTGTAAATGGTTCAAGTTCACTTTCTGATGAAGAAAATGAAATTTTTTCAAAATCAAATAAAGAGTTCTTTGAGAAGAGAGCTTCGCAGGCTCAGTCTGAAGGCACGAGTCGAGTAGCTGATACTCGTACTTGTTTTAGATGTGAACACGTTGGTCACATTGCACGAAAGTGTACCAATGTGAAGCCTAAGACTGAAAATGTGAAGTTTCAACAGAAGAAAGTTGATGTGAAGGGTAAAGCACCAATCGTTGTTGAGAAAAAGAGTGTGAAAAATAATAACATCAAAGTGAAAAATGAACCTGTAAAGAAAGTGGTAACTAAAAACGACAAGTTTTATAAACAGGTTGCATTAACTCAACAAGTTTGGAAACCAAAAACTGAAGTGAAAATTTCAACTTCTGAAGTGAAAAAGGCTGAAGAATCAATTTCGGTTGATTATGATGCAAATTTTCCACCTTTGAAGGCTGAAAATTTCAAAATTCAAGTTGCGAGAGTCAAGGTTACACCTAAGGCTGATGAAGCCTGGGTGGACACCATGTTCGAATAAGTAGTTTGAATTGCCGGAGCTTCCTGGATCGCGAAGCATGAATCGGCATCTTTATTGAAATGTTTTAAAATCAACTTGTGGTATGTGCAGGATCTTCCAAGAGCCATTTCAAGATGGATCATGGATAGTGGCGCATCTCGACATATGACAGGAAAAACTGCATTACTGTATGATGTGAAGAATATCAATGGTGGTTATGTGGGATTTGCTGGTCATGAAGGTGGTAGAATTGTTGGTGAAGGAACGTTATCCAATGGGATTGTGACGTTTGAGAGAGTTAACTACATCACTGAGCTGGAGAACAATCTGCTTAGTATCTCGCAGATTTGTGACAATCAGTATACTACTCACTTCACTGATAAGGAATGTTTGATTTTGAAACCTGGTTTTGTTATCCCTGAAGAATGGATTATTATGAGGGCACCTAGAGTGAATGATTTATATGTGTTAGATATGTCTGTAGCAACTACAACTACTAGTCAAGCACATTGTTTCGTGTCTAGAGCAACTGAGAAAGAATCGAGATTGTGGCATCGAAAGATGGGGCATATTCACCTACGGAAGATGAATCACTTGGTGCACAATGATTTGGTATTGGGTGTTAATATCAAAGGTTTTCATCTGGAAGGGGAGTGCATTAGCTGCATCAAAGGCAAGCAGAAGAAAAAGTCACACCTTACAAAACGAGTCAATTCAGTTTTATGTCCTCTGGAAAGACTTCACATGGATTTGTTTGGTCCTGTGAATGTCAAAAGTATTACAGGAGATTACTATTGTTTGGTCGTTACTGATGATTATTCCAGATTTTCATGGGTTTCTTTCTTGAAGACGAAAGATGAAACATTTGACAGTTTGATGGGTCTGTTCAGAAAGATTGAGAATTTGTACCAAAGGCGTATCAAGAGAATTCGAAGTGATAATGGTACTGAATTCAAGAACAGAAAGATGGAAGAATTTTGTGATGAAAGAGGTATTTTGCATGAGTTTAGTGCTCCGTACACTCCGCAGCAGAATGGAGTCGCAGAACGCAAAAACCGGACACTAATCGAGACGGCTAGAACTATGCTCGCAGATTCAAAGTTACCAATTAATTTTTGGGCTGAAGCTGTTTCCACCGCATGCTATACGCTCAACAGGGTTCTCATTGTCAAGAAGTTCAACAAAACATGTTTTGAGTTGATCAATAATCGTAAACCAAATCTGAAGTACCTTGAACCGTTTGGGTCTCCCTGTACAGTTCTCGATTTTCAAGGCAAATTTGGTGAAAAAAGGCTTAGAAGGAATATTCGTGGGCTATGCAAGTCCATTGAAACGAGTTTTCATTCCCATTTGGAAAACGATTATTGAGGCATATAATGTTGAATGTCAAGGTTATACTATGCCGCCGCAGAATCCTGGTGATTCATGGCGTTATCATTATGACAAACTTTGGGATTCGTTTGACATGAGAGAAGAATCAGAAGATGATGAAGATTTCTTTGATGAGTTGGATATTTTGCGTGAATATGAGTCGCAGTTAAGGTTCCCAGCTGAGTATTCAAGAAGACCACGGGAAACTTCAAATGATGATGAAGCAGGTCCAAGTAATGCTGGTGAACATGATGATGTCCAACAAAATGAAGTTGCTCAAGAGGCTCAGAATGATAATCTAGAAGCTAAAAACATGCCAGTATTTGATCATGGTGATTCAGATTCAAATTCTGAGGGGGAGCAAATTCAGATTTCAAGTCAAACAAACCAAGTTGGTGAACAAGATGCAGAGCAGAACATTACTAATCTGGAGGGAAATGTAGAGGTTCCAAGTGAAGTGATGCCGCGAACTTTTTCATATCATCCAGAGGAGTTGATCATAGGAGAATTGCAGAAAGGCGTTCGCACTCGAAATCAGATTGATAAAGGGCTTACATGTTTTTATACAAAAGTTGCTCCTTTGCAAACTGAATTCTCATTGAGTTGTTTTATCTCGCAGGTTGAGCCAAGAACTTACAAAGAGGCGCTTACTGAAGACTCTTGGGTCAATGCAATGCAGGAGGAACTTAGTCAATTCGAGAAATTGGGAGTGTGGAAGTTAGTTGATTTGCCGGATGGTCAGAGGAAAATTAACACCAAGTGGGTGTTCAAGTGTAAGAGGGACGATAGAGGAGTTGTCGTAAGGAACAAAGCTCGACTCGTTGTTCAGGGATTTAGTCAACAGGAGGGAATTGATTTTACCGAAGTCTATGCTCCTGTAGCACGACTAGAGGCAATCAGAATTTTCCTAGCATTTACGTCTTGGAAGAACTTCAAAGTTTATCAGTTGGATGTTAAATCGGCGTTTCTTTACGGGAAGGTCAAAGAGGAGGTTTATGTCGGTCAGCCACCAGGCTTCACCGATCCAATCCACAAACACAAGGTCTACTTATTGGACAAAGCGCTGTATGGTTTACACCAGGCCCCGAGAGCCTGGTACGAGACCTTGTCTCAACACCTACTAGCCAACAAGTTCAATCGTGGAAAAGTGGATGCCACTCTCTTCACTAAGGAGGTCGATGGTCATCTTCTGATAGTTCAGATTTATGTGGACGATATAATCTTTGGGTCAACGAATGAAAATTTATGCAAAGATTTTGAATCAGTGATGAAGCAGAAGTTTGAAATGTCATCAATGGGGGAGATGAAATTTTTTCTGGGATTACAAGTTGAACAACTTCCTGAAGGAATTTTCATTCATCAGTCAAAGTATGTTCATGATATTCTAGAGAAATTTGGAATGTCAGGTTCTACTCCAGCTGCTACCCCACTTGCAACAAATCATGGGATTCATCCAGATCTCACCGGAGACAGGGCTGATGAAACATTGTACAGATCCATGATAGGTTCTTTAATGTACCTAACTGCTTCACGTCCTGATATCATGTACCCAACGTGCCTCGCAGCAAGATTTCAGTCTAACCCGAGAGCATCGCATATGATCATTGTGAAGAGGATATTGCGCTACTTGAAAGGAACTCCTTCATTGGGGTTGTGGTATCCTAGAAAAGGTGATTTTACGCTCGAAGGGTATTCCGATTCGGACTTCGGATGCTGCAAAGTCAATTCAAAATCAACAACTGCAGGATGCCAGTTCTTTGGTCCTAGATTGGTTACCTGGCAGTGTAAGAAACAAACGTCTGTGGCATTATCTACTTGTGAAGCGGAGTATGTTTCTACTAGCAGTTGCTGCTCTCAGATCTTGTGGATACAGCAACAGATGCGCGACTACGGTTTGCAGTTTCTTAACACACCTCTTTTTGTTGATAATGAGGCCGCAATAAATATAACAAAAAATCCAGTACATCACGCTAAAACTAAACACATAGAAATTCGTCATCACTTTATTCGTGATTGCTTTGAGAAAAAGTTGATACGAATTGAGAAAATCCACACAGACGAACAGAAAGCTGATTTACATACCAAAGCTTTTGATAAAAATCGGTTTAAATATTTGTTAAAACTGAATGGTATGAAGCTTCTGTCGGTGTCGGATGGCATAATTGGCGTTGATGAGAGTACTGTTGCGGATGAAGACGAGAAACAATCTGCAATGGTTTGTCGACTTTTTACTTGTTTTGGTATTTAGGGGGAGTAGATGTTTGTACATAGTACATAGCTATATTTTCAGAAAATACAAAAACAGTAAAAAATGCAAAAATACAAAAACATGATAAAATGAAAAAGAGCTTGTGTATTTAGGGAAAATGATAGTACATCAGCTAGACGATTACAGTATGCTAAAGATTTGAAAAGTATAAAAGAGTTAAACAATCTTACTGATGATGTGTCGATAGGTTTTCACACATTTAGTAGATTTATTCGGGATATAAACCTAAATTCAAACTTGTGAATTCGTGGGGAACACTACTTGGATATATAGGTAACCCCTGAAATCTCGTTTGAAAGGTCTCTTAATCTGATATACTAGGTCTTTATACTCTATGATATCTGGGGTATTATTCCGGGACTTTTGCTGAACGGTAGTTCTGACCTAGTCCCTGGCTAATACTTGCTGCAATGCTTGAAACACAACATTAAACCCTCAGCATGCTGAAACAATAAAATTGATAAATGCTGCTGTTGTAAGCAAAAAGATCCTCTAAAGGGGACACACCGAATAGTCGAAGCTGATATCTCTCTGCGTATACGGAAGTATCGACCTGAGATCCCTCGGCCCTCGCATACCTAAATTATATACAGATATCATTGTAGTATTCTCACCTGTAAGACTGATTATTGAGATTCTGGATACGGGAGTATATTCAAGAGGTGGGACACATGAATGAGCTAAGTTCTTAATTCATCTAAATCATATCCTGAGTAAATTGAAATTTGTGTGGGAATTTAAGATGGATCAGTATATCGACAATCGAGGTAAATTGTTTAAATCTGAGTATGTAATGTAGCTTAACGGTACTTGTGATCTGTCTGAAAAGCTGATATGATTCCCTGACACGCTCACCAAAAATATGTTTGTAAATAGTTTACTTTGTTTAATTTCTGCAATTTAAGTTTTCTGTATTTCATTTCTTAGTTTAGAACACTTTGATAAAATCCAAAAAGATTTTATTTCTGCTTTATTTTCCGACAAACCAAAGTGGAGAGTTGATTGTTGGATTCTTAGATGTTGAAGCAGATGCAGGAGATTCTGAACTGAAGAATGAGGAGAGCTTACTTTGTTGAAGTTTGATTTGTTTGAAATGATAAAAACAAGTTCATTAACTTGATACTTGTTATCTTTCAGAAAATGTTTAAAATTGTTGTTAAAATCAGTTTGTTTTGTCAAAAGATCAACCAAGGTCATTAATTTGGACTTGGTAGATTAATCAAGTAATCAGGGTCATTAACTTGGACCTGAATACTTGAGTGGATTTCTAAAACTGATTAAGTTTATGTTTTTATGTTTGAAAGATAGAATTGTAATGTTTGTTGGTTGAGTAACAGATTTGGTCTTCATTATTCCCAATGGAAGCAAATTGTCAAAGCTTGAACCAGATATCTCAGATTCAGCATATCGAGAGGGGGAGTCTGTGAAAGGGGGAGTCTGGATCAACAGCATATGGGAATGTGAAGATAGAGTGCTTATGATGAAAAGACAGAGTTAGAGAAAAGACAAAGACTGAAGACTCAGGAGCTGAAGACTACGTCAACATTCAAGGGGGAGTCTGTTGATGCACGAGAATGTCTGTTGACTACATCTTCATCAAGTCTTATATCAAGAATGTCAATATTGGATCTTAAATGTCAAAATTAGGGTTTAGTATTGAGTTTAGATGTGTTTAGAAGGGTTCCGTTTGAAAACAGTCTTGTTATAGAGGGTTCCGTTTGAACATGATGGTTCCGTTTGAGTTCATAGTTTGAACATAGGGTTCCGTTTGAGATCCATCGTTTGAACCTTTATGTTATGTTTCAAACGGAAGGGTCTAGGTCTATAAATAGGAGTGTGAGTGTCACATTTCAAACGGAACGGTACAAGGTCATTGTAAGAGTCACGAAGTGCTGTCGGTTTTTCATCAGAACTTATTGTACAAGCACACGGTTGTTAATAGAAAGAAAGATTAGAAGATACAAGCTGTTTTGGACGTCATTTACTTTGATTCCGCCTTAGTATTTGATGTTGAACTACCTTAACTGACTTTCAGGGTCACGTACACGATCCAACAGAAGCAAAATTAGTACCACCAACAAACCAAATGTACAACCACAAACAATCATGACATGAAACTAAGAGGACTTTATCTTTGTCACCGTATGCACAACTTTTTTTAACTTTAGCAATTGAGTAGACTTGTGAAACTCTAACGAAAGTTCATCACCAAAAGCAATATTGCAAGATATCAGATAAGAAGACCATCCAACAACAGCGTAGTTGAATCCAATATTTGTTTTTTGAGATGTTGTAAACAGTTCCTGGACTTCACATTTGAGATTCTGGATCTTGATAGGCTTAGGATTATCAGTATGCAGATCCAACGCAGAAGATACATTTGATAGTAGATGCTAAAAAAAGAAAATTGAATAGTGAATTTTATAAAATATTGATATATAACTGAAATTGTTGAAATAACGAAACAAAGCAACGACTGCAAAAGCTTACAAGTCTGTCTTCAGCATGTGTGGTGAAGTGTAAGACTGATTTTGAAGTGGATGATACTAAACGAACCTTTCGAACTTTACACGGTCTATCAACAGCTTCATTATACTCTACAATTGTCTTGCCACGAAGTTTGTGCATCTTTTCAACCTAAGTAAATTAATTTAGAATATAACAACTCTAAATTCTTGAAATTTTATAACTTTCTTTATCAACACAAACTATCTTCTCAACTCAGCTTTGAAGTTTAAGACTCAATCATACAGAAGAATATCAATATATTGACACAATAATAAAATAGACAGTATAAAACTAATAAACACTTACATTAGATACAACACTTAAAGAGGCAGAAATGTCACGAACAGGAAAATCTTTAGACTGTAGTTGAGGATCGTTAACATCATCAACTATTTTTACAGAATGATCTTCAGGCTACAACAAAATTTTAAAAAAACCTTCTTATACTTATTATACAATAAAATATATGCGTAGAAAATTATAAATTTACAGCATTTTTAACATCTGACTCATCAACGAGACGCGCAATCTTTGAATCAAACAGCCCATCATCAGCAAACTATATTTATAAGAAGAATCATATATAAGAAATCATATTTTAAATCATAATAAAATATAAATATTACATGTGTATATATACATTAAAAATATCCTCAAAACTCGTAAACTGCTTAGAATTACCAACCAAAGCTCCAGTATCCTCATCATCCAAAGCAACTTCCCCGAAATCCAGAAGCTGTTTGTGTTTAGCCTACAAAATGAGATTTCAAAAGTTATTAGCATAATATAATAAAAGTTACTTATCACCGTCATGTTATCAAACAATGTATTTTATCATCAAAATTTTATACCGCCGCCAATAAATAAAACCCATCATCTCCATAAACTGAATCATCCAAAACAACTACATCAGCTTTCTTGAAGGAAACCTCAGTTCCAGTCTCGGAATGGAAAACGGAAAGATCAAACGTTTTAGATGCAATCATGGTGAAAACCAATCAAGATTCAACTGGTATGGGAACTTCTTCAATCAATTTTGACCATCCATCAGTAAATCCGCTTCCATCAGTCCATCCTTTCATCATCACATTCCAAAACCTTTCGCACACATAGATAGTTGCCATCCCATACTCGTAATTTTTACCATAGAATTGTTTCCAAAATTTGTCAGCAATTAGCTATAGAAAAAGTAAAGGAATATTTAGCGCAGACTTACAAATTTGATATGAACTAATGAGCAACAGAAGTTACAACGGATTAGTCAACAAAAGTTAAAATGAGAATTACTCAACAGGGTTAGTCAACAGTAGTTACAGTATTTACACACAACCTAACCACTGTTTGGCTATCAACTATTACATATCTCTGTTGCTATCCAACAGAGGTTTCGTAACAACTGTCATCCATTATGTCCAGCAGAGGTTACAGCGTGCACAAATCTTAAATATCAGATGTTAGTCAACCGAGGTTAAAAGACTTAGTCAACAGAAGTTAAAAAGGTTAGTCAACAGATGTTAAGATTATAAGGAAACAGACGTTAAAAGGGCAAACAGATGTTAGCAAGCTGTTGAGCTAGCACAAAATATTTAGAGTAAGTAACAAAATAATATATCGTTACTTACAGTCATGCCAACTTCAGGGCTAATATTTTCTGCAATGTAAGAGTTCTCGTAGATTTTTCTTTAAAACATGAGATAACGAATGACAAACGTCCAATAGCTTTCACCAATACAACATCTTTCGTTTTCAAACAACAACCTCTAACAAACTTTGTCCATCCATCCGTAAATATACAATGATCATCTCTCTTCCTTACTCGTACTAACCATGATTTGTCACCATCAAGTAACTCTACAATTCGCCCATACGGGACCTCCTTGCCCCACAACAGAGTCTGAAAATCAAGTGGTATATTCTGCAACAGTAGTTAACAAACATCTTACATCAAAAATTAACGTAGAATCCTAATAGTAGAAGGAAAGTTAAAAACATACAAAAAATATAAAATCATCTTCATTAAGGAATTGTAAAAAGGATGGTGTTTGATTGGATAGATTCATATCTGCAATAAAAAATTTAAACTTACAAGTTATAAAAACGAACAACATCCAACAAAAGTCATATACAAACAACATTATAAAATAGACATCACTAACATCCCTTAAAATAAATAAGCACTTAAAAAACAAAAGTACCAAATATTAACCGGACTATTTGTATAATCACACACTTAAGGTTGATTTATCAATCGTAATGTAGAAGACAACATCACGAAGATGCATGCACAAATTGTGACAGAGAATGCTATCAGTAACTTCATTTAAGTTAATGCAGTACTTAATCAATAAAAATACACCGGATTATAGCAACTATTATTTGCTTCAAGAGAGAATATGAAACGCCGTCAGTGACAAACAAATACTCATAACATCAAATAATGATTAATTTAACATATATAATACAAACAATAAATTCAAAGAAACAATACTTGATTTTATAGCGTGTAATCTGTATTATGCAATAGAACCTTGCCGATTTTGATAAGAAAGTTATTTGAGAAAACTTCCGAATATGTTTTCTGGAGCTTATATTCAATAATGGAGATGAAAAATATATTAAATGGAGTTAATACAGATGTTACATTTACACTGGTTGGTTGAAATTAAATTTTGTAAAATTTACACTTTACCCCCTTTTACATTAAAACAACTCAATTTTTGCACAGCAATAACCACTGTTTGAATATAAATTTAAAATGTTAAATACTAAAAACTTATCTATTAATTTAATATATTTATATTTATATAATTAAAAATAGTTTTTAAATCCCGATATTAAAGATTATTATAAGTTAAATAAATAAACAATTACAAGTTAATAGATAAATATCTTATTTTCAACAATCCCAATACAATCTCACCTCTTCTTCTCTGGCGAAAAAACTCTACAGTTTCTTCTTCCTCAGACTTGACGATCAGAAGTTTAAAGTTTTAGATCAAGTATTTTTTTGTTCTCTTGTGTATGTTATAGGTATGCTTTGACATGTTCCTTTCAGTTTCCTCATTTCAAATTATATAAACATCAAAATTATAATCTACTGATATTAAAATAGATAAACTTATATGAACTTATTTTCTTTATTTTATAATAAGATTTATATCAACCTATTTAGTTACATTTTGATTCATTCCATCTAAATAACAATCTGAAATATTATTGTTTCATAAATATTTGGTTGTAAATTTTAAGAATGGTTTTAGAATTGTTGTATGAACTGCCATGTAGTGTTGATACATTTGTTCTATCAATATTAATTTTGATAAAATATTCTGCAATCAGGTTATAGTACCCGTATGTCTGATTTGTAAGTGAATATAGCATTGTCTTCTGAAAAAACTGAAGTTTGAAGTTGACACAAACATGGATATTTCAAAATTTTATTGCCATATAATACTTTTTTATTATACAAGAATAAAAATTTGATCTTACACAGTGTTAGATTCATATTGTTGGTTGTAGGGACCATATTGAAGTACACAACATATACGTTTGGTCCTACAGAGTGTTGGATATTTTTTATACCTTAAATAGAATGTTTTTCAGATACAATTGATTTTATGTTTTAGTATTTAACTATTATTGTATTTTTTTACTTTCAGATGGAGTTTATGATAATTATTTATCAATGTCTCTGAATTGCCAGACCTAAATGAGGGATTGGTAAGCTATATTCTTTATACAAATTAACTCAAATCACAATTGTATGCTAAAAACTGTATTTATAAAATTAAAGATATATTAAATGTTGTGTATTTTATATACATAGGTACTTCCAAGGATAATGAGTAACCAATTACCAAGAAAGTGTGAAGTAATAAAGTTGGTTGATTATACAGGTTTTAAGTATAAGATTGCAGTACAGAGCATCGGTCATAAAAGTAAGAGGATATACTGGCCAGAATGGACACGGTTTGTTGAAACTTATAGAAATAACAACATAGACAAGTTGTGTTTAAAAAAATTGAAGGAAGCAAAATTTGAGTTAAATGTTTTGAACAATGAGGGATTGGAGATTAGAAAAGATGGCTCGAACAGAGATTATGTTCATGGTTGCTTGATACAGGCTGAAGAAGAAACATACTGCAAGCAGGTTAAAAATTGCTACTTATTTTTATATATTGCCAGTGTATCTTTTGGACTGTTAGAAAAACTTCTAATTTATATTTTGTATCCTATATAAAATCTAATATGACATTTCTAAAATATATGAAAATTATAGCATTTACCACACAATTTGCTGAAGCTGTTGTCGCAAAGGAGATTAAAAATTGATAACTTGGTTGCCAAAGTACATGGACCAAAGCAGAGTAGTAAAGTTGATGTGCATTATGTTTTCTATCCTGAAAACAAAAAGGGATTAGCTGCTGGTTTTATGGGACCAGGATGGACAACTTTTTGCTTCGAAAATGACATTGAGGAAAGCTGCCAACTGCTATTTCAATGGATGGGAAGTACTCCTGAAGACGACTTTAACTTCACTGTGAAGGTTTTTAACAAAGACAGGATTGCACTTCACGGGGAGACAAAACATCACTGCAGCCGTACCAATCACCAACACCGCAAAAGGCGTCCATATTTTAAAAAACAGTTTGAATACCATGTTTTAGAGACACACAACTTGGTATTTACATATCTACTTTTAATATGGTTGATTTTACTTATAATGTTGGATCTATCTGTTATTACTTAAAGTATATGTTGTTTTGAATGAATAACTAAAGAAAGAATTTTCCTTTACAGGCAATACCGAGGAACTTTGTTCGAGAACACCAGCTAAATGATTACCGTAGAGCTGTGCTGTCATTTGGTCATGTGAAGTTTTTGGTACAGCTGGTTGTTAGGAGAGATCCTAGAAGACCTGACAACAACAACCATCTAGTGATGCATACAAACTGGCAGCGTATCATGAATGAAACGGGAATATCTGTGGGGAAAAAGCTGAGGTTTGAGATAGTCGAAGAAAAAAGTGTAAGAGGAGATAAAATACACTTTGAAGTTTGTTGACATGATCTTTGAACACCTTTTCAGCCTTTAATAATTTATGTTTTAGTTGACATGTTTGATGGACAAATTTCTTCTTTGGAAACTAACTTAACAATGAATTTATGTAGTCTTAAGTATATACTTTCAAAACTTTGTGGTTTTAACTTTTTATATTTTTCAACTAAACATTACTTTATTTTGCATCTAAACATTACACTTTTCCATTACATTTCCCGGTCACTCAACAAAAAGAAATATAAAACTCAAAATTAATAAAATAGTATACAACTTGTAATTACAAATAAAAGTGTTTTAAAAACTGTCCTACCAAAGGGACAAACTCAAGATCTGTTTCGCTAAACTTTGCAAACCAAAACGTTTGTTGAAGACAACCACTGTTGAAAGAAAAGTTTGTTACTTAAACCAAACAACCTCAGCTCATGAGCCAAACAAACTCTGTTGATGAACCAAAAGGTCTGTTAAGACAAAGACTGCTGAAGCAAAGGTCTGCTAAAGAGAACCTCTGCTGATGAAGCAAAATGTATGATGAACCTAAGTTCTGCTGTGCACCAACAGATATTACACAATTCAATAGAAAATCTATAATATAAGATCTTTAACAGATGATGATCAACAGCTCACAAGGTCTGTTGAAGCATGCTATAACAGTGCTTAGCCTTTAACAGATCTTTAACAGTGCTTAGGGGTTAACAGATGTTAGCACGATATAACAGTGCTTAGCCTCTAACAGATGTTAATGTATCTCAAACCCCAACAGTTTTCCGACTAACCAATTGATTAAAATTTCATTCATCAATCTAACAATAATATACAACCCTACTACTTATCCAGTCCATCAATATCACCAAAAATGTATATAATGTATAATAACAATATTATATAACAAACAAAAGGTTAACCTTACTTGATATTTAAACCATAGACATTACATACCATATTCATCGTCATAGCCCTTACAAACCAAACTTTTAACCACGGTTTGTTAAAACAACAGTTAACAGACATAAATAAAAACCACAAGGATTCTTCAAAAATAAGTGGTTTATACTTATCTCTCATAAGAATTGTTTTTTCATAAGCATCTAATTGTTAACCTTAGTCAGCTTCTTCCAGGTTCTTCTCACATTAGTGGATAGCTCACCAACGTTGACAACATCAGCATCTTGAGTCATCCGCTTTCCATTGGGACTTGATCCAGAATCCTTTTCAACTTCAACAGCTGAAGAGTCGGCCGTAACAGAGACAATATCCTTGCAACAGATCACAAAACAACTATTTATCTCATTTAATAAAATAATGAACTCTTTTTAAACATACTAAACATACTTTAAAAATAAATACTCACCCTTGAAGTTTGTTCAGCAGACACCTTGCAAGATTCTGAAAGGTTAACGTCTTTAACGTCAGCTACCTCTTGAGTAACCTAAAGGATCATAATATATGATATCACATAAAAAAGTACAGAATACACTGTTTAAAACTCAAAAGAAAAATAAATAGATTGAAAGAATAATTTTATATGCTACCTCATCAGTATTTTCATCACCATTACCATCTCCACCAACCAACTCAGCAATTATTACTGGATCATCACATGTTTTTTTGCACAGTATAAACACGATAGTCATTTTTAAGATTGAACTCTGAAACATCAATCTTAAAAGCAGCCTTCTTATCAACCAATCGAAATATCTCATGAGGGAATCCAGTATCATTGGCCTTAACCTGCCTCTCTCTTATGTTACTCACCGCTAATCCAAGAAGCTTCTGAACATCTCTATTAAACATAACAAAAGAAACACTACCACTCTCATCCTGCTCCCGCACTTGCACCTTGAACCTGAAATATACACAACTAACTAAGTAAACTGCAAAACTATATTCAAATATCATTCTTAGAATGTTATATAAATATAACGCTAAATAATCATCATTGCTTACTTTGTGGTGATCGATGTACATTCAGTATGAAATTTGATACAAACCAAAGAAGTCACAGGCAATCGAAGAATATCATCTGAAACATTTTCAACATTCTGCAAGTATTCACTTTTACCCATCACCTTCTTGAAACACTTACGACATGCAGCATAAAACCAACCATACTCTTCTTGCACAATCTTGATTGTCGCAACCACAACACAAGACATTTCTTGTAAAAACACAAGACACTTCCTGTAAAAACATGCAGGTGACAAACCAAACAAATAACCAAACTATATAAAAAGATGTGAAACCTTTTCTATCTCACTAATCTCATCAACATGTTTCTTTACACCATCAGTTACAAATTCTTTATGCAATGGGAAAACACTCTGAGACGATAGTATTGTTTGAGAAGTAGAACCACCCCCTTGTCCAAACTTCAGTATAAGCCTTTTGAATACCATAAATGATTAGAATTAGTATACAAATAACATGAAACCAAGTATTTGACTTGAACATCTATATACAATAGAAATTACATTGACAAATTACCTCCTCCTTAGCTCATTAACTTCATCAGTTTCTTCATTCAGAAAGATTCGTGTTGCCTTAACACTTTGAACAGTATATTCACCTACATGGAAAAGTATATAGATATTTAATGTATACATGTCTTTATATTGCCAGAAATAAACAGTGTAGTTATGATTTGCAGAAAGTAACAAAAATACCTTTCCATTCCATACACTTTCCATGCTGTATAACAGCCATCACATGCTCATGAGGTGGGATTTTAGAAATGAAGTCCTTAATCTGCAGAGCATAATCTCTAAAGACTATTCATATGACAATATACTAAAGACTAATTTATAACCATTTCTTTAAAAATCTCTAATATCAAAACAACATTGAATGAATAAAAATAGAAAAATAAAGGAAAAATATGACATTTATCAAAGTAGCAAATGAGCCATAAATTAACTACCATATTGACTAAGAATAAACTGTAGATCTCATTTATTACCATGATTCAGCATTACATATAAACACTATAGATCTCATTTATTACCCTTACCATGACCCCACATTAAATACCAACATTCTTCATCTTATTTATTAACATCATTAAATACAAACAATGATCAGTACATGTCACGACCCCCGTCCCGGTTTTACCCAGTCCAGGAGCCGCAGGACAAAAACCCGTGGTATTTATTAATTGAGTTGACAGCGGAAGTTTTAACAGGATCTTCTCAAACTTGAAAATGCCCGATTATTTTATTTCATAATTCGGGTTAAACCCCGTGATTTACAATAGAGGAATTTCATGAGGAAATTTCCCTGGTTTACAAAACATGTTTATTTATTTAACTGAGCCACTACTTCAAGCTTGTTAGTGCTCCGTAGCACTTTTCCTTGGTTCACAGTAGTCACCTGAAACATGTTTTAAAAATATTTTATCAGCGAGGAAATACTGGCGAGTCACTCAATTTGATAAAACGACACATAGTTATAAATTACAGCATAAGAGCGATTACAATGGCTACTATCTTATTTTTATCTGGCGCCGTGTCACCTCCTGGTGACGATGGTCATACCACTATTGGGTTCTTTCACCCAAGTAGTGATGATTATCACTGTTAGGTTGATGAACCTAACCGTGAGAAATTAGTAATGTGCACAATACCCCACTAGCCAGTGATTCAAGATAACCATGACTTAATCCCTGTAATTATAACTTTTGAAAATAATTGGAGTATTGTAAAACACTGTTAATAAAAAGAGAATGACTCACATTGCAGATTTAAACAGGCAGAGTTTTAGCCTACTGATAAGCCTTATAACCTAATTTAAATAACAATGCACACGAACTAGGTCAGTAACTTAATACGACATTTACGATAACTCACGAGATCGAAACCCTTACGACGAATGACAAAGTGCAACACTTAAACATCCATCGAATTTACGACGAATGACAAAGTATAGCCCCAATGTGGGCAACACTTAAACATCCATCGCATTGGTTTCAATCGATCGGACATTGAATCGTAGCAGCGATCGAGTTAATACCCTGTATCGTAGCAGCGTTTCCCTAATGGAATTTATGATTTTGAGCACTAGAACTTCGTTTTTGAATGAAACTTTCGACACAGATGAACTGCTCATGAACTGAACAATTTATAGCTGAAATATGGGTTTTACGCGGCCCGCGTAAACCCTCTCTTCATCTTACGCGGCCCGCGAGGGCCACCTAGTCGTAGACTAGGGCTAGCGTCTCATCGGTAGACCTGCCACGTGTGCTACACGTGGCCCAGGGTGCTTATCCGGTCAAATTTGAGTTGACGCGACCCGCGTGAAACCCAATTTTCTTGATTTCTTGGTTTTTCATGTACGTTAGGGTTTCAGGGGTCCGGGTTTGTACTTACGGGTCGTTTTGGGGCATTTTTGCAAGTGCTTACATTCTCCCCACCTTATTTAAAATCTCGTGCTCGAGATTTACTGAAATAAGTGAGGATACTTTTGCTTCATCTCCGATTCTAGCTCCCAGGTGTATTCCAGTCCTCTTTTTGAATCCCACTTGACCTTGACCAGTACTAGTCTTTTGTGTTTGAGGAATTTGATCTTTCTGTCTTTTATTTGAAGCGGTTTCTCAACGAATTTCAACTTTTCATTTACCTCTATGTCTTGAAGAGGTACTACCAATGATTCATCAGATAAACATTTCTTAAGGTTGGATACATGAAATACGTCATGTACTCCAGCTAACTCTTCTGGTAGTTGTAAGCGATAGGCGACTGGTCCTATTCGCTGGATTACTAGGAATGGTTCTACGTACCTTGGACTTAGCTTTCCTTTCTTACCGAACCGAAATGCTCCTTTCCAAGGAGAAACTTTCAAGAGTACCTTGTCTCCAACTTGAAATTCTAGTGGCTTGCGTCGATTATTGGCATAACTCTTCTGGCGATCTCGAGCCGTTTTCAGTCTTTCCTTGATTTGTGTGATCTTGTCGGTGGTTTCTTGTACAATCTCGGGACCTGATAACTGACTTTCTCCTATTTCTGCCCAGCAAACTGGAGTTCTACATTTACGCCCATACAGTGCTTCGAATGGAGCAGCTTCAATGCTTGAATGATAACTATTGTTATAGGAGAATTCAATTAAGGGTAGGTGGTCATCCCAGTTTCCACCAAAATCTACACACATGCCCTAAGCATGTCCTCCAGGGTTTGGATCATCCTTTCACTTTGTCCGTCTGTTTGAGGATAATATGCAGTGCTTAAATTTAGTTGGGTTCCCATTGCTTCCTGGAAACTGGTCCAGAAATGGGAAG
Organism: Helianthus tuberosus; assembly: GCA_030545235.1. Classification (NCBI taxonomy): domain Eukaryota; kingdom Viridiplantae; phylum Streptophyta; class Magnoliopsida; order Asterales; family Asteraceae; genus Helianthus; species Helianthus tuberosus. The sequence continues at coordinate 9,760,869 of CM060433.1, read as the reverse complement.
TGAAACGACTATAATGGAGAGTGGGACTCCATGTAAGGGTACTACTTCATCCACATCCAACTTTGCCAACCTTTCCATGCTAAAGGTTTCTTTCATGGGTAGAAAATGAGCTGATTTGGTTAATCGATCCACAATTACCCAAATCGCGTCATTACCTTTTCTGGTTTTGGGAAACTTAGTAACAAAATCCATAGTTATAAGTTCCCATTTCCATACAGGCATTTCTAATTGTTGTAGTAAGCCTGAGGGTTTCTGGTGTTCTGCCTTAACTTGTGAACAAGTAAGACACTTAGAAACATATCTAGCTATGTCCTTTTTCATTCCTATCCACCAGAAGTTATTCCTTAAATATTGGTACATCTTATTATTACCAGGATGTATGGTATACCTAGATTTATGGGCTTCCTCTAAAATCTTATTTCTTAACCCTCCTTGCTTAGGTACCCAAATTCTTTTCTTGTGGAATCTCCAAATTCCATCACTTCCTTGCTCCAAGTCTTCTATTCTTCCCTTCATTCCTTCAGCATCATCCTTGATCGCTGTTTCCTGAATATTTTTCAGTTGTTCCATTAAATCTAACTGTAGATTTAATCTAAGAGCACGAACTCGCTTTTGCTTTTCATGATACTTACGACTTAAGGCTTCTGCAACTACGTTTGCTTTTCCTTCGTGATATTGAATATCACAGTCGTAGTCACTTAGGATTTCCATCCATCTCCTTTGCCACATGTTCAATTCTTTTTGCCCAAATATATATCTTAAGCTCTTATGATCTGTATAGACAGTAAACTTACTTCCATACAGGTAGTGTCTCCAAATCTTAAGGGCAAAAATTATGGCTCCTAATTCTAAGTCATGTTTCGTATAATTTTCTTCGTGCTTTTTCAATTGCCTTGAGGCATAAGCAATTACCTTTTTGCGTTGCATTAACACACATCCTAATCCTAGCTTAGAAGCATCACAGTAAACTTCAAAATCTTCTGTCCCTTCTGGTAAGGCAAGAATTGGGGCGTTCGTTAATCTTTGCTTTAAAATCTTAAAAGCTTCCTCTTGCCTAGGTCCTCATTCAAACTTAACTGCTTTACAGGTTAGCTTAGTTAATGGCACAACTATTTTGGAAAAATCCTTAATAAACCGTCTATAGTTTCCGGCTAATCCTAGAAAACTTCTAACTTCCATAGCTGATTCAGGGACCTTCCATTTGGTGATCGCTTCTATTTTGGAGGGATCTACGTGAATACCTTCGTGATTCACCACGTGTCCTAAGAATTGTACCTCCTATTGCCAAAATTCACACTTCGAGAATTTGGCGTAAAGCTTCTCCTTTCTTAACAAAGTTAAGAGTATATGCAGGTGTTCACAATGCTCCTCCTGACTTTTGGAATAAATAAGTATATCGTCGATGAAGACAATTACGAATTTATCCAAATACGGTTTACAAATCCTATTCATCATGTCCATGAATGCTGCAGGAGCATTTGTTAGTCCAAAGGGCATGACTGTAAACTAGTAATGACCATACCTAGTTCTGAAAGCGGTTTTAGGTATGTCTTCTTCTTGTACCTTCAACTGATGATATCCGGAGCGTAAATCTATTTTAGAAAAATATCTAGCTCCTTGAAGTTGATAAAAAAGATCATCAATCCTAGGTAATGGGTATCGATTCTTAATTGTAACCTTATTCAATTCCCTATAATCGATACACATTCGCATCGACCCATCTTTCTTTTTCACAAACAACACGGGCGCTCCCCACGGGGATGAACTCGGTTGTATGAATACTTTACTTAGTAATTATTCTAACTGCTTTTTCAATTCTAGCATTTTAGTGGGTGCTAACCGATAAGGTGCCTTAGCTATCGGTGTAGTTCCAGGAATTAGATGAATTCTAAATTCTACTTCCCTATTGGGTGGTAATCCAGGTAGTTCTTCTGGGAATACATTCGGGTATTCTAATACTACCGGAATTTCCGTAAGGTCCTTACCTTTAGTGTTAATGATTGCTGAAATCATATACACTATTTCTTGTTTTCTTGAATAACTGGCCAATTTCATTATTGAAATGAATTTCAGTGGCTTATCTCCTGTAATCACCACTAATTCTCCTGTGGGTGTATGAATTTCTATGGAATTCTTATCACAGAGAATTCGAGCATGGTTGGCTACTAACCAATCCATTCCTAACACTACATCGAATCCAACTAAATTCATAGGTAACAGGTTTGCAGAAAATTTATGGCCTAAGAGTTCTATCTTTCCTTCTCGCAAAACCTTATCTATGTTAACAGAATTCCCATCTGCCGTTTCGACTGTAAAAATTTGCCTAAGGTTGGTTAAGGGTAAGTTAAGAGCTTGGCAGAATGAAGTATTAATAAAACTTTGGTTTGCACCAGAGTCAAATAATACTTTTGCATAAACGCCGTGAACTAGGAACGTACCAGCTATCACGTTAGGGATTAGCTCTGCTTCCTGAGTAGTCAACTGGAAGGCTCTTGCGTTTTTCTTGGTAGTTCCTTCTGCGGGTTTGGCTTTGTTATCAGCTGGTTTGACCAATTTCGGGCAGTCTGGCCTAAAATGTCCAGCTTCTCCATAGTTGTAGCAGATTGTTGATTTCTTCCTCCTGCAATCTTCTTCTTGATGTCCTGGAATTTTGCAGAAATTGCAATACCTTTTGCATCTACCAAAATGCTTTCTTTTACAGGTATTGCAAAATGGAACAGTGGAGGATTGCCCAGTTCCTATTTTCTTGAAGTTACTACTATTACCCACACGGAATCCCTGGGTAATCTTTTGGGCCACTTCCTTCTTTCTATTTTCTTCTCGCGTACGCACCAATTCGTCCGTCAAAGTGTTGGCTAATTCTACAGCATCGTCAATTGTGCGAGGTCTCGCAGCTTTAACGATATCACGGATTTCGCCAATCAATCCCCAAATATAGCGGGAAATAAGTACCAGTTCTGGCGAAGCCAGGGTTGGTACCACTCTAGCATACTCGAAGAATGTCGAAGTATACCCTCGACAGTCTACATCCACCATCCGGTGGTTCAAGAATTTATTCGCCGTTTGTTCCTTTTCATATTCGGGACAGAATTTTCTTTCCACTAGCCGCTTAAATTCTTCCCAACTCATGGCATAAGCCACATCGCTTCCCTTGGCTTGAAGTACCGTATTCCACCATTCTAGCACCCCTTCTTTAAAAAGATGTGACGCATACATGACCTTGTCTTCCTCGGCAGATTTACTTATTTTAATTACTGCCTCGGTTTTCTCCAACCAACGCAGTGCGGCAGTCGCCCCCTCGTTGCCTGCAAATTCAACCGGTTTACAGGCAAGAAACTCCTTATAAGTGCAACCAGGTGTTGCAGCTTTCATTCTCTTAAGAACTGGGGCTTGCATCCCATCATTATCATTATTATTAGTGTTGCCGCCTCCATTTACACTATTGCTGAAATTGTCGCCGTGAGTACGTTTATTGGGAATAATTGGTTGAGGTTCAACTGGATTTCGGGCAGCAGCAAGGATTGCTGGAATAGCATTAGTTATTCCCTGAGCAACGATATTCTCGATATCTTGCCTATTCAGATATTGATCTTCATGGTTTTGCTCAGATTGGTTAACTTCATTAACTGGTTCATTACCAGCGTTTTCCATCTGGTAATTAATATATATAAGTGATTAGCACAAAATAAATAACAATCAACACAATAAGAAAATCGCACATAATCACATCAACACGTATAGCCAAAATTGTCGAGTTTTCGACGTTCGATATTTTATATATTATAATAGGCATCCGTACACACCAGTTATCTTACAAAAGTTTTATTTTTAAGTTATTTCACATAATCATATTTTTATTATTATATTATTATTAAACACATGTTCCCACAACCAAATACGATCCCATCAGCTGGCACTTCAGAAACGACGTTCCCTCTCGTCGTATTTCCAGGATATCCTCTCCCCTACTTCCCGGATTCTGTTTCCTGCGTCCACTAACTCCTCGCCATAGTGGCGGAGTTCAGCCAAGTTCTCGGAGCTCATAGGTGGGTGTAGTGGAGGCTCAGGATCAAATTGGGGGAAAAAGGTATTAGGGTTATTCAGGAGATTCTGAAACTTCCAGTCAGTGGTCCACCATTCTTCCAGCTTTCCTAGAGGTCGGGGGTTAACAAGGGGATCTGGAACAGCCAGTTCCAGATTGACTGGAAGTTGGGCTTCAGCTGGGTAATTAAAGAGATTTCCATCGGCAGGTCCGATGAGGTCGCTATTTACCAATTGGCGGTCCAGTTCCTCCCAGGGTAGCATCTCTTGAGATTGTACTGAATTCTCCCCAATCTCTATTCCTTTGCCTTTATCTTTGGGATCCTCCGTCTTTATAGCTTTCTGTATTGCTGGTTTCTTCCTACGCACACGCCTCCAGCCTACAAGTCTTCTTTTCTTCTTTGGTTTGGGTTTTTCCTGAGGTTGGACTTGGAATACCATTGGCTCTTCAATGTCAGCCTGGTAGCCAGTAAAGGTACTGGTGGTATCCATATCTGAGCTATGGATAGAAAAGTTTTGAAGTGCTTCTGATAGTTCATTCATGCTGTTTAGCATACATGAACAAACACACAAAATTCTAAGTTCAAATTTTGTAAATTAAATTTTCACAGAATCACAGAAAGGCAATCAGAAAAATTAAGTATTTCTAAATACTTAATTGGCTTAAATCAGTGGCTCTGATACCAGCTTTTTCTGTCACGGCCCTCGTCCCGGTTTTACCCGGTCCAGGTGTGACACCTGGGTCACTGCGACCATCAAACAAATACCAAGCCAATGAAATATTGTATTTCATACTTAGGATCTGTATAAATATGTGTATCTTTTGCACATATCAATTCTTGTTCGATTATAAGCTCTAAATCGCTTTCTGGAAGGTTATACGCGCACTGATGCGTAAATATAACCAGTTTAATGCAACGAACACTCTGGAATAGTGAAATAGGCTTAACTTACCTTAAATAACCTTTACATAACTTAGAAATAAGTTTTGAAGGCTTTGGTATGGCAAAATCAAGTTAAATCGCTTACAGGGACTAAAGTTGACAAACTGCGAAAGTATGCCAATTTGAACTATAACAGACATTTCGGAACATGACCATAAGTTAAAAATACCATAAATATCCTTTACATAGCTTAGAAATAGGCTTTGAGGGGTTCGGTGTGCTAAAATAAACTTTTGGGTCATTTAGGGACTAAAAGCGTCAAAAAGTGCGCAAGTTTGCACTTTCGCGCATAACTTACGTTCTGAATACATCCGGACATCCAAAAATTTATGTAAGTACTAAAATATTTTATTTTAGTGTTTGGCATGAGAAAAATCCATTCGTCACTCAAGTTGGATCGTTTTTCGCGCTTATGCGCATTCCGTCGTAATTAAGCGAACATCGCGATTGTACGGCCAAACAAACCGACATCCGAGATATTTTTTAGCACATTTTAAGTTCCCTATACTTTAACTTCATATTAGAGCTTTGAAATGGGGTTAACGGGGCTTAAATGTGTCAAAAATGCATCAAATAGCAAGTTTGGAGCTTCAGGGGCCTGTTCTACCATTTTTGAAAGTGTCAGACCTGCAAGGTCCTTGCGCACCTCAACACTTTTAGTGTTATGGTGCACAAGCAGGGGTCAGATGCAGAAAATCGTTTTTGGCTGCTGTTATCAGCTTTTAAACACTCCAAAGGCCATTTCCACATGTTGCTAACTGATCATGGGGGGGGGGGGGGGAAATTGATGTTCATGAGCTTGCCAACAAGTGTAGGGATGTGATCATTCCCTCTTCTCCAAGAAACGATCCTAACGGTGAACCGAAAACTATAAATACCTAACCCACTTCATTGTAAAACCCACTTGAAATCTGAGATTTCTCTAAGTTGGGGTGTTTCATCACCTCATACCTGAGAATACTTGGATTATCAATCTTGCGGGGACCCTTTGTAAGTGTTCCTTCGTTCTTTTATTTCTTTTCGAGTCCGAAAGTCAAACTTTGTTTGACTTTCTGCATTGACCAGTTTATGGTCAATGCGAAGTTCGTTTGAACTTCATAACGTGAGTATGATCACGATGGTTATAGTCCTTAGTGACTATACCTACTGATTACCACGTTATCTAGGCTCAGTGACGAGTCATAGTTTCGGCCAAAATGCGCATTCTTGCGTATTTTGATACCAAACCTGTTTTTCTAAACTTAGTTAAGCATGTTTTAACATGCTTAGCTCGTCACTTTTAGTTTAGTGCTGATATAGGGTCGTAAGGTAAGCTATCTAAACAATCGCTTATACTTTCGAACCCGACCCGTTTGGTCGATCATTAGGATCCGACCAAACACATTAGGTGACCATAGTATATAGGGAATAACCTTCCGAGGTTATACCTTATGGTCGCTTCGTTTAAGTAGTTGTATGATAGGTAGTTGATATGCCTTAGGTAAATTACCAAAATGCCCTTTTTACGCCAAAATTCATTTTAAGCGTATGTAACATAACTTTTGGTATCTAAACTGATTTGGTAACAATATTAGACATGTTAAGGCATATTTTACTTGTCATAGGACTAGTTAGGCGTTCCGAACGCGTTTTACGCGAACGACGCGTTAAAGTAGCATAAGCTACCTAAACGGATCGTGATGGGTCGTAAGCACTTAGGTTAGGTTTCATTTAGTATGTAGGCTTTGTTAAACCATATTACACGAGTCACCATACTCGTTTGGTTTACGAACCCTCATTCTATCCAATCCTTCGATTTAGGTCCGGTATATTAACATAGTACCTATATTAGGTGCCGTTTGATATCCGTGATCTTTAGCATTGCTTGGTGGTTATCTTAGGACTTCTGAGCAATCTCAAGTGAGTACATAGACCCCTCTTTTACTGTTTTCCAAACGTTTTGGGGTGAAACACATGTGCCTACTTGTTACTTTCATGCTTTCCTGTTTTCACATCATATACTTGCTATGTTTATTAGTACATTTATAGTACATGATTTCAATACATTTTATGCTATGTATGCCCATTGTGTGCATACTTAGTACATCACTTTACAATACATTTCATGCTATATACGCCCATTGTGTGCATACTTAGTACATTGTTTTACATTGCATTTCTGTTGCATATGCTCATCCAGCATATGAACACATTATACTACATTTTGAACCGTTGTAACCATTTGACTATGTGAACCGTCGTAACCCTTTTGATTATATGAACCATTTGTAACTATTGAACCGTGTGAACCAGTTGTATCTGTTGACATGATTTACATTTGACAATAGACATTTGACTATACATAAACATTTCTACAATTGTTAAACATTTCATCTTGGTGGTTTGGTTTGAGTAAGTGATTTAAGTAACGAGGCGTATGTAATATGATACAAGCACGGTGGATACGCCGCTGGTACTTCCTATATATAAGTGTTTGTATGATATCATATATTGTAGCGTTATTTGAATCATTTCAATTTGAGACATATAACATTTTATACAAATAACATACTTTTCACAAGACATTGATTTACAAACAACTTATCTTATACAAACTCATTTTACATGGTTATTCATTTAACCATACATTATTCTCTTATTTATACATATCATCTAATCTTATCGTTTTTCAAATGATTTACAAGACAAAGCAAATTACAAGGTTCATGACTAAACATTTTCTCAAACATAAGTCATGAATTCTGTTTTCACAAAACCTATGTATCTCACAGGCATTTTTATGCTGACGTACCTATTTTCACATGTGTTTTCAGGAGATGATGCATAGGACTTATCAAGACATACTTAGGCGGACCTGTGCCTTAGTGACTTAAAACGAGACAAGAACTAGTTAATTTACGTTATGTACTCTTTGGTTCTTGTTTAAAACAATGTAAACTTTCATGTTTGATTAATAAAACGAAACTTCAATTGCCATGGATTTGAAACAATTAATTCTGTTACTACACTCCCCGACGTTTCCGCCACGTTTTGTATGTTCTACGTGGTCGGGGTGAGACAGAAAAGTTGGTATCAGAGCCAATGGTTATAGGGAATTAGGTTATTAGTAATGCTTTGACCTAGTCTATAACCTTCCTAGGACCCTAAGGCGAGTTTACTTGCGTTTAGTCATAAAACGATACCTTCACCTATCCTTAGGTGATAACCACAATGAGAACACAAAGTTCAAAACCGCTTTGAAAACTAATCATCTGTTCTAGGATGATTGATTACTAGGTTTTGAACCCTCTATTGTAAGGTTTTGAACCCTCTATTTTAAGGTTTTGAACCCTCTGTTATAAGGTTTTGAACCCCTTTGAGTTTTCCAAATCTCGTCAAAGTTTTGGGTCCTAAATAGTGTGAACACATGCAAACTGGAAGAGTGAATGCCTGTACCCTGGGTTTTCTATCTAAGGCTAGAGTGTTCGTACAAATCCACATAATCGGACCAGTCACTCTTACCTGGGAACTCTTGGGGTGAGTGTCCACTTATAGGCGAGCATGTCTTCGCAATACACTATGAGGATCTATTTGCTTTGATTCAGCCTTTGTGTTGTTTGTTTGCTTCGTGGTTCAAACAAATGACCATCAACCATGATTTTGGTCGATAATTGTAACATCCTATTCTACCCAATGCCATTTCATTTGTTTTCTTTCATGTTTTCCTCTTTTAGAATGCCTCCTCGACGCGAAAACCAGATAGCGACTGCCGAACTGGCAGAAATCATTGCGTAGCAAATGGCTGCTCAATTCCCAAACCTCTTTGCTCAATGGAACCAAGCCAACAACAACAACAATGGTCCATGCAATTTCAAGAGTTTTAACTCGGCTAAACCACTCAAGTTTAGTGGTTCTGAGGGAGCGACTGGGCTTCTTCAATGGTTCGAGAGCATTGAGAATACTTTCCACCACGTGCAGTGTCCTGACAATCGCAAGGTCGAGTTTTCTTCGAGTGTGTTCCAGAAGAGGGCCCTTACGTGGTGGAACGGGGTTATGAGAGATCGTGGTGCAGAAGTTGCTCTAGCACAGACATGGGCTGAACTTAGGGCCCTTATGATGAGGGAATTCTGTCCTCGTCACGAGATCAGGGCCTTGGAAAGGGAATTTGACGATCTTACGCAAGATAGCGGTGAGCATCGAGCCTACACGGACCGTTATAAGGAGTTAAGTCTGTTATGCCCAAACATGGTCACGCCTTTGGATAAGGCAATCGAAAAGTACATTGATGGCCTCCCTGACTCAATACAAGATATTGTGACTGGTAGCAACCCTGCTACAGTTAGACATGCCATTGAGCTATCTGTGACACCTGTGTCACTTCAACCATTAAAAAAATGCCAAACCAATGAAATATTGTATTTCATACTTGGGATTTGTAAAAATATGAGTATCGTTTACACATATCAACTCTTATTCAATTTCAAGCTCTAAATCGCTTTCTGGAGGGTTATACGCGCACTGATGCGTAAATATAACCAGTTTAATGCAACGAACACTCCGAAAAAGTGAAATAGGCTTAACATACCTTGAGTAACCTTTACATAACTTAGAAATAAGTTTTGAAGGCTTTAGTATGGCAAAATCTAGTTTATTCGCTTACAGGGACTAAACTTGACAAACTGCGAAAGTATGCCAATTTGAACAGTAACAGACATTCCAGAACATGACCATAAGTTAAACATACCATAAATATCCTTTACATAGCTTAGAAATAGGCTTTGAGGGGTTCGGTGTGCTAAAATAAACTTTTGGGTCATTCAGGGACTAAAAGCGTCAAAAAGTGCACAAGTTTGCACTTTCGCGCATAACTTACGTTCTGAATACATCCGGACATCCAAAAATTTATGTAAGCACTATAATATTTTATTTTAGTGTTTGGCATAAGAAAAATCCATTCGTCACGTCATTTGGATCGTTTTTTGCGCTTATGCGCATTCCGTCGTAATTAAGCGAACATCGTGATCGTACGACCAAACGAACCGAAATCCGACATATTTTTGAGCATGTTTCATGTCCACAATGTTTAGTCATAATTTTAGGGCCTTAAATTTGGCTTAACGGGCCTTAAACATGCCGGGAATGGCTTAAACACACAACAGGGACCAAAACTGTCATTTCTGAAGGATGTTTGCTGATACATCGAATCTGGTCCATTCCACTTGTTGCAAATGGTTTTGGGGAATCTATGGGCTGGTTTTGATGTGCACATGGTTTTGGGCAATACCATGGGCTCACATGGTTTTGTAAAACCATTATCTTGAGGTGTATGGCCAAGATCAAAGCACGGTTTCCAAGAAACGATCTTAACGGTTCGGGAAATCCTATAAATACCCCACCCCCATTTGCTTCTAAACTCACTAGAATCTGATTTGAGAAGCTCTAAGTTGAAACCATTGTTTCATACCTGAGCTACTTGAATCACGATTAGCATTCGGGGACCCTTCGTAAGTATTCTTTCGTTCTTTTATTGCTTTTCGAGTCTTTTCGAGTCTGAAAGTCAAACTTTGTTTGACTTTCTGCGTTGACCAGTTTATGGTCAATGCGAAGTTCGTAAGAATTTCGCAACGTGAGTTTAATCACGTTGGTTATAGTCCCTTGGGATTATGCCTACTGATTACCACGTTGTATAGGGTCGTAGGGTAAGCGATCTAATAAATCGCTTATACCTTCGAACCCGACCCATTTGGTCGATCATTAGGATCCGACCAAACACATTAGGTGACCATAGTATATAGGGAATAACCTTCCGAGGTTATACCTTATGGTCGCTTCGTTTAAGTAGTTGTATGATAGGTAGTTTATATGCCTTAGGTAAATTACCAAAATACCCCTTTGATGCCAAAATTCGTTTTAAACATATGTAACATAAATTTTGTCATCTAAACTGATTTGACAACCATATTAGACATGTTAAGGCATATTTTACTTGTCATAGGACTAGTTAGGCGTTCCGAACGCGTTTTACGCGAACGACGCGTTAAAGTAGCATAAGCTACCTAAACGGGTCGTAATGGGTCACAAACAATTAGGTTAAGTTTCGTTTTAGCATGAAGGCTTTGTTAAACCATAAGACACGAGTCTCTATACTCGTTTGGTTTACGAACCCTCATTCTATCCAATCATCCGATTTAGGTCCGGTTATTAACATAGTTACCTATATTAGGTGCCGTTTGATATCCGCGATCTCTAGCATTGTTTGGTCGTTACTCAAGGACTACTAAGCAATCTCAAGTGAGTACATAGACCCCTCTTTTACTGTTTTCCAAACTGTTTTGGGGTGAAACACATGTGCCTACTTGTTACTTTCATGCTTTCCTGTTTTCACATCATACACCTGCTATGTTCGTTAGTACATTATAGTACATGATTTCATTACATTTCATGCTATGTATGCCCATTGTGTGCGTACTTAGTACATCGTTTTACATTACATTTTATGCTATGTATGTCCATTTAGTTCATACATAGTACATTGTTTTACATTACACTTATGCTATGTATGTCCATTGTGTGCATGCTTAGTACATTGTTTTACATTACATTTCTGTTGCATATGCTCATCCAGCATGTGAACACATTATATTGCATTTTGAACCGTTGTAATCATTTGACTATGTGAACCGTTTGTATCTGTGAACCGTTTGTATCTGTGAACCGTTTGTATCTGTGAACCGTGCGAACCATATTTGACCATACATAAACATTTCTACAATTGTTAAACATTACATCTTGATGGTTTGGTTTGAGTAAGTGATTTAAGTAACGAGGCGTGTGTAATATGATACAAGCATGGTGGATACGCCGCTGGTACTTCCTATATATAAGTGTTTGTATGGTATTACATAGCGTAGCGTTATTTGAATCATTTCAGTTTGAGACATATAACATTTTATACAAATATCATACTTTTCACAAGACATTGATTTACAAACAACCTATCTTATACAAACTCATTTTACAATGGTTATTCATTTAACCATACATTATTCTCTTATTTATACATATCATCTGGTCTTATCGTTTTTCAAATGATTTACAAAACAAAGCAAATTACAAGGTTCATGACTAAACATTTTCTCAAACATAAGTCATGAAACCTATTTTCACAAAACCTATGTATCTCACAGGCATTTTTATGCTGACGTACCTATTTTCACATGTGTTTTTCAGGAGCTGTTGCATAAGATGATCAAGATACACATAGGCAGACTTGGGCTTTAGTGACAATAAAAGATGCAAGACTAGTTAATTATGTTGTATTTCTTTGTTTGTTAAGACATTGTAACACTTTTAATCAATAAAACAAAACTTCAATTGCCATGGATTTGAAACAATTAATTCTGTTACAACACTCCCCTATGTTTCCGCCACGTTTTGTATGTTCTACGTGGTCAGGGTGTGACACTATCTGCAACCATGACTGAATCAAAGATCAGAAAAGGTAAACTTTTCCGAAAAGGTGACAAGAAACCGGTTGAGGAATCGAACCCAATCGAGGAATCAAAGACCATGGATGAACAGACTGGATCCCCTAAGAAGTCAAAGAGGCGAAAGGATTCTCAGAACTTCACCATGGTTACTCACAATGATCAAGCCATCCCCAACCAACCAGCTCAACCCCCTGCTAGGAAGCCATACAATGGAACTGCACCCTTGTGCAACCAATGTAGCCTCCATCATCATGCCAATGTAAAGTGCCGCAAATGCCAAACTTGTGGACTTATAGGCCATACAACAAGAGTCTGCCCAGCTGCAGCTGCACCAAACCAAGCTGGCAACAATCCTGCTCAAGGTCGTTTTCTACTAGGTTCTTGCTTCAACTGTGGCGAGATGGGTCATTTCCGAAGAAATTGCCCAAAGCTTGCTAATGCAAATCCAGCACAGGGATGAGCATCTGACTGACTAGAAGACAACATCGTTTAGAAATAATCACGTCTTATGTATTATTTTCTTTTGTTGTCAAGGTCCGAGAAACAGTTGTTATCGTTGTTTATAAATAAATCTTTTATTTACATTGCAATGTATTTATGTGGTTGCATGTATAAACAACATATCTCTTACAATACCAACAATAAAGGAATCGTATCCCTTGTAAAGCAAACTACCCCCAAAATTTTTTTCCATCTTATGATCTCTTGCGTTTCCACGAAATTCCTAAGTACCCGTTTATTCTAAGGAAACGAAGTACAAGGCGCAAGTTACAACACGAGACGAATACCCAAAGTACCACTATAAATCCTTAATAAGGGTACTTAAGGATATTTCCGTAAATCCTAAAATTGTTGTGTTCCTTAATTTGAATATTACATTTCTTTGAAAACAAAATCGAATTTTGGGAGATCATCCTATCTTTTCAGATAGATCCCAGAGGACATTGAAGTCCAGCGACTGGTTTCCTGGTGTACTTTGAATATCCATATTCAATCACTAACAAGTTAATAACAAATTAATAACTGAGTTAAGCAACTATGTGATTATGTGTTCCCTTTTATGTTTTTGGTGTAATCCAAGTTTTTGTTATCTAAAATCCTTAATGGACTTCTACGTTGTAGTTAAGTCCCTTGGGTTATAAAGTACTACTCCATAATTAGACCCCTTGAGTGGTCTAGTTAAACAGATTGATCCAAAAATCTGGTTAGGAACATCATGTGATGATATAGCTGAAAGGACTCCTTGGTGGCCCAATTAAAAAGATCATTTGTCGATCTAATTAAAAGGACCCTATGGTAGTCTAGTCACCCTCATCACAGGTTTGATTTTCTTCCCCTAAAAATTACAAGATAAACTGTGCGGACTGTGCAAGGAATTACGTAATTATGGATGCATACATAATTATGGAATTTAGTGCACAGAAACCACAGCGAGCTTTGTCATGTGCCTAGAAGTTAACTCTATTCATTTCCGTTTCTGAGGAAGCACCCGTTGAAAATGACTCCGTTTGTTCATTTTCGTTTCTGAAGATTGTCCGTTGAGGAAATGAATATCCGTTTGATTATCCTTTTCATTTCTATTTCTGATGAAGCACCCGTTGAAAATGACTCCGTTTGTTCATTTTCGTTTCTGAAGATTGTCCGTTGAGGAAATGAATATCCGTTTGATTATCCTTTTCATTTCTATTTCTGATGAAGCACCCGTTGAAAATGACTCCGTGTTGGGATTGAACCCTACCAGAGGAACAGATAATGTAAAGCCAAAACCAGGTCACAACAGTGGATTCACAATAAGCAGCAGTTTACACTTTGCTCTCCCCTTGAAAGTGATTTATAACAGCTGATGGTCTCTATCTGCTATTCATATTCAACTGCTGCTGTCCTTTCAACTGCTGATGAAAACCCTGAAGTATCCAACAACTGCTGGTTCTATCTACTGATGATAAAGCACTTCCCAGTCAAGGACTGATCAACCTTGAGGAAAGCACTGACATAAAGAGAAAGCAGCTGTTTAGTGAAATATCTGTTTTATGTATAGTCAGTGGTTAGGTTAGCAGTGTTTGTGTAAGGACAGTAGATACAGGTTGTTAGGCTGTTAGACGTCGCTTTCATGGTGACGTCAGCTGAGATACCTCAGTGGTTTGGTTTGCCTATAAATGTAACAGTACCCTGTACTGTTACATTTGATTGACTGAGGGAGTTCTTCTCCTCATGTCTAATCCTTTCATCTTGTGTGCAACCAACCTTGGGGCATCAGGCTGAGGGGGAGTATAGTTTGTAAGCATGACTGTAATCTTTTGCTTTGATTTGTAATCTTTTGACTCAATGTGAAGCAATTGTTTATCAAACTATTTCCTCTTTTGATTGTGTTTACAAAGTTTGTTTTCATTTCCGCTGCACCTAACATGTTTTCATATTCATTGATCATTCATTTTAAACAAACAAACACTATCATGAGAGCCTCCGATCCTAACAATTGGTATCAGAGCTTGGACAGTGAAATTCGATCTAACAATCAATTTGACATAACAGTTCGGCTCAAAATTCATTGATACTAAGGTTGGTTGTATGTAGTTGAAAAACAGTGTACGGAGTAAATCATGTTCAAAGTGGTTAATCAAAAACTCTGTAAATCAACCAAGATGTCATATGACACACAAATTTTACACAACAAGTGATATCATGCAAAAGTCACACATAGCTTTCAGATCTGTAAACATATCTGTTAAATTATGGGATTGTTTTATATTTTTAAATATTGATTTCAACTGTTGTTTTGATATTTGTGATGTTTTCATTAAACACTAAAGTATGAACCTCAGATTAACAAAACCTATGTTCATAAAAACATTGATGTCTTGTTAACTCAAAAAGAAGGAATTAAAACTTTAGTCATTCAGATCTTATGTGTTAAAAACAGGTTGAGTCCCTAAAAAGGACAATCAACTTTGTTAAAATACATTGAGGAAATTCACAAAAACTCATAAGTGTGTTTATCTCAAACTTTTGAAGTCAAAAGAAAAGAGTATAAACATAAAACACTTATGAGTCAAAGTTTAGGGTAATAATGGTCATTAAGCAACTATGTGCATTCATCTGTTCAGGAAAAGGTTTTGATTCCAGTGAATGAACTCCAAAGAGGACTAGACAAATGTTTAAAAATATATCCATGTGTCCTCAGGTTTGCAATCAACTGACAAAGAAAATGGTACCAAACAGTGGTCAAATGTATTCCAAAAGTTTCCTACCACTGTTGTCAAACTACTGACCATTTTTCAAAAACCTGTGAGTGATGTGATTATATTCTCTATTAAAATTATACCAGATCTTTTTGATACTATTCTTAGAAAATCCTTTAACCATTTTTTCCAAAGGATTTTCTCGAATAATCAGGATATATTATTCATTTTTTTAATAATATATTTGAAACTTATGCTTGTTTTTGTTGGCAATAGTTTCAGCTCCTGTCAGGATGTAATACCTTATTTTTGGTGGTATTGTTGTCCTCATAAATAGGTCAAAAGGAAATGGTATGTTTATTATGATCATGTCATACTCAGGCTTGCTCCTAAATTTTCATCAAAAATTGATTGCAAACTGTGCTTGAATTACTAGGGTACTCATGTTTTAACTGAATATTAAACGAAAATGAGTTGCCTTAGCAAAAAGTTTTCATCATCTGGGGTACTAAACCACTGTCTTTCAAAATTGACATGTGGCAAAACCTTGAATGAATATCCTCAAAACTGTTGCTGAAACACCTGCTCTTCATATTTGTACCATTTACCCTAACCACTATTTTGTTCCAACGTCTGATCTCTAAATACTGTCCACTGCTGAAAGTTAACCACTGATCCCTCATTTTCTTGAAAAGCACTGATGCTCAAAATCAGTGTCTTATTCACTGATATGCTATCCACTGATAGTAAAAATCATCCACTGCCCAGAATTTTTACCGTTGTAACCACTGATGCTTGATACGTCAGTGGCTCTTAAAACAACTGTTCTCTATACCTCATCCACTTCATCAGTGTTTGACACGTGGTCAGTTTTTAGCCCTCAGATCTTAATAACCGCTGCCACATCAGCGATCATTTTTTCAAATAAAACCCTGCCCTAAACCCCAAACAGGGTTTTACACTGTCGAATTGAATTCCAAAATTCTCTTCTCATAGCAGTTTCCAACCCTTCTTCTCAAAATCTCCAAAATCCTCCTTCATTCTTCTCCGCAAAAATGACAAAATCAAAGTCAAAACCAAAACCAAAACCTAAATCATCATCACCTTCCAAAGAGGTCGCTCAAACGGCCGAAGAACCCATCGAAATACCATTCAAACAATCTCACAATTATCTGGGTTTACTCACAAAACCTACTGATAATCACACCTTTGACACCATCATTGATACGTTATCTGCATCAAAGTACAAAACTTTGTTGACGGGAGATGCTCCCATTTACTTGCAAACCCAGAGAGAGTTTTGGAAAAAGGCGTCGCTTGAAAAACAAGACGGAAAAGTCATAGCCATTAACTCCTCAATACAGGGTAAAGCAGTTCAAATAACCCCACAGTCGATCTCCGAAGTCTTTAATCTCAACGATCAGGAAGGTAAACTCTCTTTTGAGAAAGTCGAGATGAAAACTGATTTCGTGAAAAGGGGATATGCAGAAGAATCAAAGGTAGATACCTTACAAAAAGGTTATTTTCCTTCTGCTCCAAGATTTTTGTTTCACACACTTTTGATGTGTGTTTCAAATAAAACAACATCATTTAATGAAATACCATTGAAGATTCAATGCCTGGGGTATGCCATTTTGAATAACAAAGATTACAACTATTCCCAGGAAATCTTCAATGACTTAGTGAAAAATGTTGACAACAAAGCATTTTTACTTTTTCCAAGATTTTTGAGTTATTACTTTAAACAAAAATTTGTAAAGGAAAATGAAAATTTGCCAAAACAAGGTGTTCATTGTCAAATAAAAGGCTTAACAAAAGAAACATTTTCAAGGATGATGGCACCAATAAAAACAAAAGCAGGGGTACCTGAGCAGATTTTAGCGGTTACAACTGCTCCTCAGGTATCAGCTGCTGAGCCCACTGCTCCAGGTGATCATAGCAGCACTCCCACTGCTTTGAAACCCACACCTGCCACCACTAAAAAGACCAAAAAGAAAACATCCAGAAAACCCACCAATCCCAAAACAAAGGCAACTCTGGAAGATGAGATCCCAGAGGAAATGCCTGTGACAACACAAAAGTCACCACAAACCACTGCTGCTACTTCCTCACAGCAGTTGGAAGAAAGATCTCAACCAATAACCGAAACTCCTCCTGCATCCTCACAAAAGGATCAGGTTGTAAGCACAGGGACACCACAATATGAAGCTCTGAATCCACTCGGATCCATCTTCCTCAGTCCTGATCCCAAGGACATGTCTCTTTCAACCCCCATCCCCTCACCAATAATAATGCCACAATCCATGCTACCTCTGTTGCATGCAGCTGCTATTGCACAGACACAAACCAGTTCCTCTCTATCACCTATCACTGAGAGTATACATCCACAAGTGACTGGGTCTGATGCTACTACTCCTGCTATCCCAACAACAGTCGAGGAGGTTACACTGCAGGAGTTACAAGTAACTCTTGTCAGTAGTTCAAGTGGAGCAGCAACTACAACTGGTGGATCAACAGATCCTCAGTTGGACAGTTGTTTCATAAGTAAGACTCCCTTGAAGGCAATTTCTTCCATGGCAACTTCGGTAACCACCAGTGAGTTGGATCTACCCACTGGTACCATCAAAGGTTTATCGAGTGCTGAAGAAAGAAGTCCCCAGTACCAAGAACAAGGGGCATCAATGGATGATTTTTGGGACTCTGTTCCTAAGTCACACATTGATATAACCACTGCTGGTGGGGATTCAGATGATCCTACTAAAGTAGGTGATGATTCAATATATCAGGAATTGACGGGCAGAGTTGACAAACTTGAAGAATCAGTTGCTGAAATAAAAGAGATGGTGCAAGAGATTTTAAAAGCTCAAAAAGCACAAGCCACTGCTGTTCCTGCTCAAGCATCTGCACAACATGCATTTGCTGAAAATGAGCTTTGGAATATTTTTCAACCCATGCTTGAAGCACAGCAACTTATGGCTGACAAAAAGCATGCTATTCAAGTACAAATGCTGACCAACATGGTTGAATCAAGGTTCAAGGACACTCAAGCAGATATCAAGGCTATAAAGGCAAGCATTCAAAGTGTCTCTGGCAAAGCTCCTTCTTCCATATCATTCCTTGATAACCCCCCTACAGATAATGCCAAAAAGGGGGAGAATATCACGCTGTTGAGAAAAATAAATACCAAAGGAATAGAGCATGGCCTCCATATTGAGCCTGAAAAAGAGAAAGAAAAGCAGATCTCAAAACCTTTTAGTCAAACAGCTGATACAGCAGCAGTTACAAAAACTGTTGCAGCAGCAGTTACAAAAACTGCTGTCAGTAGCCAAACAGCTGCTATGACATCAACACACACACTCTCAACACACACCACTCTACCACACACCACCACAACTACTGCTCTACCACCATCATCCACAATTACACCACCACCACTGCCTCCTGTCATAAAACAGAAGACAACAGATGTTACAATATCTGTTGTAATGACAACAGCGGTTGAAACACCAGTTGTTTCAACAGCTGTTAGTCAGTCACTCTCCACCATTCAAACCACTGCTTCACCAACAGCCCCTCCTCAACCAAAAAGGAGAAGGGTTTTCGTTTCTTATGATTCACCACCACCACCATCAAAAACTACTTCACCACTTCCATCCCCTGCTCAAAATCAGAAGACAACTGCTGACATATCAACAGTTGTAATGACAACAGATGTTGAGACACCAGTTGTTTCAACAGCTGTTAGTCAGTCATCCACCACTGCTCTCACCTTTCCTATATCACAACCAAAGCTCTTTAGTAGAAAAAGAAA
The DNA here is from genome assembly GCA_030545235.1 of Helianthus tuberosus. Lineage (NCBI taxonomy): Eukaryota > Viridiplantae > Streptophyta > Magnoliopsida > Asterales > Asteraceae > Helianthus > Helianthus tuberosus. The sequence goes on along the minus strand of CM060433.1, from coordinate 9,741,425 downwards.
GCCAATCACTGCCGAAGAAGGGATACATGATCCAAACGCTGCAAAATATCCACTAGAACTTGAAGCTATCAAAAATGAGATGAGACAATTCTATACAGAAGAGGATCTCTCAAAAAGAAGATTCTCCTCACTCATAGGCTACATAGCACCAGAAGATATGGATGAGTATCTCAAGATCAAGGCAAGCTAAAGTAAAAGCTAAGGTTGACAGTGAAAGTGAAAGACTAAGTAAAGAAGGCATTGCTAAAAGACTGGAGTTCTACTTCTCAAAAGTAAAGCAGATAGAAGAGTTTGCTCAAGAGCTACTCAAAGAAAAGGCTGATCAAAAGAAAAGGTTAAGAGAAAACTATTTAGCCTACATCATGAAAGAGAAATTCTATCCTGCTGAAGAACAACAGTTCAAAGAATGGCCAGTAGTCGCTCTTAAGCGTGAAGCAGAAAGGATTGAAAAGATTAAGAATGATCCTACGAAGAAGAGGAATGCTCCTAACTGGAGAAAATATGAAAAGCTCATTGCTGACTTAACTGCTGAATATAAGAGAAAGAAAAGGGAGCTGGTGGATGCAAAAATGGATACTGCTGAAGCCATATCAAAATGGTCAAAACAGCAGACTGATGAAGCCTACGAAAGGCAGAAGAAAAGAAAGATAACTGTTTCAGGCACTTCTAAGAAGCAAGAACAAATGATGAAGCTTGAACAGAAGATGGGAAACCTCGACACACTGTTCCGGTCTACTTTTGTAACAAATCAAGAAGAGGGAGAACAGCTGACTGAAGAAGAGGTAATAGAAAAGGAAGCAGAGTACTTCAAAGATACCATCACGAAAATGGGTCTAAAAGAAGATACTTCAACAAAGCTTCAAAGCCTTTTTAAGGCATTAAACAAACCTGCGTCTCTAAACACTGCTAAAGACAAGACAGAAGCTGAAAGACAAGAACTTATTGAACAAGAAACTGCAGAAGAAATAGCTGCAGCAGACAAAGTCATTGAAGAAGCTTTCAGAAGAATGTCTGAAAGTCTGCAGGTGTTTTCAAGGCCATCATCCCTCAACTCATCTTCAAATAAATCTCTCCCAAGAAATCCATTGGGTTCGAAAGTACTAAAGTGGATGTCTGACCAAAAGACCCATGTATTGACTATTGTCAGATCCAATGGAAATGTGAAGTACATATCAAGGAAAGAAGCACTAGGCCTTAGTGTTCAAGATTTGCAGGATCTCCTTGAACTTTCACTGTGTAGGGATGAGGATGACCAGAGTGCAAAGGAATTTGAAGCTGAATTCAAAGTACAAGCTAAGGCACTTTTGATGAGTAATAAAGATCCAGAATAATGACAGGTTTTGGCATTATCTGTTCCAGGGGGAGATTGTTGGGATTGAACCCTACCAGAGGAACAGATAATGTAAAGCCAAAACCAGGTCACAACAGTGGATTCACAATAAGCAGCAGTTTACACTTTGCTCTCCCCTTGAAAGTGATTTATAACAACTGATGGTCTCTATCTGCTGTTCATATTCAACTGCTGTTGTCCTTTCAACTGCTGATGAAAACCCTGAAGTATCCAACAACTGCTGGTTCTATCTACTGATGATAAAGCACTTCCCAGTCAAGGACTGATCAACCTTGAGGAAAGCACTGACATAAAGAGAAAGCAGCTGTTTAGTGAAATATCTGTTTTATGTATAGTCAGTGGTTAGGTTAGCAGTGTTTGTGTAAGGACAGTAGATACAGGTTGTTAGGCTGTTAGACGTCGCTTTCATGGTGACGTCAGCTGAGATACCTCAGTGGTTTGGTTTGCCTATAAATGTAACAGTACCCTGTACTGTTACATTTGATTGACTGAGCGAGTTCTTCTCCTCATGTCTAATCCTTTCATCTTGTGTGCAACCAACCTTGGGGCATCAGGCTGAGGGGGAGTATAGTTTGTAAGCATGACTGTAATCTTTTGCTTTGATTTGTAATATTTTGACTCAATGTGAAGCAATTGTTTATCAAACTATTTCCTCTTTTGATTGTGTTTACAAAGTTTGTTTTCATTTCCGCTGCACCTAACATGTTTTCATATTCATTGATCATTCATTTTAAACAAACAAACACTATCATGAGAGCCTCCGATCCTAACACTCCGTTTGTTCATTTTCGTTTCTTAAGATTGTCCGTTGAGGAAATGAATATCCGTTTGATTATCCTTTTCATTTCCATTTTTGATGAAGCACCCGTTGAAAATGACTCCGTTTGTTCATTTTCGTTTCCGAAGATTGTCCGTTGAGGAAATGAATATCCGTTTGATTATCCTTTTCATTTCCATTTCTGATGAAGCAGCCGTTGAAAATGACTCCGTTTGTTCATTTTCGTTTCTGAAGATTGTCCGTTGAGGAAATGAATATCCGTTTGATTATCCTTTTCATTTCCATTTCTGATGAAGCCCCCGTTGAAAATGACTCCGTTTGTTCATTTTCGTTTCTGAAGATTGTCCGTTGAGGAAATGAATATCCATTTGATTATCCTTTTCATTTCCATTTTTGATGAAGCACCCGTTGAAAATGACTCCATAAGTTCATTTTACGTTTCTGAAGATTGTCCGTTGAGGAAACGAATCCCCGTTTGTTTATTCCTTCATTTCCGCTTCTAAAGAATACTCGTTGAGGAAAATGACTCCGTCTGTTCATTTTCGTTCTGAAGAATGTCCGTTAAGGAAATGACAGGATTATGCGTTGTATATCTGGTGGTTACTTGACACAAAGTCACAGATTGACTCCTACGAATAAATTTCGAGACGAAATTTCCTAAAGTAGGGGAGACTGTGACACCTGGGTCACTGCGACCATCAAACAAATACCAAGCCAATGAAATATTGTATTTCATACTTAGGATCTGTATAAATATGTGTATCTTTTGCACATATCAATTCTTGTTCGATTACAAGCTCTAAATCGCTTTCTGGAAGGTTATACGCGCACTGATGCGTAAATATAACCAGTTTAATGCAACCAACACTCCGGAATAGTGAAATATGCTTAACTTACCTTAAATAACCTTTACATAACTTAGAAATAAGTTTTGAAGGCTTTGGTATGGCAAAATCAAGTTAAATCGCTTACAGGGACTAAAGTTGACAAACTGTGAAAGTATGCCAATTTGAACTATAACTGTAACACCCCATGTTTTCATAAGTGAAAGTCAAAGTCAAGGTCAAAGTCAACGACTGATTCGAGCAACTTGACTCGTAGAAATGTCTTTATTTTATTTGTATTATGTGGAGTAAGTGTTGTTCATTTCAATAATCGAATTGTGTTAATCGTTACTCGATCGACCTACGACTGTGAACTATAGGAAGTAACAATGCGATAAAGTTAATCAAGCTATGCTAATCAAATCAACATTGAATCGTAACTCGAACTACGTAATTTTACTTATGTTTATACGTGTGTGTGCCTTACGTGTTACCTGTGCATGTTTATTTATGTTATGTTGTGATAATCAAGCGAACTCAATCGAACTCGAAATCTAACTTGAATACTATCGAACTCGAACTCGAATCACAATCGAAGTAGTGGAGACTGAAAGTAATTTGACTAGGAAACCCAATCATATCGAACCGCTCGCAATCGAAATCGAAATATCTGAAATCATCACGCGAAACACTCGAAAGGTGCAACCGATCGATCAGGCTTCCCAGCCGATCGAACAGCCAGCCGAACGGACTGCTGTCCGATCGGATAGGCTGTCCGATCGAGCTGCCAGCCGATCGGCTAGCCCTTTCCTCTTTTGTCATCCTATAAATACCCCTGTCATTGTCATCCTTTACCACTTTTGGAAACCTCTGTTCGACCAGCACACTCAACTCGCCTTTTCTTAGATTTCTCTCGATTCCGGTAAGTTTTCGTCCTAAATCTTGTACTTTCTTGATCTATACACACTCCTACACCTTTCTATCTTTCAAATCTAAACTTTTAACCGCGAAATCACCAAGAATCAAGTGTTCTAGGATGATGTCATCATGAGTTCTTGAAGAACTTCATGTTTTGGCCTCAATCCACCAAGAATGACTTGGATCTAGCCGATTTCCACATAAATCAACAAGGATCTTTTATAGATCTGAACATATACTTGATGAAAAGGATTGAAGGATGGATTTCCCCAAACTTTCTTCAACTCTTTTCACTCGAACCAGTGGAAACGGAACCTGAGCCGGTTTACAAAGCACTTCAGTGGGTATACGGCTCAAGATCTGGATTCTATCCATGAGGTTAACCGACTTCGGGTTAAATGTTAAACTTTGTTCCGAACAAACCACCGGCCGAATTTGGGTGATTCCTGTCCGACCCGGGAGACCAAGTAAGAATGAGGCATCTATGGTTTTACTCGTTGTCAAAGTACCTCGATAAAAGACAAACAAACAGAACAACCAAGGTGTTAGACGCAAGGCTGACCAGGTCAGGATGCTGACCGATCGGACTGCTGTCCGAACGGACAGCCAGCCGATCGGATAACCAGCTGATCGACTGGCCAGCCGATCGGCTAGCACATGGTCCCACACAAACAACTTGTTTTGAAGAATGGTATTGATCGAGCTGTTGTTCGATCGAACTACTGTCCGATCGGATTACTCTTCGGATCATGAGATACTATGCTTCAACACTTAATCAATTTTCAACATGTTTAATGCACTAGAAGTGCCACCCGATCGAACAGCCGTCCGATCAGGTGACACCCTGCTGTCCGATCGAACATCAGTTGTGCTATTCGATCGACCAACCATTCGATCCATCTTGCAGTTCATTAAAATCTTTGACTTGTTGAGTTGCCAACCGATCGAACACCTGTCCGATCGAACACCTGTCCGATCCAAGGACTTCACCTTGAATTTCTGATGAATGCCTAACCGATCGGGCTGCCGGCCGATCGAGCAGCCGTCCGATCGACCGACCTGAAAGGCAAAGGTACTTCAATGTTTTCAAAATGCTACAATGAAAACTTCAAAGGCCAAGCCATCATACACAAACACATCCTTCTCTAAGGAAGAAACAATCCACTCGTGCAGCCATCCGATCGGCCTACCGACCGACCGAACAGCAGACCGTACGGACAGTCAGCCGAACGGTCTGCCGTCCGATCGGACTGCCGTCCGATCGACCAGCTGTCCGACTTCTCCATACTTATTTCCTGTTTTACGTTTCACTTACCGTTATACTACCGAATCTATTCAGGCTAACCGTATTCGCTAAGCGCTCCCTTCAATCCATAAATCACTGTGAGTATACTCGATCCCTTTTTGCTTTAAGCACTTTTGGGTGTTACATACGTTACGAATATTCAAACTACAATTATCACACTACTCAAACTATTTGAACGCTAACCGTTAATGCATGTTATACGTGGCTCATGAATGCTTGTTTGTTATGTTTACACATGGAATGATGTCTACTTGCCTTAGCAACGATAGTACTATAGTTTGGACTCAGCACCCGTTCACGCGGGGGTTGTTAAGGATCTTTTACTTGCATGGATTACGGTGGTAATCATGTATTGCGAACTGCCTCAGGCAGTCAACCCGCAGTCATTGGTATCGATGGATCTATGTCGATAACTAACGTGCTTCATTTCACTATGTGTACGTGCTGGTTATGCGTAAACGAATTCGAACTCTATATGCTATTATCAAACTTGTATGCTCACCTTTACATTTTATGTATTGACTTTATTTTAACGTATGTGACAGGTGCTTAAGAAGTTTACATGCTTAGCATGTTGTGAACTTGAGGCTAGGAAAGGTCTAGGATGCTCTCTGCGCTGTGATGAAATTGAAGCTAGGAAATGGGGTCCTAGAAACCAATAAATAAACTATTTTTACTTTTATTTGAATCTGAGTTGTCGAAACAGGATATTTGTCTTGATGTTTATCTGTAATAATTTGTTTACTATTTGAGACGTGGTATGGGACATGTTAACTTAAATTAAATGGTAATGATAGTTGTTATGGAAACTTCTGGACAATCTATTTCGCTCAGTGCCACGCCCCGATGATTTCCGCAATCGGTTGGGGTGTGATAGATTGGTATCAGAGCCATAACTATAGGGAATTAGGCAAGACTCGACCTAGTCCGGGTTAAAGTCTTAGATACCTAGACTATAGTTAAGAACCAACAGACCGACTTGTGCTTAACCGGTATGGATTAAGTACGAGCTTACTTCTCGTTATTCTCGCTTATTCTACACTCTCACTATACTCGAAATTTCTAATTATGAGTGGGCAATAAAGTCAAGAATAGGTGTGAAAACCGCAAACTCTCGACTAAAGTTGCCCAATCAACTCGCATTTTAAACTACAAACAGGGAGAATTATGCCAAATCAGGAGTGAAATCCATATTTTGATGAATAATCTCCTCAATTTTATCAAAACAAGAATGAAGTTGTTAAGCCAGGGATGAAACCCTAACCTTGACGACTTGTTCCGCTTCTATACAAAACTCTCACCAAAGTCTCGACGGACTCCAACGAACTGAAGTTACAATATAACCAACGGGATGCGTGCCAAGTGCCCAAGAATCGAGGCGAAGGCGCAGTCCTGAAGGTTAAATATGCACAACGGATCCTTGAGAATAGTCGAAACCACTTTGGCTGGTCGAAGTCCACTAGCCGCGGACGATCTACCTCTCGATTTTTTTTAAGCATTTCAAAGATAGTTTGCCGATTTTATATGTGTTTTATGTGTCATTTCTCGTTTATGTCTTTATTTATGTGCTTTCCTGTTTAAGTGTTTGAACTTTGGGATTACTCGATTTTTGTTCCACTTCGATCGACACACGCGACTCGCACTGCATCTTGTGATTCTGTGCTTATTTTGACTCCAAACGATTGCGTAACGACACGTTCAACGTGCGAGATCCGTGAACGTGCGTGACCAAAAAACACTAGATGTACAATTTACCATGATTCTTGTTATGTCCCGGTTTTGACTTCTAAACAATTGCGAACCAAACGTGTGACGTACGGAATCCGTACACAAACGAGACCGAACACTCGAGACGTAATTATAACTGTGATTCTTTGATAGATCTGAAAACATACAAGAAACGTGAATCACCTTTTGCCTTTATCTCTAGTTTCTCTCCCTAGCTTACATTACGCTCTTTTCGAACGATCGCAGACTTGGAATGATAGGTTTCTGTTTTCTGATTGCCTCTATTGGTTAAATGCGTATGTGTTTCTTTGCTTCTGTGCTTACGTGCTTAGGTACTAAATGATTATGTGTTCTATGTGCTATGTGATTATGTGATTTCGTGATAAGTATTTATGTAAGTACACGTGTTCCTGAGCTTTAGTAAGTAGTAGACGTGTGAGGTGAGATTCAAATACAATGTGATGAGTCCTGTGACGATGTCTGTTGCAGACCATGTCGTCTGGATCCCGTCATGCACTCTCTCGTCAGGAAAAGAGGGACAAACGCCTTGCTTCCATTATCGCTAAAAGTGTGGCAAAGGCCATGAGTGACGTCTATGAGAATGCCAGCAAATCATCCGAGGAATCGAGAACCGAAGCTCCTAAAGCTGCTGCAAGGCCCTCCAGTTTCAAGCAATTCAAGTCTTGTGGGCCAAAAGAATTCACTGGCGAAGGAGGTCCCACTGCACTATTTCACTGGTTTGATTCCATTGAGGTTACTCTGCGACAAAGTGGTTGCCCTGACGACCTTCGAACTCTGAACGCTACCGGCGTTTTTCAGTCCCGTGCTCTGGACTGGTGGACGGCCGAGAGGAACAAGCGAGGGAACGATGCAGCCTACGGTCTGTCGTGGGACGAGCTCAAGGAAGTTATGCTAGAGGAATTCTGCCCTCCTCACAAACGTCAAAAGCTGGAGGATGAATTTTGGCACATACAGCAGAAGGATGGTGACAATGCTGGTCTCACTGCTCGTTTCAAACAGCTCAGCATTATCTGTCCCGACCAAGTCAAGACTCCCGACATGACCATCAAGAAGTATATCCTAGCTTTGCCCGATTGCGTTGCTGATTTCGTGCAAGCGGCTAAGACCACAACGATCGAGGAAACCTATCTGCTGGCCGCTGAGATCAACGACAAATGGGTTAAGGCTGGGGGTATGGGATAAGACTTCGAAGCATCTGCATCAAGCTACCGCTACCGCACCAACTGCTGAACCCACCTCATCAAGCAACAACAAAAAGAACAAGAGAAAGAACAACTCCACCAACAAGAACTGTGCGATTACTGCTGCACCAATTCAAGTTGTACCTGCTCAACAACGTCAAGTAGCGGCGCCTGTGGCCAATGCACCGCCTGCAAAGCGTGCATACACTGGGCCACATCCGCTCTGCCCTACTTGCACCTACCACCACCCGACTGCTATTCAATGCCGCTTCTGTGCTCATTGCAACGTATACGGCCACTTTACTGCTAATTGCCGTATTCGTCAAGCTCCTGCCAACCAAGCTCTAATCACTGCCCCACAGGGTCAACAAGCTCCTCTGGCACCCGCAGTCAAAGCCAGAGCCTGCTTCGCGTGTGGCGACCCAAACCACTTCGCCAACGTGTGCCCAAACAGGGTCGTGAAACAAGAGCCTCAGCAACAGCAGCCACAGCAGCAACAACAACAGCAGCAGCAACAACAGGCCGCACGTGCCAGAACTTTCAACCTCAACGTGCGTCAAGCCCAGGCCGACAACAACGTGGTCAATGGTACGTTCCTTGTGAATGGTATTTATGCTTCATGTTTGTTTGATACCGGAGCTGATAATTGCTTTGTGTCACTCGAATTTGAGAAACTCCTTAATCGTAAACGTTCCCAACTCTCCTCGAAGTTCGACGTAGAAGTCGCTACCGGAAGAACCGTCGCTGTTAATTCTGTTATCCGTGATTGTACTCTTGAGCTCAACAATCACATCTTCCCAATTGACCTTGTTCCGATGTAACTCGGAAGCTTTGAGGTCATAGTAGGCATGGACTTTCTTTGAGAAAACCATGCTGAAGTTGTTTGCTTCGACAAGATGATTCGTTTTTCGCTCACCAATGGTGACTTATTATGTGTTTATGGTGATACTACTTCAAGGGGGCTCAAGCTTATGTCATGCATCCAAGCCAGCAAGTATCTCCGTAAGGAATACAGGGCTTTCTTGGCTAACATCGTAGTAGCGGAGAAGGAAAAGAAAGAGAAGAAGGAAGTGAAAAACGTTCCAGTGGTTCGAGAATTTCCTAATGTTTTTCCAGATGATCTTCCCGGACTACCGCCAAGTCGTGATATCGACTTTCGTATCGACCTCATTCCTGGAGCCAATCCTATTGCCAAAGCTCCTTACCGACTCGCACCGTCAGAAATGCACGAACTCTCAGCCCAACTACAGGAATTACTTGAAAAAGGCTTCATTCGCCCGAGCACCTCTCCTTGGGGCGCGCCAGTCCTTTTCGTCAAAAAGAAGGATGGGTCGTTCCGGATGTGCATCGACTACCGGGAATTGAATAAGCTAACTATCAAGAACCGCTACCCTCTGCCTCGTATCGACGATTTGTTTGATCAACTACAAGGCGCTACATGTTTCTCGAAGATCGATCTACGTTTAGGTTACCACCAGCTACGCATTCAGAGGAGGATATACCCAAAACCGCATTTCGAACTCGTTACGGCCATTACGAATTCGTTGTCATGCCTTTTGGTCTAACAAACGCACCAGCGGTTTTCATGGATCTGATGAATCGCGTGTGTAAACCATACCTCGATCGTTTCATCATCGTATTCATCGACGATGTCTTGATCTATTCCAAATCGAAAGCCAAACACGCGCAACATCTACGTTTGGTTCTCGAGTTACTCCAGGGGAACCAACTCTATGCCAAGTTCTCCAAGTGCGAATTCTGGTTAGGGGAGGTTCAATTTCTAGGTCACATTGTAAATAGTCAGGGTATTCACGTCGATCCTGCGAAGATTGAAGCTGTTAAGAGCTGGGTTACACCTAAGAATCCGTCCGAAGTCCGCTCCTTTCTCGGACTAGCGGGCTATTATCGCCGACTTATTGAAGGATTCTCAAAGATCGCTGTACCACTTACCTCTCTTACACATAAGGACCAGCCTTTTGTTTGGGGAACTAAACAAGAGTCCGCCTTTCGGACCCTCAAACACATGCTTTGCAATGCTCCTGTTCTCACATTGCCCGACGGAAACAATGATTTCATTGTCTACTGTGATGCTTCCAACCTTGGTCTCGGGTGTGTTCTTATGCAACGGGACAAGGTCATAGCTTACGCATCTCGTCAGCTCAAAATCCACGAGAAGAACTATACAACTCATGATCTCGAGCTAGGCGTGGTTGTTTTTGCATTAAAGATTTGGCGGCACTACCTGTATGGTACTAAGTGTACGATCTTCACCGATCATAGGAGCCTACAGCATATCTTTAATCAGAAGGAACTTAATATGCGTCAACGCCGATGGGTAGAACTTCTCAACGATTACGACTGTGAGATTCGTTATCACCCAGGCAAAGCAAATGTTGTTGCCGACGCACTTAGCAGACGGAGCTACCTGCTTAGCACTCGTAATGTTCAAGCCCAGCACAACCTCGAAACTCTCATCCGCGACGCTCAGCATGCATGTTTCAATGAACGCACTTTGAAGAAGGAAAGAATCTACCACGATGGAGCCCAGCTTGTGAGCAAATCGAATGGGATATTTCACTTTTTAGACCGAGTTTGGATTCCCAAGCGAACCAATTTGCGACAGATTATCATGGACGAAGCCCATAAATCCCGCTACTCAGTTCACCCCGTTGCTGACAAAATGTACCAGGATCTTCGTTACAAGTACTGGTGGCCGGGCATGAAAAGGGATATCGCTCTCTACGTCGGAAGATGCCTAACTTGTGCTAGAATCAAGGCTGAGCATCAAAGACCCTCTGGCTTGCTCGAACAACCACCAATTCCCATGTGGAAGTGGGAGAGCATAGCTATGGATTTAGTAACCAAGCTACCACCCACGTCCTCAGGTCACGATAGCATATGGGTTGTGGTCGACCGATTGACTAAATCAGCTCACTTTCTGCCTATACGAGAAGACTACAAGGTGGAACGATTAGCCCGAATCTACACCGACGAGATCATTTGTAATCATGGGACGCCTCGTGACATCATCTCTGACCGTGATGCTCGGTTTACTTCACGATTGTGGGAAACGTTTCAAACGGCACTCGGTACAACGCTTAATCTAAGTACTGCTTTCCACCCACAAACCGACGGTCAGACTGAAAGAACGATCCGTACTCTTGAAGACATGCTACGTGCGTGTGTTCTAGACTTCGGTGGTAATTGGGATAAACACCTGCCATTAGTCGAATTCTCGTATAACAATAGCTATCATTCTAGCATCGAGATGGCACCTTTCGAGGCATTGTACGGAAGAAGATGTCGATCGCCTATTGTGTGGCACGAGATCGGTCACTCGCAACTAACCGGTCCTGAACTATTACAAGAAACGACAGACAAAATTTTCCAAATCAGAAACAACCTGGTGAAAGCTCGGGATCGACAGAAGGTTTACGCCGATAAAAAGCGCAAGCCCCGTGAATTTGGCGTTGGTGACTACGTACTCCTAAAGGTATCACCTTGGAAGGGTGTAGTCCGATTCGGCAAGAAAGGGAAACTCGCGGCTCGATATGTTGGACCTTTTAAGATTCTGGAAAGAATCGGAAAAGTCGCCTACAGACTCGAATTACCGGAGGAACTTAGTAACGTCCACCCGACTTTCCATGTGTCAAACCTCCGAAAGTGCATCGCCGACCACGACTTACACGTCTCTCTAGACGATCTACAAGTGAACGAAACATTACACTTCGTGGAAAAGCCTGTCGAAATCATGGATCGCCAAACCAAGCAGCTCAGGCGCTCACGCATTCCTATTGTGAAAGTCCGATGGGAAGGCAAACGAGGCGAAGAGTTCACTTGGGAACTCGAAAGCAACACGAAGACCAAGTACCCGCAGTTGTTCCAGGAGAAAGTCTAGATAGAGAAAGTCTTCATGGCGGTTGTAGCAGCTTCCAGCATAATTTCGGGACGAAATTCCCTAAACAAGAGGAGGCTGTAACACCCCGTGTTTTCATAAGTGAAAGTCAAAGTCAACGACCGATTCGCGCAACTTGACTCGTAGAAATGTCTTTATTTTATTTGTATTATGTGGAGTAAGTGTTGTTCATTTCAATAATCGAATTGTGTTAATCGTTACTCGATCGACCTACGACTGTGAACTATAGGAAGTAACAATGCGATAAAGTTAATCAAGCTATGCTAATCAAATCGACATCGAATCGTAACTCGAACTATGTAATTTTACTTATGGTTTATACGTGTGTGTGCCTTACGTGTTACATGTGCATGTTTATTTATGTTATGTTGTGATAATCAAGCGAACTCAATCGAACTCGAAATCTAACTTGAATACTATCGAACTCGAACTCGAATCACAATCGAAGTAGTGGAGACTGAAAGTAATTTGACTAGGAAACCCTATCATATCGAACCGCTCGCAATCGAAATCGAAATATCTGAAATCATCGCGCGAAACACTCGAAAGGTGCAACCGATCGATCAGGCTTCCCAGCCGATCGAACAGCCAGCCGAACGGACTGCTGTCCGATCGGATAGGCTGTCCGATCGAGTTGCCAGCCGATCGGCTAGCCCTTTCCTCTTTTGTCATCCTATAAATACCCCTGTCATTGTCATCCTTTACCACTTTTGGAAACCTCTGTTCGACCAGCACACTCAACTAGCCTTTTCTCAGATTTCTCTCGATTCCGGTAAGTTTTCGTCCCAAATCTTGTTCTTTCTTGATCTATACACACTCCTACACCTTTCTATCTTTCAAATCTAAACTTTTAACCGCGAAATCACCAAGAATCAAGTGTTCTAGGATGATGTCATCATGAGTTCTTGAAGAACTTCATGTTTTGGCCTCAATCCACCAAGAATGACTTGGATCTAGCCGATTTCCACATAAATCAACAAGGATCTTTTATAGATCTGAACATTTACTTGATGAAAAGGATTGAAGGATGGATTTCCCCAAACTTTCTTCAACTCTTTTCACTCGAACAAGTGGAAACGGAACCTGAGCCGGTTTACAAAGCACTTCAGTGGGTATACGGCTCAAGATCTGGATTCTATCCACGAGGTTAACCGACTTCGGGTTAATTGTTAAACTTTGTTCCGAACAAACCACCGGCCGGATTTGGGTGATTCCTGTCCGACTCGGGAGACCAAGTAAGAACGAGGCATCTATGGTTTTACTCGCTGTCAAAGTACCTCGATAAAAGACAAACAAACAGAACAACCAAGGTGTTAGACGCAAGGCTGTCCAGGTCAGGATGCTGACCGATCGGACTGCTGTCCGAACGGACAGCCAGCCGATCGGATAATGACGTGTTGTCGTAGGTACACGCAAATTTAATCCCAATAACAACTATAGACAGTGGTAAATGGGTATCGAACTCAGGGAGTATGTGGAAAGTGTGTTGTTTTTATAGCCTTGCGATTAAACTACAATTAACCTAATTTGCAGAAAATAAAGATCAATGAATTGGATTGTTGTTTTAGAAAACTAAATTAATAACTAATTGCAAATCAAATGTTGGTCGTAAAACAGATTCGGAGAAGGCAATGACCATCTTAGGATTCAGTTTCTTTAAACAATTGTGTGAAATTTCAACTAGAAAGAGTTACATAGACATAACTCGTGCATAAATAATTGAAGTGATAAAAGGGAACAAAGTACTCGGATTATATAAACACGAGGTTGTTTCCCGATGATCAATTAATCAATAACCAACCCTAACCCTTCCCGTGATATCTCGATTGCCAACGGCACCAAGAACGTACGATTGAGATTAGAAATTGCACTATCAATTAACAAGCTACAAACAATTATGCATACACCATGATAAACAAGCAACACAAGTTATCATTCTAGAAATTCAGAAATAAACACACAAAAGTTCAAGAGAAACCTTCACCTAAGATGATCACCGAAAGTTTTAGCCACACATAGCTTGGTAAATCATCATAACAATAAGTTCAATGTTCATACGAATCAAAATCACAAACCGAATGATAGAAAATTGTCTAGAACCAAGCCAAGATAGCCAAAATCGCCCCCAATGTGTTCTCTAACCGACCAATGATGAGAATAGTTGAAAAGACACCATAAAACTGATTAAATGAGGGCAGTTACGTTTTCCTCGCAGCCTCCACCGTAAATTACGGTACCACCGTAAGTTACGGTGGACCAAAAAGTGTTACGGTGGGTCTCTACTGCCTTATGGTGGATGAAAAATGCTGGGGTCTACCGTAAATTACGGTACCACCGTAAGTTACGGTAGGCTTCAGCATGAAATTTTATTTCCAGCATAACTTTTTCGTTTCAACTCCGTTTTCTTCACCGTTTTCGCCTCCGTTCTCGTAATTCCGTCCTCTATCATGCTATCTTCTTAATTCTTCAGTTCTAATAAATTATTTTCTTCATGTATTCTCCATCTTTCAATCTCTAATCCAACCGCGCCTATTCCGAAGCTTCATTTCCACACTTTTAAGCTCCGAATGTACCTGAAACATAAGCAACCGTAGTTATCTAATTCAAGATAATTACACAATTAAATGAGGGATAAACTTGTCTTTTAACATCATAGAGGGTTGTCCTACGGACTACCCGTCACATCCCCACACTTAACCGTTGCTTGTCCCAAGCAACTCATTAAATCAATTTCAAAACAAGCGATCAATGTAAACCAAGCTAAATGTGCCGTCCTTTTACTAACTTTCAATCATACCATAAGACACATCCCTCACAAAAAATCTCTCGGTTACAAGAATTATTAGCATAATGCTAAACCACTCAATGCGTGTGTGTGTGTGTGCGACAATAAGCTTGTATACAAATCAAGTTTCCTCCTAACAAATATCTAACAAGCTTTAGAATCAAAGGGACTTGCGAGTTGTAACGGGGCTAGGTGTCAAGGTAGGAAAATGGTGGAATACATATGAAAGAGCTAATTGATTTGACCCGGTTTTTATTTCTACCACTAAACAAAGCAACCATCAAATATTTACACAACTTCTTCAACATTCTCAACTACTATTGCAACCAATCACTTCTTTTTATATTTTTCTCATATTTGTCTTCTTTTTTTTTCTTTTCTTTTCTTTCCTTTTTTTTATATAAGATATAAGAACTCACACAATATACAAAAACATCAACATTCACAACTAGACTCCTAAACCGGGTCATCTCAAAAGGTAAAGTTTTGTAGAAAGTAGGTTCGGGTCACAACCGAATGGTATAAGGCTCAAACATGGCTTTCTAAAGACCAAACCCCCACCCCTCACAATACCAAGCTCATATATGTAAAGTATGAGGTCCAACCCACCAATCCCGCACTCTCACAAATCTAGACGAGGCCTTCCTAAAAGTCCCCCTATCATTTTTAAAAGCATGCTAATTCTAGGATTTAACAAGTATTCACACACAAGTTCTATTAACACACAACACACACCGCCACTCAAACAATGAAATATCAATAACAATCATGTGTGGCTCAAATCCTCACCAAGAAAAGACTAGGAATGGGTGTCAATGTGTCAAATGGCACAATATCAAGTTTTCAAATTTTAACAATTTTCGCTCGGATTTACAAAAAAATTTTAAACTCCCAAAAATTTCCCCCATCCCCACACTTGGAATACATTGTCCCAATGTATGGTTTTGGGAAGAGTTGATCGCTAAAACCCTTCAACATCAACAAAAGCTTTAAATCTCAAACCCCAAATTTCTTTTTTTTTTATCATAAAGCAAACGAACTAACTACCAATATTTCAAAGCTAAAGAACATAACAAGACTAAGGAAAGAGTACATTGACCTGGTGAAGTTTGCTGCAACAGATGTTGTAGATAATCCGACTTCCTATCACCACCTTCACCCAAATATCCGCACATCTTCCCCACACTTGAATGTCGCCATGGCCCTGAAACATAGAAAGATAAAAACAACAAGATCAATATAAAACCCCGGGTTGCCTCCCGAGCAGCGCTAAGTTTCGAGTCTTCAGCCAGACCGTGCCACCACCATTTATGGTGGCTCAAAGAATCGGTTCCTATCACCTCCCCCACTGTAGCTTGTCTTTGGGCAAAATGCATCCGTCTCATTTTGACTCGGTGGGTAATCAATTACACTCCTGCTTGAACCCATATGTGTTTCTTCACGGTCCGGTGGGTGCTTTTTTCTCATTCTTTGAAACACATTTTTCCTACAATCACTAGACTCACCACCCTTCCTCTCAATGGACTCATAACTAATCACTCTAGTTTGAACATCAAAGTACAACTTACGGTTCTTTTCGGTCATGGTAATAATCTCGTCTCTACAATTAATTTAAGCGTTTGCTGTGTATAGAAACGGTCGACCTAAGATTACCCTTTGTTGTGATGCCATGTTGGTAGAAGCATAGTCCAAAACTAGAAAATCCACCGGGTATTCAAACTCTCCCAACTGAATCTTAACATTCCTAACCATTCCCCGTGGACGCCTCCAACTTCCATCCGCCAAGCTCACCATGGTGTATATACCTTCAAGTGGACCAAAGTCGTACATATCATATAGATCGCTTGGTAGCACACTCATGCTTGCCCCGTAATCCAACAATGCGTGAGGGATTTTTAATTTTCCCACACGGATAGGCACGATTGGCGCTTCATACTCTTTATCATTCTCGACTTCGTCATCTTTTTCCAAACCTGCATTCACTTGATACGAAGAAGTTAGCAATGTTTCATTAAATTTAGTATTTGGAACGATGCTTACCACATTGATGTTAATGCTTTTTGTGTTCTTGGGATTTGTCACCGTGTCACTTGGTAATTGACCTTTTGCTTTCTTCAATATCGCCACGTCACTCGCAAGTTGACCCATTTGAGTGGTCAACGATTGGATAGCTTTGTCACGGATTTCATCTTTTTGCATACGAACATCATCTAATTGATTTCTTCGTTGCATCTCCATTTGCATCGCTTTCAACATCTCCATCATCTCATTTCCACTTGATGAAGTTTGACCTGAAGGACCACTATGACCCGTTTGTTGAGATTGCCCTTGATAACCATAGTTGCTTCCACCCCGATAATTCCCTTGATTGTATTGTTGACGAGGTACAAAGTTACCTTGAGCTCCTTGGAAGTTTGGGTTAGCTTGGTTCGACGGATTTCCATAGTGGAAATTTGGGTGGTTCCTCAAACCTGGGTGATAGGTGTTGGAATTCATGTTGTTGTAATTCCTATCACCCCCTCCTTGACCTTGAACCGCATGAACCTCTTCATATTGCCCTTCCACCATCCCTTGGCAATTTTCAGCCGCATGACCTATTTCATTACACAATGCACAAACATCATAAATTTGGTTAGTATTTGAACATTACCATCATCTATTGCGTGCACTTGAGGTCGGGCAATGGCCGGTCGCGCTCTCCTCGATGCTTGAGCCTTTCTCTTTGATGTAGTTGCCATATTCTCCAAGAACTCCCAATCGTCATTCTCATAGTTTGTGCCAAAAGTCCCACCGGTAATGGACATTAAATCGCGAGCATCTTCGGCACTCAACCCCTCGTGGAAGGCATTCATCAACTCCCAAAGTTCAATCCCATGGTGAGGGCAATTCTTTATCATCATATTAAATCGTTCAAATGCCTCATGGAACATCTCACCATGTTGTTGTTGGAAGCTCCTCAATCCTTTTCTAGCATCGTTAGTCTTTTGGGCGGTATAGAATTCATCTAAGAAAATTTGTTGCATCTCCGCCCAAGTATATATAGATGCTGAAGGCAAAGTGTAGAACCACTTCTTTGCCTTATCCTCCAAAGAAAATTGAAATAATACCAACTTGATATCATCGGCCGAAAAACCTTGACTCCCAAGAGTATTGCAAATTGAGTCATAGGCCTCTAAGTGGAAATACGGCTCCTCCGTTGCTAGCCCTTTGTATTTCGGCAAACGTTGCAAAGAATTTGTTCTCACTTCAAAAGTTCTCCCTTCATTGTTGTGAGGGATAACTACCGGTGAAGGGTTTTGAGTAATTATCGGCCTGAAATGTGCTTCTATTCCTCGTGCTTGTTCCCTAAGATGCCTTCTTGGAATACCCAATCGACCCCTTGGACGAATAGGACCCATAGGTCTTGGTATATGCCCTTGTGGTGCGAACGGTGGTTGAAATTGTTGTTGTGGCATCGGTTGGTGTTGAATCGGCCTTTTGAATTGAGGTTGTACGTATTGCGGCCGAACTTGTTGCAATGGAATAGGGCGTTGCATTGGTGGCCCTTGTGGTCTTGGCCGAATGTGTTGCGGTATGAGTTGTTGTTGTTGTGGCACTCCACCTACACTTGCCATTCCTTGAGATTGACTTTGCACGTAACCGAACTCTCCTTGATCACCATAACCTTCATAAGCATACCCATCCTCATCATAGCCCTCAAAATCTTCGTATCCTTCCTCATATCCATATCCCCCTATACCCGAAGTTTGCCCAAATGGAATGGTTGAGTATTGAAAACCCGACTGGTTTGATGGTCTAAACGTAGAGGTAGTATGGACAACAGTTGTAGTAGATGGGCTAAAGGTAAGACTAGGTTCGACTTGAGTAGTGATCGGTTGTGTGGTGTTGGTATTGGTTGGTGTAGTATCATGAAGTGGAGTAGGCATTGTGGTGATGTTTGGAATAGTAGTGTTTGGTGATGGTTGTGTGGAAGTAGGTATAAAAGATGAGGTCGTTTGACCCGTTGTCGGTGGTACTTGTGTTTCGTCCATGATATTTCTTGGTGTAATGGGTGAAGTGGGTGAACCAATGATTCTATTTTCGCGTAGTAAAACTCGGTTTTGCCTTAGCGTTCTTTCAATTTCCGGATCAAATGACAATGGTGAAGCTTTGTGAGAACCTCTAGTATGCATGCACCTGTAGAACCTGCACACTAAACACACCAGTGTAAACCCGAAAATAACAAAGCAAAACTAACAAACTGACACACGTTGCGCACTACTCCCTGGAAACGACGCCAAAATTTGACGTGCTGTCGTAGGTACACGCAAATTTAATCCCAATAACAACTATAGACAGTGGTAAATGGGTATCGAACTCAGGGAGTATGTGGAAAGTGTGTTGTTTTTATAGCCTTGCGATTAAACTACAATTAACCTAATTTGCAGAAAATAAAGATCAATGAATTGGATTGTTGTTTTAGAAAACTAAATTAATAACTAATTACAAATCAAATGTTGGTCGTAAAACAGATTAGGAGAAGGCAATGACCATCTTAGGATTCAGTTTCTTTAAACAATTGTGTGAAATTTCAACTAGAAAGAGTTACATAGACATAACTCGTGCATAAATAATTGAAGTGATAAAAGGGAACAAAGTACTCAGATTATATAAACGCGAGGTTGTTTCTCGATGATCAATTAATCAATAACCAACCCTAACCCTTCCCGTGATATCTCGATTGCCAACGGCACCAAGAACGTACGATTGGGATTAGAAATTGCACTATCAATTAACAAGCTACAAACAATTATGCATACACCATGATAAACAAGCAACACAAGTTATCATTCTAGAAATTCAGAAATAAACACACAAAAGTTCAAGAGAAACCTTCACCTAAGATGATCACCGAAAGTTTTAGCCACACATAGCTTGGTGAATCATCATAACAATAAGTTCAATGTTCATACGAATCAAAATCACAAACCGAATGATAGAAAATTGTCTAGAACCAAGCCAAGATAGCCAAAATCGCCCCCAATGTGTTCTTTAACCGACCAATGATGAGAATAGTTGAAAAGACACCATAAAACTGATTAAATGAGGGCAGTTACGTTTTCCTCGCAGCCTCCACCGTAAATTACGGTACCACCGTAAGTTACGGTGGACCAAAAAGTGTTACGGTGGGTCTCTACTGCCTTACGGTGGACGAAAAATGCTGGGGTCTACCGTAAATTACGGTACCACCGTAAGTTACGGTAGGCTTCAGCATGAAATTTTGTTTTCAGCATAACTTTTTCGTTTCAACTCCGTTTTCTTCACCGTTTTCGCCTCCGTTCTCGTAATTCCGTCCTCTATCATGCTATCTTCTTAATTCTTCAGTTCTAATAAATTATTTTCTTCATGTATTCTCCATCTTTCAATCTTTAATCCAACCGCGCCTATTCCGAAGCTTCATTTCCACACTTTTAAGCCCCGAATGTACCTGAAACATAAGCAACCGTAGTTATCTAATTCAAGATAATTACACAATTAAATGAGGGATAAACTTGTCTTTTAACATCATAGAGGGTTGTCCTACGGACCACCCGCCAGATAACCAGCCGATCGACTGGCCAGCCGATCGGCTAGCACATGGTCCCACACAAACAACTTGTTTTGAAGAATGGTATTGATCGAGCTGTTGTTCGATCGAACTACTGTCCGATCGGATTACTCTTCGAATCATGAGATACTATGCTTCAACACTTAATCAATTTTCAACATGTTTAATGCACTAGAAGTGCCACCCGATCGAACAGTCGTCCGATCAAGTGACACCCTGCTGTCCGATTGAACAGCAGTTGTGCTATTCGATCAACTAACCATCCGATCCATCTTGCAATTCATTAAAATCTTTGACTTGTTGACTTTCCAACCGATCGAACACCTGTCCGATCGAACACCTGTCCGATCGAACACCTGTCCGATCCAAGGACTTCACCTTGAATTTCTGATGAATGCCTAACCGATCGGGCTGCCGGCCGATCGAGCAGCCGTCCGATCGACCGACCTGAAAGGCAAAGGTACTTCAATGTTTTCAATATTAATGAAAACTTCAAAGGCCAAGCCATCATACACAAACACATCCTTCGCTAAGGAAGAAACAATCCACTCGTACAGCCATCCGATCGGCCTACCGACCGACCGAACAGCAGACCGTACGGACTGTCAGCCGAACGGTCAGCTGTCTGACGACCAGCTGTCCGACTTCTCCATACGTATTTCCTGTTTTACATTTCACTTACCGTTATACTACCGAATCTATTCAGGCTAACCGTATTCGCTAAGCGCTCCCTTCAATCCATAAATCACTGTGAGTATACTCGATCCCTTTTTGCTTTAAGCACTTTTGGGTGTTACATACATTACGAATATTCAAACTACAATTATCACACTACTCAAGCTATTTGAACGCTAACCGTTAATGCATGTTATACGTGGCTCATGAATGCTTGTTTGTTATGTTTACACATGGAATGCTATCTACCTGCCTTAGCAACGATAGTACTATAGTTTGGACTCAGCACCCGTTCACACGGGGGTTGTTAAGGATCTTTTACTTGCATGGATTACGGTGGTAATCATGTATTGCGAACTGCCTTAGGCAGTCAACCCGCAGTCTTTGGTATCGATGGATCTATGTCGATAACTAACGTGCTTCATTTCACTATGTGTACGTGCTGGTTATGCGTAAACGAATTCGAACTCTATATGCTATTATCAAACTTGTATGCTCACCTTTACATTTTATGTATTGACTTTATTTTAACGTATGTGACAGGTGCTTAAGAAGTTTACATGCTTAGCATGCTGTGAACTTGAGGCTAGGAAAGGTCTAGGATGCTCTCTGCGCTGTGATGAAATTGAAGCTAGGAAATGGGGTCCTAGAAACCAATAAATAAACTATTTTTACTTTTATTTGAATCTGAGTTGTCGGAACAGGATATTTGTCTTGATGTTTATCTGTAATAATTGGTTTACTATTTGAGACATGGTATGGGACATGTTAACTTAAATGAAATGGTAATGATAGTTGTTATGGAAACTTCTGGACAATCTGTTTCGGAACATGACCATAAGTTAAAAATACCATAAATATCCTTTACATAGCGTAGAAATAGGCTTTGAGGGGTTTGGTGTGCTAAAATAAACTTTTGGGTCATTCAGGGACTAAAAGCGTCAAAAAGTGCGCAAGTTTGCACTTTCGCGCATAACTGACGTTCTGAATACATCCGGACATCCAAAAATTTATGTAAGCACTAAAATATTTTATTTTAGTGTTTGACATGAGAAAAATCCATTCATCACGCAATTTGGATCGTTTTTCCCGCTTATGCACATTCCGTCGTAATTAAGCGAACATCGCGATTGTACGGCCAAACGAACCGACATCCGAGATATTTTTTAGCACATTTTAAGTTCCCTATACTTTAACTTCATTTTAGAGCTTTGAAATGGGGTTAACGGGGCTTAAATGTGTCAAAAATGCATCAAATAGCAAGTTTGGAGCTTCAGTGGCCTGTTCTGCCATTTTTGAAAGTGTCAGACCTGCAAGGTCCTTGCGCACCTCAACACTTTTAGTGTTACGGTGTGCAAGCAGGGGTCAGATGCAGAAAATTGTTTTTGGCTGCTGTTATCAGCTTTTAAACACTCCAAAGGCCATTTCCACATGTTGCTAACTGATCATGGGGGCCAATTGATGTTCATGAGCTTGCCAACAAGTGTAGGGATGTGATCATTCCCTCTTCTCCAAGAAACGATCCTAACGGTGAACCGAAAACTATAAATACCCAACCCACTTCATTGCAAAACCCACTTGAAATCTGAGATTTCTCTAAGTTGGGGTGTTTCATCACCTCATACCTAAGAATACTTGGATTATCAATCTTGCGGGGACCCTTTGTAAGTGTTCCTTCGTTCTTTTATTGCTTTTCGAGTCCGAAAGTCAAACTTTGTTTGACTTTCTACATTGACCAGTTTATGGTCAATCCGAAGTTCGTTTGAACTTCATAACGTGAGCATGATCACGATGGTTATAGTCCTTAGTGACTATACCTACTGATTACCACGTTATCTAGGCTCAGTGACGAGTCATAGTTTCGGCCAAAATGCGCATTCTTGCGTATTTTGATACCAAACCTGTTTTTCTACACTTAGTTAAGCATGTTTTAACATGCTTATCTCGTCACTTTTAGTTTAGTGCTTATATAGGGTCGTAAGGTAAGCGATCTAAACAATCGCTTATACTTTCGAACCCGACCCGTTTGGTCGATCATTAGGATCCGACCAAACACATTAGGTGACCATAGTATATAGGGAATAACCTTCCGAGGTTATACCTTATGGTCGCTTCGTTTAAGTAGTTGTATGATAGGTAGTTTATATGCCTTAGGTAAATTACCAAAATGCCCTTTTTACGCCAAAATTCATTTTAAGCGTATGTAACATAACTTTTGGTATCTAAACTGATTTGGTAACAATATTAGACATGTTAAGGCATATTTTACTTGTCATAGGACTAGTTAGGCGTTCCGAACGCGTTTTACGCGAACGACGCGTTAAAGTAGCATAAGCTACCTAAACGGGTCGTGATGGGTCGTAAGCACTTAGGTTAGGTTTCATTTAGTATGTAGGCTTTGTTAAACCATATTACACGAGTCACCATACTCGTTTGGTTTACGAACCCTCATTCTATCCAATCCTTCGATTTAGGTCTGGTATATTAACATAGTACCTATATTAGGTGCCGTTTGATATCCGTGATCTCTAGCATTGCTTGGTGGTTATCTTAGGAATTCTGAGCAATCTCAAGTGAGTACATAGACCCCTCTTTTACTGTTTTCCAAACGTTTTGGGGTGAAACACATGTGCCTACTTGTTACTTTCATGCTTTCCTGTTTTCACATCATATACTTGCTATGTTTATTAGTACATTTATAGTACATGATTTCAATACATTTTATGCTATGTATGCACATTGTGTGCATACTTAGTACATCACTTTACAATACATTTCATGCTATGTACGCCCATTGTGTGCATACTTAGTACATTGTTTTACATTGCATTTCTGTTGCATATGCTCATCCAGCATATGAACACATTATACTACATTTTGAACCGTTGTAACCATTTGACTATGTGAACCATCGTAACCCTTTTGATTATATGAACCGTTTGTAACTATTGAACCATGTGAACCAGTTGTATCTGTTGACATGATTTACATTTGACAATAGACATTTGACTATACATAAACATTTCTACAATTGTTAAACATTTCATCTTGGTGGTTTGGTTTGAGTAAGTGATTTAAGTAACGAGGCGTATGTAATATGATACAAGCACGGTGGATACGCCGCTGGTACTTCCTATATATAAGTGTTTGTATGATATCATATATTGTAGCGTTATTTGAATCATTTCAATTTGAGACATATAACATTTTATACAAATAACATACTTTTCACAAGACATTGATTTACAAACAACTTATCTTATACAAACTCATTTTACATGGTTATTCATTTAACCATACATTATTCTCTTATTTATACATATCATCTGATCTTATCGTTTTTCAAATGATTTACAAGACAAAGCAAATTACAAGGTTCATGACTAAACATTTTCTCAAACATAAGTCATGAATTCTGTTTTCACAAAACCTATGTATCTCACAGGCATTTTTATGCTGACGTACCTATTTTCACATGTGTTTTCAGGAGATGATGCATAGGACTTATCAAGACATACTTAAGTGGACCTGTGCCTTAGTGACTTAAAACGAGACAAGAACTAGTTAATTTACGTTATGTACTCTTTGGTTCTTGTTTAAAACAATGTAAACTTTCATGTTTGATTAATAAAACGAAACTTCAATTGCCATGGATTTGAAACAATTAATTCTGTTACAACACTCCCCGACGTTTCCGCCACGTTTTGTATGTTCTACGTGGTCGGGGTGTGACACCAGGAGCCGCGAGACAAAAACCCGTGATATTTATTAATTGAGTTGACAGCGGAAGTTTTAACAGGATCTTCTCAAACTTGAAAATGCCCGATTATTTTATTTCATAATTCGGGTTAAACCCCGTGATTTACAACAGAGGAATTTCACGAGGAAATTTCCCTGGTTTACAAAACATGTTTATTTATTTAACTGAGCCACTACTTCAAGCTTGTTAGTGCTCCGTAGCACTTTTCCTTGGTTCACAGTAGTCACCTGAAACATGTTTTAAAAATATTTTATCAGCGGGGAAATACTGGCGAGTCACTCAATTTGATAAAACGACACATAGTTATAAATTACAGCATAAGAGCGATTACAATGGCTACTATCTTATTTTTATCTGGCGTAGTGTCACCTCCTGGTGACGATGGTCATACCACTATTGGGTCCTTTCACCCAAGTAGTGATGATTATCACTGTTAGGTTGATGAACCTAACCGTGAGAAATTAGTAATGTGCACAATACCCCACTAGCCAGTGATTCAAGATAACCACGACTTAATCCCTGTAATTATAACTTTTGAAAGTAATTGGAGTATTGTAAAACACTGTTAATAAAAAGAGAATGACTCACATTGCAGATTTAAACGGGCAGAGTTTTAGCCTACTGATAAGCCTTGTAACCTAATTTAAATAACAATGCACACGAACTAGGTCAGTAACTTAATACAACATTTACGATAACTCATGAGATCGAAACCCTCACGACGAATGACAAAGTGCAACACTTAAACATCCATCGAATTTACGACGAACGACAAAGTATAGCCCCAATGTGGGCAGCACTTAAACATCCATCGGATTGGTTTCAATCGATCGGACATTGAATCGTAGCAGCGATCGAGTTAATACCCTGTATCGTAGCAGCGTTTCCCTAATGGAATTTATGATTTTGAGCACTAGAACTTCGTTTTTGAATGAAACTTTCGACACAGATGAACTGCCCATGAACTGAACAATTTATAGCTGAAATATGGGTTTTACGCGGCCCGCGTAAACCCTCTCTTCATCTTACGCGGCCTGCGAGGGCCACCTAGTCGTAGACTAGGGCTAGCGTGTCATCGGTAGACCTGCCACGTGTGCGACACGTGGCCCAGGGTGCTTATCCGGTCAAATTTGAGTTGACGCGGCCCGCGTAAACTCCTCTTATGGTTTACACGGCCCGCGTGAAACCAAATTTTCTTGATTTCTTGGTTTTTCATGTACGTTAGGGTTTCAGGGGTCCGGGTTTGTACTTACGGGTCATTTTGGGGCATTTTTGCAAGTCCTTTCAGTACATGACTGCACATGTAAACAACAACTTACTCCAAGTCTTTAATATCGAAATTCATCTTCTTAGTCTCCTTTGGAGGTCGATCAACGATTTCAAGATCTCCACAACAAATCACAGATCCAGCAACATCTATATGATCACATTATACAAGAATATAAGTAAAACTGTCTAATATTATACAAGCAAGACATGATTACAAAAATATACACTACCAACACTCAAAGCTTTTAACGCCTCTCCTTGAAGAATATCTTCATAAGCTCTGAAGTTGAAACCATACTCAACACCTTGCCAATCTCTCACAGGAGTAACAGTTGTGCATCTATAAAAGTTGATTTTATAAGGCTGCACTACTACTTTATATAAATTTTTATTCTCACCAACACCAAATTTTGACAGAATCACAACAGCATCTTCTTGAAGCTGTCCATCAAAAACAAGTATGAGATGACTCTTAATACCTGCTTGAATCTTAGCACCCTGGAGAACATTTAAAGAAAGTATCTTCTAAGCATACAACACTACATTCTCTAATAAAACGGAAAAGCAGAGATATAAATTACCTTCTCATCAATGAAGATGAGATCCATCTTGTAACCCTGATTCCATTTTCGAATAATTCTCGCTTTCATGTTCTACATATCTTTCCCAGGATTCAAATCTTTAACAAAACTAAGATTATTATTGTCAACTGATATTGACATGCTTCTAATTCGGAATTCGGATTGTGATTAAATTTAAAATTTCAAAATCAGAGAAGATGAAAGCGTGATGAAATATGAAGAGGGAAATGAGAAGAAAAGCCTTATATAAGAAGGATGATTGACAGGAGTTTCTGAGTAACATGCATTAATTGCTAATTACTTATTCCCATGCATATTTGAATTTGAATTTCCCGGTAATTAGCATTAAAAATCTGCTGATCTAAAAGCAATACGGAAGATAACAACAACTGCTGCTGCTAAGTATACGTTTGCTAAAGGAACCAGCTGCTACTTTCTTGTAGATGGGCAGTGGTTTGCCCTTTGGAATGTGGGCCAGACCTTTAACATTTGAAAATACACAAGGCAGTGGTTTGATAGACCATTAAATGTATTTTAAAGTGATTTATATATTAGGCTTTATGATGTAATAATGACATAAGAAAAGCATTGTTGGACAGCCTCTCCTGCTGACACATCAGCTTTTCTTATGTCATTGGGATTTCTCCTTTTATAGAAAGTATAGACTAGCGGTAAAACCCGTGTGCAAACACGGGTCGTTTCTTAGAAAACCATGCATAACACATATAAATGATGAATATGGTTATATTTATAGATTTATAAATAGATAAGTCAGTCGGTAAATACTTAAAGTTTAGAGTATGAAAAATACAAAAATATACAACTTATAATTCATTCTGTAAACAAAATAATATTTCCATTTAAGCATATTCCTTCTCCAAAAAACAATATTTTAAGTCAACAGTCGTTTCAATCCCCTTCAACCTCCACAAAACACTATTTTAACCCAATAGTGGTTTTAAACCACCATTTTAACCCAACAGCAGTTTCAACCACAGTTTTCACCACAACACTCTGCTTTAACCCAACAGTGGTTTCAAATATCTGTTTTCATCCATCTGTTGACCAAAGTCAACAGATGTATCAACCACTGTTTTATTTTCAAACATGTGTTCACCACAACAGACCTTTCATCATTTAAACAGACATTTGAGAATATTACAAGCTTTTAAACTCTCAAACCTAAACATTCATTTAATTAATTTAAATAACAAACATAGTTAATAATTTTAACACAACTAATTATATAAAAACTACAAGTATCAAACAGACGTAACTATATAATAAACAAAGTTCAAAACAACAAACAACATTCAGTAAAATACAGCATAATAATTTCTAATCTATGGGCGAAACAGTAGTCTCGATAAATAAAGCTCCTTTCGGACCATTGTAGTTATCAACATATTGGAGGTATTTCAAAACTTCGTTGTTCAGATCAACTTCAACCATATCCCCCCAAATGCTTGTTATCAGCCACTTGTTGTTTTCAATTATATTAGTCTTTCGGCGCCTATCTGCATAATCAACTACATGAGGATTATTGAAAGCAAACACCTTGATCCAGCCTTCTTCTTCTTCATATCTGAGCAAATCAGCAGTCAGCTCAGCAGACTTTCCAATAACAATCAAATGCAGCCTCTTTGCAATGGTCAAAAAATGCCCTTGGCAATGATTGACTACGATACTCTTTGGAAACGAAGCATTCTGAAAGTCTCAGAAATAACATCGAAAGCAACGATGTTCCTCTCACCTAGTGGATACCAAAAATTTAAAACCATGAAATATATGGTTTTATCAGCATAAATTCCTGGAGACCATGAATAACCGCTTGAACCATAATTATTTACGCTATCGAAATTTATTGTTCTCCATGACTCACGACGTCGAGAGTAAACACGAGCAGTAGCCACATTACGGTAACATCTGATGTTCAGCACTTTTAGATTATTGAATTGATCAAAATAAATTCCACCAGTATCAGAATTTCGATCATGAATATAATTTAAGTAGTCGTCAGACAAAAACTTATAGCGCCTGGTAGTTGGATTCCAAAGGATCAGCTCACAGCAAATCCCTTCATTACAAACTAACAACAATCCATTAAATGATGATAGAATACGTAAGAAGGTAGGGTGGACATTGTTAGCAAAACTTAAGGTTTTGCTTCTAACGACATCCAAATTACCAGCAACCACGCCATCAATGACAATTGACGTGTCTTTAAAGGAGAGTAGCTTCTTTTGTAGTGAATCTCCACTTCGGAGAGCATGCATCATCTCAAACGCATGACTTGACAGTTCCCTATAAAAATTCTTGGAAAGACATTTAAAACGACCAATATCTTCTGCAGAGAGCCTTGTGAAAATTTCGTCAACAATCACTTGAAACCCAATGTTTTCCATTTTGAAGTGAACAAATGTGTGTTTGAAAGCCAAAGAAATTGTAATGATATTGATAAACAAAAAAACTTTTGAATATGATTGAGTAGATGGATGAAAGCAATAATGATGAAAGCCTCTGCCCAATGTATTTTATATTCCCAATGAAGGCGGTTATGACTAAATACATCGTCAGACTAACTTACTGTTAAAGAATATGATGCGACACTGGTTAAGCTTTTAATGCAAAACATTTCAAAAGTGCGTTTCCATGGGAAAACTATAAAATTAAACATGTTATCATAATTACAATTAACCTCTTCATTTACCATAAGACGCCTTTACCATAAGACAGAAGTGAGTGAGTGACATGCATTAATTACAAAGTACATATCCCTAGGCATTCTGAATTTGAAATTACCGGCAATTTCAAAACATCCGCTAAGGTATACGTTTGCTAAAGGAAACATCTGCTAAGTTATACTTTCTTGGAGATGGGAAGTGGTTTGCCCTTTTGAATGCAGGCCAGACCTTTTACATTTGAATATAGAGCAGTGGTTTGAAATTAAATGTATTTTAACTCAGATAAAAAATCGCTTCATTTGCAATCATCATTTAGTCATAACTCAGATAAAAAATCTATTCATTTAAAGACCAGGAATACTCTACATAGTAAACAAATGCTTCTACAACTCCAGCAGCCAAAGATATTGCGAACATCTGTTAGGCAACAACAAATATTGCCAACGGTAGCAAGTCAAACAGCCGTTAGATTAGCAGAAGATCACCACTAAACAAATGTTCTCCTTGGGCAGACTTTACCTTTGACAGAGATTTAAAGTAACAGATGCATAAGTATTTACAATTGAGAGGAGGAAATTCTTCAAAAAACTTTGTTAGGCAACAACAGATGTTGCAATAGTAGCAAGTCAAACAGCCGTTAGATCAGCAGATGATGATTTCAAGCAGGTGCTCTCTTTTGGCAAACTTTAACTTTGACAGATCTTTACACTAACAGAAATTGATTCAACATAATCTAATTAAACTCAGAGACAATTTCACTTCTACATCAAAAGTACCAATCGGCAATAATCAAATGATATTAAAAATTACATAATAATACTTATGCACCTTAAAATTAGTAAAAATAAAATGCTCCACAAACATTAATAGGATTAAAATTTAATTATGAGGATTAAAAGATTAACAATTACATCGAGTACTGAAAAACGAAACTTTAAAATCTAACAACAACACCAAGAAATTTAGGAATCTATTTGCAAAAATTTAGTGCTTTTAGCTTCAACTACATCGAGTACCGAACTTCTCAATGTATATCTTCAGCAATCGCCATGAACTCCACGAAAGTACTGAATGCATCGCCATCAGGATTCTAGAAACCTGGTCTCTCGTGAACAGACCAAGATGCAGTACATGAAAACACTTCTTCAGATGTTGAAGAGTAGCCCTATCCTCATATACTTAATCCTCAACTTGCTTCGTAAAGAGCTGCTTTGAACCATCGGAGCCTGGACAAGTGTATACATTCTATACATCAAAATACCAAACTTTATGCTTCTTTTAATAAAAAAAAGTCAGGAAAGAACAAATCTCTAGTAAAATAACATCTTATCTTATAACAGCAGCAGATCCTTTCTTGCGTTTAGTAGGAACTACTTTGGGTTCTACATCATCATCATCTGCCCAAGTCAATTATAATCATCATTTAGTCATAAGCAAAATTTATTTTAACTATACATTTAATAATCTTTCTTTATGTTTAATTTAACTTTATGCTTCGTTTAATACAGACCTAAAATAACCCGCAGATGATTGTACGAATTTCAAACAACTGTGATTAGACTGAAATATAAAGCGAGAATTAGAGTAGATCACTTGAAAAATAAAAATTCAAAATTAGAGTAGCAAAAAAACATACTTTAAACGATGTTGGAACAATGATGCTGGAAACAACCGTAGAACAATCATCATCATCATCTGCTCAGATAATTCACAATCATCATTTAGTCATAACTCGGATAAAAAAATCTTTAGTAAAAATCAAAAACCAAAACAAACATAATCATATATATCACATTACCATCATCAAGGCAAACCACATATCCCCAAAATTTGTTCTGAAAGTGGGTCAGAGATAGCTTCCGTTTTCTCTTATCCTTTATGAACAAATGTCGAGTATTGAAATGTGGTTTGAGGGAGAGATACATTAGAAATGTGGTTTGAAATTACAAAAGGAGAGAACCCGAGAGTGTAAATATGAAGAGTGAAATGAGAATATAAATCACTTTATATAAGAAGATGATTGACAGAAGTGAGTGAGTGACATGCATTAATTGCAAATTACATATCTCCATGCATTTTGAATTTGAAATTACTGGCAATTTCAAAACATCTGCTAAGTTATACTTTCTTGTAGATGGGCAGTGGTTTGCCCTTTTGAATGTGGGCCAACGTTTAACATTTGAATACAGGGCAGTGGTTTGAAAGTAAATGTATTTTGTAGTGATTTATATATTCCGGTTTATGATGCACTAATGACATAAGAAAAGCATTGTTGGACAACCTCTCTGACTGACACATCAACTTTTCTTATGTCATTGGGATTTCTCCTTTTAAAGAAAGTATAAATAGAAGATTATAGATTATAGATTCTAAGAAGTGAATACTCATGAAGAAATTTACTCTGCAAGTCTAATTTACTCTAGAAAGACATCTAAATACAACATGAATCGATAAAGAGGAAACTTGTGGAAGATAGAAAGAAATAGTTCTGAATGAGATGGATGATCGCATTTCAAAAAATATATTGAGAATAATGTGAGGGTACGGACATGTATCAATGTTTTAACATAAGTAAACCTTACAATTTTGTCAAAAATCTTGCCTCCAGTGACAAACTCCAGTATTATATACATCTTTGTTTGAATCGATAAAATATAACAGAAGAAAAAGTTTAGGTCACTAAAATTTAGATTATAAAATGAGTTAATTGCCATTTTAGTCCCTGAGGTTTGTCCAAATTTGTCATTTTAGTCCAAATAGTTTTTTTTCGCCTCTGGGTCCCTGACTTTTCCCTTTTGTTGCTATTTTGATCACATACCCTAACTCCATCCAAAAACCCTATTTTTAACCAGGGGTATTTTGGGGATTTTCATTTTAAATCTTTTTTATTGCCATTTTGATCTAATTCTAAAAAAAATAAAAGTAAATTCTAAAAAATCCAAAAAAATTCTAAAAAATCCAAAAATTTCTAAAAAATAAAAAAAATCATAAAAATAAAAAATTTAAAAATAAAAAAATTCTAAAAAATAAAAAAAAATTCTAAAAAATCATAAAAATTCAAAAAAATAAAAAACAAATTCAAAAAAATCTATAAAATCAAAAAATTCTAAAAAATAAGAAAAAGTGAAAACTCAAACAAACATATTTTAAAGTTTCAAATTCAAAAAATGACGATATATTCCTCGTCCAGACGAATATATTTTCAAGTGTTATCTATTTTGTTGAGTGAATGAGTGGTCATGATGAGATATAACCACTAAAACCAAAGACAATACAAATCAAAGTCTAGCAAGATGCTGACTGAAAATAAAACTTTATAACTACCATGTTTCACCATCTTACCACTTCTCCAAAGTGAGTGAGTCTAATAATTACATTATGTTACATAATTTACTTTAGTGATAATTCACTTTATCATAAAGATGACACGTCCTCACTTAATCAAAATATGAAGAAAAAAATAGCCATTATATAATAGATATATTGATAGAAAAATTACTAAAACAGACATTCACTCAACAAAATAGATAAAACATGAAAATATATTCGTCTGGACGAGTAATATATCGTCATTTTTTGAAATTTAAACTTTAAAATATGTTTGTTTGATTTTTATAATTTTTATACTTTTTATAATTTTTTAGATTTTTTTATATTTTAGGAATTTTTTAGATTTTTTAGAATTTTTAGAATTTTTCTATTTTTTTAGAATTTTTATGATTTTTAATTTTTTTTTTATTTTTTAGAATTCATTTTATTTTTTATAATTTTTTTGGATTTTTTAGAAATTTTTTGATTTTTTAGAATTTTTTTGATTTTTTTGGATTTTTTTTTATTTTTATGATTTTTTTAGAATTTTTTGGATTTCTTAGAATTTTTTTTTGATTTTTTAGAATTGTATCAAAATGGCAATTGAAAAGATTTAAAATAAAAATCCCCAAAATACCCGTGGTTAAAAATAGGGTTTTTGGATGGAGTTAGGGTATGTGATCAAAAGGGAAAAGTCAGGGACTCAGAGGCGAAAAAAACTATTTGGACTAAAATGACAAATTTGGACAAACCTCAGAGACGAAAATGGCAATTAACTCATTATAAAATATATGTAACTATGTATTCACTGATATATCACAGTAGTAAGCACAGAAATGAGATTTTGTAATCAAATAAATTTTAAAATTTCAATTATACCTCATGCAGTCTCACAATAGTAGGATGTCTCACTATCTTCATTATGGATATCTTTCTTTTAATCTGCAAATAAACTTAAAATAAGTGATACTGACAACTCACCATTACAGCTTGAATAGTCAAAATTGATTATTGATATCTACTAAAGAGAAGATTCTGCAAGATGTCAAGACATGATCAAATATATTTTAAAGCTTTCAACTATTTTCTCTTAATTGTAACGCTTGCTTATATCGGCTTCGTATTCAGCCCTTTAATTCTATTTACATACATCAGTTACACCTCATCTTTTATTTATGAAACCTAAAAGTGTGTGTTGCGTGAACTTGTATGACTTGCATGTTTCAATGTTTAAATTCAGTTTCATTTTTTCAGCATCTTACAATCGACTGCACTTGTCTGCTTCCCTGACTTCATTTATAATGATGATTAAAATTTCATACAAGCTATAAAGACCATAATTCATGGTAAAATTACAGTTTCAAATAGATGAAACGGAAGTTGAATTCTTCATAAGTCTCACTATGAGGAACAAACAGGAATAACAACATCCAATATACCTACCACATTCATCTGTGAGATACTTGTGTTAGGGTTTATAAATAAACAACTGTAAGTAAAATTCAAACCTGATCCACCATTTTATGCTTTAGTATTATGCTTTTAGCCCGCACCTTCACAGCAACCGCCTCACCAGTCTCTGTATTCTTTGCAAACTTAACCTTTGCAAACGTCCCCTCACCAATTGTACGTCTAATCTCATACTTCCCAACCTTCTTTGTCACTCTCTTCATCACTTCTCGAGACTCAAATGACATAAAACATCCACAATTCCTCTCCCAACTTGCTAAAACAATGAAAATTCGCAATCAAATATTTAATTCCATCCATCAATTACAACTACTATTTGTAAAGCCTACACGGTTCAAATTCAAAAAGTAAATTCCATCAAGTAACTTATTCTGATTCCTGTACAACCAATCACTTCTACAGTAACATGCATAACACCCATCAGAATCTAAACCTAACTTTTGACTACTTTATAGCATATTTCAAATTACTTCATCTAAATAACACAAAAGTGAAATTATGACTTCAATTTTGACCTAATAAGTTATTCGCATCATAAACTGCAAACAGTAATAGAGGCCCATTAAAAGAGGTACCGTACGGGTAGCAATGACTAATTCGAAGAAGAAGATAGAACGAAATATGAGAGCTCAACTGTTGTCGGCCTTTCTTTACAATTTATCTACACTTACACGAAATTGTTCATAAAACCAAAAGCCACTGTTGGGTTAGCAATATGAATTGCAACTACCCTACCATGAATTCAAGACCATTACAAAATTCATCAAGTACAAAATCCAATAAACTTGCTAAACAAATTACCAAACGATATACAAACCTACCGAGAGAAAGCAAATTAAGTTTTCCTCTTTATAATATGTGACTTGACTTTCTTGATCTGGTGTTAGGTCCAAGAGGTTAGAGGTTCTGCTGAGCTATCAACAAACCATCAGGCAATTAATCTCCTTCCAGCAGTTGATTTACTGCAGGGTTCTTCATTTCACCTACAACTTCAAAAAGATTAACCGTTAACCTTGACAATTGACAACGATAAGCTAATGACAGCAAACAAAAAACATCAAACTTAATCAACTCCGCCTCGCGCTTTTTACAAATTCTTCAAGTAATAAACCCTAATCGAATAAAAAAAACTAAAAACACATGAAAATCATACCTTCACCTTTGGTTTCCACACCGATCGAGTATCATCACCATCTGTATATTTGACTTTATAATCAGAATTACCAGCACCAGAACGGTTTCCTGGACGATTATATCGCGACATCTTCAAATTGTTCAGATAATCACTGCGATTAACGAAATTGTTACTTTTAACCCAACAGTGGTTTCAAACATCTGTTTTCTCCACGAAACACTGTTTTAACCCAATAGTGGTTTCAAACATCTGTTTTATTTTCTAACATTTGTTAACAAAGGTTTCAAAACATAAAACAGACCTTTGCCAAATACACGTTTCACTACAAACAGAGGTTTCAGCTTCTTCTTGGTACATCGCCACCACTCTCACTCAACCTCTCTTTCCTCTTCTTATCACCATTCATCAACAGGCTAATTAAACGAATTCAACGGTACACAGATTCCCATTTGGCCAATACTTTCTCTGCCCCATCAATGTCGTCTAATCTCACTAATGCCCTGATGATAGAAGTATAACCACGGGTGTATACTTTACTCCACGAGGTTTTATACAAATTCCATATACGGTAAACATTGTCTTTTTTACCAATAACTTGAGAGATTCAGCTATATCGTTTAACATAACTTAAGAGATTCGGCTATATCGTTATCGTTTGGAAGCTCTCGTCTCTATACCTCATAATCTCTTACTGCTTCAGCCTACCTTTAAAGTTGCAACATAAAAAGTCTTAATTTATCAATAAAAATAATTATTTAAAAAAATAACAAAATTTTTAGAAAATAACATCTCAAGCTCAAATTTGATGTACTTATTAAGTGGGCTTTATCCCACTTTTCAATATGTAACATAAAGAACCTTAATTTATCAATGCATATATATGTACCTAATTTCCCTGCAATTTTTTTACATTTTTAAAAGTGAAGTATGAGTTGCAGGTCAAAAAACTAACAGGCGTTACTGAAATGCAACTGCAAAGCACATGAAATCTCATCAGTTATAAATGATCACTATTAAGCTACCAAGCATGACCCATAAGTTAATATTAGAAAGGAAACTATGGCATACCAGCAAGTTTTCCAGCAATCTCAACATCATAATATACTTTGTGAGTCACCTCTGTCAATGTAAGACCTTTATCTTTATATAATAATTTATACAATACATGTTGCATTTATACTTCATTTATTATTAAAACATCGAATTAACGACATTTATACAAGTTTCAAAACCTTCAAAAGACGTTCACCAACGTTCCAAAACATATTGTTAAAAACACAACATACTAAATATTCAAAACATATTTACTAAAGTGTGATAACACAACACCAAAGTATTTGTGACACAAGTAATCGTTTTGATTTGCGGAAGCTTCTTTGCACGCGTGTTCAGTTCCATATCATAGCTTCATCTTCATTCGCAAGTTCTACTGTTACCTATGACCAAAATCATCTAAAACATTAGTTATTTTGGTTTATAAGATGATTAGACAAGTCAGAAATATCAAAACACAGCAACAACAACAATTTCAACATCTGACATGCTGTTGCGGGCCGCGAAAAAGAGAGACTAAGCTCTCGCGGGCAGCGAGCCTAGTCGCGTGTCGCGAAGGGAAACGGTGTCGCTGTCGCGTGGCGCGACAGCGTTATTTTTCCAGCAGAATCAGGTTAAAAACCTGCATTTCCCAGCTTATCCATTTTTTTACAAAATTGGTCATAACTTCTTCATTTTTGGTCCGATTTAGGTCACGTTTCTTCCTACCTGACCGTAATTAGATCATCTATAACATGAAATAAAAATCTAACATATGACTGAACAATTTGTCTTACGTTAAACCTTCGGCTTATAAGAATCTTCATAATTATTCGACCCGTTTCAAATTATGAACAATAAAATGTACTTATGAGCTCGAAACTTCTATAAGAACTACACATCAACATACTTGTACGTTACGACGCATTATACTAAAAACTCAAGTGCCGATAACAAAGTACATATGTCCTAATTCTCTTGTTTAACTTAATTAGCGACATTTATCACTTTAAGCTCACCAAGGTTCAATACTTTGATGATTTTTACCCGTAAGACCCTCAATCCATTTTAATCAATTATCCAATAATTTCCGATTATAATAGTGTATTAAGATTAAACATACACTTAAAAATGCGAGTTTGTTAAAACATTTTACTAAATAAAACAATCCAACATTTTGTAATTTAATTCGCCGTTTAAAACGTGACGACGAAACTATTCGCGGAAGCTTTGATCTCGTGTGTTCGGTTCTTCGTTGGGCTTGATCATCAACCGACACTCTAAATAAACCTACATTTTATAAAACATGAAATGAGTTAGTCACACATAATTTAACAACGTTTAATCAAGTTCAAACACAAGCTTAAACAAGATAAACAATTTTATTTTGCCAGATAATAAGCCCCTCGCTGGGCGTAATAGACATCTTCTTTGTCTTTCTTACTCGGCCACCATAAACATTAGTTATGATGGTTACCTGAATCATTTAAACAATTTTGCAACGTCAATTTATCAACCAAAACCACCCAATAGCAAAAGGGTGTATTAGGATTCTTAAGACTTAGCATAATCGAAACTATGCTTTTAAACGAATCCGATTCACTAAAACATGCAAAACTTCAACAAAAATATTGGGCACTACCGTAGCTTACGGTAGCCACTAGGCATTCAGGGGCTGCCGTAAGGCAGTACCATTCCAGCGTAACAACTTCAGCCTCTACCGTAAGTTACGGTAGCCACCGTAACTTACGGTAGCTCACTGGGCAGAATGTTTTGCAGCTGATGCTGCATTTTCCCAGCTCCGATTCTTTATACGAAAATGTGCATAACTTTCAATCTACACATCCATTTTACGCGATTCTTTTTCCTACGCATCCGTAATTTAAATCTCCATCTTATGGAGTTAAAATCCAACATCCGGTTAAACAAAATTTCAGACTTTTAAGTCTTCGGCTTGTTACCCTTTTTACCAAATTTTGACCCGTTCGTGATTTTATCAAACAAAGCATGTTTATTTGATCTTTAAACTCATGAAATTCATAATTTCAATATTTCCTAAAATATTAATCTCAAATCATGGGTTTCTTACATAATAAAAACCCATTTACGCTCAAGTGCTTATTTTGACCCATTAAGGGTATTTAAGCACTTTAAAGCTTAAAATCGCTTTCATTCATTTCTAGCATCGTAATCCTACATTTCTTATCAATTTATCTTCCATCACAACTATATGTATGGTGGATTTAAGATGGATATCTTTAACTATAAATTCATATAAGCGTACCTGGCCCGAGTCAACAATTAGACCCGATTTATACCTCGCTTTGGTTATCACACAATCTATGGCGACGCAATTATTCGATTTGCTAACCGCTCCTGTTAACATAAGACTTGACAACCACATTAGTCGATATTGTCAAATGGTGTTATCACCACCATTTGACCCGTTTGGACTATATGCCCAACGTTATCTATTAAATCAAAAACATGATTTTTGATTTCCAATTTATACACCATCCCATTCCGGATTTTATTACCAAATCCTTTTTCTCTTAAACTCTTTTTACAAATTCAACCCATTTCAGCTTACGCCGTGGGTATCCTTTTACCCTCGATTTTCATTAGTCAACACTTGACAAATTTCCATTTTTACCCTTTTCCTCATTATTAGATTACACTACAAGGTAATCTTAACGAAAATCCATATTTTCAATATTATCGTTATCGCGTTTATGACACATAGAATAGGCTAGGATTTTACGTAAATGTGTAAGTTTCACTTACCTTGCATCCGGTTATGCTCTTTTCTGCGTACTCGATCCGTTTGACCCGCTTCTTCCCCAAGCCTCCATCTAGCTTGTCAAGAGTCAAACTATCATATAGTGTTCACAAGGTGATTAGGTTAGTCGTTCTAGATCATAACCTTTAAGCCTTATGACAATTTATACTACTTTTCTTACCGAACTCTATTATAGGTCGGTGTGACTTTTAAGAGCAAGCCGCCTTATAGCATATGAAATTGAGAAACTAAGTTTGACAAACTTATGTTGGCGTTCCGCCCTTTACTCGATGGCTCTATTCTTAGGCCACCAATTGAACTAATATTTAATCCGAGTTCATGCTATTAGGCATTCATCCAAATATCTATTCTAATCAAGTTCTATCTACGAACTAGTAGGTACCCAATTTCACTTAGGAATTTTATCGAACACCTTATGGGCGAAATTCGTATACTTCTTTTATCAAGTTCATGGTTATCGTTTTAACCAAATTTTAACATCAAATTCAAACCTATATGTTTAGTGTACATGAACTACACCTAGAACTAGCATCACAACATCAATGTTCATCCATTCAACACCTTAATTCAAGTGTTCATCGTATTTCTACAAAACCCATTTAACACATAAATGGATGGTTATGGACTTCATATCCATGAACACTAATTCAACAAATTATTGTCTAGGGTTTGCTCCTAGACATGAGTTCATCCTAATTTCATCCAAACTTCAATCATGCAAGCCAAATTTTTGATTTCATATGTTCACCAAGAATTCAAGATGGAACTAAATGATGAAATTAGGCATACCTTATGATCCCTTCATCGAGGTGATCATGAATTCGTGCCTGGATTTTGATTTGGGTTAGATTTACCCCTTCAATTTGTTGATTTTGTGCTTGTTAGGGTTTGAGCTTGAGAGCCCTTCTTGGCTCCTGTGTTTTGTGCGACCAGAACACACACCACACACTCTTGAGTGTGTGTTATTTTATTTAGATTTATAAAATCATTTTCAAGTTATCTCATTTTGGTCCCTCATGTTTGGTTATTTATTAAGTAGGTTACAACCTACTAATTTTAAATCCACATTCCCCCTTATTAACTAGGCTAAACATTTCTAGTTAACTTAGCGGGTTCGAGGATATTTACGACTAAGTTTATTTTAGGTCCCGTTAACTCGAGCCTTTTATACACTTTATTTATCCATAGGCCTTTACTTAACTTTTTATTAAATATTAGGTTTATTTATTTTAAAAAAATCCTAATACTCACCGGGTAAATTTTACCACTAACGGTACTCTACCCGTCTTTTAGTATTAACCGGGTTTGATTACCAAACCCGTTTTTGGGGTGTTACAAGTCTCCCCCCTTTAAAGAGGTTTCGTCCCCGAAACCTTTCTCGCGTACTTTACTAGATTAGATCATCTGAACCTTTGCTTCGGTGAACGCTTGAGCATTGCTCGCACATAATACTCTTACCTGGGAAGTATGGTAATGTGCTTTTGGTTTCAAAGCGTATATGCCTTCTATGTGTATTGCCTCGCAGACCGATACTTTCATTTTGTATTTCTTATTCTGGTCATTTATTTGACCGAGTTGTCATCTGATCACTCGGTTATATTTATTTTCAACATGCTTACTTCAAGCTAATATTATATCGACAAGTGCTTTGTATAAGTCGTAACACTAATCTGACTTTGAAAGGTCTTACCGGCTAGACTGATTAGTCGCCGTCACATTATACCTCGTCATGCGGGTATATCTTATTGCCAACCCGGCCTTTTGCATGTTTTTCTGATTTCATATCTCATAACTCACGTTACGACGTGAGTATATTCTATATCACTTTTGTGACCGTGACACAATTTAAATAATTGTGAATTCTTTTGTCATTTTTGTCAGTTTGAATGTTTTAGTGAAATTCTTCACTTTTGTCAACCAGACCTCTCACAATCTCTTCGCTTTTAACCCATTTAGTTAACTTAGCGAAACCCATCGCTTTTATACGAACTTTATCTTCCGTTATTATTTTACGCGAGAAGTTACAACCCGTTTCCTCGTTTCATACTATTAATCCGTAGGTTCTTTCACTTAGCCTCGTAGGCTATTTCTTTATCTTCTCACCT
Organism: Helianthus tuberosus; assembly: GCA_030545235.1. NCBI lineage: Eukaryota > Viridiplantae > Streptophyta > Magnoliopsida > Asterales > Asteraceae > Helianthus > Helianthus tuberosus. Next base: position 9,700,210 of record CM060433.1, on the reverse strand, counting down.
TTTTTTACCTTATTAAGGTGGAACCCTCAACAATTTGTTTCTTTCTATTTGTGACCCGAAAGTCTTTTTGGCCCCGCAGACCTTAGCCTCATTATAATCTCATAGGTTATGATAACCCCATAGATCATCCTTTATTCAAGTCTTTATTCAAAGGTATATGGCGTTAACGCACCCTTTTATGTTCAAAGTCATTTATTTTCGCTTTTGTATTTCCTTTGACCTTGACCGTAGTCTAAGGCTATATTTGTTTTCTTTCGAACAAATTTTCCGACTTTATGACTTCTCACGTCATTTATGCGTCGGTTCATCTTATGCTCACTATTACCCAGTTTACATATATTCGCATTTGATTGTGTCCCATTACCGGGTGCATTATTCTTTTGCTTTTAACGCTACTGTTATCCCGCTTACGCTTACTCATGCCATCCGACATTATATCATATTCAACTCGTTTGACTTATTCATGTGAAGTTTTATCATTTATGGATGTCAAACTTTATTGTTTGTTCGACCCGTTCAACTTTAAATTAGTTGAACATAATTTATCAAAATTTATATTTACATCATCTTGTCGTCTTTTAGTCATGACTCAAAACCCGAGTCTTTTGACTTTCCATCCGAATTCCCGTTTCTTGGTCTACTCATGTGCTTAACTCCTTACCCATCAACCAGGTGTTTTACCGAAGTCGTTATTATTGCAACCCTTCCGGTATGCATCAAGACTTCGTTTCACTTTTATATTTCGACTTTGTCCTCAAGTTTGGCGTTTTACAAAAACAGCCCGTTAAGAGTCATATTTGCATTCTTCGGGTTCAAGTGTAGTACACCCCTCCCAATGCATATCTTAATCGTTTTACATATTTGCATTTTCCGGGTTCGAGTGTAAGTACACCCCCTCCCAAATGCATATCTTAGTTATTTTATATGTTTACATTCTCCGGTTCGAGTGTAAGTACACTCCTCCCAATGCATATCTTAATCGTTTTACATTAATCTTTGTCCCTTCACTCGGGCTCATTATCCTAATGTAATACGCTTCCGTCATCCGGCTGTGCGTTTACATTTTAATCAAATATTTTACTCATTGGATTCATTTGGGTACTTTTAATTTGTCTCATTTACCCTGTCCTTACTACATCGGATGTAAGTATGTCTATCATAAAAAGTTCATGGTACCACGTGCTCACCACTTACTTGGCCAGAGTAAGCGATCAATACCTGGTATACATGACCTTTTTATAATTTTCACATTACACCCCATGTAAGCAATGCCTCTATTTGTTTCTCTTGGAAACAATATCCCGAATAGGTTTTCTCTTCTGGTTTTTCCAAGTTTTTAATCTACATAAGCAACTTTCAATCTCTACGCATTTGTTGCATATTACTATTCACGTAATAATTTAAAAGGCGCACCTGTAAATGCTTGCCCTAACGGGCTTTCTATGTCATTAACCTTGTTTGCGATCGTCACGCGATTTAGGTCCTTGATGAGTATGCTCTGCTTGTCATACCTCGGACCGTTCCACCGTCATATCCGCAGTTTGTTAAACTCTCGCTATCTTCAAATGCAAGTGTCCTTCAATTAAAACATTTACAAGAATTAGTAACATCAACTTCAATAATTACCTGTATTATAATACAAGGCTTTTCTATTATACGCGTCGACGCGCGCAATTTCGTCAACTACATTTATCGTTTAATTGAGGTAACGTGTATCACACGACAGCCCTATGTGTTGTTTATAACACTTTAGCATGCTAAATGATTAACATACATGTACTTACCGGATTTGCGATCAAGCCTCGAACCGAACACCAATCTTCATCAAGAGCATAAGGTTTAAGTCCAAGCATAATTTTCCCACCATACTTGAATCTCTTAAACCAAGGCTCTGATACCAACTTGTAAGACCCTCAATCCATTTTAATCAATTATCCAATAATTTCCAATTATAATAGTGTATTAAGATTAAACATACACTTAAAAATGCGAGTTTGTTAAAACATTTTACTAAATAAAACAATCCAACATTTTGTAATTGTTAGTGCATACATCTATCGACTTCGTCTTATATCGAGTCTTGGTCACGTTGCGGATCTGATCATGCATTATGTCATCATCTTTGATGATGACATCATAGAGATGACATCATCTTGCATCATGCTTGCAAAAAGACAAATCAGTTTATGTAATTAGATTAGTGACCGTTTGAAGTTGACTTTTGAGTTGGTCGTTTGAAAGTAGATGACCGTTTGAGGGTGACCGTTTGAAGATGTCATGTATGTTTCAAACGGTCAGGGTTGGCCTATAAATACCCTTCAAACATTCATCATTTGTAACGATTCAAGATTTGATACCGAGGTGCCGCCGGTTTATTCTCTGATTGTAAACATTGTTAATTGAATATATAAGAGATTTAAAGTGTATTTCAAGCTGTTTTCAAGTTTGTTTCTTAGTTTCTGCCTCTGAAACGTACGAGAGCTCTTCTGAACAACTCATTCAGGTGTTTTCCGAAGTATATCAAATTTTCCGAAGACATGGACGAGGAATTCTACAATGCTTTCGCCACACCTGTTGCTCCCGTTACTGTTGCCGAGACTTTATACAGTGAAAATGAAACGGGAACTCACCAAAAGCCGCCAAAGCTTATGTATATTGAAGACTTTAAAGGATGGCAGAATCGATTTGAGAACTGGGTACAGGCGTATAAGTTTGATGCTTGGTGTTCATTGTTGAAAGATTATGAGAAACCAAGGAATGAACGTGGGATTGTAAAGGCAATTGAAGACTATTCAGAGAGTGACAAATTGAAATTTACAAGTGAGAAAATGATGATCAGTATTCTTCAACAAGCGATTAAGGAAGATATCTTTGTTTTACTACAACATAATGGTACAGCTAAATCAATTTGGGAAGCGTTGATTCAAAAGTTCAAAGGAAGTGCAGATATGATTAAAAATAGAAAGGCTTTACTGAAGAAATCTTTTGATATGTTTGTGGCTTTTGATCATGAAACAACAAAACAGACAATTGACAGATATTGTCATCTTGTTTTGGAAATGGAAAGATTGGATATAAAGAAAGAAGACGAGGAATGGGTTGATAAACTTGCTGAAGCACTACCACAGCATAAGTGGGGAACTTATTTGATGATTGTGAAACACTTAAGAAAGTCTCAGAGTATGAATTTGGCATAGTTCATTCAAAAGATTGAAGAGCAGGAGCTGGATATTCAGAAAACTGCTATAATCACGAATCCGAATGCCAAACAAGATGTCAGTCTGTATTACCGAGGGAACAAGTTTGAGGCTACCCCTAGCCCTAGTCCAAAGATTCAAACTGGTTTCAGTGCTGACAGTTCATCTGGAACAAAGAGTAGCAATGTGACTCAAAGTGGTGGTTATTCTTCATCATTCTCAAGTTTTGATCCAAACAGCACAACATCAAGTTCTCAATGACAAAACTCAACAAATCTTCAGTGCAATGTTACTTTAAATATTCAAAATGGTCAGAATCTGTCTCTGGAAGTTGACAAGCAACACATGGCATCACTGGTTGCTATGTTAGAATCTTACGAAAGTTTGATCGGTGGGAAGATTGGTAATCCGATGCTTACCAAAGAGGATTACGACCAAATTGATGCTGAGGAACTTGAGCTTATGAATATAAAATGGTGTTTAGCGAGTGCTTGGAGAAGAGCTGAAAAGTTTCAAGAGATTACTGGTAGAGATGAATTTCGAGGAATGGCTACTTCTCAGTTGGGTTTTGATAAATCGAAAGTTACCTGTTTTCGTTGCAAAGGAAAAGGACACTTTAAAAGGGAGTGTAAAAATCAAGAAGCTACCAGGAATCAAGAAAAGAACAATTATTATCAGAAATCAATTTTTCATCAGATTACTCAACAAAAGGAACCACAAACTGCACATGCTCGACCAATTGTGGATGACAAAAGGAAAATGATTGAAGATGCAAATAGAAAAGCTTATTTCGGTATCATTGATCAAGATGATGAATTTGTTGCTGAAGGATTTAGCTGGGATAAATACATTCCAACCGATTCAGCTCTTGTTGCTAGAATTCAGGGTGAAGTTGAGACTAATCAGAAAAGAATCCCGATTTTTCCAGATCTTGGTAGTGATGTGGATACCGATGATGAGGAAGAACATCTCAACAGAGCTAGAAAAGGCATTGATCCTACTAGTTTTAATTTGTCTTTTGCAGATAAAATGGAGATGCTGAATCAGAAGAAAATTGCCAGATTGAAGAAAGAGCTGGAAGCAGCAAGAAGGCTAGCTGATGAAAAGGCAAAGACAGATTCTGTAGAAGAAAATGTTGAATCTGCAGGTGAAGAAGTGACTGAGAAAGTAATAGAGAAAATCGTTGAAGTGGAGAAAGTGGTTGAAAAGATTGTCGAGATAGAAAAGGTAGTTGAGGTTGAAAAATTTGTTGAAGTTGAGAAAATCGTCGAGGTCGAAAAGATAGTTGAAAAAATGGTTGAAGTTGAAAAACCATGTGTGAAGTGTTCAGAATCTTGCAAAGCTTGTGAAGAAAAAGATAAGAAGATTGCTGAATTGGAGAAGATTAAAGAAGATTTATTGTCCGATGTGAAGTATGTGAAGGAGTCATATGATGTGCTCAACAACACAGTTGATCGTTTGAAAAAGACAAATACAGAAATTGAAAAGGCAATGGAGAAAATGAACACTTGACATAAACAATCAGAACTCCCCCTTTCACAAAACTATTTTCTCATTATGATTTCAAAACACTTAAGTTTGTTTTAACCAGAATGATTTTTCCGGAAAATAAGTTTTGTTAATATTACCATTTGTAGGTTAGGGGTGTGGTTCATCACATTGTCTTTCAATACCACTTGTAAGTTTGGTTCAATCAAGTTCAACTTAATGACCTTGATTAACCATTTGTAGAAAAAACAAGTACAACTTAATGTCCTTGATTTACCACTTGTAGGTGTAAACCTTCATCAACCAACTTGTAGGAATATCCAAAACATATAACCACATTTAGGAATAAAACATCTACACAAACCATTTTACCAATCAAAATGCCGATTCCTGCTTCACACTTACCAACCTGGAAGCTCCGGCGTAGTCATTCAACCTGTAAAATTTAACTTTTATAAGATTCAATCACACAATCAATTACTAAGAAAAATGCCGAATCCTGATCCGCGATTACACACTTGGGATCTCCGGCAAAGTCCTAAGACTTCAAGGGAAACAAACTTCCATCCAAGTCTTTTCAGACTTGATGGCTTTCAATTCTTGCGCAGTAGGGTTGTATGTTGCCTTTTTAGTTGCATAAAAATCTTTAACCCCCTTTGCTTTCCCATTCAACATTTTCCCAAAAATTTTCTTTACATTTCCATTGAAAACTTTCTCGATATCAAACTCATTCTTCTCAGAGTAAAATTGATCCGAGATCTCAACCTTACCAACTTTCTGTTTAATCTTCTCAAACTTCAGTGATGGAAATTCATCATTATTCACTGAAGATACAGAATTTACCTCTTTTACCTTACCTTGTGGCTCTTCTGGCTTTGTGGAACCAGAATCATCGCCGACTTTTTCTCCAAACTTCTTAACAACCCACACTTGGTTGTCTTTTGCTTTCTTTTTGTAAAAATTCTTTTTAGAACATTCACCCACCTCATAAGTTGAGTTTTCAAACAATTTGAATTTTTCGGTTGGTGGTTCAACATCAACAACAATTTCTTTCAGTTTTTCAGAAACTCCCTGTTTAATTTTAGCATTTTTCTGACAATTCCATGCAATGTGACCAGCTTCATTGCATTTGAAAAAGGTTCGAGTCTCTTTTGGATGAAACACTCCAATTCCATTCCTTTTCTTTTCAACAAGAAACTCTTGGTTTGATTGTCTCTAGAAAGGTTTCTTCTGTTCCTCCTCAGCACTTCCACCTGAAACAAATTCTGTTTTTGTTTTAGAATTTTTCTCATTTTTATAATTTTTAGGTGGAATAAAACCTAAACCTTTCTTTTTGTAGCTACCATTATGGTTTGGTTTCTTTTGAAAACCAGAACCAGAATTGTAACCCTTTTTCTTGTTTAATCGTTGTTATACTCTTGAAGTGTATTTTTTAGGTTTTCCAGTAAGATTTAAATCTTTTATTTTAGAAATCTTAATTTCTGTCATTTTGAAAACCTTTTTGATCATTTCAAATCTAACACTTCTTATTGGAAACTCTTTGTCAGAATATAATTTGTCAGAATCATTTAAAGTGTATGCTACTTCAAATGTTTCATCATCCAAATTTGCTTTTGATAACAAAAACTCTTTACTGTATTCCCGTTTAACCGACGACTTTGGACTGTTGACCGACGAACTCGACCCTCCAGACTTAGACTTTGACTCAAACTCCTCATCAGTATCCAACACCTGATCGACCACCTTTTTGATTAACTCAGACTCATGATCAGTGTCAGACGAGGTAAACGTGACGTCAATGTTTTCTGGTAACTCATCAGTTGTGTCGGTTTTTAGCTTTATATTGACTGCTTTTTCAAGTTGCTCCTCGTTTGGTTTTCTAGGAGAGTACCCTTCCCAAATTGGAGGCGGACACTTGTTATAGCTAACAGTCGGTTTCTTACCACTATCTTTCTTTTTCTTCGGCTTCTCGTCTTGAAAAGCGTCCATACCTGCAACAGTTGGGTAAATACGATCAATGAGATAATCAGAACTAGAATAACTTTGTAATAAATGTCTAATTCTCTAATTCTCGATCTTTTCTGTCTCTAACTCTTGCTTCCATTTAGCACTTTCTTCGATTTAAAAGTTGATGGCTTTCTGCTTTGTCATCATTACAGCATTCATCATCGTTAGTGCTTGTTCTCTTTCTGAATTTGTCTTTTGGAGACCAGTTACTGTTTTGTTCAAGACATCATAAGATTCTTTCACATAGTTGAGGTTGAACAGTAACTGCTCTTTCTTCTTTTCATACTCAGCAATTATCTCGTCTTTTGCTGCACAACCCTTGCATGCTTCCAAACACTTCTTGCAAGGCTTTACAACTTCAACAATCTTCTCAATCTCGATTGTCTTTACCACTTCAACCACTTTTTCTTCTTTAATCACCTTCTCTTCTACCTCCACTCGCTCAGTTTCAACCATCTCCTCAGCAACACTTTCAACATTCTCTATCTGAACAACATCTTCAGATTTCTTTAGTTGTTGTTCTTTAACAGCTCGTTTCTCCTTCAGTTTCTCCATGCGATCTGCAAAATAGAAATGAAAACTTTCAGGAGAAAGATGAGATTTAGCAACCTTAATATGTTTTTCTTCCTCATCATCACTGCTGTCATCAGTTAGTGACTGATCAAACTCAACAGATTTTTCAGCATTATCATTTGAAGAACCAGAATCAGATGGTGTTTGATCAAAAACAATTTCTTTTTCTGAACTGTCATCTGAACTTTGTGAGCTTTCATCTGTACTCTGTAAGTTTTCATCTGATGCAACAGACTTTACAGTTTCACCAATAGATTTCATCCACGCAGTGAACATGTCTGGTTCTTTCATAATCTTGGCAATGAAAGCTTTGAAATTTCCATTGTCATCTGCAAACATATCCCAGCTGAAGCCTTCAGGTAGCCTCTCATCATCTTGATCGACTATGCATGCTTTGCTATCAGGGGATATATAATTGTTCCAGTTAAAATCCACCAAACACGCTCTCTTAGAATCCTCAATCTTTCTACCATGAGCCGTCTGTGAATCTTGTGATTGACCAACCTGTTGATAAATGGCTTTCCAGTAGTAATAATCTTTTCCAAATGGATTCTGAGCACCACTAGCTTCCCTGTTCTTACATTCCCGTTTGAAATGGCCTTTCTCCCTGCATCGAAAACAAGTAACTTTAGATTTATCAAAACCTAAAGTAGATACATGAGCATCAATAAAGTTATTTCTCCCGGTAATCGTTTTGAACTTTTCAGCACGTCTAAGAACACTAGCAAGACACCATTTGATATCCATTAATTTCATCTCTTCGGCGTCTATTTGATCGTAATCCTCCTTTGTGAGCATAGGATTTCCGATTCGACCAGCCACTAGACCCTCATAAGATAACAACACAGAACCAAGTAGAGCCATGTGGTCTTTAGCAGTTTCTTCCGAAAAAATTTGACCTTCTGGAAGATTTAGAGCGATATTGCACTGAATCACATAGCCATTTCCTGTCTTTGTGCTTTGAGACTGAAAACTCGTATTTGACTCTTTAGGATTAGCACTTGGAAATGATGAAAATCCACTGCTGCTTTTGTTTGATCCCTGATCAGCTTTTTCTGATGAATCCCCAGCACTGAATGCAGTTTGGATTTTCGGACTTCTCTCAAATTCTGGAATTGGAATACTACCTTTATAATACATCTTTACATCCTGTTGACCACTCGGACTGTTCATCCTCGCGATCTTTTGTTGTTCCAAATCCTGACTCTCGATCTTTTCAATAAACTGAGATATCGTCAACCCATCATAAACACCCGTATTTTTCAGAATCATCAAATACGTTCCCCACTCTTTCTGTGGTAACGCATCATCTAACTTGTCTACCCACTCTTCATGATCTTTTGTAATACTTAACATCGACATTGATCGCACTAGGTGGCAGTAACGTTCAATTAGCTTCTTTGTGTCCTCTCCCGGTAAGCTTGTAAACAGATCAAATTCTTTCTTGAGCAGTGCTTTCTTGCTCTTGATCATATTCTCACTACCCTCAAACTTGACTCTAAGAGCATCCCAAATTGATTTTGAAGTCTTGTCATGTAGAAGTAACACAAAAATGTCTTATTTGATAGCTTGTTGAAGTAGACTAATCATCATCTTTTCAGCTCTGTACATATTACGTTCTTCATCACTAAACTCAGATATTGCTTTATCAACTTTCAGATCAGTCTGTGGTAAAACATATTTCTTCAGAATGCACTCCCAAGATCTGAGATGGTTAGCTTGAACCCAGTTTTCGAATCTGTCTTTCCATCCGTAGTATTCTTCTATGCTCATCAGTTTTGGGGGGTTTTTGTAACTTTCCAAAATCATTGAAATTAGTTTCTTCTATGCTCATCAGTTTTGGGGGTTTTTATAACCAAGATCTGAGACGGTTAAAATCGGCTAAAACTTTCACAATGTGTGCGTAAGTGTGTTTTAACAAACCCTTGAGAATATCAGATCAAAAATCGAAGTAAAACTGGTAAAAATGGCTTGAAAATTGGTGACTGTTTGAACGAGGCTTGCTTGTCCGTTTGAAATTGACCTTGACTGTTTGAAACTGCACCTGACCGTTTGAAACTGCCACCTTACCGTTTGAAACTGGACATGACCGTTTGAAACATGATTCCCGTTTGAAATTGGTTCAGTATTTCACGTGAAAGTGTATCGAGTTGTGTGAATCATTTAACAAGATTATGTGATAGTTCATTGAATTCGAGGTGTCAGTTTGTTGGGACTAAAAATCACTAGTCGATCACATGATTGTTTTATTCAAGGTTTACATGTGATATTGGGAAAAGAAATCATGTGAATTAAGTCAGATTGCATGTGTTGGTGCATGTGAACATTTAAAGGTTGTCGGCTATTGGGTTTTACTACCGATATAGGGCATGTGAAAGTGTGATGATTCATTGTTTCAACCCATGTGATTAGTCTTGGTCCAAGTAGTTAAATATTAGAGTTGTCAGCAAGAGTTGTTCCAATCCATGTGATTCATTGTTGTGGCCCAATCAGATTTTATTATACATAAAGTTGTCGGTTATAAAATCAAGTAACAAAGTTCTCAAGATATAAAAAAATCGATTTACATGTATTCTGATAGGTTAATTTGAAGGTCCAATCGAATTTGAAATATATTAATCTTGTTGGTTATTGCATGTGAAGTGTTTGAAATTGTGTTGTCAGCCCAAGCCCTTGTGAACAAGTGTTCTCGGCCCAAGTATCATTATCATTCTCGGCCCATATCATTAATCAAGTCTTGTTAACTTGTGAGTAGTTCACGTGATATATTCAAGTGTACTAATTGTTCGGCCCAATCAAGTGAAAGGGTTGTCAGGTTCATTTCACCGGCCCATGTGACTTGGATTAGTGACAGATACACAAAGTTTATTTCGGCTCATTCACTCAGTTTGCAAAATTTGGAGTTTATTCAGTATGTGAGTCTTCGACACGAGTCCTAGATCGATTCAATCGTCACACACTTTTACGTATTTTGTCCGTTTAAACTGATTGTTTGTTTATTGTCATGTATTGTTTACAAATTTGATAAAGTGATTGTTTGGAGCAAGAAAGTTTGTGTTTTTGTGAACTCTCGAAATCGAAACATGGATTTTGAAGAAGTGTTGGCATATGTGCATCATGAATCTCATCAGTATATTCCGATAAAGAAAGAAGAAGAAACAGTCTCAGCAAAAGAAGTTTTTGAAAAAGTTTCGGTTTTTGATCACTCGTCTGATGAAGAGAGTGATAATTACGAAGAGGAAATCCGGGAACTTGAATATCTTAAACAACAACTTCCATCTGATCAACGTAGTGGAAAGTTATTTTATGCCGATAAAATTGAAAAATTGAAAGAAAAACAAGATGCAAAAGGAAAGAATCAAAAGGCAGTTATTGTTAAAGAAGAGATCAGAGCTGAGCAGATTGAACTAGTTCCATCTGTCAAGATTGAGAAAGAAGAATCTGAAAAAACCTGTATCTGTGAATCCTGAACCAAAGTTAAAGAAAGAAGTTGCAGAAGACGCACCTATCTTTGATCATTCATCAGAAGAAGAGAGTAAGGATGAAAGTGTTCATGAGGAAAAGAAACAGGTTAAAAATATTTCAGTTTTAAAGGTTGAGACAAAAGCTGGTGATAAACAGATTCTTGTTTTGCTGAAAAATTGTGAGAAGTTGACATCTGAAAATGACAAACTCTTGAAGGAGGTTGAGAGTTTGTCATTAGAAAACAAAAATCTTAAAAAATCAGAAAATGTTTTGAAAAATCAAATACATAATTTGGAAAATGAAAAAGTAACAATTGAGAAAGATTTTCAAAGTCAAATAAAAATTTTAGAAGATGAGAGAGATTTGTTTGGTAAAAACAATCTTGAAAAACAAATTGCAATCAATTCTCATCTTGAAAAGATTATTCGACTTGAAAAGGAAGCAGAGTGTGCTCAAAAGAAAATCAAGGAATGGGAAGAAAAGTTGAAGGTGTTTGTGAATACTTCAACTATTCCTTGTCCAAAACCTATTAATTCAGTTCCAATAAGTGACGATGTCACAGACTATGATAAAGTCATAGTTGAAGATTGCGATGAGAAATCTGATGATGAAAATGAAAAAATGAAGAAAAAGAATTTATTTTTGAAGTTAAAAGAAAAGTTTCAAGAAACTGTTCCACAATCAACTGAAAAAGGGAGAATGCTCTAAGCAAAAACCTTTGAAGAAGAAAGTGGAACAAAAACAAAAAGAGAAAATTTTGAAAAATGTTCAAAAAGAAAATAAAAGTTCATTAGATCAATCATCCAATTGTAATCAAAAATTACAAAAAGTAAAAAAAGAAAATTCAAAAATAGATTGTACTGAGTGGTGCAGGTCGGACCACAGTGCTCAAAAGCCAAATCCAGCAAACAAGAGGAGGAAAGATTATCACCAAGCCAAACAGTGCTATGATCTGAATGTTTGGACTAACAAAGGTGATTGGTACGATAACAGAGTGTGTTACAGATGCGGTTATCAAGGACACATTGCTGTTAACTGCCAGAGTTGGAGGTTTGAGTCGAGAAGATGCTTTAACTGCAACATCATTGGCCATATTGCTAGAGATTGCTCAATGAGATCAATGAGAAGATTGAGAGTTGAATCTCAGAAGCAGGTGAAGAAACTAGTCAATGTCAAGCCCAAAGAACAGAAGGTTCAAGAACCTAAAGTTCAAGAAAAGAAAGTGAAGCTTTCACAGGGGCAAAAAGACAGACTGAGGAAGAAGAGGAAGAAAGCAAGAGAGTATCTAGAAAGGATTTTGTCCTCAGATACAACTGGTAAAACAGATAAAAGTTCTGATAAATCTTCTTGCTCACCAAAGAACAACAAATCAAGCAAACCGCATTCATCAGATACAAATCTGAGGACAAAAGAGAGAGTAACGAAAGAAAAATTAACTAATCAAACTGATAAACAATCAAAGAAAGTTAATTTTGCAGACAAAACTTTTATCAAAGTTTTTGAATATAAAAGAAACTGTGAAAATTCATTTATGTCACAAGTTGATGAATTTGGAAAACCTAAATCTAGAGTGGATTGGGTTCCAATAAAAGTCGGCGATGAATTTGTTTCTTTGAAGACAAAGGAGCCACTTTCTGGCAATGAATCTGTTTCTTCGGAAACAAAGGAGCCACATGTCGGCGATGAATCTGGCTCATCAAAGTCAGACAAGCCACATTCAGGCAATGAATCTGGTATGGTAAAACCAGAAGAGCCATGTGTTGAGGTAAAAAATGAGAATTCTGGTCTAACAATGGATGATGCAAATTTTCCACCATTGTTGAACAAGAATTCAAAATCACCCAAGGACCGTCAGGCTTGGGTGAATCTGTTTAAATGAAAAACCTGACTTGCCGGAGTTCCCAGGTTGGTAAGCGTGGAACATGAATCGGCACATTTCTTGAGAAATTCACGAATGTGATATTTCGACTTAAAAGTGGTAAATCAGGGACATTAAGTTGTACTTGATTTTCTACAAGTGATGTTTGTGGATTGATCTTAAAAATGTTAGTTTTTACAAATGGTTAAAGAAAACAAGGTGATGAATGATCCCCATGTTTGAGAAATGACTCACAAAACTTATTTTCCGGAAAAACCATTTTGATTAAAACAAACTTAAGTGTTTTGAAATCACTATGGGAAAATGTTTTGTTGTCAGGGGGAGTTCTGATTGTTCAAGCCAAGTGAATGGAGAATTGAAGTAATTTTCATCATGTTGTCACATTTCATGTACAGCTTGTTTTTCAAATTTTCCCAGAAAATCAAAATTAAGACATATTTTGATTTTAGGGGGAGTAAAAATTAAAAAAAAAATAGAAAATTTGAAAATTAAAAAAAACATTGAAAATGCAAAAATGAGTTTTGTTGTGAAAAAGAGGAAATAATAGTAGATCAGTGAGACTGTCACATCATGCTAAAGAAATGGAGAGATATAATGTGATAAACGATCTTACTAAAGATGTGACGATAGGCTCAGCTAGACTAGTAGATTTGCGATAACGATACAAACTTAAATTAAAAAGCCTAGTTCTAGTGGGAAACATGGTCAAAAGCATAGTACTTAGTTTTGTCCTTCTTGACTGTGTGCCTACTCGGTAATCGCTGATTGTCGAAAGACATAAAACTGGTTAAGTTTGTGAACTTTCACAACTTTGCTAAAAAGTCGTTGTGATTGTGCATTTTATTTTGCAAAGACTTAAACTTGTTTTATTTCTTTATTTTGTTTAAGCATCGGACATCCTCTGCGTATACGTGAGTATCGACCTGGATGTTGTTTCCTAAACGTTCTGCTTTATTTTCTTTGGTGTTTCGTTTAAGCTTTGGACCTCCTCTACGTATACGGAAGTATCGACCTGGTGGTTAAAGCCTAAACAACTTCAACTTATTTTTATTTTCTTATTTTGTTTAAACATTGGATTTTCTCTGCGTATACGGAAGTATCGACCTGATTGTTAATGTTTAAACATTCTGCTTTGTTTTCGCACAAATCACAGTTGATAAAAGTTTAAAGGCATTACTCGAGATAGTGTATTGCATGATGAGGGGATATGCTGAGATCGTGGGGTCCATAAGAATTTAGTGCAAAATTAAAATACCTAATCGTATCGGTAAGCATTTCGAAAGTTTTTAGATTGAGTTTAAGTGGACAAATATATCGTCAATCTATGTGAATCGTTTAGAGCTGAAAATGTTTAAAGCTTAACGGTGCTAGTGATTGGTCACATAAACTGATATGATCCTCTTACACAAACTCACAAAAATATTGTCTGTAAATATTTCTTTACTGTATTTCATTCTATTTAAAAATTCCAAAAAGATTTTAGTGTGTTTTAGCATAAATTTTGAAAAATACAAAAATATTTTCGACAACTGATGTTGAAGAGCTAGTTTTCAAAATTCCAAGTGTTGAATATGATGAACTGGTTTGGGAGCGTGCGTTTAAAAGAAGAAACTAATTTTGAGAAAGAAAGTTAGATTAGTTAATCAAGGTCATTAATTTGAACTTGATGTAACTATTATTAGTAAGTTTTTCTTATTGATTTAAGTAAAAACTTATATGTTTGAGAGGATATTGTATAGGAAATGAGCTGATCAGAGTTAAAGCCAGGAATTGATCTCAAGGTGATAGCTAATTCCAGATGGCAATCCCATCATGATGAGAGGGGGAGTCTGACGAAGTTAGAGCCAAAGAGAAGATCCTGGTATATGCTAAGAAAGAAAAGAGACTGATAAAGACTGAAGATGCGAAGACTCGACACTTAAGACTCGTCAACATCTGAGGGGGAGTCTGTTGGTGCATACATCTGTCGACTTCGTCTTATATCGAGTCTGGGTTGCGTTGCGTTGCGGATCTGAACAAGTGACATCATAGAGATGGCATCACAAGTGACATCATAGAGATGACATCACAAGTGACATCATCATTACTACATGCTCACATGAAGACAAAAGTTTGAACAATATGTTTAAAGCTTGACCGTCTGAAGAAGTCACGTTTGAAGCATGACCGTTTGAGGTTGTAATAGTTTGAATGTGTTTTCCGTTTGAAGAGGTGACCGTTTGAAAGGTGCCATGACACCTTCAAACGGTCAGGCTTCTCCTATAAATACCCTTCAAACTTTCATCATTTGTAACATTCTAGATTCCGACGGCGAAGCCCTGTCGAAGTGTCTCTGTGCTGTATATTCTTTCAAGATCAATAAACAAGACATTTATTAGTGAATACAAGTTAAACGAAGACCGAATCAATGAATTCCGCCTCTGATTCGGTCTGAGCACTCTTTTTAAATCGAAAACTAGAAATTGAAAAGGCAATGGAGAAATCGAATCAAGAGTTTCTTGCTGAAGTGAAGAAGAATGTGAGAAGGTTTGCTGAAAGAGTTGACAGAAGAACTTGTTTCAAATGCCAAGAAGTTGGTCACATAGCTTGGAATTGCCCCAAGACCAACTACCAAAAACAGGGAGTTTCTTCTAACTGTGCTTTGAGAAAGACTTTTGTTGATAAGAAAGAACAACCTGTGAAAAATGTTAAAAAGTTTGAAAATTCTACTTCTGAGGAAGGAGAAAGTTCAAAAAGGTTTTACAAAAGAAGAGGTGATTTGAGTAAACAAAAGTGGGTTGTTAAATCTGAGGGTAATCCTGACAAAGAATCTGATTCCATAAAATCAGAGGAGTCATGTGTTGAGAAAAAGATTGATAATTCCGTTCCTGAGTTGAACGAGGAAAACTTTCCGTCATTGACAAAAGATTATTTGAAATCAAAAGGTAGGGTTGAGATTTCAGATCAATTCTTTGCTGATAAGAAAGAATTTGATGCTGAAAAGGTGTTTAATGGAAATGTTAAACATATTTTTGGTAAGATGGTTGCAGGAAAAGTGAAAGGAGCTAAAGAGTTCTACAAATCAAACTGCTGGTGGGACAGATGTGTTCCAGAATCTCCTAAGGATGGTCAGCCTTGGGGGAAAGTTTTTCCAAACTAAAAATTCTGACTTGCCGGAGCTCCCAGGTTGGTAAGAGTGGAGCAGGTATCGGCATCTTTCTTAGCAAATTATCCTACAAGTGGTACAGTTGGTAAAGTACAGGTGGTATATTTTAATTGTTAGATTTTGATTTACAAATGATTATGGTTGGTGAGTGAACCTGTAAGTGATTGAATGAGGTTTTCATTGACAAGTGGTTAATCAAGGTCATTAAGTTGAACTTGACTGGACCATACTTACAAGTGATATTTTAGAGAACAATGTGATGAACCCCTAACCTACAAATGGTTTGAAAATCAACAAAACTAATTTTCCGGAAAAACCATTTGATTAAAACAAACTTAAGTGTTTTGAAATCACAATGGAAAAATAGTTTGTTGTGAGGGGGAGTTCTAATTGTTTATGCCAAGAGGATGGCGAATTGAAGCGATTTGATATCGGTTGTCACTTTATTGTACAGTTTATTTTCAAATTTCCTAAAATGTGTTTGCATTTTAGGGGGAGTAAAAATTTTCAGAAAATCCAAAAACATTTGAAAATTTGAAAGAAAAAAAAACATGATAAAATCAAAAATGAGTTTTGTTGTGTAGAAGAGGAAATGATAGTACATCAGTGGACTATCACAGCATGCTAAAGATTTGGAAAGTTAAATAGTGATAAACGGTCTCACTGATGATGTGTCAGTAGGTTTTTGCACATTTAGTAGATTGTGATGAGATATAAACCTAAATTCAAACTTGCTTATATCGTGGGTAACATCTCTCGGATATATGGGTAACCCCCGAAATCTTGTTTGAAGGACCCCTCTTTCTGAGATACTAGGTCTTTATACTCAGTGATATCTGGGGTATTATCCCGGGACTTCTGATTTTGCGGAAGCAATGGCCTAGTCCCCGGAGAATACTTTACGCTTGCTTGAAAAATAGCGCAGCCCTCAGCAAAAATAGACAATAAAATTGCTAATTAATGATGTTGTAAAAAAGATCCTCTAAAGGGGACCCACCAAAAGTCGAGCCGTCATCTCTCTGTTGAACGGAAGTTCTGACCTGAGCTCTCACGGTTTCGCAATTTAACCCCTTACAGATATCATCTAGGTATACTCACCTGTAAGACTGAATATTGGGATCTGGATACGGGAGTATATTCTGAGGTGGGACACGCGAATAAGTTTAAGTCTTTAAAACATTAATCTCGTATCTCGAAACAGTTGAACTTTGTGTGAAAATTTAAGTGGATCAGTATACTGACAATCTAAGTGAATCGTTTAGAACTTAAAATGTTTAAAGCTTAACGGTGTTGGTGATTTGTCTCGTAAACTGATATGATCCTCTTACGCAAACTCACAAAAATATTGTTTGTAAATATTTCTTTACTGCATTTCATTTCTGTTATATCTAAAATCCAAAAAGATTTTCAGTGTGTTTTAGCATAAATTTTGAAAAATTCAAAAAGATTTTAGACAACTGATGTTGAAAAACTGATTTTCAAAATTCCGAGTGCTAAACATGACGAACAGGTTTGGGAAAGTGTGTTTGAAGATCTGTGAAATGAAAATTATATATATTCAAGTGGTTCATCAGAAATTGACATGATAAATCATTTTTGTTTGATACTTGAAAATGATGTATTCAGGGTTGTGTCTTCAAGTGATTAACAAAGTTTCTAAATTTGTTATATCTTATCTTTTATGAAACTTATGTTTTGGGTAGAGAATATGCAGGAGAATCAGGTTACGATACCTGAACCTGTGAAAGCCAGACTACGATCCCAGCATAAGTTGAGGGGGAGTCTGTTAGAGAAAGAGAGTCTGAAGATGCAAGAGATAGGAGCCAGAGATCCTGAAAGAGAATTGGAGATATGATAGAGCCAGTAAGAGTGAATGAAGCCCAAAGACTGATAAAGACTGAAGATTGAGATGACTCGACACTTAAGAGAAGACTGAAGATTGAGAAGACTTAAGAGAATTGGAGATATGATATATGTATGCTGGATTTAACATGGATATCTTTAACTATAAATTCATATAAGCGTACCTGTCCCGAGTCAACAATTAGACCCGATTTATACCTCGCTTTGGTTATCACACAATCTATGGCGACGCAATTATTCGATTTGCTAACCGCTCCTGTTAACATAAGACTTGACAACCACATTAGTCGATATTGTCAAATGGTGTTATCACCACCATTTGACCCGTTTGGACTATATGCCCAACGTTATCTATTAAATCAAAAACATGATTTTTGATTTCCAATTTATACATCATCCCATTCCTGATTTTATTACCAAATCCTTTTTCTCTTAAACTCTTTTTACAAATTCAACCCATTTCGGCTTACGCCGTGGGTATCCTTTTACCCTCGATTTTCATTAGTCAACACTTGACAAATTTCCATTTTTACCCTTTTCCTCATTATTAGATTACACTACTAGGTAATCTTAACGAAAATCCATATTTTCAATATTATTGTTATCGTGTTTATGACACATAGAATAGGCAAGTATTTTACGTAAATGTGTAAGTTTCACTTACCTTGCATCCAGTTATGCTCTTTTCCGCGTACTCGATCCGTTTGACCCGCTTCTTCCCCAAGCCTCCATCTAGTTTGTCAAGAGTCAAACTATCATATAGTGTTCACAAGGTGATTAGGTTAGTCGTTCTAGATCATAACCTTTAAGCCTTATGACACTTTATACTACTTTTCTTACCGAACTCTATTATAGGTCGGTGTGACTTTTAAGAGTCAAGCCGCCTTATAGCATATGAAATTGAGAAACTAAGTTTGACAAACTTATGTTGGCGTTCCACCCTTTACTCGATGGCTCTATTCTTAGGCCACCAATTGAACTAATATTTAATCCGAGTTCATGCTATTAGGCATTCATCCAAATATCTATTCTAATCAAGTTCTATCTACGAACTAGTAGGTACCCAATTTCACTTAGGAATTTTATCGAACACCTTATGGGCGAAATTCGTATACTTCTTTTATCAAGTTCATGGTTATCGTCTTAACCAAGTTTTAACATCAAATTCAAACCTATATGTTTAGTGTACATGAACTACACCTAGAACTAGCATCACAACATCAATGTTCATCCATTTAACACCTTAATTCAAGTGTTCATCATATTTCTACAAAACCCATTTAACACATAAATGGATAGTTATGGACTTCATATCCATGAACACTAATTCAACAAATTATTGTCTAGGGTTTGCTCCTAGACATGAGTTCATCCTAATTTCATCCAAACTTCAATCATGTAAGCCAAATTTTCGATTTCATATGTTCACCAAGAATTCAAGATGGAACTAAATAATGAAATTGGGCATACCTTATGATCCCTTCATCGAGATGATCATGAATTCATGCCTGGATTTCAATTTGGGTTAGATTTACCCCTTCAATTTGTTGATTTTGTGCTTGTTAGGGTTTGAGCTTGAGAGCCCTTCTTGGCTCCTGTGTTTTGTGCGACCAGAACACACACCACACACTCTTGAGTGTGTGTTGTGTTATTTTATTTAGATTTATAAAATCATTTTCAAGTTATCCCATTTTGGTCCCTCATGTTTGGTTATTTATTAAGTATGTTACAACCTACTTATTTTAAATCCACATTCCCCCTTATTAACTAGGCTAAACATTTCTAGTTAACTTAGCGGGTTCGGGGATATTTACGACTATGTTTATTTTAGGTCCCGTTAACTCGATCCTTTTATACACTTTTATTATCCATAGGCCTTTACTTAACTTTTTATTAAATATTAGGTTTATTTATTTAAAAAAAATCCTAATACTCACCGTGTAAATTTTACCACTAACGGTACTCTACCCGTCTTTTAGTATTAACGGGGTTTGATTACCAAACCCGTTTTCGGGGTGTTACATTACCCGTTTGATTTCATTAGCGAATTCCATCACTTTATTAAAATCAAACATGTAGTATTCGAGTCAATTTGACCCATTTAAACTTTTAAGTGGAACCCACCACTTTCATCATTTATATACTGTCGAAATTTCTACTTATTCTTGTTTGGTTACTTTAACGAAATCCTTCGTTTTAGTAACATCCAAACATCATAACGATTTGATTATCATTCAACAAATAAACAGAAAAGTGCTAACAAGATACTACGAAGCGCATAGCCGCGTACCTTTCAAAGCTTTCCTTTTAAGTGGTTATCTGTCCCGCCTTGCACACTCGATGATCCACCCAAATTACCTTTAGAATTTAATTCGAATATATCGCTTAGAACTCATGGTTCAATATTCATCATATAATACTCTTGGTTAATCAATTAAGCGATTATTTCATATTTTTCAAGTATTCCAAATTCACTTAAACATTTTGTCAAACACCTTAAAGGCGAGATTATCATACTAACAAGATTATGTTTATCATCAACAAGTTACCCATATGAAATCATCATTTTCATAATCATATGCTTAATATGAATGAAACAACATTCAAATTTGCATCTTAACATCCAATAAACATCAAGTATCTTAAGAATTTTAGTATTCACCTCAAAACCCATATACCCTTATATGAAGAACATTGAAACTAATAGAAGAACATGAATTGATAAAAGTATTGTCTAAGACTTGTTCCTAGACTTGTATTCATCATAATTTAACCATAACATCAATGAATTCTCCACTAATTTAAATCACGAGAATTCAAGAATCATCAAAACATCATCAAATCTAAAGATTTAACATACCTTGTGATCTACTAAGTATGAGGATCACAATTTCAGCCTTGAATCACTTTCAATTTGGTTTGGTTTCTTTGATTTTGAGTGAAATTGGATGATTTAGGGTTTTGGGAAGAGCTATGTCGCCCCTGGTGTTTTAATCGATCAGGACTTCTGATGTTTATCCAGGATTTTAATAAAACAACTTTCAAACTTGGCACCTTTGGCCCTTCTAGTTTCTAAGTCTTATAAAAGAGTTAAAATGCTTTGATTTCTCATCTTTTATGACAAGATTTTAACTAGGTTAATTATTCCTAGTTTTTATTCTCACTATTTTATTATTAACATTATACTTATACATGTGCACAAACATATATATAGTTTAATAAATTAGGGGTGTTACAGTCAATCTTTGTTAGAATTGTTAGCCTATAAAGAATATGAAATTCAAATCTCAGATTGAATCATATTCGTCAGACTCATGTAAATAAACCACATAGGGGTGACGTCACAGTTTTATAGAGAAACAATTGTATTCTTTAGACTAAAAACCATACCGAAATGACCTATTGGATCAAAATTTTGCTAGTTAACTTATTAATAGCCAAAATATAATTTGTTCATTTCGAGTTCAACTTGAACCGTGAAATAACAAAAACCCATAACTCACTGTTCCGTAGACAAAACTGAACTCGAAATGAACGAAACCTCAACATGCACTATGACTAAAATGCCTTGTAATCAATATGTAGGCAATTAATTCATGTTTATCCAAGACATGCAGTTTAACAAATAAAAGTCAAACATTTGAGTGTCTCTTGTGTAGTTTTTCCCTAATTTGTTTTTTTTAAAAGGGAGCAAAGTAAATTAAATCTTTAAATCCCTCAAGCAAATTCATTAATTAAAATCTTTAAAAAGAGAAACACATCTGACTTCTCCATATAACACATATATATGTTAAAAGAAAATTAAAATATTATACTTAAAAAATTAAAAAGAAGTTCAAATGCATGGACAAACGAAGCTTATAAGTCGCTTCCTTCCCGTTTGACTTGTCACTCGGACTGCCATGAGGTGCAACCTCTAGTCCCATGTGCTTCTTTGTACCTGAAACATGATTTATTGCTCTTATAATGCATATAAAATCAACAAATCAAGAGAAATAGCATAAACCCAGGTAACCACTCTGCAAGAGAAATACGTACACGGTATCATACTATAACAGAACTCAAAACGAATCGGAGTAAAACTGGTAAGGAAATTATTCAGAAGAAAACCTTTTATATGCGTTGAGATCCATTTGAACCAACCATCTGTAATGAATGTACCGAGCCACCACTACTGTATTGTTTATCCTTGAACCTGACGCTATCTTTCCTCTTCAAGTGCAATTGTTTTGGGGTTGTACGTTGGTAAACACACAAGTACCTTTTTCATTAATGAGAAGAGAATTATTGAAATCTTGTTTAGTATCAGCAAACAAATCCCTTACATTCTCTTTAGTTTTAGCAGTAAACTTACTCAGAACTTCAGGTCCATTTGCAATCTAGGATGTAGAGTTAACTATTGAATGCTAACAACATTACGTTGACCATAATCTATACATATAATGAAACTTACAGAATTGAAAAAATAAAATAATGAATGGTAAAGTACTTAAAAACTGGAAAACATAAGTGAGTTTTCTTAGCCTACTAAGAAACAATACCTTTATTTCACCAGAATTGGAGGCTTCAAAGTTCAAACACATTGTACGAATTTTCATATACCATGCCTCTTTCAATGTTTGATACTACAACAAAGTGTGAAGATATAATCATTTTATAGAGAAACAGAGAAAAGGAAAAAAGAGGTGTACTTGAAACAACAATATACCAATGTAATACTACATAGATGATTAAAAATTGAATGTGATCAGTTAAAAACAACAGATCATCAAGAAGTTCAGAAATCAAACAAAAACTATAACAATCAAATAAAAACAACAAAATTTATAAAATTCATTACTCAGATAATCAGAGAACATGAACTCACCTGCAACACAAAAAGTGGCTGAAGTAAAAATCAACTTAAAATACCTACAATAAACAGGTAAGAAACATATCAACTCCAATCTGAATTGAACTTACACTATGTGAATTAGGCTTTCTTCAAAGCTAATCAAGAAAGTGAGCTTTCCTCAAAACCACATAGATTCAGTTGTGAATTCGAATTAATCAGGTTTCCATACAATTCAGATGCATATATACACACATATGTTAAATTATATGCTTTTAACAAACAAACAACGTTAATTGAGTCAGATGCAGAATCAAAATAGAGTGTTGGAACTAAAATTATAAAGTACCTGATAAACAAAGGGCTGAAACGGTGTTGAAAAGAACAGAGCTGCCATGATCGAAGAACAAAATAGAGTGTTGAATTATAAGCTTTCAACAAACAAACAACGCTAATCGAGTCATATGCAGAATCAAAACAGAGTGTTGTAACTAAAATTATAAAAATACTTGATAAACAAAGGGCTGAAATGGCGTTGAAAAGAACAGAGCTGCCATGATCGAAGAACAAAACATAATAGTTCACGGAATTGATCAAATATTGCTGAAATCAAAACCCTACGAAATAGATCGATCTCAGATTGTGGACCCAAGGATACAGTTTGGTGAAGCTAAGAATAATATCGAACAAACAAAACCCAAATCAGTGAAGCCCTATAAATCAAAATCCAAATATTTAGAAATCAAATACAAAGAAACATGAAATTCGATTGATACCTGGATAGTAATCATCCGAATCAGAGACTTGAATCAGAGATTTGGATGATTTGAGAAAGAAGAAAGTGTCGATACGGTCTGGATAGTTGATGTTGAAGACCATCTTCCATCACATTCGCCACCGAGAATGATAGTGCCAGGGTTATATCAGCCCATGTTCTCCTCAATCTGCATCTCTAAGGTTGTGTTTGAGATTTAGGATTTTCTGTATGGGAGAGTCCAAAGAGTGTCACCTGAGTGTAGGGATGAGCAAATGGTACCCGGTACCGGTACCGAATTTACCGAAATGGGCACACTTTCAGTACAGACTTTTGAGATTTTCGGTACTGGTCTAGTATGGTACCGGTACCGAACCATACCGTATCGGGTATATTCGGTACCAGTACCCACTTTTGAGGATTTTCGGTACCGAGCTCATCCCTACCTGATTGAGTGAGTGAGAGAAGAGATATTATGTTTGAATTTTGAAATTTGGAATGATCTATTTGAAATCCTCTAATACTTCTAGGATATATATGTTTTTAATTTTGAACTTCAAATTCAAATGAAGGGGAAAACAATTATGTATTATGTATTTTAAATAAATGAAAGTGATGTATTTTAAATAAATAAAAGTGGTATTTATGATGTAATAATGGAGTAAGCAAAGCTGAGTTGGCATAGCCCATTGGTTGCCAAGTAAGCTTTTCTTAGGTCAGCTCTAATTCTCCTTTTATAAGGATATAGATTCTAATAATAAACATACGAGTAAAACCAATTTTAATAAAGAGTTAACTTACGTTTTCCTCCCTGTGGTTTGGTCGTTTTAATGGTTTTGCCCCAATCGTTTAAAAACGGTCATTTTCCTCCTTAATGTTTCGATCTTGTCGCCAATTTGCTCCCGACTCTAACTCCATCCATATTGTATGTTAACTGGAATGGTATTTTGTTAATTTCAAGTATAAAGTAAGGGTACTTTGGTAATTTATATTTAACATAACCATTTAACTATTTATTATAATATCAGAAAAATAAAAGTTTTATTATTTATATATTAACACATACAAACACACTCTCTCTCCTTTCTCTTCTCTCTCTACATATCTCTATCTCTCTTCTCCGTCACCAAACACCACCACCACCACCCAACTGCCACCTACACCCTCACCACCAACAACCACTTCCTCACCAACCACCTGCCACCATTACACCGCCCAACCACCACCATCACACCGCCCAACCACCACCATTAGCCACCACCTCACCAACCTCCTGTCACCATTACATTGCCCAACCACCATCATCACACCGTAACCACTCCCACCTCCGGCTGCCACAACAAACAAAACAGAAATTCGAAATCCCTTTTCCCCCAGAGTAGGAGTTGGGTGGAAAGTCTATTTTTCCTAGAAAGTCTAGGAAGGAATAAGAATTGGACATGTGTCATTGAGGGATTTTAAGTAGAAGGGCTATCATGTAATTTCACATTTTAATTTTATTTTTGGAATGTATCTTCATTAACTAAAATTCCATGATTTTCGGAATTTTTATTATTTTCGAATTCAAATCTGGAAGTCAATGTGTTCATTAACTAAAATTCCATGTCACATTACATCGCATATTCCATTGTTCAGAAGATTACTGGAATTTATCAGCATGTTCTTGGTGCTGTGTTTTAACAGTTTACAGGGCTAAAGTCAATTTTTTTTTTATAGATCCCACAATATAAAGATGGTAAAACACAGTGTATGAATCTGATTGCTGTTAAAACACAACTGTATGAATCTGAATGCTAAAACACAATTGTATGAATCTGATTGCTGTTAAAACACAATTGTATGAATCTGAATGCTAAAACACAAGTGTATGAATCTGCTTGCTGTTAAAACACAACTGTATGAATCTGTTTGCTGTTAAAACACAACTGTATGAATCTGAATGCTAAAACACAACTGTATGAATCTGCTTGCTGTTAAAACACATCTGTATGAATCTGGATGCTAAAACACAACTGTATGAATCTGCTTGCTGTTAAAACACATCTGTATGAATCTGCTTGCTGTTAAAACACAACTGTATGAATCTGTTTGCTGTTAAAACACATCTGTATGAATCTGCTTGCTAAAACACAAATGTATGAATCTGCTTGCTGTTAAAACACATCTGTATGAATCTGTTTGCTGTTAAAACACATCAGTATGAATCTGAATGCTAAAACACAACTGTATGAATCCGTTTGCTGTTAAAACACATCTGTATGAATCTGAATGCTAAAACACAACTGTATAAATCTGCTTGCTGTTAAAACACAACTGTATGAATCTGTTTGCTGTTAAAACACATCTGTATGAATCTGAATGCTAAAACACAACTGTATGAATCTGCTTGCTGTTAAAACACATCGTCAAGAAAACGGAGATGATAAGAACAATATTTGAATGGTGATGATGAACTCGGAGATGGTGGAGATGGAGAAGTGTTTTAATTTGATTCGGTGCTCTCCATCGTTTCTAAAGTTATCTTCTACCATGATTGTAGTTATTTTTGGTAGGGATTGGGGTTTCCAAGATGGGTTTGGAGAGAGAGGGAAAATCGCTTGAATTTAGGAACTGGGCGGTTATCTAATTGATTTAAAAACGTCCATTGACAACATTGCCCCTACTCATTTAAAACAATCAATTAATTAAACTCAAATATTACAAGATTGCCATTGATTTAATCTCAACCCTTAAACACACCAATCGGATAGACCAGATCGCTTCCTAGACTTTCTAGGAAAAACACACTTTCCGTGCGAACCCTACTCTTTCCCCCAAATCCCATCTTCATAAAACAGAAAGCTGAAACCAACAACAAACTGTTCACCACTTCACCTTCAAAATCATCACAATCAACCTAGGGTTAGGGATTATCTCAGTTCAATCACCGTTTGGATCTGAGCAAAACAAGTGGGTGGGTGGGGAGGTGTCTGATGGTGGTGAATGTTTGGATCTGAGATTTGAGATCTTAGGTGGGTAACGGTAGAAGGTGGTGGTGATGGAAAATATTTTGGTCTAATAATTATAAATTTGGTCCCGGTAGTTGTAATTTTTTGTACTCGGGTGGTCCTTAACACCAACCCATGTTAGATTTTTCAGTTAAATATGTGTAAAAATGACATAAATGCCCCTAAACAATTAAGAAAACTAAAAATATATAAATTATAATTATTAATAAATTGAAGTGGGTCCCATTTCCTACTCCTCCCTACCCTCACCTTCTTCTTCTTCTATCCCCCTGACAATAAAACATCCACCACCACCATCACTGTCTCACCTCCACCACTGGTAACCCGCTACAACCACCTCGACCACCCTATCCCACCACCACCGTCGTCAACCCATCACACCCAACAATCCTATTTAAAGAATCACAAATAACACCTACCCATTTGCAACAATTATTAGAAGATGATTTGCAAACAACCAGCGATCAATTGGTGCTTCGAACACACTCATGAAGCCTCTTAATCATGTAAGATCATCTGAGTTGCATGTCAGATTCTGTGAGATCACAAGAACTAGATCTTGAATAGAGACCAAAACAAGAATCAAAAGCACCCAAATCTCCAATTAAACAGCAGCAGCCATTTCAGTAGATATAAGCAACAAGAAAGCCAGATTTTGAATAAAGGTGTAAGCTTTAAAGTTAAAGAACAAAACCCATTTGAGGAATAGATATTAGAGTCATGAATCCATGAAAAATTGGTAAATGAAAGAGAAAGAAAGAACGGGTGCCGCAAAAATGAAGTAATTCAGAACAAGGGTTGTGTTGTTCTGTTCTAATTGGGCCTCGTTTTGAAGATTGTGAAGTTTATAGAGAGAGAGATGAGATGACCGGTGGTTATTAAAGAGAGATAAAGAGATGAGAGAGAGAGAGAGAGAGAGAGAGAGAGAAATAGACGGGGAAGAAGATAGGGGTAGGTTGATGACGGTTGTGGTGGGTTACCGGTGGGTGTTTGGTGCTGGATGGGAGAAGGTGGTCGAGGTGGTTGTGGTGGATTGACGGCGGTTGTGTTGGGTTACTGGTGGCGGAGGTAAGACAGTGGTTGTGGAGGTTTTATTGTCAGGAGGATTGAAGAAGAAAAGGTGGGGGTGGGGAGGGGTAGGGGTAGGAAATGGGACCCACTTGAATTTATTAGTAATTATAATTTATATATTTTTTATTTTCTTAATTGTTCAGGGGCATTTATGTCATTTTACACATATTTAACTGAAAAATCTAACATGGGTTAGTGATAACGACCATCCGAGAGCAAAATTACAACTACCAGGACCAACTTTGTAATTATTGAACCACTAGGACCAAGTCTGCAATATTTGCAAATCAAAGAGACCCACCAGGCATTTAACTCTACATAATAATACTTGTCTCATATTCTCTATAGTAGTATCAGTAAGGTTTGCATGACTTTTAAGTTGGGATAAAGTTGGAAACATGCAAGATAATAAAACCATAACTGTATAAGTTGGGATATAGTTGGAAATGTGCAATAAAATAAAATATAACTGTATTTAGTTTGAAACATTGTAACAAGAAACTTATTAGTTTTAACAAAAAAAATTAGTAAAAGCCTAATAGCTCAGGGTCCCTTTGAAATGTGTGTATGTCTTGCTTACCCAAACACACAATAGCTTCAATGCCAACCACATCTGGTTCATCCATGAGAAAGAAGCTATTCACTCCTAGTTAAACTACGAACAATCGAAATACTTGTATTAAATATGAAAGTATAAGTTATTATAATGATTACAAATGAAATAGACAAATCCTATTTATACTAAACGAACATATGCGTCTGAACCATCGCAGTTCCTCCTTGAATCGATGTGTCTGATGAAGTCTGTGATGTTTGCCGCCATTCTGAAGGGTCGCATCTCCAGGGGATAGAGATGTCGATCCCTCTAGTTTGCAGGTTTCAATCTTTCACTTTGTCTCTTCTGGTCCTCGCACTTATTTAACTAATTATAGAACAACCCCTATATTTAGTTTATACATCAATACTCCCCCTTAAACTAAATATAGTTTAACGAAGGTCTTCCACTTGCTTGACTTGCAGTAGCATTGGTTCTTCTTCCAACGCGGGATAAGCCTTTTCATCCTTATCTTTTTCTTTGTCTTTTCGCGTGCTACACTTATATGCGAAATGACCGAATTCACTACATTCGTAACACTTGAACTCGCTCTTGTCTCTGTTTCCTTGATCCATATTTCGTCCACGTCCTTTTCCTCCTCTGAACGAACTTCGCTCATGTCCTCTAGCATGGCATTGATCGCCACATCCTTTTCCATGATGCCAATTTCCGGAATGATTGTCTGAACTTGCCATTAATAGATTATTGTTCTCCGGTTCGTTTTGGCTCTTGAGGCATTCTGCATATGTTGTAATCCTACCCACTATTTCTTCAAATGTCATTTATCCACTTCTGAATACTGCTCGATGGATGCCATCATTGGTAGAAACTTCTTCGAAACATAGATAAGCAATTTCCCTACAATCTTCTTATCTTTAATGGTGGTACCGAGACTTTTAAACTTGCCTTTTATACCACCCAACTTGCTTGCGAAACTACTTATTGTTTCGTTCTCATCCATCTTTAAGGATTCCAATTCGCTTCTCAAAGTTTGTAGACGTGCTTTTTGAACCATATCAAATCCAAGATATCGAACTTTAATTGCATCCCAAACTTTCTTTGCACTTTCGTATTGCGTAACTTGTATTAGAATATGTCCTGGTAACGCTTGGAAGATCATTGCTTCCGTTGTATGCGCCTTTTTTTCATCTATCCCTTCTTTTAAAACAACCCTGTCCCAAAGACTACATGCCTTTAAGATCGTTTCCATTAGAATTGTTCATTGCGTATAATTCGATTCTGTCAACTTTGGGCATTGAAGGGGTATACTTCCTTGTTCGCGGATTGGCATTAACATGCTTTCTTTGTGGTCTTTTCCTGACATAATTCCTTTCTGATTTATGTTCTTAGACTTTTTCTTTCCTATATTCTTTGCTTTACTTCAAGATTTTCTTGCTATTATTCAATCTTTCTTCTTGCTTGCACCACACAGGTCTTGATTTGCCACACAAGTCTTCTTTGCCACACAAGTCTTATCACCACAAAGGTTGTACCATGAAGGTTATGCACCACACAAGTTTTGTACCACGAAGGTGTTTGTACCATGGAGGTTTTTCCACCACGAAGGTTGTATCGCACAGGTTTTTTTATACCACGAAGGTTTTGTACCACAAAGGTTTTTCCACCACGAAGGTTGTACCACACAGGTTTTCTCGAATTTTGAACTTGCTATTTAAGATTCATTTTAAATTGCGTTCTTTTCTAAAACATACTTTATGTTCTTTTTGAGAAAACAAATTTGTTTTTTGAATTCCTAAAAAATGGCATAATCGATTCTCACTTATTTGATCTAATAGAAAATTCGATTCTCCCTGATTTGATTTGAGATTTGAATTTTCTGAAGAATTCAAACAAACGAGATGTTTGACTGCAATTAATCAATCTGCATTGAGTCTTTGAGTCATTTTCAAGAGGAACTATAGCAAAATTTGATTAGCCACCACCTCACCAACCACCTGTCACCATTACATTGCCCAACCACCATCATCACACCGTAAACACTCCCACCTCCGGCTGCCACAACAAACAAAACATAAATTCGAAATCCCTTTTCCCCTAAATCCCATCTTCATAAAACAGAAAGCTGAAACCAACAACAAACTGTTCACCACTTCACCTTCAAAATCATCACAATCAACCTAGGGTTAGGGATTATCTCAGTTCAATCACCGTTTGGATCTGAGCAAAACAGGTGGGTGGGTGGGGAGGTGTCTGATGGTGGTGAATGTTTGGATCTGAGATTTGAGATCTTAGATGGGTAACGGTAGAAGGTGGTGGTGATGGAAAATATTGGAGACTTGGTCCTAGTGGTCTAATAATTACAAATTTGGTCCTGGTAGTTGTAATTTTTGTACTCGGGTAGTCCTTAACACCAACCCATGTTAGATTTTTCAGTTAAATATGTGTAAAATGACATAAATTCCCCTAAAAAATTAAGAAAACTAAAAATATATAAATTATAATTATTAATAAATTCAAGTGGGTCCCATTTCCTACTCCTCCCCACCCTCACCTTCTTCTTCTTCTATCCTCCTGACAATAAAACATCCACCACCACCATCACTGTCTCACCTCCACCACCGGTAACCCGCCACAACCACCTTGACCACCATATCCCACCACCACCATCGTCAACCCATCACACCCAACAATCCTATTTGAAGAATAACAAATAACACCTACCCATTTGCAACAATTATTAGAAGATGATTTGCAAACAACCAGCGATCAATTGGTGCTTCGAACCCACTCATGAAGCCTCTTAATCATGTAAGATCATCTGAGTTGCATGTCAGATTCTGTGAGATCACAAGAACTAGATCTTGAATAGAGACCAAAACAAGAATCAAAAGCACCCAAATCTCCAATTGAAGAGCAGCAGCCATTTCAGTAGATATAAGCAACAAGAAAGCCAGATTTTGAATAAAGGTGTAATCTTTAAAGTTAAAGAACAAAACCCATTTGAGGAATAGATATTAGAGTCATGAATCCATGAAAAATTGGTAAATTAAAGAGAAAGAAAGACTGGGTGCCGCAAAAATGAAGTAATTCAGAACAAGGGTTGTGTTGTTCTGTTCTAATTGGGCCTCTTTTTGAAGATTGTGAAGTTTATAGAGAGAGAGATGAGATGACCGGCGGTTATTAAAGAGAGATAAAGAGATGAGAGAGAGAGAAATAGACGGGGAAGAAGATAGGGGGTAGGTTGACGCCGGTTGTGGTGGGTTACCGGTGGGTGTTTGGTGCTGGATGGGAGAAGGTGGTCGAGGTGGTTGTGGTGGATTGACTGCGGTTGTGTTGGGTTACTGGTGGCTGAGGTAAGGCAGTGGTTGTGGATGTTTTATTGTTAGGAGGATTGAAGAAGAAAAGGTGGGGGTGGGGAGGGGTAGGGGTAGGAAATGGGACCCACTTGAATTCATTAGTAATTATAATTTATATATTTTTAGTTTTCTTAATTGTTCAGGGGCATTTATGTCATTTTACACATATTTAACTGAAAAATCTAACATGGGTAAGGACCATCCGAGAGCAAAATTACAACTACCGGGACCAACTTTGTAATTATTGAACCACTACGACCAAGTCTGCAATATTTGCAAATCAAAGAGACCAACCAGGCATTTAACTCTACATAATAATACTTGTCTCATATTCTCTATAGTAGTATCAGTAAGGTTTGCATGACTTTTAAGTTGGGATAAAGTTGGAAACATGCAAGATAATAAAACCATAACTGTATAAGTTGGGATATAGTTGGAAATGTGCAATAAAATAAAATATAACTGTATTTAGTTTGAAACATTGTGACAAGAAACTTATTAGTTTTAACAAAAAAAATTAGTAAAAGCCTAATAGCTCAGGGTCCCTTTGAAATGTGTGTATGTCTTGCTTACCCAAACACACAATAGCTTCAATGCCAACCACATCTGGTGCATCCATGAGAAAGAAGCTATTCACTCCTAGTTGAACTACGAACAATCGAAATACTTGTATTAAATATGAAAGTATAAGTTATTATAATGATTACAAATGAAATAGACAAATCCTATTTATACTAAACGAACATATGCGTCTGAACCATCGCAGTTCCTCCTTGAATCAATGTGTCTGATGAAGTCTGTGATGTTTGCCGCCATTCTGAAGGGTCGCATCTCCAGGAGATAGAGATGTCGATCCCTCTAGTTTGCAGGTTTCAATCTTTCACTTTGTCTCTTCTGGTCCTCGCACTTATTTAACTAATTATAGAACAACCCCTATATTTAGTTTATACATCAATACTCCCCCTTAAACTAAATATAGTTTAACGAAGGTCTTCCACTTGCTTGACTTGCAGTAGCATTGGTTCTTCTTCCAACGCGAGATGAGCCTTTTCATCCTTATCTTTTTCTTTGTCTTTTCGCTTGCTACACTTATATGCGAAATGACCGAATTCACTACATTCGTAACACTTGAACTCGCTCTTGTCTCTGTTTCCTTGATCCATATTTTGTCCACGTCCTTTTCCTCCTCTGAACGAACTTCGCTCATGTCCTCTAGCATGGCATTGATCGCCACATCCTTTTCCATGATGCCAATTTCTGGAATGATTGTCTGAACTTGCCATTAATAGATTATTGTTCTCCGGTTCGTTTTGGCTCTTGAGGCATTCTGCATATGTTGTAATCCTACCCACTACTTCTTCAAATGTCATTTATCCACTTCTGAATACTGCTCGATGGATGCCATCATTGGTAGAAACTTCTTCGAAACATAGATAAGCAATTTCCCTACAATCTTCTTATCTTTAATGGTGGTACCGAGACTTTTAAACTTGCCTTTTATACCACCCAACTTGCTTGCGAAACTACTTATTGTTTCATTCTCATCCATCTTTAAGGATTCTAATTCGCTTCTCAAAGTTTGTAGACGTGCTTTTTGAACCATATCAAATCCAATATATCGAACTTTAATTGCATCCCAAACTTTCTTTACACTTTCGTATTGCGCAACTTGTATTAGAATATCTCCTGGTAACGTTTGGAAGATCATTGCTTCCGTTGTATGCGCCTTGTTTTCATCTATCCCTTCTTTTGAAACAACCCTGTCCCAAAGACTACATGCCTTTAATATCGTTTCCATTAGAATTGTTCATTGCGTATAATTCGATTCTGTTAACTTTGGGCATTGAAGGGGTATACTTCCTTGTTCGCGGATTGGCATTGACATGCTTTCTTTGTGGTCTTTTCCTGACATAATTCCTTTCTGATTTATGTTCTTAGACTTTTTCTTTCCTATCTTCTTTGCTTTACTTCAAGATTTTCTTGCTATTATTCAATCTTTCTTCTTGCTTGCACCACACAGGTCTTGATTTGCCACACAAGTCTTCTTTGCCACACAAGTCTTATCACCACAAAGGTTGTACCATGAAGGTTATGCACCACACAAGTTTTGTACCACGAAGGTGTTTGTACCATGGAGGTTTTTCCACCACGAAGGTTGTATCGCACAGGTTTTTTTATACCACGAAGGTTTTGTACCACAAAGGTTTTTCCACCACGAAGGTTGTACCACACAGGTTTTCTCGAATTTTGAACTTGCTATTTAAGATTCATTTTAAATTGCGTTCTTTTCTAAAACATACTTTATGTTCTTTTTGAGAAAACAAATTTGTTTTTTGAATTCCTAAAAAATGGCAGAATCGATTCTCACTTATTTGATCTAATAGAAAATTCGATTATCCCTGATTTGATTTGAGATTTGAATTTTCAGAAGAATTCAAACAAACAAGATGTTTGACTGCAATTAATCAATCTGCATTGAGTCTTTGAGTCATTTTCAAGAGGAACTATAGCAAATGGTCGTTAATCACGAACTTGATTTCAAATTAATTAACATTTATTAATTTATAGTATTATCAAATTAACAACTTTATTTAAAAACCAAATGTTTTACCTTATAATAAAACTCTTTTTATCATTTACATAAATATTACAAAGGGTTTCAAATAACCCGAAAAATATAAATATTGAAAATAACTAAAAACTACAAACAAACAAAATCATGAAAGTAACTCAGTCAAACGCTTTTCTAGACAAGGAAGTCAACTCAGTCAAA
This sequence comes from Helianthus tuberosus, assembly GCA_030545235.1. Taxonomy (NCBI): domain Eukaryota; kingdom Viridiplantae; phylum Streptophyta; class Magnoliopsida; order Asterales; family Asteraceae; genus Helianthus; species Helianthus tuberosus. Next base: position 9,666,244 of record CM060433.1, on the reverse strand, counting down.
CGCTTTTAAATTTTAATAAGTTGTTAACAAAATACTTAGACCAAAAGTTTTTAGGCCATATTTATTATCTAGACCAACTTTGTTAGACCCAAACATTTAAAGCCTACATGTAAAACCGAAAGACGAACCAACCAATGCATAAAACCTAGATACCAAAACCAATCAGTTTCCTAAAACCGAAAACCTCAGTTTTATTTCGGTTTGAGCTCAAAACCAACCCATATACACTCTACACCTAGACGACCGACCAACCAAAAAACGCCACCTAGGTCCGGTTCACTTGTTTATGAGGCTTTGGTCTGGTTAACGGGAAAGATGTTGGGTAGCAACGAATTCGTTTCCTTGCCATAAGCCCAGCCCAAAAGAAGTTTACAACGGCTACTTTTTACTTACTAGCCGTTTGATCACTGCCGGAACAAACCCCAAATAGCATTCAAAACCCTAGTTTTTCTTTTCATACATATAAACCCCCAAATCTCGCTGTTTAATCACACAATTGCTCTTACATTCTTCCAATCTCCATTGATCTAATCACTCTCTTTACTTCTGATTTCTGTTTGTTCGTTTTTTTTGTGTATTAATCTCTTTTTTGCAGGATTTTTTCATCTTTCTTATTATCTTTGATATTTGATTATACGTCTATATCTATCTATTATTGTTACTACTAATATCATGGATGCAGGATCTGTAACTTGTTCTCCAGCACGGGACCAAATTCTTCGAAGAAAAAGTTCTAGAGAAAACGTAATTTCTGTTTCATAATTAGGGCTTTTTGTTTGATTGAATTGGGTTACTGAATTAGGGCTTTTTGTTTGGTTGAATTGGGTTACTGCATTAGGGTTTTGTTTGATTGAATTGGGTTACTGAATTAGGGCTTTTTGTTTGGTTGAATTGGGTTACTGAATTAGGGTTTTGTTTGATTGAATTGGGTTACTGAATTAGGGCTTTTTGTTTGATTGAATTGGGTTACTGAATTAGGGTTTTGTTTGTTGTAGTTGGATAGATTCATACCGAACAGATCAGCGATGGATTTTGATTACGCGCATTACATGCTAACACAGTCCAAAAAAGGTAAGGAGAATCCGATTGCAAGCTCACCGGCGAAGGAAGCGTACAGGAAGCTGTTGGCGGACAGCCTCGACATGAACAGAACCAGGATTCTAGCTTTCAGGAACAAGCCTCCGACACCAAGAGACGCGGTTCCAAGCGAGTGGTCTTCGGTGCAGCAGGCGAAGCCAGTAAAGGCCCGTAGATACATCCCTCAGGTGATTATTTACAATATCTATTTGTGATTAAATTCAAATTTGTGTTATTGTTTAAAGTCCTAAAATGTTTGGTTACAGACTTCGGAAAGGACGTTGGATGCACCCGATATTCAAGATGATTACTACTTGAATCTGTTAGATTGGGGGAGCAGCAACGTTCTCGCTATTGCCCTAGGAAATACGGTGTATCTATGGGATGCTGCAGATGGTAACACGTCGGAACTTGTGACTGTAGATGACGATGTGGGTCCGGTCACGAGTGTTAAGTGGGCACCAGATGGCCGCCACATCTCAGTCGGATTAAACAATTCGGAAGTCCAACTCTGGGATTCCACCTCAAATAAACTGGTACTGATCTGGTCCTTAGAACTTTTATGATGATATCTTGTGTTTTTTTTATAATTGTTTTGTAAATTAATCGTTTTGTAACAGTTGAGAACGTTGAGAGGGTGCCATCAATCTCGGGTCGGATCAATGGATTGGAACAACCACATCCTCACAACCGGAGGAATGGATGGCCGGATAGTAAATAACGATGTCAGAATTAGAGCACATATAGTGCAAACATACTCCGGCCACCACCAGGAGGTTTGTGGGTTAAAATGGTCAGCTTCTGGTCAACAGTTGGCTAGCGGTGGTAACGACAATCTCTTACACATTTGGGACAGATCAGTGGCTTCTGTTAATTCACCGACTCAATGGCTTCACCGGCTGGAGGATCACACAGCTGCAGTGAAAGCACTTGCCTGGTGTCCATTTCAGGGTAATCTTCTTGCGTCCGGTGGTGGTGGTGGTGACAAATGTATAAAGTTCTGGAATACACACACCGGTGCTTGCTTGAACTCGGTGGACACCGGGTCCCAGGTGTGTGCGCTTTTATGGAACCAAAATGAGCGTGAGCTGCTGAGTTCACACGGTTTTACTCAGAACCAGTTGACTTTGTGGAAGTATCCGTCAATGGTCAAAATGGCCGAGCTTACTGGGCATACATCCAGAGTTCTTTTTATGGCGCAGGTAATATATTCAACACTAAAGTTGTAACATTTATATAAACAATGATCTGTAACTATAATCCAATATGTTTGCAGAGCCCGGATGGGTGTACAGTGGCAACTGCTGCAGGAGACGAGACGCTGAGATTTTGGAATGTTTTTGGGAGCCCGGAAGTGGCTGCTAAGGCTACCCGAAAAGCCGTTCCTGAGCCTTTTGCTAACGTGAATCGTATTCGTTGATTTATGTACCGGTTGAATTTTATGTAAAAAATGTTGGAGCTTACTTGGATTGGAGGGTTCTTTTCATGACACGGGTATAGTAAAAAAAAGTCAACAGATATGAAAGTCAAACAGCAGCTGGTCTGTAACATTTGATTAATAATGTTTGCAGGGCCCTGATGGTTTCTGCTGCAGGGACGAGAGATTGAAATTTTGGAATGTTTCTTGCGGCACTATAGCTAAAGTACCCACAACCCGACCTGGCCATTTGCTCACTTGAACAGTATTCATGGAAGTTTTGTAATGTTTTTGGTAAAGATGCACAAAAACCAATCAGACTTGGTATTGTTTTTGGGTGCACTATAACTAAAGATACCCAAAAACCAACCCAACTCATGCTTTTTGGAATGCTTCTGAGAACGCTAACTGAACCGCTGATTCATGGTTGTTTCTTGTATAGTCGCAGTTAACACGAATTCTTGTATAGTCAAAATAGATTTGAAAGTTCTTGTATAATTCAAAAAGTAACTGAAGTAATATGGAGTATTTTTTATATTTTTTTTGTTTAAAGGATGTCATGTAGCAGCATATTTGATATGGCTACTTGTATAGTCCATATTGATGTTGGAAAAACAATTTGGCCTCAAAAGTTAAAGTTACATTGAACCTTCCTGCATTATTGTTCTGTTAGGAAAAATGGAGCTCTATCTGTTGGTTGAGGCCCCACTTCACACACTCAATCACACACTTTCTCCCAACGTGCACCATTCCAACGTACACATCCTCAAGATCCGGTCAACCTCTACCAAGTCTTCAACTATTCACGTATACAACATGGGCCAAATGACCATTTTACCCGGCCAAACCCGCGACCCGACTTGATGCTTGACTCCACGACCCGCGTGACCAGTGAACCAACCGAATTAACCCAACACTATCTTCTGATGACGACCAAATAACACTTGAAAAGAATGGAAAGGTAAGGTATGTCGTTACTGTTAAGCGAACTTTGATATTAATTATGTCATTATTACCCGGTCACTGGACTTGCATAAAATCAATTAATTAACAATGATTTCACATTATGATTGGATTGAATAGGTAGGATGAACGACATGGTAATTTTTATTTTAAAAGTATTTTATTTTATTTTATTTTGGGTGAAATGGGGACAAACAGTTGTAATTTTAAGTGAACCATACTAACAACATGCAATCAATTTATATGCCCCATTCTCTATCAGTTTATGTTTCGCCAAAATAAGTACACGTGAGGTTGAACTTTTCATGTATGAATCCCAACATAGAAATATTTTATTAGATAATTGACAAAAGGTCAATCGTTGACTCTAATACCAACTAGTTTTTGCACATCTAAAACCCTCTACAAGGAACTTAAACTTTGGCCCATTTTGGCCATGGTTAGCCATGTCCTAATGCTACCATCATACTCGATCTCTTCACATCACGCTTGGCCTCTTCAACTTTTCCGCTGCTACGAAAATACCTAAAAACGTCCTGCACAACATATACATCAATTGACAAGAACCAGAACAAGTTATGCATGTTGTATAACAGAACCTGAATAACCCATAAGCTTATCACTGATTCAAGAGCGAAGAGCGCGCATCCGACCAAATACATACACTACAAATGCAAACAAACAATACCCCCTTAGACTTGTGCCGTATGTTCATTTTATGTGTATTGTGAATATTTGAAGGAAAAAAAAGGTTAAGAACTTACTCCAACCATACCGTTAACCGGTAAAACATCAAGCGCTGGCAAAATCCCACTGTAACATTTAAACACAAATCAAGCATTGCGTGTCGTTAAATATTGTAAACAAAAATATCGAAACATGAAGAGCATCAAACAGTGATGGCATAATTTCTAGAACATGATTCAAGGAATCAACTTACGTTAGAGATTTCCCGTCGAAGATCACAGGAGGGGCAATAGAAGCATATACACAAAAGAAAAGGTGACACTGCAAAACGAAAATCTTGACAGATTAAGCCACCTTAACTATCAATAATATAGCAAGAACAAAATCATAGGTGGAAAACATTTAAGAAACATAAAGAAAAAAGATATCGGAAACTGCTTACACTGTATGTAAAGAAAAAGAATCCAAACATCAAAGTACCATCGGTCCTGTTGAGAAAACAACAAAAATATATATAATTAACAATAACAACTAGGATTTCGTATTCTCTTTAACATTGTCAAACTGGATTCTAATAATTCAAAGTATGACATATCCGGATAAAATTATCTACTAACATGTGACCAATCACACTTTTAACTTTTACTTTCGTTGTAAAGTGCAATCTCACTCTAACTTAAAAGCAACTTTGTTACCCCTAACTTTAAGGTGTTTTAAAACATTTTACCACATTCTGATTGGGATAAAAATCAACCAGTTTGTTCATTAAGGGCAAACAAAAATACTTTTCCATTAAAGTGGGATTGTCCTTGGCAACAAAAGGTCATAGTTTGGATTACTAAAATCAATTTTTCACTTGAAATTTAGATCACATGATCTAGTTACATATACGCCTTAGGATTATACCTCATAGCGTGATACAATGGACGATACCACAAGATATAAGCCCCAGGAATTCCTGTTATGAGGTAGATAACTGCAAGTAACCAGATCTCCAAGGCTGGGAAATTAAGAAACAATGATCTAGCTTAAGATGTAGTTATATAGCAATACGTATGACTTTGTTGTTAAATATTATGAGTTAAGTGTTATGTGAACCTGCGCCTTTAAACCAGGCCGTTGTGACTGCAACAAGATTCCATATGAGGCAGACGACTACACCTGAAAAAACATCACATTGTACAAAATCTTATTTTATTTTTAAATTGAATTTCGTTTTTTGCTCTAAAGAAACGTTTTAACTTTAACACGTTAAGACGTGAATGTTAAAAGGGGTATTAATTAAATTCTAAGTTTGCTACAACGTATCTAGCCTTTTTTGCTTCCAACTCGAGACTGTTAGCAATTCGGTCCTATGTCATATTGTCATTCTTCCAACTTAGTGACAGGGAAACAATATTGATCTAGTTTTAGACACAGGCACATAGCCTAACACTCCTAAACTACACCCAAACCCATTATGCATGGCAATCTTCATGAGACTAAGAACATATCAATTTGCATTACAGTTTTCGAATAACGTACCGAGCAATGTTGTGAACGCAACATACTGTGTTCTTTGTAGATGAATCGGGATTTCATTTAGAATGTCATGATGAATTAGAGGGAGAAAAGGTGGCCAATTTTTTTCTTCCACACCAATTCTGGCTGCAAAACGTAGAAGTTCATATCGATTCAAGCAAGTTTAATTTATATAAAAAAATGAAATTACCTCTTGTGATAGCGTCCTCCTTCTTCTTTAGTTCCTACACAAAAAAATTACTACCGTAAGATGTAGGTGATTTTAGTGTTAATTCATCTTAGGTAATTTACTGGAAAATCCGAATAAGTTTTGTTACGACTTAGGAGGTGTGGAGACTAATTTGAATATCTGATTATCGTTTTCACTGTGTCGTTTAGAGTTATGATTCAATGCTTTATAAAAACGTTATCTTAATTTGGTCTATTTTATGTTAGACACTTATAAAACACACACACACACACTCGTTCTTGATTTTCTGAATCATTTGATTGAGATTTTGAATAATCCACCAAGTGTTACTGAGTCACATATAACTATAACCTATGATCATCAGTAACAACATTCATAATCAAGATTCAATAACAATTTGCACTATTGGCCATATAAAATTTCGACAGAAACCTATAATGTGCATTTAAAAAAATTATGATCGTAAGGCACAAAAAAATAAACACCTCTTCCCGCTGATTCAGTTCAATCTCCTTGGCATCGAGTTCTTTCTCCTTGGCGCTCAGGTCCTAATTAACCGAGTAATAAAAACCGGTCATCGTCAGAATCACAACTCACAAGTTACAAACAAGAGCAGTTATAACAATGATTACCTCTCCAGCGAAGGGATTAGAATCGTAGTCGTTACCCATGAGATAAAAGAAATCACATTAACTACAAAATCTATGATCAGCAACATACAGTAAATGATCAAGACATTTAAGGTTTTGAGCGAATGTTTGGGTTATTGTAGTACATGTATTAGTATTTCACCAGCTGCTACTTAATGAATGAAATCTTCAAAGATCAGTAGATGAGAAAAAGTAGTGTATTAATATGTAGTTAACTGTGGACTAGGCACTTAACTTGCTGCATCACTGGTTAGTTTTTTACTTTTCAATGTTTCTGTTTTATACCACATATATTGGATTTAAATAAAAATGATAAATCACTTTATTTTTTGAAAAACGTGATAAAAGTTAATTTTCATATTTCTCTTTATTTTTGTCTATGGCATGGTAGTCAAAGGCGTGCGCCTAGGCACCTAGATGAGGTTGGGCAGACCAAAAACGCCTTGAGTGTAGCAAGGCGAGAAAGCTTAGAAAAACCAATTTAAAACACACTACAAATAAAAAGCTAGTGACACATAACTTTAGTGTCATTTATTTTTTGTGTCACTAATTTAGGTTTTTAATGGCACTTTGTGTGTGTCAAAGTTGTTAGACACACATTTTTAGCGATATTTAGTTTTTATGCCACTAATTTTTGTATTTTATTGGCGCTTTATGTGTGTCATATTAGCTTAGGGGTGTAAATGAACTAAGTTATTTGTGAGCTACTCGACATCGGCTTGAAAGAAGCTTGCAACGAGCTGGACTTAAATGAGTTCAAGCCCAAGCCTGAAAATAAGCTTGTTTTTGTAAATGAGCCTGAGCTCGAGCCAGCTCGCGAGCTTAAACGAGCCCATTATTTATATATTTTAATTAATATATTAAATACATATATAAATAATAACTGAAATTAACATAACTTAATTAATAAAAATAATAACGAGCTAAGCCCGCGACAAGCTCAAGCTTGAAAATTACCCACGAACCGAGCTCATACTTTAGAAATAAAGCCCGAACCAAACTGATTGAGCCTTTATAAATTAAACAGGTGCGAGCTTAAGCCTAATTGAGCACTGACTCATTTCGTTTCGTTTGCATCCCTAGCTTGACCCACACTTTTAGCGGCTTAATTTATATGCCACTAAATCAAAACATAATAAATTAAAATTTTCCAACTTCTCCTAAAAGTAAAATTTCTTGAAAATGATTAATTTCCCTCTCACTTTAGGTTTCCCTCCTATCCTATCCTATCATATCCTATCCTATCCTATCCTATCCTGACTTAGTTTTCCCTCTTCTCTGGTTGACTTTCATTGCTTTTCCCGGTAACTAGTATTTCATTTTGTCTACGGAACCCTAGCTTGCAGGTAATCTCATATGTTTCTTATGGCTTTTTGCAGGTCGTTTGATACGGGTCAACAATCAACACTAAAAGCTGCAACTCTTAGTTTATTATTAATTTCCATGTTTTAATTGTTTGCATGCATCTCACGTTTCCATCATTTCATGTTTAGTTTGAGTAGGTTAAAGTTAGTGGGCCATGTTTTCCCACATCCCCACTTTCCCAGTATGCATCCACGTTTCCTTATGTTTAGGATTTCCATTTCCCTATAAATATTGTAATATCCCAGTATGCATCCACGTTTCCTTATTTTTAGGATTTCCATTTCCCTATAAATATTGTAAGATAATATGAGAAAGAGATGAAAAGAAAAGTTGCAGAAAAAAATCTTCTCTTTAATTTGTTAGAGGTTCACCCACTTAAGGGTTGCATCATTTGATGCTTTCATTCAGCCGATCATGCCTCCCCGAAAAGAACCATCCTCCAACGATGATCCAACGCAGTCCCTACTCGAGAAATTTGATCAATTTCTCACCTTCAATGTAACCCAAATCTCCCAAACAACCGCTAGTTTTCAATCCTTGCAAGACTCTATGAAGCAACAACTTGAACTCAACAATAAGATGCTTATTGCCCTCTCCAAGGATCGGGACTCTTCTCCATCTCTTGTCTTTGGTTTGGTCCAAACACCACCACCCCAAACTCCACCACAACAGTAAACTCCACCAGAACAGTAAACACCACCACCTCAGCACCGTAATAACCCCCGCCCTCCCAAAATACTCCTTCCAACATTTGACGAGTCTAATCCTTTGTATTGGCTATTCCAAGCCAATAACTACTTTCACTACTACTCCATTCCACACGATCAATGATTATCCCTCGCCGTTTTCGACTATGTCGGCGATGCCCTTAGCTGGTATAAACACGTATCCAATAACCAATTACTTGATACTTGGACCGAGTTCTCCCAGGCACTAGAACTTTGCTTCGGCCCGTCTACATATGAGAACCACGAAGCCACCCTTTTTAAACTTGTCCAAACGTCCACCGTCAAGGCACACAAAACCGAGTTTGAGAAGATAAGCAACCATGTTCATGGTTTGTCCCAAGAGGCCTTAATATGGGTGTACATATTTGCACACCAAACCCTAGCTTTATATACGTCGCGTATAGGTCTATACGCGACGTATAGCCACCTTCTTAATTTCCAAGAAAATCTTTGATATGATGTGGGAATTTATCCCATTATATACGCCACGTATAGGCCAACACGCATCATATATAAAGGGTGGTTTTTTTAAGAAACATTGTTATACAGTATTTATCGTATTAGCAAACTGTATAATAAGTATTTTTAAAAATAGATAAATAAAAAAACATTGCTAAGTATTCTATCGTATAGTTTAATATAGGCCTCGTATAGGCCTATGGATGTAGTATCGTATTGTGACACCCCAGGAAAACCAGGAAAACAACGCAACACAACTAGCTTCCTCAGTAACCACGTGCTAAATTTCGGGACGAAATTTCTTTCAGGTTGGGGATAATGTGACAACTCGAGTTTCCAAGGTCTTTATGCGACACGATACTTGTTTACAGTCATGTTTTCATAACTTGCTTGCATTGCAACTTGTTCATACTTGGTATATGTTTGGGGCATTAAACTATAGTTGAATGAAATAATAAACTATGTACTTTTTGATATATATTGGTGTGTCACTGGTATTTATATTATTACATATTTTAAGTAAAAGGACGAAATCAAAGGAAGGGTTTTCGCCATTAGCCTGCCTGACGAAAACAAAGGGTTTTCGCCATAACCCTCTCGACGAAATCACTGGATTTCGCCGGCCCAGATTTCGCCAAAAGCCCAGTAAGGGCCCAACACTTGATAACTCCCGTATAAACGAATGTTGTTTACATTAACTGCTATTAGAAAAAAAACCCTAGAGTTCTCCCCTGTGCGACGACAGTTTCTAGCTCTCTGGGAACTTTTACTGGTCTCATATCATAACTGGTTAGTATGCCATCTGTGTGATTAGATTGTTGTTATGCATTGGATAAATGTTATGTGGTTTTGTTTGTGGATTGAATAGATGGGTATGATAGGGATCCTTATAATCTGATGTATGATCGGTTGTGTTATGCATATTGTCCATGTTCGATTTGATGTTGATGATCTTGATATGTTGATGGTATGATAATAGATGTCTAGCAGACTAGGGTTCTATGTTAAAAGATATGATGAATACTTGATGATCACAACAACTTGCTGAAGATTGAATGATGATTGAATGATAATCATGATTGTATAGTGATTTAGTAATTTATATGATTGCATGATTTGGTCTGATTGTATGATGAAGTCGGCGTGATTGTTAGATGATCATTAGGGTTCTGGAATACGTAACTGTCGTTGACGTCCATGCTCTACCCCGACGAAAACCCTTATCCGACGAAATCGAGTACCGACGAAAACCCAGGCCCGACGAAAATGAAATCTCGACGAAAACCCTTGGGATTTCGTCGCCTGGGGGTTTTCGCCGAAAAAGGGATTTCGCCTGGGTGTTTTCGCCGAAGGGTTTTCGCCAAATGTTCTGTAAAGTTGGGAAATAAGCACAGTAACTCAGTTAAGTCTGTTAATGGATAACCATGTTAGAATAGACTGAGAAATCATTTATGTGAAGCATGAATTGTATAAAATTGATTAACTGTTTACGTGATGCATGATGTTAACTGCCAAGCACACTTTGTGATATAGATCTACATGTGAGTCATTACGAACATAAACTGATTGTATATACGTGCATACTAGAGGCTTTGACTGAATTGTTTGTGCAAGTATATAAGCATACCGAGCAAACCGAGGTGAGTTCACACTCTTTCTAAGGCATGGGATTCCCGGTGGTTGGGAATGGGTTAAAGAACTAAAACGGAACCTGCATATCCTCCTTGGGTAGGATATGTACCGCCATCCTCCATGGGTAGGATGCCAATATTAATCCTGCGTATTCTCCTTGGGTAGAATGCGTACGTTCGTCCTCCTTGGGTAGGACAACAACCTTAACTTACTAGACAAAACTCTATCATGAAGTCCCTCATTTTTATATCGACTTAATCGCCGGGCCAATGGCGAGCGGGTCATTAGTTAATAGCGCTATTAGGGTTGACAAGCCTCACACCGTGCCGTTCGGACGGGCGTGTACTAATGGATCTGGGCACTTAGTCAATGATGATAGACATTGACGTAGGGCACAACTATTGTTCGTCAGTTGTCGATATGGTAACGGTCTAGTGGTTCACATGGGGAAGCCCCCACTGATTATGGATATGGATTGGGAAATAACGATACTGGTTAACTCGTGGTTTACGAAACGACTTATGGTTTTAAAAACAAACTTGTAAAACTAAACAACCAACTGTGAACTCGCTCAACTTTGTTGTTGACTCGTTGTTACATGCCTTGCAGGTCGTTAGGTGCTTATGGAGCTTGCACAGGGAGGAGTGATCGTTGTGGGACATAGACTGTTAAGTCCCATGTCAAACATTTAACCTTTATAAACTTATTGTTTATGTTTGGGTTTTACATTCTATGCTTCCGCTGTTAACTTAAAGTTGGTTACTTTCTTTTGGACGCCAATTATATTGTGTGTGGTTTTATTTACTTAATTATGTTGTTTAATATGATTGGTGGCTTGATCCTGGTAAGTCACGCCTTCAAGCGGTGATATTCCGCATGTGGATTTTGGGTGTGTGACAGATTGGTATCAAAGCCATTGGTTATAGTGAACTTGGTTTTAAAAAGGGGAAAAGCTTTTTGACAAAACCAGACTATAACCTGTGCAGTGCTCAACGATCCACAACGACGCTTTGCTCCACGTGCGAGACTCAACATTCTAGGTGATATGGTTTATGTTTATATTACCTACCTGTTAGTTACATAGTACATTGTTCATGGTATGCTTAGATAAATGTGGCAACTATTGTTTGAAACACATGTGTGCTTACTCTCTTCTGTCATTGCACTTTCGCGACACCTTTCTCACTCATGTTTCCTTTGATATGAAGATCATGAGTGGACGAATCAACCTTACTCAAGCCCAGCTAACGGCTTTGATCAATGAACAAGTTACTGCAGCACTCGCACCCGCTGAGGCAGGAGGTATAACCTGTCATTGCAACTTACTCTAGGATCTTTAGATCCTACTCTCGTAAACCAACACTTGTGCTTAATCTTGTCTCTTCTTACTCGCACGACAGGTCAACATGCTCAGCCTCCTGTTTGTACTTTCAAAACTTTTATGGACTGCCGACCTACTACTTTCAACGGCACTGAAGGAGCTGTAGGCCTCCTCCACTGGTTCGAGAAGCTCGAATCTGTTTTCGAGATGTGTGAATGCCCTGAGGCTCGTAGGGTGAAGTATGCTACTGGTACTCTTGAAGGTGTAGCGCTCACGTGGTGGAACGCTCAGGTACAAATGCTGGGGTTGGTTGCTGCTAATGCCACCCCATGGAACGATTTTAAGGAATTCCACTAAAGAAATCAGCGGAGTCAATTCCAGTCTTGATACCGCCCGCGTGAGATGTTGGGCTGGGTCTACGCGGCCCGCCTCAACTCCATTTTTCTTATTTTTACTTTATTTTATATACTATAACATAATTTGAACTCGGTTTTCACATACGGGGTGTATTTCAAGACATATAAGGATATTTTAATATATAATAGGGTGTCAGAAATATTATGAGGGTGTTGGTTTTATCGAGGGTTGTTACATTCTCCCCACCTTGTTTTAGAGCTCGTCCTCGAGATCTACTGAAATAAATACAGATATTTCTTTTTCATTTCTGACTCGAGTTCCCATGTGTTCTCAGGTCCTCTTTTGGAGTCCCACTTTACTTTGACTAGAACCAGTCTCTTATGTTTGAGATTCTTGACTTTCCTGTCTTCAATCTGTAGAGGCCTTTCTACAAACTTGAGTTGTTCATTTACCTCTATATCCTTAAGAGGTACTATCAATGATTCATCAGCTAAACACTTTTTAAGATTAGATACATGAAACACATCATGTATTCCTGCCATTTTCTCTGGCAGTTGTAGCTGATAAGCTACAGGTCCTATTCTTCTAATAATCTTAAAAGGTCCAACATACCTGGGACTTAGCTTTCCCCGTTTGATGAATCTTACCACTCCTTTCCAAGGAGAGACTTTCAATAATACTTTATCTCCTACTTGAAATTCCAACGGTTTGCGTCGGTTATTAGCATAACTCTTCTGTCGATCACGTGCTGCTTTCAGTCGTTCCTTGACTTGAATAATCTTGTCAGTTGTTTCTTGTACTATCTCAGGTCCAGATAATTGCTTTTCTCCAATTTCTGCCCAACAGACTGGGGTTCAGCACTTTCGTCCATAAAGTGCTTCGAATGGTGCAGCATTGATACTTGTGTGATAACTATTATTATATGAAAATTCTATTAAAGGTAAGTGATCATCCCAATTACCTCCAAAATCAATTACACAAGCTCTAAGCATGTCTTCCATTGTCTGAATTGTCCTTTCGCTTTGTCCATCCGTTTGTGGATGATAAGCCGTACTTAGTTTTAACTTGGTTCCCATTGCCTTTTGGAAACTTGACCAAAAATGAGATGTAAAGCGGCTATCCCTATCAGAAACAATTGATAAAGGAATGCCATGTAAAGAAACAATTTCATTTACATATAGTTTAGATAATTGTTCCATACTAATTGTTTCCTTCATTGGTAGGAAATGAGCTGACTTGGTTAGCCTATCTATAATCACCTAGATTATATCATTACCTTTCTTTGTTTTGGGTAATTTTGTAACAAAATCCATTGTTATAAATTCCCATTTCCAAACTGGCGTTTCTAATTGCTGTAACAAACCTGAGGGTTTCTGGTGTTCAGCTTTGACTTGTGAACAAGTTAAACATTTAGAAACATAGGTTGCTATGTCCTTTTTCATTCCTATCCACCAGAAATTTTTCCTTAAATCCTGGTACATTTATCTGTAGGATCGAGAAACGACCTAACGAGTCGATTAGAAGAGTGCTCAGACTGAATCAGAGGCGGAATTCATTGATTCAGTCTTTGTTTAGCTTGATTTCACTATTAATTGTCTCTTTTATTGATCTGATGACAATGTACAAGCACTGGAGACGATTTGGCAGGGCTTCGCCGTTACATACAAGACCATGACTCAACTCCTATGTGATTTCGCTCATGACACCTATATATAGTGCTGAGATTTCGCCCTAAGAGACACAGGGTCCACATGAGCGAAATCAGACAGGACCAAATAAGCGAAATAACCTGAAATGACACAATAAGCGAAATCAAGTTGTTGATGATTTCGCTCATATGACCAAGTGTCATTATGAGCGAAATCAACACTAAAACATGTTTTCTTAATTTTCGTGCAATGTACAAACAATCCTAACCTAAGACTCAAACGAAGATGTAGTCGACAGACAACTGCACCAACATTATCACTTCCTGGATGCATTGTATACTTAGACTTATGGGCCTCTTCTAGTATACGATGACGTAGGTTTCCTAATTTAGGTATCCACATTCTCTTTTCATGGAATCTCCAAGTTCCATCTGTTCCTTGTTCCAATTCTTTTAGCATACCTTTTAATTTTTCAGAATCTTCCTTGATTGCTGATTCTTGTGCTTCTCTTATCTGATCATTTAAATCTACTTGCAGATTTAATTTAAGAGAACGTACTCTTTTTGGTTTTTCATGATACTTTCGGCTTAAAGCATCTGCCACTATATTGGCTTTTCCTTCAAGATACTAGATATCACAATCATAATCACTAAGAAATTCCATCCAACGTCTTTGTCTCATATTTAACTCTTTCTGCCCGAAAACATACCTTAAACTTTTGTGATCAGTAAATATGGTAAACTTACTACCATAAAGGTAATGTCTCCAAATCTTAAGAGCAAAAATTATAGCTCCTAATTCTAAATCATGGATTGAATAATTCTCTTCATGATTCTTAAGTTGTCTAGATGCGTAAGCTATAACCTTTTGTCGTTGCATCAACACACATCCATAACCTACTTTAGAAGCATCACAATAGACTACGAAGTCTTCAGTTCCTTTTCGTAATGCTAGTATGGGTGTATGGGTTAATCTTTGCTTAAGGATTCTAAATGCTTCTTCTTGTTTTAATCCTCATTCAAACTTAACAGATTTACAAGTTAATTTAGTTAAGGGAATGGCTATTCTAGAGAAATCTTTAATAAATCTTCTATAATAACCGGCCAATCCTAAGAAACTTCTAACTTCAGTTGGTGACTCAGGGGTTTTCCATTTATTAATTGCCTCAATCTTGGTTGGATCCACATGAATTCCTTCATGATTGACTAAATGTCCAAGGAATTGTACCTGTTCTAACCAAAATTTGCACTTTGAAAACTTAGCATAAAGCTTTTCCTTTCTTAACAAACTTAAAAGTGCGTGCAAATGCTTAGCATGATCCTCTTTACTCTTAGAGTAAATTAGAATATCATCTATGAAAACAATTATGAATTTATCCAAATATGGCTTACATATTCGGTTCATCATGTCCATAAATGCAGCTGGGGCATTGGTTAAACCAAATGGCATAACAGTAAATTCATAATGGCCATACCTCGTTCTAAATGCGGTCTTAGGAATGTCCTCTTCTTGTACCTTTAATTGATGATATCCTGACCTTAAATCGATTTTAGAGAAAAATCGAGCTCCTTGCTGTTGATCAAACAAATCATCGATTCTCGGTAATGGGTACCGATTCTTAATCGTGACTTTGTTCAGTTCATGGTAGTCAATTCACATACGCATTGATCCATCCTTCTTTTTAACAAACAGTATCGGCGCTCCCCATGGCGACGAACTTGGTTGTATGAATCCTTTATCTAACAATTCATCTAATTGTTTCTTCAATTCTTGCATTTCTGCAGGTGCCAACCAATAAGGTGCTTTGGCAATTGGTGATGTTCCTGGTATTAAATGGATTCTGAATTCAACTTCTCTATCCAGAGGTAGTCCTGGTAATTCTTCTGGAAATACATCTGAAAACTGCGATACTACTGGTATATCTTTTAAATCCTTTCCTTTAGTGTTTGTGATTATAGAAATCAAATACACTATAGAACCTTTTCTCATACAACTTACAGTTTTCATCACAGAAATAAACTTAGTGGACCTAGAGATTTTATCTCCTTTAATTGTGATCATTTTACCTTTTGGTGAATTTACTTGAATTGACTTTTGATCACATAAAATACTAGCTTTATTGGCTATTAACCAATCCATTCCTAAAACAACATCGAATCCTGCCAGATTCATGGGATAAAGATTTGCAATAAACTTTTGATTTAAAATTTCTATGCTTGCTCCCTGCAAGATTTCAGAAATTCTAACGGTTTCTCCATTGGCTGTCTCTACTAAGCATTCTAGTGGTAGTTTAGTTAATGACTGATTTAAAATTTTGCAAAACGATGTATTAATAAAACTTTGGTTTGCACCAGAGTCAAATAATACTTTAGCAAAAACATCATTAACTAAAAATGTACCAGCTATTACATCTGGAATCATCTTGGCTTCTTCTGCAGTCAGAACAAATGCTCTAGCATTTTTAATATTCTTGTTGTCTGGAGCTGGAGCTAATTTTGGACAATTTAGCTTGAAATGACCTTGTTCTCCGCAATTGTAACATACCTTGCTGTTAGCTTTCTTCCTGCAGTTTTCTTCCTTGTGTCCCGATATTTTGCAAAAGTTACAATATATGGAGCATCTTCCGGAATGCTTTCTTTTGCAATACCTACAGTAGGGTGCAGAGGTAGAACCTATATTTTTCCCACGGTTAGAATTTCCAGAACGAAATTCTTGGGTCAACTTCTGGGTTAGGTTCCTCCTTTGATCCTCTTCTCAGGTATGGACTAATTCATCAGTCAAGGTATTGGCTAGTTCTACAGCTTCTTCTATTGTTTGAGGTCTAGCTGCCTTGACTACGTGTCTTATTTCCCCAATTAATCCCCAAATATAACGAGAGATTAATACTGGTTCTGGTGAAGCAAGATTTGGCACTATTCTAGCATATTCGAAGAATAACTTAGTGTACCCCTTGCTATCCACACCAGTCATCCTAAGGTTTAGGAATTTGTTTGCTATCTGTTCTTTTTCATTAGGTGGACAGAATTTCCTTTCTACCTTGTTCTTAAATTCTTCCCATTACATATTGTAGGTTCTATCACTTCCTCTTGATTGAATGATAGTATTCCACCATTCTAGTGCTGCATTCTTAAACAAATTAGAAGCAAACAATATTTTATCTTCTTCAGCACACTTACTTATCCTTAAGATTGCCTCAGTCTTTTCTATCCAGCGTAGGGTTGCAATGGCCCCTTCGTTGCCCGAGAATTCCATTGGTTTACATGACCAGAATTCCTTATAAGAACAACCATAAGGCATGGTTCTTCTTCTTTTGGGAATGGACATTTGAAGTACAGATCCATTGTTCACACTGTTTTCTGGTTCGCTTGGTCGCTTACTGCTATGCTTACTTTTATTATCAGCATGCTTAACAGTTTGAAGAATAAATGGCATTGCATCTATAATTCCTTGTGCTACTATGTGTTGTATAGCACTATTGTCCACTTGATTGTTATTGTTATTGATGCTTGGATTCTCATTAACCACGTTAATGTTACTCTGGTTATCATTATTCAGATTTCCTTGATTTCCTTCGTCAGCCATCTGAATTTTAAACATTTATCCCATATTAATATCACAAATAATAGGTAATATAGTTAATCACATGACACACAATTTAGCCAAAACTGTCGATCATTGCGACTTGTACTCTATTTTCATATACTATGCGTCTATTACACACTAGTACAGAAATAAATATTACAATACCAACAGAAAGAAAATTACACTAATAGTAATATGCATCCATACACACATATTTTTATTTTATTTTTATTTTATGATATTATTATTATAATATTATTACTACCATCATTTCACCATCTCATTCACGGATATGGATTTATCCAAAAATCCATATTGCGCTCATCGTATTTCCATACGAGACGCTCTCCCACCTGACGCATTCTCTCACTGCTTTCTAAAATTTACTCCCCAAAAGTCCTAAGTTCTTGAACGTTTTCTGCACTCATTGGGGGTGTAGGTTCTCGGACTGGGTTTGGAATCTGGGGTGCGGGTTCATGATATGGGGGTGAAAGTTCCTGAAATCGGTAAGGATCCTCTAAAATTTCCCTAATATATTCATCTTGATAATAGGGATCTAAAGGGTTCATACCTGGGTAGGCTTCTATGTTCTGTATGGGTGGGTATTCCTGGATAGGGTAACGTTGCACAAAGTCCCTATTGTCGTCCCACCATGGGACATAATTTGGATCTAGGGGGTTTGGTGCGGGTACCCTAGGAATTTCTTCTGGGTTAAAATCATGCATCTCCACCTGGTTTTCCTGGTTTTCTATCTCCATGGGTTGATCTGGGTTTTGTGGTTATGGGGCTACTAGTTGTTCCAGACTTGGGTCAGCAGCAGTTGTAGCTAGGATATGGAAATTAGCTTGGCTTCTATTAAGCATATCCTGTGTATGGTCATCGGTTCTACGCTTAGCAGCTGCTAGAACTCTTTGCTGTTGCAACTTTCGCATTCTCTTACTACGAGCAAAAGCTTCCTTACTGAACCATCCTCGTTTCTTATTAGGGAATGGCTCTTCTGACTGAGCTCTAAAAGCAAACACTCCTTCTTCCTGATCAGCAGAATACCCAGAAAGGGCAGGCTGTGACGAAGTACCTTCACTCTTAGGTGATTCAGACAACAGACGACTCATGTCTGAGGGTCCTTGATCACTCATATTGTAAACTAACAAATAGTCAAATAACACATAACAAATAAATACAGTTATGCACGTATAATTTATTTCCTAACACAAAATTTATAATTTAAGTGTCAGCAGAACACTTCTTTGGCTCAGACCAGTGGCTAGGCTCTGATACCACCTTCTGTCGCAACCCCCGATCCCTGATTCCCGGGAACGGGCGGACACGATCTCAGAGTTTTGGTGGTATCAGGTAATTTAATCTTGCAGCGGAATTTACATCAGGACCGTAGTTAGGAAATGTTTATCAGAGTAAAACCACCATACTTGATATTAATAAATACATGGGCAAAACCCAAGTTTCTTATTACAATACATTTATAGGGACAGACCCTATTTTATTGAATTTAAAACATCGTTTATTAGGTAACTTTTATAGCCACATTTTTTTCCAAGCCTTCAGTGCTCTCCAGCTGGCTTTCATTAATTGGCTGTTCACATTGTGTTACCTGTAACGCGTTTTAAAAACATTTATCAGTCAGAAATACTGGTGAGTGAATCCCAGTTTAATCAAAAAACAATTTATCAATTAAAACAGTATTGAGAGCGATCACATTGTTTATTTCTACATAATTACTCATTCAGTACTGTCAATCCTGACTTGTGGGTCATGTTCCCCATTGGCTCACTCGTTGTCCAATGGTAACGTATTAATGTCATCCTGACTTACTACACATAGTGTAGTACAAATTTTGTATACAAAACCCCAACATACCAGCAGTAATTGAAGAACTACAAAGACTCAATCACCGCTTAATCGCATTGTAAAACAATTAAGGTTTTGTAAAACATTCCAAAAAGGCTAACAAAAAGAGGATAAACTCACATTGCTGTCTTAGGCTTTTCGTAAGGGTTTCCTGGATATAATCTATAATTTATACAAATGTACATTGGTTAGTACCATAACCCTTTGAAAATATTAATGATACCCTCCCCGAGACGGCATTCCAACAACTACGTCGGGCATAACCACGACAGTTGTTACGGAACCCTAAATCAATCGGGCAGCGTAACTGTTATAAAACTAGGGTTATAATACTTACAATGGAGCAGAACCTCGCTAATTAGGGGTATAATACCCAAATATTATGCTTAATACTTTCAGAATTCGAGATTGAGAATTGAGAATGAGCGACGGAAAACGAAAACTGATGCCTGTTATTTATAGTTTTGAAATCTCGTCCTCTCGCGGCCCGCGTAAAAGATAAGGGACTCTTACGCGGCCCGCGTCAACATTGGTCAACGCTGTAGCTTAGCTGGGTCAGCTACTAGACTCGCCACGATGTCGACACGTGTCGGCTCAGGATGTATCCGCGTGTGATGATCTCTCGCGGCCCGCGTCGACTAAACATGACTCTTACGCGGCCCGCTTCAACTAAAGAAATCAGCGGAGTCAATTCCAGTCTTGATACCGCCCGCGTGAGATGTTGGGGTGGGTCTACGCGGCCCGCCTCAACTCCATTTTTCTTATTTCTACTTTATTTTATATTCTATAACATAATTTGAACTCGGTTTTCACATACGGGGTGTATTTCAAGACATATAAGGATATTTTGATATATAATAGGGTGTCGGAAATATTATGAGGGTGTTGGTTTTATCGAGGGTTGTTACAATTATCTTTCAATAATCCGACCTTGTGGGACTGTATCCCTACTGACTCAGACCGACAAGAAGGGCCTACCACTATAACTAAGATAATCTATTAAAAAGTTCAAAGTGCGGAAATCATCAAAGGATACACAAAAGAGGAGTTGGAACCAAGTGATTCATTCTTGTCTATTTGTTTTCCTTATTATTACATTTTTTTATTTTCTAGTTTATCTTTTCAAACTTTCAAAAACTTTTATCAAAATTTGGTTAGATTAGACGTTAACGATAAGCCGGTATTAAAAGCTCTTCTGTCCTTGGATGACTTCAGTATCTTACCATCACTATACTACGTTCACGATGGGTACATTTGCCCTAGCATGTGTAGTGTGATAGTATTGTATCGTGTTTTATAAATTTAAAACTTGATTCGCGAGTAAAAAGTCCTTAAAATAGATCTAAAATTTATACCCACACCCGCACACGTCAGTGTGTCACGTTAACTGTTACACATGAAACGATTAATTGATTGGATGTGATGAAGAACTTAAACTTAAACAAGGTAAAGTAAATGGTTAATTCAATCGGGTGGAATATAATTAATAATTGGTTCGGGTTTGATAATGAAACATGTATAATCTATACTAATAAATGAGTCCACTAAATGTGACAATTTTTCCTACTTTTTCTCAATCTTTACTATATTAAATTAATATAGAAAAATATATTATTATTATTATATTTTTATTTATTTTTACCATATGCTTACTAAAATTAATTTCATTTATTTAATAATTTAATAAATATATTATCCATCCTAATCTAGTTTTAATGTATTTTAATTTAACTATAAATCATGGGCTTTTAATTAATAAAATTATATATATCTATGGAACCCATTAAGTCTAACCACCCTTCAAATCATTCTTGTCCATTGGGTCATGCTAAAAATAAATCTTGACCCTTTAAACTCCTATTTTTAATTGCTATTGTGGCAGTTCTGGACGGTTCTGTGCGCCCCCTCATTTTCCGGCCCATCTTTCCCACTAAACACGGTTGCTACAAAACTGGGACGTGGGTAGAATGCTGTTGCCAACCGGTCTTATATAATATAAACCCTTGCATCCAAATATTCGCCTCCATACATGATATCGTATATACACAGAAATACAAAGATGGTACCGTCATTCAATCGCGATCTCAAACCTACATTCAAGCGTTCTTCATTCGCGATCTGGTAAGCATCTAGATTTTCATTAGGGTTTCTTATGATTATAGTTTTTATTGTTTGAAATCGGATGAAATTGGGTAAAATCGCTAACGGCTATTATAATTTCATCGAAGCCGATACCTAAATTTCCCACTGTTGCTAAATGTAAGTTCTGCATACCAATTTCTCTCAATCGCCAGTTTCACACACTTTTTCATATTCAACACTCGAGTTTCGTTTCGTGGTCAGTGGTGAATTTGTGGTGAAAAAACTATAATTTTGTACCAGGAAATAAGAATGATGCTTTGAACGCTGATTATTGGTAAAACATGTATTTTGAGGATGACCTTATTAAAAGGTCTTATTACTAGATTCAATTTTAATATGTGCATTCCACATGCTCGATGAAATGTCTGTGAGAGAATTTAAGGTGATTTTGGTACATGTTTCAACAGTTTGTTATGGATGTATGGTGCTTGCTAATATTTTATTTGATTACAGTTGTACAAGGACTATTTTTTTCTGTTGAAGACAACACACACGTCTGTCTCCTCCTCAATCGTCAGTCCAGTGTTTGCAGGTCCAGTGTACAAGGACTAATGTATTACAACTTTGTATATTCATCAGAAAAAGGCGGCCTCGATTGGAAGGAGAAGATAGTGGGCTGCGGACGGAACCTGCTATTTTGTCTGTTGAGGTATATTTATAAAAAATAGAAATTAATAATGTTTTTATACCAATAAAAACATAGAAATTAAGCATCTATATTGCTTTGTTTTGTTTGCTTACTCGTAAAGGATGTGATTTCAGGGTAGAGGATATAACGTTCAGATTTTCTATGTTGAAGAGCCTGTTTCAGATTATCTTCGAGCTACTGTTTCAACAGTAATGTCAATTCATGATAAGGTAGCCCCACTATTGTATATGATTTTTAAAACTATATTCAACATTTACTTTCTGTTCATATTTTTATTATTATCTTACGCGTTTATTGTTTTAAGTTGTAGGAGCCAATGGGGGTTATTCTTGTCTTTTTAACTAGCCAAGATGATATTGATACTGTTAGGAACTGAGGCTCTCATGATTGTGTTTGTTTGTATGTTTTGAACAATTTGTGAATATGAAAACATGTAAAGTGCAGCGGAAATGAAAACAAACTTTGTAAACACAATCAAAGGAGAAAATAGTTTGATAAACAATTGTTTCTCATAGAGTCAAAGGATTTACAAATCAAAGCAAAAGATTACAGATATGCTTACAAACTAAACTCCCCCTCAGCCTGATGCCCCAAGGTTGGTTTGCACACAAGATGAAAGGATTAGACATGAGGAGAAGAACTCGCTCAGTCAATCAAATGTAACAGTACAGGGTACTGTTACATTTATAGGCAAACCAAACCACTGAGGTATCTCAGCTGACGTCACCATGAAAGCGACGTCTAACAGTCTAACAACCTGTATCTACTGTCCTTACACAAACACTGCTAACCTAACCACTGACTATACATAAAACAAATAATTCACTAAACAGCTGCTCTCCCTTTATGTCAGTGCTTTATCATCAGTAGATAGGACCAGCAGTGTTGGATACTTCATGGATTTGATCAGCAGTTGAAGGACCAGCAGTAGTTGTATCTGAGCAGCGGATAAAGACCATCAGTTGTTATAAATCACTTTCAAGGGGAAAGCTTAATGTAAACGTCTGCTTATTGTGAATCCACTGTTGTGACCTGGTTTTGGCTTTACATTATCTACTGTCGTTCAATTAATCACGGAAGAAGCCCAAAACAGAAGCAAGTCTTCTCTAGGTATGCCATAGGCTTAAAAAAATTTTAAATTTGAATCCGGTTGGTGTCATTGAAATGTGTAAATATTTAGTGTTCATGATAATTTGTAGTTCGTTAATCTCTTTTGTTTCTAATTATGACAATTATATATATATTACTAAGCCTATTAAGTTTAACCAACTCGTAAATAAACCTCCACCGTTGGATTTGGCTGAGATTAAATCTCAGCCACTTAAACTCACTAAAATAACCGCTCGTGTGGCGGTTGAGGGAAGTTCTCGATAGTTTTGGTAGCTCCATTTTTTACTGCCCATGATCTCCACAACTCTTGCCCATGATCTCCACCATTCTAGCATCCTACAAACCTGGGTTGTTGCCATTTTGGTCCAAAAATTAAATCAGCTCAGATTAAAAAAAAATCTGGTTTTTTATCCTTTTCCTCAAGGGCAAATTGGTCATTTTATGAGTTATTATAACAAATTATTAATTATTAAACACTAAATAAAAATAAAACCTATAAAAGAACTGAACAATCTTCATCTTCCCTAGATGCCCCAAAACCCTCACTCCCTCTCCACCACCACCACCACTAAGCTCCGCTGCACCTTTCTTCACCCAACCTCTAATAACCACTTTCCCTCTCAACAACCAGCCTCTAATAACCGTCACCGAGAACTCATCCACCACCTACCTAACCTCTCAAAACCCCTGCCTCGACTTCTTCTTCCACACCGTACCTAACACACCACCGGAAGACCTAATCAACCGTCTAGATCTCGCATGGAACCACAATCCTCTAACAACACTCAAACTCATCTACAACCTCAGATCCGTTAGCGGCACCGGCAAATCGGACAAACAAAGCTTCTATACAGCAACGATCTAATACTTACAATATATGATCTAATAATACCTATACACACAGCTTCCTGTCCATCGTACAATTGGCAAAACCCTCGGATAAGTTTTGATTTGTAAAGCGAGTCAGCGGCGATCTCCATACGGCGCATGAGTGCCATATCAGTGAAGAAGTTCATGAGCTCTTTAGGAGTTGTATCCATGGATCTTGACGAAGGTTCGCAGTTGTGGCTGGTTTCGACGGTGATTGTGGTGGTGTCTTCGGTGGAGAAGGGGCGGCGATGGAGGAATGAGGAGGAGGAGGCGGTGGATAGAGGCTATATTAGGGTATTTGCTGGTGTTGGGTTTGGGGAAGATGAAAACATACTTGTTCTTTTATAGGGTAGGTTTAATTTAGTTTTACTAATTTAATAATTTAATTAATAATGAGTTATAATAAATTTATAATGACCAAATTACCCCTGAGGAAAAGGACAACACATCAATATTTAATTTGAGGAATCTGACCTGATTTCACTTTGGGACCAAAATGGCAACAAAACTGAAACCACAGGGACCCAGATGCAAAAGGTTTGAGATTTGAACTAAAGTGGCAAAACTGCCCAAACCTCAGGGACCAAAATGACAGTTTACTCTAATTTATATTTAGTGTAGTCTTTTGTTAATTTCAAGATAAATAATTTTGATATCTAATAAATATTTCAAAAGACTATATTATCTCCTAAACAAATTGTTTAAATTTATTATTAAATTTTATTTTATAAATATCTTTTAATTAACATTAATTATAATTAAGTAGGAGATAGAGATGGCTCCAATGAATGACATGTATCCCTTCATTGGTTTCTTTTATTATATAGATAGATTTGATACCGGTACCAGTACCTGTTACCATTTACTTATCCCTTGATGATGTTACTATTCATTGGATTGTATATATAGGATGATTTTACTATTCATTGCGTTGTATTTTTAATATATAGGTAAAGGTAATTATTAACTTTTTAAACAAATTTATATATTTTTACTTAAACCTTCACCAAGTTCAAAACAATTTTGGTTAAAACATTAAAAAATAAGAATAATGATGATAATTGTTTTTATGAATAATTTCTAAAAAAGATTAAAAAATTAATGTGGTTGGATGATAAGAATGATAAAATACAATATGTTAAATAAAAAAATAAATGTTATTAAGAAATCAAAGTAAAAACCCAGTTGAAAGATAAAATGTTTTAAAAATTAATTTAACAAAATTTATAAGTATCACGTTCGTGTCAAAGATAAAAGAGAATTTGTAATCCAATTCGTCTTGTACCAGTTAGGATAACAGGGTCTTGAATACATAAAGTGTATGTGTGTCACATTAACATTAACGGTTACAAATGAAATGATTAATTGACAGGATGTGATGAAGAACTTAAACTTTAATAAACTAAAAGTAAATGGTTAATTAAATCACGTGGAATATAATTATTTTTTGGGTAGGGCTTCATATATATAATCTACACTAATAAATGATTTCAGACATGAAATTTTTTTCTACCTTTTCTCATTCTTTACTATATTAAATTAGTATAGAAAAATATCTTCTTATTGTATTTTTATCTTTTACGATATACTTAGTAAAAGTAATTGTATTTATTTAATAATTCAATATCTTTACTATATAATAAAAGAAACCACTTTAGGGACACTTGTCATCATATTAGGGTATCTCTAATAGATAATTATTATTTTAGTTTAATCTCTTCTAATTAATTATAAATAACCCTCCTACTAAATATTATTTAGTTTAATATCTTATGGATAATTATTATTTAGTTTAATCTTCTTCTCTTTTATAATATTATTTATTTGCATTAATTATTACTTTTATATTTATCTATTTACTTTAAATTCAAACTTAATTTTCTAATTTGATATTAACTATAAATTTGAACATTTTTTTTAGTTTGGTATCAAATAGATTTTACCAAACTTAAAATAAAATTAACTAATATTGTATATCATTTATACATTTACGGAGTTTTAAACAAAGGGTTAAATTTATTGAGATTTCGTTAACAAATTTTGTAACAACAGAATAATCTATATTTATCACGAAAACCAAACTTTGTGTTAATATATTAAATATTTTTATTTTCACTATACAAAATTACATTTACTTGACCCATGTAATACATGAGGTTTTTAAGATATAACTTTTTATTATTTGATGTATAAAATTAGATTTATTCAGTTCGTACAATACATGGGGTTTTTTAAGGATATATATAATTTTTTATTATTTAGTACAGAAAATTACTTTTATTCAAACCGTGTAATACACATATTTTTTAAAATGTTTTTTTTTGTTATTTGGTATATAAAATTACATTTATTCAACCCGTGCAATAAATGATGTTTTTAAAGATATATTGTTTTATTATTTAGTATATAAAATTTATTTATTCAACCCGTAATACACGTGGTTTTAAAGATATAATTTTTTTATTTCGTATATAAAATTACATTTATTCAACTCGTACAATATTGTTCTTATAGATATAACTTTTTATTATTTAATAAATAAAATTATATTTATTCAACCCGTGCAATAAATGAGGTTTTTAAAGATATGTTATTTTATTATTTGGTTTATAAAATTTATTTATTCAACCTGTGTAATACACGGGGTTATAAACTAGTTAATAAATAAATGATCCATCCTAATATAGTTTCAATATATTTAAATTTAACTATATACATTGGTTTTTAATTAAAAAATTATAATACAATGGTTTAAATATCATATCAAACTAGTAATAACATCCGCGCGCGTTACGGCGCGGGTACATATCAAACATCGAATAAATTTGTTCACACGTTATGTGATGAGTTAATTATATGAAAACACGTGTTTCGATATATCTTATTGAATTCAATACAACCTATATAATCATTGCGATTGAATTAAAACATAAAGAAGTCAAATTTATACCGTACAATTATAACTTATTATATGTGGCCTGAGTCAACATAAACAATGTAACAGGTATAACGGAAATGCTGACTCATATAATCAAAAGATACTAATTAGAGCTTTAATAAAGGAAAAAAAAGAAACTGCAATTTGACTTCACTTGGATCAAAACAAAATTTACAAAATGTTCATAAAATCAAGAAAACATATTATATTTCACCTAAGTACCGAACTCGTTTCCCAAAAAGTTTACGTTGGAAATACACCAACTCGAATTTATACCGAAACGTACATAAAAATATGTATGTAAAATTTGTTTTTTTAAACGTAAACATATTATACTTAACCAGACTCGTTTCCATAAAAAGTTTACGTCGAAACATAGAGGAAATCGAATTTATATCGATACGTACATAAAAATATGCACATAATAATTAGCTTTTCTTAAGTAAAGGAGATATAGCTGTAAACTCGAAACAAATTAAAACGTACAACAAAATAACTAAGTCGATCCAGTACCCGCGTGTTGCGACGAACTTGTCAATACGAAGAAAAATAGACGTGTTGGAACTGCCTATCAAACGGGAAAAAGCATACGAAAAAAACTTGAACCTATATAACGAAACTTAAAACGAAAAACTTGCGAAGGATGAAAAGTATGGGCAACCAAAGTTGAAAATAAAAAAGTGTTGGGGTTAGATTGTAAAAGATGAAAACTTTTTGTTAAAACTAAAAAAGTTAAAGGGGTTAAAATGCAAAAGATTAAATTCTTTGAGTTAAAAATAAAAAAATACAAAAGTTTTTTGAAAAACTCCCCATCCCTATATTACAACAACATAAAGCATACATATGTTGATAATTTATAGTTTGGAAATATCATATCAAATTCATCAACTCTACTATATTATAAAATTAAAATAATGAAGGACATGCGTATTCCATTCTAGTAATCTACTATTTGATTTTTCGTATCTCACATCTATTTAATATAATTACTAGGTTAAAAAAACCCGTGTATAACAAGGGATTTGATCAATAAATTATTAAATAGGTATTAATAAGCCAAAAAAATATACGCCGTAGTTTAAAAACAAAAATTAAATAAATGAAATATTCATAAATAGTTGAAAAAATAAGCGCTTTTAACATTTGGCCCCATAAAGATCAAACATAACTCAAACAAATCTATTCATAAAAAAATTAGGTGAAGTTGTCACATCTACAATACATATATACATATGCAAAAAGCAAAAATAAGTCATGACATAAATCGAACTGGGAATATAAAATAATAATTACTTGAATACTTTTGACTATAAGAGGGGAAGGGGTATCCTCAACTAAGGGTGCTCAGCTTCGAAGCCGCATGCGAAACACGCCCGCCACCCCCTCCTTCGGGTAGGCGATCGGCTAGGGAAGCTCGGCTACTCTTTACTGAAGTTAAAGTGAGGGATTTGTGACCTTTTAGCAATCATATAACCGTTACATTTATTGAAAAAGTTAATTTATTTATTTTAAATCATTATTTTTACACCATTCACAAACTATCAAACCTTCCACCATATTTTCAGATACCCATTTTTATTAATGGCTAATTTCTTAAAGAATGATCTCGGTATTTAATGTCAATGGGCACTTATACAAACGTGGATACTATTTAACCAATGGAATCTAGCCTACCTAGTCAACGTTTATGAAAACATTTCCACATCCAACAGACATGGTTGAAAACTGCAAGAAGGGACAAGAAAAGATGTGGAACACGCTTTTGGTGTTCTAAAGAGAAAATGAGGCATACTTAGGTGACCCATGTGGACCACAAATGTTGACAGGATTAGAAGCATGACGTATGTTTGTATGATATTGTACAACATGATTCTTAAGGACGACGTGCATGCCTTCTCACCAGTCCACATAAGGGATCCTTTAGTTCAACCCGTTTTGGACAATGATGCCCTTGGTGAGATTATGGATCCAAATACGCATTTCTGACTTCGCATTGATCTTGTGACATATATTGCAATTTAAGATCTACCTTATCTAGAAGATTCAGACGAGAAATAGTTTATTTTTATTTTGTATTATGTTCAATTATTTATTTATATAGTTGAATTATTTATTTTGTAATTTATTTGAATTTGAATTATGTTCATTTGGCATTTAATTGTTTAATTTATTTTATGGTTGAAAAAGTTCTGGGATACTCTAGAGTATGTGCCGCTAGTATTTTTATGTTACTTTTGGGTAGATTTGATGTGACACTGCAGGATTTGGTATTTAATTATTTTATTATTTAATTTATTTGTGATTTTAGAATACTTTAAGGTAGAATATCTGTCAGTGCAAGATTCGGTAGTCTTAGAGTACTTTAGGCTTGTGCCTCTTCCCCTAATTATAAGAGGAAAAAAATACAATAGAATATGTTAAAATCATATGCTAAAAATGTGCTATTAATTAACCTAGATACAATAGAATATGTTAAAATCATATGCTAAAAACTATGCTATTGATTAATCTAGATGGTTATAAATTAAATATGTGTGATTTTGTTTTTCTAATTAATTAAATTTAAATAAATGCCGTGAATTGTTTTAAGATATTTTGTTTTTCAAATTAATTTAAATTTAATTTAATGCCACAAATTCTTTTTAGATATATTTTTTTAACCTAAATAATGTAACGTTCATTATCAATCTTAAAACAAAACTTTTGATGATGATTATCTTTTCGCTATTCATATCTTTGATATTTTTTTATTTTAATATCATTATTCAACATAGGAGATAAGTTTAATAATTATTATTTAGTAGGAAATAAAAAAAATGAAAAATAATTGCAAGAGGTATGAGAAAGTGACATGTGTCCTAAAAAGATTTTCATTCATTAGTAAGATAAGATAAGATTTATATTATTAATTAAATCATTAACTTCCAATCCATAACTCAAAGATTGCGAGTAAACAAATAACAAACATTTCAAATGTCTAAATTATTAACCTCCAACCATTATTATAGGAAAAAAGATAATGCAGAAGCTACAACCTTATAATTTGCTCTGCCCCCTCAACGACAAACTACCCATCGCCTTGGCCTGTTCCCGGAGCACAAACTTCTGTGTCTTCCCAGTCGACGTCTTCGGCAACTCTCGAAACACGACGGTTCTAGGCGCCATATATCGCGGCAAGTTTTTTCGGCAGTAGGTTATTAACTCATCTTCTTTTACCTTGTATCCTTGTTTTAGCTCCACAAAAGCGCACGGCGTCTCGCCCCAATGCTCGTCGGGCCGACCCACGACCGCAGCCTCAAGTACTGCCGGATGGCCAAAAAGCACGGATTCCACCTCGATCGTACTAATATTCTCGCCACCGGATATTATTATGTCTTTCGAGCGATCTTTAAATTCGATGTACCCATCCGAATGTCGAACAGCTAAATCCCCACTCCGAAACCACCCGTCTTTAAAAGCGTCTTGTGTCGCTTTAATATTGTTTGCGTACCCATTCATTATTGTGTTTCCGCGGAACATGACCTCGCCGATTGTTTTCGCGTCCCATGCGACACTTTTCATTGTCACTGGGTCTTTAACATCGACTTCTTCTAAGCCCAAGTGATTCAAACCTTGTCGTGACTTAAGTTTCGCTTGAGTTTCCAACGGTAGTGCGTCCCACTCGGGTTTTGGGGCGCACACTGTACCCGGACCATACGTCTCCGTAGAACCATAAGCGTGACATACATCAAACCCCAGCTGCTGCATACCAAACAGCACCTGCGAAGGCGGAGGTGCTCCACCCGTCATCACCGTCACTTTCCCTAGAAGTGGGACCCGCTCGGTTTCTGGCGCGTTAATTATCATGTTCAAAACCGTGGGTGCGCCACCCATGTGTGTCACCCGGTGTCGAGATATGGATCCGAAAATCCCCTTCGCGGTCACCGCCCGGAGGCACACATTGGTGCCGCCCTGGGCCGCCACGGCCCATGTCATACACCACCCGTTGCAATGAAACATTGGAACCGTCCATAAGTACACCGGCATAGACCGCATTTCATTAAGTAAAATCCCGACTAACGAGTTCAAATACGCTCCCCGGTGACTATAAACCACCCCTTTCGGACTTGAAGTCGTACCCGAAGTATAAGTAAGCGCAATCGGATCACACTCGTCGATCGGTCTCCTAATCTCAAAACCAAGACTTCCCATTGTCAAAAGAGCTTCATATTCGACAATGTCCGACTTCGGAAGTGTCTGAAGTTCACCGGAATCCGAGATCAAGGCAATTTGAGGCACTGTGGCCGGTGATTTGGACATGATGTCAATTGCGCCTTTGACAGTATCTATAAACTGGTGATCAACGAATATGAGTTTGGCATTTGAATGTTTAAGCAAAGTTGACACCATTTTTGAATCGTGACGGATGTTGAGGGTGCAAAGAACAGCTCCGGCCATCGGAACGGCGAAATGGAGCTCGTACATTTCCGGGATGTTTGGAGCTAGGACAGCAACCTGCTCGTCGATATAGACAACAAAAAGAGAATACATAAATAAATAAATAAAAGAATGTGTTACAATACCAAAAACACAATGACTACCATATAAGTGTGAAGCATACTTGCGGGCCTAACATTTTTTATTCCTAAAATTGTTTTTCATCAAGGTAGGTTTTTGATATTTGAATGTATCTTAACTCTCGACATTTGAATTTTTGGTTAAGGTCATGTCACATAAATAATTCTAATTATAACTTTCTATTGCAATGTGTAAAAGTAAGAACTGCGGTGAGGTTTTTAAGGTAATTATGAACACGAAAGGTATGAAATTATTCAGTCGGGTTTTTAAGGTAATTTTGAACACAAAAGGTATGAAATTATTCAGTGAGGTTTTTAAGGTAATTTTTTTTTTCCCACTCAACATCTATATCATTCCACGAAAAAGGGTAATTACAAAGCAATGGCAGGTAATTATAAACACCAAAAAGTATGAAACTATTTGACAACCATTTAGAGTACTTAATCAAATTCAATACTCATTTTTGTTTTTTCACTTTGTCTTCAAATGCAACATGTAACATGTATAGATTGATCTTTTTGAGGTAAATTTTAAAAGTCTCTGTTGAAAAAATGCAACATGTGTTACATATATAAAAACAAAAACCTAGTTCGCCCCATATATACTAGTTCCACCCATGTAACTTGATCCAAGAAAGATCAAGATCATGTTTTCACAAGTTGGCTATTTTTGGTCAACAGAAGCAATTCTAATTTCTAATTTAAGAGTTGGATTTTGTTTTTTCGGTTGTTTGTTTCTCAGTTTTTTGCTGGCTCTTTATATTTATATATAAAGTGGTTTTGTCATTAAAAAAATAATCAAGAGTTGGATCTTGTGTAGCAATTCTACTTTCTTTAGTTCTCCAAAATCATACAATTTTTATGACGATTTAAACATCTATAATCTTGATTAAATCATGTGCAAACTAGGGCTGCCTCAAACTTCAAGGCTTAAAACGAATTATAAAAATCAGCCCCCTTTTCAGAAAAAAAAAATGTCATTTCGCTTGATATGCTTGATACACTAACAAATAAAAACATGATACGGATGTTTTAAAAGTGATTTCTTAAAGAAATTCTTAAACCCAATCAGTTTTAATAAAACCTATACTTACATAGTTATATTTCTTAAACCCACAAAATCACACATAAAGAGATTAGTGAGTTAAACAAAAAATAAAATCACATAGATAAATTAAAGAAATTCTATATGTTAATAAAACCTATACTTACATAGTTATATTTATATAATCTGAGCAAGATATAATCAACAAAATTGAGTGCTATATTATCAACAAAATTGAGCATCCTTTGAAAGTGGTACCCTAGACAACAACTTATATTTTATATAATAAAAAAAATTGTTAACTTCTTTACTTCAAAACGTCAAAATGTATGTTTGAAATAGAGAGGAGCAACAAATGTTGGGTAAATTCGCTGATAAATCGATCAAAGCACACTTTGATCAACAAATTACATTACAATATAATACAAAAACTAACTTAAGTCGCAACCATAAAAGTAACCGACGCACCATTTCAATTCTCTCCCGCAATGAAAAACAAATTGTCTGCATTCAATAATTCAATAATGTAAATGAAAATATTGTAACTTCCTCACCTACTAAACCATTGCCCAATTGTAAATATAGATTGTGGATAGATAAATGGTTTAACAATATCATATTTATATTTTTATTTAATCCATTTACCCACCCATGTTCCAACAAGGATTCAACCGCCACCACCTTCGTTTTCTCCGCCATTTCCAACCTTATATCATTGTTTTCCAAAATCTTTACCATTACCATCTTCAAGTAAACATTTTTTATCATTCCTTTGAATTTAATCTATTCATATCTTTGTAAATTTGAATTTCATGCCGGATTGTCAACAATATGTTGTTTAGTTTTCATTTTACCCTCTGCTTATATACTGATTTGACTTATTTTGTATTATTTGCGATTTATTTAAGTTGCAATTTTAGTGAAACTATGTGAATGAATCAAATGTGTTTGTGTCTAAATTAGACATTTCGATTGTTTCGTCGTTTCTTATTCCTGTGAGGTTTTTTTTATGATTAATACTGACAAAGGATTATGTTATTAACTTTCAATAATGATTTTAAGATGGATATACTTGGAAAAAAAATGAAAAGTATGAACCTTTTTCGTCATCCCCTATTCCTGTGAGTTTTTGTGTTGATGATTAATATTGATAAAAGGATATGATGTTACTTATTTTCAATTATGATTTTAAGATGCATATATTTGAAAAATATGGCAAAAACCGGTAAAGTTTTTTTTTTCCTAATGCATATTGCAAAATTGGTGATTATAAATTCCATCATTGACGCTAATTATGAGTTTTGAAAAGTTATGGATTTTACAACATTGAGGCTATTTGGGAGTTTTGAAAGGTTATGGATTTTACAACAAATATTTTGGGAATAATCATTATAAATTTATTTTGATCGCATTTTTATTAATCTTTATTTAACATTAACATTATCATCAAATCCTTGGTGTGACTTTCATTCAAGATCGAGTTCTTGAATCTCAAATTCATTCAAGAACATAATTAATCACACAACTATACATATTTGTTTATCATATTTAAAAAATAAAATAAAATAAAATAAAAAAATAAATAAATTTGTTTATGAACTAACTCATCTTTTAGTAAAAATTAATGAATTAGATGTTTACTCAAATCATCAAAATTAGAAAAATGTTTCGATTAAACTTAAAAATTTTCAAATCTTATATAATGATGTTAAAGAGATTTATAAACAATATCCCGCCGCAACGCGCGGGTTAACGTCAACTTGTTAAATACATTAATCAAACATTACATTATCAAAACACCGAATCAATCAACAACAATTCACTAATTAATCAATCAAATTCATGAAAAACTTACAACATCTCCACGGGAAATTTGAAACCGAGAAGTGATCGAAGAAGCAAGTTTCACACATCGTTGATGAGTCTCCTGCCAAGTGAACTTAACATGATCACCATAAACAACTGATAATCTGTCTCTATATACAACAGCAGCTCTCTCCAAGAAACTGATTGGAGAAAGAGGAACGTAATTTGCAGCGCAGCGAATGGTACCTTCCATTGACCAAGTTGTTGTTCAAAACTGTTATCTTTTGGGTGTTTTTGAGGGTTTTAAATAGGGATGTTACATGAATGTAAAAGTGTAAAAGTGTTTCTTATGAGTCAATAAGCCATTTAAGGTAAAAGTGTAAACGTGTGTCTTATGAGTCAAACATCATTAATTTCATATATTTTATTAGTTAATTTGTAGCGCAGCAAATGGTACCTTCCATTGACCAAGTTGTTGTTCAAAACTTTTTTCCTTTTGGGTGTTTTTGAGGGTTTTAAATAGGGATGTTACATGAATGTAAAAGTGTAAAAGTGTTTCTTATGAGTCAATAAGCAATTTAAGGTAAAAGTGTAAACGTGTGTCTTATGAGTCAAACATCATTAACTTCATATATTTTATTAGGTTTCTATAACTTTTATGTAACCAATATTTGATATTTAATTGGTGTGGACTGTCCTGTCAAAGATAAAAGAGAGTTTGCAATCCAATTTATCTTGTACTAGTTAAGATAACAAGGACTTGAATCCATGAAGAGTAAACGATTAATTGATTGGATGTGATGAAGAACTTAAACTTTAACTAACCAAAAGTAAAGATTAATTCAATCGGGTGGAATATAATCAATTTTTATGTTGGGTTCGATAATGAAACATGTATAATCTATAATTTTTTAACTGTCAACATAAAAAGTTTTATGTTTCATTAAATGTATAATCTATACTAATAAATGATTCTACTAATATGGATTCTTAACTTTTTAAATAAACTTATACTTTTTACTTAAAAGCTTCACCAAATTCAAAACTATATTGTTAAAATATTAAAATAGTGATGAATAACGATGATATTTGTTTTTATGTATAATTTCTAAAAAAGTTCAAATATTTAATGTTGTTGGATGGTAAGAATGGTAAAATACAATATGTTAAATAAAAAAATAGATAGTATTAAGAAATCAAAGTTAATACCCAGTTGAATGAAATAATGTATTAAAAATTAACCTAACAAAATTTATAAGTATCACGTCAATGTTCATTAATTTCATTTATTTTATTACTTTTATGTAACCGGTATTCACCCCATTAAGCACTTTAATGTAAAAGTAAAAAAGTGTTTCTTATGAGTTATACATCATTAACCTCATATATTTTATTAGGTATTTGTAACCGGTATTTAATCTGTGTGGACTCTCCTATCAAAGATAAAGAGAGTTTGTAATCCAATTTATCTTGTACTAGCTAGGATAACAGGATCTTGAATCCATGAAGAGTATGTGTGTCACATTAACTGTTACACATGAAACGGTTAATTGATTGGATATGATGAAGAACTTAAACTTTAACAAACTAAAACTAAATCGTTAATTCAATCGAGTGGAATATAATTAATTTTTGTGTTGGGTTTGATTAAATGTATAATCCATACTAATAAATGATTCTACTAGTTTGAAAGTAATTATTAACTTCTTAAATAAACTTATCTATATATCTATATAAGTATATAAAACAAATGTGATGGATAAAAATGTAATTTAACCATAGTACGATTTTTGAAGCAACACGTATAAATGAGTTCAAGGGATTTGAGAAGGGTAAAATGGTAAATGGCTTAAATTTTAAGACACTTCATGGACAAAATAATAAATTTATCTATACAAATTTAATGTAAATTCCAGGTTTACCCTTTGTCTCTTCCGTATACCATTTTCTTACGTTACTGTCACGGACACAACCCACCTCTTCACCTTCCTTTCAATTAATTTATAATGGAAACCCCTAAATCTACCCCTTTCATATTCACAGCTTCAAGAGATGTCATAGACAGAGAGATCGAACAGCCCACCATTGTTTCCTCTCTCGCTCATGATTTTCACCTTTCTAGGTAGGTTTATTTTTTATTTTATGCTCAAACATTTCTCAGATCTACCATCAATTTCTAGGCTATCTTTAGTTGTTTCATTGCAGATGAAGATGGAGTGATGGAATCAAATTCACGGGCAACATTATCGGAGAAATTTGATACAACAGATTCATGAATTTGGCTATGTTATGATTTTTACATATCTTGCTTGTATTAAAGTTTCTGAATTGAGTTATGTCACCATCTAATGGTGAAGATTTCTTCCCAAGGAATGTGAGGAAGGAATGTGAGGGAGGTGGAATTTTCACAAGGTGTTTTATTATGAATATTTCGCTGTCCTTAATTTTACAATAAAATTGCCATTGTTTATGAGAAAGTTTCTTTTTAACCCATAGAAATTAGTGTAGCCAATGGGGTTGTTCGAATTAGGCCTCATGTGGGTTGTTGATTGCTAATATGTTGGGTTACATCATTTTAAATTATTAATTAACAGTGATTTTACAACATATGAGTTGTTTTTAAGTTGGTCAGTTTTGAGATTACAATCTTATCTACATGGATGGTAAAATAAGGGTTAAGGTGTGTGTCGTGGACCAAGTTATATGTAAGTGCACTTTTGGATGATAGATGCTGGATGCTTGAAGATACTTCAAGGACTTGCTTGCAATTTGTTGAAAGATATATAACAAATTCGGACATGTTGAATATGTTTCTTAAGTGGTCCGAATTTGTGGCTTCAAGCTTGTCAGAACTTATGCTTTGATGGTCCGAATTTATGGATTAGCTTGTAAGAACTTATAAGTTCATGGAGTGTCCGAATTTAGTGTGTTGTTTAGCTTGTCAGAACTTATAAGTTCATAGGGTGTTCGAACTTATAAGCTCATGCTTGTTTGTCCGAATTTGTAAAATTGTATTGTCAGTACTTATAAGTTAAGTACTGACTTGGTTGTTTTGTGTATTGTCCATACTTAGTGTTAAATACGGACTAGGGTTTGCATTGTAAGGACTTAAGTGTCCGCACTTGAGATTGTATATATTCTGTGGGAATGAATGCAATCAGTAATGCTTTTTTAGAAAACTTTATGTGCAGACTTGTTCTAGAGAGAGAAACAAACCCTAACTTTATGTGTGTTCTTCACTGTGTGTGATTGTGATATGTGAATACTCAGTGTATTCACAGATTGATCGGTTCTCTGATCTTCTACACCTTCTACACGAATTCTACGTTGCGGTACGAGTCACGCGGTGGTTTTCTCACATCCTGTGTGTGTCGAGCGGTCTAGGTTTGTGTGTTCGAGGTGCTTCTCGTTGTAGGAGATGACCTTACAAGTGGTATCAGAGTAGGCTCTGTCTAGAGAGTGCTCTTACCGATGTAGACTTCATGTTAGAGGTAGATTTTTGTCGGTTTTGTTCATTCAGAGAGTTTTCCATTTTCTAGGGTTTTCTCATACTTTTCTCATGTTTTCATGGATTCTTCATTTGTTTCTTGATTTTTCATGATGGATGGTGTTTGTTCTGAAAGTGTCAGATCTAAAAAGTTTTCTGTAAATTCTCTGGGTTTTTGAAGAAGATTGCTGAGGTAAGCAATCATTTTCTTTCGGATCTATTTTGGGATTGTTGTCCGTATTTGTTCTTCTGATGTTATTGATGACCTAGTGTGTAGTCACACTTGGGAAATAAATTCAGAAGTTGTTTTGTCCGAATTTGGATATAACCCCTTGTCAGTACTTGTGGGTTTTTGTCCGAATTTGTTCAAAATATTTTGTCAGAGTTTGTGGGTGAGAACTTATTTCTCTTGTCCGAATTTAAAGTTCTCATATCATTCTGTCCGAATTTACATTGTGAGAATTTAATCTTTTCTTTCCGAATTTGAGTTGTAAGTATTGAGCTTTCATTGTCCGAATTTATAGATTTGTCAGCATTTACTCTATTATTCTTTGTCCTAACATAGATTGTAAGAAGTTAAAATTCTCTTGTCCGAATTTAAAGTTTGAAGAGTTGGTCAGTACTTATTTTATCCTTCTATCCGAATTTAACTTGTCATTTGGTCAGAATTTAACTTGTCAGTACTTGTTTCATCTTGTGTCCGAATTTAGATTGAGTGAGTATTTGTTTCTTCTTTGTCCAAACTTAAGATAGGTGTCAGTACTTAAGTGTTCTATCCGAGTTTAGAGTTATCAGAACTTATACTTCCTTGTCCAAATTTATAGAAGTGTCAGTACTTAACACAATTGTCCGAATTTGTTGAAGTGTTTGTCAGTACTTGTGATCTTTGGTACGAATTTGTTTGGTTATTGAAGTTTCATCAGTAAGTGTTTTTTTTTGAAAAGTGTTAACCAAGATGGAAAACAACTTGAACACCGTTGTTCAAAGTATTAGACACAACAACGAAGTTGGAAGTAATGATAAACCTCCTGTGTTGTTGAACGAGTTAGATTATCCTGAATAGAAGATACGGTTTGAAAGGTACATCAAAGCGAAAGATGTAAGAATGTGGTTATGTATGACGTCAGGTCTTGGCGGAGAACCTGTTCGCACTTTAACAATTACCGGTTATCTCGCTTTAACTAATGATCAAAGAAAGTATTACGAATGCGAAGAGAAGGCAATGTCTTTGACTACGATGTCGTTTCCACAATCTATCTTACACACTTTTGGTAACAAAAAATCATCAAAGGAATTATGGGACAGTTTGAGCGACAGGTACGAAGGAAATGAGCTATTCAAGAAAAGGAGACTCGATCCACTGAAGATTCAATTCGTAGTATTTAAAGCTATGAAAGGTGAATTGTTAGATGATCTGGTAAACAGATTCTACCATTTGTTGAGTGACTTAGATCGAAGTCAACCGGGATTGTATACCGAGTTCGAAAAGTAGAAAAGTTTCTAAATAGTTTACCGAAACAGTGGAATATGTTTTCTGCCATAATCAAAGAGAGTGCTCAATATGAAGAACTCACTCTTGATCAAAAAATCCAGAAGATGAAAGGTTATGCATGGAACTTAGAAGATCAAGACTCTAATTTCCAGAAGCTTCAAGAGCTGACTTTGTACCGTGCAAAGCAAATTGAAAAGGGAAGCAATTCAGGTGTTGCTTTTATTTCAGAAGAAGCTACTCAAGGAGATCCTGCAAACCATAGTGCCTTTGTCGTTGGTAGCAATAGTGGAAGTACCGTTGGTGGAACTCAAATATCCCATGGAACGTCATCGTCAAAATGCTAGACCAAGTGAACCAAGCTTGAATGTTCCTAAAATTGACTCGCATTGTCTAAAGCTCATAGAAGAAAATATGGCACTTCTTGCATCGTTCGTGACAACATTTGAAAATTTTTCACTTGGAAATTAGTTGAACCATCGACTCTCGGTGAAGATCTTAATCAAATTGATCAAGATGAATTGGAAGAGCTCGATTTGCAATTAAGTATGGCGTTACTGGTAAGAAGAGCGAATAAATTTCTCCAGCGAATCGGAAAGAGTTTCATTGGTGGTAACACAAAGACACGAATGGGGATTGACATGACCAAAGTTAAATGCTACAATGGTGGCATATATGGTCATTATGTAAGAGAATGTCGAAACCAAAGAATAGAGAAGGCAGCAATGGTCAAGGAAGCTCAGCAAGATCCAACAACAACAGTCCAACCCCATCCAATACAACTTCTACCACTTCAACAACAACCTCATCTGATAACCTTACTCCTAGTTCTAATAATGCTATGATTGTTCAACCCATTCAAGCCATTAGCGACCCACACGACTGGGGATTGTAATGGAAGAAACAGCTACTGCTATTGTTTCACAAGCTACTGCTAAGTGAAAGTCTAGAAATGGATAAAATCATTAAAGCTGAGGAAAACAAGAGAATAGAGGATGGTGAAGAAGAAAGAAAGAT
This sequence comes from Helianthus tuberosus, assembly GCA_030545235.1. Lineage (NCBI taxonomy): Eukaryota > Viridiplantae > Streptophyta > Magnoliopsida > Asterales > Asteraceae > Helianthus > Helianthus tuberosus. The sequence continues at coordinate 9,625,671 of CM060433.1, read as the reverse complement.
GAAAATGATTGGTTTGAATTCAAGATAGCATCTGAAGAAACGCAACGCTTTACTGATGAAGAAATGACAAAGATGAAAGCAGGAAAAGCAGAAAGCTCGGATCAAGCTTTCATGGCTAATATCGTGGTACAGTCTAAACTTGCTGATAAAAGATGTGCCAGATGCGTAGACTTTGTTGCTAAGTGTGACATATACACACTCCGTAGCAGTAATTTGATTATTGATCTGGAGAAATCTAGAGAGCTAATTGTCGCGCTTTCGAGTGCTGACAAAGAACATAGAAGTCAGGTGATTGTCTTGAAAATGGACATCTCTGAGTTTGATAGACGACTTGCTCAAGCGACAGTTAAGAATCAAGGTTTAAAATCTGAACTTGAAACTTGTCAAAACACTGTTTTGGAAATGAACAAAATAATTTTAGACAAAGATAACTTGATTCTTGATCTGCAGTGAAAACTTGAGAAATTCAAAAATTCATAAGATGTGATGAATTTTTGCGTAAGTAATCTTCATCTCAAACATTCAGAAGATGAGATGTTAGGTGTTGGTTACAAGAAGTTTCCCCACCTGCTAACCACAACTATACATCGACACCCTCAATTGATCCTGAAATTGCAATTTCATTCCAACTGCTCCATTGACTGTTGATCCTTTGAGTGAGGAAGAGTATGAATCCGAATCGGAACAAAAGAGTTCGAGTGATGCTAAAACAAACGAAATTTATATGAGCAAAATTGAAAATTTGATTAACTCAAAGATTTTGGAAGCCTTAAATCAAGTTCAAAATGTTCAAAAGTCAAAGCCTAACAACAAAGGTAAAAAGAATGTTAAAAACATTTCAAAAACCAAATCTGTGAAAGGCGAAAGCTTTAACAAAGAAGTTGAAAAGATTGAAAAAGGTTCAAATTCTGACTTTGTGAAACAATGTGCAAAAGGCTCAAAAGAAGCACCCTCGTCCTCGAACAGTCAATATGACGATGATCACCAAGAAAAGAATGAAAAGATTGATAAATGACGATGCTACAAATGTCGTTTGAAAGGACATTTAGCTGCAAATTGTCCAAACGACAATGGAAAGATTCATGTTGATCCTGATCTTGATAAACCTTTTGTCACTAACCACAAAATGAACCTAAAAAGAATGAAAAGAAAAGTGGTAAAACTCAAAAGGTAGAAAAACCTAAGGTTGTAAAACAAGAAACCAAACCAGTTTCTAAACCAAAGGTTAAAAATAAAAAACAAAAGGATCAGGAAACCGACTTTTCAGATGATGGTAGCGGTCGTGGTTCAGATCATGGATCGAAAAGTTCTTCTACAAAATGTGAAAGTCGTCAGAAAACCCCTGCTCGACGACCAACACATGTAACTTTCCGACCACAAGAACAAGATCATCAATCTGGAGGTTCTTACAATCACAATGTTAGACCTCATCCTTAAAATCGTTACGTTGATAACCAAAACGTTTCACCGGCCAGATTTCATGGTTAAAGACAACATTCGAGATACCAACAACGACATGCTTTTCATGATAATGAGCAACCAAGGTTTGATAGAAGTTTTAGACTTCAGCACAGTCAAAACTTCAGAAATCAAAACTCTGGTAATCGTTTTGGTGGAAATTCTGGGTATAATAACCGTTCTCAAACCCTGCACAATCCTCGATTCGCAGATGGACATTCTAACAATTACCGAGGTGGAGATGTTAGAAACAACAATGAAGATGGTTACTTTAAGGAATTTTCGTTTGTTGATGAATTTGGACGACCCAAGACCGTCACGACTTGGGTCTCCCTTTCTAACTGATTTCCTGTTTGAGAATGCAGGAACAACTGAAGAGAGCTATCTATATTTGGTATATCGATAGTGGTTGTTCTAGGCATATGAGGGGAAATAAAGAATTGTTATCAAATTTAAAATCTATTCGAGGTGGTTATGTTAACTTTGCGGGTGAAAAGGGTGGTTACATCACGGGTGAAGTTTCCGTGTCAAACAGGAAGATCACCTTGCACAAGGTGAACTATGTTGAAGAACTGAAGCGCAACTTGCTATCAGTATCTCAGATCTGTGATAACAAGTATACAATGCATTTCACGGATAAGGTTTGTTTCGTTCTTAAGCCGGGATTTGTTGTTCCTGAAGATTGGATCGTGATAAGAGCTCCAAGAGTGAACAACACCTATGTGATGGACATACGTCCGGTTGTGAACTCCTCTGGTCTGACGACGTGTTTGTTTTCAAAGGCAACAGAAGATCAATCTTTCTTATGGCATCGAAGGTTGGGCCACGTACATCTATGCAAAATGAATCATTTGATAAAGAACAACTTAGCGTTGGGTGTTCCTTTACGTAGTTTTACATGCACAGTAAATGTGAATTCTATGAGAAAGGGAAAATCAAACGTAAACCTCATAAGCCTAAACACATAAACTCTATCCAACAACCACTAGAGCTGCTTCATATAGATTTGTTTGGTCCGGTCCAAGTAACTAGCATTGGTGGTATGTCTTACTATTTGGTTTTCACAAATGATTTTTCAAGGTATTCGTGGGTATTTTTCTAAAATCGAAAGATCAAACTTTCGACACTTTGAAAGATTTATTTAAACAATTAGAGAAAAATTACTCTTTACCCATCAAAAGAATCAGAAGTGGTAACAGAACTGAATTTAAAAATCGATATACGGATGAGTTATTATTTTTAGTGACTGAGTACAACTTTAATGAATTGGTTAGTAGGAAAACTGTTAGAATCTGTTGAGCAGTCTTTGCTTCAACAGACCTTATCATCTGTTGATCATGGTCTGTTAAAGCTCTACTGTTAAACATTCTCTGTTGAACTGCATCATCTGTTAGTCCATAACAGAGGTTCTCTTTGGCAGACCTTTGCTTGAACCGTCTCGGTGTTTATCAGCAGATGTTCATCATCTGCTGTGGCCTATATGGGAAGGGACCTGAGCTACATTAGGATCTGTTGAACGGACTTTCATTCAACAGACTTTATCATCTGTTGATCATGATCCGTGTGTAAAAAGATGTTGAAATCCTCTGTTGAACTGCATCATCTGTTAAGGCACAACAGCTGTTAGTAATCTATACTATGGAATGATCAGCAGAGGTTGTGTTTGGTAGAACTTTGGTTCAATAGTTTTTTGTGTTTATCAGCAGAGTACCTTTGGTTCAACAGACTTTGCTTCAACAGATGTTATCTCCAAGAGAGCTTTGGCTTTGGGAGACTTTAGCGAAATAGATGTTGAGTGTGTCCTTTTAGTTTCAGATGTTTAAAGACTGTATCATCTGTTAAGTAACAACAGATGTTAGCTTCATGATGCTTTTGTATTCATATTCAGCAGCAGAGGTTGTGTTTATCAGCAGCGGTTGTTTGCTACAACAGTCTTTGTGTTTATCAGCAGAGGTTGTTTGGAACAACAGACTTTGCTTGAACAGATTTTCTGTTTCACAGACCTTTTGGTTTGGCAGAATTTATCTAAATAGATGTTGAGTGCATCCCTTTTGTAGATGTTAAAAGACTGTTATTTGTAGTTAGAGGTTAATTCAAGTGAAGTTATGACAATGATCACGCATAAATTTGTTAAAGCCTTTTAAGTGTCGATGACTGCCCATAAATTTACAGAGTATAATTCAAGTTGTAATGTATCATGAAGAGCCAATTAAAATATATGGAGAATGTACAACAAAAATTTAAGTTAAGACTGAAGATGACACCTTCTGATAAAAGAATACCAGTGAAGATTTCTCGAAAACAGTTCCCACTTTCACTGTGTTTTGCTATGACAATAAATAAAAGTCAAGGACAATCGTTGGAGCGTGTTGGTTTGTATCTTCCACGTCCAGTGTTTAGTCATGGCCAGCTCTATGTTGCTGTATCTAGGGTAAAATGTCACACCCCCAAAATCCACACGCGGAGTATCACCGCTTGGAGGCGTGACTGACCAGGATCAAGCCACCAATCATATTGAACAATGTAAATAGTAAGTGTAATTCAACCAAACAATATGAAAGGTGTTCCAAAAACCAAAGTATAGTATCAATGTTTAGCGGAAGCATAAATGTAAAAACCCAACATAAGTATTAAGTTCACAAAGTGTAAATGTTTATCATGGAACTCAACAGTCCATGTGCCCACAACGATCGCGCCTCCCGTGCAAGCTCCAAGAGTACCTATGGTCCTGCAAGGCATGTAATAGAAAGTCAACAACAAAGTTGAGCGAGTCCACAGTTGGTTGTTTAGTTATAGTAATTGTATTGTAAACCATATGTTCGTTTAGTAACCCATATATCGTATGTACTTGAATCGCAGTCTCCTAGACATGTGTGCGAAGATTGTGGTGTGTTTCCCAAGTTTTCTAGAGTAGGTATATTTGTATCGCAGCCCACCCGGCATGTGTGCGAAGTTTAAAGTATGGTTCGCAGCCATTCCAGGCATGTGTGCGAAGATTAGTTCTATTATCGCAGCCATTCCCGGCGTGTGTGCGAAGAGAAGTATATGTATCACTAGTCTAGCAGTACCTACCAATAACCTTCCTCTCCCGAGGCCTATGGTATGTAATTCCGATAACAATTTAAGCATAAGTAATCATCCAAACCCATTCCCAACCCCGGGAATCCCATGCCTTGGTAAGAGTGTGAACTCACTTTGGTTTGCTCGGTATGCTAAGAATTACACGCTCACAAATAATCAATCACGACCTATAGTACGCACGTATATATATATAATCAGTTCAAGTTCGTATGTCATTTATGTCACGAAGTGTGTGTTTAAGCAGTTATCACATTTCATATATGCAGTTAGTCAAAACCGTACAATTCATGCTTGACAGGATTAACAGGCAGTTAACATACTTCACCAAGTTAACACACTTAACATGATTCACACACTAGCAATGTTACATGTCTAACAGAGTTAGCATGTTTACTGAATTAACAACTAACGGAGTTGATAACTAACAGAGTTAATGTTTAACAGTTTTAGCAGACTAACGGAATTAACCAAAGTAAATGATTTAACTGAATAACAAGTTAACAAGGTTAATCACTATCAGAGTTAACATCCTTAACTTAACAAAGTTCACTGTACAAGCAATCAACGAAATCACTAGGTGGCCGAAATCACATTGGGCCGAAATCTCTATAGCCGAAATCACCTTGGGCCGAAAACACTTGGGCCACGAAATCACCTGGGCCGAATTCATGGGATTTCGTCGAGGTGTTTTCAAGTGGGGTGGGGTTTTCACCGACTACATCATCACTCAATCATTATTCAATAATGGCAGGTTGATATAAATATACCTAATTTGAAAACACATGTAACAAGCACATGATTACTGACAATCATATGCAAATATGATAACAATGGCTGACAATTATGATGGATCCTTATCATACAAATCAATAACATATATGCAAACAAATAACATATGAATCTTGACTAACCTAACCTGACAACACACATATGGGCCGCCCTTTGACAATTCAAACAATCAATTAATTCTCATCAATTAATTCTCACATTATTGGACCGATCAATATGTGCCATCGAACTAATGATACCAGTATGCATGGAACCCTAGTCATCCTTGACTAATGATAGCACTTATCACATTACATCCTATATAAAAACACATATAGCAACCACATGACTTCTGACATCCACATGTATAATAATCAGCCATGAATCTCCTACAACAACCTTTAATTTCACAAACCAATCACATGACCTCATCGTTGTATAGCATTTATATAAAATTCACAAACAAACAAGATCAAACGGCCGAGATTCAACATGAATAAGAATTCACTAACCACAATCTTGATCAACTGGGATGATGCTTCGAAGGGGGGGGGGGTATGCCTACTGTCGTCGAGCAATCAAGAAGGAGAAACAGAAGGGAACTAGGGTTTGCAAGTTATGTTTCACGTAATATAACCAAATGCAACTTATCTAAGTATGACTGGGCCTATCCTGGGTCGAAGCCCATTACCCTTTTTGGTTTTCGTCATATACAGCAAAGTATATTAATAAATATACATACAATATTAATAACACCTTTCATAGTTCACAAAATCCATAACTTGCATTCAATCAATTAATCACTAATTAGTAGTACACAAAACTGATAACCGGTGCACATAACGAATTAAGAAAACGTAGTTGTGAGGAAAGACCTTGGAAACTCGGGTTGTCACATTATCCCCAACTTGAAAGAAATTTCGTCCCGAAATTTAGCACGTAGTTACTGAGGAAGCTAGTTGTGTTGTGTAGTTTACTGGTTTTCCTGGGGTGTCACATCATCCCCCCGTTGATTTGGAATTTCGTCCCGAAATTCTGTAGTAGCTTCAGCCTCAGTAGTGGTTGCACTGTTTCCGAACTACTGGGGATATTTGAGTTTCATTTGATCTTCTCGTTCCCAGGTGAACTCTGGGCCACGACGGGAGTTCCAACGAACTCGTACAAGAGGTATTCTGGTGTGCTTGAGGACCTTGACATCCCGGTCCGTGATTTCAAATGGTTCCTCGACGAATCGCAACTGTTCGTCGATAGTAAGCTCCTTCAAAGGAACTATGAGGGTCTCATCTGACAGACACTTCTTCAAATTCGACACGTGAAAGACGTTGTGAACTGCACTGAGTTCAGCTGGTAAATTCAGTCTGTAGGCCACTCTGCCTATCTTCTCAATAATTTCGAACGGTCCGACATATCGCGGATTGAGCTTGCCTCGTTTGCCAAAACGAACCACACCCTTCCAGGGTGAAACTTTGAGTAGCACTCGATCCCCAACCTGGAACTCGAGTGGTTTCCTGTCTTTATCGGCGTATGCTTTCTGACGCTCACGAGCTTCCGCCATGCGTTGTCGTATCTGAGCAATCTTTTCTGTAGTATCAACTACGAGTTCTGGACCTGTGATTTGACTATCACCCACCTCTGCCCAACAAAGAGGTGATCGGCATTTACGCCCGTACAATGCCTCAAATGGAGCGGCTTGTATGCTGGTGTGGTAACTGTTGTTGTACGAGAACTCCACTAATGGGAGATGTTTTTCCCAGCCGTTGCCGAAATCGATTACACATGCACGAAGCATGTCTTCTAAAGTTTGAATAGTGCGCTCAGACTGTCCATCCGTCAGAGGGTGATAAGCTGTGCTCATGTCTAACCGAGAGCCAAAAGATTTGTGCATTGCTTGCCACAATTCTGAAGTAAAACGTGCGTCACGATCAGAGATAATGGAGGTTGGCACCCCGTGCCTTGAAACCACTTCTTTTAAGTAGATGTCTGCTAATGTCGAGAACTTGTCTGTTTCCTTAATAGCCAGGAAGTGTGCAGACTTTGTGAGTCGATCCACGATCACCCAAATAGTATCATTCCCACGTTGAGATCTAGGCAGGCCAGTAACAAAATCCATGGAAATTTGCTCCCATTTCCATTGTGGTATCTCTGGTTGTTGGAGTAGGCCCGATGGTTTCTGATATTCAGTCTTGACTCTCGCACAAGTCAAGCACTTGCTGACGTAAGTTGCTATGTGAGCTTTCATGCTAGGCCACCAATATGTGGTTTTCAAGTCGTGGTACATCTTATCCGAACCAGGATGTACTGAGTAGCGAGACTTATGAGCTTCATCCATTACAAGCTCGCGTAAGTTTTCGTAGAGTGGGACCTAAATGCGTCCTGTTACATAGTAGGCGCCGTCTGCCTTTTGTTCTAACCGTTGCCTTGAGCCGCGTAGAGCTTCAGCCCTGACGTTTTCTGGTTTCAATGCTTCTACCTGAGCATCTCATATCTGAAAAGGAAGGCTAGACTGAATAGTGAGTTGCAACGCTCGTACACGCCTAGGTGTAGTATCCTTTCGACTGAGGGCGTCGGCCACCACATTGGCTTTGCCCGGATGGTACTTTATAGCACATTCGTAATCGTTCAGTAATTCGACCCATCTACGTTGTCGCATGTTCAATTCTTTCTGCTTGAAGATATGCTCGAGACTCCTGTGATCGGTGTAAATGGTGCACTTGGTACCGTACAGGTGATGTCGCCATATCTTGAGCGCAAAAACAACAGCTCCCAGCTCTAAATCATGCGTAGTGTAATTTCGTTCGTGAATCTTAAGTTGGCGCGAAGCATAAGCGATGACTTTATCCCGTTGCATCAACACACATCCAAGAGCTTGGATGGATGCGTCGCAGAAGACTACAAAATCGTCCGTGCCTTCAGGCAATGAGAGGATAGGTGCGCTACAAAGTCTATCCTTTAAGTGCTAAAACGCTGTTTCCTGTGTATTACCCCAACGGTAAGCAACCCCTTTCTGTGTCAGTAGTGTAAGCGGCTGTGCAATCTTTGAGAAGTCTTTGATGAACCGTCTGTAATAACCCGCCAAACCCAAGAATTGGCGTATTTCGGTTGGTGTGCGAGGTGCAGGCCAGTTCTTGATCGAATCTACCTTGGATGGATCAACATGAATCCCATTCTTGTTTACCACGTGGCCTAGGAAGTGGACTTCACGAAGCCAGAAGTCGCATTTTGAAAACTTGGCGTACAGCTGTTCCGTTCGAAGGAGTTCCAAAATGAGTCGTAAATGCTGCTCGTGTTCCTCCTGACTCTTCGAATAGATCAGGATGTCGTCGATGAAGACAATAACAAACTTGTCAAGATAAGGTTTGCACACCCTGTTCATAAGATCCATGAAAACCGCAGGTGCGTTCGTTAACCCGAATGGCATGACCAAAAACTCGTAATGGCCGTAGCGAGTTCTGAATGCTGTTTTGGAGACGTCCTCGTCCCGGACTCTCAATTAATGATAACCTGATCTCAGATCAATCTTCGAGTAATAGCTCGACCCTTGCAACTGGTCGAATAAGTCATCGATGCGTGGAAGAGGATAGCGATTCTTCACAGTTACCTTGTTCCGTTCGCGGTAATCTATGCACATGCGGAAGGTACCGTCTTTCTTCTTCACAAATAATACTGGAGCTCCCCAGGGCGAAGAGCTAGGACGTATGAAACCCTTTTTCCAAAAGTTCTTGCAATTGCTTAGATAGTTCTTCCAGTTCAGTTGGAGCTAAGCGATAAGGTGCTCGAGCTATGGGTGCTGCTCCTGGAGCTAGCTCAATCTGAAATTCGACCTGGCGATGAGGCGGTAACCCAGGTAACTCTTCAGAAAACACTTGAGGAAAGTCGCGTACAACATGAATATCCTCTAACTTCTTCTCTTTCGTCGATGTATCTGTAACGAGTGCTAAAATAGCTGTGTGGCCCTTTCGCAAACACTTCTGTGCCTTTAAGAAGGAGATGATGCCACTCGCGACACCACTCTTGTCGCCTTGAACTTCGAGAGGTTCTTTTCCAGTACGGGGAATGCGAATGATCTTCTCCTTGCATAGGATCTCTGCTTGCTGTTGGGATAACCAATCCATACCAATGACGATGTCAAAACTACCCAGAGTTATAGGAATGAGATCGATAGAGAAAGTCTGACCAGCGAGGATAAGATTACAGCCCTGAACTATGTGTGTGGCCTCTAGACTTTTACCGTTAGCTAACTCTACGACATGTTTGGTGTTCAAAAGTGTTGGTGCGCGTTTAAGCATTTGACTAACTTTCAGAGACATATAACTGGTATCTGCACCCGAATCAAATAATACAGTAACATAAAAGTCGTCGAGAAGAAACTTACCCATAACCACATTAGGATCGTTCCTTGCATCACCCTGACCAATCACAAATGCACGACCCCTAGCACCATTGTTGTTCCCATTGCCCTGATTATTGTTGTTGTTATTCTGATTCTGGTTTAACTGGGGGCAGTCCCGCTTGAAGTGGCCTTCAGCCCCACATTGAAAGCATCCCCTATTGCCACGCTGTTGTTGTTGTTGTTGCTGGTTTCGTGGAGCTGGTGGCTGTTGTTGCTGGTTCTGATTTGCAGGCCTTGAGCTCCTGCAATCTTTAGCTTCATGACCTATCTTGAGACATCTCTGACAGCGGCCCTCGCGACACTGACCACTGTGGTGTCTGTTGCACCTGTTACACAGTGGGTGAATTCCCCGATATCTACCCTGCCCCTGACCACCAGAAGATTGCTGACTCGGACTCTGGTAATCATTAGTCTTGCGCTGCTGCTGTGCTTGAGACTGAACGATAGCTGAACCCCTGCTGGAATCCCCCTCCCATTTTCGCTTATTGTCACTGGGAGTAGCAGGAGTAGCTGAAGTGGTAGCGGTAGTAGTAGCGCTGATACGTTTAGGCAGCCTGTTCTGTTCCACTGCCTGATCGGTGAGGCGATGAGCTAACTTGACGATCTGTTGAATGGTGCCAAGATTCGCTGAGGTTACATGACTTTGAATCTCCGGCACTAGACCCTTGAGATACAGTTCGATACGCTTAATGGGAGGGTCTACCATAGTAGGACACAGAATAGCCAACTCGTTTGATCTTTTGGTGTACGCTTCAATTTCCGATCCCGTCATCTGCAAATTGTAAAACTCTACCTCCAGCTTATGAATGTCATCACGGCTACAGTATTCCTCTTTGATCAACTCCTTGAAATCGTTCCAGGGTGTGGCGTTAGCAACTGCCAACCCTAACAACTGAACTTGCGCCTTCCACCAAGTCAGCGCAATGCCTTCTAGGGTACCAGTGGCGTACTTCACCCTGCGAGCCTCAGGGCATTCACACATCTCAAAAATGGACTCGAGCTTTTCAAACCAATGGAGGAGTCCAACTGCTCCTTCCATGCCACTGAAAGTAGTAGGACGACAGTCCATGAAAGTCTTGAAGGTGCAAACAGGTGGTTAACCTGTTGTGTATAAGAATCAGGACAAGGTTAAACACAAGAGTTGGTTTAGGAGTGTAGGATCTAAAGATCCTAGTGTGAGTTACAACTGCAGGGTATACCTCCTGCTTGTGCGGCTGCAAGTGCCGCAGCAACTTGTTCGTTAATGAGAGCCGTCAACTGGGCTTGTGTCATGTTGATACGTCCAGCCATGATCTTCATAGCAAAGATAACATAAGTAAGAGAGGTTCGCGAATAGTCCAATGACAGAAGAGAGTGAGCACACAAGTATTCTCAAGCAATAGGGGTTATGTGTATCTAAGCATACCATGAGCAAAGTTCTATGTAATTCTAGCAAGTAGGCAATAAAACATATACCATATTACCTAGAATGTTGAGTCTTGCACGTGGAGCGAGGCATCGTTGTGGATCGTTGAGCACTGTACAGGTTATAGTCTGGTTTTAATAAAAACGTTTTCCCCTTATTAAAACCGAGTTCTCTATAACCAATGGCTCTGATACCAATCTGTCACACCCCCAAAATCCACACGCGGAGTATCACCGCTTGGAGGCGTGACTGACCAGGATCAGGCCACCAATCATATTGAACAATGTAAATAGTAAGTGTAATTCAACCAAACAATATGAAAGGTGTTCCAAAAACCAAAGTATAGTATCAATGTTTAGCGGAAGCATAAATGTAAAAACCCAACATAAGTATTAAGTTTACAAAGTGTAAATGTTTATCATGGAACTCAACAATCCATGTGCCCACAACGATCGCGCCTCCCGTGCAAGCTCCAAGAGTACCTATGGTCCTGCAAGGCATGTAACAGAAAGTCAACAACAAAGTTGAGCGAGTCCACAGTTGGTTGTTCAGTTATAGTAATTGTATTGTAAACCATATGTTCGTTTAGTAACCCATATATCGTATGTACTTGAATCGCAGTCTCCTAGACATGTGTGCGAAGATTGTGGTGTGTTTCCCAAGTTTTCTAGAGTAGGTATATTTGTATCGCAGCCCACCCGGCATGTGTGCGAAGTTTAGAGTATGGTTCGCAGCCATTCCAAGCATGTGTGCGAAGATTAGTTCTATTATCGCAGCCATTCCCGGCGTGTGTGCGAAGAGAAATATATGTATCACTAGTCTAGCAGTACCTACCAATAACCTTCCTCTCCCGAGGCCTATGGTATGTAATTCCGATAACAATTTAAGCATAAGTAATCATCCAAACCCATTCCCAACCCCGGGAATCCCATGCCTTGGTAAGAGTGTGAACTCACCTTGGTTTGCTCGGTATGCTAAGAATTACACGCTCACAAATAATCAATCACGACCTATAGTACGCACGTATATATATATAATCAGTTCAAGTTCGTATGTCATTTATGTCACGAAGTGTGTGTTTAAGCAGTTATCACATTTCATATATGCAGTTAGTCAAAACCGTACAATTCATGCTTGACAGGATTAACAGGCAGTTAACATACTTCACCAAGTTAACACACTTAACATGATTCACACACTAGCAATGTTACATGTCTAACAGAGTTAGCATGTTTACTGAATTAACAACTAACGGAGTTGATAACTAACAGAGTTAATGTTTAACAGTTTTAGCAGACTAACGGAATTAACCAAAGTAAATGATTTAACTGAATAACAAGTTAACAAGGTTAATCACTATCAGAGTTAACATCCTTAACTTAACAAAGTTCACTGTACAAGCAATCAACGAAATCACTAGGTGGCCGAAATCACATTGGGCCGAAATCTCTATAGCCGAAATCACCTTGGGCCGAAAACACTTGGGCCACGAAATCACTTGGGCCGAAATCATGGGATTTCGTCGAGGTGTTTTCAAGTGGGGTGGGGTTTTCGCCGACTACATCATCACTCAATCATTATTCAATAATGGCAGGTTGATATAAATATACCTAATTTGAAAACACATGTAACAAGCACATGATTACTGACAATCATATGCAAATATGATAACAATGGCCGACAATTATGATGGATCCTTATCATACAAATCAATAACATATATGCAAACAAATAACATATGAATCTTGACTAACCTAACCTGACAACACACACATGGGCCGCCCTTTGACAATTCAAACAATCAATTAATTCTCATCAATTAATTCTCACATTATTGGACCGATCAATATGTGCCATCGAACTAATGATACCAGTATGCGTGGAACCCTAGTCATCCTTGACTAATGATAGCACTTATCACATTACATCCTATATAAAAACACATATAGCAACCACATGACTTCTGACATCCACATGCATAATAATCGGCCATGAATCTCCTACAACAACCTTTAATTTCACAAACCAATCACATGACCTCATCGTTGTATAGCATTTATATAAAATTCACAAACAAACAAGATCAAACGGCCGAGATTCAACATGAATAAGAATTCACTAACCATAATCTTGATCAACTGGGATGATGCTTCGAAGGGGGGGGGGGTATGCCTACTGCCGTCGAGCAATCAAGAAGGAGAAACAGAAGGGAACTAGGGTTTGCAAGTTATGTTTCACGTAATATAACCAAATGCAACTTAACTAAGTATGACTGGGCCTATCCTGGGTCGAAGCCCATTACCCTTTTTGGTTTTCGTCATATACAGCAAAGTATATTAATAAATATACATACAATATTAATAACACCTTTCATAGTTCACAAAATCCATAACTTGCATTCAATCAATTAATCACTAATTAGTAGTACACAAAACTGATAACCGGTGCACATAACGAATTAAGAAAACGTAGTTGTGAGGAAAGACCTTGGAAACTCGCGTTGTCACATAAAAAGTAGGAAGGGGTTGAAAGTTTTGATTTGTGATAAAGAGAAACGAGTCTGTACAACCACTACTAATGTAGTTTACAAAGAAGTTTTACAAATTCTATGATGATACTAAACATCTGTTAACCTGGCAACGTCTGTTGGGTATAATGGAGGAACTGTTGTTAGGAAATGTTTGTTGGAAAGCAATACAACTTTTTGAAAGCATATGGTACTTGCTTTGCATTAAGCCTATCCCGAGAACACATGCTGCGAAAAATGTTTATATCTGGCGTTGTAGTAACAAGTTTGCAGGTCTCATTTTTAATGAGAGTACTAAATTCTTTGTTAATAACATTATTCTCTTAACATCTGTTCACTAACCTTTGTAATTTCTGTTGACTGACCTTTTTAACATGGTTTGACTAACATTTGATACTTACTGTCTATCAATCTGGAAACTCTGTTGGAGATAATGGATGACAGTTTTTAGGAAAGTCTGTTGGAAAGCAACAGAGTTTTTTAACAGTTAATAGACAACAGTGGTTTGGTTATCAACATAATGGAATTCCTGTTGAATAAATCTATTGACTATTAGTTTATATCAATTTTGTAAGTCTGCACTAATTATTTTTTTACTTTCTATCAATATGTGTTATGCATGGTTTTCTGAGAAACCACCCGTGTTTGCACACGGGTCTTACCGCTAGTACTATATAATAAAAGAAATCATTTAGGGGACACTTGTCATTATATTAGGTCATGTATCTTTTGATTTTTCCGCCAATATCATATGGATAATTATTATTTATAGATAACACTTATATTAAATATTATTTAGCTTAATCTTTTGTGGATAATTATTATTTAGTTTAATATCTTCTAATTAATTATAGATAACTCTCCTATTAAATATTATTTAGTTTAATCCCTTCTACTTAATTATAGATAATTATTATTTAGTTTAAATTTAATGTATAATTCTCATTTATAATATTATTTATTTGATTTTCTATATCATATTAACTTCATTGTTTATAAGACACAATATAATTATACATATAATATGCAATTTTTAATAAAATAATACCAAACAAAATTACATATATAAAATCATTGATTTTACTAACAATAACAAAGTCTTAATTTTTTTAAAATAATTCAAAAATATATAAATTAAAACATATATTATTTAGTATATAAAATTCATTTATTCAACCCCTGTAACACACGGGGTTATAACCTAGTTTTATTTTAATTAAAAAAACCCTAAAAACAAAATAAACCTCCCTCTCTTTTCAATCTCTACATACTCTCTCTCCTCCACCACCATTAGCCGCCACCCCTAGCCACCATTACCAAGCACCACCAACGCCACACCAGCCACTACCACTACCACACCTTTGACTTTAAATCTGACTAAACTTCAACCACTTCCATCCCACCACTGTTAACCAGCACACACGCCACCATTAAGCACCACCGTTACCACACTTCATCACCCTTCAACACCTCCACAACCACCACCTTTCACCTTTCACCTTCACCGCCATACACCTCCAACGCCGTTAACCACCGTACCCCTGTCTGCAATGACCATCATCACCTGCAATCCCAAGTTAAATACCCACGTCCACTCGGACAACATCATCTCCTGAACCTTCACTACGAAACATCACACCCCGTTATTTGTCGTCGTATACCCTCCGAACACCACAACCATTTCACCCCACACCGTTGAAACCTTCACACCATCTCCGTTGCCACCCATCCTCCATCTCCCCACACTGTTGAAATCTTCAAACCACCTCCATTGTATTACAGAACAAAATTTTCCTAATCAAGCTTGTTCCAATTTGGGTTCGATTTTGAGGGTGATTAGGGTTACGGTCGAAGTGGTGTTATAGGGATCGAGACAGAGATTAAGGTCAATTAATGAACCCACTTTTCCTCTCAAGAAATGAGAAATAGACTTTTTAGTTCTTCACTTGCAGAGGGGTGAGATATTGATGATGAAGATAATACATAACAATTAAGGTTTCCAGTCTTATAACAAGGGTATTTAGTTTTTTATTTGTGTTTTTTATTTAAGTAAAATCAGACATAAAATAACCATTATACCCTTCATTTAAATAAGGAAAATGACAAAAAAAATGGAAGTGGTTAACATAAATTTGTAACTTATTTTGTCATTTGGATAGAAATGACAATAAAAATATTTCAAAGACCGGATACAAAAGATTTAAATTTTAAATTGAAGTGGTAGAAATAACTTAAACTTAGAGATCATTTTAGCATTAGAAAGTATTTATTTAAAATCATACGGTACACCTTCCAAGTTACAAACCATTTTCAACCGTTGGATCAGAAAAATATAACCGTTGGGAAACCCTTCCCCCTTTTTAAAATCCCCTCGAAACTGTACAATCGCACAACAAACAATCGTCAAATCTTCAACCTCAAATCTCTGTACATGTCAACGATGATGCGTTCAGATCGCAAGCCACCGCTAGCGTTGAGATCTCCGGTTAGGCTTCGTCCCCGCCGCCCTGCTCAGTCATCTGTAAACAATCTTCAAACTTCATCAGGTACTCTTCGCTATTTTCTCGATTTTAATCTGTTTTGGTTCGAATTTGATTGATTTTGTTGCTAGATATTTCTGGGTTTTTGATTTTGTATACTGAAGTTCGGATTTTGAGTTCTGGGTTTGTTAAAATTGTAACAAGATTTGGTTTCTTTGGTGTTATTAAAGTATGCCCACCAAGTGTTTGTGAAAGTGTCTAGGAGAAAATTTTCTTTTTACAGGTTTGTTTTTCAACAATTCCTTTAATCTGTTTTGTCTTAGAGATTCTGGGTTTTTGATTCCCTAAACTAAAAGTTAGGTTTTCATCTTTTCTTTGGTATTAAAAAGTTCGTCCTCCAAGTGTTTGTGAAAATGTCTAGATGAGATTTTTTTCCTCTTGTGTTGTTACAGAAGTTTTTTCCGAGGGTTCATTTGTTTAGTAAGAATTTTTGTTGATGAGAAGTTGGTTATCTTCATTGATATATATTGAAATTAGTTGAATAATTATGGATATTTCTGGATTTGGTGTTTGTGAAAATGTCTAGCTGAGTTTGTTTCACTTCCCTGTCTTCTTATAAAAGCTTCTGCCAAGAATTCATTTATTTTGTATGCAATAAAGTTCTTCATTGCTTCGAAAATGATGAAGAGTTGGTCATTTTCATAGGTTTTGTATTATAATTAGTTGATTAATTGTTAAATTTTTCTGTATTTATATAAACCCTTCCAGGTGTTTGTGAAAATGTCTAGATGAACTTTATCTTTTCCCTTCTTATTTTAAAGAAGCCATGAAGAAGTTTATTTTTTTATTATGAATATGAAATAAATCTCTTAATAGCTTGACGAATGAAGACATTGGGCGAGTGTCATTTTTTATTTGAAATAATTGACTAGTTACCAAATAATTTTGGATTTTCATAAACCCTTCCATGTGTTTGTGAAAATACCTAGGTGAACTTTTGTTTGGTATAAAATAAAATCTGCAGAAAATGAATTTGTTTGGTATAAAATAAAATCTTTTCGGATTCATGAATGATGAATTGGGTTGTTGTTTAAACTAGATTTCATCATCTTTTTCCCCAAACTGATACTCAAATTGTTTCGGTTTTACAGTTTCATTGACAAAATCCCATCAGCCCAAACAATCTTCCAACTCAGAAGAACATGAACTCCGACCCGAATACCAAACAATATCATGTGAACTAAAAGAATTAACAAAGATGGTGCAAGACAATCTATGGGGATCAGCAACTAAAAACCAATCTGCAAATGCTCATGATGAGAGTCCTGTATTCAAAAGGGGAAGGCTCTATGACGAATATTCCGCAAGGAGAAACGAAAGATTGAAAAGGAAGAGAGGCGAATCCGAGATCGAGAAGACGACTCCAGGCAAACAATATATTGGAGTAAGAATTGAGTCAGCAAAGAGGTCAACGGAGGTCAAGAAGTTTGAGAGTGGTAGAAAGATGGCAACTCCAATGATGGAGAGGGGGCAGGTGGCAGCAGCTGCCGCAGTAACAGCAACTGCACAGAGGTATTCGTTAAGAAGTAGTTGCAAAGAGAATAAGAAGCCACCATTGGCAATGAGCTTTGAAAGATCATCAATGGAGAAGAAGACTGCAGTGAGAAGGGCTGCAAGAAAAGGGTACTGAAAATTTGGTTTATGATCATGTCATCATGGTTTGATTTTGAGTTGCAAACATTTTGGAGTGTTTCTTTGGATTGAAAGAAACTCTTATTAAAAGTCATATGGATTGGTTATATAGGTTTGGTGATTTGGTGGATTTTATGTTTCCTTTATATACAAGAAGACACCATAATAATTTGGTGGTTTGATTTCCAATTTTTTTTATTAGTATGAATGATCAAAATACCTTGATTTTTGTTGATGGTTTTGTATGAACGCCAACCCTGCCTTGCCGAATAGTGTAAATGTTTTCAGAAATTGAGCTACAGATTAGGTTTGTTTTATTTATTTTTTTTGAACGGCAAATTTGGATCACTGACAGACCACTAGAGTATTATCGTGCCACCAACAGAACCACTAGGCAATTCTTATTTTGTACCAAAACAAAAAATATGTTCGATCTTCCCTTACCCATGCACCATTGGCGACTTTGTTTATTTATTTATTTTGTTTAGAATGGTTAACTCACACTCCACTAATCTTATCACTAAATCTACACATTTGTCTATCATGAGACTAAAACGCTCAACCACTTGGGGAGGGACACCCTTTCTAACTATCCCAAGATATATGTCGAACGAAATCAAGTACCGTGGTGTGGTGGGTTTTCTCTTATTGGGTCAGTATTGAGTAATGGGCTACAACCCAGGTATGGTGTTCTGAACGTATATGCAGCCCACATGTTGGTATGTTAACTTTAATAGTTTGTTCTAGGTTTTAGGTTTATCTTGAATATTTAGTCTTTGTTATCGAGTTTTAGGAAGTAGTTAGTTTCTTCCTGGTTATTGGTGAACTTTGGAGTTTGTAGCCTATAATAAATAAATGGCACTTGTTTGATTGAATAAACGAGAGTTTACTGTGTTTGTGATACCATTGTGCTTTACAAGTGGTATCAACACAACTGGGAGATAATTTAGAACAAAGAGAGAGAGAGAGAGAGAGAGAGAGAGAATATCCATAGTTGAAGAAGCTGCACACTTTCAAGTTTCCAAGCGTTCCGAAGTTTGATGGGGACTTTGATTATTGTAGTATGGTTATGGAGAAGTTGTTGCAATCAGAATAATTAACACCAGTTCAAAGAGCGACATTTGAGACTATGAGAGTCAAGGATTTAAAGGCGTCTGTTTTAGTCTATTGACAAACAGATTCTGAGGACCAGCACACAAAAGGGAATGGCAAAGCAGGGATTCGGGATGCTTTGAAAACAAGATATCAGGGTTGAGAAGGAAACGTGCCCAATTGCAGCGGCTTGGGAGCTGCTAGAACAGAAAGAAGGAGAATTAATACTTTAGGCATGTGGCGAATGAGATGAACAACTAAGAAGATGAACTCACAGATTTGAAAATAATTGAGAAGACACTTCAATCCCTAACATTATACTTCAACTTTATTGTATGCCCAACTTGCTCCATTTTGTGATCCCGTTCTCGCTACTTTCATCCCAAAGCCTGGTTAAGCTTCTAAACTGCACCTTAAACCTGTCAAAGCTTGCAAAATGCAAACCATCTTAAAATAGTGTATTCTAAAACTCAATTTCATCCAATTCGGTAATATTAGACACTTTAGGCATCCCCTTAAGTCCAACTAAGCTTCAAGTTTCGCATGTGTCCAAGAATGTGAAATGAGAAAGTATGATTTAATTCCATTGTTTGTTAAGTCATCTAAGTATGAATTAATTATATTGTTTGTTTATGTGGACGATATTGTTGTGGTCGAAGAAAATGTCAAAAAAAAAAAAATTACAATCTAAATTTCTTATTAATTTATCTCAGTATCATCCCAATTAATCAATTTATGTTCTCATCTTTTTCTTGCTTATTGAGCTTGTCTGTCGAGTTGAACATTCAACCAATCTTGTTACATCCTACTAATAATTTTCAGTTTGTCTTTACAATTCTGTATTTTCCGTTGAGAATAAATAAGTTCACTAAGCATATATTATAAAATCAAGAACCCAACTAACAAAAATAATTATTAAGTATTTGTTTTACAAACAAAACTTGACTGAAAGACTATGAAAAATGCTAAAAATAGGATGAGAAAAGTCCTCTTAACTTGTATTTTGCGTATTTAACATTTAACTTTATTCTTAATCGGAACTGAAGATATATTAACTAGATGGCCAAGACAAAACAAATAATTAACAAAAAAGTTGAAAGAAAAATACGTAGCTATATATTTAAATTTGTATCGATGTATATGATTTTGAATCAATTTAGCTATTGTTACATTTAAATAAATGAGTAACATTTCAGAAATTCTGGACATTTTAACTTTACGTTCCATATTTTCTATTTATACTAACTAATTAAAAATTAAATCCGCAGAAAAATTTATAATAACAATAAGAAAGCGAATTTATGACATACCAATAAAATTATTTACATTTAATTTAAATAAAAATAATAATTAAAATTTCCACAATTTTTTCCCACAGCTATAAAATTAATATTATTTATATACATTTTTATATGTAACGTTATTACGTAATACGTAATTTGAGTTATACGAAGAATATGTACATTTGTGTATGTCTTATTTTCAGTATTCAACAAGTGTAATACAGATGTTATTATAGTATCTCAATGCTACTAGTTAACATGACCAGTTTTTGTGATAAATTCAAGTTAGTCGTGTAAATTGTCATATGATAATAAAAAATATATCAGTTATAGGAACCTTTGTTTTTACAGATTATATAACTATATCGTTTTTATTTAGTATAAATATACGTCAATCCAATCGAGAAAATTTTGTCTTAATTTTTTTACCTTAAGTACGATCAAGCTTTTATCTCATCGGCTATTTTAGCCACCATTACAGGTTTACAATTTTCAGGGTCACTACAATCTTCTTGATTGTACTAAACTGTGGTTGAACAAGCAACCTACACCCTAATAAGATATGTGTCCATACTAAGACAGCGAATTGACATGACACTATGAGTTAATTGTTGGAATTTTGGTGAATGGATATTAAATATATTTATAATTTAATGAAATTATAAATATTAATTAGAATATTCATGTGGTAAGTTAAAGAGTAACTCTTGAGTATTTAATTAGTTTTATTAGAGTTTTTAAGTCTCTAATTAAGTGAATAATTAAGTGAAACTTTTCACTAGTCTTGTACATATAGTAGACTTTGTGCTTTCTTTTGTGACTAGATAAGAAGGTATTGTTTTATACATGAAGAATACTAGAAGTTGGATAAACACTTGAAGACCAACTAGAGAGATGGGTATTCTCTACTTGTTTTCCACCACATGAGTTCAGACACTACAATTCCCGGATGTAACCTTGGGCCGGTGAGCCATCTCCGGCAGTACAGACTGCTTCGGCTGTTGTACCCTGGGAGACAGACGCGTCGTCTTTAGTAGAGGCGCGAAATCTGTTTTAAGGGAAGCGTATTGAACACGTGCCTCAACCAAAATCGTCAACGTTTAGTGTGCTCTTTGTTTCAGTCAAGGAGTATTTTTCAAGACTCAAGATGATGAATACTCGAGTCTAGGATGCTATCAAGTGTGCGTGAAGGACCCACCAGAGATGCGGCTTGAATCAAGATTGGTATATATAATTATATTTATATTCTTTTTATTTAGTTATTGCAACCGGTATTGTACTATGATATTTCTTACGAATAACGAGAGTCTCGTTATGATATATTTTGTAATTATATTTTACAAAAGGTGAACCTAATTCCTACAAACTTAAAACAGATTTCGTGAGATTGTTGGTACAATCTTAAAAACCTTATTTATAAGGATTTTGGGTTTACGAAAGGATTTATAATAGAATTAAAAAAAATATATATATATATATATATATATATATATATATATATATTGTTAGAGGTTATGATCTTATAAATATATTTTTTTTTGGAAATATGTATGTAGTACAACTTGTTGTGTTTGGATTTTTTGAGATTGAGATACAATCTTAAATCCTATACCGTGGTACAAAACAAATAGTTTTGGTTCCAACATTTGGTTATAAAACGATTTTGGGAATCGTTAATCTTTCTAACTTTTGTGTTAGATCGGGTTTGTTAGTGTAAACCATACGTTTTTTGTAAACGTTAAATTCTCTAACATGTGTGTTAGACCGGAATTATTGGTGTAAACCATACGTTTTTTGTAAACGTTAAATTCTCTTAAGTAGAGTTTTTTATGTCTTTAAATAAGAGTTTTATGTTACTTGATTAGAGTTTTATGTATCTAATTAAGTCTCTATTTAAAATAGACTTTTCATCCACCCATGGATTGATATGAACAAATAAGTCTTATAATGATTTTTGTAATCATTTGTCTTCTAACAATTGTGTTAGAAACGATCATGAAAAGCGTTAGTTTGGAAGCAATTTTTTAATTGTTTAGTTTCTAAAGTGTGTATTAGAGATGACTTATTTATTTGAACCATATATGTGTTTAGCAAGTCGAATTAACATTTTGTGGAAATGTTAATATTTCTAACGTGCGCGTTAGAATTTCTTTCATTTTAACATGATTGTTAAAAATGGTTAAAATACAAATGCTATGAAATGTTTTATGTAATCATTTTATATAAGCAATTTGTTGTGGCATTGTTTTCAATGTTTTGTATGACTTAGAAATAGAATGTCATACATTGAAGTTGATGTTTGATTGGCTTCAAGGAATTAAAGCACCATAAAGTGATGGTGTGGTATTTATATGAATTTAATGAAATTAAAATCATATACTAGACTCTTCATATGGAAGATAAACTCTTAAGGAGAGTTTTATGTCAATTTATTAGTTTTTATTAGAGTTTGTGTCTCTAATAAAATCTCTAAAAAAGTGTGACTTTTATTAGAGTTTAAATATATAATTATTGAGACTCTTAACTCTTCATATGTGAAACTCTTGAGTAGAGTTTTAATGGTGACATTTGATGAGTTTTATTAGAGTTTAAATATATAATTATTGAGACTCTTAACTCTTCATATGTGAAACTCTTGAGTAGAGTTTTAATGGTGACATTTGATGAGTTTTATTGGAGTTTAAATATATAATTATTGAGACTCTTAACTCTTCATATGTGAAACTCTTGAGTAGAGTTTTAATTGTGACATTTGATGAGTTTTATTAGAGTTTAAATATATAATTATTGAGACTCTTAACTCTTCATATGTGAAACTCTTGAGTAGAGTTTTAATGATAACATTTGATGAGTTTTATTAGAGTTTAAGTCTATAATTATTGAGACTCTTAACTCTTCATATGGTGAAACTCTTGAGTAGAGTTTTAGTGATGACATTTGATGCTTTAATTTGGTCATGTTATATATATAGATAAAATGACTTAAAGTTTTCTAACATGTGTGTTAGAAAATGTGTATCACGAATACGAGGTTAGAGATTGTTCATAATGGACATAAATGTTTTATGTAAACATTTAATTGCCTATGTGTGCATTAAAAGTGATGAGAAACAGTTTATTTTATAAACTATATCTTTGGAAAACGTTTAATGTAAACGTTCGATTCTATAATGTGCTTGTTATAATTTTTTTTTCCAACATGTGTGTTAAAAAAAAAGTTATTTGGTGAAAACAACTTGGTGTTGTTGTGAACAAATTTAATTGTTCAAGTTTACTACTTAAGTGTTGTATTTGTAACAACTTGGTGTTGTTTTGAGCATAATTGTCCAAGTTTAAAGTTTCAAGATGAAATGGAAAACTTGTACTTACAAGTGCAGAGAGTCTTATTGAGGGAGTACCTCAAGACACGCCATGGGACAATATTGTTGAGAAGATTTCGGTCAGATTATAAAGTGTTGAAGATAAAAGTACTTTGCTATTTGATGTCTACATATTGTCTATGCTTCCGTTTAAATTTCAAAAGTGATTGACACTTATGATTTAGTTTCCAATGTATTTTATTGTTTTGTGTTCAATATCTTCGGATAACACATGCAATTTTTTACAAAGAAATAAATCACTAATGGTTGTGACGTATAAATTATTTTTGTGGAAAATAATTATAACGTCGGTTATACATTGTTTAAAAGAATATGGTTTTAAACGGATAGTACATGAAAATACTTGGACATAAACAACTTGAGAGTTGTTACATTGACTAAAAGTCAAAGACGAAACATCAAATGTATAACCACATCATGAATGAGTAATGAAAGAACGTAGTGAGTGTATTGAGATGAAATACACTAACGACATTCATGTCTCATACTTCATTAGAAGTCATAGAAAAATTCACAAGTGTGAATTCTAACATGTCACACCCCGACCACGTAGAACATACAAAACGTGGCGGAAACATCGGGGAGTGTTGTAACAGAATTAATGTTTCACAACCATGGAAATTAAAGTTTCGTTTTATTGATTAAAAGTGTTACAATGCCTTAACAAACAAAGAAATACAACATAATTAACTAGTCTTGTATCTTTTATTATCACTAAAGCCCAAGTCTGTCTATGTGTATCTTGATCATCTTATGCAACATCTCCTGAAAAACACATGTGAAAATAGGTACGTCAGCATAAAAATGCCTGTGAGATACATAGGTTTTGTGAAAATAAGATTCATGACTTATGTTTGAGAAAATGTTTAGTCATGAACCTTGTTATTTGCTTTGTCTTTTAAATCATTTGAAAAACGATAAGATCAGATGATAAGTATAAATAAATGTAAGGTTAAATGAATAACCAAGTAAAATATGTTTGCATAAGATAAGTTGTTTATAAATCAATGTCTTGTGAAAAGTATGTTATTTGTATGAAATGTTCTATGTCTCAAACTGAAATGATTCAAATAACGTTACGACATGTAATACCATACAAACACTTATATATAGGAAGTACCAGCGGCGTATCCACCATGCTTGTATCATATTACACACGCATCGTTACTTAATCACTTAATCAAACTAAACTAAACAATGTAAAATGTTCATGTCAAGATGTAAATCATGTCAAAATATCTATGTCAAATATCCATGTCAAATGTCTATGTCAAATATCCATGTCAAATGTCTATGTCAAATATCCATGTCAAATGTCTATGTCAAATATCCATGTCAAATGTCTATGTCAAAATGTCATGTATGGCAAGTGAAATGTCTCAACTGAACCATATGCACAAAAACAAAGTATTGAAGTAAAACTTGGTTTAAATCAAAGCTATGTTTTGTGTAAATGCATGCAAATATTTAATATGAACATTTATGCGGTATTGTGAATATGCATACATCCAAGCCTTGCGACTGAGGTGATAAACCCTTTAAACAAATTAAAGGTCTATCTGTCTTATAACATCGAATCCGGTCATTCCTTTCTGTCCCCTTTCCCTGGGATGTCCGGAACGGGAGTTGTCAATTCCTATGGTACCACTACCTACTAACGAACGGCGTAGCTAATGTTAATGAATGTATTGTCCCATGTAAACAAACCAAATGTCATACTAGAATTGTAAGCATGTGAAAACAATGCACTAAGTATGTAATCAAATGAACATACATAGCGTGAAATGTCATGTAAAACGATGTACTAAGTAATGCACAAAATGGGCACACCTAGCATGAAATGTCATGTAAAACAATGTACTAAGTAATGCACAAAATTGGGCACACCTAGCATGAAATGTCATAAAATCATGTACTATAATGTACTAACGAACATAGCAGTATATGATGTGAAAACAGGAAAGCATGAAAGTAACAAGTAGGCACATGCGTTTCACCCCAAAACAGTTTGGAAAACAGTAAAAGAGGGGTCTATGTACTCACTTGAGATTGCTCAGTTGTCTAAAGATAACCACCAAGCAGTGCTAGAGATCTCGGAATCAAACGGCACCTAATATAGGTAACTATGTTAAATAACCGGACCTAAATCGGAAGACTGGGTAGCATTAGGGTTTGTAAACCAAACGAGTGTGGAGACTTGTGTGATATGGTTTAACAAAGCCTACATACTAAATGAAACCTAACATAACTGCCTACGACCCATTACGACCCGTTTAGATAGCTTATGCTACTTTAACGCGTCGTTCGCGTGAAACGCGTTCGGATCGCCTAACTAGTCCTATGACAAGTGTTATATGCCTAAACATGTTACATAATCAGTTATGTGACAAAAGTTTAGGTTACATATGCTTAATTACCAATTATACATGAAAAGGGTATTCTGGTAATTTACCTAAGGCATATAAACTACCTATCATACAACTACTTAAACGATGTGACCATAGGGTATAACCTCGGAAGGTTATTCCCTACCTACTATGGTCACCTAATGTGTTTGGTCGGATCCTAATGATCGACCAAACTGGGTCGGGTTCGAAGGTATAGGCGATTTATTAGATCGCCTACCCTACGACCCTAGACAACGTGGTAATCAGTAGGCATAGCCCCAAGGGACTATAACCAACGTGATTACACTCACGTTGCGAAGTTCAAACGAACTTCGCATTGACCATTACTGGTCAACGCTGAAAGTCAAACAAAGTTTGACTTTCTGACTCGAAAAGCAGTAAAAATAAGGAAAAGAACGAAAGAATACTTACGAAGGGTCCCCGAATGCTAAACTCGATTCAAAAATCTCAGGTATGAAACAAATGTTTCAACTTAGAGTTTCTCAAATCAAGTTTCTAGTGATTTTAGCAATGGGGGGTATGGGGTATTTATAGGAATACTCGAACCGTTAAGATCGTTTCATGGAAAACGTGCCTTAATCCCATCCGTACATGTGTTGCAAAGTTATGGTGTTTAGGTGTTTAAATTCCATCCATACATGTGTTGCAAAGTTATGGTGTTTAGGTGTTTAAATTCCATCCATACATGTGTTGCAAAGTTATGGTGTTTAGGTGTTTAAATTCCATCCATACATGTGTTGCAAAGTTATGGTGTTTAGGTGTTTAAATTCCATCCATACATGTGTTGCAAAGTTATGGTGTTTAGGTGTTTAAATTCCATCCATACATGTGTTGCAAAGTTATGGTGTTTAGGTGTTTAAATTCCATCCATACATGTGTTGAAAAGTTATGGTGCCAAAATTCCATCCTTATCCGCTGACTAAGCAAGTTTAGAATGTGTGGTTGTGAATTAAACAACGGCTAATACATCGAATCTGGTCCCGAATGCGAAAAACGAACCAAATGACGTGAGGAATGGATTTTTTTTATGGCGAACACTAAAATAAAATATTTTAGTGCTTACATAAATTTTTGGATGTCCGGATGTATTCAGAACGTAAGTTATGCGCGAAAATGCAAACTTGTGCACTTTTTGACACTTTTAGTCCCTGAATGACCCAAAAGTTTATTTTAGCACACCGAACCCCTCAAAGCCTATTTCTAAGCTATATAAAGGATATTTAAGGTGTGTTTAACTTATGGTCATGTTCCGGAATGTCTGTTACAGTTCAAATTGGCATACTTTCGCAGTTTGTCAACTTTAGTCCCTGTAAGCGATTTAACTTGATTTTGCCATACCAAAGCCTTCAAAACTTATTTCTAAGTTATGTAAAGGTTATTTAAGGTATGTTAAGCCTATTTCACTATTCCGGAGTGTTCGTTGCATTAAACTGGTTATATTTACGCATCAGTGCGCGTATAACCTTCCAGAAAGCGATTTAGAGTTTGAAATTGAACAAGAATTGATATGTGCAAATGATACACATATTTTTACAAATCCCAAGTATGAAATATAATATTTCATTGGTTTGGTATTTGTTTGATGGCCGTGGAGGCACAGGTGTTACAGTCTCCCCTACTTTAGGAAATTTCGTCCCGAAATTTATTTAGAGGAAACTTGTGAGAGTTTAAAACATGAAGTTGAAAAGATCGAACAACATTGGTTAGGGTTCTTGAACTTCTAGTAACCTTAATAACATTATGTTTGCAATGTAAGAGGGACACTTATATACAAGTATATGAAGCGTCATTGGTGCGTCCACCATGCCTCCATTACATCGTTCTCATTTTGTTATTGTTGTCACTATCGGTTCTTACACATAACAAACCTTACTAAGTTTCTGTGCACTAAATTTCATAATTATGTACGCGTCCATAATCAGACAATTCCTTGCACAATTCACACAGTCTATTTTATAATGTGTAGAGGAAAACCAAATGAACAATCCTGTGATGAGTGTGACTAGACTGCCATAGAGTCCTTTTGACTAAATCAATAAATGATCTAAATAGACTATCAAGGAGTCTGTCCAGCTACATCACTAGATGTCGTCTTTTAACCAAATTGTGAATCAATCTTTTTGATTAGACCACTAAAAGGATCTCTAATGAAACATGGAGCGGTACTTATATAATCCAAGGGTCTTAACTATTACATAGAAGCCCATTGAGGATTGAAAGTAGTACCTTTTGAATATCCTGCTACGAATCCCTCATATGAAGATATGAAAGATTCTGCGAGGATTTGGATATCGAATATCCAGAGTATTAAAAACACAAAAATGCATAAAAGAAAACATAAGATGAATTAACACATATCACATAACCACAAAATTGTTTAACTAGAAGTTTGTTCTGCTAACAGAGTACATGTATTTAAAGCACACTAGGAATCCATCTCGTGGATTTCATTTGGCACTTTAACATTATCAAGAATCTAACTATAAAGATAGAAAGATCTTTAAAAGAAAAATTCGATTTCGATTATAAGGAACCGAAATGTTCGAATTCAGGTACATAAGGAATCCAATTAAGGACTCTGATTTGAATGATGATCATCCACAAGGGTCTCAATATGAAGATAAAAAGATCCCATATGGATTTTAGAAGTTGAAGATGTTTTGAAACCTTGCATTGGACGTGCTTATGTCAAAACATCAAGTAAAAATGCTTTACGAAGTTGAGATGCCAGATATGCCAAGGCGACATATGAAGCAGAATTTGAAGGTTAAATCACTGTATGAGGAAAATATTTTTGAAAACTATGCATGGGGTTCTTTTAAGAAAAAATGTGTTTAACGTTTTTGAAACCTTATATATAATACTTTTTGGAAATCATAAAGTAGGTGTATTAGATAGATATATTTACAAAAAAAAATGTTTTAAAATCATGCGAGTTGAATTTTGAAATTATGTATAAGGTTTTTGAAAGACATGAATGATGCTTCTCGAAATCATGCACTTGATCAGAAAATGTATTGTGTTAATATTGTTTTCAGACTCTATGAAATATTTTGAAATTAGAAAGGTTGGTTTTGATAACATGGCCAATGTTTTTGAAATATCATTGACAATGCATCAAGAAAAATTGTTTTCAAACTATATGAAATGTTTTGAGATCATGAAGATTGTTTTGAAATACTTGTACTGTGTATGGCGAAAAATCATAACGTAATGGGTATGAGATTTGAAAATACCCTTAGTTATCTAACCAAGGATTCAAAGTACAGATGTGCAAAAAGCACGATTACTCATAATTTCACTTTATTTCTTGTACTTCGTTTCTTAGAATGAAACGAGTACTTAGAACTTTCGAGGAAATTATGAGCGATCACTTGAAAGAGAGAATCACAAGAGTAGTTTGTAAGGAACATAGTTCCTTGATGTAGGTATCATAGGAAAAGCCATACACACCTAGCAGGGGGTTGAGCTGGTTGGTTGGGGACTGCTTTACCATTATGAGCGACCACGGCGAAGTTCTGAGAAGCCTTTCGCTTCTTTGACTTCTTAGGGAATCGTTCATCCATGGTCTTTGATTCCTCGATTGGTTTCTTGTCTGGAGGTGCTATCACCTGACTAGGTCCTGCCTGTCTTGGTGACTCTTGAGTGGCTTCATCCTGGAGACGATACATGGCAGTAGCTAATTCCACAGTCTTCAGGACTACTTCGCCTATTCGCTGAGCGAATTTGGCAGTCTGCTTGGATATCTGGGCGTCATCGTGATGAAGAGACATTCTAGAAGAAAGTGAAGGACAGAGGAAGAAGCAAGTGAAAGGTTATTGGGTAATCAATACAGAATGGTAACGAATGAAAATTGTGATCATTTGTTTGTTACCTAAGGCAAACAAATGAGATGGTGACTAATCAAAGTAAATGGGTCAAAAATAATGTATCGCGAAGACATGCTCGCCTATAAGTGAACACTCATCCCAAGAATTCCCAGGTAAGCACAACTGGTCTCGCGTCTGATGAGATGTATACGAAGTGCTTGCCTAGACAGAAAACCCAGAATACAGGCATTCACCCTTCCAGTTTGCACGTGTTCACATTATTTAAAACCCAAAACCTTGACGAAGTTTCGAAAACTCAAAGAGGTTCAAAACCTTATAACTGAGGGTTCAAAACCTAGTAATTAATCATCCTAGAACAGATGATTAGTTTTCAAAGTGGTTTTGAAATTCATGTTCTTGTTGCGGTTGTCGCCTAAGGATAGGCGACAGTATTGTTTTATGACTAAACGCAAGTAAACTCGCGTTAGGGTCCTAAGAAGGTTATAGACTAGGTCAAAGCATTACTAATTACTAATAACCTAATTCCCTATAACCATTGGCTCTGATACCATCTTTTCTGTCACACCCCGACCACGTAGAACATACAAAACGTGGCGGAAACATCGGGGAGTGTTGTAACAGAATTAATGTTTCACAACCATGGAAATTAAAGTTTCGTTTTATTGATTAAAAGTGTTACAATGCCTTAACAAACAAAGAAATACAACATAATTAACTAGTCTTGTATCTTTTATTATCACTAAAGCCCAAGTCTGTCTATGTGTATCTTGATCATCTTATGCAACATCTCCTGAAAAACACATGTGAAAATAGGTACGTCAGCATAAAAATGCCTGTGAGATACATAGGTTTTGTGAAAATAAGATTCATGACTTATGTTTGAGAAAATGTTTAGTCATGAACCTTGTTATTTGCTTTGTCTTTTAAATCATTTGAAAAACGATAAGATCAGATGATAAGTATAAATAAATGTAAGGTTAAATGAATAACCAAGTAAAATATGTTTGCATAAGATAAGTTGTTTATAAATCAATGTCTTGTGAAAAGTATGTTATTTGTATGAAATGTTCTATGTCTCAAACTGAAATGATTCAAATAACGTTACGA
Source organism: Helianthus tuberosus (assembly GCA_030545235.1). Lineage (NCBI taxonomy): Eukaryota > Viridiplantae > Streptophyta > Magnoliopsida > Asterales > Asteraceae > Helianthus > Helianthus tuberosus. The sequence continues at coordinate 9,594,771 of CM060433.1, read as the reverse complement.
CATGTAATACCATACAAACACTTATATATAGGAAGTACCAGCGGCGTATCCACCATGCTTGTATCATATTACACACGCATCGTTACTTAATCACTTAATCAAACTAAACTAAACAATGTAAAATGTTCATGTCAAGATGTAAATCATGTCAAAATATCTATGTCAAATATCCATGTCAAATGTCTATGTCAAATATCCATGTCAAATGTCTATGTCAAATATCCATGTCAAATGTCTATGTCAAATATCCATGTCAAATGTCTATGTCAAATATCCATGTCAAATGTCTATGTCAAAATGTCATGTATGGCAAGTGAAATGTCTCAACTGAACCATATGCACAAAAACAAAGTATTGAAGTAAAACTTGGTTTAAATCAAAGCTATGTTTTGTGTAAATGCATGCAAATATTTAATATGAACATTTATGCGGTATTGTGAATATGCATACATCCAAGCCTTGCGACTGAGGTGATAAACCCTTTAAACAAATTAAAGGTCTATCTGTCTTATAACATCGAATTCGGTCATTCCTTTCTGTCCCCTTTCCCTGGGATGTCCGGAACGGGAGTTGTCAATTCCTATGGTACCACTACCTACTAACGAACGGCGTAGCTAATGTTAATGAATGTATTGTCCCATGTAAACAAACCAAATGTCATACTAGAATTGTAAGCATGTGAAAACAATGCACTAAGTATGTAATCAAATGAACATACATAGCGTGAAATGTCATGTAAAACGATGTACTAAGTAATGCACAAAATGGGTACACCTAGCATGAAATGTCATGTAAAACAATGTACTAAGTAATGCACAAAATTGGGCACACCTAGCATGAAATGTCATAAAATCATGTACTATAATGTACTAACGAACATAGCAGTATATGATGTGAAAACAGGAAAGCATGAAAGTAACAAGTAGGCACATGCGTTTCACCCCAAAACAGTTTGGAAAACAGTAAAAGAGGGGTCTATGTACTCACTTGAGATTGCTCAGTTGTCTAAAGATAACCACCAAGCAGTGCTAGAGATCTCGGAATCAAACGGCACCTAATATAGGTAACTATGTTAAATAACCGGACCTAAATCGGAAGACTGGGTAGCATTAGGGTTTGTAAACCAAACGAGTGTGGAGACTCGTGTGATATGGTTTAACAAAGCCTACATACTAAATGAAACCTAACATAACTGCCTACGACCCATTACGACCCGTTTAGATAGCTTATGCTACTTTAACGCGTCGTTCGCGTGAAACGCGTTCGGATCGCCTAACTAGTCCTATGACAAGTGTTATATGCCTAAACATGTTACATAATCAGTTATGTGACAAAAGTTTAGGTTACATATGCTTAATTACCAATTATACATGAAAAGGGTATTCTGGTAATTTACCTAAGGCATATAAACTACCTATCATACAACTACTTAAACGATGTGGCCATAGGGTATAACCTCGGAAGGTTATTCCCTACCTACTATGGTCACCTAATGTGTTTGGTCGGATCCTAATGATCGACCAAACTGGGTCGGGTTCGAAGGTATAGGCGATTTATTAGATCGCCTACCCTACGACCCTAGACAACGTGGTAATCAGTAGGCATAGCCCCAAGGGACTATAACCAACGTGATTACACTCACGTTGCGAAGTTCAAACGAACTTCGCATTGACCATTACTGGTCAACGCTGAAAGTCAAACAAAGTTTGACTTTCTGACTCGAAAAGCAGTAAAAATAAGGAAAAGAAAGAAAGAATACTTACGAAGGGTCCCCGAATGCTAAACTCGATTCAAAAATCTCAGGTATGAAACAAATGTTTCAACTTAGAGTTTCTCAAATCAAGTTTCTAGTGATTTTAGCAATGGGGGGTATGGGGTATTTATAGGAATACTCGAACCGTTAAGATCGTTTCATGGAAAACGTGCCTTAATCCCATCCGTACATGTGTTGCAAAGTTATGGTGTTTAGGTGTTTAAATTCCATCCATACATGTGTTGCAAAGTTATGGTGTTTAGGTGTTTAAATTCCATCCATACATGTGTTGCAAAGTTATGGTGTTTAGGTGTTTAAATTCCATCCATACATGTGTTGCAAAGTTATGGTGTTTAGGTGTTTAAATTCCATCCATACATGTGTTGCAAAGTTATGGTGTTTAGGTGTTTAAATTCCATCCATACATGTGTTGAAAAGTTATGGTGCCAAAATTCCATCCTTATCCGCTGACTAAGCAAGTTTAGAATGTGTGGTTGTGAATTAAACAACGGCTAATACATCGAATCTGGTCCCGAATGCGAAAAACGAACCAAATGACGTGAGGAATGGATTTTTCTTATGGCGAACACTAAAATAAAATATTTTAGTGCTTACATAAATTTTTGGATGTCCGGATGTATTCAGAACGTAAGTTATGCGCGAAAATGCAAACTTGTGCACTTTTTGACACTTTTAGTCCCTGAATGACCCAAAAGTTTATTTTAGCACACCGAACCCCTCAAAGCCTATTTCTAAGCTATATAAAGGATATTTAAGGTGTGTTTAACTTATGGTCATGTTCCGGAATGTCTGTTACAGTTCAAATTGGCATACTTTCGCAGTTTGTCAACTTTAGTCCCTGTAAGCGATTTAACTTGATTTTGCCATACCAAAGCCTTCAAAACTTATTTCTAAGTTATGTAAAGGTTATTTAAGGTATGTTAAGCCTATTTCACTATTCCGGAGTGTTCGTTGCATTAAACTGGTTATATTTACGCATCAGTGCGCGTATAACCTTCCAGAAAGCGATTTAGAGTTTGAAATTGAACAAGAATTGATATGTGCAAATGATACACATATTTTTACAAATCCCAAGTATGAAATATAATATTTCATTGGTTTGGTATTTGTTTGATGGCCGTGGAGGCACAGGTGTTACATAACATATGAAAGTAAAAGTACTATATGTTATTGTATACCTTTAATAAATCTTGCGAGATTTATAAGTAGATGCGTCTACCACTTGATTATTGTTAGATCTATATGGAGATTTTACCTTCATTTGGGAGAGCATCCTAAATATACATGTCTCCTAATGAATACCAATAGATGTGTGCAAATCACTTATGGAAAAATTATGAATGCCATGTTGTTGAGTGTCAATCTAGTTGACTCTATCTCACACATAATAATGATTGTAGATGAGAAACATTCATCTTGTTGGTGATGAATGTGTTCACCAAGTGACTTGGATTAAGGCTTATGGTTAAGTACTTATGAGTCAATGGTAGATCGTTGGAGATCAAAGGTAAACAAGTTATGTTCCTTAAATGAATGATGAAATTTAGCTTTGTGCTATATACAATAATTTGTGAGACCTTCCTAAATATTGATGTTTTAGGATTATGAATAAGTCTCATTATTTTGTCTTAACAAGGGATGAATGTTGCAAAGTGATATTATGATATCCTTAGGGCTGTGAAGAATCAGAATGATGCATCTTCTGTTCACAAGCTAAAGTATTGTAGTCTAAAGCATGCTAGACTAGTACTTGGTTAATTATGGGTCTTGACGGAGACTAATTAACTCTAAACATTCAAATTTGTATGAACACAAAAAGAATTTGTGTATGGACAAAGTTGAGAGAGAATTTTCATTCATTATAAGGAAATGACATGTAACTTTTAAAAGTTTGTTTGAAAAGCTAATGAGGAGAACTCATTGTCTAAGCTTATTCTAGATGTTAAATTAGAATTATTCTAAGTTGGAGACAAACTTATGACAATGGCATGTGTTGCTTTGGTCAGCTCGGAAGCTTGTGTAAGCTAATGCAATATGAGTTGAATTCACTGATACAATAAGGTTGGTCTTGTTCAATCATATGTGTATAAATGTCGCCATAAGTGGTGTTACGAAAATGTTGATCAAATGGCAAGAAATGTGGGGGAGGAACCATTTAAGAAACAACCCTATAAGGGTATGTAGAAATGGTTCTCATTAACACATCTAAATGTTATCCAATAACACTTAAATGTGGGGGGTGTCTTGCATTTGTTTTTAGCAATAAGGATTTTGTAATCCAATCTAACATTGCAAATAGACGACTAAGTGGAGGACACAAAGGTCGTAGTGCATAATGGAGATGTGTTTGCCTTAAATGATACACGTATCTTACGAAGACATATGTTATAACTAGATTCAGATGGCCACTGAGGTTATAGTCTTAGAAGTTGACAATAGGCAAAATTAACTTACGAGTTAAGAACACATCATGACAACTGATCTCAAATACGCAAAGTTATTTGCTAATGTTATGGATCCAACAACCTGAGGGTTTATTAGAGATCAAGTTGTGGAATGGGACTGAAGCCCTTGAAAAATGAAGTTCATATGATGGAAACCTAACTCAGTAGACTGGAGATCCCAAGAATTGAGTTCAATAGGAAAACCTAATTGTATGAATAAGCGAGGTCACTGTGGGGGAATAACCCTACGCATTTAATAAGGTAGTTTATTATAAAGATTAATAAACTTCCTAGTCCATTCCTAAAAGTGACAAGTATGAGGCTAAGCATAATATGTGGTAAATGATTTGGATAGATCACGATAACCACAATGCTTTTAATGATCTAAGGAGAATCACCTATGTTAGAGAGAAGTGGGGTCGCTTCGAATGGAATTGAGGGCACAATTCCTAGAGCTCTCGCAGAACCAGGAAAGTGTTCCACGACCATTATTGGACATGACTATGAGGAGATGACCCGGCTAGGGAGAGTCTTGTGTGAAGTGTATTGTCGTCTACACAAACGGCAGACGAGTTCAAAGACAACGAGATCTACTCAGAGCTAGTGGGCTAAGTGCATTTCATGAGCGAAGGTTCAAAGGGTAACACCTACCTATCGTATGCAAAACTCAACTGTCGAGGTTACATTGGAAATTTTAAGTGTTTTGAATGATCTCCATTCATGTGGGGGATTGTTGGAATTTTGGTGAATGGATATTAAATATATTTATAATTTAATGAAATTATAAATATTAATTAGAATATTCATGTGGTAAGTTAAAGAGTAACTCTTGAGTATTTAATTAGTTTTATTAGAGTTTTTAAGTCTCTAATTAAGTGAATAATTAAGTGAAACTTTTCACTAGTCTTGTACATATAGTAGACTTTGTGCTTTCTTTTGTGACTAGATAAGAAGGTATTGTTTTATACATGAAGAATACTAGAAGTTGGATAAACACTTGAAGACCAACTAGAGAGATGGGTATTCTCTACTTGTTTTCCACCACATGAGTTCAGACACTACAATTCCCGGATGTAACCTTGGGCCGGTGAGCCATCTCCGGCAGTACAGACTGCTTCGGCTGTTGTACCCTGGGAGACAGACGCGTCGTCTTTAGTAGAGGCGCGAAATCTGTTTTAAGGGAAGCGTGTTGAACACGTGCCTCAACCAAAATCGTCAACGTTTAGTGTGCTCTTTGTTGCAGTCAAGGAGTATTTTTCAAGACTCAAGATGATGAATACTCGAGTCTAGGATGCTATCAAGTGTGCGTGAAGGACCCACCAGAGATGCGGCTTGAATCAAGATTGGTATATATAATTATATTTATATTCTTTTTATTTAGTTATTGCAACCGGTATTGTACTATGATATTTCTTACGAATAACGAGAGTCTCGTTATGATATATTTTGTAATTATATTTTACAAAAGGTGAACCTAATTCCTACAGTAATCAACATCTTCTCGTATTGTCTCGACGTTATTACTGAAAATTAAAATTATACATACTTTGATTGAAAGTTTTTCCATACTAGTAGATCAGCATAACAACGTTTTGTTGGTGTGAAGATGTATAATTCTTGACAACTATACTTGTTTTTTTTATTAGCTAGGTTTCTTTTTGTTTGTAAGATTTTGATGGTCTTCCCTATCAAACTATTTTGTCCAGAGGACCGTTGTTAATAGAATAATAGAATGCCTGCGAGGGTAGTCACCACCCTAGTTGAAACTCTTAAGCTATCAATGGCCATAAAAACAAATACATTGAGAGGGATGACCATCAAAATCTGTTTGGAAAAAAACAACCTAAGCGAAAAAAATACAACAAATAAAATTGGCTCTAGATATACGTCGTCACAATAGCAAAACGCTACCAACTGCTACTGTACTACTATAGAAAAACTTTCAATAAAATATGCATCAATTTTCATATGCATGATTTCGGTCTCTATAGCTGCTTAGCGTGACTTTTTTATCGCTTTTGCATCAGCAAGACAAGTTCCGTACGCTCAAAAACACCTGAATTTAAAAAAAGAAACACACACACAAATATTTATTTCAAACTTTCCGAAGAAATTATATGAGAGAAATGAGAGTGAGTAAGTAAATTGCAATTTTCATTCATGAGGTTTGGCCACATTGGCAACTTTCATCTAAAGGTTTGTTTTTTTGCATATGGGTCCTTGTCGTTTCAAAATCTTGTCATTTTCATCCTTGAGGTTTGGCAGTTTTTGTTATACTGTTTTTAAGTCTATATTGGTGATAACTTTAGATAGTTTACTTCTGTAGGTGGGTGTTGTTTATTCAGTTGAAGCTCTTTTTAAGAATACCTTTACTTTATTTGTTTGCTTCTTTCGATTTTAGATGTTAATTGTTTTATCATCAATCACAATCCAGCCAATCCTAGGTTTCATATAAAGGATAATTTGAATGTGAATCCTAGGGTGATTTTCTTTTTATATTTTTATTACAACATTGATATTGACACCAAAGCATAAAGGATGTGTAAAGTAGTTTTTTGGTTCAATGTTGTAAAGTCAGATATCCTTTTGTGAGTAATTTAAGGGATACAATAATTTGCTAGGCAAAAGATCAAATACAAATAATCTTAACATACTAAATATATAAATTGAAGGAAAACTCAAAAAGACAAGGTGGCATTTTTGTAATTAGCACCAACTATCAAAGTTACTATACAAATGTGAACTCAACCAAAAATACCTAAGAAACACAATTTTTTTTAATATTTTTTTATAAAAAAATCGCTACATTTTGTTAGCAAAAAAAAAAAATTTTTTTTTGCTGCTACTAAAAGTAGCGATTTTTTAATAAAAAATGTTAAAAAAAATAAAATAATTTGTGTGTTTTTTTTATTTTTTTAGGTTTTTTGGGGGTTTAGTTTTTAGCATTTTAGCTTGGGTGGGGGGTGGGGTTTTTTTAGGTTTTTTACGTATATTTGTAGAGTAACTTTGATAGTTATTGATAATTACAAAAATGCCACCTTGTCTTTTTGAGTTTTCCTTCAATTTGTATGTTTAGTATGTTAAGATTATTTGTACAAGAACTTTCCCCTAATTTGCTAATGTGATAAAATTGGTAGTAAAAGAACAATCTACTATTGTGCGGTAGTAATACAACTTTCCTTTGTGGTTTTTTACGTAGTTACTGATTCTTTTACTTATAAATGGGTTGATTAGGTATATGTTATATCACTAAGCAGGAACGTGTCAGATGGGTTGCATTAGTTAAAAGTTGTCGAAAAGTGTATATTTTATTGCAGAAACCGTCAGAAATTGACAGACCAATTATGGGTGCTACTGAATACACCCCCTTAATTACTAAATACACCCCCTCCTTTCATGTACTTACGGGTGGGACCTGCACTTTTTCTCTCAGGGGGGTATAATTAGTAAGGAGGGGGTGCATTCAGATCAACCCATTATATAACCAGCATGACCCATTTATTTTTCCTAACATAACTTCTTTCATTATTGTTATTTGTAATTTAATTTCACTAAAAGACTATCTCCAATGCGTCCTTAATATTCTTGTCCTTAGAAGCCCTTACATGCACTTACCATTGGAGCAATGGTGCCATTTGAAGCCCTTAACAATGAAGCCCTTAATTATGGATGCATGTTTGTATTGGTTTTGGTGATAAGGTGGAGCCATACTAAAAAAATAAAAACTTTTATTTAAGAATTGTGTGTAGTGAGTAGGTGATGAGGTGGAAATTTAGAAGAGTAAAGATATTTGTAGGGTTGGAGATGAAATAACGGTTTTTAAGGATTTGTAAGGATATGATGTGGCAACTAAGGATGCTTAAGGGCACCCGTAGCGTTGGAGATAGTCTAATAGCTAAGAATAAACACTCTGGGCAACCAATTGTTTTGTCATATTAAACATGTAAATGCGTTTCTCTGCGGGAAATGTCTTCTTCAAAGCAAATGGAAGTGACGCAAGATTTCCAGAAGCAATCTGCACAAACGGATATGACTGTAAGATGTTGAACATACTTCCAATATAATTCACAAAAGGGTAAATTACACTTTTTGTCCTTTATGTTTGTATTGAATGGCAATAGATAGCCTTTAACTTCAATAATTACAGTCACAGTCCTTTATTTGAATTGGGAGAAAGAGGGAGAGAGATGGCTGAGGAAGAGACATGTTGATGGTGTTTTAGGGTTTGGGAATTGAAGGAGATTATTGAATTGGGGAAGAAGATGTTCTATATATATGTCAATTTTTTTGTTTTATTTATTAATGAATATTTTAAATAAAAACATGAAATTACCAGAATACCCTTAAGTGGATAGACATAACTGAAAATTTTAACTTGGTTAGTGCTAAAGGACGAAAGGTGTAATGTGTTTTTACAAATAAAAGATTGTGACTGTAATTATTGAAGTTAAAGGTTATCCATTACAACCCGCTAGAAACATAAAGGACGAAAAGTGTAATTTACCCTAATAAATATGTTTTACAAACTGTGGTGATCAGTATCTTCTCGGATAACACAACAAATACCAAGGCAGCGAATTGACATGACACTATAAGGTGATTAGCATCTTCTCAACTATCGGCCCATCAGCAGTTTTACCAGGCCCAATTTCCTGATCCTAATGCGGTCAATGCTCTCAGCCCAACCGACTTGGGGACAACCCTCTCAATGATGCAGGTTAATTATCCGGACCCTTCATGGAATATGGACACAAGGGCATCCTCTCACATCACCTCTGACTCAGGTAAAATCACTTCTCCTATGTCTCTTTCCTCTAGTACTATTCTTGTTGGCAATGGCCAAAAATTGCCGATTACAGGGACCGGTAAAAGCCTTCACACCGTCAACAATAAAACATACCAGTTAAACAATGTCTTACACTCACCCACAGTCATAAAAGACCTCCTTTCTGTCCGTAAATTTACTCGTGATAATCAAGTTAGTGTCGAATTTGATCCCTTTTGTTTTTCTTTGAAGGATCTTAAGACAGGCGCTTTTCTCTCCCGCCACAATAGCGCGGACGATCTCTACCCATTTACACCACCGTCTTATGCTTTTGTTTCTACTGCTCAGCCACCTCCATGGCACAACCGTCTTGGTCACCCTGGATCAACTATCATAGATTTTTTGTCTCGTAATAATTTCATTCAATGTAATAAGACTAGTACTTCTTTTGTTTGCTCGTCTTGCCAACTTGCTAATTGTAATCGTTTGCCTTTTAATGATTCCAATTTTGTTACTTTTGCACCTTTTGATTTAATACATTGTGACTTAGGGACATCTCCCGTGTTAAGCAAAAATGGTTACAAATACTATATGGTTTTAATAGACAATTTTACCCAACACGCGTGGGTTTACCACTTAAAATTCAAATCTGAGACCTTTGCCACTTTTGTCATATTTCACAAACTTGTTCACACCCAATTTAATTGTCTCATTAAAACATTTCAATGTGATTTAGGAGGTGAGTTTGACAACCACAATTTAAAAAATTTTGCCTCACAACACAGTATGGTGTTTCGTTTTTCATGTCTCCAAACCTCTTCCCAAATGGTAAGGCGGAACGGATGATACGTCGGCTTAACAACATCATCTGTGCTCTTCTTATCCATGCTCACCTCCCACTTGTATTTTGGGTTGAAGCTTTACACACTGTTGCTTACGTACATAATATTTTACCCACCATTAAACTTAATCACCGCACACCCGCCTTTGCCTTGTACCGACTTCAACCCACTTATGATCACCTTAGGGTTTTCGGGTGTGCTTGTTACCCAAATGAGTCTGCTACTCAACCAAATAAGCTTCTCCCAAGATCAACATACTGCATCTTTCTCGGATACCCGGAAAACTTTCGCGGGTACCGATGCCTTGATCCTACATCACGGCACGTACACATTTCTCGTCATGTAATTTTCGACGAATTTGAGTTTCCCTTTCAACACCCATCTACCGCCGACACATACACCTTCCTCGAGGATGTTCTTTCTCCTCTTCTGTTCCCTTATACAGCCACGACCCAACACAATCACCCCACCGGCCCACTTCCTGAGCAGCCCACCTCACCCCAATCGTCGGCCCAGTCCCCTCCCTCTACCACCCCGCCCCACTCTCACTCACCTACTGTCCCTACGACCACTCCTATTCCCTAAAACTAGCATCCCATTATATCCCAGTCCAAAGCCGGGGTCACGAAGCCCAATCCCAAATTTGGTCTCACTACTTCCTCACCCGCCTCGACTATTTCACTTCTTCTTACATCCTACCAAAAGGCTTTTACCGACCCTAATTGGTAACAAGCTATGCAAAACGAATATAGTGCTTTACAGGAAAATCAGACATGGGAGTTGGTTTCCAGACCGGTTGGTTTACCTATTATACAGTGCATGTGGTTATTTCGTCATAAATTTAAGGCTGATGGTTCTCTCGAGAGGTATAAGGCCCGCTTGGTGGTCAATGGAAAATCACAAACAGTAGGTGTCACGGCCCCCGTCCCGGTGTTACCCGGTTCAGGAGCCGAGGGACAGAAACCCGTGGTATTTATTATTTGAGTTGACAGCGGAAGTTTAACAAGATCGTTTGGAACTTGAAAATGCCCAATTATTTTATTTCATAACTTGGGACAAACCCCGTAATTTACAATAGAGGAATTTCATGAGGAAATTCCATGTTTTTATAAAACATGTTTATTTATTTAATTGAGCCACCACTTCAAGCTTTATTAGTGCTCCGTAGCACTTTTCCTTGATTCACAGCAGGTCACCTGAAACATGTTTAAAAAATATTTTATCAGCGGGGAAATACTGGCGAGTCATTCAGTTTACATAAAATGACACATAGTTATAAATTACAGCATAAGAGCGATTACAATGGCTATTATCTTATTTTTATTTGGCGCCGTGTCACACCCTGGTGACGATGGTCATACCACTATTGGGTCCTTTCACCCAAGTAGTGATGATTATCACTGTTAGGTTGATTAACCTAACCGTGAGAGATTAGTAATGTGCACAATACCCCACTAGCCAGTGATTCAAGATAACCAAGACTTAATCCCTGTAATTATAACTTTTGAAAATAATTTGAGTATTGTAAAACATTGATGATAAAAAGAGAATGACTCACATTGCAAGTTTAAACGGGCAGAGTTTAGTCTACTGATAAGCCTTGTAACCTAAATTAAAACAGTAATGCATACGAAACTAGGTCAGTAACTTAATACAACATTTACGATAACTCACGCGATCAAAACCCTCACGACGAATGACAAAGGCATAGTCCAATTACGAGTAACACTTAAACATCCATCGGATAGTTTCAATCGATCGGACATTATATCGTAGCAGCGATCGAGTTAATACCCTGTAGTCATAGCAGCGTTTCACTACTCTGAAATTCGAATTTAAGCTGTATACTTCGTTTTGAAAGTGATTTTTCGGGCACAGGTGAAAGTCCCATGCACAGGCTACTTATAGCTAAATTTTGAGTTTTACGCGGCCCGCGTAAGCCTTAACAAGGCTTTTACGCGGCCCGCGAGAACCCTAGTCTACATGTAAGGCATATGTGTCACGAGTAGGTTCGCCACGTGTGCGACACGTGGCCTGGGACGCTTATCCGGTCAACCTTGAGTTGACGCGGCCCGCGTATGGCTATGCTTAATATTTACGCGGCCCGCCTGAAACTCAAATTTCTTGTTTTCTTGATTTTTCATGTGCATTAGGGTTTCAGGGATCCGGGTTTTCACTTACGGGTCATTTTGGGGCATTTTTGCAGGTCCTTACAGTAGGCATCGACTGCCATGACACTTTCAGTCCAGCGGTCAAACCAGCATCCATTCGTACAGTTTTAAGCCTTGCAGTCTGTAAGGATCGGGTTCGCGACCTAAATGAGTCGGTTCAGAGGAATTCCATCAAATACAGGTGCGGAAAACAAGTATTTGACTATAAAACAGCTGAATCTTCACTTTAACACTGATTTGTATTGATATGAAAGCAATTACAATCAGTTCTCACACCGGCAGCACTTCGGTATGGAAATCTCACAAAAACAACTTATGATTTCGCTTGACCTTGACCTCCTATATATAGAGATTGAGATTTCTCTTCAGCATGACTCAAGCGAAATCTTAACATGTTGATTTCGCTTGAGCTGCTTCAAGCGAAATCCTTTACATACTCAATCATTCAAGCGAAATCTTACTAACTCTCTCTCATTCTCTCGATTTACGTGCCCTGATCTATTCTAGCTAGTCTAAGACTCGATACAAGACGAAGTCGACAGATGTAGTGTACCAACAGACTCCCCCTCAGATGTTGACGAGTCGACTATCGAGTCACAATAACACTGTGTCTTCACATCTTCAGTCTTGATCAGTCTCTGGGCTTTTCTCTCTCTATCTTCTTCTCCAGAATCACCTGGCACTATTAGACTCCCCCTTACGATTTGCTGGTATTCATTTGTTCTTCAGCAACATCTGCTTTAGGATCGATGCCTGACTCAAATGTTGTTTACAAGATCATTGCCTGGATCTCATCTAATTCTCTTGATCAGATCTCTTGATTCCTTAAGTTTATCAGCATCAGCAGCTAGCAAACTTTTAGATTCATAATCAGATTCTGACTTTCATAAGCTTTGAATGAATTAATCTGGCTCACCTGTAACAATCTTAACCCAGAAATAAATTTTCTAAATTCAACAATTTAAATGCACCAACAATCTGATATAATCAGATAATTCTCTCTCATATCAAAAACCAATGATGAACCAAATGTAGGTTTTAAAATAACAATTGTAAGGATTTTAACAAACCTATTAACATATTAAGATTTACTCCCCCTCACAATCAAGTCATCATGTTTAGCACTTGAAATTTTGACAATCAGCTTTCCAATATCAGTTGTCGAAAATCTTTTTGATTTTTTTTTTTACAAAATTTATGCTAAAACACACTAAAATCTTTTTGTAATTTTTGAATGTAATGAAATGCAATAAAAAAATATTTACAAACAATATTTTTGTGAGTTTATGCAAGAAGATCATATCAGTTTCTGAGACAGATCACTAACACCGTTAAGCTTCATTTCATATTAAGTTCTAAACAATTTACCTAGATTGTCAGTATGTTTGTCCACTTAAATTTTCACACAAAGTTCAACTGATCTGAGATACGTTGTTAATGTTTTAAGCACCTTAAACTTATCTGTGTGTCCCACTACTTGAATATACTCCCGTATCCAGATCCCAATATTCAGTCTTACAGGTGAATATACCACAGATGATATCTGTCAGGGGAATAAATTATAGTACGAGGGCCGTGAGAGCTCAGGTCGATACTCCCGTATACGCAGAGAGATGACGGCTTCGACTTTTGGTGTGTCCCCTTTAGAGGATCTTTTGTTTCAACAGCCATGATTAGCATTTTTCAATGTTTCATCATTTTTTAGCTGAGGGTGAGCTATATTTCAAGCAAATGTAAAGTATTCTCCGGGGACTAGGCCATTGCTTCCGCAAAATCAGAAGTCCCGGGATAATACCCCAGATATCACTGAGCATAAAGACCTAGTATCTCAGAATAAGGGACCTTTCAAACAAGATTTCAGGGGTTACCTATATATCCAAGTTTGTGTTAACCCACAGAACAAGCAAGTTTGAAATTTAGGTTTATATCTCATCACAATCTACTAAATGTGCAAAAACCTACTGACATATCCGCAGTAAGATTGTTTATCACATTTTTATCTTTACATTTCTTTAGCATGTTGTGATTGTCCACTGATGTACTATCATTTCCTCTATATGCAACAAAAACTCATTTTTGAATTTTATCATGTTTTTGGCTTTTTCAAATTTTCAAATGTTTTTGGATTTTCAAAAAAAATTTACTCCCCCTAAAATGCAAACACATTTTAGAAAGTTTGAAAACTAAACTGTACAAAAACTTGACAACTAATATCGAATCGCATCATATCGCCATTCACTTGGCATAAACAATCAGAACTCCCCCTATCACAAAACTATTTTCTCATTTAGATTTCAAAACACTTAAGTTTGCTTTAATCAAAATGATTTTTCCGGAAAATAAGTTTTGATGATATGATCATTTGTAGATTCGGGGTGTGGTTCATCACATTGTCTATTCTTAACCACTTGTAGCAGATCAAGTACAAATTAATGTCCCTGATTTACCACTTGCATGTACGCACCATCTATATCAATTGTAAAAATTACCACATGTAGAACACAATATCACTTGTAGGAATGTTACGTCTACATCACCATTTTACCAATCAAAATGCCGATTCCTGCTTCGCACTTACCAACCTGGAAGCTCCGGCGTAGTCATACAACCTGTAAACACCCAAACACTATCAAAAACTTTCAACCAAAAATTTCAAATATTAGAAAGATGCCGATTCCTGATCCACGATATAAACTTGGGATCTCCGGCATAGTCATAGACTATCATGGGAAACAAACTTCCACCCAAGTCTTCTTAGACTTGGTGGCTTCCAATTCTTGTGCAGTAGGGTTGTAAGTTGCCTTTTTAGTTGCATAAAAATCTTTAACCCCCTTTACTTTCCCATCAAGCATTTTCTTAAAAATTTTCTTAACATTTTCATTAAATGTTTTTTCAATATCAAAATCTGAGATTTCTACTTTACCAACCATTTGTTTAATCTCTTCCACACTCAGTGATTTAATGTCAACATCATTCATCAAATCTTTGATCTCATCTTGTGACTCCTCTGATTTTGTGAAATCAGATTCATCGCCAGATTGTACATCTGATTTTTTAACAATCCATTTTTTATTGTCTTTTGCACTCTTTTTGTACAATCTTTTAGAATTTTCACCAACTTCATTCTTTGAATTTTCAAAATTTTTAAATTTTGTAGTTGGTGAATCATTCTTTTCAACCACTTTTTCTTTAAGTTTTTCGGATACTCCCTGTTTTTTGTTGACTTTGTTTGGACAATTGTGAGCGATGTGTCCAACCACTTGGCATTGAAAACAAGTTCGTGTGTCTTTAAGTTGAAAAACTCCAATTGGATGAAAAACTCCAGTTCCTGTTCTATTCTTTTCAGCAAAGAACTCCTGGTTTGATTTTCTCCAGAATAAGCTATTTGACTCCTCTTCATAGCTTTTTCCTGCAACATATGTCATTTTTGTTTTAACATCTCTAACATATTTTTCATTTTTACAATTTTCAGATAGAGTAAAACCAAGACCTTTCTTTTTGTAATTACAGTTTTGATTTGTTTTCTTTTGAAAACTAGAATCAGAATTATAATTCTTTTTCCCTTTTTTCTTGTTTAACCTTTGTTGAACTCGAGAAGTGTATTTTTTAGGTTTTTCAGTAGATTTTAGATCCTTAATTTCAGAAAAATTAATTTCCGTCATTTTGAAAACCTTTTTGATCATGTCAAAACGAACACTTTTAATCGGAAACTCTTTGTCAGAGTATAATTTGTCAGAATCATTTAAAGTATATACAACTTCAAATGTTTCATCATCCAAATTTGCCTTTGATAGCAAAAATTCTTTACTGTAAGACCGTTTTTCCGACAACTTTGAACTGTTGACTGACGAACTTGAACCCCCAGACTCAAACTTTGACTCAGACACCTCCTCAGTATCCAACACCTGATCGACCACCTTTTTGATTAACTCAGACTCATGATCAGTATCAGACGAGGTAAACGTGATATCAATGTTATCTGGTAAAACGTCAGTTGTCTCGGATTTTAACTTTATATTGACTGCTTTTTCGACTTGCTCCTCATTTGGTTTTCTAGGAGAATATCCTTCCCAGATAGGAGGCGGACACTTGTTGTATTTAACAGTCGATTTCTTACCAGTCTCATTCTTTGTCTTTTCATCCTGAAATGCTTCAAAACCTGCAACAGTAGGATAAACTCGATCAATAACATAATCAGAACAAGAATAACTCAGTAATAACCTTCTGATCCTTTCATTCTCGATCTTTTCTTTTTCCAACTCTTGCTTTAGATTAGCATTTTCTTCGATGTAATGATTAATTGCCTTTTGCTTTGCCATCAACGTAGAATTCGTCATCGTTAAAGCCTTTTCTCTTTCAGAGTTCGTTGTTTGAAGACTTGTCACAGTTCTGTTCAACACACTATACGATTCTTTCACATAGCTGATGTCAGATAGTAACTTTTCTATCAGTCTTTCTCGATCAAACAGTGTAACATCTTTTTCTTCACAATTCTTGCAAATTTCCAAACATTTCTTGCAAGGCTTTTCGACTTCAACAATCTTCTCAATCTCAATTGTTTTTACCACTTCAATTACTTTTTCTCCATCAGTTACTTTCTCACTTTCAGTCACCTTTTCTTCATCCACAATTTTAAATTCTTCAGTTTGAACAACAGTCTCAACCTTCTCATCTTGTTGTTGTTCTTTTGCAGCTTGTTTCTCCTTCAGTTTCTCCATGCGATCTGCAAAATAGAAATGAAAACTTTCAGGAGAAAGATAATTTTTAGCAATATTAATATGTTTCTCTTCCTCATCACTGCTACTCTCCATCGGTGTTTGATCAAACTCTACAGATTTTTCAGACTCAGCATCTGAAATACCAGAATCAGATGGTGTTTGATCAAAAACAACTTCTTTTTCTGAAGTATCCTCATTTTGCACACTCTCATCTGTACTTAATGATTCAGAATCAGCACTTTCTGAACTTTCTTCAGATGTAATCGATTGATCTTTCACTGTTTCACCAATTGATCTCATCCAAGTAGCAAACAAATCTGGTTCTCTAACAATCTTTGCAATGAAAGCTTTGAAATCCCCTTTTTCATCAACAAACATATCCCAGCTGAATCCTTCAGGTAGTTGTTCATCATTTTGGTCCACTAAACATGATGTGCTGTTAGAAGAAATGTAGTTGCTCCAGTTGAAATCTACCAAACATCCTTTCTTTGAATCTTCAATCTTTCTACCATGAGCTGTCTGTAATTCTTGTGTCTGACCAACTTGTTGATAAATGGCTTTCCGGTAGTAGTCATCTTTTCCAAATGGATTCTGAGCACCACTAACTTCTCTGTTCTTGCACTCCCGTTTAAAATGACCTTTTTCCCTGCACCTGAAACAAGTAACTTTAGATTTATCAAAACCTAAAATAGAAACACAAGCATCAAGAAAGTCATTTCTCCCAGTAATTGTCTTGAACTTTTCAGCACGTCTAAGAACACTTGCAAGACACCATTTGATATCCATTAGTTCCATCTCTTAGGCATCTATTTGGTCGTAATCTTCTTTGGTAAGCATAGGATTTCCAATTCGACCAGCCACTAAACCTTCATATGAGATAAGCACGGAACCAAGTAATGCCATATGATCTTTTGCAATGTCTTCAGAAAAACTTTGACCTTCTGGAAGATTTAGAGCTATATTGCATTGAATCACACAACCATTTCCCATCTTTGTGCTTTGAGACTGAAAACTTTCTGATGAGCTTTTCGGATTTATACTTGGATACAATGAGAAACCACTGTTGCTTTTGTTTGAGTTTTGATCAGTCTTTTCTGTAGAATCCTCAACACTATAAGCAGTCTGAATTTTTGGACTTCTCTTAATTTCTGAAGTTGGAACACCACCCTTGTAATACATCTTTACATCTTGTTGACCACTTGGATTATTCATCCTTGCAATCTTCTGTTGTTCCAAATCCTGACTTTCAATCTTTTCAATGAACTGAGAGATTGACAACCTATCATAAACTCCAGTATTCTTCAGTATCATCAAATAAGTTCCCCACTCTTTCTGAGGTAAAGCATCAGCAAGTTTATCCACCCATTCCTCATTTTCTTTTGTGATGTTCATCATCGACATTGTTCGCACTAAGTGACAATATCGTTCAATAAGTTTCTTCGTATCTTCTCCGGGCAAACTTGTGAACAAATCAAACTCTTTTTTAAGCAATGCCTTCTTGCTTTTAATCATACTCGCACTGCCTTCAACCTTGATTTTTAGAGCATCCCATATTGATTTTGATGTTTTATCATGTTGAAGTAGTATGAAAATGTCTTCTTTGATGGCCTGTTGAAGCAAACTGATCATCATCTTTTCAGCTCGATACATTTCTCGTTCTTCTTTACCAAGATCTGAAAGTTGTTTTTCAATCTGCATTTCGGTTCGTGGTATAGTATACTTTGTCAAAATACATTCCCATGATCTTAAATGATTTGCTTGCACCCAGTTTTCAAATCTATCTTTCCATCCATAGTATTCCTCAATTCCCATAAGCTTCGGGGGTTTCTGAGTCGTCCCCGTTTCATTTTCTGAATTCATGTTCTGAGCAATGGAAGATGAACTAGATGATGTTGCAAATGCATTGTGGAAATCGTTGTCCATGTTTCAATAACTAATTCTTTCAAGCGAAATAGTTACTTTGTGTTCTTCAAGCGAAATAATCAACTGGACTTTCTTCAAGCGGAATTATCTGTCAAACTTGTTGAAGCGAAACTAACTAATCTTTGAAGCGAAATCGTTCAAGCGAAACTTTCTGAAGCGAAATCCTGAAGCGAAAACCTTCAAGCGAAAACGTTCTGAAACAATTACTCTGAAGCGAAAGTCTTGAAGCGAAATCCTTGAATCTGTTTGAAGCGAAATATAAAGTGTCACTTGAAATCTCAAGCGAAATCGTCCAATAAAGCTTTGTTCTTCAAGCGAAATCCATTCGAATGATGATTTTAATCACTTTTAGGTCAAATTTGGCTGTGAAACTTTCAAGGGTTTGTTATCTTGTACTTTTAAACAATCCGTGAGAAATTGAATCGATTTTGACCATGAAAAATCTCTGAACTGATAAAAGAAAGTGTAGAAGTAAGAAAATGAGATGAATTTCGGCTGAATTTTGCAGAACTCCTCCTCCAGGCTCTGATACCAATTGTAAGGATCGGGTTCGCGGCCTAAATGAGTCGGTTCAGAGGAATTCCATCAAATACAGGTGCGGAAAACAAGTATTTGACTATAAAACAGCTGAATCTTCACTTTAACACTGATTTGTATTGATATGAAAGCAATTACAATCAGTTCTCACACCGGCAGCACTTCGGTATGGAAATCTCACAAAAACAACTTATGATTTCGCTTGACCTTGACCTCCTATATATAGAGATTGAGATTTCGCTTCAGCATGACTCAAGCGAAATCTTAACATGTTGATTTCGCTTGAGCTGCTTCAAGCGAAATCCTTTACATACTCAATCATTCAAGCGAAATCTTACTAACTCTCTCTCATTCTCTCGATTTACGTGCCCTGATCTATTCTAGCTAGTCTAAGACTCGATACAAGACGAAGTCGACAGATGTAGTGTACCAACACAGTCTCCAGAAATTGGCCTATACACCAGTTGGATGTTAAGAATGCATTCCTTCATGGCAACTTGGAAGAAACTGTGTTTATGCACCAACCTCCTGGCTTTATGTTAGTGCATATGTCTGTTGACTTCGTCTTGTATCGAGTCATGTAACTAGAATAGATAGACCAGGACACGTAGTACGAGAGAAACGGGAAAAAGACCAGAACCAGCCCCCTCACACAAAGTGGCAAGTTCGTGCTTTCTGGCAAGTTCGTGCTTTCTGGCAAGTTCGTGCTTTCTGGCAAGTTTGTACTTTCTGGCCAGGTCGTGCAACCTGGACCAGGTCGTGTCGACTGGTTCTTGGGGTCTGGCATTCCTATAAATAGGTGAGTCCAGGTCTTCATTTATAACTTTGTGATTCCGGAGACGAAGTGCTGCCGAAGTGTCGAACGCTCTGTAAACACTATCAAATCAATACAATCGACAGTTAATGTGATTCTACGTGCAAATCTAGCTGCTATAACATCAATACGTCTGATTCCGCCTTTCGTATTGATCGAGAACTCTTCTGAACGACTCATTTGATCGAATCCCGATCCTACAAGTGGTATCAGAGCTCAGGAGGAAAAGTTCTTACCATTTCAGCTTGATTTCTTCAAAAACAACTTCTTTCTACTCATTTTCTACACGTTTTTCTCAAAATTAACCATGAATTCGTGGTTAATATGACCTGATTTTGTGATATAACTCGTAAAACATAGTTTTAATCAATCCATGAACAAATCAGAACCAAATTCAACCTAAAACTTGATAAAATTGACAAAATGGTGAACTATTGGACTTAGAATTCTCAAACGGTGTGAATCTCTGTCCAAACCGTGTGAAAAACATTCAGATCGTTCGAAAAATATTCAGACCGCACGAGCTGATCAGCCAAGTCGCACGATCTGAACCAGGCAGTTTGAAATTTTGTCCAAGTCGCACGGGTTGACCATACTTTTACTCGTCACATTGCTCGAATTTATAATGGCCCAATCATATTCTTTTGACACTTGATGTTGTCGACCCAGATTTGTATTGCATTTAATAGATAACATCCCACTATTACTTGAGGTCCAATCATACTTTAGCAACATCAGTGAACCTGTGAAGGCCATGTGATTAAAGTTGAGCGGCCCTATAAAATTGTTTCAATCAACTCTTCTTTGCATCATTAATATCATACAACAGTATTCACGTGACAATATGTGCTAAGTGTCAGCATGCATGTGACATTTATTTGATATCAGTTTGCATGTGAAACAAATCACCGGCCCATGTGATTGAGATCATTGTCCAATTTAAAGATCTAATCAGCAAATACATATATCAGATCACACGGTTTGAAATTGGACCAGGTCGTTTGAAAATATTTTCAGGTCATTTGAAATTGAACCAAATCATTTGAGTCAGGTCGTACGGTGTGATCTAGATCACACGGTTTGATCAGTCAAAACTCCAGATCATGGGAAAGTTTGTCAGCTCGTTTGAAATTGTCAAACAGTGTGATCCAGACCGCTTGATAGTATCAAGCTCGTTTGGAGTGATTTCAGTTCGTGTAGTTTGAAAATTTCCAGGACGCATGACTTTTTAGCTCGCTTGAACATTGTGTTTTTGTATACCTTTTCACCGAAACATGGACAACGAATTTTACAATGCGTTTGCTACTGCTCCGGCTGCTCCAGTTACAGTTTCCGAAACTGTTGGTATCGAGAATGAAACGGGAACTTTCCAAAAGCCTCCAAAGCTTATGTACATTGAGGACTTTAAAGGGTGGCAAGTCCGTTTTGAAAACTGGGTACAAGCAAACAAGTTTGATGCATGGGTTTCTTTAGAGAAAGATTATACTTTACCGAAAGATGAACTTGGAAATGAAAAACAATTAAGTCAAATTTTACCGAATGAAAAATTAAAATACACAAGTGAAAAAATGATGATTAGCATTCTCCAACAAACGGTAAAAGAAGATATTTTTGTTTTGCTTCAACATGAGGGAACTGCTAGATCAATTTGGAGAGTGTTGATTAAAAAGTTTAAGGGTAGTGCCGATATGATTAAAAATAAACAAGCATTACTAAAGAAATCGTTTGATATGTTTACAGCTTTTGAAGGTGAGACGACTAGGAAGATTATCGAGAGATATTGTCATCTAGTCATGGAGATGAAAAGATTGGACATCAAGAAAGAAAATGAAGAATGGGTTGATAAGCTAGCCGATGCGCTACCACAGAATGAATGGGGAACATATATGTTGATTTTAAAGCATAACCAACAATTTGAAGATATGAATTTGAGTAGGTTTATCCAGAAGTTGGAAGAACATGAGCTATCAATTCGAAAAACTGCTACAATGAGAAGTCCGGGTGCTCAACAGGATGTTAGTCTGTACTACAGAGAAAACAAGATTGAGACTACTCCTAGTCCGAAGATTCAAACTGCGTTCAGTGCTGAAAATTATTCCGGAACAAATGCAAGCAATACAAATCAGAGCAGTGGATATTCTTTGTCTTATTCAAGTTTTGAACCAAATTTCTCGACACCGAGTTCTCAACAACAGAGTTCAACAAATTTTAACGATCAAGTATTGCAATGCAATGTTGCATTACATATTCAAAATGGTCAAATTTTGACTCCAGATATTGCAAAGCAACACATGGCATCTCTTGTTACTGTGTTAGAATCGTATGAAAGCTTAGTTGCTGGACGAATTGGAAATCCAATGCTTACTAAAGAGGATTATGATCAGATTGATTCTGAAGAACTTGAGTTGATGGACATCAAGTGGTGTTTAGCTAGCGTTTTGAGAAGAACAAAAAAGTTTAAACAGATCACCGGAAGAGATGATCTTCGTGAAGCTGCAACATCTCAGCTAAGTTTTGACAAATCGAAGGTTACTGGTTTTCGTTGCCGAGAAAAAGGACATTTTAAACGAGAGTGTACAAACAGAGAAGCAACCAGAAGATAAGATCCTTTCGGAAACAACGATTATCATAGAAAAGCAATTTATCATCAGGTTGCTCAACAACCATATCAACAACAATCTTCACACTCACATACTATTTCGATTGAAGAATCAAAGGGTAAAGCTTGTTTTGGTTTGGTAGACCAAGAAGATGAAAGGATTCTGAAAAAATTCAATTAGGATGATTATGATCCTTCTAGACCTTCAGTTTCTAAAGCATTTGTTGCTCGAATCTTTGAAGATTCAACCTCGGAAGGAGAATCAATCAAATCTAAGAACAGTCCTAGAAGACAACCGATTTTTAAGTATTCAGGAAGTGATGAAGACACTGATGATGAGGAAGAATATATTAATAAAGCTAGAAAACAATTGGATCCTTATAGTTTTGATTTGTTTTTTGCAGATAAAATAGAGATATTGAAAGAGAAAAGGACTGCTAGACCGAAGAGAGAAATGGAAGCAAGAAGGATTGTTGAAGAAAAGACTGAAGTTAAGATAGAAGATGATAAGTCAAAAGTCGAAGAAAAACGGACAGAGAAGGTCGAGGTTGAAGAGAATGAAGTGAAGATAGAAGTTGAGAAAAAACCGATTGTGATTGAAAAGGTGGTGGAGAAAATAGTTGAAAAAATTGTCGAAGTTGAAAAAATTGTCGAAGTTGAAAAAATTGTTGAAGTTAAAAAGATTGTAGAGGTTAAAAAATCTTGTGCTAAGTGTTTAAAACCTTGCAAAACTTGTGCTGAAAAAGATACAAAATATACTGAATTAGAGAAGCTCAAAGAAAATTTGATATACAATGTGAGAAGCATAAAGGAATCATATGATCTCCTAAGCAGCAAAGTGAACTTGTACAAAGGAGCTAGTGATGAGGATATCTAGATGAAGAATCTTCTGAAAGCAATAGTTCTTCAAAAGCAAACTGCAATCAACAAATATATCGAGATTATTGCAGGGCTGAAACAAGAATTGGCAGCGATGACGATTGAAATAGAAAGAGTGAATACTTTACTTCGAAGTTATCAAAGTTCGGAGTATGTTATTGATCGCATCTATCCTACTGTGGCAGCTCATAAGTATGCAGAAGATGAAGAAAATTCAGGTAAGAAAACAGGTTTGAATTATAACAGAGTACCAAATCCAATGTGGGATGGCTATACCCCCCGACACTTTGAAAAGGTGGCTGAAGCACTCAATCTGAATCTGAAATCCGAGTCTATCGATGGATTACCAGATGATATTGATGTCACCTTCACAGCGTCTGATACTGATCATGAGTCTGAGTTAATTAAGAAAGTGGTCGATCAGGTGTTGGAGAAAGATGAAGAGTCAAAGTCAGAGTCTAAATCTGAAAATTCGAGTTCATCAGACAAAAGCTCGAGTTCACCGGTCAAAAGGGTTTACAATAAAGATTTTCTGATATCAAAAAATAATTTGAATGACGAAACATTCAAAGTAGCATATACTTTGAATGATTCCGACAAATTATATTCTGATGAAGAATTTCCAATAAGAGGTGTTAAAACTGAAATGATTAACAAGGTTTTCAAATTAACAGAAATTAATATTTCTGAAATAAAAGATGTAAATCTTACTGAAAACCTAAAAAATACACTTCAAGAGTTCAACAAAGATTGAACAAGAAAAAGGGTTACAGTTCTGGTTCTTGTTATCAAAAGAAACCAAACCATAACAGTAATTTCAAAAAGAAAGGTTTAGGTTTTATTCCACCCGAAAATCATAAAAATGAGAAAATTTATAAACCAAAAACTAAATTTGTTTCAGGAGCAAGTTCTGAAGAGGAGAAAGATAAACCTTTCTGGAAACAGTCAAACAAGGAGTTTCTCGCAAAAAAGCAAAATAATATGTTGAAGGAATCTGAACCGAGAGTTGAAAGAAGAACCTGTTTCAGATGTCAAGAGGTTGGACATATTGCTTGGAATTGCCCAAAGTCCACCAACACAAAACAGGAAGTTTCTTCTAATTCTAAATTGAAAGAAAAAAGTGTTGATAAAAAGGAACAACCAACAGAGAAATTTAAGGATTTCAAAAATTCGACTTTCGAAGTTGGTGAAAGTTCGAAACATTTTTACAAAAGAAGAGCCAATTTAAACAAACATAAATGGGTTGTTAAGAAATCAGAGGTTGTTTCTGGCAATGAATCTGATTCGTCAAAGTCAGAGGAGCCATCTGTTGTGCTAAATGATGAGAATTCCGTTCCGACAATGGATGATGAAAATTTTCCACCATTGTCAAACGGAAACTTGAAATCAAAAATTGGTAAGATTGAGATTTCAGATCAATTCTTCTCTGATAAGAAAGAATTTGATGCTGAAAAAGCATTTAATGGTAAAGTGCTACATATTTTTGGTAAGATGGCTGATGGGAAGGTGAAGGGAGTGAAAGAATTTTATGAATCGAAAATTGTTAAACCAAATGATGATGGTTCACCTATGATTGATCAGGCATGGGTGAGATTCTTTAAAAAATAAAATCCTGACTTGCCGGAGCTCCCAAGTTGGTAATCGTGGAGCATGAATCGCCAAGTTGAAAAATGTTTCTGTGAAAAATCTACAAGAAATAGTTTTTACAAGTGGTTGAAAGAACAAAGTGATGAATGAATCCCCATGATGTGTGAAATCAACAAAACTAATTTTCCGGAAAAACCATTTTGATTAAAACAAACTTAAGTGTTTTGAAATCATAATGGGAAAATAGTTTGTTGTCAGGGGGAGTTCTGATTGTTTAAGCCAAGAGAATGGAGAATTGAAGCAATTCACATCAGTTTGTCATTTTATGTGTACAGTTTATTGCTTTTATTTTCAAATTTTCACGAAAAATAAAAAATTGAAACATATTTTTGATTTTAGGGGGAGTAAAAAATTAAAATTTTGAAAAATTTGAAAAATCCAAAAACATGATAAAATAAAAAAAATCCAAAACATCGAAAAATCAAAAATGAGTTTTTATTGTAAATAAGAGGAAATGATAGTACATCAGTAGACAATCTGATGCAGGCCCAAGTGTGGAGGAGCGGGCTATTTTGTATTTGGAGGCCCAAGATCGTGTAACAAAAGGGGCTTCACTAAAATGGCTCTAACTTGGGCTACGGGGGTCCATTTTGGGCGTACGACCAGGAAAAACGAACGTGAGAACGAGCTCCATCTTGCTGCAACTGCCTACGGCGGCCTACGGTGGCCTATGGCGGTTTGGGTCATCGTTCGGGCCAAAAAACACTTATTTCTATTACTTATTTGCATTTTTATGTTTTTTGATCTATTTTGGGCATTTTGTTTTAGGCCGTGTGTTTGGCCCGTTACCTTTTTTAGGCCCATTTCGAATTTCGGTTTCTATTTATATGTCCCTTTAGTAATATGAATGATCAGACTTGAATTTTGACATAATTGATTTTTCACTTCAAATTCCGTGCCTTTTGGGTGGAATCTTGGGGGTTGGGGAAGAACACACGGGTATTCTTTGAATCAACATGTTTGATCTTCGTTTCCGTATCACGCGCTACATCACTTGGTATCAGAGCCAAATTCCTGGCTCAAAATGCCTCCGAGGAGAAACAACAACAGGTCTCTCGATGAAGATTATGAACGGGAGTTGGAGCAGCGACTTATGGCGAGAGTGGATCAACGGTTGGATCAAGTGGTCGATCAGTTGACTGACTGGATGGCCGACTTGGTCAATCGTAGGAGGCAGAGACCCAATGACGGGTATGGTTCTGATTTTTGTAACCCATTTGGTGATGGTTCGACTTCCGAAGACGATCAGGAAGGGCGACCAAGGGGTGAATGTGGAGGGGGTAACAGGCGTTGGGATTCTCGGATAAGGATTGATATTCCAGAATTTGATGGGTCTAGTTTGAATCCGGAGGGGTTCATCGATTGGTTGGCTACCGTGGAGGAGGTGTTTGAATACAAGGAGGTGCCTGAAAATAAGCGGGTGGCCTTGATCGCTACTAGGTTACGTGGTAGGGCCTCTGCGTGGTGGCAGTAATTGAAGTTAACACGAAACAGGCTCGGAAAGTCAAGGATCGTGACATGGACCAAGATGAAGAAGTGCTTGCGGTCCAACTTTTTGCCTTATAATTTTCAAAGGTTAATGTACCAACGTCTGCAGAATTTAAAACAGGGGGCGAAATCTGTTGATGATTATACAACGGAGTTTTATCAATTTATTGCGAGGAATGATATTCAAGAACCGGAGGAGCAACTTGTTTCTCGGTATATTGGGGGTCTAAGGGTTCAAATCATGGAGTCCGTGAATCTTTTTGATCCGTTAACCATTCCAGAGGCACACCAACGGGCGTTGGCCTTTGAGACGCAAAATCGTCGGGTGGGCGGTTCATTTACTCCTGCTGGGGGAAACGTTGGGTCGGGCAGTGGGGCACCTCGTGGCGGGCCTAGTCAGCAAAAGCCAGGGGTTAACAATACCGGGTCTACTTCTAAGGGGGCTAGTAGTGGTGGTTCGAGATGTTTTAATTGTGGTGAGACGGGCCATCGTCAAGCTGAGTGCAAGAAGGCTGGTAAAAGACACTTGTTTTCTAAGTCTGAGGATGATCAATATGAAGAATATGAAAATAACCCAGTGTACGATGAAGAAACTGAGTACGAAGAAGAGGTTGTGACCGGTGTTGTTGGAGTGAACTTGGTAGTCAGACGCTCTTGTTATACGCCAAAGGCAGATGGAGATGACTGGCTTAGGCATAACATCTTCCACTCAACCTGTACCATTCTGGGAAAGGTTTGCACGTTTGTTATTGATTCAGGGAGTTGTGATAACCTGATGTCTGAAGAGGCGGTCCAGAAGTTAGCTCTGAAGACGGAGAGTCACCCCAAACCTTATAAGCTTCAATGGCTTAAAAAGGGAGGTGAAGTAACAGTATCTAAAAGAGCCCTTGTTTCTATTTCTATTGGGTCCACTTATAAAGATGATGTTGTGTGTGATGTGGTCCCTATGGACGCGTGTCACTTATTGTTGGGTAGACCTTGGGAGTATGAGCGTAATATTGAACATAATGGGCGGTCCAATACTAATAGCTTTCTGTTTGGTGGTGTGAAGATAACCCTTGTTCCTAGCAAGCCTAAGCAGTTGGCCACAAAACAGTCGGGTACTTTGTTGACCATCAGTCAGTTTCAAGAAGAGTTGGAGGAGACAGACAATGTTTTTATTTTGATAGGGAAGACAGTGCCCGAGGAAGTCGAAATTCCTGATGCTATGGTCCCTTTGCTGGAAGAATTTTCCGATGTTTTTCCTGATGAATTGCCCGATGGATTGCCACCTTTGCGTGACATCCAACATCATATTGATTTGGAGCCTGGGTCACAGTTACCCAATAGACCACATTACAGGATGAGCCCTGGTGAGCATGAAGAGTTGCGAAGGCAGGTTGAGGAATTGATTTCTAAGGGCCATGTTCGTGAAAGTATGAGCCCTTGTGCTGTTCCGGCTTTACTGACTCCAAAGAAAGATGGCACTTGGCGTATGTGTGTTGACAGTCGGGCAATCAACAAGATTACTGTGAGGTACATGTTTCCTATTCCACGACTTGATGATTTACTTGATCAGATTAGTGGTGCTACTATTTTTACGAAGTTTGATTTGAAGAGTGGCTATTACCAGATTCGTCTTAGGCCGGGTGACGAGTGGAAGACTGCCTTCAAGACTCGTGAAGGGTTGTATGAATGGTTGGTGATGCCATTTGGTTTATCAAACGCACCTAGTACTTTCATGCGTGTGATGAATCAGTTGCTTAGACCTTTTATTGGGAAGTTCGTGATTGTGTGTTTTGATGACATTCTTATTTTTTGTGCTTCTTTCAGCGACCATGTTGTGCATGTGAGGCATGTTTTGGCCTTACTTCGCAGGGACCGTTTTTTTGCAGCCACCAAGAAGTGTGTGTTCATGACCCCTAAAGTGTTGTTCTTGGGGTATGTTATTTCTGGAGATGGGATACAGGTGGATGAATCCAAGGTGGCGGCTGTTCAAAATTGGCCAACTCCTACTACCATTACTGAAGTTCGTAGTTTCCATGGGCTTGCTTCTTTTTATAGACGGTTCATTCACACTTCAGTTCTATTATGGCCCCAGTGACAGATTGTATGAAGGGAAGACGTTTGTATGGACAGAGGCGGCCGAGTTGGCTTTTCAAGTTGTGAAAGAGAAGCTCACTACAGCACCAATTCTGGTATTGCCTGATTTTTCTCAAGTTTTTGAACTTCATACTGATGCCTCAAAGGTTGGAATTGGTGGGGTTCTTAGTCAGGGTGGTCGACCTGTTGCTTATTTTAGTGAGAAGTTAACTGGGCCTAAGTTGAGGTACAATACTTATGATCTAGAGTT
This sequence comes from Helianthus tuberosus, assembly GCA_030545235.1. Classification (NCBI taxonomy): domain Eukaryota; kingdom Viridiplantae; phylum Streptophyta; class Magnoliopsida; order Asterales; family Asteraceae; genus Helianthus; species Helianthus tuberosus. The sequence goes on along the minus strand of CM060433.1, from coordinate 9,565,838 downwards.
TTACGCAGGGGACCAAGCTGTAAAGCATTGGCGTCATTACTTGTTTCAAAAGGAGTTTGTTTTATTCACTGATCATGATTCCCTAAGGCACATTCGTACTCAAGACAAGGTATCTCATAAGCATGGGCGATGGTTGGCCTTTCTTGAGAAGTTTACTTTTGTGGTCAAACACAAGACTGGCATTTCAAATAGGGTTGCTGAAGCCTTAAGCAGGAGGAGTAATCTGCTTGTATCTATGAGGGTTGATGTGCCTGGTCTGGAGGTCATTCGTGAGCAGTTAGCCATTGACCCTTATTTGTCAGTTATTTTGCAGGATGTGGAAACTGGGAAAAAGTCAGATTTTCTTTTGCATGATGGTTTTTTGTTCAAGGGAAATCAGCTATGTATTCCTGATTCTAGTCTTCGTTTACAGATTATTAAGGAGTTACATGGTGAAGGGCATGTTGGTCGTGACCGTACTTTACAGCTGGTGCAAGCTTCTTATTATTGGCCTTCTATGAGGAAGGAGGTGGATCGTTATGTGAAGAGGTGTCGTATCTGTCAGTTGTCAAAGGGCACGACTACCAATGCGGGTCTCTATATGCCTTTGCCAATTCCCTCACAGCCATGGGTTGATATTAGTATGGATTTCGTGTTGGGGTTACCTCGTACTCAGAGAGGTAATGATTCTATCTTTGTTGTTGTGGATCGGTTTTCTAAGATGGTCCATTTTATTCCCTGCAAGAAGACGACTGATGCTGTTAACATGGCCCAACTCTTTTTTCGTGATGTGTACCGTTTGCATAGGCTACCTTCTTCTATTGTGTCTGATCGGGATACCCGATTTCTGAGTCATTTTTGGCGTAGCTTGTGGAAGATGGCGAATACTCAACTCAACTTCAGTAGTGCTTATCACCCACAAACTGATGGGCAAACTAAAGTTGTTAATCGGTCACTTGGGAATTTGCTGAGATGTTTGGTTGGTGATCATGTGAAGGCATGGGATCAAAAGTTATGCCAAGCTGAGTTTGCTCATAATCATGTTGTTAATCGGAGCACCGAATATAGCCCATTTCAGATAGTGTATTCATCTCAGCCTCGGGGGCCACTTGATTTAATGTCTCTCCCTCTTTCTGGATCTGTTCCTAATAAAGTTCAAGATTTTGTGGAGGGCTTACATGAAGTTCATAATGCTGTGTATGATCATTTGACCCGAGCTAATCAGAAGTATAGGCAAACTGCTGATCAGAAGCGTAGGCATGTTGAGTTCGAGGAAGGTGATTTTGTTTGGGCTGTTTTGACTAGAGATCGTTTTATAGTTGGGGAATACAACAAGTTATCAGCAAAGAAGATTGGCCCAGTTGAAATCGTGGAGAAGATCAATCCAAATGCATATCATCTGAAGCTACCTAGTCACATTCGTTGTTCTGAGGTGTTTAACGTGAAGCATCTGTTGCCTTATTATGGAGATTCTTCTGATGATGAACCTGTTGGTAATTCAAGGGCGAATTTTGTCTATCCAGAGGGGAGTGATGCAGGCCCAAGTGTGAAGGAGCGGGCTATTTTGTATTTGGAGGCCCAAGATCGTGTAACAAAAGGGGCTTCACTAAAATGGCTATAACTTGGGCTACGGGGGTCCGTTTTGGGCGTACGACCAGACGAAACGAACGTGAGAACGAGCTCCATCTTGCTACAAATGCCTATGACGGTTTGGGTCATCGTCCGGGCCAAAAAAAACGGTTATTTCTATTACTTATTTGCATTTTTATGTTTTTTGATCTATTTTGGGCATTTTGTTTTAGGCCGTGTGTTTGGCCCATTATCTTTTTTAGGCCCATTTTGAATTTCGTTTTCTATTTATATGTCCCTCTAGTAATATGAATGATCAGACTTGAATTTTGACATAATTGATTTTTCACTTCAAATTCCGTGCCTTTTGGGTGGAATCTTGGGGGTTGGGGAAGAACACACGGGTATTCTTTGAATCAACGTGTTTGATCTTCGTTTCCGTATCACGTGCTACATCACAATCACAACATGCTAAAGAATTGGAAAGTTAAATATGTCATAAACGGTCTCACTGATGATATGCCAGTAGGTTTTTACACATTCAGTAGATTGATTTCGAGATATAAAACCTAAATACGAATAGCTTTCTTATCTCGTGGGGAACATCTCTCGGATATATAGGTAACCCCTGAAATCTTGTTTGAAGGGCTTTCTATTTCTGACATATTAGGTCTTTGTGCGTGATGATATCTGGGGTATTATACCAGGACTTCTGGTTTTGCGGAAGCAATAGCCTAGTCCTCGTATAATACTCTGCACTGCTTTAATCATAAAGCCCACCCTCAGCATAAAAAATGATGAAACATTGAAAAATGCTAATCATGTGCTGTTGAAGAAAAGATCCCCAAACGGGACACACCTAAAAGTCGAGCCATCATCTCTTTGTCTGAACGGAAGTTCTAACCTGAGCTCTCATGGTCTCGCATTACCCATTTACAGATATCATTAGTGTACATTCACCTGTAAGACTGAATATAGGAGTCTGGATACGGGAGTATATTCTGAGGTGGGACACACGAATAAGTTAAGTCCATTAAAACACTAATCTCGTATCTCGAATCAATTGAACTTTGTGTGAAAATTTAAATGGATCAGTATACTGACAATCTAAGTGAATCTTTTAGATCTTAAAGTGTTTAAAGCTCAACGGTACTAGTGATTTGTCATAAACTGATATGATCCTCTTACACAAACTCACAAAAAGATGTCTGTATATCTTTTATTTCCCAAAATCAAAAAAGATTTTCAGTGTGTTTTAGCATAAAATTTTGAAAAATCAAAAAGATTTTATTTCATCTTATTTTCGACAACTGATGTTGAAAAGTTGATTTTCAAAATTCTAAGTGCTAAACATGATGAACAACAGTGGATTGGGAGAGTGTGTTTGAAATGAATAATGAAGTTAAATTTTGAGAGAATTTGAGAAATGTTTTAAGATAATCTTACAAGTGATGTTTTGAGGCTGATTTTACTGTTAGTTAATCAAGGTCATTAATTTGAACTTGATATAACTATTGTTGATGTTGAATGATATCTACAAGTGGTTTCTAAATTTGTTAAATTTTAACAATTGTGAAATTTACTTTTGGTAGATAATTGTGCAGGTTACCAGGTTCCTGATCCTGTTACTACGGAGAGCCAGGAGACGTTCCTGAACATGTGAAAACCTGTAGATAGAAGATTCCAGACTGCGATCCCAGTTGCATTCAAGGGGGAGTCTGAAGTTGTGAGAGCCAGTTTACATTTCTGGAACTGATCAAGATGCTGTAGAAGAAGATGATGTTGATGCTGATGAGCTTAAGGAATCAAGAGATCTGAACAAGAGAATTTGAAGAGTCAGGTTGAGATTCTGCAAGAATAAGAGAGAGATTGAAGGATGCTTACAGAGAAAGATACTTTGGAAAGAGCGAGAAGACCGATCAAGACTGAAGACTCAATACACTAAAGACTCGTCAACATCCAAGGGGGGGTTTGTTAGTGCATATGTCTGTTGACTTCATCTTGTATCGAGTCATGTAACTAGAATCGATAGACCAGGACACGTAGTACGAGAGAAACGGGAAACAGACCAGAACCAGCCACCTCACACAAAGTGGCAAGTTCGTGCTTTCTGGCAAGTTCGTGCTTTCTGGCCAGGTCGTGCGAGCTGGGCCAAGTCGTGTGGACTGGTTCATATGGTCTGGCATTCCTATAAATAGGTGAGTCCAGGTCTTCATTTGTAACTTTGTGATTCCGGAGACGAAGTGCTGCCGAAGTGTCGAACGATCTGTAAACACTATCAAATCAATACAATCGACAGTTAATGTGATTCTACGTGCAAATCTAGCTGCTATGACATCAATACGTCTTGTTTTGGTCAAAAATTACCTAAGCAATTAAGTGATCAAATTAGTTAAGTGAGGTAGTGTGCTAGAAATATGTGTAAAAAATGTGTTGACAAAATTAGATATGAAAACAGTTTCAGGATACGGCTCAGGATATAGAGCTGTATCTATGATCAAACAATGAGCGAAAATGTAAAGGTGGACACGTGATATACGAGGAAAGCCCTTGATCAATCTAGATCGCCGGCATAAAACCTCGGGAGCTGACAATCGCAGCTGCCTTGTTCTTCTATTGCTTCAAATATCAGGATACAGTGCAGGATGTGGTGCGGATCAACTATGTGTTACAATGTAATTCGAATACAAGTGTTTGAGTGTGGTGTTTGCAGTGAGTAAAAGTGTACGAGAGTGTAAGGGAAAGATTGTGTGCCTTAAACTGATCCGCCCTCATCTATTTATAGTAAAGATAATGTAACAAACTATCCTACACTTCCGGGATCCACCGAATATTCCTTAATCGAACGTTGTAGACCTGGTCTTTCGGGTTCAACGTCTCTCCTTCAACAAACACGCCCGAGTCTTGAGGAGAAGAAGTCCACTTGACCGTTAGCAAGTCCCATTCTTCAACCTGCACGTGGTTAATTCGATAAAGCTCAGGATATCGCCCAAGATGTTAGCAATATCCTCTTCCAGCATCCTGGTCACAAATAAACAATTAAAGGCAGGATATTGGTCAGGATAAGTATGCTTAGAAAATGAGCCATAACAATTGTCCCCAAATATATCGGTTGGTATACCAATCCAACGGATATATTTCAAAAGTTTCACCTCTTATCTTAAGGCAATCAATACGACTAGACCCCTGAAATGACAGTGGTGCAACTTCCAAAGCATTATTTACTCTTTACCCCCTATATTCAACCTATATTAACCGAGGGACTCCTTATTACGGTTACCCTTATCTTCAACCGGACATCAGGTACTTTCCTCTCTATCCTTCTTTTTTTTAAGTCTCTTTTAGTTTGCTCAACTTCTTTCATGGCATCACGAACAAAATCTCGATCGGACCGACCGGCCTCAGCCCTCGTAAGTCAAAACCTTATCCGCAACCCATCAAAGGAAGTCTGCTGTTTTAACAATGCCGACATCGCTGCTCTTAAAGATTCTGGCGCCTTCCCCACCGGAACAGTCTTTCGCCCTTTTGATCGGGAAGCCCGATCAGACGCGTCATCTGACGAGTGGGTTTGTTTCTTCGCCTACCCTTTCTCTCTTGGACTCCGGTACCCATTTCCACCCTTCATCTCTCACTTTTTTGAACTCACCGGCCTTAGCTATGCTCAGATTATGCCAATGGTCTGGCGAGTATTGATAGTGCTGGATCAAATCAAGTCTCGTCATTTTCCCAACCTGTTTATTGAAGACCTCCCTATAGCGTACCGGTTGAGATCCCACGGCGATCACCGTTTTCTTCTGTTTTCTACCTCCAAGAACCCTTTGGTTCTTAAGGCCACCAAGAACGAGGATCGATGGCGACGAAAATTCTTTTTCGTAAAAAGAGACTCTATTGATAAGGGTTTCGATCTGCCGGTTAAATGGTTAACCAAGGGTAGGATTTAGGGTTTTAGGAATATCCCCAATTATATCCTCAAACTATATCCTAGACTTATATCCTGACATTTTTATGCAGCGAACTTCAGAGATTTAGTGCCTCCTAGTGCAGAATCCGAATCCAAGATCGAGGAAATCTATCGACTTCCTGTCAGTGAAAGAACTTTCTCCCTGTCTCTCACAGATTCAAGCCAGAAATCAAGCTCAGAGATGTCTGGTGAGCACATTTTCAGTAGTTACATATATTCTAAATCAATTATTTTTCAAAAGCATGATGAGTTCAAGAATATCTTCCCTCGTGCAGTACCGGTTGTCAACCTTGAAGGTTTCCAACTCGACGAGTTGGATTGCTACTCCAGCCTCGAACCCATCAAACAAGAATCCAAGCCAAAGTCGTCTGCTACACCAAAGGCTACCTCCTCGAAGACTGTTTCTGCTCCCAAAGGCCCTCCGGCATCCAGGACCCGGGCATCCAGCTCTCGGAAGAGAAAGGAGACGGACTCCCCAGCTGTTTCTGAAACATTCTCTCTCGAGAATCATGGGTTCAACGAAGCCACTTCATTCCTCAAACAGGTAGAATTTTCTTTTCGATATCCTGCACAAGTATGTTAGTCCTTATCCTGCTTATTTTTACACCAATAACTGTGTCTTTATCGATAGGGTCTGGATCGTCTTATGCACTTGTATGAAGACGCCTGCGGGCTTAACAAGATGTTGGAGATCAAGCTGGAGAAAGCTAAGGCCACCATAGCTGATCAAGGAACCATTGCAGCTGCTAAATCCCAGCATTATGAAGACAAATACAAGGCAATGATCCGGGATCACCAAGCTACCCTCCACAAAGCCAACGAGGATGCTCAAGCCAAACTAGATGCCGCCCTTCTCCAATACCAGCAGAATATGAGTTCATATCAGGATAGCCTCAAAGCATCCGTGGTCGTCTCTCTTCTCCAAGCCAGGATAAGGATGGCTTACGAAGCCAGGGATTTGGGCTTCGAATGCCTCTCCTGGAATATAAAGGCTTGGGAGGAGAAACTTCAGGATCTCGGAGGTCATCCCGTTGCTCATCCTACAAAGCATGCTGGTGAAGAGCCCTCTAAGGCGGCCGAGGAAGTGACCAATGCTGATGATGATGCCGAGAAGAATCCTGAGGCTGATGCTGGGGCGAATGCCGGCAAGGAGGTTGCTGATCAAGAAGGTGCCGCTTCTTAGGCGGCGAAGTGGGCGATGATGGATATACGTGCCAAGGCCGGAGCCCACTTTTAAGTTTCGTGGTTGTGGTTGTGTAAACAATTTACTTTTCCTGTCTTTGAACAATTTTATATTTCCTGCATTAGAGCAATACGATGACCAAAGGTGGATGGGTCCTAGGTTTTAGGATGAAGCCCTTGGTCATCGATTAGTATAACTTGTTTTGAATGTGGTAACGGTTGTGAGTGGACAGGTCCTGTTTTGAGGTAGATCCTGCAACCGTTACACAAGTATGGTAAAAACTAATTGTGCTTTTGGCGGATGGGCCTTGGTTTAAGGTGAAACCAAAAGCACATGTTTTGACTTGTTAATAATATAACTATCTTTTGACTTATTTGTTATTGCCTTGCATTACTTAGTGTAACTCTTAGCTTTGTAAAAATTTTGTATTGTTATCTTATGAAAATATCCTGATCAATATGCTCAGCGATATATTGTAAAAACTTTTTATTAGATAGAACTTCCAAACATTCCTTCAACTTTGTAGAAAGTTTTTTAGAGAGTGAAAAACAATCTATCTTTCCACAACTAGTTTTTGATAATACTTAAATGATCAAAGTTCCAAACTAATACTAGTTTCAAACACCTTAATCAAATATCCTGAAAAGGACTTTGAAAATATATCAGGATACTTAACCTTTTATAAAACATAGTGTTACTAAAAACTTAGATGATGTTTACAAAGGAAAGATCATACCCGGAGTAGTATATAACCTTATTATCAAACCTCAATCTCCTTGCAACTTTTCCAATGAAGATGTCCCCTGTGTGAGATATTTAGCATACTAGTTCCGAGCTTTAGCCTTTGAGCTTTACATCACTGCCTTGGTAGGAATGTCCCCTGTGTACAATGTCTTCAAATACTTAGAAATCTTCTGAATGTCAGTTTCCATTGTATAGGCAATTTTTTAGGTCCCAAGGGTAAAACCCAAGGATGTACTGGAGATAAATCCCTTGTATCCTGGGGAAAATCCCAAATTTTCATGCGCTACAGGCGGGAGTGTATAAACTCCAAGACTTAGAAAGGTGAAAACCTTTAAACCTTAGAGAGTATGAAAATACCCTTTCATGAGAGAGGGTGATCAATCCTCATATACCTTTAGGATTCAGGATATAGCCAACACTAACGAAATTGTCAGCCACTTTTACATGGACTGGTCCCACCACCTTGAACTATCCCTGAATAACTTGCGCTCCAGGCGGGGTGTTTAAACCCAATTCGGAAGAAAGGTGAATACCTTTAAACCTGTGAAGGGATCAGGATCCCTTGTACGTGAGAGAGGGGGCCAATCCTCTAATCTTCCGAAACATCCTGAGTGAGCATCCTGGAGCTATATCCCGAAGCATATACTGAAAAACATCCTTACACTAAGGTGGGTGTTAGCTTGGCTAACACCCCTCCGATGCTTAAGTCAGTATTGGGTTACAAAGAACAAATTAAACCAAACATATTTAAAAAAGGTAGAATTCATACCATCCTGAGTTAGAAATTAAATTCTAAACTCACTTGAAATAGAGCTTAAGGTGTATAGCATTCCAAGACCTCGGTAGCATATCCCCCTCCATATTCTTGAGTCTGTATGCTCCTTTCCCTGCTTTTGATTCAACTTCATATGGTCCTTCCCATTTTGGAGCTAACTTGCCATCGACAGGATTAGTAGTATTCTGAAAAGCCTTTCTTAACACCCAATCTCCAACCTTAAATCTTCTGGTCCTAATATTCTTGTTATATGCCCTGGATATTCTCTGTTGATATGCTGCCATCCTTAGCCTTGCCGCATCTCTCTTCTCATCTATAGTGTCTAAATCCTGACTCAAGGCTTCAGGATTCTGCTCAGGATCACTTAGGGTAGATCTTGCAGTAGGTATTGTCATTTCCATTGGAACCATTGCTTCTGCTCCAAATACCAAGGAAAACGGGGTTTGGCCTGTTGCATTCTTTACCGTTGTCCTATCAGCCCACAAAATAAAGGGTAATTCTTCTGCCCATCTTCCTTTTTTGGCTCCAAGCCTTTTCTTTAAGTTATTGACAATTATCTTGTTTGAGGATTCTGCTTGTCCATTTGCTTGAGGATGTACCGGAGTAGATGTGATCATTTTGATCCCCCAACTCTTGCAAAAGTCAGTAGTTCTCTTGCTTATAAACTGAGAACCATTGTCACAGATTATCTCGGCTGGTACTCCAAACCTGGTCAGGATATTCCTCTTTTTGAAGGATACTACTTCTTGATCCCTAACTTGAACAAATGCTTCAGCTTCAACCCACTTAGAGAAATAATCCGTCATTGATAGCATAAAGACTTTTCCTCCCGGAGCTTTTGGTAGCTTTCCCACTATATCCATACCCCACTTCATAAATGGCCAAGGGGAAACAATAGGATATAATGGTTCAGCAGGTTGATGCAGTATGTTACTATGTCTTTGACATGCGTCACATCTTCGAGCATATTCTGCTGCATCTTTTCTCATTGTTGGCCAATAATATCCTGTCCTTAACACTTTCGAGAATAACGACCTGCCCCCAGTATGGTTACCACAATCCCCTTCATGTATATCCTGAAGTACCTCTTTGGCTTCAGGATCCTCCAAGCACCTCAAATATGGTCCTGCAAGAGATTTCTTGTATAAAACATTATTTATAATAGTGAATCGTGATACCTTCATCCTAAATGCCTTAGATTTTCATTTCCAGGGATGTGTCCTTCTTTGAGATATCTCACAATTGGAGCCGTCCAGGATGTAGGATCCTGTTCAGGATATTCCGCTCCGGGATCCCGAATTCCCGCTACTTCTTTACCCTGAGGATTCGTTGCAGGATATAAGACATGTAATATTGGTATTTGGGTCCCTTCAGGTATCCTAATCGATGATCCCAAATTTGCTAAGGCATCCGCTTCAGCATTATCCTCCCTTGGTACCTGTTCAAGTGTAAAAACATCGAAATATCCTGCTAATTTTTTGAGAATATCGAGGTATTCGATTAATTTCTCACCCTTAACTGCATAGGATCCATTAAAATGGTTAGTAATTAACAAGGAGTCAACATATATTCGCAAATTCTTGATACTCATACTCTTAGCCAATTCTAATCCTGCAATCAAAGCTTCATATTCTGCCTCATTATTAGTAGCAGGAAATTCACACCTAATGGCCTGGGGTAATATGTCCCCCTGTGGCGATTTTAGTAGTATACCTAAACCTACACCTCTTATATTGGATGCACCATCAGTATACAACGTCCAGGATCCTGAAGATTCTACTAACTGCTGAACTTCTAGGTCTGCCTCGTCCTGAATGTCACTACTGAAATCAGCCACAAAGCCAGCTAAAGCCTGAGACTTTATGGCATTTCTAGGTTCATATACTAAATTATAAGCACTCAACTTTATTGACCACTTGGCCATCCTGCCTGACATCTCTGGTTTCCTAAGCACATTTTTGACAGGATAATTCGTTTTAACATGGATCCTATGTGTTTCAAAATAATGTCTAAGCTTTGTCGATGCCATAACTAGAGCTAATATCAATTTTTCTAAATGAGAATACCTAGTTTCAGCATCTAACAAACTTTTACTAACATAATAAACAGGATACTGCTGACCTTCATGGTCTTTTATAAGAACGGCACTTACAGCATTCCCTGATACAGCGAGGTATAGGGATAGTGGTTCACCATTTTCAGGCTTCATTAATAGAGGTGCGGTTGAGAGATATCGCTTCAAATCCTGCAAGGCTGCTTCATGCTTTGCTCCCCATTCAAATTTCTTATTCTTCTTGAGGATATCATAGAATTCCTTGCATTTTTCTGAGGATCTTGAAATAAATCTATTCAAAGCTGCTACTCGGCCTGTCAACCTTTGTATGTCCTTCATATTTGAGGGTGATTTTATATCCAGGATAGCTTTGATTTGCTCTGGGCTTGCTTCTATCCCCCTTTTTGTCACCATATATCCAAGAAACTTTCCTGCCCCCACTCCGAAATGGCATTTAGCAGGATTCAGCTTCATGTTGTATCGATCCAGGATATCAAATGCCCCCTTGATATCCTGGAGGTGATCCTCAGCCTTTTTAGATTTCACCACCATATCGTCAATATATACCTCCATGGTGTCCCCCAGCTTGTCCTTGAACATCATGTTTACCAATCTCTGGTATGTTGCACCTGCATTTTTCAAACCGAAAGGCATAGCAGTATAGCAATATATACCTGTTGGTGTCATGAAAGCAGTATCCTCCTGATCCGAAGGCTCCATTTGAATCTGCTGAAATCCTGAGGATGCGTCCATGAACGTTAACATCTCATGTCCAGCAGTAGCATCTACCATTGCATCGATATGAGGGAGAGGAAATGGGTCTTTAGGACAAGCCTTGTTCAAGTCCGTGTAGTCTACACAGACTCTCCATTTCCCGTTTTTCTTCTATACCACAACTACGTTAGCTAACCATCTTGGAAACTTGACTTCTCTGATCATCCTGGACTTCAACAACCTTTCAACTTCCTCTTGGATAATCACATTCCGCTCAGGAGCAAATTTTCTTCTTTTTTGTTGAACAGGCTTGAATGATTTGTCAATTCCAAGCTTGTGAGTGATAATGTCTTTGGATATGCCTGTCATATCTTCGTGCTTCCAGGCAAACGTTGACATCCTGCATTTCAAAAAGTTAGTTAACTGATTTTCAATATCCTGAGGGATATTGGCTCCAACGAGCACCGAGATATCTGGATTATCCTGATCCAGGATAATTTTCTTTACATCCTGCTCTGAATCCTCCACGATATCCTTGGCCCGCATCTTTAATTGCTATGCTGCATTAGGCTTGGTTGAGGATTTCATCGAGGATGAGTAACACTCCTTAGCTTCTTGCTGATCACTTTCAACCTTGACAACTCCCCAAGGGGTAGGGATCTTGATGCATTGGTGATATGTTGATGGCACAGCCTTCATATCGTGAATCCATGGTCTTCCCAGTATGATGTTACAACAGGATAAGGAGTCCATCACACAGAAACGTTGTATTGAATTGACCCCTTCAACATATACTGGTAACTTTATTTCCCCTACGGTATTTCTAGCTTCTCCACTGAAACCAACAAGCACAGTGGACTTCGAAGTGATGTCCATCGGAGATACATTCATCCTCTTCAACGTTTCCAGCTGAATTATATTGACAGAACTACCGTTGTCTACCAGTATCCTGCGTACAAAATGGTTAGCCACATATAATGTTATTACTAAAGCATCATGGTGAGGACCCTGAACAGTATCCCTGTCATCACTATCGAAAGTGATCACTTTATCAGTTGTGAGGGTAGTCATCCTGACTGGTCTGTCCCCTCTCTCACCCTTAGCTTCCTTTGCATGTCTTTTGGCCGCCGAATATGAAGTTCCACAAATATCGGATCCCCCTGAAATAAAGTTAATTATCTTGGCATCTGCTGGGGGTGATGCTGCTCGTTCAGGATCCTTCTCGGGATCCTGCCCTTTATTCTTCTTTTTTCCCAGCAAGTCCTTAAGATACCCCTTGCTTAGCAGGTAGCTTATTTCTTTCCTTAAAGCAATGCAATCCTCGGTCATGTGTCCGAAGTCTTCGTGGAAGGCGCACCATTTGGACTTATCCTTCCAATCAGCTTTCTGCTGGTTCTTCCGAGGCCACCTAGCTTTGCCTCCTAAGCCCTGCATAGCATACATTAATTCAGGTATATTAACAGAAAAGCAGTATTCAGATAAGTCAGGATATTCTTCAGGATCCTCGTCTTCAACAGCATTCACTTTCTTGTTATCATTTCTGCCATATGGCCTGGATCGATATGGCTTATACGAGGTCTCCGATTTCCTGTTAGTTGATTCATAGGTTGAGGTAGAGTTCATCCTCTCCTGCATCTTCTTGTCATCTTCCAGACGGATATATCTCAAAGCCCTGTTACGAGCTTCGTCGAGATTCCTGCAGGGATTCATTACAAGATCCTGATAAAACTGAGAATCCTTTTGTAACCCCATCTTAAAAACTTGCACAGCTATTGCAACATCAAGATGTGGGATATCCAAGGATTCTCGACTGAATTTGTTCACATAATCCCTCAAGGATTCCTGAGGCCCTTGAGTTATCCTGTAAAGATCACTGGTTAGTTTCTCAAAACTCAGACTACAAGAAAATTGACTGTTAAATAAATTAACCAAATGAGCAAACGAAGTAATTGAGTGAGGAGGAACGTTTAATAGCCATTTTAAGGCTGATCCTGTTAGAGTAGAACCAAATCCCTTGCACAAGCATGCTTCCTTGAGCTCCGGAGGGATAGGGTTAATCTCCATTCTTTCCCTATACTGAGCAATATGCTCTTCAGGATCCGTAGTCCCATCATACAGCTTCATGTTGGGAGTCTGAAATCTTTTTGGGATTTCAGCATCACAGATGGGATATGCAAAGCGAGATATCCTGTGGCTGTCTTGGGATACTTCCGGAATTGGCTGGACTACTCCAGGTACATTGGATATCATATCCTTCAATTTCTGGAGCTCCCTGGTAAATGTTGACGTCATACCTGCATCCTGCAAAGAGCCATTATTGTTAGTAGCAAGAATATTATTATTTGACACATTACCGTTCTGAGGATTTTGGCCAAATCCTGAAGCATATCCTGAACTTCTCACAGTCGATATTCTGACCGAAGAGGGTATCTCAGGGGTATGATTCTGAGAATGGCTTGGGACGATATTCCCCCTATTATCCTCAGTGTAAACCGCGGAACTGAAGTTCAAAGCCCTGGGCTGTATAGGAGTGACAGTTTCTTCAGCGGGTCTACTCGAGCTAGCTTTTAAGAGTTGTATTTCTCTTAATAGCATTTGGTTAGTCTCCTGTTGCTGCCTCATTTGTTCCTGCACACTTCCAAATAAAGTCAAAATTTCATCATTAGAGGCTAAAACGGGAGCAGATCCCTGGACACTCCGAGTAGGGATAACATCTTGAGGTTGTGAAGAAAACGGCATCCTTGGAGGAGGTGGTGGAAGCACCGAACCAGTGGTAGCAGAGGTTGTAGCAGACATAGTGGAAGAGCTCATGTTTGATCTTGAGGCCATTGTAAACAATGTGGCAAAAAGTTTAGAAAATAGAAAGCCGATTAATGATTTTGCAAAGATTTTTAGTAAAAGTAGCACCACTTGCCCCACGATGGGCGCCAAATTATTTTGGTCAAAAATTACCTAAGCAATTAAGTGATCAAATTAGTTAAGTGAGGTAGTGTGCTAGAAATATGTGTAAAAAATGTGTTGACAAAATTAGATATGAAAACAGTTTCAGGATACGGCTCAGGATATAGAGCTGTATCTATGATCAAACAATGAGCGAAAATGTAAAGGTGGACACGTGATATACGAGGAAAGCCCTTGATCAATCTAGATCGCCGGCATAAAACCTCGGGAGCTGACAATCGCAGCTGCCTTGTTCTTCTATTGCTTCAAATATCAGGATACAGTGCAGGATGTGGTGCGGATCAACTATGTGTTACAATGTAATTCGAATACAAGTGTTTGAGTGTGGTGTTTGCAGTGAGTAAAAGTGTACGAGAGTGTAAGGGAAAGATTGTGTGCCTTAAACTGATCCGCCCTCATCTATTTATAGTAAAGATAATGTAACAAACTATCCTACACTTCCGGGATCCACCGAATATTCCTTAATCGAACGTTGTAGACCTGGTCTTTCGGGTTCAACGTCTCTCCTTCAACAAACACGCCCGATTCTTGAGGAGAAGAAGTCCACTTGACCGTTAGCAAGTCCCATTCTTCAATCTGCACGTGGTTAATTCGATAAAGCTCAGGATATCGCCCAAGATGTTAGCAATATCCTCTTCCAGCATCTTGGTCACAAATAAACAATTAAAGGCAGGATATTGGTCAGGATAAGTATGCTTAGAAAATGAGCCATAACACGTCTGATTCCGCCTTTCGTATTGATCAAGAACTCTTCTGAAAGACTTGTTTGATCGAATCCCGATCCTACACTTTACTAATAAAGATTTCCCTGATCATGTTTGTCGATTGAAAAAGTCACTTTACGACCTCAAACAGGCCCCTAGGGCTTGGTACACACGGTTCTCCACTTACCTACTCTCTCATGGTTTTCGAAGCAGTGTATGTGATTTGTCACTTTTTATATTTCGCTAAGGTACTCGCATGGCTTACTTGCTTCTATTTGTGGATGATATAATCCTTACCGTCTCCGACTCGGCTCTCCTACAGTCCATGATAGCCGTGTTATCTCGTGAATTTGCCATGATGGATCTGGGCCTTCTTCATCATTTTTTGGGAATCACGGTTACACGGGACTCTAAGGGGTTGTTCTTATCTCAATCACAGTACACCCAAGATATTATGCACCGTGCTAACGTGACCGACTGTAAACCTTGTGCTACTCCATGTGACACCACCACCAAACTCAACGCAACTGATGGTGCATTAATGACCGATAACACCCTGTACCGTAGTCTTGCAAGAGCGCTTCAGTACCTCACTTTCACCAGACTGGATATTACTTATGCCGTTCAGCAGGTTTGTTTGTTTATGCATGCCCCACGGGAACCTCACTTTGCCTTTCTCAAGCGTATCCTGCGTTATCTTCAGGGCACCATCGACTTTGGCCTACATTTATCTGCTTCGTCACCTATAACACTCACAGTTTATTCAGACGCTGATTGGGGTGGGTGCCCTGATTCTCGCCGTTCCACGTCAGGTTACTGTGTTTTCTTGGGAAATAATTTGGTCTCCTGGTCATCTAAACGTCAGCCTACTATTTTTCGCTCCAGCGTAGAGGCGGAATACCGTGGGGTTGCAAACGCGGTCGCTGAAGCTAGTTAGCTTCGTAACTTATTGCTGGAGCTTCAGGTTCCCATCCTCAAAGCCACTATTGTCTATTGCGGTAATATATTTGTGATTTATTTATCGGAGAATCCTGTGCAACATCAGCGCACAAAGCATGTGGAATTAGACATCCATTTCGTCCGTGAAAAGGTTCAGCTCGGTCACGTTAAAGTTCTTTATGTCCCTTCCTCATCACAGTTTGCAGACATTTTCACCAAAGGTTTGCCTCGGGTGCTGTTTGAAGAGTTTCGGTCCAGTTTGAGTGTTCATTCCTATCACGCTCCAACTACGGGGGGCTATTAGACGATATATATTTAGAATATATTGATTGGTTTATATTAGGAGATAATCATGTAATTATTGTATCATTTATATCTTTCCAAATACTTGTAAGATCTCTCCCTATTTAAAGGGTATTGTTCAATGGAAGGGGACACGAACATTATTCGATAACCATAATCATCTTTAAAGACTTGCTGAGCTGGGCTTAAGGCATTGCAGAAGATGTGTGATAGGCTTTTAAGGTATCTATATAAAGGCTTGAGTTGATGCAGTTGTGGCTTAGCATCCAGTATCTTCGTTTAATTATTATTCAGATATTTTCACGTTGTTCTCTCATAGTTCTCTTTGGCGAATTTCTAGGGTTTAATTGTAAGACTTTGATTTATCTTGAATCAAAGTTTAGTGAGTGTGAGATGATCTAGTTGATAGTCTTAGTTGTGAGGATTGACAGGTTCTTGTTTAGATCTGGAAGTTGTATTAGTTGAAATCTGTTAAGGGTAATAAATCAAAGTTTGGGTATAGTCTTGTTCCTATATGCTCTTGATCCATGTATTTTGACACCAAGCCGCAAGCTTTTTGGACAGCTAGTTTGACTCTTCAAATGTTGACCTCTCTTGAACCGGCTATATATATTCGATTTGGTTATAGACTGGAGTTTTCAAAAAAACGATACATGGTCAGGATATTTTTTAAAAAATGGTTCTTGGTTTGCCCAGCCCCGTTTATTTAGTTGGGGTTGTCTTATTAAATTTGAAAGAATGTCGTTTTGTATCAAGGAAGTTTTAATTTAGGTTTATCTACAATGCTTTCTATGTGACTTGACCCAATTCAATAAATATATGTATGTTAATTATAAAGGGAGTTAATAAGTTCATGTATGTCTAAATATTTGATTGATATCAACATGCATGCCTTGCATAATGCACCAAAGTTGGCGTTTCTTCCCATCTTTTGAAAATTTAATATGTTATAATGTCACACCCCCAAAATCCACACGCGGAGTATCACCGCTTGGAGGCGTGACTGACCAGGATCAAGCCACCAATCATATTGAACATATAAGTAAATACCAAAAATCATTCATCAATACGAAAGGTGTTTTCAAAATCAAACATCAACAAGTATGTAGCGGAAGCATAAGTAAGTAAACCCAATGTAAATAGTAAATTCAAATGTTTAGATAGATAACATGGCATCATCGATCCATGTCCCACAACGACCTGCTCCTCCCTGTGCAAGCTCCATATGTACCTAAGGTCCTGCAAGGCATGCAAGAGAGAGTCAACAACTAGTTGAGCGAGTTCACAGTTAATAGTTCAGTAATAGTATAGCGTGAGTAGTAGTATGTTCGTTCGTTACAAAGTATCGTATTAGTTTCCATCGCGGCCTTCCCGGCAGGTGTGCGAAGACATTGGGGAATGTTTTTTCCCCAAGTATTCTAGACTAGGTTTATTTATATCGCGGCCTCTCCAGGCAGGTGTGCGAAGATTGGTAATTTTAGTTCGCGGCCATCAACATGGCAGGTGTGCGAAGACAGTCATAATATCGCGGCCAATCCTTGGCAGGTGTGCGAAGATCGTTCAATAAGTGTTACTAGTCTAGCAGTAGGTTCTATCATTTATGTATGTACCGTAAATCATCAAATCCCCATTCCCACCCCGGGAACCCCATGCCTTGGCTTGTGTGAACTCACCTTGGTTTGCTCGGTATGCTAAGTGTATGCTCGCAAGTAATCAATCACGTCCTAAAGTATGCACGTATGTGAAATCAGTTTGTGTTCCAGTTGTTCACGTATAAACATGTAGCACGTATTCACAATCATATACATGATGGTTACACTTAACAGCAGTTAGATATTCCAGTTAACACTTAACAGAATTAACTCAAGTTATAGCACAGATCAGCTATTCGGCGAAACACAAGTCGGCGAAACACATACATATTGACGAAACACATATATATTGACGAAACACATATTCTGTTTCGTCGTGGTCTTGTTTGGCGAAACAGGATTCTATTTCGTCGACAGTCCTTGGCGAAACACTTCTGTTTCGTTAAGAGGTCTGTTTCGTCGAGCAGTCAGTTACGTCATAACAGTTACGAATCATGCAGAAACCCTAATCATTCTAACAGCCGTCATCAATAACAGATATCATATGGAGATCAATGTGCACATAGAATCATCATACTCAATCATCAAAGAAACACCGTCTAGCATGAACCCTAGTTTATGCGTACAACATATAGATTAACATACAACATCATATCATCGATCCCTATCAAGATACTAATGTGTATTCAGAATCAGGCCACATAAACAACATTTAGAACCGAGTATTCGATCGTATCAAGTTTCGCATAGAACTATTTATATCCAACTACATCATACATATCGAAATCTATATCATCAACATACTCTTATAATCACAGCAGTAACACACATATATCATATACACAAACATGAATCGAGATTGTACAGAATCAAGAAACCGATTAATGAACACACAACTAACCGAGATAAGAAGAATGATGGATTGAAACTAAGGAAGGCTTCGAGAGCTTCAGTGGCCGTCACCCAGAGGAGAAGGGCTCTAGGGTTTCGATTGTTTTGAGAGCAGATGTAAAAACTGAGGCTGTTACACGTTTAAAACCCGAAATAACAAGCTGGGCCCGAACTGGGCTTCGGCGAAACTGGGCTCGGCGAAACTGACCTGTTTCGTCGAGTGGATGGTTGGCGAAACAATCTGTTTCGTCGAGAGTGGTTATGGCGAAACACTCTTGTTTTTCGTCGGGTTGTTCAAATCTTAAACAGCTTATGTTTCTTAACAAGTTCCACGTTATACAATCAAACACATAATCATGCAACATAACACGTCTCATCATATCACAAAGTGTACAGTTACGAAATCAGGCGAGTCAAACAACTAAACAGTCAACGTCAACGTGCATTAAATGCGAATAGAGAATGTCGGAAATTCGAGTTGTCACATTATCCCCAACTTGAAAGAAATTTCGTCCCGAAATTTAGCATGCAGTTACTGAGGAAGCTAGTAGTGTGACGTTGTTTACCTGTATCGTATCGCGGCTCTCCGAGCAGGTTTGCGAAGATTACTGGTTTTCTTGGGGTGTCACATATAATATGATTAAGAAGTATAGAACTACTGTGTTAGCTAGCTAGCCTTTTATAAAAAATAATAATGTTTTTTTGTATTTCTATCTAAAGTGGAGTTTTCAACCGGGCGGACATATAATGTATGTTCTCTATTAAAAAGGGAATGAGAAGAAAATTAATAAATTGATAATCACCGGATTGCACTACAGAAATTCGAATATATTTCTAATATGCCATATGCGTACAACATCTTACAGTTACCGGAGTATCAAGAAAAGAAACGATTAAGAGTTAGTTATCAGTCTTGTGATGTATGAAACAGATCATAAAGATTCAAATATGCATACCTGCACCATGTAAACAGTTACTCGAGTATCAAGAAACCGTTAAGAGTTAGTTATGAGTCTTCTGTTAGTTCTATATGTTCTACAAGTGTGAAAAAGATCACTATTAAACTCTCCCTTTCTTAATCTCTCTCTAATCATTTCTTCCATGGATTCTCCACCTACACCTACCATTCCCATAACACTATGCATTAGATATGGTTTCTCACGTGTGCCTTCACGATGGTATACCTTAATGTACGGAATGATCTTATAGGCTACTTTTGATTTCACAACTTCATTTTACCTAATTCCCCCACTCTCCACTACCATAAGAACACGTCTGACCGCTACCCCTATCTTTTCTGAAGGGTGTGTTTGCAAAGCAAACTTTAGCGTCAGTCTTGTTTTGTTTGATTGTTGAAGCAAAACACTACACCCCCCAATCTGCTCTTGGGAGATTCGGGCTTAAGATCAAGGTTGTATTAGCGGCTGTTGTGGTGTTCACGTGCTACTTGTTCATTTGGTTAGATCTAACACATTTACGTCTAATAAAAAGTTGTACGGCGTGCACGATGCTCGGGTATACGTCTAAACAACACGTGTACTCCTTTTTGATTTCACACTCATCAATACGGCTAATACGATGCTCGGGTATATGAACTTTCCCTACCATAAAGGTCTAGTGATGGCGTTGCTCCAGGTATGCAATGATGATTCTATGACTAGTTTCATACGGAAGATGGTTTTTGTGTTTCTTGATCCCAAAATTCAATAAATTCTTTCCGCTAACTTACGCATGTATTTTTTTGAACTTTTAGTCGTTTTTCGAACTTAGTGGTGCCATCTTTGGAGAGGTGAACAAGGGGTTCTTCAAAGGAAAGGTTGAAGGGTTTGTTTCTTTTCGTCGGAATCGCCCTAGTGGTGGTATCAGCTGTGGGTATCTTTTTTCTTAAACTCAAAACTGCTAGAAACAACGAACGGACGGCTGATGATTTTATAAGTTCCATGTACGCTTGGTCTGGCTTTCTCGCTGCAATGATCGTTTTTTTGTTGGCATTGGTTGACAACCAGTATCACATTTACATCAAAAGTAAGTGGTATGTGGTTATGGCAAATGGCATACTCCTAGTTGCCATCACATTTCCAATACTATTGTATGCTTGGTTTGAGGGTTACCATGCTACCCCAGCTACGATCGCTGATCGTGACGCTAGTCTTCCTGCCACCCGTGTCGCTACTGCTGAAGCCGCCGCTCACGCTGTTGGCCAGCATATGGGCCTGCTTGGATATGTAATTGGCTTATGGGAGGTGTTAAAGGCACCATGTTTTTGGGCGTTAATTGGGCCAAGCATCCTCGTAATAGCCTCAAAGAACTCGATGAGCAATAACTTATATGGGTTGGGCCACACGTATGAGTTTAAAGACACGGATATCAAGGACTTGATCTCCTTTGCAAGCGTGTGCTCGTTTGGATTGTGTATCCTTGTCGGTTCGTTGAGCGATTTCATTTTAAGGGCCTTTGTATTGGGCCGACCATGGCTCATGGCTCTTTGTTCTATTATAATGTTTTCCGGGCATGTTATAGGCTTCGCGAGACATTTTACGTTAGCGGTTTGTCATGGAGTAACTTTCCTACTCTCGTGCGGCACTTAGAATGATTCTAAGTTAAGCCTTTCGATTGGGTTTGGTTATGTATGGCAGCGGAAGTCTTTGTGTGTGAACACAAGAACGGTTTTGTAGTTCAATACTACAACAAAGATGGGTTTTGTATTACTTGAACAAAGTTTACAAGTAAAGAGTTCACAAGAAGTTAAGTTATGAATGAGTTATGAGATGCCTAGCACTCCTATTTATACTACTTGGGAGCTGATCTAGATGGTTCCATCCCTACTCATTAACTTACAAAAAATCTACATAACAATATCTAGATAATTGTACATAAATATAAAGATATTTTGCTGAAATTCTAGAGAGTTCTATGGCAGATTTTAAGGGCTGTTTTGACCAGCCATTTCTAGATCCTTCTTGGCTGCATTGTTTTCCTTATAGTGCCCTCATGTTGCTGGAACAATACGGGATGTTCTGGATCCTTCCGGGCAGCTCTAGACTCGACTAGATGGCCCTGGAAAGTTCTAGAAAGCTGAAATTTTGTGCTGAATTTTGGCGGGTCGTGATATTCTCCCCCACCTAAATCTGCAACGCCCTCGTTGCGATTCCGGGTTATGACTTGTTGTGATGAATGTGTGGTTGATCTTGTCTTTAAACCAACCTCCATTTGTATTGATGTTATTGACATACCTTTATGGCGAGTGTCGTCTCTGTCTTCAATAAATGTGCTCACATGAGATGCCTACCATAATACAATATATGAAACTAGTTTCTTAAAACTTAAAATGTAATAGTTGATCAGCTACAGGTGGAAGAGGACAAATTAACAAAATCAGATGACAATTCCCCTAGATACTGTACAATGCAAAATTGATCTTATAGTTGTGAGTGTGTAAGAGAGAAGTGGTGTGTTTCAAGTTCATATCATATTCACAAGTCCATATCTTCATTATATTTTGAAAATCTCACACATACATTTTATCAAGCAAGTGTTGCGGATACTTACAATACAGCGGATTTCAGTCTAATTTTGTTCAGTTCAACCAAAGAAACGCATGTTAGACGAAAACAAACTTAGTAAATTCAGCAATTGATGGTTAAACACAAAATTTTGAAATGTAAAATAAAAAAAAAGTAACCTGATGGTAACCTGCAAAACAGAGATGCTACCGAAATTTGTTGATATGAAGAAGATGTTCGAATAAGAGTTGTTAACCCCTAGTTCAAATCGGATATGATGGTGAGTTAATTTGATATTGAAACATCTATCACTTCACCCTTATGGCGAGAACCACAAATGACCATCAGAAATTAGGTCTCATATGCGGTTTTAGAGTGAACTGGTTATGCGATTTAAGATAGATAAAAGGGAAACTAAATTTTTGAAGTTAAGAGTGCCGCTAATCTTAGGTTATATGGGTTAATGAGAGTGTAGAGAGGGAAACTAAAAATTTGAGTATGAAATTGCCGCTAATCTATATGTGATTTAGGCTTTTTTTTTTTCGATTTCCCGCTGACAAAACTGATAATAGGGTTTCACACGATCTTCAAGCAGAGGTGGATATGTTAGAACCAATTAAGAGCCCAATTAAGTTTTAATTATATTTTAGAATAAATTACTTTTTGAGTCCATATGTTTTAATGATTTTAACCATTTGAATTCAAAATAAAAAAGTTTAACGCCTTGACTCCCTAATCGCTCATTTTATAACGTTTTAAGTCCAATTTTTAACACTTGTACTTTTTAATTTGAACTTAAGTGGTTAAAACCACTAAACTGCATGACTCAAAACGTTATAAAATGACCGGTTAGGGACTCGGAGCGTTAAACTTTTTGATTTCATACTCTAGTGGTTAAAATCACTAAAACACAGGTAAGTTACTCATAAAATTTTATAATTTAAACATTTACAACAGTTGAAACAAAAACAAAAACAAAAAGTAAAAAATTGGGTAAAATCCCGATTAATTTATATCATACTTAATATTTTGAATGCAATCTTTTATATTAATAATAATTACATTTAACTTTTAAGAATGTTATCTTTAAAAATAAGACATGCATTTCAATTTTTGCAATACAACTTTTCTAACAATAGATGTAACTTTCAATAGAATTTGTAACCTTTAAAGAAAAAGGTTGCCACTTATATTAAAATTTGCAACTTTTAGATAAAAAGGTTGCAATTTCAATATAGTTTTGCAACTTTTTATGAAAAAAGTTGCATTAGATATTCTAATGCAACCTTTATGGTCAACGAAGTTGCATTAGAGTCAAATGCAACCCATTTAGAAAAGGTTGCTTTTAAAAGGTTGCATTAGGGCTATTTTCTAGTAGTTATAACAATATCTAGATAATTCTACATAAATATCAAGATATTTTGCTGAAATTCTAGAGAGTTCTATGGCAGATTTTAAGGGTTGTTTTGACCAGTCATTTCTATATCCTTCTTGGATGCATTGTTGTCCTTATAGTGCCGTCATGTTGCTGGAACAATACGGGCTGTTCCGGATATTTCTGGGCAGCTCTAGACGCAACTAGATGGCCCCGGAAAGTTTTAGAAAGCTGAAATTTTGTGCTGAATTTTGGTGGGTCGTGACAGGTTGCTATGGTTAGGGCGGGGAATAGAGGGTTGACGAGTTTGATGCCCACTATAGTCGGGGAACTATTTAGCTTGAAATATATGAGCATAGTTTTACCACTCATAGAGCTTGCTACTGGGGGAGGCACTCTTCTGTGTACCCATGCAATGTTGGATTGGTTTCAACTGCCTTGGAGGTACGTATTCATAGTCTACGCATGCCTTACCTTTGTGGGGTTTTGCCGCTTCTTAGTTCTATGTTGTATCATCCAAACTGCCGTCTACACTCCAATGCGAGAGGTCCCACAGCAAGAGCCGCAACCGCCACAGCAAGAGCCACAGCCGCAGGCGTAACCCTAACCAAATCAGGACCATGATGGAGCGGTGATAAGGTCTTCTAGATGTGATTGTTGTGTTGTTTGTAAGATCTTTTAGATGTTAGGTTTATGTCGTCTCTATGAGTTTTTTCAGATAGTGTTAACTAGATGGTTGTGGTATTGCCGTGTGTCTCGACGTATCTTGTAATGTTGTTTGGGTTTATATCTAGATGGTAGTGGTATTGCATTCACTACTAGAAAACTGGGTACTTGTTTTAGCTATTTTCTTTTAACCTGCCATAATGTAAACTAAATTTTACATATCCACAGATACATCCAAATCATATAAAACATCCCAAATTTACTAAACCCAAAATTTTCGACAATATAAATTCCCATAATTGTACAATCTTCCAAGATAAAAAATATCTAACTAATTAGCCAAAACCATTAATGATGATGACAAACTAGGGTTCCTGCGGTTTCAGCCTAGGTTGCCTCGCTCGGCTCAGGCTGCTTCAAGGTCATAGGTTTGAGAGGATTTGTAGGTTATAGCGGTCACAACATCACCTATTAGAGGCTGTGTGGCTGCTTGTTCTTGTAAACACGTTGCTGCTATTGCTGCAAGAGTTTGGTAATGCCCTTTTATTAACAGTGAGCACAACGACGAATGTTATATGGACGCATGAGGACAACAACTAACCGCTCGGGTTCATTAAGGGTTGGTCAAATTGCAAGTAAGAGTCACCCCTATTTACTCATATTGTAGGGTGGTATGCCATATGTGTCGCAGCCCCCGACCCCACCCTGGGAGTAGGAGTCGCGATCCTGTCAGATGATATCGGTGTTTATTAAATATGCAGCAGAAAACTTTCATGAGGACCGTAGTTAGGAAATATTTATCAGAGTTTAAAACACCATATTTTATAATAAAAAAGTGGGATAAAACCCGAGTTTCATTTGCAATATATTTATAGAGATAAACCCTATTTATTGAAAACAAGTCTCATTTTTATTTAGGTAACTTTTATAGTCACTTTTCTAAGCCTTCAGTGCTCTCCAGCTGGCTTTCTATTGGTTTCACACTAAGTTACCTGAAACGCGTTTTAAAAACATTTTATCAGCAAGAAATACTGGCGAGTGCATCCCAGTTTAATCAAAACAGTTTAAATAACTTCATAGTATTGAGGGCGATTACAATGTTTATATCTACACAATTTCTCATTCAGTACTATCCACACAAGACTTGTGGGTCATATTCCTCATTGGCTAACTCTTTGTCCAATGGTAACGTCTTTCACATTTTGTATACAAAACCCCAACATACCAACAGTAATTGTAGAATACATAGACTCAATCACTGTTAAGTATAATTAAAAACATTTGAGGTTTTGGTAAAAAATGGTGAAAAAAAGTAAGATGTACTCACATTTATAGATTTAGGTATTTCTACAGGCTTCTTGATAATTTTATAGCTTCCTGTTGCTTTTCCTGGTTATTATTTATTAAATTTAAACAATGCACACGTGTTAGTGAGATAACCCAAATCACAGTAACCGTACAACTCGAGACAGAAATCTAATGACTGAGTCAGGCAGAGCCCTTGACATACATTACGGAGTCCTAGATTAATCGGGTGTAACACGAGACAAAACTCCAACGACTGGGTTAGGCAGAGCCTTGACATGCGTTACGGAGCCCTAGATCAATCGTGTAGGGTAACAAATAGGGGTATAATACTTACAACGAGGCAACGCTTTGCTTTATTAGGGAGTATTTGACTATAATATTTGCCCACAGAAGTTTGAGAGAGAGAATTTAGAAATTTGAACGGGAAATGCAGATCTCGGCCCCTTTTATAGTTGAGACAGAGGTCTCTCACGCCCCGCGAGAGCCTCCTCTTCTTCTTTCGCACCCCGCGAGAGCTGTAAGGTCGGCCATAGGGTTGCTGAGTCAGCACTCTAGTCTCGACGCGTGTCCGACACGTGGCAGCACAGGTGATCCGCAAGTAATGGGGCCTCGGGCCCCGCGAAGGAGTTGTCTTCGTCTGTCGCGACCCGCGGGCGAAGGGTTTTTCTTGTTTTCTTTGTTATTTATTAAAATGAATGTTATTTGGGTCCTCTTCTCACATCCGAGGTGTATTTAGGAGTGTTTAGGTGTGTTTCTCGAGGGTTGTTACATCCTCCCCACCTTGTTTTAAATCTCGTTCTCGAGATTTGGGCTATAATATCTCCTTGGGGTTATGTCACGTCTTTTAGTCAGTAAAAACAGTATCAAGGTGTCTGGGGTAGAATCAAAAGATGATATAAAGATATCATATGATAATTGAAACTTAATGGTTTCAATTAGTTTCAGTAATCGATGTTAACTGAATGAGATGAAATGATACAATCATCAAGGTGACTGAGTTTCACAAATCAAAAGAGAAATTTGATAGGCATAAAATTCGAAATGCAACCAATAGGATTTGATGTCAGAAGAGAACTTACTTTGTTTGTCAATTGAGGAAGACTCTGAATCAATAATCTCAAATGAGAATAGAAGTATGAAAAATGATATGTCAACTACCAAACTAGAAATTTGTGACATTTATTTGAATGGTAGGGATACACCGAAAATAAAATAGAATTTAGTGTATCATTGTCTTGATACATAATTATATCAAGACTACTTGAATGATGAGTCAAACGTAAGACGTATGAATTGATATGATTAGGGTTTACGATTAGCTCAGGCTACAAATGTATACAGACACCGCAAGGTGTTGTAATGATTGAAAGAATTCAATGATTACGGTTGACCGAACAATTTTACCGTTTTTGAAATTTAACTAAGTGTTTCAATGAAGTGAATCTGGACATTCAAAATAGAGGATTTTCAAGTGAAGGAATGAATGTCATAGAATTGATCAAGGATGAAGGGAATGTGGGAGGTACATTGGAATAAAATATGAATTTATGTACCTTTATCTTAGCATAAAATTGTATTAAGATTGGTTTAGGATAATGAACCAACAGAAGATAGATAAATCCGTACCTTAGGTGTGAAAATGAAATGAGTTCAAATTTCAAAGAAAATGCCACCACAAGGTGTCGTGATTTAACAAATGATTTATTGGAGATGTAGACTTTGAACATGTCTACTATGATTCAAACAAATGAAGTGTTAATTGAGATTACCTTGAATATGATGATCTTAATTTATCCTATGGGACCTTGAATTGAATATATTGTGAACAAGTTCAAACAATTGAGCTTGGTTTGGACATATTCCATCAATGGATATATGTATTGACAAGAAATGATTTACACTGAAAAATCTGGTGAATAACTTTGAAAAGAAACGAAGTTTTCCAAGAAATCTGTTGACTTGATATCAAAAAGTCAATGTGATTGCAATAATGCGAGTTATCAAGATTTGAAATGAGTACAACGAAATAATATTCGAACTCGTGAATAAATGATCTTTTGAAGTGAAATCACATACATAACGATCAATGCATGTGTAGAAAGAGATGACACAAATAAGTATTTGTTTCATGAAAGAAAAATAAGGACCTTTTATTTATAAAACTTTGATTGGAACCAAAAGTCAACAAAACGTACGGGTGCTTATGTTAGAATTTGCTATTGATTCCTATGTCGTAGATATTTATGCATCCTTCTTAGCTTCATCGAGGGTTTTAGCCTTGTTATCGGGTGCCTTAGATAGTTTCGGGCAGTAGGGACGGATGTGACCTGGTTCTCCACATTTGAAACAATTGTTAGTTTTCCTTCTACATTCTTCATTGGTATGTCCAGTCTTCTTGCAGAAGTTACAGTGGTGTGTCTTCCTAAAACGGTGTTTTCCTGGATGCTTTTTGTCATAGTTGTTGCAGGTAGGTTGCGCGATCGTTGGTTCCATTCCTTTGTTCTTATAGGATTTGTCAGAGTGGAATTCCTTATAAGAATAACTATAGGTTGTGGTTTTCTTTCGTTTGGAAGATGGAGTTTTGGTATGAATTTCATGGCTTCCATTGGAACTAGGCTAGGTTTGAAGTGACGAGTATGCTTACAGTGTATAGTAGGACTTTCATTTATAGGCACAAAAATTTTAATAGCTTCAATGATCGAAGGTATGGCATTCGATATTCCTTGAGCTAATATATTTTCTATAGTAATTTTATCCAAATAATTTCCATTACTAGCTTAAATTTCTTGATTACATGCTATTTCCTTTGACATCTGAATTGCAAACATGTTCAGATATAATTATCACAGAACTAAACAATCAATTAGACATGTTTTGTTGTTCATACTGTATTAGCATAACTATAATCATACCTATCAGTATTATGTGTTGATATATATATATATATATATGTTATATATTATCATTTACTTTCATTATATATGTTTTTATCAAAATATAAGGAAAGTATATATATATATATATATATATTATGTGTTGTTTCTTTCTTGTTATAATAGCTTTTCTCCACATCGCCTTAGCTTAGGTATATTTTCAGAGCGCATGGTTGGATAGGTATTCAAAATGTATGATGGAAGTTGTGGATGTGGCTAGAAGTAAGGGTTTTATATGAGATTCTGATATTCTCTGTCATTGGCCCATCATTGTTTCCTTAGATTTGGTGCTAGTACGGGTATCTTTAAGGTTTCCTTTGGGTTAAATGCGGTTATTTAAGAAATCATTTGAATAGGTTCTGAGTAAACATGTAGGTTTGTTTCTTTGGCTATATAAAAGCTTATTTTTCTACAGAAGTTATTTGATTATTATATTGTACATACTATCAAGAAATTTTGTCCTGTATATGCATACGTATAAAATTTCAAATTTCCTGTAATATATTACTAAATTATTTATAAAAATCCAATTATATAACGGATGGTATTAATTATCTTGTTTATTCCCATAACCTTATTCATTCTTTTATAATAAAGATGGAAATAGTATAAATTTTTGTTAAATTTATTGAACAAAATATTTTGGAATAAAAAGGGTAAATTACCAAAAGAAATAAATTTAATCAAAATATAATTTTCTGGATTCTTTTAGAACAATTTTATTTTTAACTGAAAGGTTAAATCATCTATAACATATTAGGACTTGATTCTTAATTTATCATATTTATTTATTAAAGAATCATAATAGATAATACAAAGTTTGGTGTTTCTGAATTTGATCATGAATGTATTAAGTAATGAAGTATTACTCCTATATCAGAATATATATACATATGACTGAAATATAGTTTAAGAAATGAGTTAAACTATTAGATGATAAAAAAAAAATTCCTATCGATAAATATATATATGTTATGTACATATATTTTAAACCATATAGTTATACCGTACGAAATATTCTTGTACATATTTTAATGTAACACCCCGTGTTTCGAAAGTCAAAGTCAAAGTCAAGATTGAAGTCAAAGAGAGACAAGATTGCTAATTGCGACCTGTCACTCCTTGCTCAATCCCTTTTTTGACTTCTTTGACTTGTAGATAGTCTTTTATGCTTTTACGTTAGTTGTATTATATGGAGTGTTTATTACTAATCGAGGATTAATCGATATTTATCGCATGTTTTGTCACTTTATCGCTTATCGCAATCGCAATCGCAACTCGATTTACGCGTTCTGGTTATTGTTTTTATGTGTGAGTGCCTTTTATGTGTTACTTGTGCACGTTTATTTATGTTTATGTTGTGGTGATTAATCGAATCGCAGCTCAATCGCAATCGAATCGCAAACGCTAAACGCAAGTTAATTATGATGATTGTATGTTAGATATAGTAGTTGGGATTAAAAGTAATTTGAATGGGAAACTCTATCGCATCGCTTCGCAACGCTCTATACGCGAATCGAAACTACAAAACTCGTCGCGCCAAACTCTCCAATCGAGTGGCCAACCGATCGATTTGCCACCCAATCGACCAGCCACTTTCCCCCACTTTCCTTTTATGGAAACCCTATAAATACCCCTCATATGTCAACATCACTTGATGTTGACAGCTCTCACTCGACCAGCTCACTCCAGCCTACTTTTCTTCCGATTTCTCGCGAATGTTGTAAGTTTTCAACCTAAATCTTGTACTTTCTTGATCTACACGCACTCCTACACCTTTCTATCTTTTGAATCTCAACTTTTAACCGTGAAATCACTAGATTTGAGGTGTTCTAGGATAATGTCATCATGGTGTTCATAAGAACTTCATGTTTTGGCTTCAATCCACCAAGAACAACTTAGATCTGGACGATTTCCACATAAATAAACAAAGATCTTTCATAGATCTGAACATATTCATGGTGAAAAGGATTGAAAGATGGTTTTCTAACTTTCTTTCAACTCTTTTACACTCAATGCACTCAAAACCCATAGAATCGGAGCTTGTTCTAATCTTCTACTCCTTCTTGTTGATGTGTTGGTTCAAGATCTGGATTCTATCCACGAGATTACTGATTTCGGGTTAAACATGAAACACCGTCTCGAACAGTTAACTGGTCGGATGTGACAACTCGTACTTGAGAGCGTATCTTTGTGTAACACTATGTAACTATGTGAACTTTATTAATCGATTGAATGTTATGTTGTTTTGATTATGTGAAATTATGAAGCGAATGTACATTTATAAACAAACCGATCGCACAACACTACTTGATCGCACAAGCCCATTCGGCCCACAACTTGTATTCGGATCAAGGGCGGCCCAAGTGAGGGTCGGTCCACTCCTCTTATTCGCTTACACACACCTATTAGGGAATTGTTTCCTCATTACTTGCAATCTCACAACAAACCTACAAACCCTAGCTCTCCTCTTTCTCTCTCTCACGAACTTGAAGGCAGCCACACACATCATCGAAGTTCATAGTGTCCGGATCAATTCTTGTTCCTTCTCTATTCGGTTAGTATGTTAATTATTGTTTGATGGTTTTATGATGTGTGTTACATATGCTCGATATAATTGATGATGTATTGTTATGATTGTTTTGAATGATATGAGTTAGATCTTGAATATATGAAATCGACCATACACGTGTTTAGATCCGAATGGTTTGATATTGTGCTAGTAGAAATTGGAATTGATGGTAATGAATGAAAACCGAATGTTTGTTGGATCGGCTGTAACATGTTTCGAATGATTTGTATATTGTTATAGTTATGAATGTTGTAGAATAATGATTAGTTAATAGAGGATAACTTTGATTTAATGAGATTGTCGGCCATGTGGGTGTGTGATTGTAGTATTGACAAAAATCAAAGCATGTGCATAGGTAATGTGATTGTCAGAATAGTTAAGGTTATCATGTGATGATAAATGGATTGATGTCTTGATTAAATGCATGAATCGGCTGGACACTCATGAAATCGGAACATATAATAATATTTGATAAGTTGTCGGCCATTGTTGTTTATTTCAATGATGATAATGGGTGGTTGTTGTTCATACTTATGATTTTAGGGTTCATGTGAATAAAATGATTAAAACTCTTGTTTAATCGATTAGGGGTTGGTTAGGATTGGTAATTGTGTTAATTGATAAAGGATAAATAAGGAAACAATTGAATGGATGGTAACTGTTTAACCTAAATGTCGGATGTTTAAAGCTGATCACACAAGACCTCTTGGTCGCACAAGAGGTCCACTCGCACAAGACATCCCGTTCGCACAAGAGGTCCCTTCGTACAAGAGGACCTGATCGCACAAGTCATGATTTGTCGCACAAATGGAATGTTAATTGAATATTGGGCCCGATATACATCTGGGCCGGATTAACACAACCGCACAAGAATACTTGAGTCGCACAAGGTTGTTGTTTATTTGTTATTTGGATCGTAAGTATATATATGGGCTGGGTAACTGGACTGGTCGCACAAGGTGTATTGGAGTCGCACAAGACCACTTATCAATTGTCATTTGGGCCGTATGTTGGGCTGGGTAACAAGATGGATTGCATAAGTTGTTTAGATGGACTGTTATGATATGATGGGCCGTGTGTTGTACATCAATGTAATTGGGCTTTCTGATTTTGGGCCGGGTGCTGTTGGGTTTCAACGAGAGGATCGCACAAGTTGTTAGACTTGTGCGAGCCCAATATTTAATATAATGAATGTAATAGTATGTGTTGCCATGATTCGTATGTGTTTCTTACATGCTATCTTACGTGATACTCATGTGCACTCTGTGAAACCAAAACCTGACTTGTATGATAAGCATGTTAGGACGTGGTTGACCACTAGCTGCTAGTCTTGACTTTTCTGTGTAATCTGCCGAGCAAACCAAGGTGAGTTCACACTCTACAAAGCATGGGATTCCCAGGGGTTGGGAATGGGGTTAAGGAATATGGATTCCTCGTTCTTTCTTGGGTAGGACAGTAATGGTTCAGGAATGTAATTCCTCGTCCTCACGGACAGATAACTATACTAGACCAAAACTCTCTATCACGAAGTCCCTCCTTTTTATATCGACTTAATCGCCGAGCCAATGGCGAGCGGGTCATTAGTTAGATAGCGCTATTTAGGTCTGACAAGCCTCACACCGTGCCGCAGAGGACGGGCGTGAACTAATGGATTTGGGGCACGTCAATGCTGATAGACATTGACAGTTTCAGGGCACTTAAACATGACTTCAATCAGTAGTCGATATGGTAACGAGTCTAGTGGATACATGGGGTAGCCCCCACGGCCGAAATGCCAGATAACTATCATGGGGTAGTCCCCACGGAAGAATTGCCAGAGTAAATGGGTTAAACAAATCACGATTTTCAACTATGGGGTAACCCCCACTGCAGGAACGCCAGTTAAAGGAAACTGTTTTTGGAACAACTTAAAACGAACACCCAACCGTGAACTCACTCAACTAGTTGTTGACTCGTTACTACATGCTTTGCAGGTATATAGGTACTTAGCTGGAGCTTGCACAAGGAAGAGTCGTTGTGGGACATGGACAGCTATGTGCCATGTTAAACATTTGGATAATTAAACTTTGGATTTGGTTTTGAACATTATGCTTCCGCTCATAACTTAACTATGTTTGTTTTGGACATTAATCGTGTTGGTTGGACTTTTACATTAAATATTTACTTGTTCGATATGATTAGTGGTTTGATCCTGGTCAGTCACGCCTCCAAGCGGTGATACTCCGCATGTGGATTTTGGGGGTGTGACAGATTGGTATCAGAGCCATTGGTTATAGAGAACTTGGTTTTAATAAAGGAAAACGTTTTTGTTAAAACCAGACTATAACCTGTACAGTGCTCTACGATCCACAACGACGCTTCACTCCACGTGCAAGGCTCGACATTCTAGGTGATATAATTTATGCTTACATTGCCTACTTGCTAGATTACGTAGAACTTTGCTCATGATATGTTTAGCTAGTATAGCTACTCTTGCTTAAACACGTATGTGCTTACTCTCTTCTGTCATCGCACTTTCGCGAACCTCTCTCACACATGTTTCTTTTGATATGAAGATCATGTCTGGACGCATTAACATGACACAAGCCCAGTTGACGGCTCTGATCAACGAACAGGTTGTTGCGGCACTTGCAGCAGCACAAGCAGGAGGTATACCCTGCAGTCTATAACTCATTCTAGGATCTTTAGATCCTACTCTCGTGAACCTATCCTTGTGTTAAACTTTGTCCTTTCTTACACTCGCAACAGGTCAGCATGCTCAGCCACCTGTTTGTACCTTCAAAACTTTCATGGACTGCCGACCCACTACTTTTAGTGGCACTGAAGGAGCAGTAGGTCTCCTCCACTGGTTTGAGAAGCTAGAGTCTGTGTTCGAAATGTGTGAATGCCCTGAGGCACGCAGGGTGAAATATGCTACCGGCACTCTCGAGGGTTTAGCCCTCACATGGTGGAACGCCCAGGTGCAAATGCTGGGGTTGGTTGCTGCTAACGCCACCCCGTGGAACAATTTCAAAGAGATGATCAAGGAAGAATACTGCAGTCGTGACGACATTCATAAGCTGGAAGTTGAGTTCTTCAACCTCAAGATGACGGGGTCAGAAATTGAGGCGTATACAAAGAGATCGAATGAGCTTGCATTACTGTGTCCTACTATGGTGGACCCTCCAATTAAGCGTATCGAGCTATATCTTAAGGGTCTGAAACCAGAGATCCAAAGTCATGTGACTTCAGCAAATCTCGCCACCTATCAGCAGGTTGTTCAGTTGGCTCACCGTCTCACTGATCAGGCGGTGGAGCAAAACAAGTTACCAAAACGTATTAGTGCTACAGCTACCTCTGAACCTCCCAGTAATAACAAACGTAAATGGGATGGAGCTTCAAGCAGAGGTTCGACTTCTGTTCAATCCCAGTCGCAGCAAAGAAGAACTGAAGAGTATAAGAGTCCTAGTCAGCAATCGTCAGGTAGCCAAGGTCAGGGTGGATACAAGGGAAATCACCCCAAATGTAATTGTTGCAACTTACATCACTGCGGGCCATGCACCAGGGGTAACTGTCATCGGTGCAACAAGCCAGGCCATGCGGCTAAGGATTGTAGAAGCTTATACCCAGCAAACCAGAATCGTCAACAGCAGCAAGATCAACAGAATCAACGCCAGCAACAGCAGCCGCAGGGTAACAACAAAGGGTGCTTTCAGTGTGGAGCTGAAGGCCACTTCAAGAGGGATTGTCCCCAGCTGAACAGGAACCAGAACAACAATAACAACAACAATCAGGGGAATGGGAACAACGGGGGTAACAATGGTAATGGAGCAAGGGGCCGTGCGTTTGTTATTGGCAATGGAGAAGCAAGGAATGATCCCAATGTTGTGACGGGTAAGTTCCTTCTCGACGACTTTTACGTTACTGTCTTATTTGATTCGGGTGCTGATACTAGTTATGTGTCCCAAAAAGTTAGTCAACTGCTTAAGCGTACCCCAACACCTTTGAATCCCAAACATGCGGTAGAGTTAGCTAATGGTAAAAGTATAGAGGTCACACACGTAGTTAAAGGTTGTAACCTAGTACTTGCTGATCATACTTTCTCGATCGACCTCCTTCCTATCACTCTGGGTAGTTTCGACGTTGTCATTGGGATGGACTGGTTATCCCAACACCAAGCTGAGATTCTTTGCAACGAAAAGATTGTCCGTATTCCGCGCCCTGGTGGGGAACCTCTTATAATTCGTGGCGACAAGAGTGGTGCTGTTGTGAGCATCATTTCTTCCCTTAAGGCCCAAAAGTGTTTGCGTAAGGGCCACACTGCCTTTCTGGCTCTCGTTACCGACACCTCGAAGAAAGAAAGGAAGATAGAAGATTTTCCGATTGTACGCGACTATCCTGAGGTATTTCCTGAGGAACTACCTGGCCTCCCGCCTCATCGCCAAGTCGAGTTTCAAATCGAGCTAGCTCCTGGAGCAGCGCCTATAGCTCGTGCACCGTATCGTTTAGCTCCATCAGAGTTGAAAGAGCTATCTACGCAACTACAAGAACTCTTAGATAAGGGTTTTATTCGTCCTAGCTCTTCGCCCTGGGGAGCTCCAGTACTATTTGTGAAGAAGAAAGACGGTACATTCAGAATGTGCATCGACTACCGTGAACTGAACAAGGTGACTGTGAAGAATCGCTACCCTCTTCCACGCATTGACGATTTGTTCGATCAGCTGCAAGGGTCGAGCTACTACTCAAAGATTGATTTGAGATCAGGGTATCACCAGCTGAGAGTCCGAGAAGAGGACGTCTCTAAAACAGCCTTCAGAACTCGATATGGCCACTATGTGTTTTTGGTCATGCCTTTTGGGATGACAAACGCACCAGCGGTCTTCATGGACTTGATGAATCGAGTATGCAAGCCATACCTAGACAAGTTCGTTATTGTATTCATCGACGACATTCTCATCTATTCGAAGAGTCAGGAGGATCACGAACAACATTTACGACTTATTTTGGAACTCCTTCGAAAAGAACAGCTGTACGCCAAGTTTTCAAAATGTGACTTCTGGCTTCTTGAAGTCCATTTCTTGGGCCATGTAGTGAACAAGGATGGGATTCACGTTGATCCATCCAAGGTAGAGTCAATCAAGAGCTGGCCTGCACCTCGTACGCCAACGGAAATTCGCCAATTCTTGGGATTGGCAGGTTACTACCGGAGATTTATCAAGGATTTTTCTAAGATTGCTCAGCCTCTTACTACACTAACACAGAAGGGCGTTGTTTATCGTTGGGGAAACGCACAGGAGTTAGCGTTTCAGCACTTAAAGGATAGACTTTGCAGTGCACCTATTCTTTCATTGCCAGAGGGTACAGACGACTTCGTGGTTTACTGCGACGCATCTATTCAGGGTCTTGGTTGTGTATTGATGCAGCGGGATAGAGTTATAGCCTACGCCTCGCGCCAACTCAAAGTTCATGAAAAGAACTGCACTACACACGATCTAGAGCTGGGAGCGGTTGTTTTTGCACTTAAGATATGGCGACACTACTTGTATGGCACCAAGTGTGCTATCTACACTGATCACAGAAGCCTCGAACATATCTTTAAACAGAAGGAACTCAATATGCGACAGCGATGATGGGTCGAACTACTAAATGACTACGAATGCTCGATCAGGTACCACCCAGGCAAGGCCAATGTGGTGGCCGACGCCTTCAGTCGAAAGGACACTGCGCCTAAGTGCGTACGAGCTTTACAACTTACAATACAGTCTAGCCTTCCTTCTCAAATACGAAATGCTCAGGTAGAAGCATTGAAACCAGAAAACGTCAGGGCTGAAGCCCTACGCGGCTCGAGGCAACGCTTAGAACAGAAGGAAGACGGTGCTTACTACGTCACGGGACGCATTTGGGTCCCATTTTATGGCAACCTACGAGAGCTTGTGATGGATGAGGCACACAAGTCTCGCTACTCGGTACATCCTGGTTCGGATAAAATGTACCACGACATCAGAACCACATACTGGTGGCCTAGCATGAAGGCACACATAGCAACTTACGTTAGCAAGTGCTTGACTTGTGCGAGAGTCAAGGCGGAATACCAGAAACCTTCAGGCCCACTTCAACAACCAGAGATACCACAATGGAAATGGGAGCAAATTTCCATGGATTTTGTTACTGGCCTGCCTAGATCACAACGTGGTAACGATACTATTTGGGTGATCGTGGATCGACTCACGAAGTCTGCTCACTTCTTGGCCATCAAAGAAACGGATAAGTTCTCCACCTTAGCAGAAGTATATCTCAAGGAAGTTGTCTCGAGGCACGGGGTGCCCACCTCTATTATCTCGGATCGAGATGCACGTTTTACATCAGAATTGTGGCAAGCAATGCACAAGTCCTTTGGCTCAAGGTTAGACATGAGCACAGCTTATCACCCGCAAACGGATGGGCAGTCTGAACGCACCATCCAGACCCTCGAAGACATGCTTAGGGCATGTGTTATTGACTTTGGCAACGGCTGGGAAAGGCATCTGCCACTTGTGGAATTTTCGTACAACAATAGCTACCACACCAGCATTAAAGCTGCTCCGTTTGAGGCATTGTACGGGCGTAAGTGCCGGTCACCTCTTTGTTGGGCAAAGGTGGGGGATAGTCAGATTACTGGTCCAGAATATGTGGTTGACACAACAGAGAAAATTGCTCAGATACGACAACGAATGGCGGCAGCTCGTGAGCGTCAGAAAGTCTACGCCGATAAGGACAGAAAACCACTAGAGCTCCAGGTTGGGGAGCGTGTATTACTCAAAGTTTCACCCTGGAAGGGTGTGGTTCGTTTTGGGAAACGGGGCAAACTTAATCCACGATATGTTGGACCTTTTGAAGTCATTGAGAAAATAGGCAAGGTGGCCTACAGACTGAACTTACCAGCAGAACTCAGTGCAGTTCACGACGTTTTCCATGTGTCAAATTTGAAGAAATGTCTGTCAGATGAGACCCACGTAGTTCATTTGAAGGAGCTCACGATCGACGAACAGTTACGATTCGTCGAGGAACCTGTTGAGATCACGGACCGGGATGTTAAGGTCCTCAAGCGTACTAGGATACCCCTCATTCGAGTTCGTTGGAACTCACGTCGCGGCCCAGAGTTCACCTGGGAACGCGAAGATCAGATGAAACAAAAATATCCCCAACTGTTCGCAACCGGTACAACCACTACTGAGGTAGAAGCTACGGAATTTCGGGACGAAATTCCAGATCAACGGGGGGAGGATGTGACACCCCAGGAAAACCATACAACTTAACTAGCTTCCTCAGTGAGTACGTGCTAAATTTCGGGACGAAATTTCTTTCAACTTGGGGATAATGTGACAACTCGTACTTGAGAGCGTATCTTTGTGTAACACTATGTAACTATGTGAACTTTATTAATCGATTGAATGTTATGTTGTTTTGATTATGTGAAATTATGAAGCGAATGTACATTTATAAACAAACCGATCGCACAACACTACTTGATCGCACAAGCCCATTCGGCCCACAACTTGTATTCGGATCAAGGGCGGCCCAAGTGAGGGTCGGCCCACTCCTCTTATTCGCTTACACACACCTATTAGGGAATTGTTTCCTCATTACTTGCAATCTCACAACAAACCTACAAACCCTAGCTCTCCTCTTTCTCTCTCTCACGAACTTGAAGGCAGCCACACACATCATCGAAGTTCATAGTGTCCGGATCAATTCTTGTTCCTTCTCTATTCGGTTAGTATGTTAATTATTGTTTGATGGTTTTATGATGTGTGTTACATATGCTCAATATAATTGATGATGTATTGTTATGATTGTTTTGAATGATATGAGTTAGATCTTGAATATATGAAATCGACCATACACGTGTTTAGATCCGAATGGTTTGATATTGTGCTAGTAGAAATTGGAATTGATGGTAATGAATGAAAACCGAATGTTTGTTGGATCGGCTGTAACATGTTTCGAATGATTTGTATATTGTTATAGTTATGAATGTTGTAGAATAATGATTAGTTAATAGAGGATAACTTTGATTTAATGAGATTGTCGGCCATGTGGGTGTGTGATTGTAGTATTGAAAAAAATCAAAGCATGTGCATAGGTAATGTGATTGTCAGAATAGTTAAGGTTATCATGTGATGATAAATGGATTGATGTCTTGATTAAATGCATGAATCGGCTGGACACTCATGAAATCGGAACATATAATAATATTTGATAAGTTGTCGGCCATTGTTGTTTATTTCAATGATGATAATGGGTGGTTGTTGTTCATACTTATGATTTTAGGGTTCATGTGAATAAAATGATTAAAACTCTTGTTTAATCGATTAGGGGTTGGTTAGGATTGGTAATTGTGTTAATTGATAAAGGATAAATAAGGAAACAATTGAATGGATGGTAACTGTTTAACCTAAATGTCGGATGTTTAAAGCTGATCACACAAGACCTCTTGGTCGCACAAGAGGTCCACTCGCACAAGACATCCCGTTCGCACAAGAGGTCCCTTCGTACAAGAGGACCTGATCGCACAAGTCATGATCTGTCGCACAAATGGAATGTTAATTGAATATTGGGCCGGATAAACATCTGGGCCGGATTAACACAACCGCACAAGAATACTTGAGTCGCACAAGGTTGTTGTTTATTTGTTATTTGGATCGTAAGTATATATATGGGCTGGGTAACTGGACTGGTCGCACAAGGTGTATTGGAGTCGCACAAGACCACTGATCAATTGTCATTTGGGTCGTATGTTGGGCTGGGTAACAAGATGGATTGCATAAGTTGTTTAGATGGATGTTATGATATGATGGGCCGTGTGTTGTACATCAATGTAATTGGGCTTTCTGATTTTGGGTCGGGTGCTGTTGGGTTTCAACGAGAGGATCGCACAAGTTGTTAGACTTGTGCGAGCCCAATATTTAATATAATGAATGTAATAGTATGTGTTGCCATGATTCGTATGTGTTTCTTACATGCTATCTTACGTGATACTCATGTGCACTCTGTGAAACCAAAACCTGACTTGTATGATAACCATGTTAGGACGTGGTTGACCACTAGCTGCTAGTCTTGACTTTTCTGTGTAATCTGCCGAACAAACCAAGGTGAGTTCACACTCTACAAAGCATGGGATTCCCAGGGGTTGGGAATGGGGTTAAGGAATATGGATTCCTCGTCCTTTCTTGGGTAGGACAGTAATGGTTCAGGAATGTAATTCCTCGTCCTCACGGACAGATAACTATACTAGACCAAAACTCTCTATCACGAAGTCCCTCCTTTTTATATCGACTTAATCGCCGAGCCAATGGCGAGCGGGTCATTAGTTAGATAGTGCTATTTAGGTCTGACAAGCCTCACACCGTGCCGCAGAGGACGGGCATGAACTAATGGATCTGGGGCACGTCAATGCTGATAGACATTGACAGTTTCAGGGCACTTAAACATGACTTCAGTCAGTAGTCGATATGGTAACGAGTCTAGTGGATACATGGGGTAGCCCCCACGGCCGAAATGCCAGATAACTATCATGGGGTAGCCCCCACGGCAGAATTGCCAGAGTAAATGGGTTAAACAAATGGTTAAACAAATCACGATTTTCAACTATGGGGTAACCCCCACTGCAGGAACGCCAGTTAAAGGAAACTGTTTTTGGAACAACTTAAAACGAACACCCAACCGTGAACTCACTCAACTAGTTGTTGACTCGTTACTACATGCTTTGCAGGTATATAGGTACTTAGCTGGAGCTTGCACAAGGAAGAGTCATTGTGGGACAAGGACAGCTGTGTGCCATGTTAAACATTTGGATAATTAAACTTTGGATTTGGTTTTGAACATTATGCTTCCGCTCATAACTTAACTATGTTTGTTTTGGACATTAATCGTGTTGGTTGGACTTTTACATTAAATATTTACTTGTTCAATATGATTAGTGGTTTGATCCTGGTCAGTCACGCCTCCAAGCGGTGATACTCCGCATGTGGATTTTGGGGGTGTGACATCGGACTAGGGTGGTTCCTATCTGATCGGGTCACTAAGTCTTAACGAGGGTTCTGTTGTTTGACGCGTTATTGAACTGTCTCGAGAAAACTACAAACTATCAAAACAACAAAGTATGAAGACGATCAGATCATCTGGGACGGATTGTCGTCCGATCAGATTGCCGTCCGATCGGATTGCCACCCGACCGGACAGCCACCCGATCGGCTTGCACCTTGGGTCCCACACTTAATTTTTATTCCAACATTGAGGTTTGAACATCGAACGGATTACCGTCCGATCGGATTGCCGTTCGATCGGATTACCACCTGACCATGTGATGTTTAGACTTCAACACTTAAACAATTTTCAACATGTTCAATGCATACGGATTGCCACCCGATCGGATAACCATCCGATCGAGTGACCGTCCTGTGGTGAACTTGTTCTCAACCTGAGAAGCCTCGCTAATCGGATCGTTGTCCGATCGAACGACCGTTCGATCGACCGACCTGAAGGGTAGAGATACTTCTCTGTTTTCAAAATGCTACAACGAAAACTTCAAAAGACAAGCCATCATACACAAACACATCCAACCCAAACGAGGTAACAATCCAATCGCATGGTCACCCGATCGGATGACCATCCGAACGGATTGTCACCCGATCGACCGGCCACCCGATTGGATTGCCATCCTATCGGATTACCGTCCG
This sequence comes from Helianthus tuberosus, assembly GCA_030545235.1. NCBI lineage: Eukaryota > Viridiplantae > Streptophyta > Magnoliopsida > Asterales > Asteraceae > Helianthus > Helianthus tuberosus. Next base: position 9,524,416 of record CM060433.1, on the reverse strand, counting down.
ATCCCTTGACACATGTATCATTTTACGCGCCGCTTATCGTTTATGCTATCGTTCTAATCAGGCTAATCTTACTCTAGCGCTCCCTTCAATCCATCATCGCTGTGAGTATACTCGAACCCTTTTTGCTTTAACGCACTTTTGGGTGTTACATACGTTACTTATTCTAAATCACATCGATCACACTACGCAATACTATAATGCTAACCGTTACCGCATGTTATACTTGACTTAATGAATGCTTGTTTGTTATATTTACACATGGAATGTTGTCTACCTGCCTAAGCAACGATAGTACTATAGTTTGGACTCAACACCTATTCACTCAGGGGTTGTTAAGGACAATTAATTACATGACTCATAGTGGTGAGTGTGTATTACGAATTGCCTCGGGCAGCCAACCCGCAGTCATTGGTATCGATAGGTTCATGTCGATAACTAACGTGCTTCATTTCACACAGTATACGTGCTGGTTATGCGTAAACGATTTCAAACTCTATTATATCTATTAAACTTGTATGCTCACCTTTACACTATGTGTATTGACTTTTATTTAACATATGTGGCAGGTGCTTAAGATGTTTAGATGCTTGGCTTGCTGTGAAATCGGGGCTAGGAAAGGTCTAGAAACAAATAAACGAATTATCTATACTTGAAATCTGAGTTGTCGGAACGGAACAATTTGACTAGATTTTGCCTGTAATAATTATATTACTTTTTATGTCATGGTATGGGACGTGATGCTTTAAATAATTGGTAATTATAGTTGTTATGGAAACTTCTGGACAATCTGTTTCGCTCAGTGCCACGCCCCGATGTTTCCGCCATTGGTTGGGGTGTGACAGATTGGTATCAGAGCCATAACTATAGGGAATTAGGCAAGACTCGACCTAGTCCGGGTCGATGTCTTAGAAAGGACCTAGTCTATAGTTAGGTACCAACAGACCGACTTATGCACCCCTATAGGTTATGTGATGTGTGCAAAATGCAACATATAAATTACATCAATTGTGGCATAAAACTAACCCTTTTTTAGTACTAATGTTGGAAAAATTGTGCTTTTGTCTTCCTTTTGTATTTTCAGGATTAAATGAGCTCAAATTAACAAAAGAAGCAAAAAGACATCAAAATCTAACATAAATACAAGAAAATGAACAAGACGTGACATGCCCGACCCCACGACAGCATCTTCCCAAGCAAAACAAGAAAACAGAAGACTGAACACGCCCCGTGCTCAGCCAGCACGGGGGCGTGCCCAAGTGTCAGCAGAAAAGACAAAGTGGTAGAAGCTTCTATTGCCCACCACAGGGCCGTGCTCAGCGGACACGGGGCCGTGGTCAACTATAAGATTCGCACAATCTAGGCAAATCTTCATAGTACAAAGATTCTTCTGCACACGGGGTCGTGCTCAGCGGACACGGGGGCGTGGTCACCTAATAAGACAAAGCTGCATTAAATGAAGAAAGAGAAGGATGTGGACACGGGGTCGTGCCCACTGGACACGGGGCCGTGCCCGAGCTTCTGTTCAGCCTATAAATAGGAGTGCTTGGCTCAAGCTCAAACCATCCCTTGGCACACCACCTCTCTCACACTTCACCCACCACCCACCACCACCATAACACCATCATCCATTGTCCATCATAGAGTGTGTGAGTCATCTCGGGATCCAAGATTGATCGTAAGAGTTCTTGAAAATCAAGGCCATGTTTGCCTAAGTCTCTTACATCACTTGGTGAAGACAAGTGTCTAGTGTAATACTTTTTATTTCTAATGTTTTCGCACTTTTTACTTGGTTTTGTATTAATGACTTTAATAACTAGTTTCTTATGTTGAAGGTGATTCTTCCTTATCGTTTGTCCGTGGTGTCTTGGCATTATTTTACTGTCTATATAAAATAAAAGATTTTCACCATTCATATCTCCACGGTCTATATGGAGGTATGTTGGCTACCTGGTCGGGGGTTAAGGGAACGGTTTGGTAAGAGTCTTGCCATTGTTCAGTGTTTAGAGGTCCTACAATGGACCTGGGTCAAATTTAGTAGGACCTCCTTCAATACTTAATGGTATTGGATGGCGGGGGTCCAAACTCTTTGATCCCCTCATAAGTTAACTACTATTAATACTATAACCCGGCTATTTAGGACTGTATCCCTGCTGACTCAGGCTACTTAGTCGAGGGTAACGTCACCTCCAAAAGAGGGGCCTACCATAATTTGCATTAATAACTTAATTCATTATCTTTCAATAATCCGACCCTTTAGGATTGTATCCTTGCTGACTCAAACTACTGGGTTGAGGGTAACGTCACCTTCAAAAGAGGGGCCTACTACAATAACTAAGATAATCTCTTAAATAAGTGCAAAAGTGTGGAAATCATCAAAGGTTACACTATACACGAGTCGGAACCAAGTGATTCATCTTGTCTATCTGTTTTTCTTTTATTTTTATTTTCAGCATTTTTAGTTAGTTTTTATTTTTCTTAGCTTAAAACATTTTTCTAAACTTTTTTATTTAATTAGACGTTGAGGATAAACCAGTACTAAAAGCTCTTGTGTCCTTGGACGACCTCGGTATCTTACAAACACTATACTACGCTCACGATGGGTGCACTTGCCCATATGTGTGTCTAGTGTTAGTAAATATCGTGTTTTATAAATTTAAAACTTGACTAAAAAAGTGTTAAAGGGGCTTAAAATATACACCTAATATATATAACACTTCACGCACATCATTATGTACGAGCTTGCTTGCTATTTCTCGCTATTCTCGCCTATGCTACACTATCACCGCACTCTAATTTTCAAAAAAGAATGAGCGATTAGGTCGAGATTAGGTGTGAAAACCGCAAACTCTCAACTAAATTGCTTGTTCAACCCGTATTTTTATCTATAAACAGGAGAATTTGCGTTGAATCAGGAGTGAAATCCATACTTTGACGCATAATTCTTCCTTATTTTATCAAAATAGGAATGAAGTAGTTAAGTCAGGGGTGAAACCCGAACCTTGACGACTCGTTCTCTATTTTGGTTTTTACAAAACTCTCACCAAAGTCTCGATCGATTCCAAGGACTCGAGTGCTTGAATAGCCGAAAGGATGGGTGCCATTCACCACATGTCGGTGATAGAGCATAGTCTATTAGGTCAACAAGGACTTTTGGTACATCCTTGTGAATAGTCGAACCATTTTGGATAGTCGACGTCTAATAGCCGCAGACAATCCATTCTCGATTTTTATGTGTTTTCGATTCTGAGCGACGAATATCAGGATCGTTTTTATGTAGCTATTATATGGGTTTTATGTGTTTTATGTGGTCTTGTTTATTTGTTAGCGTATTGAGATACTGATGGTTTCGATTTAACGTTTCTTGCTCTGCTATCGCACACAACACGCTACACAACGCTAACAAATCGCTGATATTTGTGGGTAATTGCATGTTATGATATTTCGCTATGCTATAATAATCGTTGTGTATTCGCTAATGTGTGTCTAGTGTTAGTAAATATCGTGTTTTATAAATTTAAAACTTGACTAAAAAAGTGTTAAAGGGGCTTAAAATATACACCTAATATATATAACACTTCACGCACATCAAGTTTTTGGCGCCGTTGCCGGGGACACAAGGATTTTAAGAAAGTTAGGAATCAACGGCCTAATCGTTTTTCTTATTTTTCATTTTTTTAGGATTTTTTTTTTGTTTTTCTGTTTCTGCAGAGCTCGGCACGGGTCGTGCCTGGTCGGACACGGGCAGTGCCCAGCACTATCACTGGCAGTTTTTATTTTCCGAGTTACAGAGGGCTGAGCACGGGGCCGTGTCAGTGCAACACGAGGCCGTGTCCAACTCCCAGTAACAGGGATCCGGAGAACAATTACTGTAAACTTGACCACGGGCCGTGTTCGCTGAGCACGGGGCCGTGGTGAACCTTCTGACCAACATTCTTTTCTGTTTTTATCGCAGGACTTGGAACCTTGGCACCACATTTGAACTTCCAACGTAGTGCATGAGCTCCAGTTCTAGTAGAGACATAAAAGAACCTCTAGAAGAACCCGAACGCTTTCTCAGAAAAAGACTTAAAGCTAAAAATCAAGAGAAAGTTTCGGGGGACCCACTTCCAATGGCGGACCAACGTACCCTCATGGATTACCTACGGCCCACCGTAGGTAATCTCGTCGCCGCTATCAATGCACCGAATGTCGAAGCCAACAACTTCGAACTTCGGCCACATTTGATACAAATGCTTCAAAACTCCGCAACCTTCCATGGGCTTGCGGACGAGGATCCCCATCTACATATTACTAATTTCTTAGAAATATGTGATTCCTTTCGGATCAATGGAGCATCAAATGACGCCATCCGCCTTCGAATGTTTCCATTTTCACTAAAAGACCGAGCTAAGGCTTGGCTTAACACCCTCCCAGTTGGCTCGGTAAACACCTGAGATGAACTAGCCCAAAAGTTTCTATATAAGTATTTCCCTCCTGCTAAAACGGCTAAATTAATGACTGAAATTAATACATATTCACAAGAGGATGGGGAATCCTTATATGAAACCTGGGAAAGGTTCAAGGAGCTACTAAGAAAGTGTCCTCATCACGGTCTTGCGGTATGGCAACAAGTATCCACTTTCTACAATGGGTTGTTGCCACACACAAGACAAACACTTGATTCTAGCTCCGGGGGACTTTTAGGTAATCGTCGCCCAAATGAAATATATAATCAAATTGAGGAAATTGGTCAAACCAATTTTCAATGGCACACTCCCCAAGGTAATAAATCTATTGCCCCGGGCGCCCATAAGGTTGATGAAAGCACTTCTTTACAAGCCCAAATCGAGGCCCTCTCTTCGAAAATCAAAAAGCTAGAAATGACAAAAACGGCCTCGGTTATGGCTTGTGAAGGATGTGGTGGGCCACATGAAAATTGGAGTTGTATGAAAGAAGTAGATGACCAAACAGAAACGGTAAACTACATTGATAATAGACCTAGGCCGTCGGGTCCACCAACGGGTACCTACAACCAAGGATGGCGTAACCACCCTAATCTTGGTTGGAGAGATCCAGGCAATAGTAGTAACCAACAAAACCAACGAACTAACTTTCAACAACCACAAAATTTCTCTCAACAACAAGGTGGAAGAGAAAGGCTTGAAGATACTGTATCTCGCCTCATCTCCGACACCGAAAAGAAAAACTCGGATCGATTTCAACAATTGGAATCGAATTTTAGAAATCAATAAGCTAGCATTCAAAACATTGAAATACAATTAAATCAAATAGCTCAAAATTTCTCCGAGAGACCACAAGGTGCGTTACCTAGCAATACCGAAACCAACCCGAAAGCACAAGTACATCTCATCACATTAAGAAATCGAACCGTGGGTCCCGAGGAAGCTCCTTTACCGCCAGATGAAAGAAGCCAGTTTAGCCAAACCATGACTCCGCCCGCATCAGAAAAGACTTCTTTACCAAATCAAGAGCCCACCAAGACTCCTCCAATTCCGTACCCCGATAGGTTAAATCGTCAAAAGACCGATGAGCAATTCGCAAAATTCGAAAATTTACTTAAACAATTTCATGTTAATATTCCTTTTATTGAGGTCCTAACCCAAATGCCTAAATATGCAAAATTCATGAGGGATTTCCTCACTCACAAAAGGAAAATTGAATCATTGCAATTAGTTAACTTAGGCGAAGAATGCTCCGCCTTAGTACTCAACAAACTTCCACAAAAGAAAATCGATCCCGGAAGCTTCACAATTCCTTGCTCGATTGGGGAATCCCCTGTTCGTAATGCATTAGCCGATCTTGGGGCTAGCATTAACCTCATGCCCACATCAATGTTCAAACGACTCGGCCTAGGAACAACAAGCCCTACAAAGATGAGCATACAACTCGCCGACAGATCCGTCAAATTTCCACAAGGGGTCGCTGAAAATGTATTGGTCAAAGTTGACAACTTCGTTTTCCCAACCGACTTTGTCATCCTAGACATGGAAGAAGACACTGATGTCCCTCTCATCCTCGGGAGGCCATTTCTAGCCACCGCGCAAGCAGTGGTGGATATGAATGACGGAACGTTAACATTGAAGTTTGGGGACAAGGAAGTGAAGTTTGAATGTGGAAAAAGAGTAGAGGACGAAGACCCGGTCAACTACATGAAGGTCATAGACTCAAGCTTGGATGACGCTCTCCGACGGTGTAACATGGGATGCAATACATCCCACTTGGGTAACATATGACCAGGCTTTGGGTCTAGCCAAGGACCCTTATAAACGTGGCGCACCACGGAGGCATTCCGCGGAACTATCCTTAGTTTAGTTTAGATTAATTTTCATGTTTTCTAGTTAGTTTTAATTTTCAGGAATAAAACACACTTGAGATGACAAAGGATACAAGGGGAACTTGAACCAGCACCCATGCAGGAAAACAGGACCGTCCGACAAAATTCTTCGTTTACAGTAAGCTCGGCACGGGCCGTGTCCGCCCAACACGGCCCCGTGCTGCACAGTCTGCAGAAAAAGACCCAGTTCAGGTAACTGGACACGGGCCGTGTTCACTCAGCACGCCCCCGTGTCCAGGCTTCTGTTTCTCTTGATTTAATTTTGTTACTGGCACTTGAACACGGGGCCGTGCCCGGACAACACGGGGCCGTGTTCAGCGCCCAGTAACACAAAATTTTTGCTTTTTCACACCTTTTACACATCCAATCAACCTAAAAATTTATTTTTGGGACACATTGAGGACAATGTGTAATTTAAGTGTGGGAGGATGCTAAAACCTTGAATCTTGCAAGTCCTAAATACAAGCCTTACACAAAACTCTATTGGAACCGCTAATCACCCCAAATTTTTTCAAAAATTTTCGTTTTTTTTTTACTTGTCTAGGTTTAACTTGGGAGTTTCAAAATTCTAAAAAAGTTATATTTTTACGAATTTACAACCGATAGCGTCGTGATAAAAAGAACCAACATAAGAAAATTATGAAAAGGCATGGCAAACTTAGTTAAAATTTGATTATATATACTTGATCACATAAAAACCCATTCCCACAAAAGTGAGTTTTGAGCCTTTATTGAGCATACAATTACATATCATTAGACTAAATGCTCATTTTTCGTTTCTTGTGTGAATAGCCGCTTGGTTCTTACGACTCTAGAACTTGCCATGACGATACATTCCCGGTCCTTACCAACTTAAACCCAAGTAAGTAAATGATGGAGGCATTAGGACTAACCCTTTTTTTTCTACACCATTATTTTTTTTTAACCACCTACCCAAAATCCCCCTAGTTAGCCCCTTTGAGCCTAAACCTTTTCATTTCATAACCCAAACCAAACACCCTTTTACCCACCAAAACCTTTTTCATTTTTAACCCTTTGTTTTAGTAACAAGTTCGGTTTTTCGTATGACTTTTCAAAAAAAAAAATATGTGTGTTGATGATGAAGCAAAAGAAAATAAACAAACAAGTTCATCAAAAATAACTTTGTTTGAATAATAGCTTCATCAAAATAAAAGTTAGAAAAATAAAAAGTCTTACGAAAACCGACGCTTGTTACGCTTTTCGCCCTTTTTCTACTAACCACTAACCCAACCACCTACCTTTAACCCAAGCCTAACCCTTTACCCAAAAGTCCTCTTGATATTTACAAAGGTATATAAGTTAAAAAGGAGGAGGATTGATTGCTTGGCAAGCCTATGGTAGGAGTAAGTTCCATGCCGCTCTCGAGTGATCCACAAAAATACATTTTCGGCCAAGTGTTGATTGATCCCCGTGAAGTATGTGAACTTGTATATAAATAAAATTTTAAAGAGGCATGTTATGCCCTAATAAGTAATTTATCTTATGAAAAGTTTTAAATAAATCATGATGAATATGATTGTAAATAAATAAAAATAAAACTAAATAAGGAATCTTGGAAATCCCGACACTCTATGACAAGCCCAAAAACCTTCTTCTCTACCCATTCCATTTGGGAGTGTAATAGCCACATATTAAAGAGTTTTGCTTGAGGACAATCAAAGATTCAAGTGTGGGGGTATTTGATGTGTGCAAAATGCAACATATAAATTACATCAATTGTGGCATAAAACTAACCTTTTTTTAGTACTAATGTTGGAAAAAGTGTGCTTTTGTCTTCCTTTTGTATTTTCAGGATTAAATGAGCTCAAATTAACAAAAGAAGCAAAAAGACATCAAAATCTAACATAAATACAAGAAAAGGAACAAGACGTGACATGCCCGACCCCACGATAGCATCTTCCCAAGCAAAACAAGAAAACAGAAGACTGAACACGCCCCGTGCTCAGCCAGCACGGGGGCGTGCCCAAGTGTCAGCAGAAAAGACAAAGTGGTAGAAGCTTCTATTGCCCACCACGGGGCCGTGCTTAGTGGACACGGGGCCGTGGTCAACTATAAGATTCGCACAATCTAGGCAAATCTTCATAGTACAAAGATTCTTCTGCACACGGGGTCGTGCTCAGCGGACACGGGGGCGTGGTCAACTAATAAGACAAAGCTGCATTAAATGCTACAACAAAAACTTCAAAAGACAAGCCATCATACACAAACACATCCAACCCAAACGAGGTAACAATCCAATCGCATGGTCACCCGATCGGATGACCATCCGAACGGATTGTCACCCGATCGACCGGCCACCCGATTGGATTGCCATCCTATCGGATTACCGTCCGATCCCTTGACACATGTATCATTTTACGCGCCGCTTATCGTTTACGCTATCATTCTAATCAGGCTAATCTTACTCTAGCGCTCCCTTCAATCCATCATCGCTGTGAGTATACTCGAACCCTTTTTGTTTAACGCACTTTTGGGTGTTACATACGTTACTTATTCTAAATCACATCGATCACACTACGCAATACTTTAATGCTAACCGTTACCGCATGTTATACTTGACTTAATGAATGCTTGTTTGTTATATTTACACATGGAATGCTGTCTACCTGCCTAAGCAACGATAGTACTATAGTTTGGACTCAACACCTGTTCACTCAGGGGTTGTTAAGGACAATTAATTACATGACTCATAGTGGTGAGTGTGTATTACGAACTGCCTCGGGCAGTCAACCCGCAGTCATTGGTATCGATAGGTTCATGTCGATAACTAACGTGCTTCATTTCACACTGTATACGTGCTGGTTATGTGTAAACGATTTCAAACTCTATTATATCTATTAAAATTGTATGCTCACCTTTACACTATGTGTATTGACTTTTATTTAACATATGTGGCAGGTGCTTAAGATGTTTAGATGCTTGGCTTGCTGTTAAATCGGGGCTAGGAAAGGTCTAGAAACAAATAAACGAATTATCTGTACTTGAAATCTGAGTTTTCGGAACGGAACAATTTGACTAGATTTTTCCTGTAATAATTATATTACTTTTTATGTCATGGTATGGGACGTGATGCTTTAAATAATTGGTAATTATAGTTGTTATGGAAACTTCTGGACAATCTGTTTCGCTCAGTGCCACGCCCCGATGTTTCCGCCATTGGTTGGGGTGTGACAGATTGGTATCAGAGCCATAACTATAGGGAATTAGGCAAGACTCGACCTAGTCCGGGTCGATGTCTTAGAAACGACCTAGTCTATAGTTAGGTACCAACAGACCGACTTATGCACCCCTATAGGTTATGTGATGTGTGCAAAATGCAACATATAAATTACATCAATTGTGGCATAAAACTAACCCTTTTTTAGTACTAATGTTGGAAAAAGTGTGCTTTTGTCTTCCTTTTGTATTTTCAGGATTAAATGAGCTCAAATTAACAAAAGAAGAAAAAAGACATCAAAATCTAACATAAATACAAGAAAATGAACAAGACGTGACATGCCCGACCCCACGACAGCATCTTCCCAAGCAAAACAAGAAAACAGAAGACTGAACACGCCCCGTGCTCAGCCAGCACGGGGGCGTGCCCAAGTGTCAGCAGAAAAGACAAAGTGGTAGAAGCTTCTATTGCCCACCACGGGGCCGTGCTCAGCGGACACGGGGCCGTGGTCAACTATAAGATTCGCACAATCTAGGCAAATCTTCATAGTACAAAGATTCTTCTGCACACGGGGTCGTGCTCAGCGGACACGGGGGCGTGGTCACCTAATAAGACAAAGCTGCATTAAATGAAGAAAGAGAAGGATGTGGACACGGGGCCGTGCCCACTGGACACGGGGTCGTGCCCGAGCTTCTGTTCAGCCTATAAATAGGAGTGCTTGGCTCAAGCTCAAACCATCCCTTGGCACACCACCTCTCTCACACTTCACCCACCACCCACCACCACCATAACACCATCATCTACCACCATCATCCATTGTCCATCATAGAGTGTGTGAGTCGTCTCGGGATCCAAGATTGATCGTAAGAGTTCTTGACAATCAAGGCCATGTTTGCCTAAGTCTCTTACATCACTTGGTGAAGACAAGTTTCTAGTGTAATACTTTTTATTTCTAATCTTTTCGCACTTTTTACTTGGTTTTGTATTAATGACTTTAATAACTAGTTTCTTATGTTGAAGGTGATTCTTCCTTATCGTTTGTCCGTGGTGTCTTGGCATTATTTTACTGTCTATATAAAATAAAAGATTTTCACCATTCATATCTCCACGGTCTATATGGAGGTATGTTGGCTACCTGGTCGGGGGTTAAGGGAACGGTTTGGTAAGAGTCTTGCCATTGTTCAGCGTTTAGAGGTCCTACAATGGACCTGGGTCAAATTTAGTAGGACCTCCTTCAATACTTAACGGTATTGGATGGCGGGGGTCCAAACTCTTTGATCCCCTCATAAGTTAACTACTATTAATACTATAACCCGGCTATTTAGGACTGTATCCCTGCTGACTCAGACTACTTAGTCGAGGGTAACGTCACCTCCAAAAGAGGGGCCTACCATAATTTGCATTAATAACTTAATTCATTATCTTTCAATAATCCGACCCTTTAGGATTGTATCCTTGCTGACTCAAACTACTGGGTTGAGGGTAACGTCACCTTCAAAAGAGGGGCCTACTACAATAACTAAGATAATCTCTTAAATAAGTGCAAAAGTGCGGAAATAATCAAAGGTTACACTATACACGAGTCGGAACCAAGTGATTCATCTTGTCTATCTGTTTTTCTTTTATTTTTATTTTCAGCATTTTTAGTTAGTTTTTATTTTTCTTAGCTTAAAACATTTTTCTAAACTTTTTGATTTGATTAGACGTTGAGGATAAATTGGTACTAAAAGCTCTTGTGTCCTTGGACGACCTCGGTATCTTACCAACACTATACTACGCTCACGATGGGTGCACTTGCCCATATGTGTGTCTAGTGTTAGTAAATATCGTGTTTTATAAATTTAAAACTTGACTAAAAAAGTGTTAAAGAGGCTTAAAATATACACCTAATATATATAACACTTCACGCACATCATTATGTACGAGCTTGCTTGCTATTTCTCGCTATTCTCGCCTATGCTACACTATCACCGCACTCTAATTTTCAAAAAAGAATGAGCGATTAGGTCGAGATTAGGTGTGAAAACCACAAACTCTCGACTAAATTGCTTGTTCAACCCGTATTTTTATCTATAAACAGGAGAATTTGCGTTGAATCAGGAGTGAAATCCATACTTTGACGCATAATTCTTCCTTATTTTATAAAAATAAGTCAGGGGTGAAACCCGAACCTTGACGACTCGTTCTCTATTTTGGTTTTTACAAAACTCTCACCAAAGTCTCGATCGATTCCAAGGACTCGAGTGTTTGAATAGCCGAAAGGATGGGTGCCATTCACCACATGTCGGTGATAGAGCATAGTCTATTAGGTCAACAAGGACTTTTGGTACATCCTTGTGAATAGTCGAACCACTTTGGATAGTCGACGTCTAATAGCCGCAGACAATCCATTCTCGATTTTTATGTGTTTTCGATTCTGAGCGACGAATATCAGGATCGTTTTTATGTAGCTATTATATGGGTTTTATGTGTTTTATGTGGTCTTGTTTATTTGTTAGCGTATTGAGATACTGATGGTTTCGATTTAACGTTTCTTGCTCTGCTATCGCACACAACACGCTACACAACGCTAACAAATCGCTGATATTTGTGGGTAATTGCGTGTTATGATATTTCGCTATGCTATAATAATCGTTGTGTATTCGCTAATCGCAATCGCTATTTTCGAACGCTCGCGGACTTTAAATGATAGGTTTCTGTATTCTGACTGCCTCTTGTGCTTATGTGCTTCTGTGTTTCTGTGCCTTACGTGCTTATGTGCTTCTGTGCTAATGTGAATCTGTGATTATGTGCCTATGTGTTTACGTGATCGTGTTCCTGAGTTTAGTAGTATTAGGCGTGTGAGGAGAGATTCGATTATATTGAGTTTGAGCCCTATGGCGATGTCTGTTGCAGACAATGTCGTCATCTAGACCCCGTAACCCCCGAGTTACTCGTCAAGAACAGAGAGACAAACGCCTTGCTTCTCTCGTTGCTAAGCAAGTAGCAAAGGTTGTTCCTCAGATCGTGAGTGAACTATACGAGAATGTGAGCAAATCGTCTGAAGAGTCCAGGACAGAAACTCCTAAAGCTACTCCTAAAGCTGCTTTTAGCTTCAAACAGTTCAAGGCTTGCGGACCGAAAGAATTCACTGGCGAAGATGGCCCTACAGCTTTGTTTCAATAGTTCGATTCTATCGAGGTCACCCTACGTCAGAGCAGATGTCCTGACAATCCCCACACTCTGAATGCTACCGGCGTCTTCCAGTCCCGCGCTCTAGACTGGTGGACGGCCGAGAGAAGCAAACGCGGAAACGACGCAGCTTATGGTCTGTCATGGGATGAGTTGAAGAACGTCATGTTGGAAGAGTTTTGCCCTCCCCATGAGCGCCAAAAGTTGGAGGACGAATTCTGGCATCTGAAGCAGAAGGATGGTGACAACGCTGCTTTAACTGCTCGCATCAAGCAGCTTAGTATAATATGTCCTGATCAAGTCAAGACTGCTGATATGACGATCAAGAAGTATATCCGAGCTCTGCCGGATTGTGTTGCAGATTTTGTGCATGCTTCAAAGCCAGAAACAATCGAGGAAACTTACCTGCTTGCCACTGAGATCAACGACAAGCGAGTCAAAGATGGGTTTTGGGATAAAGCTACCAAGAACCTGCACCAAGCTACCGCCGCACCAACCGCTGATACCGTCGCCGCTTCTCAATCGTCAAAGTCCTCTCGTCGCAAGAGGAAGAACAACAACAGCAACTCCAGCAACAAGAACTGTGTTGTCACTACTACTGCTGCCCCGCTTCAAGCCGTACCGGCTCATCAGCAATCTCAACACCGATCAGCTGCAGCACCAGTTACCTATGCACCGCCTGCAAAGCGTGCTTACACTGGTCCTCACCCTGCTTGCCCGACATGTACTTACCATCATCCAGTGGGTATCGCCTGCAGATTTTTCGTGCACTGCAACATGTACGGCCACTTCACCGCTAACTGCCGTACAAGTCCTCGACAAGCACCAGCTCAAGCCACTGCTCATCAAGCTCTACTTCCCTCCCCTCATGTAATGCTCCGCATTTTTCCGCACTTTCTTATTTTAGCAAGTCATGTTGTACTTTCCATATTTAGACTCTTGTACTCTCTTTGTAATCTACTTTCATTCCGTTTGTAATTCGAGACTATTGATCTTAATGAAAACGAAGTTATTATATTCATGTTTGTGTTAAACTTATGTGCAAATTTTCACGTTTGAACGTTACATTATCCTAGACTCTCGATTCGTTATTACGCTCAATACTCTTTAAACTAGTTGAAACTCGTAAATTAATAAAACTCGAAATCTTCATGAAATGAATAATCGTTTAAGGATTTTATCCTAATTTAAATTCATTATTTAACTATCCTATTTTATTTAATTAATTAAATTAATTAATTTTACGATAAAAGTTTTATTTGTTTTTTTTTAATAAATGAAATAATAATCTAGTTAGTCTCGTTAGATTTTACAAAACTAACTTAGTTAAATATTAAAGTTAGTTTTAAATATAACATACATGAGTTTTTAATTAAATGACAAGGGTTGTTAGAGTAAATTCTGGAACTTTAATTACAGGGACTATTGGTGTAAATTCATGAAAGTTCCATGTCTCTAATGCAAAAATGAATTAAAACAATAAAAGGGTGCCAACCGCGGGACTCGAACCCGGGTACCCCGCCTTTCACACACACGGATCAACCAACTAAGTTGTGGCTCCTTATTGTTGATAACCCGGCCCTTAATTTATTTAATATCTCGCCCAGACAAGCCCACCAGCAAGCCCAACGCGCAGAAAGGTGGCCAGGTCCGTATTTGAGCGCGATTTTTAGCCTTTTTTGAGTTTTAAACTCACTTTTAACATTAATTACCTCACCAAATTCAACCCTAATCTTCCCCTATAAATACCACACATAATCCAAGATTCTTACACTTTTCTAAACACTCTCAAACCTCTAAATCAGTCCCAAATTCGTGCTAATTCAGAAGGCTCGAGCAGATTATTGCTTCTTCACTAAAGTGAGCATAACTCACTCATTTCTTGTCCGATTTCGTCCATTCTTTTTCCTACATGCTTGGATTAACCTTAGCTTCAATTCTAGGGGTGTTTTACAGTACATAAGTCCCTGGAACTCTGGCAAAAAGGCTCCAAAGTCCACTGATTGTTTTTGTTTTCATGTAATCTTTGTTAAACTTAACCAAACTTGAGTTTTCTCATCTCAAACCTATTTCCTAATGCTTATAACCTCATCTATGATTAGTTAGGCTTAAAAACAAGGTTGAGACATGTTAAATCAGATGTTAAAACCTCACAAACATTCTGTTTTAGTTAGGGTTTTACCCACAAGAAGTGTTCAAGCTTAAAGCTTGATGTAAGTGTGATTGTTAGACTAGCGTGGGCTATCTTTCATAAAAATCCACTCACTTCTTGATGTTTTCTCATAGATTAGTTGTTATATTTCATTATCTTTGTAAGTTCATGACCCTCCTTGGTTGTTTTTACATCAAGTGTAGTGGTGAACACTTAAGAGGTGCCTAAATGGAAGCTTGTTCTTCCTACCTCCTACATGATTTCCATGATACTTAGAGGCACCTAAATGGAGACATTAATCTCCTACCTCATGCTTGAACCATAGGACCTTGTAATCTATATATTATCTAATTATTCCATATGTATACCTAAGTAACTAAACTTGATAATAACTTAATAGTTACTTGTCAAGAATATGTTACATCATCTATGACCATGCCCTTGCTACGACTCTAATGGACCTTTGAATCCATGAAATCATACAAACTCTTTTGAGTTTTAATAGTGTCAAGAACAAGAGTTATGTGTACAAGATGATTATTTTCACTTATGTTATTTTCCATACATTTTAGACTCCGAATCTATAATCTTCCGATTTCCCCAAACTCACACACCTATGTTATCCTCGTGTAGAAGGACTAGGTGCTCCAAACTAATCCATCCATCAAAACCACTCGCGGGATTTCAAGTAGGAAAGCTTGCAAAAACCGTGAGTATACTCGATCCCTTTTCACTTTTATCACTTTGGGATGCAACATGTACATTATACAAAATGATACTCAAACCATTTTAAACATACTCTATCCATGCTTAACATGAAACTATGTGTGATACTTGTTATTCTCGTACGCTATGTAAACTATTTGGTCGATATATGCTCATTAACTTTGCTAGCCTCCCTTAACAATTATAGCGCTATAGGATTAACGCACCGCCCGTTAGACTTGGAGTATTGTTAAGTTAAACATGTTACCTCCCACTACTCTATTGGGATAAGGCTATTTTTAACGCGTTGTATACTTGGGTTTGAACATATTGTACGCCATATTTGCATACTAGTACTCACATATTATGAATCATGTTGGATATGAGCACTTTTTATTCTATTTATGCTATGTAACAAAACTTGTATACTCGCCTTTGCTTTTGCATTGAACTCTATTTTAATACATGTTGCAGGTTAATTGATGAAGTGATGTTATAAGATGAAACAAGATTTAGGGTGGACTAGATACACACCTAGATTAATCTATCTTTTGTTGTTATGTTACAATGTTGTTATTTTTATTTGAATCTTGTATGACAATTAGTATTGAAATGAAATTTGAATTAAATTAATATTGTCACATAGTGTTATGAAGTCTCTTGCAATCTACGCACTTCGTCTCATCCCGATGTTTCCGCCATCGGTTGGGGTGTGACACCTCAAGGCCAACAAGCTGCTCCGGCACCCGCGGTCAACGCCAGAGTCTGCTTTGCGTGTGGTGATCCCAACCACTTCGCAAACATGTGCCCGAACAGGGTTGTGAAGCAAGAGCCCCAGCAGCAGCAGCCTCAGCAACATCAGCAGTAACAACAATAAGCCGCCCGCGCCCAGACCTTCAACATCAATGTGCGCCAAGCCCAGGCTGACAACAACGTGGTCAATGGTACGTTTCTCGTGAATGGTATTTATGCTTCGTGTTCGTTTGATATTGGAGCCGATAACTGTTTTGTATCGTTTGAATTCGAGAAGCTCCTTAATCGTAAGCGCTCCCATCTCCCCTCGACGTTCGATGTAGAAGTTGCCACTGGAAGAACCGTCGCTGTCAATTCTATTATTCGTGAATGTACTCTCGAGCTCAACAATCACATCTTTCTGATCGATCTTATTCCGATGCAGCTCAGAAGTTTTGACATCATAGTAGGCATGGACTTTCTTCGTGAAAATCATGCTGAAGTTGTGTGCTTTGATAATATGATTCGATTCTTGCTCGCTAATGGTGACCAACTGTGTGTTTATGGTGAAACTGCTTCGAAGGGTCTCAAGCTCATGTCATGTGTCCAAGCTAGCAAGTATCTCCGTAAGGAATACAGAGCTTTCCTGACTAATATTGTAGTAGCGGAGAAGGAAAAGAAAAGTGTAAACGATGTTCCAGTGGTTTGAGAATTTCCTAACGTTTCCCCTGAGGGTCTTCCTGGACTTCCGCCAAGTCGTGATATCGATTTTCGTATCGACCTCATTCCTGGAGCCAATCCTATTGCTAGAGCTCCTTATCGACTCGCTCCGTCTGAAATGCATGAACTCTCGAGTCAGCTCCAGGAATTGCTTGATAAAGGCTTCATTCGCCCGAGCACCTCTCCATGGGGCGCACCAGTCCTTTTCATCAAAAAGAAGGATGGGTCGTTCAGGATGTGCATCGACTATCGGGAATTGAATAAGCTGACAATCAAGAATCGCTATCCCCTGCCTCGAATTGATGATTTGTTTGACCAGCTACAAGGTGCTACGTGTTTCTCAAAGATCGATCTACGCTCAGGCTATCACCAGTTACGCATCCAAGAGGAGGATATACCCAAAACCGCTTTTCGCACTCGATACAGCCATTATGAGTTCGTTGTTATGCCTTTTGGTTTAACCAATGCACCCGCGGTTTTCATGGATCTGATGAATCGCGTATGTAAACCATTTCTTGACCGCTTTGTCATCGTGTTCATCGATGATATCCTCATCTATTCCAAGTCAAAAACCGAACACGAGCAGCATCTACGTTTGGTTCTCGAATTGCTCCAAGGGAATCGACTCTATGCCAAGTTCTCCAAGTGCGAATTTTGGCTGAAGGAGGTTCAATTCCTCAGTCACATTGTTAATAGTCAAGGTATTCATGTCGACCCCGCGAAGATCGAAGCTGTTAAGAGTTGGGTTACACCGAAGAACCCGTCTGAAGCCCGTTCATTTCTCAGACTAGCGGGCTATTATCGCTGATTTATCAAAGGATTCTCAAAGATCGATGTGCCGCTTACTTCCCTCACGCATAAAGACAAGCCTTTTGTTTGGGGAACCGAACAAGAGACTGCTTTCCAAACCCTCAAGCATATGCTTTGCAATGCTCCCGTCCTCACTTTACCCGACGGAAACGACGACTTTATTGTCTATTGTCATGCCTCGAACCTTGGTCTTGGTTGTGTTCTCATGCAACGAGACAAGGTTATCGCCTACGCATCTCGTCAGCTCAAGAACCACGAGAAGAACTATACAACCCACGACCTCGAGCTAGGCGTAGTTGTTTTTGCGTTAAAGATTTGGCGACACTACCTGTATGGTACCAAGTGTACGATCTTCACCGATCATAGGAGCCTACAACACATCTTTGATCAGAAAAGAGCTAAATATGTGTCAACGCCGGTGGGTTGAACTTCTCAACGATTACGACTGTGAAATTCGTTATCATCCAGGCAAAGCAAATGTCGTAGCCGACGCTTTAAGCTGACGAAGCTATTTGCATGGCACTCGTAATGTTCCCGCCCAGCATCATCTCGAAACCCTTATCCGCGAAGCCCAACATGCTTGTTTTACCGAACACACTTTGAAGAAGGAAAGAATCTATCACGATGGAGTCCATCTTGTGAATAAGCCGAATGGGATATTCCATTATCTGGACCGAATTTAGATCCCTAAGCGGATCGATTTACGACAGATTTTGATGGACGAAACCCACAAATCCCGATATTCTATTCATCCCGGTGCCGACAAGATGTACCAGGACCTTCGCTACAAGTACTGGTGGCCGGGCATGAAGAGGGATATCGCTCTCTATGTTTCGAAGTGCCTGACTTGCTCGAAAGTCAAGGCTGAGCACCAAAGACCCTCTGGGTTACTTGAACAACCCCTGATCCCTATGTGGAAGTCGTAAAGTATAGCTATGGACTTCATAACGAAACTTCCGCGTACGCCATCAAGTCACGACAGCATCTGGGTTGTCATTGACCGTCTAACCAAATCTGCTCATTTTCTGCCAATACGAGAAGACTACAAGGTAGAAAGATTAGCCCGAATCTACGCCGATGAGATCATTTGTCGACATGGGACACCTCGTGACATCATCTCTGACTGTGATGCTCGGTTTACCTCGTGTCTCTGGGAAACGTTTCAAACGGCTCTCGGTACTACGCTTAATCTAAGTACCACTTTTCATCCTTAAACTGACGGTCAGACTGAGAGAACGATTCATACCCTTGAAGACATGCTTCGTTCGTGTGTCATAGATTTTGGTGGTAATTGGGACGCATACTTGCCTTTAGTCGAATTCTCGTACAATAACAATTATCATTCCAGCATTCAAATGGCACCGTTTGAGGCATTATACGGAAGAAAATGTTGATCGCCTATTGTATGGCACGAGATCGGGCACTCGCAACTAATCGGTCCTGAGCTATTACAAGAAACGATTGACAAAATCCTCCAAATTCGAGACAACCTGCTGAAAGCTCGAAGTCGACAGAAAAGTTACGTCGATAGACGACGCAAGCCCCTTGAATTTGACGTTGGCGACCATGTACTCCTAAAGGTATCAACTTGGAAGGGTGTGGTCAGATTCGGCAAGAAAGGAAAGCTCGCGCCTCGATATGTTGGACCATTTAAGATTCTGGAAAGGATCGGAAAAGTGGCCTACAGACTCGAACTACCGGAGGAACTTAGCAACGTCCACCCGACTTTCCACGTGTCTAACCTCAGAAAGTGCCTGGCTGAGCATGATTTGTTTGTACCTCTAGAAGATCTTCAAGTAAATGAAACACTACACTTCGTGGAGAAGCCTGTCGAGATCATGGATCGCCAAACCAAGCAGCTCAGATGCTCGCGCATTCCCATTGTAAAGGTTCGCTGGGAAGGCAAACGAGGCGCAGAGTTCACTTGGGAACTCGAAAGCGACATGAAGGCGAAATACCCGCAGTTGTTTGTTACGGCTTCGACCTAATTTCGGGACGAAATTCCCTTAAGTAGGGGAGGCTGTAACACCCCGTGTTTCGAAAGTCAAAGTTAAAGTCAAGATTGAAGTCAAAGGGAGACAAGATTGCTAATTGCGACCTGTCACTCCTTGCTCAATCCCTGTTTTGACTTCTTTGACTTGTAGATAGTCTTTTATGATTTTACGTTAGTTGTATTATGTGGAGTATTTATTACTAATCAAGGATTAATCGATATTTATCGCATGTTTTGTCACTTTATCTCTTATCGCAATCGCCCTCGCAACTCGATTTACGCGTTCTGGTTATTGTTTTTATGTGTGTGTGCCTTTTATGTGTTACTTGTGCATGTTTATTTATGTTTATGTTGTGGTGATTAATCGAAACGCAATCGCAACTCAATCGCAATCGAATCGTAAACGCTAAACGCAAGTTAATTATGATGATTGTATGTTAGATATAGTAGTTGGGATTAAAAGTAATTTGAATGGGAAACTCTATCGCATCGCAACGCTCTACACGTGAATCGAAACTACAAAACTCGTTGGGCAAAACTCTCCAATCGAGTGGCCAACCGATCGAGTTGCCACCCGATCGAGCTGCCACTCGATCGAGCTGCCACTCGATCGAGCTGCCACCCGATCGGGCTGCCACCCGATCGACCAGCCACTTTTCCCCACTTTCCTTTTATGGAAACCCTATAAATACCCCTCATATGTCAACATCACTTGATGTTGACAGCTCTCACTCGACCAGCTCGCTCCAGCCTACTTTTCTTCCGATTTCTCGTGAATCTTGTAAGTTTTCAACCTAAATCTTGTACTTTCTTGATCTACACGCACTCTTACACCTTTCTATCTTTTGAATCTCAACTTTTAACCGTGAAATCACTAGAGTTAAGGTGTTCTAGGATGATGCCATCATGGTGTTCATAAGAACTTCATGTTTTGGCTTCAATCCACCAAGAACAACTTAGATCTGGACGATTTCCACATAAATAAACAAAGATCTTTCATAGATCTGAACACATTAATGGTGAAAACGATTGAAAGATGGTTTTCTAACTTTCTTTCAACTCTTTTACACTCAATGCACTCAAAACCGATAGAATCGGAGCTTGTTCTAATCTTCTACTCCTTCTTGTTGATGTGTTGGTTCAAGATCTGGATTCTATCCACAAGATTACTGATTTCGGGTTAAACATGAAACACCGTCTCGAACAGTTAACTGGTCGGACTAGGGTGGTTCCTATCTGATCGGGTCACTAAGTCTTGACGAGGGTTCTGTTGTTTGACGCGTTATTGAACAGTCTCGAGAAAACTACAAACTATCAAACAACCAAGTATGAAGACGATCAGGTCATCTGGGACGGATTGCAGTCCGATCGGATTGCCACCCGACCGGACAGCCACCCGATCGGCTTGCACCTTGGGTCCCACACTTAATTTTTATTCCAACATTGAGGTTTGAACATCGAACGGATTACCGTCCGATCGGATTGTCATCCGATTGGATTACCACCCGACCATATAATGTTTAGACTTCAACACTTAAACAATTTTCTACATGTTCAATGCATACGGATTGCCACCCGTTCGGATAACCATCCGATCGAGTGACCGTCCTGCGGTGAACTTGTGCTCAACCTGAGAAGCCTCGCCAATCGGATCGCTGTCCGATCGAACGACCGTTCGATCGACCGACCTGAAGGGTAGAGATACTTCTCTGTTTTCAAAATGCTACAACGAAAACTTCAAAAGACAAGCCATCATACACAAACACATCCAATCCAAACGATGTAACAATCCAATCGCATGGTCACCCGATCGGATGACCATCCGAACGGATTGTCACCCGATCGACCGGCCACCCGATCGGATTACCATCCGATCGGATTACCGTCTGATCCTTTGACACTTGTATCATTTTACGAACGCTTATTGTTTATGCTATCATTCTGATCAGGCTAATCTTACTCTAGCGCTCCCTTCAATCCATCATCGCTGTGAGTATACTCGAACCCTTTTTACTTTAACGCACTTTTGGGTGTTACATACGTTACTTATTCTAAATCACATCGATCACACTATGCAATACTTTAACGCTAACCGTTACCGCATGTTATACGTGACTTAATGAATGCTTGTTTGTTATGTTTACACATGGAATGCTGTCTACCTGCCTTAGCAACGATAGTACTATAGTTTGGACTCAGCACCTGTTCACTCAGGGGTTGTTAAGGAAAATTAATTACATGGCTCACAGTGGTGAGTGTGTATTACGAACTGCCTCGGGAAGTCAACCCGCAGTCATTCGTATCGATAGGTTCATGTCGATAAC
This sequence comes from Helianthus tuberosus, assembly GCA_030545235.1. NCBI lineage: Eukaryota > Viridiplantae > Streptophyta > Magnoliopsida > Asterales > Asteraceae > Helianthus > Helianthus tuberosus. The sequence continues at coordinate 9,502,297 of CM060433.1, read as the reverse complement.
TAACGTGCTTCATTTCACACTGTGTACGTGCTGGTTATGTGTAAACGATTTCGAACTCTATTATATCTATTAAACTTGTATGCTCACCTTTACACTATGTGTATTGACTTTTACTTTAACGTATGTGGCAGGTGCTTAAGATGTTTAGATGCTTGGCTTGCTGTGAAATCGAGGCTAGGAAATGTCTAGAAACAAATAAACGAATTGTCTGTACTTGAAATCTGAATTGTCGAAACAGAACAATTTGACTAGATTTTGTCTGTAATAATTATATTACTTTTTATGTCATGGTATGGGACGTGATGCTTTAAATAATTGGTAATTATAGTTGTTATGGAAACTTCTGGACAATCTGTTTCGCTCAGTGCCACGCCCCGATGTTTCCGCCATCGGTTGGGGTGTGACATTTAACTTAATGGATGAAATATCATTTATTTTATTAATACAGGTTATATAGAAAAATATAAAATATTTTATATATATTTACATACTTTTCCATGTGTATATAAATGTACATGTGCTCCTACAGATTTAATATAATATAGTGGTATTATGAAAATCCTGATTCAATATGATTTTAAACAATAAACATGTTTTAAACATACTAAAATATTAACAAAATTAATATAATTATATATTTTGTCAAAACTTTGACAAAATATATTTAGGTCGAGTAAAATTTTTGGGTTATATCATAAAACATATCGCTCGCATCAATTAATATCTTATTTTATGATGTTTCCGAAGTATCATACCTGAATTATGTTCATATACATATATATGGGTATGATATATATATAATATATATCATAAAATTTAATAAGACATAATATTATTAATATATCACTTATATATATAATGTTAAACATAGCATAACTATAAGATACATATATTGATTACACATAATGGGTATTCAAAATTGGTGAAAATGGCAATAAAATCATTCAGGTATCGTACATGAATTGTACTATCTTAATATTTATATTATGATTTTATTTTCACAGAATAACACATAAGATATTAATTTCCTAACATAATGTTTAAGGTTTAGATATTAGAAGAACACCTAAAGGGCTTAAACCAGTGGCATAGCTCTGATACCACCTTCTGTCACAGCCCCCGACCCAACCCTCGGAGCGGGAGCCGCGAGCTAGTCAGATGGTATCGGTGTTTATTAAATATGCAGCGGAAAACTTTCATCAGGACCGTAGTTAGGAAATATTTATCAGAGTTTAAAACACCATATTTTATAATAAACAAGTGGGATAAAACCCGAGTTTCATTTGCAATATATTTATAGGGATAAACCCTATTTATTGAAAACAAGTCTCCTTTTTATTTAAGTAACTTTTATAGCCACTTTTCTAAGCCTTCAGTGCTCTCCAGCTGGCTTCTATTGGCTTCACACTAAGTTACCTGAAACGCGTTTTAAAAACATTTTATCAGCAAGAAATACTGGTGAGTGCATTCCAGTTTAATCAAAACAGTTTAAATAACTTCACGGTATTAAGGGCGATTACAATATTTATATCTACACAATTACTCATTCAGTACTATCCACACCAGACTTATGGGTCATATTACTCATTGACTAACTCTTTGTCCAATTGTAACGTCTTTCACATTTTGTATACAAAACCCCAACATACCGGCAGTAATTGTAGAATACATAGACTCAATCACTATTAAGTATAATTAAAAACATTTGAGGTTTTGGTAAAAATGGTTACAAAAAGTAAGATGTACTCACATTTATAGACCTAGGTATTCTCTACAGGCTTCCTGATAATTTTATAGCTTCCTGTTGCTTTTCCTGATTATTATTTATTAAATTTAAACAATGCACACGTGTTAGTAAGATAACCCAAATCACATTAACCGTACAACTCGAGACAGAACTCCAGTGACTGAGTCAAGCAGAGCCTTGACATGCATTACGGAGTCCTAGATCAATTGGGTGTAACACGAGACAGAACTCCAACGACTGAGTCAGGCAGAGCCTTGACATGCGTTACGGAGCCCTAGATCAATCGTGTAGGGTAACAAATAGGGTTATAATATTTACAACGAGGCAGAGCTTTGCTTTATTAGGGGGGTATTTAACTATAATCTTTGCCCACAGAAGTTTGAGAGGGAGAATTTAGAAATTTGAACGGATTGGAAATGCAGATCTCGGTCCCTTTTATAGCTGAGATAGAGGTCTCTCGCGCCCCGCGAGAGCCTCCTCTTCTTCCTTCGCGGCTCGCGAGAGCTCTAAGGTCGGCCATAGGGTTGCTGAGTCAGCACTCTAGTCTCGACACGTGGCAGCACAGGTGATCCGCAAGTAATGGGGCCTCGCGCCCCGCGAAGCAGTTGTCTTCGTCTGTCGTGGCCCGCGAGTGTAACACCTCAAAAATTCACGTCCTATAATGTGTAGACACGTGTCATATGTTTAAAACGTGTGAAAGAATATTATAGAAGGACTAAAGTTGACAAACATGGAAAGTATGTGAATATACGTATTCGAAGTGTCAACAGTGAATAAATATAATGTACATTAACCCTACATGGTGCTCATACCTTCAAACGAATAAATCATGGATCGTACGAAGCTAAAAGTGAGAGATTACAAACTACAGGGGCTAAATGTGTCAACATGTTTAAGTTATACCTCTGAGTGACCTTTTGACAAACCTGAAGCTTTGTAACGGTTAATTATGCTCACTAAAATACACGGTTTAAATTTCGTAAAGTTTCGTTAACGTATGATAAAGTTATGATCGAATTCGTGTGCGAAGGGTTAAAGCGTAAACGTTGAAAGTTATGACTTTTCGGGGAACAATAAAGTTACCCGGGGACTTAACAAGGTGGGTATATGTTTTAAAGCCTTTATAGATCAAATATGAGGGTTTACAATGCAAGAAAACAAGTGCCTAATCGAGTTTTGAAGAGCCAAGGATCAAAAGGAAATAAATCGCAAAAATCTGATCAGGTAGGGCCTAGCGCGACGCGAGGGAGGCTTGGCGTCGCACGAGGGGTGCCCAGCTCCGAGAAAAATGGGTTATGGTCTGCCATGGCTTTTGTACGCGATCTTTAACCGATTTTCCACATCTCTTGACCCCTAAAACACCCCCTAAACACTAGAAACAAGTGTTGATCAGTTGTGGTGAGTGCTAGACTTTGTTGTCAATCAATTGTGGTGCTTAAATCCACTATATAAGGCCATGAACTTGCAACTCTTTCTTCACACCTTCATCTGCATTTGTGGATCACTTATGGAGCTCAAACTTCCTCTCAAGTGTTCTCTAATCAAGCTTAGGACTTCAGTAAGTGTTCTAATCCTTCTTTTATTGAGTTTAGCTTAGTTATTTAGCTAAAAGTCAAACCGTCGTAATTACGGTTTGACTTCGAGATTAGTCAACAATGGCTCAGTCGTATCTCGAATTAAATGTAGGTATAAGTTGGTATTTATGTGGGTAATAAACCCTCAAAAGGGTTCCCCCTGATTACCACTCTAACCAGGTCAAAAGTCGGGTCAAACTTGCTAAGAAAAAGTCAACAGGATACTTAAATTACAATTTATGCATAATTAGCAATGTAGATCATATACAACCTGTTTGATCATTGTTATAACTTGATAATAAGTATAAGAACATGTCTAAACATGTTCAACCTGACAAATTCCTGTAAATACCCGGTTCGGAACCGAAAGTCACATAGTTTGACTTTCACTTTGACTTTCAGTTCTGACCCGTTTAGACATGTTTTAGAAATGCCTCAGAGCTTTGATTGGACTAGGTTACATGTTAGAATAACCCCCTGTGATGTTACACCTTGGTTCATTAGTTATCCAATTAATATGCATGTTTCCGTTAATTGTTCATATGTTGACCGTTATGTCCTTATTACCTTAAAACGTGATTTTTGGAAATGTAAAAGAGTAGAAACTTTAATTACTAATATATAAACTTGTATGCAAAGTTTGACATCAGTTTGAATTGTAGATTTAGAGTTATGCTCAATATCGCAAAATTTAAGCTTTATGTTAATAAAACGGCGTAATTAGCGTACAGCCTAGTTAAGCCTAATTTTTGATATCAAATATTTTACCCACTGATGTAATATATTATTTTGGGATTTTTAAAGATTTTTAATAAATTTTAGGCTGAGCATAACTAGTAGTCGTAGGCTTAATCCGGTAATTGTCGGTTTTGCCCTTACGGGCCATAAAATGAGTTTTACATATCTAAACGACTCCAAACCTTTTGCTACTGATCACATATGATAAATAAAGTATTTTAAGCCTTCTGGAAATATAAAAATACCAGATTTAAGTATCGAACCCGGAAATGGCCTTTAATCGCCTTATTAAGCGTTTTTAACGCAAAGTATGTATTAAAAGTATATTGGACATACCCGGGTTGATACCTACTGATATAAGAGGCAAATTATAATATTTTAACAGTAAGCAAAGGTTGATAAACTCAGACTCCAATTTTGAGCTTTTCGGCTTATGTGAAATTACCAAAATACCCCTACGGGGCATAGTTTGGTTAAAAATGATAAATTTCACATATATGCTTTAACCTACTGATATAACTTAGAAAATTATGTATTTTTGCTGATTACATCAGACCTGTAACTCAGGTTGTTACTTAAACTCTTTTATAAACTTTTAAATGACCAAACTACCCCTACGGGGCCTAGTTTGTGCTTAAACACGTTTCGGGCATAATGAAAGACATCTTACTGATGTCACAACATATTTGAGGCATAATTAACTTAGGAAACCTGTATATAGCTCTCATGAATACCCGTCACGTTTATTACGCATACGGTTCGGTTTATGTAACAAGTTTAGATAAATTAGCCGAAACGGGTCAAACCTTAACGGTTTTATCTCAAAATCCAGAATGTGAATAATAAACCCATATTAAACAAGTCTTCAAACTTGTCGGGTCTAAATCACATTATATCCGGTCTTCGCTTAATCGTGCGTACGAACCGTATCTTTGAAACTAGCCGGTCTAAGCTTAAGCTTAATTAAAGACCCGTTAGGATTCTAATAGGTTATTATAAAACCTTCGTTCCAAATTAGGAGGACCAGTAAAAGCTACGTGCATTTTGATAATTGTGAATTATACTTGCTCAGGTAAATACTTTTAACTTATTTTCCCTATACGGGCTTGGGTTACGGTATATAGCATACCGCTTGATCGAGCATCAAATCCTCCACCGTTGAGTGGGTAATTGACTAATTTGATCGGCTCGTTTAAACAGTCTTGTTACTTAAAGCCTTTGGGGGGTTAATGACCATGTCCCGGATATCCTCGGCATCATTTTACGAAATGGCCACGACTTAAGCGCGGGGTGTAGGCGTACACCCGTCAGTGCACAAAAGAACATTGTGGTGTGTCTATTGATCTTTAACCCGGACAAGATCCGGGCTACTGAACGCACAAGGAACATGTAATTCGTTCACAAGATTATAATATTAAATAATTCTCCCAAGTTAAATAAAATGTTTATGCCATGTGCATCCAAACCAATTTTCAATCATTTTCCAAAATGAGTCAGTTGAATGTATTTACCAGTGTAAACTGACGTATTTTCCCAAAAAGATTAAATGCAGGTACTAAGCGAAATTGGCTGGGATTTCTCCTTAGCATCGTTAGAAGTCTCGCAAGCTTAAGATGCCTGAAGTCTGTTGAACCATTAGTATTATTTTTATTTCGATCCGACTGTGGATAAACTTCCGGATATTGTGATTTTGATATTACAATATTAAATTCGGTTGTATCATATTTTTAAATTTGCTTCCGCTGTGCATATTGATTATTGTGTTGTTTGACTATTATGTTGCCAACCACGTCACGATACTCCCCCACCGGGCCCACCGGTGATACGTGGAAATCGGGGTGTGACAGGTTGGTATCAGAGCCAACACTGAGTGAATTTAACACTAGCCTTTTGTGTTTAATCTCAGTTACACAATTGCACAATCCTAAACTTTCGAGTCTAGACATATAACATAGGACAAATTCCACTTTGTTTGTGTTGTCCTTTATTTTACATATATTTTTGTTTTGTTATCTCATGTTATAATGACAGGATTTCAAAATTCCGCCAAGATTCTTCAGGAGACGAGGAAGAGGCAAGGGGCCAATCACCGCCCCCAACGATAATGAAGCAGGACCCTCGAATGTTCGAGCTCCGTCTACCACGGAGAGTGATGATCCACGACAAAACCGAAGGAACCTATTTTAGCCGGCCAGACGATCGGTATCTCACAGCTCTACCCCTCCGGTCCAAAACCCGTATGGGCCACAACCGGACAACGAGCCGAACAACCCTCAGCCTTCCTTCATACCATTACAACGATCCCTGTCTCGTCATTCTTTCGGGGACCCCACCCCAGTTTTTCGGGGCCGGTTTAATCCGGTAGGCTACATCCAATAACCCGTGGGTTTTAACCCACTGGGGCCAGAAGATCACTACTCCGGAGATCACGCGGACGACATGGACGAGGATACAGACCCCGTCGAACCCGCAAGTGGTACACCGAACCATCTGATCGAAATCTCCGACGGATCTTCATTCCACGGATCACCCTATGTTGGTCCGGATAGCTTTCAGGCAATGTTCACCAGGCATGAATGGTACTATACACCTCCTCACCATTCGTCGTCTCAGCAGCAGCAGCAACAACAATAGGATCCCTCTGTGGATTCCAGATTCGTGGCAGTCACGCCACCGCCTCCACCGCCGCCAGTGCAGCCGGCACCTCCGCAACCGCCGAGGCGAAGGAGAACCGGTGCGCGCATGTCGTCACGAGCAGGGGACTTCCATTTCAGTTCCCCACGTCAATCCAGTGGCAGCCACTATCCGCCACATCAGGACCCAGCTGTACCACAGCCACTGCCAATGGGTTTTGACAACCCAATTCCAGCATATATGGGTTCCATGGCGTATAACCCGTTTGAACCGCTGAATCACCACAACTATGGTTACGCGGAGGCCTACCCGTACATGGTAGCGGCGAACTACAACACCCAAGGACCCTATGGGGATCCATGGGGAGTAGGTTACCCGACTCAGGGATACCAGATACCTCCTAGACCCATTATCCGGACGCAATCGCAGCCGCCACGGTTTTCTCCCCCAGAAAGGGAGGAAATCCTACAAAGGTTGGATGAAGTAGAGCGAGGCTTCCACCTTGACCGTAGGGAAAGACAGAGCTTCTTCCAAGGATTGGCAAGCTTGATCAAAGGGAAGAACAAGAAGGATCATTGAATCCTTCCAATTATTGTTGAGCCCCTGCGTGGGCCTGTATTTGCTGTATTTGTTTAAGCCCCTGCGTGGGTATGTATGTGTGTTTGTTTGACCCCTGCGTGGGTCTATTTTCCGTTAACCCCTGCGTGGGTATGATGTTTGCTTAAAGTCCCTGCGTGGACTAATTTGTTTGTTTAAAGTCCCTGCGTGGACGAGCATGTTGATTGACCCCTGCGTGGGTACTTGTTTGTTGAAAAAGACCCGTTTAGGGCAGCATGTAATATTATAATATATTAATGGAATGTTTGTTTTATAAATTTTATGTTTGCCATTATGTGCATATATAAATTATAAATGAAATAAATAAATTAAAATCATTCCTTTTTGAAATAATCTGTCTATGTAATTATTAATTAAGAGTCTTAAAGTGTGAAACCTAGCCTTCGGGTCATCAGAAGACCAGGCCAAGTTGGTAAGACCTGTTCAAAAGATTCAAATCTAAGTTAACATCTGAAAACATGTTAACACTCCTGGCAGACGTGATTCGTTAAAATCACACGTCATTTTATATGTATAAGGATTCTTTAGAAGATTCCTAACCCAATTTAACGATCTCTGAATCATGGGTTAAGATCATCAATTAAGATGATCATACTTGTACCATACGTGGTAATACGTGCCTACGGGCCCTGCTCATTTCTATATGAGCCAAAGGACAGTGGTAGCTATGACTCCCTGCCAAATAAAGGTAATGAACTAGGTTCAAACCTTAAAAGCCTTGATTCTCTGAAATCGTAGCTTATATTTTTAAAATGTCCTTGTGACTAGGCCTATTGTGCCAGTATACCGTAATGTTTTGATTCTCTGAAATCATAGATTAAATAAAAATGTCCATGTGACTAGGCCTTTTGTGCCACAAATAAAACTGTTATTGTTTTATAATTAGGATAAATTATTATAGAAATCCTAAATAAACATGATTAATAAATTAACCAAATATGGTCTCTGTTTACCATGGTTAATGAATTTCCCTAAGGGGCAATTCCATAATAAACTCCCAAATAAACTATTGTCCTTGTTTTCTGCAACAGTTCAATTAAAATGGCTAACTCGGACGAGGGTAATAGTCATCCAGTGGAGGTTAATAATGACGCTCGAATTAATCTAACGGGTGCGGAATTGAAAGCGATCATAGACGGCGCTGTTACACAGGCTTTGGAAAGGCAGTATGAAGAGTAAAGTGGGACTCATAGTAGGACCCAATCTACACAGCCTTCAAAGCCACCGTCCAAGAAGGACGACCCGAAGAAAGATGATGACCGACGCTCCTCGAACCACAGTGCTCCATCTCAGCAGGTTATACTTAATCAAGGACCCCGTGACAAGGGTTGCTCTTATAAATATTTCGTTTCCTGCAAACTCCGGGATTTCACTGGGGAGAAGGGAGCCATCGACTGTATGACATGGCTGGATGAGATGGATACGGTTGTTGATATCAGCGGATGCGCTGAGCGAGACATGGTCAAGTTTGTGTCGCAGTCTTTTAAGGGTGAAGCGTTAGCATGGTGGAGATCTCTGGTTCAAGCCACCGGAAAAATCCCATTGTACAACATGTCGTGGGAACAATTTGTTGCCCTTATCAGGGAAAATTACTGCCCTCAACATGAGGTGGAAAAGATAGAGTCCGATTTTCTATCATTGGTGATGACAAACCTTGACTGTCAAGCTTACCTAACGAGCTTCAACATGATGTCCCGGTTGGTTCCTTATCTGGTAACCCCGGAACCAAAAAGAATCGCTCGTTTTATCGGTGGTTTAGCCCCGGAAATCAAGGCAAGCGTGAAAGCTTCTCGGCCAGCTACTTTTAGATCCGTAGCTGACATTTCCTTATCCCTCACTATGGATGCGGTCAGGCAGAGATCGCTGAGGAATACGGAGGCTGAGAAGAGAAAACGTGAAGATGATGGTTCACGTAGATCGAACAAGAAGCACCGTGGGAACGGTGACCACAAGAAAGGATCTGAGTCAAGGAAAGATGGGCATAATTCGGGTGAGAAGCCCAAATGCAAAATTTGCAAGAAGCAGCACTTTGGAAAGTGCAGACTTGAGTCGAACTCACAGACTCAGTCAAAATCTTATACTTGTGGGATATGCAAGTCCACGGATCACAAAACCTTGGATTGCAAGAAAATGAAAGACGCAACGTGCTACCGTTGCAATGAAAAGGGCCACATTAAGACCAACTGCCCTAAATATACCAAGAAGCCTGAGGAAGCCAAGAAGACTAATGCCAGAGTCTTCAGAATGGACGCAAAGGAAGCGATTCTAGACGACAATGTTATTACAGGTACTTTCCTTGTAAATGACGTATTTGCTAGAGTACTTTTCGATTCAGGCGCTGATAAGTCGTTTGTAGATCATAAATTTTGCAAATTGCTGAAATTACCTGTCAAAACCTTAAACGTGAATTATGAAGTGGAGTTAGCAGATGGTACACTAGAAACTGTCTCAACTATGTTAGATGGGTGTGTTATATCTATTAAGAACCATTCTTTTCCTCTGTCTCTACTCCCCTTTAAGTTGGCCGGTTTTGACATAGTTCTGGGTATGGACCGGTTATCTCATAACCAGGCCCAAATTGTCTGCAAAAGAAAGCAAGTGGTGATAAAGACTCCGTCTGGTGAATCCCTTACCATTCGGGGAGATACCCAGTATGGGCTGCCTGAGCAAGTGACTATGCTCAAGGCTTCCAAGTGTTTAGAGAAAGGTTGTGTCATCTACATGGCACAAGTGATTATTGATGAGCCTAGACCGAAGATAGAAGACATCCCTGTCATTTCTGAATACCCAGAAGTTTTTCCAGAAGAACTACCTGGTTTGCCACCAGATAGGCAAGTGGAATTCAGGATTGATATCATCCCCGGAGCAGCACCAGTTGCTAGAGCACCTTATAGGTTGGCGCCCATGGAGATGAAGGAATTGAGGACACAGCTAGACGAATTGCTAGCCAAGGATTTCATAAAACCTAGTTCGTCTCCTTGGGGAGCGCCAGTCCTGTTTGTAAAGAAGAAGGATGGATAGATACGTCTGTGCATCGACTATCGTGAGCTTAATAAGGTCACGATCAAGAATAGGTATCCTTTACCCAGGATCGACGATTTGTTCGATCAATTACAAGGAGCAAGTTATTTTTCGAAGATTGACTTGAGGTCAGGCTACCATCAACTGAAGGTTAGAGATGAAGACATGCATAAAACAGCATTTAGGACTCGTTATGGGCATTACGAGTTCCTAGTGATGCCTTTTGGGCTCACTAATGCACCGGCCGCGTTCATGGATCTTATGAATCGCGTTTGCAAGCCATACTTAGATAAATTCGTCATCGTCTTCATCGACGATATTCTTATCTATTCGAAGAATCAAGCTGACCAAGAGAAACACCTTCGATGTATTCTCAAGCTCCTGCATCAGGAGAAGCTCTATGCCAAATTCTCCAAGTGTGAATTTTGGCTTCGAGAAGTCCAATTCCTTGGACACGTGGTTAGTGAGCGTGGTATCCAAGTGGATCCCGCTAAGGTTGAAGCAGTTATGAACTGGCAAGAACCAAAGACGCCTACTGAGATTCGTAGCTTCCTGGGATTGGCAGGATATTACAGGCGTTTCATTGAAAATTTTTCAAGGATTGCTGCACCCCTGACTTCCTTAACCAAGAAGAAAGTAAAGTTCGTTTGGGGCCCTAAGCAGCAAGAAGCTTTCGATATTCTCAAGCAGAAGTTGAGCAATGCTCCTTTGTTGACATTGCCTGATGGAATCGAAGAATTTGTAGTTTATTGTGATGCATCACACACTGGCATGGGGTGTGTGCTTATGCAAAAAGGCAAGGTTATTGCCTATGCATCACGACAGTTAAAGGTGCATGAAAAGAATTACACCACCCACGACTTGGAGTTGGGTGCCGTTGTATTCGCACTAAAACTGTGGAGGCATTATCTTTATGGAATTAAGTGTGTGATCTATTCTGATCACAAGAGCCTCCAGCACCTGTTTAATCAGAAAGAGTTAAACATGAGGCAACGCCGTTGGATGGAGACTTTGAATGACTATGATTGTGAAATCAAGTACCATCCCGGCAAGGCGAATGTAGTCGCTGATGCCTTGAGCCGAAAGGAAAGGATGAAACCCATCCGAATCAATGCCAAGCGCATGGAGATAAAAAATAATTTGATTGAAAGGCTGTTAGCTGCACAGAAGGAAGCTGTGTTGGAAGCTAACTATCCCAATGAAAAGTTAGGAGTGACTGAGGAGCAGTTAACTCTTAGCAAGGACGGAATTTTACGATTGAATGGACGAATATGGGTTCCAATTTATGGGGGACTTCATGATGTTATCCTCCAGGATGCCCATAGTTCCAAATACTCCGTTCATCCTGGAGCTGATAAAATGTACCAGGATCTAAAGGCAAATTATTGGTGGATAGGCTTGAAAAAGTCTGTAGCCACCCATGTAGCTAAATGCTTGACATGTGCGCAAGTCAAAGCCGAGCATCAAAAACCGTCAGGTTTGCTACAACAGCCTGAACTTCCTACGTGGAAGTGGGAAATGGTAACTATGGATTTTATTACCAAGTTACCCAAGACAAGGAAAGGAAATGATACAATATGGGTTATAGTTGATAGACTGACTAAGTCAGCACATTTCTTACCCATCAAGGAGACTTATAGCTCCGATATGTTAGCCCAGTTATACGTTGATAAGATTGTAGCCCTACATGGCATACCTGTGGCCATTATCTCTGAGAGAGATACTAGGTACACGTCGCATTTTTGGAAGAGTTTCCAGCAATCTTTGGGCACCCGTTTGAATTTTAGTACGGCTTACCATCCTCAGACAGACGGCCAGAGTGAGCGTACTATTCAAACGTTGGAAGACATGCTACGTGCATGTGCGATCGATTTGGGTGGTAGTTGGGATAAGAACTTACCATTAATCGAATTCTCCTACAACAATAGTTACCACACCAGCATAAAGGCTGCGCCTTTCAAGGGATTATATGGTAGAAAGTGTAGATCGCCCGTGTGTTGGGCGGAAGTTGGAGATGTCCAGTTATCAGGACCAGAGATCGTGTTCGAAACGACGGACAAGATTGTCCAGATTCGTGACCGTCTCAAAGCTGCCCGGGATAGGCAGAAGAGTTACGCTGATCCAAAGCGTAAGGATTTTCACTTCGAAGTAGGTGACAAAGTCCTACTTAAAGTGTCACCCTGGAAAGGAGTGATGCGGTTTGTGTTACACCCTAAATCGTACATGACAAAAGTCGCAGCGGAAAACATGAACCATAAATTTTCTTTCATTACAACAACTTGACTTACTTGAAAGTTCGTTTTAATATGTGTCTTTTACAAAAATAAGGCATAAGTTCTGTTTACTAATAATACATACTCGAATATTCCCGTACAATCTATCTTGTGACTCGATCTTCGATCTCTATTTCTTGTGATAATCGCCTGTGATCTATACAACCTGCACTCACCACATACATTCATATCATTAGTACACAACATAAAAACAAGATCATACATATACACTTCACATTTCACTCATTTACAAACTTCCAGCATTTCATCTGCGTATCCATTTCCTGGTGAGGCTTCATGAATGTACCTGCATTACTTATCATTCTCAAGGTACACCATTATATCGTTAACCCTCAATGTGTCTAAATCATAAACACCTACGTACTTACTTATATACATACATATACATCTACGTACTTACTTACATACATACATATACATCTACGTACTTACTTACATACATACATATACATCTACGTACTTACTTACAACTAGACATGCGTACATACACTCATGCATACCGTTATACATACCTACATACACCTCTACATCTGTACATACCATTCCTACATCTTTACATACATGCATACGCTCATACTTACCCTTATACATACACACATACCCATCTACATTCTTGGATACCCTTCCTACCACTACACATACGTACATACACTCATACATACATATCACATGTCTTCACACAACCCTACATACGTTTATACCTTCGTACATACTCACTTGCGTACATAAAACTAGTTTTTCTACATAATACAGATGAATTCTGCGCATTCCGTTGACTGGCAGCTGTTGCACGACCATGCGCATGACCGTGCGACCCATACGACGTCGGGGACACTGGTCCTGCACGAGCCAGTACACTTGTTTTACTCGGAATCGCACGACCGTGCACCTGGGTCGCACGACCGTGCGACACCTCCCGTCGGCCCAAATCCCGTAGACAGGGACATAAGCTGTCGGACAAAAATAGGGTTTTTAGAGGGCGTCGGCGACGGCCCCTCAAAAACTCGTTTTCCTGCAGATCCGTTCGATCGTTCGCACGCACTAAAACGCGCGTAACTTTTGAACCGTTTACCCGTTTAACCTCCCGTTTCTTCCTACATGCTTGTAAATTCGCATCCTATCAAATGAACTTAAAATCCCATAGCCGCCTTAAGGAAATTCTTAACTTATGTGCTTGCGCCTATATTTCATTTATGTATCATTTGACCCGCTCATGACTTTATCAAACAAAACGCGTTTGTTTGATCCCTATTCTTATGAAATTCATAATTACGATATTTCCTAACATATTATGTTCAAGTCACGGGTTTCTTACGTAATTTAAACACGTTTATGCTCATAAGCGCATTTTGACCCATTAAGGGTATTTGTGCAATTTAAGGTCTTTGATTTACAAAGCTCATACTTCTCGCTTACATACTTACTCAGAGCATTCACCTACTTAAATAGCTTGTTTCTAAACAACCTTCAAGATCGTTTGCCCAAAATACCCATCAAGGGCATTTTGGTCAACTTTGATCCCTATATTTACGACGAAAAACCTTCAACACATAATTAACCTCAAACATCATATTTAACTTAGTTAAACACTATATTACTTAAACAAACTAAGAAGTGATTACAGAAATCACTTACCTTGTGTATCCGCGTCCGTAACATCTTCCTTGCCTCATCTTGACCCGTTAGCCTTCCATGCTTGGTCCGTGCTAATGTGGTTCCTATTCTTTCATGTCACCATGTCATAATCATGTTAGTATTCATGCTCATTCAAATTAACACATATTTACCTATTCTTATCAACATCAACTTTTACTAACATGCATACGACATGATTTGACAACCATATCTTATAAGAATCAACTTAGCATAATCCTAATATCATCCTTTGTTAGTGAAGTCAAACACTATATACATTTAGTGTATGTTCACTTTTAACCGTAATTAAAGGATTAGTAGACCGCATAGCAACCTCACCCGTTCAAACACAATGTATAAGCTCCTAATGCATAAGTTTGACCGACATACACTTTCAACCCGATTTCATATACGAATACCATCTAAAGCATATTTTTCCAAGTTAGTAAACTACTACTTTTATCACAATCGCTTTCTATACATGTAAACTCACAACTTGCATACAATTTTACTTTCTAGCTTCACTTAGTCATTTTATCAAGCACTTGGTGTGCGTACAACCTACTATGCATAGTTTACAACTAGTTCAAGCATAGTCATTAACTTCCAAATTCTCAATCACCAAGAGAGTGTTCAAAATCACATTCCATTCATACAACTAACCCTAAACTAACATCACCAAACCCATTTCAAGCTAGTAACAAATACATCAAACAAGGATTGGACATGGGTAGAACACCCATGTCGCTACCTTCATTCAAAATTGTGGGTTTCTTCTTAAATCATCAAATTAACCGAAATCATACATAATAAACGTTTTATATAGCGATTCTAACACATAATCACACTTAATTTCATACCAATTCGTGGATTAATCAATAACCCACTTCATGTAAGATCATAAATTCACAAATTTCAACTTACCACATGTTCATCTTGTCTAGATGATTAAGAATATAAGCTCATGCATTCGATTTCTCCCCAAAATCAGGTTCAATTCTTGAGTTCTTGTAAGTAGTTGAAGGAGAAGGGTTTCCCCTTGCTCCTGATCATTCTCACGCCCACACACACCTTGTGTGTGTGAGGTTTTTATTTTAATTAAATTTATTTTCTAATTTGCATTCCTAGTCCCTCAAGTTTATCATCCATCATAGTTGCCACAAGTTTCATTCCTTTACTTAATTTGCTAGACATTTAACTAGGTTTACTAACCTAGTTATCATACCTCATTTTGTTAAACATGATAACAAACTAGCAAATTAATAATCTGATTCTGGGGTGTTACAAGTCTATCCCCCTTAAATGAGGTTTCGTCCCCGAAACCTTTCTCATTTAAACCAACCCAATTCTACTCTTACCCCTTTCAAGTTGTTCATCCACAATACTTATGATAGATTATGCTCCAGAGCTCTTATTAGTGTCTTTTACTTTATAATACTAGCTCTTAGCACATATCATCACTAGCATTTCATTCGTCGAATCTATACCAATTGTATACCTTTATTAATCGTACAAATCTAAATCTGCGGCTTGTTTCTAACTTCCTATATAAGCATATTGCATTCATTTATTTGCTAATCGAAATGAATCGATTTATTTTATACTACTCATACATCATATGCTATCTTTCATTTTGTTCACTATGAGCCATCCTAAACATTCCATTACTATCATTACTTCTGTTTACCTTTAAGCTCTTAGGAGGGGTCGATATATTATCATACGCATACTATATTCATTCAAAGACTTATTATTACAACCAAAATCACCCTTCTCAAACTTACTTATCTGTACTTATCACGAAGACTAAGCATCATTTCCCAGGCCGCTAATGTTAACTATGCCATGCGTATCTTTTCTACAAGGTCTTGTTCAAATGAACATGACCAATAAGTCGAGCATCAAGGTTAGCATTCCTTAACGATACTTGTCGTCTTGTATATTCTATCAGAATTTCCACAGTTACGAGCATTCAAGTTCAATACTACCCGACGATCATTACGAACATTTTGAAATTTAATTCGCATTTTGCATTACAGTTTGTATATATATATATATACATTTTATTTTGACACATCCATCTCTAGTCGAGTACTAACCTACTATTAAAGTTACACCCCCTTTTATACATACCCCTCGGAAGTAGATTCCATTGATTTGTTATCCATACCTTACGAAGATCATTCCTTTCCGATTAGTGACATTGCGTGTCCATTCATTAAGCTCACCTATGAGTACAAAACTTAACATATCAAAACATTAACTAACGAGTCCAAATGGCAATCGCCATCTGACCCGCATGACCCATTTATCCTTTCGACCATTCTATATTTTGAATCCTTCTTGCGGATTCAACATTGCATTCACATCCTTCATTCTTTGAATCCGTCTCTCGGATACAAACGTTGCATTTACGCCTTTCATCCCTTGAATCCGTCTCGCGGATTCAAGTATTGCATTCACATCTTTCCTCCTTTCATGTTTCGAATCCGTCTCGCGGATTCTAACCTAGCATCTCATGTTTCGAATCCGTCTCGCGGATTCTAACATAGCATCTCATGTTTCGAATCCGTCTCGCGGATTCTAACATAGCATCTCATGTTTCGAATCCGTCTCACGGATTCTATCATAGCATCTCATGTTTCGAATCCGTCTTGCGGATTCTAACATAGCATCTCATGTTTCGAATCCGTCTCGCGGATTCTAACATAGCATCTCATGTTTCGAATCCGTCTCGCGGATTCTAACATAGCATCTCATGTTTCGAATCCGTCTCACGGATTCTAACATAGCATCTCATACTCTCATTCTTGAGAGTCTTACATTTTTCTTCACCCTCACGTCCACCTACTACTTAATTCTAACAGACACACCTGTAACAATTATCATGGGCTCACGAAAGTCATGCGTTTCTTGTGTACTGGCCAGGTACACAATCCACACACTAGTTTCGTGTCTTCGTGTAATTGTCACCTTATGTCCGAAGAATTAGGTTTCGGCACGTGTAACATTTCCAAAACTTCATTACCATTCTTATCATTATTTTTCATTTAAAATTTTCCTTTCATTGTTAGGTTTTACCATCACATGTACTTACATATATTAAATATATGTACCTGGGTCAATATGTCAAATTACATACCTTGGTGTCGGTGCTAGACCGCATCCACAAATCATTCTTTCCAAGCAACCATGCTTATCTTACACATAACATATAGTTAGTTATCTTCCAATACATACTTAAGCACATATTTACCTTTGCTCCTACCTTTAGATCTTGATCGAGTCTCGGATTGTACGGGTTTCTTGTCACAAGAGCACACAGGTTTGAGTTCAAGCATTTACCCTCTTACACTTGATTCTCTCAAACCCGGGCTCTGATACCAACTTGTTACACCCTAAATCGTACATGACAAAAGTCGCAGCGGAAAACATGAACCATAAATTTTCTTTCATTACAACAACTTGACTTACTTGAAAGTTCGTTTTAATATGTGTCTTTTACAAAAATAAGGCATAAGTTCTGTTTACTAATAATACATACTCGAATATTCCCGTACAATCTATCTTGTGACTCGATCTTCGATCTCTATTTCTTGTGATAATCGCCTGTGATCTATACAACCTGCACTCACCACATACATTCATATCATTAGTACACAACATAAAAACAAGATCATACATATACACTTCACATTTCACTCATTTACAAACTTCCAGCATTTCATCTGCGTATCCATTTCCTGGTGAGGCTTCATGAATGTACCTGCATTACTTATCATTCTCAAGGTACACCATTATATCGTTAACCCTCAATGTGTCTAAATCATAAACACCTACGTACTTACTTATATACATACATATACATCTACGTACTTACTTACATACATACATATACATCTACGTACTTACTTACATACATACATATACATCTACGTACTTACTTACAACTAGACATGCGTACATACACTCATGCATACCGTTATACATACCTACATACACCTCTACATCTGTACATACCATTCCTACATCTTTACATACATGCATACGCTCATACTTACCCTTATACATACACACATACCCATCTACATTCTTGGATACCCTTCCTACCACTACACATACGTACATACACTCATACATACATATCACATGTCTTCACACAACCCTACATACGTTTATACCTTCGTACATACTCACTTGCGTACATAAAACTAGTTTTTCTACATAATACAGATGAATTCTGCGCATTCCGTTGACTGGCAGCTGTTGCACGACCATGCGCACGACCGTGCGACCCATACGACGTCGGGGACACTGGTCCTGCACGAGCCAGTACACTTGTTTTACTCGGAATCGCACGACCGTGCACCTGGGTCGCACGACCGTGCGACACCTCCCGTCGGCCCAAATCCCGTAGACAGGGATATAAGCCGTCGGACAAAAATAGGGTTTTTAGAGGGCGTCGGCGACGGCCCATCAGGGCGTCGGCGACGGCCCCTCAAAAACTCGTTTTCCTGCAGATCCGTTCGATCGTTCGCACGCACTAAAACGCGCGTAACTTTTGAACCGTTTACCCGTTTAACCTCCCGTTTCTTCCTACATGCTTGTAAATTCGCATCCTATCAAATGAACTTAAAATCCCATAGCCGCCTTAAGGAAATTCTTAACTTATGTGCTTGCGCCTATATTTCATTTATGTATCATTTGACCCGCTCATGACTTTATCAAACAAAACGCGTTTGTTTGATCCCTATTCTTATGAAATTCATAATTACGATATTTCCTAACATATTATGTTCAAGTCACGGGTTTCTTACGTAATTTAAACACGTTTATGCTCATAAGCGCATTTTGACCCATTAAGGGTATTTGTGCAATTTAAGGTCTTTGATTTACAAAGCTCATACTTCTCGCTTACATACTTACTCAGAGCATTCACCTACTTAAATAGCTTGTTTCTAAACAACCTTCAAGATCGTTTGCCCAAAATACCCATCAAGGGCATTTTGGTCAACTTTGATCCCTATATTTACGACGAAAAACCTTCAACACATAATTAACCTCAAACATCATATTTAACTTAGTTAAACACTATATTACTTAAACAAACTAAGAAGTGATTACAGAAATCACTTACCTTGTGTATCCGCGTCCGTAACATCTTCCTTGCCTCATCTTGACCCGTTAGCCTTCCATGCTTGGTCCGTGCTAATGTGGTTCCTATTCTTTCATGTCACCATGTCATAATCATGTTAGTATTCATGCTCATTCAAATTAACACATATTTACCTATTCTTATCAACATCAACTTTTACTAACATGCATACGACATGATTTGACAACCATATCTTATAAGAATCAACTTAGCATAATCCTAATATCATCCTTTGTTAGTGAAGTCAAACACTATATACATTTAGTGTATGTTCACTTTTAACCGTAATTAAAGGATTAGTAGACCGCATAGCAACCTCACCCGTTCAAACACAATGTATAAGCTCCTAATGCATAAGTTTGACCGACATACACTTTCAACCCGATTTCATATACGAATACCATCTAAAGCATATTTTTCCAAGTTAGTAAACTACTACTTTTATCACAATCGCTTTCTATACATGTAAACTCACAACTTGCATACAATTTTACTTTCTAGCTTCACTTAGTCATTTTATCAAGCACTTGGTGTGCGTACAACCTACTATGCATAGTTTACAACTAGTTCAAGCATAGTCATTAACTTCCAAATTCTCAATCACCAAGAGAGTGTTCAAAATCACATTCCATTCATACAACTAACCCTAAACTAACATCACCAAACCCATTTCAAGCTAGTAACAAATACATCAAACAAGGATTGGACATGGGTAGAACACCCATGTCGCTACCTTCATTCAAAATTGTGGGTTTCTTCTTAAATCATCAAATTAACCGAAATCATACATAATAAACGTTTTATATAGCGATTCTAACACATAATCACACTTAATTTCATACCAATTCGTAGATTAATCAATAACCCACTTCATGTAAGATCATAAATTCACAAATTTCAACTTACCACATGTTCATCTTGTCTAGATGATTAAGAATATAAGCTCATGCATTCGATTTCTCCCCAAAATCAGGTTCAATTCTTGAGTTCTTGTAAGTAGTTGAAGGAGAAGGGTTTCCCCTTGCTCCTGATCATTCTCACGCCCACACACACCTTGTGTGTGTGAGGTTTTTATTTTAATTAAATTTATTTTCTAATTTGCATTCCTAGTCCCTCAAGTTTATCATCCATCATAGTTGCCACAAGTTTCATTCCTTTACTTAATTTGCTAGACATTTAACTAGGTTTACTAACCTAGTTATCATACCTCATTTTGTTAAACATGATAACAAACTAGCAAATTAATAATCTGATTCTGGGGTGTTACAGTTTGGTAAGAAAGGCAAGCTAAGCCCGAGATACATAGGACCTTTCGAGGTTATCGAACGTGTCGGGTCAGTTGCCTATAAGTTAAACTTACCAGAAGAGCTCAGTGGAATTCACAATGTGTTCCACATCTGCAATCTGAAAAAGTGCTTCGCTGATGAATCACTGGTAATACCGCATACAGATGTGCATATAGACGAGAGCTTGAAATTTGTTGAAAAACCTTTGTCGATTGAAGATCGACAGGTGAAGAAGCTTCGAAGGAAGCATGTACCTATTGTAAAGGTCAAATGGGATGCCCGTAGAGGTCCCGAATACACGTGGGAAGTTGAATCCACGATGAAAGAAAAGTACCCTTATTTATTTCAGTAAATCTCAGGTCGAGATTTATTTTAAGGGGGTGAGGATGTAACACCTTGAAAATTCACGTCCTATAATGTGTAGACACGTGTCATATGTTTAAAACGTGTGAAAGAATATTATAGAAGGACTAAAGTTGACAAACATGGAAAGTATGTGAATATACGTATTTGAAGTGTCAACAGTGAATAAATATAATGTACATTAACCCTACATGGTGCTCATACCTTCAAACGAATAAATCATGGATCGTACGAAGCTAAAAGTGAGAGATTACAAACTACAGGGGCTAAATGTGTCAACATGTTTAAGTTATACCTCTGAGTGACCTTTTGACAAACCCGAAGCTTTGTAACGGTTAATTATGCTCACTAGAATACACGGTTTAAATTTCGTAAAGTTTCGTTAACGTATGAGAAAGTTATGATCGAATTCGTGTGCGAAGGGTTAAAGCGTAAACGTTGAAAGTTAGGACTTTTCGGGTAACAATAAAGTTACCCGGGGACTTAACAAGGTGGGTATATGTTTTAAAGCCTTTATAGATCAAATATGAGGGTTTACAATGCAAGAAAACAAGTGCCTAATCGAGTTTTGAAGAGCCAATGATCAAAAGGAAATAAATCACAAAAATCTGATCAGGTAGGGCCTAGCGCGACGCGAGGGAGGCTTGGCGTCGCGCGAGGGGTGCCCAGCTCCGAGAAAAATGGGTTATGGTCTGCCATGGCTTTTGTACGCGATCTTTAACCGATTTTCCACATATCTTGACCCCTAAAACACCCCCTAAACACTAGAAACAAGTGTTGATCAGTTGTGGTGAGTGCTAGACTTTGTTGTCAATCAATTGTGGTGCTTAAATCCACTATATAAGGCCATGAACTTGCAACTCTTTCTTCACACCTTCATCTGCATTTGTGGATCACTTATGGAGCTCAAACTTCCTCTCAAGTGTTCTCTAATCAAGCTTAGGACTTCAGTAAGTGTTCTAATCCTTCTATTATTGAGTTTAGCTTAGTTATTTAGCTAAAAGTCAAACCGTCGTAATTACGGTTTGACTTCGAGATTAGTCAACAATGGCTCAGTCATAACTCGAATTAAAAGTAGGTATAAGTTGGTATTTATGTGGGTAATAAACCCTCAAAAGGGTTCCTCCTGATTACCACTCTAACCAGGTCAAAAGTCGGGTCAAACTTGCTAAGAAAAAGTCAACAGGATACTTAAATTACAATTTATGCATAATTAGCAATGTAGATCATATACAACCTGTTTGATCATTGTTATAACTTGATAATAAGTATAAGAACATGTCTAAACATGTTCAACCCGACAAATTCCTGTAAATACCCGGTTCGGAACCGAAAGTCACATAGTTTGACTTTCACTTTGACTTTCAGTACTGACCCGTTTAGACATGTTTTAGAAATGCCTCAGAGCTTTAATTGGACTAGGTTACATGTTAGAATAACCCCCTGTGATGTTACACCTTGGTTCATTAGTTATCCAATTAATATGCATGTTTCCGTTAATTGTTCATATGTTGACCGTTATGCCCTTATTACCTTAAAACGTGATTTTTGGAAATGTAAAAGAGTAGAAACTTTAATTACTGATATATAAACTTGTATGCAAAGTTTGACATCATTTTGAATTGTAGATTTAGAGTTATGCTCAATATCGCAAAATTTAAGCTTTATGTTAATAAAACGGCGTAATTAGCGTACAGCCTAGTTAAGCCTACTTTTTGATATCAAATTTTTTACCCACTGATGTAATATATTATTTTGGGATTTTTAAAGATTTTTAATAAATTTTAGGCTGAGCATAACTAGTAGTCGTAGGCTTAATCCGGTAATTGTCGGTTTTGCCCTTACGGCCCATAAAATGAGTTTTACATATCTAAACGACTCCAAACCTTTTGCTAATGATCACATATGATAAATAAAGTATTTTAAGCCTTCTGGAAATATAAAAATACCAGATTTAAGTATCGAACCCGGAAATGGCCTTTAATCGCCTTATTAAGCGTTTTTAACGCAAAGTATGTATTAAAAGTATATTGGACATACCCGGGTTGATACCTACTGATATAAGAGGCAAATTATAATATTTTAACAGTAAGCAAAGGTTGATAAACTCAGACTCCAGTTTTGAGCTTTTCGGCTTATGTGAAATTACCAAAATACCCCTACGGGGCATAGTTTGGTTAAAAATGATAAATTTCACATATATGCTTTAACCTACTGATATAACTTAGCAAATTATGTATTTTTGCTGATTACATCAGACCTGTAACTCAGGTTGTTACTTAAACTCTTTTATAAACTTTTAAATGACCAAACTACCCCTACGGGGCCTAGTTTGTGCTTAAACACGTTTCGGGCATAATGAAAGACATCTTACTGATGTCACAACATATTTGAGGCATAATTAACTTAGGAAACCTGTATATAGCTCTCATGAATACCCGTCACGTTTATTACGCATACGGTTCGGTTTATGTAACAAGTTTACATAAATTAGCCGAAACTGGTCAAACCTTAACGGTTTTATCTCAAAATCCAGAATGTGAATAATAAACCCATATTAAACAAGTCTTCAAACTTGTCGGGTCTAAATCACATTCTATCCGGTCTTCGCTTAATCGTGCGTACGAACCGTATCTTTGAAACTAGCCGGTCTAAGCTTAAGCTTAATTAAAGACCCGTTAGGATTCTAATAGGTTATTATAAAACCTTCGTTCCAGATTAGGAGGACCAGTAAAAGCTACGTGCATTTTGCTAATTGTGAATTATACTTGCTCAGGTAATTACTTTTAACTTATTTTCCCTATACGGGCTTGGGTTACGGTATATAGCATACCGCTTGATCGAGCATCAAATCCTCCACCGTTGAGTGGGTAATTGACTAATTTGATCAGCTCGTTTAAACAGTCTTGTTACTTAAAGCCTTTGGGGGGTTAATGACCATGTCCCGGATATCCTCGGCATCATTTTACGAAATGGCCACGACTTAAGCGCGGGGTGTAGGCGTACACCCGTCAGTGCACAAAAGAACATTGTGGTGTGTCTATTGATCTTTAACCCGGACAAGATCCGGGCTACTGAACGCACAAGGAACATGTGATTCGTTCACAAGATTATAATATTAAATAATTCTCCCAAGTTAAATAAAATGTTTATGCCATGTGCATCCAAACCAATTTTCAATCATTTTCCAAAATGAGTCAGTTGAATGTATTTACCAGTGTAAACTGACGTATTTTCCCAAAAAGATTAAATGCAGGTACTAAGCGAAATTGGCTGGGATTTCTCCTTAGCATCGTTAGAAGTCTCGCAAGCTTAAGATGCCTGAAGTCTGTTGAACCATTAGTATTATTTTTATTTCGATCCGACTGTGGATAAACTTCCGGATATTGTGATTTTGATATTACAATATTAAATTCAGTTGTATCATATTTTTAAATTTGCTTCCGCTGTGCATATTGATTATTGTGTTGTTTGACTATTATGTTGCCAACCACGTCACGATACTCCCCCACCGGGCCCACCGGTGATACATGGAAATCGGGGTGTGACAGCGAGCGAAGGGGTTTTCTTGTTTTCTTTGTTATTTATTAAAATGAATGTTATTCGGGTCCTCTTCTAACTTCCGAGGTGTATTTTGGAGTGTTTAGGGGTGTTTCTCGAGGCTTGTTACTATATGTCTAATGGAGAGATCATGAACATGAGAATAGCCTTCAAACCAACATCAAAAATCAACTTACGACTAATCCTTATATTTTCATTTTAGAGAATATGACTAAGCATACATGTTGATATAGATATGTTTTAATGCTTACGGGTCAACCATGTTAAATGACTTTTCTTTAAGGGAATTGGTTATAAAAAAGATGGGTAGCGGTGAAGCCTTTGTTCCTAAGAATATTTCTAGATCGATGGGAATGTAGACCTGATTAACAAAATTCTTTGCTTTGTTAAAAAAAACAAAATTCTTTGTTTTTAATATAATCTTTTATATAAAAAATACAATAACAAAACTAATTCTTTTAAAAGTATAACAATGAGCAGACCTGATTAATTCCAAGTTTAACATTGTGCTTAATTAAAAATTATCCATCTTTATCAATCTGTTCTCTTTGAAAAAGAAATTGAATCAACATGTGTTTATATGTGCTTTTTAGGACCTTATATGTGCTTTTTAGGACCTTAAAACTTTCAATTTGAAGTAAGAGATGATGTAGGAACCAAGAGAGTTGAAGATCATTGAATCAAGGGTGTTCATCTTTTTTCTATATGTGTGGCAAAATGGGTGGGTCATACATGTTGGGTATCAATAAAATGGGTTAATGTAAGGTACGTGCCAAAACGGGTTGGGTTATGTGGGTGGTTCATACATGTTGGGTATCAATAAAATGGGTTATTATTTATATGCATGTCCCTTTGTTATAACTTACTAGTATTTAGGACCCGCACGACGGGATCATTGAGCAGAACGAACAGTAACGTAAAAACATTAGAATCACGTACGTCTGTTGCGGCGTGTTAACGCGCAATAATTAGACAGAGACATAAAACATAGAAAATATAACAAAGTTGCGTAGGAGACCAAAATATAAAAAGAAAAATTTTAAAGTATAAAAAACCAAAGTGAAAAGTGAAAAAGTTTTAGGGTTAAATATGAAAAATGGTTTGTGACAAATTTGTAAAAGATAAATATTAGGGGTTAAAAATAAAAGAAAATCTAAAGGAAAAATAAATAAAAAATATTAACAAAACACAATGTACAACAACTGATGCATAAAGAAGTTAGTAATTGATATATATAGGGTAGGGATGCTGTACATTAATCCAGAAGTGTGAGAAGTGTATTATAACACTATATATAACACTATATAACACCATTTAAACACCGTATAACAATATGTAGCACCATATAACACCATATAACACTATGTAACACTATATGACACTAAATAACAATATATAGCATTATACATCTATCATAGACATGCTATCAGACAAACTATAGTGTTATATTTGTTATATAGTGTTAAATAGTGTTATATGATGTTATATGGTGTTACGTATTGTTATACGGTGTTTATATGGTGTTATATAGTGTTATGTATAGCGTTGTAATACACTTCTCACACTTCTGGATTAATGTACAGGATCCTCAATCCATATATATATATATATATATATATATATATAGGGTAAGGTTCATTTGAGAATCACCCTTATTGCGAGAACCAATGTGAACACAAAAAATACCTAAAAAAATCCAAAAAACCCACAAATTTTTTTTATTTTTTTATTTTTTTCAAATAAAAATCGCTATATTTTGTTACAAAAAAAAAAACGTTTTTTTCGAGTAACAGTTATGGATGCACATGTGCATATGTATCATTTCTTGGACAAATTCCATAATATATTACCAGTAGTAGAAAAATGCATTTTCATTTACACTACCATATGTAATACACTACTTTTTACATTACCAATATTAGAAATGCACGTGTGCATCTATATGTATCAACATGAAATAAGGTGTTTTGGTACAAAAAGTTTGTGATTTAAAATGATGAAGTAGGCCCATATACATGTGTTTTGGTTAGTTATATCTAGTGGTTGATGGTTTGATTATATTTGTCACTTTATGATGTAATATGGTGTTTGGATGGTATAAAGGGTGTTGATGTATATATAATAAAGTGAAATATTGGTAATAATATTGGTTTTATGGATGGTAAAAAGCAAAGGTATTGTATTACGGATGGTAGGAGGTAATGGTCGTGTAGTATGGGGTGTGATAGATGAAAGGGAATGTGTATTCAAAGTGGTGTACTAAAACACGTTATAACATGTTCATATATATAGATGCACATGTGCATTTCTAGTGTTGTTAATGTTATAACAAGTTCACACATATAGATGCACATGTGCATTTCTAATATTGTTAATGTAAAAAGTAGTGTATTATGAATGGTAGTGTAAATGAAAGTGCAATTGTCTGATATTTGTAATGAATTACGGAATTTGTCAAAGAAACGATACAAATAAACATGTGCATGGATAACTGTTACTCAAAAAAAATTTGAAATTTTTTTTATTATTGACGAAATATAGCGATTTTTCCAAAAAAAAAAATAGTAAAAAAAAATTTTTTTGGGTGTTTTTTAGATGTTTTTAGGTATTTTTTTGTTGTGTTCACATTGGTTCTCGCGGTTCTCGCGGTTCTCGCAATAAAAGGTGGTTCCTAACGGATCCTTCTCCTATATATATATATATATATATAGGGGCAGGTTAACGTACAATATTCCTTAACGTACAATGGGTACGAGATGAAATTACGCACGTTATAAACACACAAAATCCTAATCACGCATGTTGAAAAAACATAAATCACACATGTTTGAAAAAACATAATCACGCATGGTTATGATTTTCATCATGCGTAATTATGGTTTTTCAACAAGCGTAATTATGATTTTCAACAACAGTGATTATGTTTTTCAGTGATATGGTTTTTCATCATGCGTAATTATGTTTTTAACATGTGTAATTTCATCTAGTACCTAATGTACGTTACGAGATATTGTATTTTACACTTTCCTTATATATATATAGGGTTAGGTTAACGTACAATATCCCTTATCGTACAATATGTACGCGCTCTTCTCAGCCATCAAATCTTCATCCAACATTGAAATCGCATGTTGGTTTTTTGTAACAATTTCGCATGTTGGTTTTTTAACATGCGATTTCATCAAAATTACCACATGCGAAATTGTTACAAAAAACCAACATGCGATTTTATCAAAATTATCACATGCGAAATTGTTAAAAAAACATGCGATTTCATCAAAATTATCACATACGATTTCATCCATGCTATTTTATAACATGCGATTTCACTATATCGTACGTATTGTACGTTAAGTGATATTGTATTTTACACTTTCACTATATATATATATATATATATATATAGAGAGAGTAAAGTCCTTTTTGAGTCTCTGTAGTTTGTGCATTTTAACTATTTGAATCCAAAAACCAAACTTTTCTTGATTTGAGTTCATGTGGTTTGTATTTTTAACCCTTTGAATCCAAAATGAAACCTCATCCAACCCTTTGAGTCCCCGTGGTTTGTATTTTTAACTTTTTGAATCCAACACTTTTAGTCCATGATTTGGATGAGGTTTGCGTTTTGGATTCAAAGGGTTAAAAATACAAACCACAGGGACTCAAATCAAGACAAGTTTGGTTTTTGGATTCAAATAGTTAAAATGCACAAACCACAGGGACTCAAAAAGGACTTTACTCATATATATATAGGCTGGTTAACGTACAATATTTCTTATCCTACATTATGTACGCGATGCCCTCAGCCGTACGATCTTCAATCGATCAAACGCGGGCGAAACTAATTTAAATGATTAAATTAATCATTTTAATATATCTAAATCATACCAGGAAGGTTAAAAACGTCATTGCGAGGTCATAAATCTCTGTAATTGACCGATGATAGTTCAAAATCAAACCCTAAATCAAATTCAAAAACCTGAAATTCTTCTTCCCCAACCTCCCTTCGTTCCTTTTGGTGCGATATCGATAATAAGAACTACTAATTTGGGAGTTGTAAGGGTCAAACGGAAGAAGACTGACAATGATCGACCAGCAATCGAAGAAGATGAACAGTAACACACATAGATTATGCACATGCGATTTCATCAAAATTACCACATGCGAAATTGTTACAAAAAAACAACATGCTATTTCATCAAAATTATCACATGCGAAATTGGTACAAAAAAACAACATGCGAATTCATCAAAAATTATCACATGCGAAATTGTTATAAAAAAACATGTTATTTCATCAAAATTATCACATGCGAAATTGGTACAAAAAAACAACATGCGAATTCATCAAAAATTATCACATGCGAAATTGTTATAAAAAACAACATGCGATTTTAAAATGCGGGAAGATGATCTGACGGCTGAGATTGTAGCGTACGTAATGTACGATAAGCAATATTGTACTGTACTCTTTACCTATATATATATATATATATATATATATATATATAGGGTAGGGATAGTGTACATTAATTCAGAAGTGTGAGAAGTGTATTATAATACTATATATAACACTATATAACACCGTATAATACTATGTAACACCATATAACACTATGTAACACTATATGACACTATATAACAATATATAACACTATACATCTATCATAGACATGCTATCAAACAAACTATAGTGTTATATGTGTTATATAGTGTCATATAGTGTTACATAGTGTTATATGGTGTTACATATTGTTATACGGTGTTTATATGGTGTTATATAGTGTTATAATACACTTCTCACACTTCTGGATTAATGTACATGATCCTCTACCTATATATATATATATAGGAGAAGGATCCATTAGGAACCACCCTTTATTGCGAGAACCGCGAGAACCAATGTGAACACAACCTAAAAATACCTAAAAAAAACCCCAATTTTTTTTTACTATTTTTTTTTTGGAAAAATCGCTATATTTTGTCACTAATAAAAAAAATTTCAAAAAAAAAAATAAAAAATTCCGAGTAACAGTTATCCATGCACATGTGCATTTGTATCGTTTCTTTGACAAAATCCGTAATTCATTACAAATATCAGCTACAATTGCACTTTCATTTACACTACCATTTATAATACACTACTTTTTTACATTAACAATAATAAAAATGCACATGTGCATCTATATGTATGAACTTGTTAATACATTAACAACACTAGAAATGCACATGTGATCTATATATATAAACATATTATAACATGTTTTAGTACACCACTTTGAATACACATTCCCTTTCATCTATCATACCATGCATACTACACTACCATTACCTCCTACCATCCGTAATACAACACCATTGCTTTTTACCGTCCATAATACAATACTATTACCAATATTTCACTTTATTATATGTACATCAACACCCTTTATATCATCCAAACAACATATTACATCATAAAGTGACAAATATAATCAAACCATCAACCACTAGATATAACTAACCAAAACACATGTATATAGGCCTACTTCATTATTTAAAATCACAAACTTTTTGTACCAAAACACCTTATTTCATGTTGATACATATAGATGCATATGTGCATTTCTAATATTGGTAATGTAAAAAGTAGTGTATTACATATGATAGTGTAAATGAAAGTGCATTTTTCTACTACTGGTAATATATTATGGAATTTGTCCAAGAAATTATACATATACACATGTGCATCCATAACTGTTACTCGGAAAAAAAAAAACGTTTTTTTTGTAACAAAATATTGCAATTTTTATTAGAAAAATACTAATTTTTTTTGTGGGTTTTTTGGATTTTTTTACGTTTTTTTTTTTTTTTGTGTTCCCATTGGTTTTCGCGGTTCTTGCAATAAGGGTGGTTCTCAAATGAACCTTACCCTATATATATATATAATTCCAAGATTAATTTATACATTGTGTTTTCGTAGTTTATATATACTACTATCTAGGACCTCGCAAGTTGTGGTTGTGAGGACCCGCATGTTACGCCGGGTTTGTAAAAAGGTAGACATGACATAAATTTACAAATAATAATACGTATCCGAAGTGTAATATGAATCGCTAATAATAAATATATTATAAAAATAGAATTTGAAAAGAGAAAATTGTCAAAATTGTCTCTATTTGTCATTTTTATCCAAAACAACTTTTTTATACAACATAGTCCTTCACTTTTGGGATTTTTTGTCATTTTCATTAAAAAATCTAATTTACTTTATTTTTTCTATCAAACATTTGGATGAAAATGACATAAAATCACAAATCTCAGGGACGATTTTGACAAAAAAGTCAGATGTTTGGATGAAAATGGCAAAAAATCCCAAAAGTGAAGGACTATATGGTACAAAAATGTTGTTTGGATAAAAATAACAAACATGCCCAAACCTAATGAACGATTTTGACAATTTACTCATTTGAAAAATAACATAGATGGGAGTTTCATAAAAAACAATACACCATTATTTGGTGAAAAAATTATCCTGAAAAAATATATGATGTGAATAAATTATTGTTAGTTAATAATAATAATGGAACTTAGCATATGCAAAAGATTGTATACAAAGTTGAATAGTGAACTCTGAAAAGTACACACAATAGAAAGTTAGTAAATTAGGTTAGGGATAATATTTATTTGGGGAATTGGATTTTAATAATCCCAACTTTCAGCAATTGGCCGATAATAATCCCAACTTCAAAAATAGCCTACAACACTCCCAACTTGTAACATTTTGGCCAGCAATGATCCTTGTCTAACTGGGTTATAACCCAGTTAGTTTTTTGCTGACTTGGACGCTGACGTGGCACACAACTTGGTTAAATGCTGACGTGGAAGCTTACGTGGCACCATCACCATCACCACCTTCATCACCACCAGCCACAACCACCGTCCGCCACCCCCATCACCACCACACACTTCTTCCGGCGACCTTATAACTTGTTCCGGCTGCCTTATTACTTGCTCCGGCGACCTGCAACTTACTCCGGCGACCTGCTATTTCTTCAGGCGACACTCTTTACCTGTGAAACCATGAAACGAGACAACCACCAGTCATCTCCAACCTCCTGTGACCTTCTCCACCGCTCAGAACTTCAAAATATCCACCATCGCCTTGTTTCACGTTTTTCCGGTGAGGTTGCAGGTCGCCGGAGTAAGTTGCAGGTCGCCGGAAAAACGTGAAACAAGGCGATGGTGGATATTTTGAAGTTCTAAGCGGTGGAGAAGGTCACAGGAGGTTGGAGATGACTGGTGGTTGTCTCGTTTCATGGTTTCACAGGTAAAGAGTGTCGCCGGAACAAATAGCAGGTCGCCGGAGTAAGTTGCAGGTCGTCGGAGTAAGTTGCAGGTCGCCGGAGCAAGTAATAAGGCAGCCAGAAGAAGTTGTCGCAGTGTGTGGTGGTGATGGTGGTGGCGGACGGTGGTTGTGGGTGGTGGTGATGAAGGTGGTGATGGTGATGGTGCCACGTAAGCTTCCACGTCAGCATTTAACCAAGTTGTGTGCCATGTCAGCGTCCAAGTCAGCAAAAAACTAACTGGGTTATAACCCAGTTAGACAAGGATCATTGCTGGCCAAAATGTTACAAGTTGGGAGTGTTGTAGGCTATTTTTGAAGTTGGGATTATTATCGGCCAATTGCTGAAAGTTGGGATTATTAAAATCCAATACCCCTATTTATTTAAGATATTTAATATTTAGTTAACTTTGTTATTACAGATATTTTAGTTACTTTCTAAAAACTTAACTGATCTTTTAACATTTATGTGCTCCAAAGACCATCTGTGTTACGTTTAAGCATGTTATCTAGAGCAAGAGTGCAATTTTAGAAAGATGGAGAGTATGAACAGATTTTCGAACTATCCATGCGATTAACGCATGAAAATATATAACGTCTTTCTTACTTTAAAAAACTTTTCCTTTTAATTAATAAAAAAATTATTGATTAATTGATTTGTGATTAGTTAGAACCAGTTTACGTACTGCATATATCCTAATCCTTGAACTATGGATTTAGAAAAATAAGTTGAAAAAACAAAACAAACAATGTTTAAGCATCATGAACAAAGAGATGCAGTCACAAAAATAAAGGTTATTGGATTTTAATAATCCTAAGTTTCACCTGTTGACCGATAATAATCTCAGTTTTAAAAATTCCCTCCAACGATCACAAGTTTTAAGAATTTGGCCCCCAATGATCATTTTATAACATATAATAATTTGGCCTCCTCAATAGATTCATATGCACCTACAACCTCCTTAATTGAATTAAGCGCATTTGCAGTTTGAAAAGGATCGATGGGAGCCAAATTCTTACAAGTTTTGATCATTGGAGGGAATTTTTAGAGTTAGGATTATTATCGGCCAACAGGTAAAACTTAGGATTATTAAAATCCAATAACCCAAAAATAAAAACTTGAGAGCCCAACTTATAAGTCAGCCTAAGGCCATCCGTAGTCATAAAGCCCCTTTGTGGGCGTTATGCGACACGTGTCGTGCCACGTCACACAGGGGCTTTATGGGGCGTTATGTCACTAGAGCCCGTAGTCATAAAGTCCCTACCTCATCATTACTCAATTAATTAATTTTCAATTTTTTTAATTAATTTCTGACTTTTTAAAATTAAAATTAAATAAAAAATTGCCAGATTTTTAATGTTAAAAATAAGAGAAAAACAAGTTTAAAACCAATTTTAAATATTTGAGAAAATGCAGGGACCAAATGTGTAAAACATTAAAACTAAAATAGGCGCCTCTTCTTCTTCTCTGTCTTCTTCTCCGGCTGAAATTCCGGCTTCTTCACGGTCTTCTTCTCCAGATAAACTTGGTAGAAGTTGTATTGATGTATCTTGTATTATGTGAAACAATAGGAGGTCCTATATATAGGACAATACAAACAAGACATAAAATATAATTAAAGGAAACATAATCATTAAAGCAATAATCATTAAAGCATGGATCCATTAAACATAATCCCTAAATCATGGATCCACTATTGACTAAGATTTATTTGTCTAATATTCCCCCGCAAGCTAAGGGCGGGGACCGACTCTTAGCTTGGACTTCAAAAACAGAAAGCGCTCTGAAGATAGCGGCTTAGTGAAGACGTCAGCAATTTGATCATTGGAGGAAATGAATTGGACGGATAGTCTTCCTTGAGCAACCTTTTCTCGAACGAAATGAAAGTCAACCTCAACGTGCTTTGTCCGCGCATGAAAGACATGATTAACAGATAAATATGTGGCCCCCAAGTTGTCGCACCATAGGATTGGAGCCGATTTCATAGAGACACGAAGTTCACGTAATAAGGTTTCAAGCCATGTCAATTCAGCAACTGTATCAGCTAAGGCTTTGTATTCAGACTCTGTAGATGACCGAGAGACAGTTTTTTGCTTTCTGGCTGACCAAGAAACAAGATTAGATCCAAGATATATTGCGTGTCCCCCGGTGGATCGGCGGTCATCCGTGCATCCGGCCCAATCTGCATCAGAGAATGCAGTCAGTGAGTTGAAGGCAGAATCGGTGTAGGCATGCAGCACTGGAGTCGAGGATGAAGAAATTAATAGACCATGATCAGATGTCCCGTTAAGGATCAAACACTGCCATCCCTTCTTTTTTTTTTCCGATCACAGCCCTACCATAGCTAACACAACAGCTGTTGTCCTCTTTTCACAGCTCTGCTAATCAGTTTCAGCTTCTACAGAAGCTTATTCAACAACAGTCACTTTTAACACAACAAAATACAAAGTCTGATTTGGTATCCAACTCTAATTGCCGCCTACAATTAACTGACCTGACCTAGCAAGCGGTTAGGCAAAATCTGATCAATCAAACACTTGCAACAAAGTGTTCTTCAACTTCAACAACAGCTACAACTGCAACAACAGCAGCAACAGTTGCAACAGCAGCAGCAGCAGATGATGGCTGTCAGTCAAAGTCAACAGAAAATCCCGTTGACGTCCCAATTTCCTGATACACAAGCCTTTACTGCAGCCCGTGAACCAGCTGCTTCGACCGGTACAGTGCCTCATTCTGATGCAGTTAAAGCTGTCCAACAGTTGGCTGCCCAGCTAGGGTTACAACTACATTTGCCTTCTTCCCCGTCCCCACAGGCCAACTATACAGCCCGCAACACAAACTGCAACCCAAACAATAGACAAGGAAACAACCGTGGAGGACGTGGCAATTATAACAACTACAACAATCACAGCCAAGGCAACAATAGCAACTCAGGACAATTCTCATGGGCCTCTAATCAAAACACAGTTTTTGGCTCTTGCAACAGGTGTGGAATTGGTCACATTCCATCTAAATGTCCGAACCGAGACCCGTCAACATTCCGAACAAGGCAGCATTCGGCCAACTATGCTGACTACCAATCTCAGCCCTCTAACTCATGGCTCCCGGATACAGGCTCAAACAGCCATGTAGCACCTGATATGTCCAGCTTTGAATCTGCTGAGCCTTACTATGGTGACGACAGTCTGCGTGTTGGCAATGGTAAGCCCCTCCCTATCTTACATATTGGTTCTTCACACATTTACTCACCCACCAAAACCTTTCACTTAAACAATATCCTTCATGTTCCAGAAATTAAAAAAATCTCCTTTCTGTCCAAAAATTTTGTCAAGATAATCATGTCTTTTTTGAATTTCACTCGTCCTTCTTTGCTGTGAAGGACAAGTCTACACGCACTACCCTCCTCACGGGTCCAAGTGACGGTGGACTCTACACAATCAATCTGCCTACAACTCAACCCGTTCCTAAAGTTGCTTTCTCCACCGCTCGTGCATCATCTACCACATGGCATCAACGATTGGGTCATCCACACTCTCAGTTGTTTCACACCATGCTATCCAAATATTGTTTACCTATTTCAAAAAAGACTTCTGTTTTACATTGTGATTCCGGCTCTGATACCAAGATAAACTTGGTAGAAGTTGTATTGATGTATCTTGTATTATGTGAAACAATAGGAGGTCCTATATATAGGACAATACAAACAAGACATAAAATATAATTAAAGGAAACATAATCATTAAAGCATGGATCCATTAAACATAATCCCTAAATCATGGATCCACTATTGACTAAGATTTATTTGTCTAATATCTCCGATTTGCAGGCCCAATACTGCTTCCTCTCTGATTTTGCAGGGACCAAACATGTATTAACCAAAAACTTTAACAATCACAACGCCGCTAAATTAATCGCGCCACACCCCCTTTTTCATTTGATAGCGCCCATCGTTATGGTGTGCCGGGCGTTTTGCCGGCGCCATGACCGGGCATACCGCCCCACTACGCAAGTCCTAACAAACTAAAAACCATAAACATCTACACCAATTTGCATACCTGATGGCTGTTATGTTTCTTTTTTACCATCACAAATCTGAAATTCCAACAACTTCACCATCAGCAAATTATCTTTTGAACTAAATCAATCCAAGCATAAGACACAACTATGTGTTTTGACATCAAAGTGATCATTAACAATAACCACTTTCAACAACTTTTCCCCAATAGATGTTATAGAGGTGGATGGGTAGGTTTGATTGGTTAAGTAAACAAGACGAGCCGATTATGAGCTGCTCGGGATCGGCTTGCTAAAAGCTCAAACCGAGCCAAGCTTAACGTATCTCGAACCTCTATTGATACTCATTTAATAAATGACCTCGACACTAGACTTACGAGCCTAGACGAGTATGCTATTTAAATAATATTAATTTAAAATATTATATTATTTTAGGTAATAATTATTAGATATAAAATTGTGATAAAAATAACTAAAATATATATTATGTTATATATAAAACTTAAATTATCATAGTCATTAAAGGCGTTAGGCGCACTCAAGGGGCATAGGTCTCGCCTGTGGCCTAGGCACAAGGCGCAAAAAAGCGCAGGACTGAGAAAAAAAACGCACAACAAAAAAACTTAAAATATTTTTATATATTAGAAATTTAATACTATTCTTCAAATAAAATAAAACTAAAGCTCTTATATAACATTTTATATCAT
The DNA here is from genome assembly GCA_030545235.1 of Helianthus tuberosus. Classification (NCBI taxonomy): domain Eukaryota; kingdom Viridiplantae; phylum Streptophyta; class Magnoliopsida; order Asterales; family Asteraceae; genus Helianthus; species Helianthus tuberosus. The sequence goes on along the minus strand of CM060433.1, from coordinate 9,465,629 downwards.
CTTTTTAGTACCAAAAGTTATAAATGCTAGTTTATTAGAGTAGAAAAATAGTTTTTGTTAGATAAAAGTAGAAATCTAACTGGAATCTTGCCAGATATTGGCCGGAAACTCTTCAAAATCTAGGAATCTCGCTGGATATGCACATGAACCATCAAAATCTAGGAATCTCGCCTTTCTAGGAAATTGGGCCTAGGCGCAAGAGGCGATGACTTTTAACAACTATAATAATTATAAATGTATAAATAATTAATAAATAACAAACCAAGCTTGAGCTTTAGAAATAGAGCTGAAAACAAGTCGAGCTCAGCCTCTCCTAAGTTAAACGAGCCCGTTACACCCTAGTAACTTAGTAAGGAATCAAACTAGGTTCTAGGTCGGAACATATCGGGTCGGGCTGCCCCACTAACAGTTTTTTGTCCAATTTATTAACTTTTAATCAACGTATTAAATCATGATTACATAAACAAAATGATCTAGTTTTCATCTCACCTGTTTGTACCAAAAAAAAAATCAGCACACAAAAGGACCAGCCCTTGTATCTCATGCAATATGTTGTGCAAGACTGAGAATCTTGACATGCTTTTTCTTCCTCAGCTCATGTGGGACCGGGCCAAAGACTCTAGTTCCAATCGGTTCGCCTTGCTTGTTGACCAGCACAACAGCATTATCATCAAATTTGACTTCACTCCCATCAGACCGGCCCTTCTGCATGGCGGCACGGACCACTACCCCGTACACCACCTGTCCTTTCTTTACTTTTCCCCCGGGTTGTGCCTCTTTTACCGATGCAACTATCGTGTCCCCTAATCGGGCCCCTTTCTTTCCCTTCAAAGCTTGTATGCACATCACTTGTTTTGCCCCGGAGTTGTCCACCACTTTGAGATTAGTTCTCATTTGTATGAAAGTCCTTATTTGCTGTAAAAGTTGCATGTATCAAAGATATGTTTCACATTACATTATCGTAAATAAAAAGGACCAGTGAGTCAGTGACCATACGAGCAGGTCAACCCAGTAACAAGGGCCAATAGATTGGGACCCACAAAAAAATTTAAGTAAAGTACACGGATGATCCCTGTGATTAACCAAAAATTTTTGTTTGGGTCCCTAACTTCCCAAAACTACACGAATGGTCCCTGTAGTTTGTACTTTGTAACGCATTTAGTCCCCAACTTTTGCCAAATATACATGGATGGTCCCTATGGTTTGCACTTTGTAACGCATTTAGTCACTAAAAGTTGGGGACTAAATGCATTACAAACTGCAAACCATAAGGACCATCCGTGTACTTTTGGAAAGCTAGGGACTAAATCCAAAATTTTGGTTAACCACAGAGACCATCCGGGTAAAAGGGGTTGCAAAATGTATATTATTTAAAAAACATTTTTTGGAGAAAAATTGATTTAAGAGGTTTTATGCATACAAGAATACCCTTTGGTGGCTTTTAACCTATTTGACCCGTTCAAATCATTGAAAGTGTTACCTTCTTTGTTAGATTCCTTTATATTGCCTCTCAGAGACCTGAGTTAACCCGTTCATAAAGATGTGGGTCGAGAATGTTACGTTTAAATTGAAAAATTGGAACAAACCTGAGCCCAGAAACTATTACAAGTGGTCTCTTGTGGTGATCTTAGGATTCCTGAGTAGGAACCATTGAGGCCTCGCAATAGTGAACGTCCAGCTAGTTTGGTTTATTTCATACGTAAAATTGGACAAGAAAATAAGATAAAGCAAAGCTTATCAAACAATTTATGAACATAAAGAGACTATAAAAAGTAAACCACGCTTATAAATGAAAATAGAAATAGCATGTATGATGTATTAAAGTAGGAGGTAAGTTACAAACGCAACAACTTGTTACTGAGGCTACAAGTATAATTAAAAACCCTTAATGAGTTACAGACGAATGTTAGGATTCTACGGTTCTACCTTTGGCAAAACTATTCAAGAAGTCAAAGGGAATAAGTAACACTTTTCAATAACGGGTTAATATGGTTCGGTTATGGTTATATGTGTATAAATAACCGAACCGTCAATAAAACGAACATTTATATTTTTTTTTATAAATAATATATCATATGTCAGAAATTTTTTTGTTACAATTCTTTTAGATTAAACTACAACTTCATGTAATACGACTAATTAACATCAATATACAATGAGGAAGCCAGAAGGTATGCGCATATAATGTATATATGTGTGGGCCAGCGGGGGCAAAAGTGAAAGTGCACTAATTTAATGTTATTTTACTAATTTCGTGAAAATAACGTTAAAAGCTAAGGACGGTTATCATGCAACATGTGGTGGCGTTGATGGCTGAAAGACAAAAGGGTACATGCACTAATCGGTCTTTGTCCCGATTGGCGATTGCTGAGTGTTATGTGCCTTATGTCCAAGGCTTGATGCAAAACTACTATCAAGCTGGGGGTCTCAGTGGAAGCAGCCAGGGTAGAGGTAAGGCTAGGCTGTCTACATCTTACCCTCCTCAGACCCTACCTATGCTTTGCTATTGGTGGGATTTACTGAGTATGATGATGATGATACAATGAGGAAGGTATCTAACTTAAAGAAGAATATCAGAGTAAGAATCTCATTCAGAAAAGGATTACATGAATGCTACTGGAAATATTTGTTTATACTACTAAGAGCAATCAAGTCTTAAAGTGCATACCATGAAAGAGATTAGAAGCAGAATTTGTTGCCATCTTGAGCTCCAAACAACTCTCTTCTAGCACCTGCAAACATCAGATCAAACTTTAGCATTATTCCTATTCTATACCACCCAAGAAAAGAGTGTAATGTAAATTTTTGTTAATGCACTTTTTAAGTAACGCTACAATTTTGTTAGATCAAATATTGCCCCACCAGATCACCAATAGAGACCAATTCGAGATGATCAAAGTCTCAAGTGATACACCTATTGAGTGGGTTAGGCTCCAAAGAACATAGATGAAGAAGACTAGATACTTTGCAACAATTTTCTCTATCATTTTTTATTTAAAGTCAAACATGACTATTTAAACAAGTAAAAGGTAAAACGAAATGCAAGTTACATGAAATTATGGAAGTAAAACATGGATAACCACTACTACAAAATGCATGCAAAAAATAAGGAAGTGGGTAACATGGAGTTGTTTTAATAAAAAACAATGAGTTGGTTAGCAAGCGGGTCATTTGGTGGAGCATGGATCGGACCGTATCAATTGGCGTTACCAATTTTAACCTTCAAGGGGTGGTGCAATGATAAGCACCCGATTCCCCTCTAGCAGATGTCTCAGGTTCAAATCTTGCTTCCACTAGGTTCCCATCATAACCTCTTGAAGACCATCTACCCGGCACAAGGTACGAGTCACCTGATCCCATTGTTTAGCCCGGTTTTAGCGGGTCCCGTGAGTTTTCCGATAACGGGTTATCATAGTTACCAAAAAAAAGTTCTGACCAAAAAAGTTCAATATACTCATGTGTTCACTGAGGCATAATATCAAACACCTAATGTGCACAAAATAATGGTGGGTATTCTACTATTCTTTTTTTATACTCGTCCTCTCACTTGTCTTCATTGAGACATTACATCAAACACCTAATGTGCACAAAATAATGGTGGTGGGTATTCTGTTTTTTACACTCATCCTGTCACCTGTCTTCACTGAGACATTACAACAAACACCTAATGTGCATCACACAATTCGAAATAATCGAAGCATCAGATTTAACATAGTAGCAAAAATGAATTCCAAATCGAAATTAGCAACTATGTAGACGTGAAAAATAAACAATACAAAGGGAAAGAAGAAGAGAAATAAACCGTCGATAAATTTAAGAGTTCTGTATCTATAGTCGCCGATCGTCTGCTAGTTCTGCCGCTGCCGGAATCGGTGGAAATTTAGGGGTGGAAGACTGGAAGTAAGTTTATAATGGAGGGGTATTTTCGGAAAAATAAAAACAAGTATTACATTTTAGGCCATGTTGTTTGTTCAATTATGCCAGTTTCGTCCAAAAAAAAAACATGACTTAACTGTCATTTTCGTTCACGTTGTTTGTCCAATTATTTGATTCAACCTTAGTTTTTTGGACGGAGGGCATGTTTGGCTAAGCTTTTTGAAACAACTTATAGACTTATTGAAATTTGGCCAATAATTGAACAAACCAAGATGAAATTGGCAGTTAACTCCAATGTTTTAAAATCCGGTTTTTTAATCATACTGGACTAGGCACAAAAATGGTTTAACCGGTTGAACCGGGTTAGGCAGGGCGGTTCAACCGAGTTGACTAGTTAATTGTATAATTTCATAAATTACAACATTAACTCAAAAAATAATCCAAAACTGGATTAAAATGGAAATCTGGAACGAACGATGGGGTGATGGAAGTCTGGAACAAGTCACGAATTATGAAGTGATGAAGCAAGTTTTGAATTTTGATCAATGGAGATAAAATATTAAAATTTGTTAGGTTAAAGCTAAGAGTAAACATGGAGATGAGACGATAAAAAGTAAAATCCTAACCTAAAAACAGACCTGAAACGGTACCGGTATAACGGTTCAAACCGGTATACCGTATTTTACCGGCGGTACAAAGTCTATGTCGTTTCTCCTACTTACCGGGGTGTTTCGGACCGAATTTACATCCGAAAATGGTAATACCGGTATAACCGGCCGGTATTTATTGGTTTTTAAAACATTGGTTAACTCTATATTTAATAATAGGATATTTATGGTAGAGTGATGGGCAATAACCACAATCCTTTTGAATAGCAAACCAATCCTATTGAAAACAAAACTTTGTTTCCTCAACGTCCAGAAATTGTTGTGCATCACCCTATGCACTATGTCCAGGAAACCGACAGCTTCGGGACTTAAGGAACTCTGTCTAGGAAGGAAACCAACAGCTTCGAGACCAAGGTCTTTTTATTTGTGCATAGTGTCATAAAGTCGTCGGTTATTACTCGTATACGCAAAATGAAGAAATCAACCCGCCAATCCAACATTATTAACCTGTCTAGACCCAAAGTCTTTTTATTTGTTTTTCATTTTGAGGTTGGATTTGATTTATTTAGTTGATACAAGTTGAGCATTCTTCTTCTTTTAATGAGTTACGATTTTCAAAAGGAAAAAAAATATATTTATTGTCATTTTTGAGTTCTGAAAGTTAATTTCAAAATATTTTTCTTTTCATTTTGAAAGGAATCATTTTTTTTAATCAAATTTTAGAACTAAAGTTAAACAACTTGTCATATAATGATATCAACTGATCATAATTTTCAAAAGAATTTAAGTTTTCTTACTTTGTTTCTTCTCCATCATAATGGTAATGACACATTTTTGTGTGCCAAGTCTTGCTGACATGTTGCATATTCAAGGAATGAACATAAGCATAAAAGACAATACTTAAAACACTTGAATAACATTGTCAATGTCAAACACAAATAGAACGACGGCTCGCAGACGAGCTAAATAGTTGTAGTTACGGATAATCCTAAGAAAACTTAAGAACAGCAACCAACTATACGTTGCTCAAAACATCAAAACAAAAGCCAAGGGTTTTCAACATAAACGTCATGTCACGCGTTCATAATCAGTCCCAAAACCTCGGCTCCAAGATGAAGCTAGCCGGTTGGGTTCGCGCCACATGCTCATATTTTGACGTTGAGTACTTCTTAAACACCGCAACAAGTTTTCCTGTGCCCGCTTTTTGGTGTAAACCGACCATAATCTTCGCACATTCCCTGCAAAGAGTGACAAAAAAATGGCAAATTGTCACATAATTATAACTTAGAAGTGAAAATGTGCTGCATTTATTAATTCATTTAGATACAAAAGATCTTACAAAAGGTGATTTTGCGAGTATTGTGAATGAAATTCACTTGTTTTGGTCCATTGTTTCGAACCCTTGAGAGTAGATTCGGCAGTGAAAACCGCAGCTGCTGCTAGCAATGACGGTGGGAACTTCAGCGTTTCGTATTCCACCAAACACAGGTCAATCAAGTAGAAACACAGTAGCTCCATCTATACAAATAAACATAAAGATTATCAAAAAAGAAAAATCAATTTGCTGCTAGCAATGAATATATTATCGTTTAAAATCTTGCAGACCTCTTTGTAAGATCTTGCAGCTTTGAGAAACCGCTTCACAAACACGAATGGCGTTGGAACCGAGAGGTTGAATTCAAGGGTATTCATCATTTCTTTCTCCTGGAAACATCAAAACGAGAACAAATATGATGTTATAATTATAAATTATAAAATAATAATAAGGTAGATAAATACAATTGTGTTCGTTAGTTACCATATCAAGAACTTCAGATCTCGTGTAAGCTTTATCAGAAATTACGATAAAATCATCGACAATCGGCACCGTGACTTCTTCATATTTACAAGCGAGAAGCATTGCGGTTATTCCAACGAGTTGAAGATTCTTCCTTACAATGGGCCGGCGCGACAGGAACCGGTCAATAAGATTGACAGTTAGATACAGAGTTTCTTCCATAAGTTCAAACTTGTAATGAACCTGTTTTTTTTTTCATCATAAGTTATTATTATAAACATTAATTCTGCATTTGGTATGGTATCATAAGTTATTATAAACTTTAATAATGTACCTCAATTAGCCAGTCGATGAGAATGCCTCTCATCCTATCGGTTATGTCACGCTGTTGTGACATATAGCTCGGTGTAACACAGCTTAGTATCTGCAATAATATAGAAAAACTTGTTCAGATGTCAAGAAATATTTGACTTTATGTGACTTCTAACGAGTCAAACTTTACCTCTTGTTTCTTGTAGTGGGCATAAATCTCATCAATATACTCCACAACAGCAAGTTGGTCATTTTTGTCAGCATTATCAATGTCCAAAATCGGTTCCTCATAGACATCTTCATCCTAATAATAAACGGATTCCAAACACTAGTCAACTTAACGTAAATAAGCTAAAATACAATGAACGAAGGGATGATTAAATAATTAAATTACCATCTTATCGATTTCCTCCAGCATGGATTCTGTGTGTTGCACAAACATTGGTGCATTAAAATCCTCTTCAAGATCAATAATACTGCAGTCTTCATTGTCGGTTGCAACAGCGATTGTTTGGATCTTCGGCTTCTTTCCCTATTAAAAAATAAAGTTCATATATCTTTACATTTTTTTGTAAAATAGGCATGAGTTTCTTTTTACTTATTTATTTTTCTTAACTATGTGGAGTTGGTCATCTCAATCAGATATAAAATCTGATTATCAGTCAAGGGTCAGTATTTGAGATATAGGTTATTGCGTGGGATATCCGTGGGATATAGGTAATTTTGGTATCATGCAAAATTTATATATACACATATAAAACGTAAAACATATATAAATGAATAGTAATATTCAAAGTCAACTCAAAAGTGCCAATATTTGAAACATGATCCAAAATAACGGTCAATATCGTTCTAATATCGGTCAATATCGCCGATAATATCGGAACCAATATTTTGTAGAGGGCCGATAACCGATATCCCACCGATATTAATTGCACAGTATAAAACTGATTAAAAAAATATAAAAAATGGCTAAAAAGTCGCCGAAACCGTCCCACAAATAGGTGTAAAGTGTATTCAAACTCACAACCTTCTACATTGCTTTAATAAAATAATATGATTATTATTTTAAAAATATTGGATAGATAAGGGTTTATACCTCTGGTAAGGGCAGTGATGGTTTAGTGGTGACATGTGCACTAATTGCCCTGCAGAAACAACAGGTCAACAAAACTAATTTAACTCAGTGTACCCAAACACAAACTTCTTGTAACAAGAACAACAAAAAGTGCCTATTACCGACCTTGTAACGGGTCGACGAACCGGAACAAGTGGTTTCTTAGCAGGGATTTGTTTTTTTCTAGACAGAAAGAAAACAACAAACAAAACAACATTCATTCATTAAAAAATTGCATAGATAAAAAACAAGAAAATTGAGTTGACTTTTTGGTGTTTACCCTGGTAACACATTAGCATAAGGGTATGCTGTTGGACCAGTGATAATGTTCTTGTTGATCTCACTCAATGCCCTCCTGTTTTGACCGATCGGTGCACCCAATTTCCCACATCCGTGCTTGAATCCCCCTCCTAAATAGCATCAAAATTTCAAACTTTATTAGGGTTTATAATCTTTTTTATTCAGTTTACATTCATTCTTCATTTAAACTACTCTAACCTTGTGGCTTTGTGGCTCTAAACACATCTGTGATATTCCTCCTTGATTCAGCCATTTCACAATCTGCATAAACCAAAATCCCAAAACGACACCGTTTCAAAACCCATCAAAAAAAGCTTAAAATTTCATAATAAGAAAAAAACATAAAAGAACATAAAGAACCCATCAATCGTACATATAACTGAAGGAAAAAATCCCATTTAATGTTCATCAAAAGGATATCAAATTTTCAAACCATATTAGGGTTTATAATCTTTTTTTGTTCAACTATTAAGAACCCATCGACCATACACAAACCTTAAGTAAAAACCCATTTAACATGTATCAAAAGATATCAAAATTTCAAACTTTATTAGGGTTTATAATCTTTTTTCTTCAGTCAGACATTTCATCAAACACTTACCCTTCATTCTTCAAAATTTCAAACTTTATTATAAACAATCATTAAGAACCCATCGATCGTACATAATATTCATCAAAAACATAAAAACTATCATAACCCATTAAGAACTCACCTGTATCGCAACAAAGAACTACAAATCCTTCAAAAAAAGAACAAAAAGTGCGAAAACGAGAGAAATGACAAAAGATTAACAGATAATCTTCATCGATGATGAATCTTGAAGTGTATTACTCTCTTTCTCTAACGATCTGATCGATTGAATTTTGAATATTGATCCGTTGAAATTGAAATTGGGGGAAAAGGGTTTTAGAAATCGAATTGTAAAGAGCGGATTTATGTCCGGCTTTTGTTTACATAAATTTTCTTTTGAAAATAACGGCTAGTTAACCACAGCCGTTGGATCTTTTGTTTGGGTTGATCTGTGTGGGCCTGTGGGGTGAGTTTTGTGTAGGACCTTGAAGTTATGGGGTTGTTACCGTTTTGGCCCTTCAAACGATACGCTCGTTTAATTAGAAAATGACTTTTCAAAGTCTTTTTTTAAATTGATTTGATTAACATTATATAAAGGGTTATTGGAATTTATCACACCTAATTATTGGTTATTAGTCGTTGTCACCCCCAACTTAAGACTTAGTTTTTTCTGCCACCACGTCGTTAACTGATCGCTAACTTTTGAGCTTGTTACTATACTTTCCGGGGTGTCCAACGATCCCTAAAACCTTCCTAAGACACCCTCAAAAGTATAAAAACAGGAGCAAAAGTTAGTGATCAGTTAACGACGTGGTGACAGAACACACTAAGTGTTAAGTTGGGGGTGACGGGCGTCAAAGTGATAGTTAAGGATGGCAGCGGCCAATAGCCAATAGTTGGGGGTGATAAAATCCAATAACTCTTATATAAAATGTCACTTGTTTGATAATGGAATGCTTTGGTTTGGTTTGGTTCAATTGGTTTATGTTAAAATACAGTTTAAATGTCCCTTTATTTATTATAAAACTTGTCATTTTCTAAACTTTTCTATTGTTTTATTTGTGAGGTTGGTGTCTTGGGCTCCTTCCTTGTACCAGGCTTAAGTTGAAGATGGGTTGCCTTATGTTGGGCTTGTAGCCGTTAAAGATTGCTGAGCCTTTTAGGGTTGTTGCCCTGATTATAAAAGACAAAAAGTTCTAGAGCTGATGACATACTCTCGAGCTCCTCATTCTCTCATTTCATCTTTTTGTTTGCTTGTCTAGTTCCCTGATCTTCACACGTCCATTCGTAAGTTTAGGGTTTATTTCTATCTTGTAAGATCATCCTGTTGGAGATCATTTGAGTCACCAGTCAATCTGTGATGACTGGTTCATCTTTTCTTTGTACTTGTTTCTGAGATTTCTTAATTAATCAAGTTTGGTACTTTTGATCCTTGAGTTTTGACATGGTATCAGAGCTCCGAGGTTGATTTGGTGCTCTGGTGTTCTTCCGCTACATATTATATGGGTCCGTTGTTGAATCTTTCCGATCTAGGGCTTCTTCATCTTTCCGGCGGTAGTCTTTGGGGTTGTGTTTGTTCCGAAGGCTCTGCTGGCCTCTGTTTTCGAAGTTTTTTGCTTCTTGGAGACGGTGTTGTTCTTGAATATTGAAACCCTAAGTTCTAGGGTTTGGTGTTCCTCTGTTTTCGAAGCTCTTGGCTTCTTGGAGACGACGCTGTTCTTAGAGATTGAAACCCTATTTTTTGGTGCTCTTGAAGAAAGTTCTCGTTGGTCCCTTTTTTAGGGCAAACCAACAGGACTTGTGCTTTTTTTTCTGATCAGGAGCTTGTAACCCTAAGTGAAGGTTACAAGCCTGATTCGCTAGAGTTATACGCACCCTCTGTGAGATCGTTCTGTCTCTCCTTTTTATTTATTTTTCTATTGCATCATTGAGTCGTTGTGTCTAGGCATACTGATATCGGGTTTAGTCAAGACCCATTTTGATTTGGGACACAGAGTGGGTTCACTCTGTTGCATTAGTCTTTTTTCTTTGGTCAGTTGTGTTGTGGCTCCCTGTATATTGTCTACGGAGGCACCTTGAGTGACGAACCTCTTATCGGACCTCTGTCCTGGCTTCGCCGATCCTTATTCTATGTTTTATTTATCATTTGTGGTTGTTACAGGTATTTTGTTTTATTATGTGTCTTGTTTGCTTATCTAGTTACTTGGCTTGTGATACTTCTGTTTGTATTTGACTGATTTATCTGCTAAAATGGGTGATAAAACTGAGTCTTCTGTAACTTTGGTTAGCAAACTTGATGTGAATGCGTATGTCTGTAGCTTTCTTCACGTATTGAGTCATATTTTGTTTAGTATTGTACTGTATGGTTTAGATTGTATTTCGTATGAAATGGTCGGAAGTTTATTGTAAGTGACCCATTCGTACGAATGGGACATAAAGCCATTTCGTACGAATCGCCCACTCGCCCCTATTGGTTTCGTACGAGTAGGCTTGTCTATAAATAGGGTGATGGGTTCTTCATTTGTAACTTTTGGCATTTGCAACGAAGCTCTGCCAAAATCGTTTCTCGGCATTGTAAATTGATTCTATTAATAGAAACGATTGTTCAATGGTGTCTTTGTGTGTTTGTTCACTTTATACTCGGATTCTGCACGAGATATGAAACTCTATTAGCCGGTCGGAGGATTCGGAGCACCGAAACGGTCCTCACAAGTGGTATCAGAGCTTGGAGACCTGTTTCAAGGACTTAGAACACAAGATACCAGGAAAATCAAGCAGATTTCAAGCCAATTTGGATCTGATAACATCATCTTTCTATTCACATCTCTTCTACTCATCTTCTTTCTACTTAAAACGCAAAATTAACGTTGAATTCACGGACAAAATTTTCTGTTTTTTTAGATATAATGTACGAAAACATATTTTAATCAATCCTTGAAAAATTCAGACCAAAATTAAAACTAATTCGTTGAAAATTCTTGGAAAAACCATGAAAAACACAACTTGAAGTTCGTAGGTCGTTCGAATCGCACCAGTCACTCTCGTACGAATTGGCATATCTATTCGAACGAAAGTGCAAAAAGTCAATTTCTTGAAAAACTTGTCACATTCGCATGAAACGACATTCCCGATTCGTACAAAAGCGCTCAGTCTTATTTGACCAGTCAAACTTGACCAGTTCGCACGAAACGACATTCCCTTTCGTACAAAAGGAGCTTATATCTTTCATTTTAAAGTTTGATTTGACCATGTGTTGATTTTTTTCAGGTATTCTTCGAGAAGTTCAAAGATTGTAATCATGGAGACGGAATTTTACAACGAGTTCTGTGACGCCTTCACAACCGCACCAAAATCCGCACCAAGAACAGTATCAAATACTATATCTGAGAGCTTAAGTATTGACAACACTTATGGAACTTATCAAAAACCACCAAAGTTAATGAACATGGATGATTACAATAGGTGGACTGAGCGTTTTGAAAACTGGGTCAAAGCTTATGCATTTGATAGCTGGTTAAAGTTAAAAGTTGGATATGAACGTCCAAAAAATGATCGTCAAGAAATAATACCAATTGAGGAGTTACATTCAGATAGAAATAATACCAATTGAGGAGTTACGTTCAAATGAGAGAACGAATTACACAGATGAGTTAAAAATGATCACATTTCTGCAACAATCGGTTAGATATGGTATACTTTCTTTGCTTCAACACCCAGGAACGTCAAAAGCACTTTGGGAAGCATTGAAAAGTAAATATGAAGGTGGAGCAAAAATGATGAAAAGCAAGAAATCATTGTTAAAGAAAGAATTTGATCGTTTCAATTGTTTAAAAGGTGAAAACATCAAACAGGTGATAGATGTAGGACTGATGTGTGTAAAATGCAACATATAAATTACATCAAATGAGGCATAAAACTAACCCCTTTTAGTACTAATGTTGGAAAAAGTGTGCTTTTGTCTTCCTTTTGTATTTTCAGGATCAAATGAGCTTAAACGAACAAAAGGAACAAATATACAGCTAAAACCAACATAAATACAAAGAAAAGGAAGAAACGTGGCATGCCCGACTCCTCGACAGCATCTCCCAAAGCAAAAACAAGAAGAAAGCTGAGCATGGGGCTGTGCCCAGCTGAGCATGGGACTGTGCCCAGCTGAGCACGGGGTGTGCCCAGCTCAACACGGGGCGTGTCCAGCGAACACGGGGCGTGTCCAGCGAACACGGGGCGTGCTCAAGTGTCTGCAGAAAAGACAAAGCTGTAGAAGCTTCTATTGCCCACCACGGGGCCGTGCCCAGCGGACACGGGGCCGTGGTCAATGCAAAGATACGCAGAATCTTGCCAAATCTGATAGTACAGATATGCTTCTGCACACGGGGCCGTGCCCAGCGGACACGGGGGCGTGGTCAACTAATGCGGACAAGAGCAATTAATGAAGAAAGAGAAAAGGGTGGACACGGGGCCGTGTTCAGCGGACACGGGGCCGTGTCCAGGCTTTTGTTCAGCCTATAAATAGGAGTGCTTGGCTGAAGTTCAAACCATCCCTTGGCACACCACCTCTCTCACACTTCACCCACCACCCACCACCACTATAACACCATCATCCATTGTCCATCGTAGAGTGTGTGAGTCGTCTCGGGATCCAAGATTGATCGTAAGAGTTCTTGACAATCAAGGCCATGTTTGCCTAAGTCTCTTACATCACTTGGTGAAGACAAAGTGTCTAGTGTAATACTTTTTATTTCTAATCTTTTCGCACTTTTTATTTGGTTTCGTATTAATGACTTTAATAACTAGTTGCTTATGTTGAAGGTGATCTTTCTTTATCGTTTGTCCGTGGTGTCTTGAAATTATTTTACTGTCTATATAAAATAAAAGATTTTCACCATTCATATCTCCACGGTCTATATAGAGGTATGTTGGCTACCTGGTCGGGGGTTAAGGGAACGGTTTGGTAAAGGTCTTGCCATTGTTCAGCGTTTAGAGGTCCTGCAATGGACCTGGGTCAAATTTAGTAGGACCTCCTTCAATACTTAACGGTATTGGATGGCGGGGGTCCAAACTCTTTGATCCCCTCATAAGTTAACTACTATTAATACTTTAACCCGGCTATTTAGGACTGTATCCCTCCTGACTCAGACTACTTAGTCGAGGGTAACGTCACCTCCAAAAGAGGGGCCTACCATAATTTGCATTAATAACTTAATTAATTATCTTCCAATAATCCACCCTTTTAGGATTGTATCCTTGCTGACTCAAACTACTGGGGTGAGGGTAACGTCACCTTCAAAGGAGGGGCCTACTACAATAACTAAGATAATCTCTTAAAATAGTGCAAAAGTGCGGAAATAATCAAAGGTTACGCTAGATACGAGTCGGAACCAAGTGATTCATCTTGTCTATCTGTTTTTCTTTTTATTTTTATTTTCAGCATTTTAGTTAATTTTTATTTTTCTTAGTTTAAAACATTTTTTCTAAACTTCTTTTTGATTTGATTAGACGTTGAGGATAAACCGGTACTAAAAGCTCTTGTGTCCTTGGACGACCTCGGTATCTTACCAACACTATACTACGCTCACGATGGGTGCACTTGCCCATATGTGTGTCTAGTGTTAGTAAATATCGTGTTTTATAAATTTAAAACTTGACTAAAAAGTGTTAAAGGGGCTTAAAATATACACCTAATATATATAACACTTCACACGCATCAAGCTTTTGGCGCCGTTGCCGGGGACATAAGGATTTTAAGAAAGCTTAAAATCGACGGCCTAATCAGTTTTTCAAAACCTTTTTAAAACGCGCGCACATTTTTTTTCTGCATTTTAGTTTAGTTTTGCATTTACAGTAACCTGTACACGGGGCCGTGTTCACTAAACACGGGGCCGTGCTGCACATTTTCATAAAAACACCCAGTAACAGAAGCTTGAACACAGGCCGTGCTCACTGAACACGCCCCGTGCTCAACTAGATCAGTAAATTTAATTAAAACGCCCAGATACAGATTCTGTACACGGGGCCGTGTCCACTGAACACGGGGCTGTGTCCAGCCTCTGTTTCCGTTTTTATTTTTGTTTTCTGATCTCGAGACTTGGTTGTGGTCTGTTGAGTGATTCTTATGGATCAATACTCAGGAGGTTACAACTACACCTTTGAGGAGGATGATTATAGGGGTAATTATTGCACTAATTGTCGTAACACACACTCGGTTCAAAATAGTCACTCATATCAACCATCCAATTCATACACCTACTATGAGGAACCCAGGTACGAGCCATAAACTTCATACACATCCTATGAAGACCAAAGGTATGAACCTCCTCCCTCATACTCATATTTGGATGAACCAAGGTATGAGCCTTCATACTCATACTTTGAGGAACCAAAATATGAGCCACCACCTTCGTATGCTTATTATGAGGAACCATGGCGTGAACAACCCACCTCATATAAGTATTATGAAGAACAAAATTACGACCCTTATCCATCATATGCTTACAATGAAGAACAATGGTGTGAACCATCTACTTCATATGGGTATTATGAGGAACAAAGGATCGAACAACCGGATTCAAACTTTGAAAATACCGATTCTTTTTCTATAACCGAAGTAACCGATAGGATATTAGAACACATTAGAGTTATCGATCGATGTATAAAAGAATCTCGCGCAAGGGAAGAGGAGTCTCGCGCAAGAGAAGAATTAAAAAAGGAAGAGATAACCGAAAGTGTAAAAATGGAAGAACAAATAAGTGAAAAACCGACACATGAGTTAAACAACGAAAAAGGTGAGTCCGACAATGTTAAAATTCAAGAAGAGTCTAATTTTGAAGAAATTAATCTCTTGTCACCTTCTTTTGAAAATCATTGTTTAGTACCCACTCATGCTAAGTTTTTAAAAGAATTAAACACTAACACTAAAATTGACGAAACAGTAAGTGTTAAGTTAACTAATGATCAAACCTCGCTAATAAAAGAAGACCCATTTGAAATTAACATTACACCGGTTCCATGTTTCTTTCAAAATTCGTTTATTAGTAATGTCACAATTGATAAAGATCTTTGTGTTAACATAATGCCTAACTACATTTTTGAAAAATTAAGTATTAGTGATTTTTCTCCACTTCAAATACCCATTTTTTTATCCAACCGGAAAGTAATAAAATCAATCGGTGTAGTTGAGGATGTCTTGGTTCAAACAAATCAAATGGTAATCCCAACCGACTTTGTCATCCTCAATGACGCTCCTCTAGTGTTGGGACGACCCTTTGTAAAAACCCACGAAGCTTTGAAGAACCGGAAGTATAACAATCTACCTCTTCAATTAGGGGCATTTAAAAAGAGTGTCGATCTTGAGCGGTCAATGAAATATCCATTCGGCAATAATGACCCCCTAATTGAAGATGAGCCAGAACCACCCGATAAGGAGGGTCTAGCCAAGGACCCTTATAAACGTGGCACACCACGGAGGCATTCCACGGAACTATCCGTAGTTTAGTTTAGATTAACCTTTATGTTTTCTAGTTTAGTTTTTATTTTTCAGGAATAAAACACACTCGGGATGGTGATGGATGATAAGGGAAGCTTGAACCAATACCCCATACACAAAAACAGAGCCTCCCTACGATTTTTCTTCATTACAGCAAGTTTAGCACGGGGCCGTGCTCACCCCAACACGCCCCGTGCCCAAGGTTCTGTAGAAAATGCCCAGTTCAGGTACCTGGACACGGAGCCGTGCTCACTGGACACGCCCCCGTGCCCAGCCTTCTGTTTACTTTTGGTACTGGCAGTCTGGACACTGGGCCGTGCTCAGCCAACACCACCCCGTGTTCAGCTACTCAGTACCATAAAATCTTGTTTTTAACCCACTTTTACACATTTTAATCAACCGAAAAACTTATTTTTGGGACACATTGAGGACAATGTGTAATTTAAGTGTGGGGGGGATGCTAAAACCTTGAATCTTGCAAGTCCTAAATACAAGCCTTACACAAAACTCTATTGGAACCGCTAATCATTTTCATTTTTTTTACTTGTCTAGGTTAAACTCAGGAATTTCAAGTTCTAAAAAGGTTATATTTTTACGAATTTACAACCGATAACGTCGTGATAAAAAGAACCAACATAAGAAAATTATGAAAAGGCATGGCAAACTTAGTTAAAATTTAATTATATATACTTGATCACATAAAAACCCATTCCCACAAAAGTGAGTTTTGAGCCTTTATTGAGCAAACAAATATATATCTTTAAATTAAATGCTCATTTTTCGTTTCTTGTGTGAATAGCCGCTTGGTTCTTACGACTCTAGAACTTGCCATGACGATACATTCCCGGTCCTTACCAACTTAAACCCGAGTAAGTAAATGATGGAGGCATTAGGACTAACCCATTTTTATTTCTACACCATTATTTTTCTTTTTTTTACCACCTACCCAAAATCCCCCTAGTTAGCCCCTTTGAGCCTAAACCTTTTCATTTCATAACCCAAACCAAACACCCTTTTACCCACCAAAACCTTTTCCATTTTTAACCCTTTGTTTTAGTAACAAGTTCGGTTTTTCATATGACTTTTCAAAAAAAAAAATGTGTGTTGATGATGAAGCAAAACAAAATAAACAAACAAGTTCATCAAAAATAACTTTGTTTGAATAATTGCTTCATCAAAATAAAAGTCGCAAAAAAAAAAAAAGTCTTACGAAAACCGACGCTTGTTACGCTTTTCGCCCTTTTTCTACTAACCACTAACCACTAACCCAACCACCTACCTTTAACCCAAGCCTAACCCTTCACCCAAAAAGTCCTCTTGATATTTACAAAGGTATATAAGTTAAAAAGGAGAAGGATTAATTGCTTGGCAAGCCTATGGTAGGAGTAAGTTCCATGCCGCTCTCGAGTGATCCACAAAAATACATTTTCGGCCGAGTGTTGAGTGATCCCCGTGAGGTATGTGAACTTGTATATAAATAGAATTTTACAAAGGCATGTTATGCCCTAATAAATAATTTCTCTTATGAAAAGTTCAAAATAAATCATAACGAATAGAATTGTAAATAACATAAAAATAAAGCCTAATAAAGAATCTTGGATTCCCGACACGCTAGACAAGCCCAAAACTTCTCTTCTACCCATTCCATTTAGGCGTGTAAGCCATATTATAAAGAGTTTTGCTTGAGGACAAGCAAAGATTCAAGTGTGGGGGTATTTGATGTGTGTAAAATGCAACATATAAATTACATCAAATGAGGCATAAAACTAACCCTTTTTAGTACTAATGTTGGAAAAAGTGTGCTTTTGTCTTCCTTTTGTATTTTCAGGATCAAATGAGCTTAAACGAACAAAAGGAACAAATATACAGCTAAAACCAACATAAATACAAAGAAAAGGAAGAAACGTGGCATGCCCGACTCCTCGACAGCATCTCCCAAAGCAAAAACAAGAAGAAAGCTGAGCATGGGGCTGTGCCCAGCTGAGCATGGGGTTGTGCCCAGCTGAGCACGGGGTGTGCCCAGCTCAACACGGGGCATGTCCAGCGAACACGGGGCATGTCCAGCGAACACGGGGTGTGCACTTTTTATTTGGTTTCGTTTTAGTGACTTTAATAACTAGTTGCTTATGTTGAAGGTGATCTTTCTTTATCGTTTGTCCGTGGTGTCTTGAAATTATTTTACTGTCTATATAAAATAAAAGATTTTCACCATTCATATCTCCACGGTCTATATGGAGGTATGTTGGCTACCTGGTCGGGGGTTAAGGGAACGGTTTGGTAAAGGTCTTGCCATTGTTCAGCGTTTAGAGGTCCTGCAATGGACCTGAGTCAAATTTAGTAGGACCTCCTTCAATACTTAACGGTATTGGATGGCGGGGGTCCAAACTCTCTGATCCCCTCATAAGTTAACTACTATTAATACTTTAACCCGGCTATTTAGGACTGTATCCCTGCTGACTCAAACTACTTAGTCGAGGGTAACGTCACCTCCAAAAGAGGGGCCTACCATAATTTGCATTAATAACTTAATTAATTATCTTCCAATAATCCACCCTTTTAGGATTGTATCCTTGCTGACTCAAACTTTTGGGGTGAGGGTAACGTCACCTTCAAAAGAGGGGCCTACTACAATAACTAAGATAATCTCTTAAAATAGTGCAAAAGTGCGGAAATAATCAAAGGTTACGCTAGATACGAGTCGGAACCAAGTGATTCATCTTGTCTATCTGTTTTTCTTTTTATTTTTATTTTCAGCATTTTAGTTACTTTTTATTTTTCTTAGTTTAAAACGTTTTTCTAAACTTCTTTTTGATTTGATTAGACGTTGAGGATAAACCGGTACTAAAAGCTCTTGTGTCCTTGGACGACCTCGGTATCTTACCAACACTATACTACGCTCACGATGGGTGCACTTGCCCATATGTGTGTCTAGTGTTAGTAAATATCGTGTTTTATAAATTTAAAACTTGACTAAAAAGTGTTAAATGGGCTTAAAATATACACCTAATATATATAACACTTCACACGCATCAAGGATCGTTGTGCGACCTTAACGAGTCGATCAGAATAGTTTTTTTATCAAAACGAGAGGCGGAAACAGACGTTTTGATGTTGAATCAGCTTCTAATGCACTTAGAATCAGTTTAACTATCTCTTTTATTGATATGAAAGCTTTACACGACCTGGAGACACTTCGGCAGAGCTTCGCTACCGGAATCCAAAAGTTCTACAAATAAAATGTCAAGTCCTCTATTTATAGGAGTGCCATTTCGCATGGAATGGGAATGCTCATTTCTTGCGAAATGGACATTGTCCATTTCGTACGAAATGGCTCTTCCATTTCGTGCGAAATGACCACATCTCACATGTTTCTCGTTTTTCTCGATCTATGTGACTTGATCTATCATTCTAGTTACAAGACTCGATACAAGACGAAGTCGACAAACATATGCACCAACAGACTCCCCCTTGGATGTTGACGAAGTCTTCAGTGTCGAGTCTTCAGTTTGACGAGGCTTCAGTCTTGATCAGTCTTCACGCTCTTTCCAAAGTGTCTGACATTGTAAGCATCCTCAATCTTCTCTTTATCAACTTCTGCAGCTAACCTCCCCTTTGGATGTTGATCTAATAAATTCTTCAGGATCAGCAGCTGGCTCGGACAACAGGATTTGACACTGGTTCTACTATCTTCAGACTCCCCTTTGCTAGCAGACTCCCCCTTAAATTGTTCCGGGATCGCAATCTGACATAGCACTTTCACAGGTTCAAGAACAATTCCTGGCTCTCCGTAGCAACAGGATCAAACACGGGGATCTGCACAAATCTCTTCCCAACACATAAGTTTTTACAATTATTAAAATTTAACAATTTTAATCTCTACTAACCACTTGTAATTGAAACATACAATTTTGGTATTTCATTAAAATTATTTCACATTTCAAACACACTCTCCCAACCTAGTTGTCGTCATGTTTAGCACTCGGAATTTTGAAAATCAGCTTTTCAACATCAGTTGTCTAAAATCTTTTTGAATTTTTTCAAAATTTATGCTAAAACACTCCAAAAATCTTTTTGGATTTTTGATTTTAATGAAATGCAATAAAGAAATATTTACAGACAATATTTTTTGTGAGTTTGTGTAAGAGGATCATATCAGTTTATGAAACAGAACACCAACACCGTTAAGCTTTAAACATTTTAAGGTCTAAACGATTCACTTAGATTGTCAGTATACTGATCCACTTAAATTTTCACACAAAGTTCAACTGTTTCTAGATACGAGATTAATGTTTTAGAGACTTAAACTTATTCGCGTGTCCCACCTCAGAATATACTCCCGTATCCAGATCCCAATATTCAGTCTTACAGGTGAGTATACCTAGATGATATCTGTAAGGGGTTAAATGTGAGACCATGAGAGCTCAGGCTATTGCTTACGCAAAATCAGAGAGATGATGGTTCGACTTTCTGTGGGTTCCCTTTAGAGAATCTTTTCTTCAACAGCACATGATTAGCATTTTGCAATGTTTCATCATTTTTTATGCTGAGGGGGGTGCTATTATTTCAAGCAAGCGAAAAGTATTATACGGGGACTAGGCCATTGCTTCCGCAAAATCAGAAGTCCCGGGATAATACCCCAGATATCACTAAGCATAAAGACCTAGTATATCAGAAAGAGGGGTCTTTCAAACAAGATTTCAGGGGTTACCCATATATCCGAGAGACGTTCCCCACGAAATAAGTAAGTTTGAAATTTAGGTTTATATCTTGAACACAATCTACGAATCGTGTAAAAACCTACAGGCATATCATCAGTGAGAGCGTTTATCACATTTGACTTTCCAATTCTTTAGCATGTTATGATTGTTCACTGATATACTATCATTTCATCTTTTTCTCAACAAAACTCATTTTGAAATTTTATCAAGTTTTTGAATTTTTTCGAATTTTTGAAATTTCTAAAAATTTTTACTCCCCCTAAAATCAAAATATGTTTCAATTTTGATTTTCTGGGAAAATTTGAAAACAAACTGTACAAGGTAAAGTGACAACTGATTTTCAAGCTTCAATTCGCCATCCACTTGGCATAAACAATCAGAACTCCCCCTGACAACAAACTATTTTCCCATTATGATTTCAAAACACTTAAGTTTGTTTTAATCAAAAATGGCTTTTCCGGAAAATAAGTTTTGTTGATTTTACCACTTGTAAGATCCGGGTTATGATCATCACTTTATTTTCCAATCACTTGTATGAAAGTTAAATCAAGTTCAACTTAATGACCTTGATTAACCACTTGAAGAATGACATATGACACTTTTCAAGAATTAAAATACCACTTGTAGGCCGAAATATCACTTGTAGAAAGATGCCGATTCCTGCTCCACAATTACCAACCTGGGAGCTCCGGCAAGTCAGGATTTTAAGTAGAAAATGTTATCACCCAAGCCTGACCAGCCTTGGGTGATTTTGATTCAACTCTATCCCACCATCCTTTTGATTTGTAAAAATCTTTCACATCCTTTACTTTCCCATCAACCATCTTTCCAAATATATGTTTGACTTTACCATTAAAAACCTTTTCAGCATCAAATTCTTCATTACCAGAGAAGAATTGATCTGAAATCTCAATCTTACCAACTTTGGATTTCAAATTATCTTTCGACAATGGCGGAAAGTTTTCATCGTTCATTTCTGGAACGGAATTCTCATAAATTTTCACAACAAATGACTCCTCTGACTTTGGCGAGTCAGATTCATTGTCAGAACTGGTTTCTGAACTTTTAACAACCCATTTGTGTTTGTTCAAATCGACTTTTCTTTTGTAAAAACGTTTCGAACTTTCACCAGTTTTAAAAGTCGAATCTTTGACCTTTTTAAAACTTTCTGTTGGTTGTTTCTTTTCATCAACACCTTTCTTTTTCAACTTTGAGTTAGAAGTAACTCCCTGTTTTGTGTTGATGGACATTGGGCAGTTCCAAGCGATGTGTCCAACTTCTTGGCATTTGAAACAGGTTCTTCTTTCAACTCTCTTCTCAGATTCTATCACCAGATTATTTTTCCTTTCAGCAAGAAACTCTTTGTTTGTTTGTCTCCAGAATGGTTTCTTCTCTTCTTCTACTGAACTTGCACCTGAAACAAATTTAGTTTTTGTTTATAAGTTTTCTCATTTTTATGATTTTCCGGGGGAATGAAACCTAATCCCTGCTTTTTGAAATTACCGTTATGGTTTGGTTTCTTTCAATAACCTGAACCAGAACTGTAACTTTTTTTCTTGTTCAATCTCTGTTGAACTCTTGAAGTGTATTTTTTAGGTTTTTCAGTAAAATTTAAATCTTTTATTTCAGAAATATTAATTTCTGTTAATTTGAAAACCTTTTTGATCATTTCAGTTTTGACACTTCTTATTGGAAATTCTTCATCAGAAAATAATTTGTCAGAATCATTCAAAGTATATGCTACTTTAAATGTTTCGTCATTCAAGTTATTCTTTGATAACAAAAAATCTTTGTTGTAAACCCGTTTG
The DNA here is from genome assembly GCA_030545235.1 of Helianthus tuberosus. Taxonomy (NCBI): domain Eukaryota; kingdom Viridiplantae; phylum Streptophyta; class Magnoliopsida; order Asterales; family Asteraceae; genus Helianthus; species Helianthus tuberosus. The sequence continues at coordinate 9,443,059 of CM060433.1, read as the reverse complement.
ACTGGTGAACTCGGACTCTTGTCTGATGAATTTGAACTTTCAGATTTAGACTCCGATTTTGACCCTTCATCCATATCCAACACCTGATCGACCACTTTCTTTAATAACTCAGACTCATGATCAGTGTCAGACGTTGTGAATGTGACGTCAATGTTGTCTGGTAACTCATCAATGGTTTCAGACTTTAACTTTATGTTGAGTGCATTATTTAAACGTTCCTTATTTGGCTTTCTGGGAGAATAACTTTCCCAAATCGGAGGTGGACACTTGTTGTACTTGACACTTTGTTTCTTACCAGTATCCTCTTCCTTCTTTTTATCTTGAAAAGCTTCAAGACCTACAACAGTAGGATAAACTCTGTCAATCAAATAATCACAAGTTGTATAACTCAACAGTAATCGTTTGATTCTTTCACTTTCAATCTTTTCGAGTTCCAAATCCTGCTTCCGTTTTGCACAATATTCAATATACTCATTGATGACCTTCTGCTTTGTCATTAATGTTGAACTCATCATCGGCATAGCAGCAACTACTTCTAAATTTATCTTGTTCAGACTATCAACCGTTCTGTTCAGCACATCATATAATTCTTTCACATACTTCACATCAAACAACAATTTTTCTTTTAACTCTTTAAGTTCACTAATTTTCTTGTCTTTCTCTTCACAATGTTTGCAAGGTTCCAAACATTTCAGACAAGGTGTCGTGACCTCAACAATCTTCTCAACTTCAATAATCTTTTCAACTTCGACTATCTTTTCAACTTCAATAATTTTTTCAACTATTTTCTCCACTTCAACAATTTTCTCCACCACCTTCTCAATCACATTTTCAACCATCGGTTCTTCATCAAATTCCACTTTTACCTCACACTCTTTATCTTCGATCTTTTCTGTTGAATTTTCTTCAGCTTTTACTTTCTCAGTGAAGGGGTAAGGTCCCAAAAACCTTGTAATAAGTACTCCGGATCACTCCACAACCTCGTCTTTCAAGCTCTTTTTAACCTTGCGCGGTCGTGCACTGGTTTTATAAAAGAACAGCTTAAGACAGATAGCAAACACTCGTGCGCCAAAAGGAAGTCATAAACCCTTGCGCTTTCATGAAGGACGAAAATCCTAGATAATATCCAGACTTGGATATTATTTACTTAACCGATACCACATGATAAAAAGTCACACCAGATTACAGCAGTAATCTTCTAGAAAACTTAATCGTGCACCACTCAGACGGTTACAACCGTCTGGGCCGCGTGTCATCTCCCCAACCTCCCTTAGAGTCAAAGTGATGACATGGGAATAGAAAGAAATCATCACTTGTCCACTTTCCACGTGGCAATTTCCCAGCCCTTGATCTAAACAACAATCCGTGTGCTCTCACATCGGATCACAAAGATTAACGATGGAAGAAAATAACCGCTACGACGTTAGCATCTTCCGTCAACTTTTTAATAACAGATTTTCCCTCTGAAAAACTCCCGGCTATAAATATGAGGATAATTCAGGTATGAAACCAAGTTACACACACTTCTTCAATAATTCTTCTTCTTCATAAACCCATACTTATTCTCACACCGGAGTCGGGTCAAGGAGAGAACCCCTTTCTCCCCTTGGCGAGGCTAACAGTGCTTCTTTTTTTGCAGAGCTTTATCGGAGAAGAAGGACTGTCCCATCAGATCGAACGAGAGAAAACCCACCTTTTTATGCAGATTCAAACCCCCTAGATAATTCGATTCCGGTCAATTATCTAGTGTTTCTTCATTGGCGCCCACCGATTTTTCTGTTTCATCCAATTTTCTCTCGTTTTGATTTACCTTGCTTCCATTTACATATAGAAGAAACGTTGTCTCATCGACAAACCGGCCCTCGGCCAAACGTCGTAAACAATTTTCAGGTTGAAGGAATTCCAGAGGATGCCTCAGATGACAATGAGGTTCAATCCAATCGAGTAAACGACCCTGTCACTCCAGGGGTGCTACCAGAAAATCCGGTTCACTCAATTCTGCCTCCAGGAGAAACCCCAATCTCCTGGTACGTCAGATCTCAAGGGGCTCTGAATGCAGTATACACACAGCTGTGTGCTCAAACTGCTCCCTTAACTCAATCACGGAGACCAGGATCTCGTGCTAATGCTTCCCAATGGGAGGATACATCTTACGAAAACACAGAGGTTTATGCCAGATCCACATCAAAACGTGAGTACACGCAGTCAGGAAGTCACCAGAGAGAATATCATGATGAACCACACCCTCACCGAAGACAATTAGTTCATACTAGGTTGGGTTCTCAACGAAACACCCACAACGATGAATCTGATCTAACCTACCGTTTAACTGCAAATACCAGTGTGTTCAACCGATTGCAGCCAAATTACAACAAATGCAAACCTCGTGCGGTTTATAACCCTGAGGCAGAGCACAACTATGATTTGATTTACCGCCCTGCGGAAGCAGCGGAAAATTCAAAATTCATCATGGAAATAGCTTTGGCTCCGCTGGAGAAAGCTAAACTACCATCCAACGTGGGTAAATTTAATGGGCTGACAGACCCCGATGACCACCTGAGAGTGTTTACTAGCGCAGGTCTGGTTGGGGGCTGGACCCTCCCGTTATGGTGCCATCTATTCGTACAGACCCTAACCGGTGCAGCAAGAATCTGGTTCGATAACTTGCCAATCGGACAGATCACATCGTGGAAATATCTGCGCGAAAAATTTCTGACACATTTTAGCCAACAACGGCGTTCCATTCACATCTGACGTAATGAACATTTGGCGCCTGATGACGAAAATCTGGAGGATTTTATCACCAGATACAACAAAGAGGTATTGGAGATTGGCGGTGTTCATGAGCAGCTAATCCGCGCTCAATTCAAATACGCGGTTAGGTGCGATGACATGATTAAGGTCTTATCCGGTACAGAAGGTCTCCCAAAAAGCTGGGAGAAGGTAATGGCAGCGGCAAAAGTTTACGCTCAAACTGAGAAGAACCTTACCACAAATAGGCCGCCACCACCACATAACAGACCCGCGGACTTAGGCTCCATTGGCGGGAGAAAGTTTAAGAAGTCATGGCGTGATTCTGGCTCGACAAATCATTCGTCTGAAGATGCTCGAGCAACGATCAACAAACTCACCACGCAAAGGGAGACTAAACAGGAGAATAGGGAGAGACAGTGGACTCCCTTAACTAAGACCCCAGCGGAAGTTTTGAATACTGAAGACTATCAATTCAAACCTCCGATCCCCATGAAAAATAAGCGTGGACAAGACCCTGCCCAATATTGTGAGTATCATAAGGACAACGGTCATACCACTAACAACTGCATTTCTTTACGCACAGAAATAGAGAAAGCCCTCAAAAGCGGCGAGCTCACACATTTGCTCCAAAATGTGCGCAAAGAAATAAAGCAGATAACTCGGGGAGAGGAGGGCCCAAGCAAAAGGGCGAAAACTTAAGAAAGCAACTCTGTGAATTCCCCGCAGGAAAACATGATCTATCAAACGAAGCGGGAAAGTTGGAGAGTAAGTTAAGTTTCATATAATTATATCAGAAAACTTTGTAATAGCCTCTGTGCTCTATCCCTAAATAAAAATCAAAGTTTCTATTATTCTTATGTTTTTCTTACAAAGTGCATGCAATTTCTTTTAGTAAGCGCAAAAACATTGTGGTAACTGCAAAACAAAGCCTCATGAACGGTCAGTGATTACGTCACAAACGACCATAAGTTCACGCATGAGCTTTATACCAAATGCATTCGCCTTATTCATTAAAAGTAATCATACCCATGCAAAATATTGTAAAACGAAAAACATTACTACTCTCGGCGTACAAATACGCCTAAAAAAACACGGCAGTGTTTTAGTTACTTGCGCAACAGCGCACCATCAAAGAGAGGGATATACATCCCAAATATTACAAGAAAATTGTTCAATACATTTTCAACCTACGCTAAATCTTCGCCCTCGTCTGGAAAGATTTCCTTTAGTTGCGCTACGTGATCATCAGATTGCAGCGCAACATTTATCAGATCCATAACCGGAAGTTGCAAGTTGTTAAATTCTGCCTTTAAAGCAGCAAGCGCAGCATTAGTATCCATGCCATAAGTAGCAGATTTGCTGATATCCCAATCAACCTTCAAAGCGCTATTTACATGGCGAGAACACTCAGCATATCCTTGGGCATATCCGTCTTTACGCGCAGCAACAATTAACCGTGCAACGGTTTTATCCAACTCCTCAGAGTTCAACACTGATTCAGCAACCTGTGAAGAAAGGAAAGGGTAAATAACAAAAAAGCGCATAAACAGTTCCACAACAAAAAAGAGCAAGCAACTTACACAAGCAATTCCACGATCTTTCAGCCACGCCATATCACTCTGTAAAGGTTCAAGCTCGCTTTCCGCTGTGGCTCGCGCCGTTTCAGAATTTTCCAGTTTTTCTTCGGTCTCAGTTAAACGGCGGGAAGTTTCAGCCTTTTCAGAGTGCGCAAGCTCCAGGTTCTTTTTAAGTTGTTCCTGGTCAGAAAGGAAAGCAATAAGTCCTTCTATCTCTTTATCTCTAAGAGCAAGAGTGGTGCAAGCTTGTACCTCTCGTTGTTCACTGCGCTCCCTGTGAGCACGCGCTTCATCACGAGCAACTTCAGCTTCAGCTTTCTCTTTTTTTAGTTTTTCGATCTCCGCATCATGCTTCTTCAATCTCTCAATTTCAGCTTTGAGATTATTAATAGCATTACGAAGACCCACCTTCTCATTGTTATCCTTTTCACAAATCCTTTTAAAATTCTTGCGCTCCTCAGCAAGAAGGGTAGCTTCAGCTTCCGCTTTCCGTTTCCAACCCGCAACAGACCATTCCTCAGTTTTACGATCGATCTCAAAATTGGCTTGATCAGCTTCCAATTTAGCTTTTAGCAGAGCTAAACGCTTTTCATCACTAGCAAACTTCTTTTGGGAAACCCTAAAAGCTTCCCAATCCTTATGCGTACTATACCACTCACGCACTATGTGATGAGTGGTAGAAGCATGAGAAGCAGTCTCCTCAAGATAAGCTTGATAAGTTTGTTCATAAGACCGGCTTTCTTGAAACTTGATCTCTCCAGGCGGAAATATCCCATGCAACCAATCTTGGCACACACGCCAATCCGAGAAAGTGTCACCTTTCTTCAAATTCCAAACAGGGGCATGAAGCTCAGAAGCATCTTTTTCCGAGTAAGTCCTGTAATAGTAATCCCCCAGGGTTTCCTCTGGGCGGATTGGAGAATTTTTATCAACACCAGCAAATGAGCTTTGCTCCTCAGCAGAAACCTTCTCAGCATGCTCAGGCGCAGCATCAGAAGGTTTAGGAGAAGTTGAAGTAGGAGTTTTTTCAGTAGTTTGTTCTTTTCCCAGGTCTTGAGCAATAGTTTCAGAGGTTCGTGGATTATCAGCACCATCCACAACCCCTGGATCAATAACCTTTTCAACTTCTGCAGTAACATCAACAGGCTTTTCAGCCTCAACAGTTTTCTCCACACCACCTTCAGGAACCTCCGTAGTCTTCAACTGATCAACAGAAGCACGCGGAGGGGAAGGCGGGAGTTCTTCATTAACTACATGCTGCGGCTCTGTGGACACAGAAGAAACAGGAGCCTCTGAAATAAAAACAGCAAAGTCTCTAAAGATTTAAAGCACAAAAGGAAAAGAAATAAAGACAACACTTACCAGGAGCAGATTCCGAAATGAAAGCATCCATATTGCCCTTCCTGGTAATTTTCTTCCTTTGGATCTTCTTGGAGGGCTGGCCCTCAGCGTCAGTATCAGCTTGTTTCCTTTTTCCGGCTTTTCTGTTCACCAAGTGTTCAGGACTAGATTCCAAGTCAATGGGGTCATTTGGGTTGGATGGAGGGATATCAACAGTATCTCTTGGTTCTGGTTTTGGCCTCCTAACAGTAGCTGCAGGCGTAAGACCCTACAGAGAGTCAGAAACCACCACATAATCACACCAGGAGTCAAAGGAACGGCGTATACCTTTCTTCTCTCCTCCAACATTTTTTGCCTTCAAAGATTGAGTTTTATCTTCAGGCTTCTTCGGGGCAGAAGTAGAAGTCGCCGCGCGCCTTTTCTTCTCAGGGCCTATGCCCAAGTTTAACAACTCACCTACGAAAGCGTAAAGGATAATTTACTCAGAAGCGCAACAAAGAAAAAGCAAAAATACACCAATAAACACATAGCTTACCAACGCCAGCAGTAGGCTGAATAGACAGATCCGCATCCCGCGGAAGAACAAAATTTCTCACAATCCGGTGGTACCAAAGCTCCTCATCAGGTTTCTTCTTAATGGTACCCATTCTCCCACCTTCTTTTTTGTATGCTACAACATACAATGAAATAACTGCAGAAGAAGGAAAGCATGTTAAAAAAAACGAGAAAAAGCAAAAAGGGGTAAACCCCAAATCTTACCATGACCTTCCTCTGTATACACCGGCTTGTCGTCATGGTCCATTTTCCAATTCAAACTCATGCTAGCACCAACAAGGGCTTTCTCCGGCAAGGCAATATTAGGAATTTCCTTCAGATCTTGATACCAACTCTCGTCAACAGGGGTTCGAAGAGTTTCAATAGGGACGTCTTCTTTTCCCCGCAAAACCATCCTCATCGGAATCACCCCTGCCTTGACGAAAAAGAACTTTTGCTTCCAGTCATGGAAGGATTTTGGAGGATGTTGTAAAATCTTCTTCGCAGAGGACCTTTGGACAAACGAATAAAACCCTTGAGTACAGTTCATTTGATAAAAAAAAACCCTAAACCGAAGAACTGACGGCTCAATATGCATTGACCGGCTCGCAAACTCAAAATGTCGAACCCTAACCATGCCGATAGGGTGCAGTTGGGAGATATGCAACTTATAAAACTCAAGGATTTCAATAAAAAAAATTTGTTACCGGCAAGCGAAAGTTGCCTTCACAGAAAAAATCCCAAAAAAGGGTGATGTACCCAGCTGGAGCATCTGCTGCTGTCTGACCCTCCTCGGGATACAGGGCACCCCAGTTCTCCGGGAATTTGAGATTCCGAGTCAGACCATCAAAAGTTTCTCTGGGCCACTTTAACGGTGGAAGTTCAGCAGACATTTCTTCGGATAAATCTTCTTGGTGTTCTCCAGTTGACATAAGGGGATGAAATGACAAAGTTCTCGGATAATGAAGAAAGGAAGAAGAAGAAAAGATTTCAACAGAGCAATAATTAACAGAAAGAGGCAACTCAAATACACTTATATACTCACCGCAATAAATAGCATCGGTAACCGCCATAACACCTTTTTCGGATATCACAGTTACCCAAGCGACAGAGCAAGTGAAAATCAACACAAACGTGAGTACACGCGCGTGTGCAAGACACGGACAGTAAGGGACAACTGACAGTGATAGCCTGTCACTCAGTCTTTACTGCACCAGTCTTCTCTAAAGTCATAGATTTTCAAAATCTCCACAAGTAAACATAAGAAATCTTCTCCTAGAAGATTCCCTATTTTCGAGCCAAAAAGCATTTCCCTCTCATAAGTCCAGTGCTCCACTTACTTGCATAAGAGCAACACTAGACTGGGGGGACTTGAAGGGGTAAGGTCCCAAAAACCTTGTAATAAGTACTTCGGATCACTCCACAACCTCGTCTTTCAAGCTCTTTTTAACCTTGCGCGGCCGCGCACTGGTTTTATAAAAGAACAACTTAAGACAAATAGCAAACACTCGTGCGCCAAAAGGAAGTCATAAACCCTTGCGCTTTCATAAAGGATGAAAATCCTAGATAATATCCAGACTTGGATATTATTTACTTAACCGATACCACATGATAAAAAGTCACACCAGATTACAGCAGTAATCTTCTAGAAAACTTAATCGTGCACCACTCAGACGGTTACAACCGTCTGGGCCATGTGTCATCTCCCCAACCTCCCTTAGAGTCACAGTGATGGCATGGGAATAGAAAGAAATCATCACTTGTCCACTTTCCACGTGGCAATTTCCCAGCCCTTGATCTAAACAACGATCCGTGTGCTCTCACATCGGATCACAAAGATTAACGATGGAAGAAAATAACCGCTACGGCGTTAGCATCTTCCGTCAACTTTTTAATAACAGATTTCCCTCCGAAAAACTCCCGGCTATAAATATGAGGATAATTCAGGTATGAAACCAAGTTACACACACTTCTTCAATACTTCTTCTTCTTCATAAACCCATACTTATTCTCACACCGGAGTCGGGTCAAGGAGAGAACCCCTTTCTCCCATTGACGAGGCTAACGGTGCTTCTTTTTTGCAGAGCTTTATCGGAGAAGAAGGACTGTCCCATCAGATCGAACGAGAGAAAACCCACCTTTTTATGCAGATTCAAACCCCCTAGATAATTCGATTCCGGTCAATTATCTAGTGTTTCTTCACTCAGCTTCCAACTTTTCTTCTTCTTCAGCAATCCTTCTTGTTTCCAATTCTTTCTTCAATCTAGCAGCCTTTTTCTCATTCAACATCTCGATTTTATCTGCAAAAAACAAATTAAAACTGAATGAGTCTAAATTTTTTCTAGCATTATTAATGTACTCTTCCTCATCATCAGTATCTTCATCACTTTCTGATGATCTGAAAATCTTTGTTCTTTTTGGCTTAGATTCGATTTCTTCTTCTTCCAAGATTCGAGCAACAAGTCCTAAATCAGCCGGAATGTATTTGTCCCAGCTAAATCCCTCTGCCACTTTTTCATCATCTTGATTAACAAGAAAGGCTTTCTTCTTTCCATCCTCAATAGCACGAGATGAAGATGGTTGTTGAACAATCTGATGAAAAATTGATTTTTGATAATAATCGTTCTTTCCAAACTGATCTTGTCTTCTGGTTGCTTCTTTATTTTTGCATTCTCGTTTAAAATGCCCCTTTTCTCTGCAACGAAAACAAGTAACCTTTGATTTGTCAAACCCAATCGGAGATACAGCAATATCACGAAAATCATCTCTTCTAGTGATTTGTGTGAATTTCTCTGCTCTTCTTACAGCACTGGCTAAACACCACTTGATGTCCATCAATTCAAGTTCCTCAGCATCAATCTGGTCATAATCTTCTTTGGTGAGCATCGGATTTCCAATTCTTCCAGCAACTAAACTTTCATAAGACTCTAACATAGTAACCAGTGATGCCATGTGTTGCTTAGCCATTTCTGGAGAAAGATTTTGACCATTTTGAATATTCAATGTAACATTGCATTGCAGATTTGTTGAGTTCTGTCGTTGAGGACTTGGTGTTGTGTAATTCAGATCAAAACTTGAATACGATGACGAATATCCACCACCCTGAGTTACTGTGCTACCATGTGTTCCAGAAGAACTATCAGCACTGAAAGCAGTCTTAATCTTTGGACTCGGAGTAGTTTCAAATTTGTTTCCTCTGAAATATAGACTAACATCTTGTTGAGCATTTGGATTATTCATGATAGCAGTTTTCTGAATATCCAATTCATGTTCTTCAATCTTCTGAATGAACTTTGCCAAATTCATATTTTCAGATTTTCTCATATGTTTTAAGATCAGCAAATATGTTCCCCATTTATTCTGTGGTAGCGCATCGGCTAGCTTATCAACCCATTCATCGTCGTCTTTCTTTATTTCCAATCTTCCCATTTCCAGAACAAGATGACAATATCTATCGATAGTCATTTTTGTTGTTTCACCTTCAAAAGCTACAAACATATCAAATGATTTCTTTAGTAAGGCTTGTTTGTTCTTTATCATATCAGCACTTCCTTTAAACTTGTTAATCAACGCCAACCAAATTGATCTAGCAGTTCCTTCATGTTGAAGTAACACAAAAATATCTTCTTTTACGGATTGTTGGAGAAGACTAATCATCATTTTTTCACTGATGTATTTCAATTTCTCAGCCACTGAATAGTCACTTAGAGCTTTTTCAATCCCACGTTCATTTTTCGGTTTAACGTAATCTACATCCAATGAGCACCATGCATCAAACTTATAGGCTTGCACCCAGTTTTCAAAACGATTTTGCCATCCTTTAAAATCTTCTATGTGCATAAGTTTAGGAGGCTTTTGAGACGTTCCTGTTTCATTTTCAATTTCAATTGTTTCAGCAGCAGTAACTGGAGCAGCTGGAGTAGTAGCAAAAGCATTATAAAACTCTTCTTCCATGATCCGGTAACCTCGTGAAACACCTGGAGAATACAAAAACAAATGATCAGTTTAAACGAACTGAATATGTGAACGTGTGTGACAGTTGAATTGATCTAGGACTCGTGTCGAAGATTCGCGAACTCGTTTCAATGTTATTCGTGTGAAATTACTGAATGAATTGGGCTTCTCACACAAAACAACTTCTTAACCAGAACAATCTTGGGTCGTAAACCTTATCACAAATGTTTATCTAAAATTTGAACCTCAAAACAATATATTGAATGATCTAATTAACTTGAGCCGCCAATATTGAAGAGACTAGCTTCACGTGATGCTTTGATACAAACAAATCTAATTGGACCGAATATCAAAAGGAGTGCTCTTGATTTATTGGGCTGAGAGATATAAGATCACATGGGCTTCCACTCAATTTACTTAAAAACCACTTAGCCGACACTCTTGCTGATTGGACCGAGAATTAATCACAATAGCCAACAAACTCTAATACCCAACACAATGTAATTGGACCTCACTTCAATTGAGCAATGTGCAACCTTTTCACATGCAAACAAAATATACTTGGAATCACACTTTCTAATTCACGTGCACATGATTGGGCCCCTTCAATTGATCACATGAGCTACTGGAACACGGTGACAGACACTTTCAAACGAAAAGACAGACGATTACGTACGAAATGATGATCTGGGTGCACTTCAAACGAAATGAAATATCCACTGACCAATCCGCGCGAAATGAACTCTTATTTCACACGAAATGACCACTACATGCGAAATGACTTGTATTTTCACACGAAATGATATATTTAAACGAAATGAAGTTCTATCTCGTGCGAAATGAACTTAAATCATGTCATTCCGTGCGAAATGAGAGTCTAGTTCAAACGAAATGATGCTGACATCACTCGATCAACCATGTTTTTGTCAAGTTTGATCACGTTTTAGGTCGAATTAAGATCTGATACTTTCAAGGATTTGTTAAAACAGTGTTTCGCATGTTATGTATGAAAATCAGTCCATTTTAACCGTAAAATCTCAGTTAATTTTGAAAAAATATGAAGAAAATGAGTAGAAGTGAGATTTTCAGATGAAATCAAGCTGAATAGGTAAGAACTCTTCCTCCTGAGCTCTGATACCACTTGTAGGATCGTTGTGCGACCTTAACGAGTCTATTAGAAGAGTTTTTTTTATCAAAACGAGAGGTGGAAACAGACGTTTTGATGTTGAATCAGCTTGTAATGCACTTAGAATCAGTTTAACTATCTCTTGTATTGATATGAAAGCTTTACACGACATGGAGACACTTCGGCAGAGCTTCGCTACCGGAATCCAAAAGTTCTACAAATGAAATGTCAAGTCCTCTATTTATAGGAGTGCCATTTCGCATGGAATGGGAATGCTCATTTCGTGCGAAATGGACAATGTCCATTTCGTACTAAATGGCTCTTCCATTTCGTGCGAAATGACCACATCTCACATGTTTCTCGTTTTTCTCGGTCTACGTGACTTGATTTATCATTCTAGTTACATGACTCGATACAAGACGAAGTCGACAGACATATGCACCAACAATAGAGCATTAGTGTCATCTGATACTTGAGTTGGAAAGACTTAAGATAAAGAAGGACAAAGAGGAGATAATCGACAAGCTCATAGATGTTGTACTAAATGAAGATGATTGGTCTACATACCTCATGATACTGAAGAATAGTGCAGAGTTTAATACTTGATGTTATAGATGCTAATTCAAAAGCTTGAAGCCATGAGTTAGAAATTCGAAAGCATAACAAGATAAACAACTCAACTCTTCAACAGAATGTGAATCTGTACTTGTTTTTGTAAAAAAATTACAACAAGGATAACGTAACCAAATCTGATTTCTGTGAGGTTGAGTGCTTAGTGTAATGAATAAACATATGAATGAATATGAAATGTAATCAATGATGAACACAGAGATTTATACTAGGAAAAAGTAAACCATCAAATTTGAGAAAAGACAGAGAGGAATAGCCATGAGAAGAGTAGGAGTACCCGTCCTTCAGACCCGACTGGTAATCCGCGTCCCTCTATGCCCTATACACCCTCTCGAGGCTGCCTTTAAATTCCTCAGATTGAGAAAAGGCAGAGAGGAATAGCCCAAACCCTTGTGACAGAAGCCAATGACGTTCCCTGGCCAGCTTCTGGTTATCATCCATCGCCATCCCCCAGTCAGCATACAAGGTCTTAACGTCCGCTCCAGAAACATAGGCAGCTTCCTTATAGTGTTTCACATCAGCAAGCAGGCTCTCTCTCTCCTCCAGCTAAGCTCCCCGTTCTCGCTCCCAGGCCCTCTATTTCTGTTCCAACAGCACCCCAGCATTCTAAAAAGGAAAAGAGTTATTCATAAAAAAAGGAGGAAAGGGGAGAAGAGACATTACCTCCTTCTCCAAAAGCTTTCTTTCTGCATCAACCACTCAACACCGAAGTTCTGCAGCAACAGTCTGGGAAGTTTTTAACTTGCTCAGCAACCCCTTGTTTATATTTCTCAGCTTGTTGAGCCTTTATAACATCCCAGCCCCCGTAAAGAAACCCTCACAAATGGACATACAATATTGATTGTCAAAGAGTTCTGGGTCCAAGGCAAAATTCATGAACCTGTGAGGGGGAGGGACGACATGAGCCATGAAATCATGGGCAACCTCAGGAGTCCCTACAACGGTGGAGGGGGTTACCCTCCACTTAGGGACATAAGGGACAGGGAGCCCCTCAGCAAATAGGGGAGCCAAGAGAAAGCGAGAGTGAAGATCCTCGGGCAACTTGAGTCTGCTGGTACAAGTGCCCTAAAGGGGAGAAACTTCAACAGCAGGAGTAGTATGGGCAGCACTGGCCTCCGGGGCTTTACCCTTAGCCCGGGAGGAAGCAGGAGCAGCAGGAATCAAAATAAGGGCTTTAGAACTCCCCTGCTTCAAATAAAAAAGGGGGGGAGGGTAAAGGACTGAAGCATACAAAAAAAGGGGGACAAAGGAAAAAGGCATGATAAACTTACAAGGAGAAGCTCACTGACAAGGCTCGAGGAAGGCCTCAGGGTCTTCAGGTGTTCGGATAAAGAGCCCTTGGCATTAGTGTGGGGGGGGGGGATTTCAGAAGTAGCCCTGGATGCTGGAAAAGACTTCTGACCACTTGCACTTCTAAGCCTCAAACGGATGTTTTGGGGCTCAGGGATTACCACCTTAGAACCAACCTCCGAGCCTGCCTTGCGCTTTCGGGTTAAACGACTCTCTAAATCCTCATGCTCGTCGCTGCTAGGGTCCTTCATAGGGGGGAACTTTGAGAGCCCTCGGCCCCCTCTGAGGAATCTTCTTCAGGGGAGGGAGTCTTCTCCACCTTCCCAGCAGCAGCAGAACTCCCAACATCTGAAGTTTTCCCTTCAAGAATGTTCCCCATCTCTGGATTAATCACACCACCAACCACGAATGACACCCCTTGCAATCCGCCTGCCACAAGTTCCACAAAAACATCCCTACACAAGCAAACAGACAATAGAGATGACTGGAAGAAAACAAGAACCACAAGCCAAGGCATAATCAACAAACATCGTAAAGAAGCAACAAAGGGATTACCTTTCTTCTCACAATAAGCTTTCGGACGAACAGGGTAAAGGGGGCTCAGACCCCCCATAGCCAAGATCCCTTCTGAAAAGTTGAAGGCCCTGGTAGGGTGCTCATACATCCTCTTCCATAGCATGGTTTCGTTTGCAAAAAGGACGGGGACACTATCGTTAACAGTTGCTTTTGGGTCCCTTAAAGAAGGAGACTCCGGAATCATGGAAGCTTAGACAAAAACAAACTTGTTTTCCCACTCCTTGGGGTAAGTGGATGTCGGCATAAAAGAGTAGCAAGGCAGAGAAACACTATCTTTCTGCTTGGCAAAAATAAACCAATCCCTATCCTATTGGAGCCGGTAAAACATGTAGAAGAATGGCACAGATTGTTCACCAGAAACGGCCACACAAGAAAGTTCAAAATGCACCACCCTCATGAAAGCTAGAGGATGCAACTATGAGAAGTGGATACCAAAGTGTTTCAGGACTTCCATTTTGAACGGCGACAAGGGGTAGCAAACGCTGCAAAAGAAGAACGCGAGAGTGTAAGAACGATCCTTTCCGGCGTGCAGGTCGCCGGATCGTCTGGGCCTGGCAAACATGGGGAAAGTTCCTTCGGAATTTGATAGGTTGTAACAAAGGATTCAATATCCTCCTTCATGAGGATAGAATGGATTTGTGATCGCCATGTTCGGCTCATCGTCGGAGAAATTGGAAGGTTAAACAGAGATAATGATGAAGGAGAAAAGTGGAAGTTATGGCAGAAATGAAGGGACTCTCAGAAATTTAAAGACGTCTGCTGACAAGGGCAGTAACCGTCTTATCAGGGATTTAAAAATTAATCGCTGATTTAGGGCACCTGTGAAAGGAACGAAGCCCCCAGTTGTTGGATCAAAATCGCCTTCTCGATACAGGAGAACTGATGGGATTAACCATCATTAAAAGGCCGCACTATCTTAGTCTAAGAGACGCTGCTACAGTTCTGGAGCTGCTTTACTTCAGCCCAGGCTCACATGACTCGGGCCTCGTGACCTGGGACTAGTGATGACTTGAGGACGAGGCCCACTCAATGGTGTGCGATCTCGTCTTGGGCTCTAGTCCTGTTTGGGCTCAACTATAGGCCCAACATGCATTTTATCTCTTAAAAAGGCCTAAGTAATATGGCGGGAAAAGGAGAGATGGGATATCTCTGAGCTCATTAGTTGTCCGATAAGAAAGAGAGAAGCATCACCGGAAATAGTACCGATGTGGCAGCTGGCTCCATTAATGAGCCAAAGATCTGGCCATTGGGGCTCAGACACGTGTCAGAGTTCCCCAAGGTTTCCAGAATACCGTTAGATGAGCTCGATTGAACTCTCCAAGGAGATAAGCAAACTCCTTTATATAAGCAAGGTGAAAGCCACATTCAGGGTATGCATTCAATACTTCCTCTCATTGAAGACTCACACTGCATTTACTCCAACATTCCCTCGGACCACATTAAAAACATATTACACAGAATCCACAGCACTGAGGATATTCCGACGATCATGCATTCGTCGGGATAAGCTTCTCACTTTCCGGCAAGGTTACTTATTCTCACGCCGGAGCTTGGTCACGAATTTCCCATCTGGGGTCCCCCGTGGCGAGGCTAACGGTGTTCTCTTTTATAGGAAGACGACGGCCATCCCTTGCAACGTTGATGAGCTTCGTTGACTACCCACCGGGACTCGAGGACTCGACAGTAGTCAAAATGTATTTTTGGTTTATATTATGTAGAGATAATCTCTCCTATAATCATGTAACATCTCTGTGTATATATGTTGACAGAATCAATAGAATCAATCACAATATCATCACAAAAGTTACAAATAGTCTAGTAATTATGGACTAATTATTCTATAGTTAAGAGATAATAAAGATGATCAGTAACGAAGTTCGAAGTCACGTGATATGTTCTAGCATTGTTCATGAGTTTAATTAATGAATCTGTATTCGAGAAAAGATATTCGTTATACCCAGACTCAAGTTGATTCAATCTTAACTTAATTCGAGATTTTAACGAATTGATCTTGAGTTCATAACTTAACCTATCATGTTGGAGTGTTTGAACCTCAATCCTACAAGTAAGAACTCTTTCTTATGTTAAAATTCATGTCTACCAAAAACCAAGGCTTGTTTTTAGTTTTTTCTTTAAAGAACATCCACAATAGGAGCCCAACGGACATCCATGGGGTGATCGTGCGGGAAGAACCAGCTAACCATGGAGGAGAGAAGAGTCATGAGCCCTGAATTGTGGATGCTCCAAATACAATAAGCTATTATATCTTTAAACAAGTTAATTCACTCCAAACAACCTCTTAATATAGTATTAATTAGGGGTAGTTTAAAAACCGTTGGAATCGACCAAACCACCCAAACTAAAAGGTGTCTGATTTAAGCATGGTTCGTTCATGGTAGTACACTATTTAAAAAAACCTGGCTTTCATGGTTCGGTTAGTTGGCTTTCATGGTTCGGTTAGTGTGAACCGAGTTTTTTACCGTTATTTATTTAATTCGTTTTTCTTTTCAAGCATGTAGCATATGTATAATATTCATAAAACATTTTTAAGAAATTTTATATAAACTAACATTTTTGAATTAGTAAAAAAGTTTCATCAAATCGAATGACTTGATAAGTGGCGAATTAGGGTTTCCGACCATGACGGGCAGGGATCGATACAAGACGGATACGTGGTATGATGTTACATACAAGACAGGAAGATGATCGAGATCAGAAGCCAATACAACGTTGAATATGGAGATAACTAAGTTTTTCATTTCCAACTTGCCAGGAAGATGTGCTTCATCCGATATAGTCGAAGTCTTGAAAGGTTTTGGGGAGATCCATGGCACGTACATAGCCAGGAAACTGGATAAACTCGGCAAGAGGTTTGGATTTGTATCATTCAAAAATTTTAGTGATGTGACTCAGCTTGAGAAGGATTTAAAGGATGTATGGATTGGTAGTTATAAACTTTTCATAACCCTAGCAAGATTCGTAGATGGTGAGAAGGTGATTAGAAAGGAGGAGAAAATATGGAAACCGGTAAAGGAGAAGGATACAGCGAAGAGTAATATGGATGAGAAACCGGATGATGTTATGGTGGATGTAGTCGGTGTCAGGCCGGCGCCAAGTGTTGTTGGTCATAGATCGTTCCGTGACACTCTTGTTAACAAAGAATTGGAGATAGGGGAAATTGAGATTTCGGTACCTTCTAATATCCAAGCTTTTTCGCAATGGAATGGGGTAGGTTTGATTGGTAGGGTTAAAGACTTTGGTACGCTTACAAATCTTAGGGGTTTGTTTTCGTCTTTGGCTCGAGGGAACGTGTCAATTAAGTACATGGGGGGTTTTAATGTGATGTTGGTGTTTCGAAGCCAAGAGGAGAACCAGGCTGCTCTTGACAATAAAGATGTGTGGTTACCGATTTTTGATTCGTTGGAATGTTGGGAGGGACAAGTGTTGTCGTTTGAACGAATTGCATGGCTGAAAATATTTGGTGTTCCATTATGCTTGTCAGAGAATATTTTTTTTAATGATATTGGGCCGAAAATGGGTACGGTGGTGCAATCGGCTCAGTTCGCAGAATCTGAACAGGATTTGTCCTATGCTTTGGTGGGTGTTCTTTGTAACAAAGTGGAAAGAATTAAAGAGAAGGTTGCATTGAAATGGAAGCAGGAGACTTTTTCGGTTTTGATTGAAGAGGAATGTGGGGAGTGGATACCAGATTGTATAGTGTCTATGGAGGATGATGAAGGAACGTTGATTCCGGAGGTTCAGGAAACCGAGGGGCCTAGAGACAGAGATGGGAATATGAGGGAGGAGGAAGTTATTATGGAGGAATCAGGTGTAGGGGGTAATGAGGAGAATGTAGTTGCTGATGGTCATACAGAGGGGAGTATTCCTAAGGTGATGGAGGTTTTCAGTAAGCATTTCAAGGATACTAACCAAGGCAAGGTGAGTAAGAAAAAAAGGGGTAAGTTTTCTAGAAAAAAATCAAGAGGTGAAGCATCGGTATCTCCTTCGGAGCATGATCGTCCGAAGAAAAGGTCCGGGGATGGGGACGATCCATTTGATTTGGATCGGTTCATATTTAATTTTAATGAGGGAGCTAATGGCGCGCAAGACGGTGATCAGGAGCAGGGATCTCCAATTAATTTCCTTACACCCGATTTGAACTGTGAAGTAGTGGTCGAAGATGTGAATCATGCAGGTGCTCATGTGGATTTGGGGCTAGAGACGTTCTCTCAAAGGATCGATGATGAAGTCACGGTTGAGGTTTCAGAAACGATCAATTTGGGTAAGGTACTTGGAGCCGATAATATTGATTCTTTTGAAGTTAATCTAGTTAATTCTATTGTGGAAGAAGGCTTTCAAGTGGTTAATAAATGAATATATTATCTTTGAACATTAGAGGATTGGGTTCGGGAAGGTTTAGTTCGGATATGAAGAGTGCTTGGGTTCGGAAATTGAGAAATGTTAATGAAGTTGGGTTTCTTATGCTCCAAGAGACTCAATGTGAGTCGATTGGAAATTTGGATGTTAATAAATTTTGGGGTTCGGGTGATTTTCAGTTTGAATGGGTGGGGGCGTCGGGCCGTTCCGGAGGTATTATTTCCTTTTGGGATCCCAAGAGGTTTGTTTTGCATTCAGTTGTCAAGAATCGGTGGTTTCTTGCCATCAAAGGCTCGATAAAGGATAGTGGGAAGACCTGTACGGTGATTAATGTGTATTCTCCACAAACTTTGGGTGATAAAAGGTTGCTTTGGGAAGAATTATCTAGGAATAATGGCTCAGATGATAATTATTAGATAGTAGGCGGTGATTTTAACTGTGTTCTTGAGAGTTCGGAAAGGAGGAACTCTAAGTTTAATATGACGGAGGCGAATGAGTTTAATGAATTTCTTGACGGGTCAGGGTTATATGAATTTGTCTTAAGGGGAATGAAGTTTACATTCAAAGCCGGTGATAAACTTAGTTGCATAGACATGATTTTTGTTTCTTGGAACTTTGTTAATGAATGGCCTAATGCGGTGTATCGGACCCTTGCTCGTGATAAATCCGATCATTGTCCTTTACTTCTAAAGGTGGAGAATAGGAATTTTGGCGTTAAACCTTTTCAGTTTTTTGATTCTTGGTTACAAAGAGAAGGATTTGAGGAAGTTGTTCTAGGTGGGTTGCAAGATTGCGTGGGAAGGGGCCCTCTTGATATGGTTCTGTTAAGCAAGCTGAAAAAGCTCAAGATGGTAATCAGGGAATGGGCACAACAAATGGTGGCTGATGAGAAGGAAGAGGAGGCGGGTTTGTGAGCAGAGGTAGAAAATTTGGATTCTATATTAGATGATAGAGATTTAAATGAGGTGGAACAATGGGTGTACATAAAAGCCAAGAAGCGGGTGTTCGAACTTGAAAGTTTCAAGGTAAACGATCTTAGACAGAGGTCTCGAGTTCGGTGGGCTAAGGATGGGGATGAGAACACGAGATTTTTTCATGGTATGATTAATAGCCGGCGTGTTAGTAATTCTATACCGGGCTTAAATGTGAATGGGAGATGGATTTCTAAACCAACTGAGATAAAAAGAGAAGTGTTTCGATTCTTTAGAGATAAGTTTGTTGAAGACTTAAATGTTCGGCCATTTCTTGCGTGTTATGGTATTAAAAAACTTCATGATCAGCAAGCGATTGATATTACTCGTCTTTTTTCCGAAAACGAAATTAAAGAAGCGGTGTTTGGTTGCGGTAATTCTAAAGCTCCTGGTCCAGACGGGTTTAACTTTCGGTTCATTAAAAGATTTTGGCCTTCTCTTGCGGCTGATTTTGTAAGTGTTTTTAATCATTTTTTTCATACGGGTTCGATCAGTAAAGAAGTTGGGTCTTCTTTCATCACATTGGTTCCTAAGGTGAATGATCCTATTGAGCTTGGTGAATACCGTCCTATTAACTTGATTGGGGTGATCAGTAAAGTTATTTCTAAAGTCCTAGCGAATAGATTGAAGAATGTTATGAACAGCATCACTAATGAAACTCAGTCGGCATTTATTTCGGGGAGGTATATATTAGACAACCTGTTTTTTATCAATGAAATATTGTCGTGGGCCAGGCGAAGTGGGAAAGAGTATTTTTTATTCAAGATCGATTTCGAGAAAGCGTATGATAATGTTAATTGGGGTTTTTTAATGATGGTTATGAGACAGATGAACTTCCCGGAAACTTGGTGTAAATGGATTTATGGTGTTGTTTCTTCTGCTCGTTCGTCGGTTCTGGTTAATGGGTCTCCGACATCTGAGTTTGGTTGTGGTAAAGGTATTCGCCAAGGTGATCCCATTTCTCCGTTTCTGTTCATTATTATTATGGAAGCGCTCTCAGGTCTTATTAAAAAAGCTAGTGATATTGGGTCTTTTAATGGGGCATCTCTCCCTAATGGAGGACCTGTTATTTCTCATTTGTTGTATGCTGATGATGCCATGGTGATGGGCGAGTGGTCGGATTTTAATTTCAAGGATATGAGGCGTATTTTGAGGATTTTCCATTTGTGTTCTGGTTTGAGAATTAACATTCATAAATCTACTCTTTATGGGGTTGGGAAGAGTTTAGATGAGGTAGGTGTTAAAGCAGTTGAGTTGGGGTGTTGAGCGGGCTCTACGCCGTTTACTTATTTGGGAGTTCATGTGGGCGCTAATATGGGTCGGATAAATAGTTGGGATCCTGTTGTGAAGGTCTTCAATAATCGGTTATCAAATTGGAAGGCTAAGGTCCTCTCCATTGGCGGGAGGGTTGTTCTTATAAAATCGGTTCTGGAGAGCCTTCCGACGTATTATTTTTCGTTATATAAAATGCCAGTTGCGGTGGTGAATAAATTGGAGGCTTTGATAAGAAGGTTTCTTTGGGGTGGAAGTGTCGATGTGAATAAAGTTCATTGGGTTGGATGGGAGACGGTTACATGTTCTAAGAAAAATGGTGGTTTGGGCATCAATAGACTAGAGGTGAGTAATAATGCTTTGGTTTTAAAGTGGTTATGGAGATATCATAAAGATCGAGAAGCGCTTTAGAGGAAAGTTATAGATGCTATTCATGGGTCTCGTAGAAGATGGGATATGTTCCCGTGTAATAACAAGTTTCCAGGAGCATGGACTAAAATAGTCTTGTGCGGTCGAAAACTAAAAGTGGGAGAGGTTCCGTTTGTTGGAATGATTAAAGGTAGTGTGGGTAATGGTACAAATATAAGGTTTTGGATCGACCACATGCCTCTTAAACAAACGATTCCCGTCTCTATTTGATCACTTGGGATTGGAAGAGATACCCGGCAACCGAGCAAGAGATGATTGAAGTTGTCGAGTGTCAAAGATTGATCACGGGGACTCGTCTTTCACAAGCCGAAGATTCGTGGGTTTGGAGTATTGGCGATTCGAAGGATTACATGGTTAAAGAGGTAAAAGATTGGTTAAAAAGCACTGGCTCTGAGGAGGTTAGTAACCGATTTGAATGGTGCAAGTGGATTCCAAGCAAGTGCAATATTTTCATGTGGACAACCCTTCTAGACAGAATCCCCACTCGATGTACGCTTCGTAGAAGGAACATATCGACTAGTCACAGCTGCTGCGTTTTTTGTGAAGATGTCGATGAAACAGCAGATCACTTGTTTACTGTATGCAGGTTCGCGGATGGAGTTTGGAATGGCATCACTTCTTGGTGCAGGTTACCTCCGATGATTATGTTTTCTATCAATGATATACCGAAGATTGTTGATCAAATGGGTGGCTCAAAGTCTAGGAGAAGCATTGTGTACGGTATTTTTATTATAACGTGTTGGAGAATTTGGAAGGCGAGGAACGAAAAGGTTTTTTCCAACATTTCTAGGAGTGTGACCCATGTTGTTTCGGATGTAAAATCGTTAAGCTTTCTTTGGTATAGAAGTAGGGGTAAGGATGTGGTTATAGATTGGACAGGTTGGAATTCTTTTTTCCTTGAGCCGATGTAATTGTGTTTGTCCGCGGCTATCTCCGTCTTGGAGATAGTCTGTTGGTGTTTATTTAATGAAGTTTTCCTTTCAAAAAAAAAGTAAAAAAGTTCAAACCGTAAAACTATTAGCTGGATGGATCTACTGACCAAGCCAACCAGCCTGACTGGCTTTGCTTATCGTTTTTGGAAAAAAAAAGTAGTTAGCAATTAGATATGAAGTAGTGGGATTATCCGTGCACCTTGTCAAGTTTTTGGTTGGTATTGGTTCGGTTCGTGACAGTATTGGCTCTCTACAACTTAATTACAGTACCAAAAAGATACTCTATTGCAATACGTTGAGAAAAACATAAATCATAGGGGTGTTCAAAAAAATCCAAATCCGAAAGCGAATCCGATATATCCGAAAATCCGTATTCGAATTATCCGAAAGTTCAGATATCTGAACCGGATAATCCGAATTTTTGGATTCGGATGTGGTTTTCTAAAATTTTCGAAATTTTCGGATAATCGGATTATCCGATATCCGAAAGCTAATAATTTTTTTTAAATATATATATATAGTATATGAGCACTATGTTTAGTTTGAAATATCGTAAAAATAATAAATTATCGGATTTGGATGTGGATTTATAAAAGTTCGTTGTTTTTAATGCTGAAAATTTGGAAAATCAAATATAGGTTTCGTTTTAATAAATGCATGAAACGATTTTTTTTGAATTTTTTTATGAATTTGGATATCCGAAACTGTGTCTGAAATTTCGGATATCCGAAAACCGGATAATCTGATCTTAAACACCCCTAATAAATCGTAGTAAGATTACCTATTTGTCCCAAAAAAAATATTCATAATGTAGTATAGATAATAAAAGCATTATGCTTAGAATACTTGTACTCAAATCTATGTAGGGTCAGGATTTAGAGAAAACGGTGAAAAGTGTGAGAACAGTGAGAACGCTTATGGATCGTCCGATCAAAACAATCCATGGACTAGATTGCGTGGTGGCGTTTTCGTAAATAACATCAATATTATTATGTGGGACGCGCTTCATTAAGGGTAAAAAGGTCTTTTACCGCTCATATTTAAAACGCCATCAAATGATAAAAAGCCATACAAAAAAATAAAACACCATTAAAAACAGAATGCCAAAAATTAAAAATAAAATGCGTTGAATATTACAGGAAGATGAAACAACACAAATAACTGAATTTCAGTTAATAACATTTATTAGAAGAAATTCCCTCCTAAATTACGCGCCAAAAACATCATTATATAAACAAACGTAAAAACATAGCTTCCATAATCACTTCAATTTATCCATTTTCTGCAAAAAAAATATCTTTAACCAAAAACGCCAACTTAAACAAAACGCCAAAAATGGCAACAATCGTTTCGTGGAGATACACTCTGGGAATCAGGCGATACGTCCTCCATTTTGATAACAGAAGGAGGGTGTATGTTAAGACGGTCAAGGCAATTCTAAAATGGAAGAAGAGATACCGAGGCAAATCTTATCCATTGGCATCGCTCTAGACAACGAATGCCATGAAACGCTATGCTTATGAAAGCGTTAACCAGCAAATTTGGACCAATCAAAGGAAATGTGAAGCCAGACCCTGTCATGACATCATGGCGTTTTGATGATGAAACAGACATGGTGACAGTTACATACGACAGCGGAGAGGAGGAAGTCTACTGGCTAGAGAACATCATGACAAAGCAGTGACTGGGTTTCATGGAAGAATTGCTTAATGCCACTTGTACCAACACAGAAATAGACTCAAAATTAGAGTTAATGCAAGACATGTTCAGGTGGAGGCTTCAGAATATTCAGGAACAAGAAGCTGATGAAGGTGAATGTGATGACATGGATGAAGATCAAGAAGAAGACTCCGAGGAGGAAGAAGATGACACACGTGATGGATACTATTCAGATAAAGTACCTTCTGACGAAGGATTTTAAATTTTTTTTTTCTTCTATGTAATCTTTTTTTTTTTAAGATAATAATTAAATGATATATTTCTATCTTTATTAGCAAAACGCCAAAATAATACTAAAAAATAGTTAACCCTAACAAAACGCCAAAAATAACAAAAAATATTTTTCCTGCTTAATATTTTATTTACTCCGTTATTGTATTTTGACATGTTGGTCTGCATAAGGCCATTTAAAAAAAACGCCAAACTTAGAAGATGGGACGTCTATAACCTATAAAACTGATAAAAGCTGATCAACACAGTAAATACAAAAAACAGTAACTGAAAAGACAGTTACTTTATTATTATCATGTATTACAATAAAAAGTCCAGCCTAAATTACGCGCCAAAAAACTCCTATAAGAGAAGGGTATATACACAATGAAATTAATCACACCCAGAAAAACACAAAAACGCCATATCCTCTAGAAACCACTCCCTTTAAAACGCCACAGATGTCAAAGCTTTCACTGAAATGGATATTTTTTCTGAGGGGGTTAACTCAATAATATTTTGCTGAATGAGATGGACAAATATTCAAGAAAAAATACTAATGACAGTGATATGCCATCAGGTGAGCTTTGTTCTTGATGATTAATTGAATGGAATAAAGGGATCAACACAAGTGTAAAATACTATTTTGGACTCCATTATTACAAATAGCATCAAGCAAGAGTTGATCTTTAATGACATGCCACCAAACAAGAATATTACACCAAAAAACAGGTTGCCACTAAGCAGCTTCTTCTAAAAAAAACGGGGTTTATGAAGGAAAGTTGGCATCTAGCTAAAGTATTCAAAAAAGGTTCAAAACGCCAAAAACAAATTCAAGAAGGAAGAGGCTGATGACATTGAAGATTTGGAAGAAAAATTAGATTACCATTTTGTATTATTTTTGTTTTCATTTTATATTGTTTTGATATCAAGTTATATGTTGTTTTGTTATCCAATTCTCTATAAATAAAATACATTATCATATAAAACGTCAAAAACTACAAACACCAAAACGCTAGTAGTATGAAAACTGGGAGAACAGCTGCTGGCAAAGCACCTTGTAAAAGGGTATTAAACGCCAAAAAATCCACTAAACGCCAAAAAAATTGGTCTTATTGTAATCTTATGCAAATTTTAATGACTCGTAGTGAATTATTATACAAAACGCCAAAAAGGCCAAAAAATTAACCAGAAAACGCTATAACGCCAAAAAATTATATATGTGACACAAAAACAATTAATTAAACGCCAAAAAGTTTAATAAATACAATTAACGCCAAAAAAAAACTTAGACGCCATAAAATATTATACTGTGTTGGGAAAATAAAAGAATAATGAAAAGACAAAAAAGCCCCTCCGCCCTTCTCTATGCCACGGGACACGTGTTGGGCCAGGATGCGTTCTCACCGTTCTCACACTTTTGAGCGTTTTCTCCTGATCCCGTTTCAATCTATGTATCTATTCAAAACTTATCCATTTTGTATGTAGTAGATATAATTTTCATCAAAAGGACTGCTAGACGTCCCGTTTGCGGTATGCGTATATAATGTATATATGTGTGGGTTATCGGGGGGCAAAAGTGAAAGTGAACTAATTTTAACCTTATTTTACTAATTTCGTGAAAATAACGTTAAAAGCTTCGGTTAATCATGCATCATGTGATGACGTTGATAGCTGAAAGACAAAAGGGTACATGCACTAATTGGTCTTTGTCCCGATTGCTCAGTGTTATGTGCCTTATGTCCAAGGCTTGATGCAAAACTACTATCGAGCCGGGGGTCTCACTGTAAGCAGTCTCTCTATTTTTACGCGAGTCATCATTTAACATGTTCATACAGTATATATCTTGCTATAGGTAGTTACACACTTTACACACGTATGCAACTAACTTTTAAAAATTATAACAAAAAGTCACCACAAATTAATGTTTGATTCACATAATCTTATTCCCAAATTAACCCACAAAACTTCAACCAATACGTTTTCTCTGTTCATCAATTTTGATCATCTCATCCTCAACATTAGTCTCCAAATCACAATCAACCATCAAACCTCAACAATATTATTCAAAATCATGTCGAAAACCTTACATTTTTCGACCCTTTTTTCCAACATAATGTGACATTCAGATGGTGAACAATGGAAGAAGAAAATGGGTTATCGAATTCGAGGGTTGTTAGAGATCTGTCCGAAGAGTTGATCGGAATCATTGAAGGTGCTAAATCGATTGGAGAGTTTCGATTAACGCAGAGGAAAGAAAGCCAAACCTTAGGACGGCGATTGAGGCTTTGGCTACCCTTGTTGGAAGAGCTTAGAGATCTCGATGCTCATTTTCCGGAGATTTGTATCTCGTGTTTGCATAAGTTGAAGAAATCGTTTATTCTCGCCAAGAAATTGTTGAAAACTTGTCAGGCCGGAAGCAAAATCTATCTGGTTAGATTCTGTAACCGACCTGTAACTGAAATAACCGAACCCAACACAAAACCAACGGTTTTGGCCATTTGTTGGCCCAAAATTTCCAAGCCCAGATGGCAAACCCAAAACCGAGAAAAAAAGCCAAAAACCAAATATTTGGTTTTTTGTTCAACTGAGCCCAAAACCGACCCATGCACTCCGGTACACTTTGTTTTTGAGTAATTTAACAACTATTGAATATGTTATTATCTTTGATTTAGGTATTGGAGGCTGATGCAATGGTAACTAGATTCAATACTGTTTATGATAAATTGAGTCAAGCAACAGATGGATTTCCATATGAAGAAATTGGAATTTCTGAAGAAGTTAAAGAACAGGTGATATTATATTTTCCAAAAAAAAAAAAAAAACCATACAACTTACCAAACCTGCCTAAAATGATGATGATTAGGAGATGACATTTTCTGAAGTGATACTAAATTCGCGACTCTGGAAAGTGGCGGACCCATAAATTATTTGTTGGGGGTGCGGATGAGTGGTTCAAGCATATTTTCAGGGGGTGCGGTCGGGTTTTTTGCCTAAAAAATACACTAATTTTTTTTAAAGGGGTGCGCTACCCACCCTTGGCTTCACCTAGGTCCGCCCCTTTACAGTCTAAGGATCTAAACCGCAAACACATTTAACTATACGCGTTGTGTTCGGGTAGACCCGTTTAATGTGGCGTTGTATTACAAAATGTGTTTTATGTCAACCTGTAAAATTTCATGTGTCTGACACAATTTCAGCTTCTTGTCAACTTTTTGGGTTCCACCCACGACCCATCTAACACCTCTAAACTAATGATAAAGGAAGTTGTTAACTTGTTATAAGTGAATAAAACCATGAATTATTGCAGCTGGAGCTAATGTGTATGCAACTCAAGAGAGCCAAACAGAGTAAAGACACTCAAGATATGGAACTAACCATGGATATGAGGGCAGTATTGTCATACGACAACGATCGAATCGCCGAATGCAAGAGCATTGAAAAGCTAGCAAACAGATTGTCTTTAAATACTCTTGAGGATTTGAGGATTGAAACTGTGGCTATAAGAAAACTTGTGAAAGAAAGAAGAGGACAGAATGCAGAAGGAACTCAAAACATCATAGATCTTCTTGATAGATTTAAAAGATTTGCAGGAATTGAGCAGGTTAATGTTCTCGAAGATCCTGTTCCATGCAATAGATCGCTGCAAAAAAGCACTTCCATTGCGATACCGTTTGAGTTCTTGTGTCCGATCACGCTGGAAATAATGAGGGATCCTGTTATTGTTGCCACTGGTCAGGTAACTTCATATGATCCGTCTTATGATGCTGCATTGTTATACAGTTTGACTTTTTTTGGTCAACTTGAATAACCTTATACTTGAAACCTTTGACTTTTTTGGTGTGGTTGAGTACTTTTGAACTGCCTCTATTTGGACCAGTCGGTTATGGTCCGGATTATAAGCTAGTCCGACCAATGGACCAAAGGTAGTCAGTTCGATGACTGGTCTGGTTATGCAAACATTGCTTTAAAACAAACACATAAAATTCTAGACATTTTACTATTATTAAATAAATATAAATCATGGGCATTTCTATCATATTGACTAAATTGTTGACCTGATAAGTCAATATGTACTTTTAGATTTCTAGTTAAAATGTTGTAACCAATTCTTGTCTTAAATTTTCATGTTTCATTGCAGACATATGAGAGAGCAAACATACAACAATGGTTAGACTCTGACCGCAGATGCTGCCCGAAAACCGGACTACCATTAGCACACACCGCGTTAGCACCAAACGTCGCGTTACACAACTTAATCCAACAATGGTGCCAAACCAACAACTACCAAATCCCCAAAAAATCACCACCTCCACCATCTAAGAAAGCACACAGTGAAAAAGTTGTCATCTTGATACAAAACTTAACTTCAAGCCAATTACAAGTACAACGAAAAGCGGTCACCAAGATCCGTATGATCTCACGAGAATCCCCCGAAAATAGAGTTTTAATAGCCGAAAAAGGCGGGATTCCACCCCTTGTCCATCTTCTTTCATACCCGGATTCCAAAATCCAAGAACACGCTGTCACCGCACTTCTAAACCTCTCAATCGACGAAAAGATCAAGAAACAAGTATCGGAACAAGCACCAATTCCGGCTATAATCGAAATCCTTCAATACGGAACTATTGGAGCTAAAGAAAACTCAGCAGCAGCATTGTTTAGCTTATCAATGCTTGATGAAAACAAAACGTTAATCGGGGCATCAAACGGGATCCCACCGTTGATTGCTTTGTTAGCAGAAGGAACGATTCGAGGCAGAAAAGATGCAGCCACAGCTTTGTTTAACTTAACCATTTCACAGTCAAACAAAGCCAAGGCTATAGAAGCGGGGGCGATCAAACCGTTGGTATCGATTCTGGATAACAAAGGGTTAGATATGGTTGATGAGGCTCTTTCTGTTTTGTTACTACTAGCAGAACATCCTGATGGGAGGAAAGAGCTTGGACAACTTAGTTTTATTGAAACATTAGTTAAGTTTATGCGCGAAGGGACCCCGAAGAATAAAGAGTGTGCAGCGTCAGTCCTTCTAAAACTTTGTGAGAATAATAACAACAATCTGGTGGTTGCGCTTCAGTATGGCGTGTATGAGCATGTATCGGAGCTTTCGCAGAATGGGAGTAAACGAGGGAAAAAGAAGGCGGTGGCAATGTTGCAGCTTATGAGCAAAAGCGGACAGATCCCGAGCTATAACAATGTAAGGTAACATTGGTTGTGTATTTACAGTTGTGTTAGTTATGTGGAATGATCGCGTTATACATGTTATTAGTATTGTAAGGGATGTAGATTGATTACTAGTAATATGAATAATACCTCACTAAAAAGGATTTTTGATCATCCTCATTGTTGTTTCTAGGAAGAACTAACTGAAGATCTTTATTATTATCTGTGTAAACTATCAGTTTTATACACAAACACCCCTACCATTGCAATGGTGTAAGATGCACCTAACATGCATAAAAAGTATATAAAAGGAAATAAAGATTGTCTTTTTAACAAATAGTTAAAAAACACATTTTATATTTCAAAAAATAAGATTTAGTTGTGATGGTTTTTGTAACCTTAGTCCCTCATACCAACCAACATTGTCTGTAATAAAATGGTTTTTTTGTTGCCCGAGTGAAGAGTTCGTTGGAGGTCACCCTATAATAGAATTACTCCCACCCAAACACGCGTAACTATGGAGTTCTCTCTCATCCATAGCTAATGCACACCCAAATCAAGTTGGTGGTATTTGAGGCGTGACATGACTTGTGAACCCAACATCTTTTTTATCCATAACCGATGTGAGATTTGCCCAGGGTGTTAAATTTTTTTGTGCCATGCTACAACCTTTTCACCACTTTTTCGAAAGTATCCTCCAAGTCGTCGCTTCTTATTCTAATTCTAAACAAAGTTATGACTACGAACAATGAATCGAATCTTAAATTGTAGAAATAATCATAGAAGTCGAGTGGCATGCTTTTTTATCTTCTTTCTTGAGGGTTTTTTTTTTTTTTTTTTTGTAAAATTGTTTCTCTTGGAAGGTTGTCAACTTATTGGTACTAACGTTTAAAATAGAGGCAACTACACCTAATAATAAGTGTTATTGGTTACTGGGACCATTCTACATCTGGTACGGTTAACAGATTGAGTACTCATGAACCGCCTTCGATTGGGCTGGCCGGTTATGACACACACTGGTTTAACCGGCGGACATATTAGTGGTGGACCGGATTTTCAAATTTTAGTTTATTATCCTTCCACAATCATGTTTACTCATTCATTCCGGTTTTTGAAATTGGTCCAACCATTAAACCAATAAGACAATCGTTTCGATAACCGCTCTGGTTATATAAAGATCGGTTATAATGGTCTCAAAATATCATTAGTTTAAGCAATCATCTTCATTCCAGGTCTAGTGGTGCACAAAAAACCCGAACCCGGACCCGGACCTGAAAAAAAAAACCCGGAACCGGGTATTATAAAACCCGGGTTTTTTATACCCGAACCCGACCCTACCCGTAGGGTAGGGACCGGGTATGCATATTTGATCTAAAACCCGAACCCGGAACCGGTTTTTTATACCCGGTTTATACCCGAAACCCGGTTTTATAAATACCCGAACCCGGAACCGGGTTTTATAAATACCCGGAACCGGTTTTTAAAAAAACCCGATTTTGTAATAATCTTGTTTAATTATGTATACATTAAGACTTCTAGTTCTTATGATTTAACAAAATTATGTATGCACTTTGATGTAATCTTGTTTAATTATTAGGTATCTAATGATATTTGCCACCGCTACTTAATTATTTAGTATATTTCATTACAAGTGGAAACAAATACGCCAATATATGTTGGCCCTTCTATTTTCTTTGTTTGTTTAATATCATTATTAGTTTTTGTATTTAATAAATTGTGCCTCTGTTTATAAAGTTCAAGAATAACCACATGAAGAACTATAAATTGTGCCTCTGTTTATAAATTGTGTCTCTGTTTATCAATAGATTTGATGTCTATGTGTGAGAGTTATGTTTGATACATTTTATAAGCATAGTTCCGGTCGGGTTTTTTTAATACCCGGTGCGGGTTTTTTCCCAACCCGATGCATACCCGAACCCTACCCGATGAATACCCGAACCGGACCCGAACCCGGAAATAGGGTATTATAATACCCGGGTTTTATAAAACCCGACCCGAACCCTACCCGAACCCGGGTATATAGGGTATACATTTTTGGTAGAAAACCCGGACCCGGACCCGACCCGGTTTTTAAAAAAAAACCCGATTTTGTAAAACCCGATCCTACCCGAACCCGAACCCCATCCTACCCGAAACCCGGTTTTTAAAAAAACCCGATTTGTGCACCACTATCCAGGTCTGTGCATTGCTGTTTGGCCCAACCATACAAGCCCAAATTCCATTGGGTTGGGCTTTTTGGCTAAATCTGACAAGAGTGTAGAATCCTTTGTAGAGGCCCAGTTGTATACCTTACAATAAAACGGGCTGATTTGGGCTTTATTTTCATGCTATGGGCCTAGGGGCTAAAAGAGTCAAATTGACAAATTCAAAAACTTGACTAAAAGGGAATTTATTTGACTTCAAAGTCTTAAGTGTTTATTCTAACTTGTGTTAGATCATGTCATTATTCTAATAACAGTTTTTATAATCATATTAGTTATACAAATTATTTATAAAGTAAAAGAAATAAGATAAATATCCCACTCTCCCCATTATTTTCTGCGGCATTCAGGTGAAGGGCGAATACGGGTGGCGTCGGTTCATCTTGGATGGGAGGCGAGGTTTTACCGATTATTCCACTGCCGTGCCTTCAGGCGGGTGGAGGTCGGATTTCCGCGCATCTGGGAGAGCCAAGGGGCTGGCGGGGGTCGAGTAGTCGACCTTGGCTACAGCGCCCGGTGTCACGCTGGTTGACACGTCGTTTCTTGCCGTTCAAAATTGTTTGTTCCTCTAAACCCGTGTGCTCTCATGTTTTTATATATGATATTTAATAATACAATAAATGGTTTATGTTTTTTTATATTTAGTTTCTCAGGGGAGGAGGGGTGGTTCACTAGTGATAGTTTCTATCACTCCCACTATCCAATCAAATCATGTCATGTCATCACCCAATATTCTATCACTAGTGATAGAAATGTAGGCGGGGTGGTATCACTAGTGATGGAATTATATCACTCCCAATTTTTTTTAATTTTTATTTTAAAATTAGAAATTAACAATAAAACACTAAAATTAAAAATTTCATTAAACTTAAAAAATAAATTACATAGCAAAATAAAAAAAACAACCAACATTGGAAAAAAAAAAAAAAAAACTAAACTGGTGGCATCTCCCAACCCCACTTGCGCAAATCTCGCGCTTTTGTTGAATGACAATTGACTTAAACGGTTCGTCGAGATGGGTTTGAAAGGGTGGATATTGTTGGGTATGAAAGGGTGGGACTTGGTCGGGTTCGTCTTGCAACCTAAAGCGCGTCGGCTCGCCAAGATTCGCTCGAACCTTGGGTCTTAAGGGATTTTTCTTCGTACCCGAACCTCTTTTTTTCGAACCCCCACCTCTCTTGCTTGAACCTTCCATGTTTCTAAAAATATTTAGATTGAGAGTTTGGTTTTTTAAAAATATTTAGATTGAGTGTGTAAGAATGGTTGAGAATTTATTGGTTTTTTAATTGAGTAGTGAGGATTTACATAAAAAAAAAAGGTTCAAACGGTCAAAAAAAATTAACAAACGGTCATAAATCAACGGTCCAATTTCATATTCAACGCGTGATATGTTTAACGCGTTCAAAAAATAACACGTTGATTTGGTGCCGGCGGCGGTGTTCCGTTCGTTTTTAACGCGTGATCGGGGTGGTATAACGGACCACCCCGGGTGGTCTCATAGCTTCTTTAGTTGTATAGAGCTTGCTTGATTGTATATTGAGCTTGTCCATGTCTTTTATAACAATAAATTGTGTATATTTCTTTTATTATTTTATGTATGGGTGTTTAATGATAACAAGTATAAAAAGGTTAATTTGTATGTGAGGATAGCGTCTAGCGTCACATGGTGGCGGAGCCAAGATTTGTTTTCTATGATGTCATTTTTTTCGATACCTGAGTTTATAATAATCCGAAGTCAAAATTTTCAGATCAGGTCAGGCCAGGTCAAAATATATAATAAAAACCAATATTATAATAAAAGTACAATGTCACTAAAAATAACACAAAATAAAAATACAAAGTTATTTGAAATATATAAAAAATACATTTTGTAATTGATCCCTACGTGTTTTTATGTTCTTAGCGTTTTCAATCGCAACTTTCGTAAAGAACTTTTTTCAATATAACACATAAAAACATCAGTCAAATAATCAATCATTCATTCAAAAGGAAGAAAGAAAAGCGTTTTTCCAACATTAGTACTAAAAAAATGTTGGTTTTATACCTCTATTGATGTAATTTATATGTTGTATTTTGTACACATCAGCACCTAAGCCTCGCAACACTAAATTCGTTAATCATATTTGCAATTGAGTTGAATCTAAAACGTGTAGAAACCTTAGGACTTCAATTACCGAACCGGATGTGCACCTTGTTTTCATATATCGTCTTAAACCGTTAATTAAAGTTTTCGTGCAATCTTTTAAGTTTTTCTTCGTTAAATAATTCAAAAAAAATTGTCGGTCCATTCCGACACACTTTCAAACAAACAGTTTGACAAATTTCTTAGCAAGCTTCATAATTAAAGTAACAACATCTAAAATCAATCACTTCCATACGCAAACCACAAACTCTTCGTGGTTCGACCCCTTACTACCACTAACGCATTGTTAAGGGTAATTTGGGACTATAAATATTATCTTTTATCGGAGCGCGACATTCCGATCACGCTACCCCCTTCTGAATAGCAAACCCTATCCTGCTAAACACAAAATGATGGAACAATGGTGGAATATTTTAGTAGTGACTTTTATTTTTTAATCAATTATTATGGTGGTCAAACGTCGGGGGATTGCCGAAGTGATGAACGGAGTAGATGGTTGAATGCTTGCTACGGTTTTCCATTGTTGATCTTCATCGGAATGAAGAAAAAAAATGGGGTACATCAATACTTTCTTTATTTTTAAATGTTTTAGTTAGTAAGGGTAATTTAGTAATTTTACATGGATATAACTGGAAAAACTACATCCATCCAATCGAGTGACTATCCGAGTAACAACTAAGCAAACCAAAGGAAACATAGATGTAATTTTAGAAAGATGAGGGACTAAAGATGAAAAATGGCAAACCATAAGGATCATCCGGACAATTTACTCTAAATTAATAGATAGAGAAATTTCCTTAAGATTAGTTATTATTACAATAAATGATTTCAAAGAATGTCATGTGGTATTATCAGAATCATTTTCTCACATCTATATTTTACACTAATTTTAGTTTAAATATTAATTTTTTGTTTATAAAATATAGGGATATGCATGTTAAATTTTTATATAATCTCTATCTCTCTCTTTCTTATCTATATCTCTATCTCTATACATAACAGATATCTCTATCTCTTCTCTTCTTTATAATGATAAATAAGGGACACAGAACACAATTCAATGCAAACTTAATTTTTATATTTTCACTTAAATCGTATACCCATCTAACTTACACGCGAGTCCTTACATGTTTCAAATTTAAGAGTTGTGATTCTCATTTTCTTTTTTTGTCAGTTATAATACCACATGTTCAAAATTATGAAAATAAAACCAAATTTTACTAATTCAAGTTGTACAACACTTGAAATTATAACCTAGTGCTCTAATATACTAACACAAACTTAAAATGATATAAATAATCTATACTATATAATAAAAGAAACCTGTTTTTGGACACTTGTCATTCTCTCATTCAATTGATTAAAATTATTAATAATACTAATAATAATAATATTTAATCTAATCTAATACAAATTCTTATTATTAATAATATTTAATCAAATCTAATAAGAATTCATATTATTTTAGTTAATATTATTTTAGTTAATAACAATCACACGATTAAATAACCCACACACGTTCCATATTATTTTAGTTAATATTATTTAGTTAATATTATTTTAGTTAATATGGGAAAGGCAATTGAAATTTATTTTAGTTAATAACAATAACAAATATACAATTCAGAGTAATAGGTACTAGAATCCCTCACACGATGGAGCAGAAATTCAATTTTGGTCGAAATCAGTTTGGTTAGTTACGGTATCGGCACTCGGTATGGCAATTGAAAGACAAAAAAAAAATGAATGATGGAGCGGAAATTCAATTTTGGTCGAAATCAGTTTGGTTAGTTATGGTATCGGCACTCGGTATGGCAATTGAAAGACAAAAAAAACAAAATGAATGAAGTTAAACTTCAGAGTACAAACATTTTGTGGTCATTTAAAAAAATCGAAACTTTAATATGTGCTAAATCCATTGTTTAAGATTTAAAAGTACTTATAGATTCTTTTGTTCATGTGTAGTTTTTCACTTCAAATTATTTATAATTAATGTATACTTCTCATTTATAATATTATTTATTTGATTTTTATATCATATTATCTTCATTGTTTATATTTTCTAACGTGTCATGTAACAACTACATTTTTTAGTTTCCTTTTACCCAAATTATTACTTCTTTTTGACAGACACCTACATTTTATTTGTAACATACAAATTTACTCTTATTCTTTTCGATGATGTAGTTATCTCTAATAAACTTTAAACTTTTACCATAGTATATGTAATGCTAGACATAAAATTAAAAAACATTTTGAATGATATCAATAACTTAAGGCATATTATAATTATATGTATAATATGCACTTTTTAATGAAATAATACCAAATAAAATTACAAATATAAAATCATTGATTTTACTAACAATAACAAAGTCCTATTTTTTTAAATAATTCAAAAAATATATAACTAAAAACATATGACATTATAATACGGTTAACCGATTTATCATCATACAACCTACCACCTATTCAATCATATGATTTTTCAATCTTATATTAACTAAATAAATAAAAATTAATATTCAATTTTATTATACTTTAAATATAAAAAAATCCGTTAGTTTTTTAAATATATTTTTTTATTATTTGGTATTTAAAATCATATTTATTCAACCCATGTAATACAAAGGGGTTTTTAAAAATATAAATTTTTTAATTATTTGGTAAACAATATTACATTTATTCAACCCGTGTAATATATTGGTTTTAAAGATATAATTTTTTTATTATTTGTTATATAATATTACATTTATTCAACCTGTACAACACATATGGTTCTTATAAATATAACTTTTTTTTATTATTTAATAAATAAAGTTACATTTCTTCAACCCGTGCAATAAAGGAGGCTTTTAAAAAGATCGTACAATACATATGGTTCTTATAAATATAACTTTTTTATTATTTAATAAATAAAGTTACATTTCTTCAACCCGTGCAATAAAGGAGGCTTTTAAAAAGATAATGTTTTATTATTTGGTATATAAAATTCATTTACTCAACCCGTGTAATACACGGGGTTATAACCTAGTCTACTAATAAATTTATATAACATTATTTTATCAGTTACAAATAAAATAAAGATGAAGAACTTTCTTTTTAAGGCCACACGGTGTGGAGGGGCTTGAAACTTGGACGTTATTCGACATGTGGAGGTCATGTCAGCACGCGTCAGAAAAATGGCGTGGTGGGAAAAAAAGAAGGTGTGGGAAGGGGTGTGAAAATGTGGCGTTATCCGACACGTGTCACACACTTTTTATTATTAATTTGTATTTAAAAATTATATAAAATCTATTAAATTTAAATAAAAACCAATTAATACTAATTAATCATATAACTTAAAAATTAAAGACATTACATATCATTTAAAATTAAAGTCATGCCCGTACACGTTATGGAACACGAGAGCGACTTGGATGATGTCGACTTCGTTTAGCTCACCATCGTTGTTGTTGACGTCATTAAGAATCCCTTCAAATCTCGTATAATCAATATGAATCATCCGAAAACGTGAATAAAGTGCATCCTTGGATCGGATGGCCTCACCCCTACGCGTACAATTTTTTTGATAAACTCGTTCCCAAAACGAAGACGTGCGTAACGGAGGCCCTTGGTTGTTCACCACCGCGACCCACGATTCACATAATATAATGTCCTCTTCTAGGATCTATGGAATAACCGGCATTGTAATAAGATAAAAGTTGAGATTTTTTGGGAGAGTGTAATAGGTAGAAGAGAGTGAGGTGAAAATGATGAGTTTTTTTATATAGATGGGATGAATTATTTTTTTAAATAAAAAATCTTTTTTTTTTTAAATTATGTCGTTGGGGTCCAACGGCTAGTAACCACGTCTAATCAAAGCACGTCACGTCAACGCTCATTTACCATCAACGCCGGTGAGAAATCTCACGTCCATAATACCTTACATTCAAATTTAAATGTTTTTGAAGATGAGTAAGTGGATTATGAATTTTATGAATGTTTGGAATGGGCCCATGTCAGGTGGTTTTCACGTTCAACTTCGCTGAACGACACCGTTCCATTTTACTCCTCAATTCGAGATCTGCTCGGTGCGGTCTCTTTTGACGACTTTGGCTATGCATGATAAGTCTAATTTTTATTATTCAACAATAAAAAGAAAAATCCACGTATTATATATTTTGTAAAATTTATAGGCGAGGACAACTAAAATGGGATATAATATAACTTACTATGAAATTTCCCACATGATTTATCCTTTTTTATATTTATTTTGATTTTATTTTAGCCTCAGTTTTGTTATATTTATTTTCTAATTCTATATTTTAGGTCTCTTATTATAACGTGTTTAGTTTAATAACTAATAAACGATTACAAACTCTAGATTAATTTTAATAATAATAAAAGTTACTATCAAACTTGTTGCTCGTCTACATTTTGTTTTGATGTAACTACCAGTCAACTTTTTTCCATCTAACGAAAATATATGTCATGAAAAAAAAAATCCGTGCAAAAAAATTAATAATAATAAAAGTTACTATCATCGATACTATAATTATTTATTAAAAGGTTGTTATTTGAATCCTTTTTGTTATCTTTATATATCTATCGATGTATACGTGTATATGATAAGTTTTTGTACATCGTAAGAAAACAAGGCACCAAACCTTGTTGGTCAAATCCGAAAAAAAAGCATGTATGAACCACATGGAACCGAATCAAATACAACTGGTCTGGCTTCGGATCATCCAAAACCATCAAGCTACGACTCAATCCCATGTAGGTCTCGAGCATTTGGCAACATGTCAAGCCAACACCTATTAAGTGGCCTTGCACCGACACGTCAAGAACAATAATCACAACATCATGTTCGAAAACCCAACATGTTACATGTAGCAGGTACCATACACATGGTTTATATAATGTGAGAGAGCATTTGGTACCCTCAAACTACTTCACTAGTAATCTCTCGTTCTACCAATATTTATTTATCTTCATACTTGCTTTTATGTTAGAAGTCTGGTTATACAAAGAATCTTCCCGTTACAAAACCAATGATTTCTCAATTCAGTCCTGTCCAGTGGCGGATCCAGGAATTTTTTCCTGGGGGTGCGGAATTTTTTCAAAGATTTTAGGTCCCTAGCTGTATAAAAATATCGGTTCATAGCGGGTCGGCCTGTCGGGTCGGATCATGTAAGACAAAAGAACATCAAACTAAAATTTATAAATCATCAAAAACACGTCAAACATCATTATAAATTACAAACGTATTTAAAATTGTGCCCTACATGTTTTTTTTAAATATATCCAAAATATCATCTAAAATACTAAACACGCCATAAGTTCATTACATTCTTACTCATTGTTCCTAACACATATAATTTGCTCCATAAGTTCATAAAAAACACTAAACACTTAAACAAAATAAACAATCATGTTCAACCATAGCCCATAACTTTCAACTATATTTTTAAACATTCAAGCCCTAATATTAAATGTTGATTACTTGTAACTAATCATTTAAACAAACAAAGATATAAATAAAACAACAAAATCATTTAACTACAAGTCTAGAACAACAAAAAAATCAAAAAAATATAAAAAGATTAAACCCTTACACATCTATATTTTCTACTAATCATCACATAAAACAAAATAAATAAATAAACCATACTAGTTCTATATTGGATTTCTGACGTAATATGGGTCGGTCCAACCGGAATTTTGGTTTTTCCGGTAAAAAAAGCCACAAGGTCGTGAGCAGTGGCGTCAAGCCGCTGGTAGTTTTTTTGGGGGCGGGATTTGGAAATGGAATGGGTGGATGGGTTTGGGTTATTTTATTTAGTTCAAATTTCTTTAGGTTTGGTTTGGGCTTGTGTTAATAAAAATTGATTGCAGATTGGGCTTTGATTGGATTAAATAATTAAGTGAATAAGTGGTTAATAATTATTTTTTTCTAAGTGGGATGGTTGAAAATTTTCAAGGGGTGCGGGTGAAAAATTCCAAGGGGTGCGGTCGGGA
The DNA here is from genome assembly GCA_030545235.1 of Helianthus tuberosus. Classification (NCBI taxonomy): domain Eukaryota; kingdom Viridiplantae; phylum Streptophyta; class Magnoliopsida; order Asterales; family Asteraceae; genus Helianthus; species Helianthus tuberosus. The sequence goes on along the minus strand of CM060433.1, from coordinate 9,403,836 downwards.
TTTCCGACGAAAAATAACACTAAAAAATATTTTTTCATTGGGTGCGCCCGCCCACCCTTGGCTTAGGGTGGGTACGCCCCTGGTCCTGTCCTATGTTTAAGCTCCAGCGCACGAATATTTGTTCATGATATTTTATTTGTATGTAACTTTTACATGTAACATCATTAAGGTATAGGATCATATCCAAACATGTATTTTTGTACAAATCGTAAGAACCAACAGTTTAATGACATGTGTCCTCAATTAAAAAATTGATTTAAGAGTATTTTAGACTTTTTATACCCTTTTATTTATATCTAACTAAAAACAATAATTAACTAAATTCATGCAAGGTTAATTTAAATCCTAATCTCCTAATCTATTCTTCATCACCGAATCAACACTGTGATCAGCATCATCATCAACACTAAAATCAGCTCATCAGCAGCACCGTAATCAGCATTATCGTCAACACCGTAGTCAACACATCGTCAGCATCAGCACCTTAATCAGCATGGTAACACCACCGTCAGCAAATCCGACGGTAACATCCCACACCACCCCCTTCAGCACATCCCGTGATCAGCATAACATTGTAATCAACACATTAATTAGCACCGTAATCAGCACAATTTCATGTTTTTTTTTTTATTTTGTAAACAACAAATACTATTACATAACTAGCACAATTTCATTTTTTTTTATTTTATAAACAACACATACTGTTACATACTAGCACAATTTCATGTTTTTGTTTTAATTTTGTAAATAGCACATACTATTACATAACTAGTAGAAAACAATTTTATTCCAAATAGACAACACAAAAGGAATATATAGCAACACATAAGAATTACACAACAAAATAAGAACTTACGTATAAATTTAAAATCAACACAATACATTTTTCATATTAGCACATTCCAACTACATAACTAGCACAATTATAAAACACTTTTTTGTAACCTTTTTAAAAGTCATTTTTATAAATAAAAAAGTATAACAATATGCTACTCATATTAAAGATAAAAAAAATACTTAATTTTATGGTATAACTTTTTTTCCAAAAATAATGAAGTATATAAAAAGTTATTTTAATTTAAAAAACTTGATGGAATTAGTATTTAGTGAGAAATGACTAAAATACCCCTAAGTTGATAGTATTAATTATTAATTATTGGATTTTATTTGTAATCAATGCCAACCTTTGATTTAAACTATTAATGGCTCAGGTCTATTCGTACGGTTTTTACAGATAGCACTGTTTGTAAAAGATCTCAATTCACACGATGTATTACATAGTCAACAACAACAGCAACATGCAATAGGCAACATTAATAGCAACAACCAAAAAACAAATACATATTAATAGTTTTAGTGTAGTTTATAGCGTTTTAATGTAGTAGGATTCAAACCCTCAAAGAAACTTGTTACATGGAACAAAACTGGAGTTATTCCTACAATAAAACTTAGTGTAATTTTGTTAATTGATTCCTAATCCTTTAATAGTTTTAATGTATTAACAAAATTATGCAAATGATTAATAAAATGGAAGATCAATAAATTTATATCCAGTCTAATTTGACAATTTCATATCAAAATACAGGAAATAATTAATAAAATGGAAGATCAATAAATTACTGATGTTTATCTTGTTATTTAAAAATAAGTAAAGATAAGGCGTGGTATTCTTTTGAATCTTGTTTTATCTTTGTTGAATTTTTGTCTTCGTAAAGCAAACAATTTACCATATGATGGGCCACAACTTTGAAATATTGACCATTTATAATAATTACATTTTAATAAAAAATATTACTTTAAAATTATTGTTTATAATTTTATTAGTTTGTATGTATATTGTTTGTGACTTTGTGTATAAATAGCCCAAGAGTGTTTGCAAGGGACCATAGATATTCACAAGATCACAAGACAGCTTTGATTCTCGTTATCCTTGTCCATCAGCATGGATCCGTACAAGGTACAACTCATCACTTCATCACTTGCCCTTTTTACCATCTTTTGTACAACTATTTAATGCATGTATATATCTTAGTAACTAGTAGAGTTAACTGCCATTTTTGTTCCTGTGGGTTGGTGAAAAATGTTACTCCAATCCAGAAAGAAAATTTGCGTCAGTTCCGTCCTCAACATTTTTGAAACGTGCCACTTTAGTCCAAAAAGATAACGCGCCGTTAAAAACGTTGAGGACGGAACTGGCGCAGGGCGTTATCTTTTTGAACTGAAGTGGCACGTTTTAAAAATGTTAAGGACGGAACTGGCGCAAATTTTCTTTTTGGACTGAAGTGACATTTTGCACCAAACCGTAAGGACGAAAATGATAGTTAACTCTAACTAGTAAATAAGATTGCAATTATTGAAAAAGAAAACGAGAATAGAGAAATTATATCTGTTAAAATAAATATTATGTATATAAAATTGGGATTTTAATTGGAAATGAATATACAAGGAGCTAAAAATTCTTAAAAAAATGTTTGTAAATGGTAAAATTTATTTTTGATCGTGAAAGAATAGAGAAAATCAACCTAAAGGGTGTTTAAGTACTTTTTTTTACCATTTTCAAAGTCCTCCAATATTCTTTACTATTTTATATATAAAAAAGTCACACAACATAACTTAATACAAAATTTAGAAATTGTTATCAACTAGGGTTAAGACCCGCCCGCGTTGCGGCGCGGGTACATAGTAAACATTGAATGGATTAGTCCAAACGTTATATAATGCACTAACCATATGAAAACACACATTTCGACGTATCCAGTTGAACTCAATGTAACCTGTATAAGCATTGTGATTGGATCAAATGTAAAGTAAATCAAATTCATATCGGCCAATCATAACGTATTAATGTGACTCAACTCATACATAGAAAACGTAACGGGTATGAAGGAAAATATGCGCATGTAATCAAAAGGGATTAATTAGAGCTTTCGAAAAAAGGGGAGAAAAAGAAACCATAATTTGACTCCACTCGGTTCAAAACAAACTTTACGAAACATATATAAAATAAACACGAAAACATATTATATTTGACCTGAATCATTTCCCAAAAAAGTTTACGTCGAAACGTAGAACAACTTGAATTTATACCAAAACGTACATAAAAATATGCACGTAAAAATGGTTTCTCTAAACGAAAACGTATTATATCTGACCTGACTCGTCTATAAAAAAAGTTTACGTCGGAATGTAGAACAAATCATATTTATACATATCCGTACATAAAATATGCATGTAAAAAATAGTTTTTAAGTAAAGGAAGTATAGGGGTAAACCGAAACAAAATATTAGTAAAAAATTTAATAGGTTAAAAACGTTTGTAAAACCGTGCCAAGTAGCACCAATGCCACAACGACATCGACTCTTAACATCGTAAAAATAAAATAGATAAAATGATAAAAATTACACTGAACGAAAAGCAGACTAAAATCGTTGAACCACGCACGCCCGTTATAGTGTGTCAATGCAAAGAAAATAATCAGAAACGTAAAACGTATAAAATAATAACTTAGTCGATCTAGGACCCGCCAGTTGCGACTAACTTTTCAAAAGGGAAAAAATGGACGCGCTGCGACGGGTTTGTCAAATATGGAAAAATAGAGAAAAAAAAACATTGAACCGACATGCACGCTACGACATATTGACTCGCAAAATTTAGAACGAAACGTAAAACGAAAAACTTGCGAAAGACATAAAGTATGGGGGACCAAAGTTGTAAATAATAAAGTGTTGTGCTAAATTACAAAAGATGAAAAAGTTTGAGTTAAAAGTAAAAAATTTGAAATGGGTTCAAATGTAAAAGAAAAAACTTTAAGGTTTAAAGTGGAAAATGAAGTTTTTTTGTTTGAAAAACTTCCAAAGCATGATGTACAAGTTATAATGCATAAGAAAGTTGTTAATTTATATAGGGAATAATAATAAATGCACTGATAAAAAAAAATAAAGTTAAATTTTGATGATAACCAAATTAGAGGTAAGAAGGGGTTGGGCTAAGCTTGAACTCTGAACGCCTAGTATGAGTTCGGTTAAATTTAAACTCTAAAACGAGTGAGGTCTAGAACTCGTTTCAAACTTGATGTGTTTAATTCAATTTATCGATTCACACAGCATATTTCATTTCATTATCATATGTATTTAGATAACACTTTTCATGAACCTAATCAAACACAAGACATGAAAAATAAAGTTTATTACAACATAACAAAGCATTCATTTTAAATAAAATTCGCTACCGGTTTTTACCTTCATATACCGATATCGTAACCGGTATTTTCGGTTCCAATACCGATTCGGTATCAGTTGGCACCAAGCTCATCCCTACCCCTGAAACTAAAAAAAAGTTGTACGATACCGTTGGTGTTCGTAAGGTACCCGTGATCAGGGATGAGCAAATGGTACTGGGTAGCAGTACCAAATTTCTCGAACTAAAAGATTATCAAACTCAATCCGGTACCGACTTTTGGCGTTTTATGTACCGGGCTGGTGCTAGTTTTTATCTTCATGTACCGATAACGAACTGGTATTTTCGATACAACTACTGGTTAACACCAAACTTATCAGACTTAAAAAGTAAAGGAGATAACAATTATTATAATATTAAGATAACAAAACTATAAAAAAAAAACTGTATATAATATTTTATTATATTTGTAGTTTACTGTTCATTTGTTTGGCGTTTTATGTCCAGGCTGATGCTGGTTTTTATCTTCATGTACCGATAACGAACTGGTATTTTCGATACAACTACTGGTTAACACCAAACTTATCAGACTTAAAAAGTAAAAGAGATAACAATTATTATAATATTAAGATAACAAAACTATAAAAAAACTGTATATAATATTTTATTATATTTATAGTTTACTATTCATTTGATTCCCTTTTTAATATATAGGGCAATTAAAAAGTAAATATTTTTGTTGATAATAAAAAACATAAAGTAAATAGTTTATCTTTTCTGTAAAGACGTCGGAGAGTTTATGTTCCCGCGCAAAAAAAAAAAAAAAAAAAAAAAAAAAAGAACACACTCTCCCCCCATCGCCATCGCCACCGCAGCTATGATAAAAATAGATAAATAATTTATATAATGTTATATATAATAATTATAATCAAAATATCTATAAAAAATAATTAAATATGTGCATTATTTAATTACAGTAGTAAATAATAAACCAGCCGAGCTCAAGCTTTACGAATAGGCTCGAAACAGGCTCAGTTCAGGAAGCACACTTCTTGGCCTAACCGTTTCGAGATTCTGAACTGTATTATGTGACTGTGCAGGGTTCGAATCTCATCCTCCCTCCCCCGAATGTAAATAACTGAAAAACGGCTTCCTTTGATTAAATTTCGTTGCAATAATCATGTCTTTGTAAGTAAGTTCCTATGCACACTGGTTACATTTATCATACAAGTTTCTTTGATTTCGTGTAGCAACGCCCTTCGAGTGCTTACAATGCTCCGTTTTGGACGACTAATGCTGGTGCACCGGTTTACAACAATACTGCAGCCTTGACTGTTGGAGACAGAGGTAACTGTTTTGAAAGCTGCACTCTTTGTACCATAATAATATATGCATCACATAGATTTTGTTAGTGATTTACAATGTAAGTAGCGAAAATATAGTACAAACATAATATGATCTGATTTACTGTTGTGCATGACAGGTCCAATTCTTCTTGAGGATTATCATTTAATAGAGAAACTTGCTAATTTCACTCGCGAACGGATCCCAGAACGCATTGTACATGCTAGGGGCGCAAGTGCTAAGGGATTTTTTGAGGTTACACATGACATCACTCACCTTACATGTGCTGATTTCCTTCGTGCTCCTGGAGTCCAAACGCCTACTATTGTTCGTTTCTCGACTGTTATCCATGAACGTGGTAGTCCCGAAACTATCAGGGACCCTAGAGGTTTTGCAACCAAGTTTTACACCAGAGAGGTGAATCTTATTTCAATTAGTGAATTTGTTTATCCGTTTTTTTTTCTTCTTCTTAAACCGTACTTTCATTTCAAATATAAAAATTTCATTTTGATCTTGTTAGAGGTGACAATTTAGGCTCGTTTAGTTATTGACGAGTTGATTTGGCTTGCGTCTTTTTTCAAATGAGTAAATAAATAAAATTAGCTAATAGGAGAACGGGCCAAATGGGTCATCTACAGGGTTGAAAGTTGCCCAAAGTCTATTTAAACTACATACAGTCTTCTAATTGTTTTATAAAACAATTATTGCCCAAAGTCTATTTAAACTGCATACAATCTTCTGATTTGTTTTATAAAATGATTAGATATAGACTATATCTAATCGTTTTATAAAATTGGGGCCCTTCTTGCCTATTTTTTTTCTTATCCAAAAAGAATAAAAGACGGTCGATTGGCCTAAACGAGATTCAAACCCGCCCCCTTAAGGTACACAGATGACATGCGCGCCAACTGGGCTACCACCTTTTAATGACAAGGCTCACACCCATATAATATATAATTTTTTTTTAAATCTTGAGGCCCTATAGATTTGGTGGCCCAAGGCCCAAGCCTCAAAATACTTGGGCTTGGGCCGGCCGTGGATATAGTTATTGTAAGGATATCTTTTTATCATAACTAATACACTGGTTCTTTTATAAATAATTAAATACTTTAAGAAATGGACAAAGAAGCGTTAAAACTATAATTGTTAATAGCGAGCATAGCGCTCGCTATAGCGAATTGCATAGTGATGCGATACTATATATGCCGCTATCTGATTTTTTGCGCCTTAAACACGAGGAAATAGTGGGAAAATAGTTTTTTTTGTTCTTTTTAGTAAATACATGTAGCGACTGAAAAAATAAGCTTATTTTAGGGTTTTTTGTTACAGGATTGAAAATAGAAGCGTATATACTTCCATATTTACCAGATTTTTTTATAAAATATACATGTAAATATTTCTAAAGTTTTCATCTAGTGTATCGCTAAACATGAAATAGTGCCCACTATTTCATCGCCATCGCTACATAGCGTATAGGTAGCTTGTCGCTCGCTATTGACAACTCTGAACCTGTTTTGACCCATCTATCTTGCCACCTCTACAGTTTTAGTGAATTTGATTTATTTCAACTTGCAGGTTAATGAGGTGAAACATTTTCTTTACATTTTGATATATGTTTCTAAATTTGCAGGGTAACTTTGATATTGTGGGAAACAACTTTCCCGTGTTCTTTACTCGCGACGCAATGGCTTTCCCAGATGTGATCCACGCTTTTAAACCAAACCCAAAGTCACACATTCAAGAAGACTGGAGAATTCTCGACTTCCTCTCACACCATCCCGAGAGTTTAAACACTATGACGTTCTGGCTTGACGATGTTGGCATACCATCAGATTACCGACACATGGAAGGCTCGAGTGTTAACGCTCTCACTTTAGTCAATAAAGACGGGAAAACACATTACGTGAAGTTTACATGGAAGCCAACATGCGGCGTAAAGTGTCTTTTAGAAGATGAAGCGGTTAAAGTTGGCGGAAATAATCACAGTCATGCCACACAAGATTTATACGACTCGATTGCAGCCGGTAATTTTCCAGAGTGGAAGCTGTTTGTTCAAGTTATTGATCCTGATCATGAAGATAGGCTTGACTTTGACCCGCTTGATGGGACGATGACATGGCCCGAGGATGTGATACCGTTGCAGCCAGTTGGACGTATGGTGTTGAATAAGAATATTGATAACTTCTTTGCAGAAAATGAGCAGCTGGCATTTAATCCGGGCCTTGTTGTTCCTGGAATATATTATTCTGATGATAAGATGCTTCAAGGTCGGATCTTTGCGTATTCGGATACGCAAAGGCATCGTTTAGGACCGAATTATCTGCAGTTACCTGTTAATGCTCCAAAATGTGCTCATCATAATAATCACTATGATGGAAATATGAATTTCATGCATAGAGATGAGGAGGTAATATGCCAATTGTCTATTCATCTTTAATTAGAGAGTAAAGTACACAGATGGTCCATATGGTTTGCATTTTGTAACGCATTTAGTCCCCAACTTTTTCAAAAAGTACATGAATGGTCCCTATAGTTTGCACTTTGTAACACATTTAGTCCTCAGTTTTTTTTCGAAAAGTACATGAATGGTCCATGTGGCTTGCACTTTGTAACGCATTTTGTCCTTAGCTTTTTCAAAAAGTACATGAATGGTCCCTATGGTTTGCACTTTGTAACGTATTTAGTCCCTAACTTGGACATGCTAAAACCTTTAGATTTGTTGGTTGGGGACTAAATGCGTTACAAAGTGCAAACCATAGGGACCGTCCGTGTAATTTTGGAAAGTTAGGGACCAAATCCAAAATTTTGGTAAACCACAGGGACCATCCATGTACTTTACTCTTAATTAGAGGTGGTAACATGGACAGGCGTGTGGGTTGGGTGACGGGTCAAAATAGGTTCAGGTTAAAACAATGTTTTTTTCTACTACAGGGCGAAATGGGCCCCATTGGGTTCGGTTGACCCCCGAGTCAAGTGTTAGGAAGTTGACCGACTTTCAATCTGTTTGACCCGTTCTACCCATTCCCTTTTGGCTATTTGCTTCGTTCAGATAAAATACCATCCGAATTGACCCATTCATAAGTAACTGGATTATTATATTGTTCCAGGTTGATTACTTCCCTTCGAGGTATGATCGTGTTCAACATGCTCAGCAGTATCCGATTTACCCTGTTAAGCTGACTGGAACCCGTCAAAGGGTTAGTTATTTTATGTTTTCCTTATTGTATCAGGTCGGTTTATATTTTTGATGTTTAAGATGATCTCAAAATCAAGTCATTGACTTTAAACAATCAAACTTGGGGTCCTTAGTTTTTCCAAAACATGAAAAATAATTTAAAAAATCAAATATAAAAATTTTGAATGTATGTTTGGTGCACGGTCTGTTATCCCATATATCAAACACTTGACGACCTGTGGTTGTTACGTAAAAATTTCGTTATTTTCGTGCAGGCTGTTATCCCAAAATACAATGATTTTAAGCAGCCAGGAGAGAGATACCGATCATGGGCACCAGACAGGTACTGTTTAAATTTAAAAGAAAATGTTGTAACTAAAAGAATAGATAATGCATGTGCAATATTTTTTTCTATATAAACATATAGCATTAGATTTGATCATTTGATGGTCAAATTGAGTATATTATTTCTACAGGCAAGAAAGGTTCATTTGCCGAATGGTGAAGATGTTGTCTGACCCACGGGTCACCCACGAGCTCCGCAGCATTTGGATCTCATACTGGTCTCAGGTTCGTTCACCTCCCCCTCTTTGGTCCATTTCAAATAAAGGTTGACTTTTGAAGTTGAAAAGCAATCCTGCTTGACATCAGAATTCAAATTTACATCTCGATGTAGTGAATGCTCGTAATAACGCGTTGGTTCAGAATATATAACTTTAGATATGGGTCAGGTTGGGTTGACACGAAACACTATGTCCAAATTTCTTTTAATATTCTTTTGAGTAATTAGTATCAAATGTGATTATAAAAATAATATTATTTCAACCGTAGTCTAATTCTTGTAATAGAAATATTTAGGATGTTTTATACATTAAAACTACATTTTGGGCGCCTTTTGACCCATATTTTTCTCCTATTTGTATGGCTCATTAGAGATATAACATAACTCTGATTGACTTGTTTATAAGTAAATGGGTTGAAAATGCGTACTTGATTTGGGCTGGTATTCTTGCAGGCTGACAAATCACTGGGACAGAAAATAGCTTCACGCCTCAACGTGCGCCCTAACTTTTAAACTGATCTACACGTCATTACAGGAAAGGGTCTCACTCGTTGTCTGTTAACAGAAAGCATGGTTTTATCATCACAGCGTCGTACTGTTTTAATTATGTAATGTTTTATGAACCTGGGACTTAGAATAAAAGCTTTGGTGTTCCAGGTTAAGTTTGAATCTAAAAACATGTGGCATGCATGTAGTCTAAGCTGCTTTTTTACATGTAATATAAGCAAGTAATGTTGCTTTTTATGTTGATTTTGGTTCTTGCTTTGTTCTTCATCGTCATCAAATAAGTTTTACGTACAACCAAGTAAGCTTTGTGTACGACTAAAAGCTATACAACTCTCCTCTTTTACATATTAGCCTTTGTAATCTAGTAAACTATTCATAATAAGTTCATCTTGCATTCTTGCTTTGTTCTTCATTGTCGCAGCGTCGTTTTCTTTTTTACCTCTCTAAATGATGCAACCACAATCAAAGCTGCCCCGTCAAGCGTGACTCTACCACGTGTTGGGCGTATACACCGCCAGCGACTTTTGGTGGCTTTCTGTGTGATTATATAAGATCGCGTGTTATTAGTTATGCCTTCATATGTTGTGTGCAAGATATTAAGATCCAATATTTTCATCATCTTAACTCTCAACCGCGATCACAAGATACTAGAGTTAAACGAAGACGATAGAGTACGTTTCGATGATATTTTTTGTGATGGGCCTGCACCGAAATTGAGAAGACCAATATATATATATTTATAACATTGTTATTACTATTAACATGTGAAAGCATTGCTATAAAGTATTCATAATGTTAGTTGCATTTATAGGCACAATTTATAACACTTTAATATTACATTTTAACCATACATCATGCATTAGTCGATGTACATTGCATTATTTTTTGTGATGGGCAACACTTGTTTTGATGGAACAAAGTCTACTTTAAATTATTTTAATATTTTTGTAGGTGTGGAGCGGTTGTGGACGAAAAATGAACATTAGAGATTGATGGTGGGCTATAGCTAAAACAATATGGCTAGCCATTTATTGAGTTGGGTCAACAAAACAAAAAGAAAAAGAAGATCATAGCAGGCCAAAAAAAAGTCTGGTAGCCCACAAGAAAAAAACGTAAGAAGAAGAAAACAAATTGATTTCTTTGTGGTGTGGATCGATTTTATAACAATTAATTTTGGCATAGTAAGTTTTGATTTTCATGTTTTGTTTCGTATTTCGTATGATTGATTTGACCATTATGCCCGGCTAAATTACCTAATACTACAAAGTACAATGTCGGTTGGTGCCTCTCATTGGCCAAAATGGGCGGCTGAAAAATTGTTTTTTTTTTTTTTTTTTTTTTTTCATTTTGCCCCTAGCTCAACCTAAAATTACGGTTTTATCTCCAGCTAAAAATTACGATTTTGCCCTCAAGTCAAAATTACCATTTCGTCTGCCACTCTCCCATTGGACCAACCAGTTTATTATTACGGTTTTGCCCCCCAGCTCAAAATAATATTACGCTTTTGTCCCAAATAAAATTATGTTTTTCCCCCCAGCTAAAAATTACGATTTTGCCCTCAGTTAAAAAATGTTATTTTCCCCCGTTAAAAAAATTACGATTTCGCCCTCACTTGAAAATTACGTTTTTCCCCCCTTCAAAATAAAATGATGCTTTTGCCCCAAACTAAAAATTACGATTTTGCCATCGGTTCAAAATAAAAATGTGCTTTTGCCTCCAGCATAAAATTACGATTGTGCCCGTAGTTCAAATTTATATTACGCTGTTACCCTAGGTGCAAAATTATGAATTTCTCCCTATTAAAATTTCAAATTCCCCCCCCCCCCCCCCCCCCTTCAAATTTACAGTACTGCCATCACTTTAGCTTTTGGCAATTTATGATTTTACCCCAGTCAAAAAATACAACTTTCCCTCAGTTAAAAATTACAATGTTGCCATTGTTTTAGTTTTTTTTATCAAAAATATAAAAGTTTTTTTTTTTTAATTGGTTGACTCGATTTAGTTGTTTTCCGTGTCAATGAGCTGCTGCCTAACACTCGCTCATTATTCGTCCATCGCCCCGCAACGCGGGCGGGGCATCTAACTAGTTATATATACATTTCCCATACATACATTTACCAAATGGGGGAATAGTGCCAGGCAGCTGTCTGGCACTACCCCATTGGACCAACAATTTTATTATTTTATATCCATTTTAAAATCACGTTTTTGCTTCTGTTTAAAATTACCGTTTTGCCCCCGGCTCAAAATAAAATTACGTTTTTGTCCCCATATCAAAATTACGATTTCGCCCTCAATTCAAAATTACGTTTTTGCCTGGCCCTCCTCCATTGGACCAACCAGTTTATTATTTTATATCCATTTTAAAATTACGTTTTTCCCCCAGCTAAAAATAAAATTACGCTTTTGTCTCTAGCTCAAAATTACGATTTTTCACTCGATTCAAAATAAAATTGTGGTTTTGCCCCAAGCTCTGAATTACCTTTTCGCCCCCCAGTTCAAAATAAAATTATGTTTTTGCCCCCAGCTAAAAATTACGATTTTGCCCTCTGTTCAAAAATGTGATTTTTCCCCGTTTAAAAAATTATGATTTCGCTCTCAGTTCAAAATTACGTTTTTTCTCCAGTTCAAAATAAAATTATGCTTTTGCCCCCAACTCAAAATTACGATTTCGCCATCGATTCAAAATAAAATTGTGGTTTTGCCTCCAGCTTAAAATTACGATTGTGCCCTTAGTTCAAATTTATTTTACGCTGTTACCCCAAGTTCAAAATTATGAATTTGCCTCTGTGAAAATTTACAATTTTGCCCCTGGTTCAAATTTACAGTACTGCGATCACTTTAGCTTTTTGGCAAATTACGATTTTACCCCAGTCAAAAAATACAACTTTCCCTTAGTTAAAAATTACAATATTGCCACTGTTTTAGTTTTTTTTTTTTATCAAAACTATAAAAGTGTTTTGTTTTAATTGGTTGACTCGATTTAATTGTTAGCTGCCTAACACTCGCTCATTATTCGGCCATCGCCCCGCAACGCGGGCGGGGCATCCACTAGTTATATATTGTTGACGAATGACGATAAATAGTAACTTTATTTTTATAATAATATATAATTTTTTATTTGATATATTATAATAGTTTATTATTATGTTTACTTTTAATAATATATTTATTATTTTTTTCTTTTTTTAAAACCATATATTTCCTTTACCATTTTTTAATAATTTTTTTCTTTTTTTTAGAACATATATTAATTTATCAATTAATTTAATTTGATACTTCTTTAATAATTTATGTTTATAATTTTTTTCCTAAAAACTTAAATACGTAGTTGTGCTTGATTTTTCTCTCGGCATTTTGTTATAAGTTTTGTTAAGAACGAAGTTGTACTCAAAATAAAATAGTTATTTGGTATCATAAAACGGTTCGATGATAAACTAAATCGTTCTAATGGTCTGACTTTCTAAAAAAGATGTTTTATTTTCAAATCACGTTTGTTTTACATTATCATTTAATCTGTTTCGCCGCAACGTGCGACGTAAAAAAACTAGTTTATTTTAATTTCGGCACTAGGGTTTATTTTCTTGATTTAATTTGTAAAGTTATGTAAAACTTTTATGAGACCCGATTATTAAATGGTTTTTTTTTTTTGTGTTTCTTGATCTTAATTCGGATCTTTTTCAGGATGTATATTAGATTGTTAATAAAACTGGCCTCTTTCTTAATTATTCTAATAAAGTTCTTCAAGTTTTAATATCCTAATTAGTTTTATTTTTTTTTTATAAAAGGAACAAGTAATGGTTCAAATTTGTCTATAAACTTGAACTCGTTATAAACTCACACAGTCTAGTTAAACATTTCGAACGGTGTGGGTGTTTAATTTTGAATGATACTTCTATCACGCAACCTACACGCTTAGATCCGAACGACAATGAACAACATTTGGTTAGACATTAGATAGAGTGGACGTAAAAATGGCTGGATGTCTAGTATCGATACAAATTGTTCAACTAAAGGATAATGGTCGTAAACCAAATTAGATCAAGAAATTGCCTTAGTGTTGGAATTCGCTATGAAATATGAGTTTTCCAACAATTTAATCATCTTAGTTGTTAGTATTTTTTTTTTTGAACGGCTAATTTCTTTAATCCCTTGTTGTCTGTGGGACTTGGACCCAAGACCTTCACCCCTTCCCAACCTAGGTGTTTTTAGAGGCTTTGCCTTTGCCAATGGACCACCACCCCATCATCTTAGTTGTTAATTTTGTTTTTGTTAATTTTAAGTTTAAATCAAAATCCGTCCCCTACACTCTTTTAAAACAATCATATCCATGCGTAAGATGTTTTTTTTTTTGTATAATTGGTTAATCTGTATCCCAAATTGATTTGGGACGGACATATTAGACATGATTTGCTAGAGTTGCACCTCTCTGAAAACATACATGGTCCAGGATAGGAGGTCATGGAGGCGTAGGATTAAGATTAAGGACTTTTAGGGGAAGATACAGTTTTGCCTTAGCACTTAAATGTTCATACACTTTAGGTGGACTAGGTATGTGACTGTTACTGGGCATGTCTATATGTTGTGTATCAAATTATCCATGTGCGTGTTTTTACTATGGCACTATTTCATCACCCATTTTGTATGCTCATACACTTTAGGTGGACTTGCCATATTATACATTTTCATGTTTTTGCTATGTTACTCTTTCATCTCCCTTTTTCTTATGCCTATTTATTTAGTTTTTTTTTTTGTTTCTCGGTCTGTTTCAAGTTGGAGGTCTCTTTGGAAGTAGTCTCTCTATTCTCAAGGATGGGGGTAAGGTTTGCCTACATCCCACCCTCCCAGAACCTATAAATAGTTTTGCTACTTGTGGGATTTACTGGGTATGGTTATTGTTTTTGTTGGTTAATCTGTATCCCTAAGGACACAAACCATACTTCCATTCAGGGTAGGGATAGTGTACATTAATTCAAAAGTGTGAAAAATGTGAGAAGTGTTTTAAACCATTAGATATTTGATCTAATGGTTGAGATCAATAGGGACCAAATATAGGAATCCGTTCGTGCAAAAATAAATAAAAACTTTATTAACTCGAAATACTGAAACAATTACAGAATTACAACTGAAAGTAAATACAATTACAACTGGAAAAAGGAAAAACAAAACAGAAAACTAGAACAGAAGAAACTGTTCTTGGCTGAGGATCGTGTTAGACACGGGTCCCTTAAAACAAATTTCGTGTCTCCCAGGAGAACACGTTTGTTTCCAGGATACAACAGCCGCAAGTAGTTGCACTGCCGGTCTTGACTCCAACCCGAAGGTGTACCTTGCTTGCTTGAGAGAAGAAGATGAGAATTCTGCAGGGAGAGAAGATTGTATAGAGCTGGTGAATTTCGGTGTATTCTTCAACAGGGGTACCACCCTATTTATACTAGCTGGACTTGAAGAAACTGAAAAACGAATTTAATGGGAGAATTAAACTGCATTAAACGTCTTCAATGCACTTTAATTCGTCATTAAATTCTCAGTCAAACGCATTAACTTCGTCAGTTTCTAATGCTGAATTGTAACTGCACAGCATTGACTGCTGCTGGAAGCTTCTGCACGCGCGCGCGCGCAAGGCACACCGGTGCGCGCGCAGGTCTGCACACTCATGCGCGGTGCGTCCATTTGGCTCACTGCCATGCGCGCGTGCGCCTCAGTCCCCACGTCACCTGTAAGCCTCTACGAGCACGCCACACAGTCGCGCCGTTTTGGCTCACTTTGGTGCGCCGCGCACGTCACCTCAGTGCCCATGCACCATGCGCAACCGCGCGCCTCGAAGTGCAAAGTGCGCCATCAAAGCGCCACATTGCGCCTCATCGCCCACGCCACGCGCGCGTGCGTGTGCGAGTTAGGGTGCTCCGCACCCTTCGCGAGTACACTAGTGAGTGCTTCCATGAAACAATAAGGATGGAGAG
Source organism: Helianthus tuberosus (assembly GCA_030545235.1). Taxonomy (NCBI): domain Eukaryota; kingdom Viridiplantae; phylum Streptophyta; class Magnoliopsida; order Asterales; family Asteraceae; genus Helianthus; species Helianthus tuberosus. The sequence continues at coordinate 9,388,108 of CM060433.1, read as the reverse complement.
CTCCCACTTAAATACCCCTTTAAGTTTCATCTCTCATCCGATGTGGGACAAGGTGCCACTTTCCCACTTTTTTCAGCATTTAAGTTTCAAACACCAAACTTTGAGCATCAATATCTCATTCATCTTAGCTCCGTTTTGGACGTGGTTTAGTTCGTTGCGAAGCCCTTCCGACATAGAACACAAACCCACAAATAAATATATAAAACCCGCTCATTTTATTATATTTATTTCTAGTCCAAAATAGGAAAAAATCATTTTCCTATATTTGTGAAAAATGCTATTTTCACAAAATTTCCAACAATCCCCCACATGAATAGAAATCGATCTATCAAGTTTCAACGATACACGTTCAACAGTTGAGCATTGCAAGATAGGTAGGTGTAACCTTTGAACCTTCTTTTGTGAAGCATACTTAGCCTCCTAGGGTCTTGTAGACGCGGGGTCTTTGAACAATCCCCCATTTATGTAGGCGACAATATACATTCACACAATACTCTCCCTAGTCGAGTTAAGACCTCATGGTTGTGTCCGTTCATGGTCATGGAACACGTTCCTGGTTCTGCGAGAGCTCTAGGATTTGCGCCTCCCCACAAATCCATTTGAAGCGACCCCACTTCTCTCTAACATAGGTGATTCCTCTGAATCATTAAAAGCATCATGGTTAATTTGGATTTCCTCAAAATCCTTAACCTCAACATGCTTAACCTTTCCTCCATGTCACTGATTGGAATGGACTAGGAAGTATACAACTCCCTTTATTGACTTTTGGGGCACCCCCCACAGTGACTCCCTTTGGGTTTATGATTAAGTTTGCCTATTGAACCTAGATCTTGGGATCTCCAGTCAACTAGGTTAGGTTTCCCTCATATTCCCTTCATTTATGGGCTTTAGTCCCATTCCTCTTGACAACCTATACACCTTATCTGTGCTTAAGCCTTTTGTTAACGGGTCCGCAATGTTCTCATTTGACCTCACATAGTCAACTGAGATCACACCCGTTGAGATAAGTTGTCGTACCGTGTTGTGTCTACGTCGAATGTGCCTTGATCTGCCATTGTACATCATGTTTTGTGCTCTAGCAAGAGCAGACTGATTGTCACAATGTATGCAGATCGCCGTCAACGGCTTTGGCCATCTTGGAATATCTTCCACAAATTGACGTAGCCACTCCGCTTCTTCCCCGCTTTTATCTAAAGCGACGAATTCGGATTCCATCGTAGATCTAGCTATAACCGTTTGCTTGGAAGACTTCCAAGCTATAGCTGCGATAGCAAGTGTAAACACATATCCACTTGTCGATCTATGATCTTTTATATCCGATATCCAGTTCGCATCAGTGAATCCTTCGATCACTGCTGGATCACGGGTATAATGCAATCCATAGTCTCTCGTGTATCTTATGTATCTAAGCACCCTCGTGATAGCTTTCCAATGATCCTCGCTCGGATTACTGGTGTATCTACTTAGCCTGCTCACAGCGTACGCTAAGTCGGGTCTAGTACATGTCATTAGATACATGAGACTACCAATGATCCTTGAGTATTCTAACTGAGACACTCTTGCCTCTATTCTTCCTTAGGCGTTGGGTATTATCAATTGGAGATCGAGCTATACTCGTATCGTCCGAATTGAATTTCCCAAGGATCTTGTCCACGTAGTGAGATTGACTCAACACAAGACCATTTTGGGTTCTAGTGATTTTTACTCCAAGAATCACATCCGGGAGACCCATGTCTTTCATGTCAAACCTTACTTTCAACATGTCTTTCGTTGAGTTGATCATCTTATCATCACTCCCAATGATAAGCATATCATCTACATAAAGACATAGAATCACATAACCTCTTGGTGTGTCTTTAAAATAAACACACTTGTCGCACTCATTTATTTTGAAACCATTGTCAATCATGACATGATCAAACTTTTGGTGCCATTGTTTTGGAGCCTGCTTCAAGCCATACAAAGACTTGACCAATTTACATACTTTGCCCTTGTTTCCAGGGGCGGAAAAACCCTCAGGTTGTTCCATGTAAATTTAGAAGAAGAAGATGTACCTTGCTTGCTTGAGAGAAGAAGATGAGAATTCTGCAGGGAGAGAAGATTGTATAGAGCTGGGGAATTTCGGTGTATTCTTCAACAGGGGTACCACCCTATTTATACTAGCTGGATTTGAAGAAACTGAAAAACGAATTTAATGGGAGAATTAAACTGCATTAAACGTCTTCAATGCACTTTAATTCGTCATTAAATTCTCAGTTAAACGCATTAACTTCGTCAGTTTCTAATGCTGAATTGTAACTGCACAACATTAACTGCTGCTGGAAGCTTCTGCACGCGCGCGCGCGCAAGACACACCGGTGCGCGCGTAGGTCTGCACCCTCATGCGCGGTGCGTCCATTTGGCTCACTACCATGCGCGCATGCGCCTCAGTCCCCATGCGCACCTACGCGCGTGTGCCACGTCACCTGTAAGCCTCTACGAGCATGCCACACAGTCGCGCCGTTTTGGCTCACTTTGGTGCGCCGCGCACGTCACCTCAGTGCCCATGCACCATGCGCAACCGCGCGCCTCCATGCCATGTGTACTCGCGCGCGTATGCGCATGACTGCCACGTCATGCGCCACATCACCAACCACTTGGTCCTTGCAACCCTTGTGCTCCACCACGCGCACGCGGTCAAAAATACAAAGGCGGCTCTCAAGCGGCTCGCGGCGATGCGAGTGTCCGAAGTGCAAAGTGCGCCATCAAAGCGCCACATTGCGCCTCATCGCCCATGCCACGCGCGCGCGCACGCGTGTGCGAGTGCGAGTGCGAGTTAGTGTGCTCCGCACCCTTCGCGAGTACACTAGTGAGTGCTTCCATGAAACAATAAGGATGGAGAGCTCCCACTTAAATACCCCTTTAAGTTTCATCTCTCATCCGATGTGGGACAAGGTGCCACTTTCCCACTTTTTTCAGCATTTAAGTTTCAAACACCAAACTTTGAGCATCGATATCTCATTCATCTTAGCTCCGTTTTGGACGTTGTTTAGTTCGTTGCGAAGCCCTTCTGACATAGAACACAAACCCACAAATAAATATATAAAACCCGCTCATTTTATTATATTTATTTCTAGTCCAAAATAGGAAAAAATCATTTTCCTATATTTGTGAAAAATGCTATTTTCACAAAATTTCCAACACCAAATTATAAATTGTGTTTTAATTATTTGGACTGATTTGAAAATTGTAGGGGTAATAGTGTCTTTGTATATGTTTCAAATTAGGTAACTTCTCCTAAATTCTAGCGATTCAAATTTAAACTTATTCTAAAATTTGGACATTCTAAAAAATCCAGAAAATATGTAACTGCTACAAGAAATATATAACACTATACATCCATCATATAACACTATACATCTATCATATAACACTATATAACACCATATAACACCGTATAACACTATACATCTATCATAGACATGCTATCAGAAAAATATAACACTATAACACTATATACCTCTAAAATAACACTATATATCCATCATATAACACTATATAACACCAAAAAACACTATATAACACCATATAACACTATATAAAAATATATAACATTATACAGTTCTGAACGAGATGACACAAATTCGTAGATTAATTCTTAATTTGTATTCCTATAATTAAGGGTGGCGGTTATGGAAGGTTATCAATTAATTAAATCATTAAGAAAATTATTTGTTTACCCTTTTGAATTAATTCAGAATTAGGACACTTGTCATCACCACAATATTTCTCACCCTTCTCACACTTTTAGATTAATGTACAGGATCGTCTACCCTTCCATTCATACTATCTTTTGTGAGTCAAATTACATTCATATTTTAGTCTTTTATCTGTTGGATCCGACACCGAACACATAACCACAACTTAGAGAAGTCATTCCACTCTTGACTTGGTAGGTTAGATGTATTTGTTTAAGAGTTGTAGATAATTTGTGTTTTCTGTCAAATAATACCAAGTTACCAACCCAAATATTTCCCTTAAACATATATTTAATCAATTAGATTAATATTAAACACCAAAGCTGCTATGATTCAACAATCAACAAATTGCATCATGATGTACCTAAAGTTGATGTACATAGAACATATTGGGCATGTACATTTACAGTCAATGATGGGGATGATGGGAAAGGCGGTAGTTTGATGTTGTTGGCGTGTTACTGGTGCAATGGTGTCGGATAGTGAGAGCATCGGGGAAGAGCAACAAAGTGCGAATGAGAGAGTTTTGAGAGTCCAAGGCGGAAAAAAAAAACAAGTTATACTGCAGATGTTATTAGGTTTAAATTTTATTTTAACATTTTTAAGGGTGGAGGGGGCGACAAGTGGGTAGGCTAGATGGGTTGATACACTAAACGAGTACGCCGCCACCACCCCCTCATGTAGTCTAGGCGGGTTGGATTTGAGGGTAGTGGAAGCCGCGAGTTTGAACTTTTTTTAATATATAATCTATTAAATAATCAACTATAAATACAAATCATTTTCACACTTCACCACACTTTACTTTTATAAACAAATTTCACAAACACTACACAATCTTGTTTCTTTGAACTTGTGGAATGGACTGAACAAGAGGAAATAACATTGGTGATGGCTTGACTGAGTCTCGCTGAGAACAGGACTCACGACTCGTGTGAGATGTGGCATGAAGTCCTTGGATTATTTCATCAAATTATGGGTGATTCAAAACGCAAGGTATATAAGGTTCTGTGGAGGTGGCATATAATCCAAAGGTGCAAAACTAGGCGATGAACAAGGAAGAGGTGCAAATGAGAAGGAAACGATTGAGGTGGCCCTTCGTGAGTATAAAAGGAGATACGAACCCAGAGAATTTGAATATTTGATCACATTGAGGCTTGGAAAATTGTGAAAGCCCATCCCCAATGGAAAGACTTTGTTTAAGTATTTTTTTTGTTATGTATTTTTTTAATTTTAATTTAGGTGTTTTCTAACTCATGTATTTTTATATATTTAAATGAAAGTTTAGTTATTTTTAAATGTGTTTAATTATTTTATTAAAAACAAAAAAGTTCCATACCGAAAATATCAAAAAGTGGGTATCAAATGGGTACCAAAAAATTCATTATTGGTTCGATACCGGTACTAAATACTTATCCCTAGTTGAAAGGAGTGCTAGTGTTCTAAAGTAAAAATAACATGGCAGTGCAGGATTGAAAAAGCTAGGACAGATGAAAGTACGTACACCCTAAGGGTGAGAGGGGTGGTCACCTCTTAAGGAGAGGTAAACTCTTCACCCATCCAATCACATCTTGCCATGTCAATTTCTCTCTCTAAGTCCCCTCTTGCCCTAAAACATAAGGGATGGTCACATCTCTTGGGGAGAGGTAAACTATTTTTTTAATATAAAAAACAAAAAAATGTGATTAGTTGAAAAGAGTGGGCGCTGCCATTATCCAACTCTCTCTCTCTCTCTCTCTCTTGTTCCCCTATGCGGTGATTATATACCGAAATCAAGTCCCCTCGCGGGGTAAACTTTGATGATAGCGGTGTTCCCCACGAGGTAAACTAGTTTACCCCATAGTTTTCCGCACCCACCCCTCTCACCCCAATATTGGAACTTCTTAATCAAAAACAAGTATCCAGATCTTGTACAAGAGCCTTCTCTTGTACGGAGAATAGGTGATCAATGGCTCAAAACTAGGGATTGGCATTTTCGTAATTACAATGTTCAAACAATTGAATAAACAAATAGAGAAAGTGATATTCACCAAATTATACATACTTTATTCCCCCATTTTACCCCCATTTTATGCATTTTCGGCCGTAAAACCGTGAATCGGATACTTAATCATGTATACTTTTGTTTACAGGTGTCACACCTCGGATTCCACGTGTCACCGGTGGGGAGTATCGTGACGTGGTTGGCAACATAATAGTCAAACAACACAATATATAAATATGCACAGCGGAAGCAAAAGGTAAATATATTACAATCCGAATATAAAGTAATATCCAAGTATTACAACGGAAAGTAAAGGATCCACAGGCGGATCAAAATAAAATAGAAACAATAGTTCAACAGACTTTGACATCTAGAGCTTGCGAGACTTGAGTAATGATGCCTGGAGTAGCCAGCCTATTTCGTATAGCACCTGCACTTAGCCTTTTTGGAAAATACGTCAGTTTACACTGGTAAATACAACTCAACTGACTCATTTAGAAAAGAGTTTAAAAATTGATTTGAATGCACTTCGGCAAAAATATCTTTTATAACTTGGGACAATTATTAAAATAATCTTGTATACAGTTTTACTCATTTGCCGTCCATTAGCACCGGTTAGAAGAGCCGGTTTAAGTTAACTGACACGCCACAGGTATAATGCCCACAAGGTTGATTCCTTTACGTGGATTACCAGTTTTTACATAATGCATCTGTCAGGTGTACGCCTACACCCCGTGCTTAGGTCGTGACCATTTCGTAAAATGATGCCAAGGATATCCGGGACATGGTCAGTTAACCCCCAAGGGCCATACATCAAATAATACAGAATAAAGCGGGTTATGTAAATACATTAATCACAATCCGATTTAAATGACTACATACCCGACCAAGCGGTACTTTTATAGTACCGTATCCCAAGCCCGTATAGGGAAAATAAGTTAAGAGTATTTACCTGAGCAAAGTATCAATCAAATACAGCAAATGCAAGTACTTTTACTGGGCTCCTAATCTGGAACGAAGGTTTATAATAACCTATTAGATTTCTAACGGGTCCTTAATTAAGCCTTAGCTTAGACCGGCTAGTTTCAATGATACGGTTCGTACGCACTATTAAGCGAAGACCGGATAGAATGTGATTTAGACCCGACAAGTTCAGAGACTTGCTTAATATGGGTATTTCATACACACTCTGGATTTTGAGATAAAACCGATAAGGTTTGACCCGTTTAGGCTAATTTATGTAAACTAGTTACATAAACCGAACCGAACGCGTAATAAGCGTAACGGGTATTCATATGAGCCATTTACAGGTTTCCTAAGTTAATATGCTTCAAATATGTTGCGACATCAGTAAGATGTCTTTTATTATGCCCGAAACGAATTGAAACACAAACTATGCCTCGTAGGGGTAGTTTGGTCATTTTCAAGGTTATAAAAGAGTCTAAGTATTAACCTGAGTTACGGGTCTGATATAATCAGCAAAAATACTTAGTTTACTAAGTTATAACAGTAGGGTAAAGTATATATGTGAAATTTATCAATTATAACCAAACTATGCACCGTAGGGGCATTTTGGTAATTTCACATAAGCCGTAAAGTTCAAAACTGAAGTCTGAGTTAAACAACTTTTGCTTACTCTTAAAATATTATAATTTGCCTCAAATATCAGTAGGTATCACCCTTGTATGTTTAAAAATAGTCTTAGTACATACTATGCGCTAGAAACGCTTAATAAGGCGATTAGAAGCCATTTCCGGGTTTGATACTTTAAGCTGATATTTTTATTATTCCAGAAGGCTTAAAATAATTTATTTATCATATGTGATTAGTAGCAAAAGGTTTGGAGTCAATTAGATGTGTAAAACTCATTTTATAGCCCGTAAGGGCAAAACCGACAATTACCGGATTAAGCCTAGGACTTTAAGTTATGCTCAGCCTAAAATTTATTAAAAATCTTCAAAAATCCCAAAATAATATATTACATCAGTGGGTAAAGATTTTGATATCAAAAAGTATGTTTAAGTAGGCTATACGCTAATTACGCCGTTTAATTAACATAAAGCTTTCATTTTACACTAACGAGCATAACTCTTAATCTACACCTCGAACTGATGTCAAACTTTGCATACAAGTTTATATATCAGTAACTAAGGTTTCTACACTTTTACATTTTCACAAATCACGTTTTAAGGTGAAAAGGGCATAATGGTCAACATATGAGCAATTAACGGAATCATGCGTATTAATTGGTTAACTAATGAACCATGGTGTATAATCACAGAGGGTTATACTAGCATGTAACCTGGTCCAAATGAAGCTCTTAGGTATTTCTAAATCATACCAAAACGGGTCAGAACTGAAAGTCAAAGCAAAAGTCAAACTATGCGACTTTCGGTTCCGAACCGGGTCTAAACAGGAAATTGTCGGGTTGAACATGTTTAGTCATGTTCTTACACTAATTACCAAGTTATCTTAATGATCAAATAGGTTGTATGTGTTCTACATTGCTAATCATGCATAAATTAGAATTTAAGTATCCTGTTGACTTTTTATTAACAAGTTTGACCCGACATTTGACCTAGTTAGAGTGGGAATCAGGGGGAACCCTTTTGAGGGTTTATTACCCACATAATTACCAACTTATAACTACTTTTAATTCGAGATTTGACTGAGCCATTATTAATTAATCTCGAAGTCAAACCGTAATTACGACGGTTTGACTTTTAGCTAAATAACTAAGCTAAACTCAATTACAGAAGGTTAAGCAAACTTACAAGTGTCTAATGGTCGATTTGGAAGGCCTGGAAGGTGCTCTTATGCTCCACAATTGATCAGAAGTTGCTTGAGGAATGAATGATCAAAGTGTTGCACTTAGGAGCTTTATATAGTAACCAAGGCTCCACAAAGTGTTGACAAATAAGTCTACTACTGACCATAACCTTCCCACAAGTGTCCCTAGTGCTTAGGGGGTGCCTAGAGGTCGTCCAAGATGAGGAAATTCGGTTAAAGGTCGAGCACAATGGCTATGGCAGGCAAAAACCCAAGAAAATCGGATCAGATGACCCTTAGCGCGACGCGTAGCCCCCCCCCCCTGGGACCCTCGCGTGGCGCGAGGCCCTCCTGCAGCAAATCAGAATTTTAGATTTATTGCGTTTTGATCCTTGGCTCTTCAAACTTCGTTTAGACTTTTGTTTCTTGCATCTTGAACCCTCCAAATTGATTTATAAGGGCTTTAAAACAAATACCCACTTTGTTAAGTCCCCGGTTAACTTTATTGTTACCCGAAAAGTCCTAACTTTCAACGTTGACGCTTTAACCCTTCGCACACGAATTTGATCATAACTTTCTCATACGATAACGAAACTTTATGAAATTTATATCGTGCACTCTAGTGAGCATAATTAACCGTTACAAAGCTTCGGGTTTGTCAAAAGGTCACTCAGAGGTATAACTTAAACATGTTAACACATTTAACCCCTGTAGTTTGTAATCTCTCACTTTTAGCTTCGTATGATCCATGATTTATTCGTTTGAAGGTATGAGCATCATGTAGGGTTAACGTACAATATATTTATTCACTGTTGACATTTCAAATACGTATAATCATATACTTTCCATGTTTGTCAACTTTAGTCCTTCTATAATATTCTTTCACACGTTTAAACATATGACATGTGTCAACACATTATAGGACGTGAATTTTCGAGGTGTTACAACAGGCCTAAAACAGCATGCCAAACAAGATGATAGTGAAAACGAGGACTTTCCGAGCAAAACGACAAAGCTGCGAACATTCTGTGAAGATTCTGACCTGGGCATTTGGCACGGTCATGCGACTCATGGAACGACCGTGCGTATCCGACAACATAGCTAACCCGGCAGTGCATGCCAGTGCGATCCGAAGTGCAAGCCTTTCTCGGAAAGGAACGATCGTGCGGATGGAGGCACTCCCGTGCAACCCCGGTGACCAAGCCAAGATCGGAAATGCACTGCCCGTTCAGATGTCCGTGCCAGCAAAAGCCGGAGATGCACGCACGTGCAACAATTGGCACGACCGTGCGAGATCGAAGACCGGTCAAGATAAGATGATGTCACACAGCATGGTGAACAGTATTTTAAAAGTGAACGGTCGTTCACTTTATTGGCACGACCGTGCGATCGCAAAATGTTATAAAAAACAGGCAAAAACATTCTGTTCGATATTCTGGACTTTTGGGAGCTTCACAGGCGATTTTCTGGGCTCCGGAGGCTTTGCTTTTTACCTGGATTCAAGCCATCTTGTGCCGTTTAGCTCCGTTATCATCCGGATTCTTAATCTAGTGCTTGTTTATGGTTTGATTCTCTAATCTTTCCATAATTTTATTAATGTTTCAAGCATTTAGATTAATGTTTTATGTATTATTGTAAGCCTTTGGGCAAAAACACTAGAATCCTTGCTTAATTACAACCATTAGTATGTTAATTATGTTTGTAATGACACTTTGAAGCATTTTCTATGTTAGTCTTTGATGATTAGTTTGCAACCTTGTTTATTGATGTTGGTTTCTTGATTATAAGTAATTATCTTGGATGATTGGTATATGGTTAGTTGAGATAATTGCAAGATGAAGCTTAATTAATCATGTATTAGTAGGCTTTGAACTTGGTTAACTAGTTTAACTTGGTTAAAATGTGTGCACCATGATACTAGAAATGGTTAGTGGTTTAATAAGGGGTAATTATTGTTAATCAAGAAAGCTTTCCCTCACGTAAGGACCTTAACGGGTTAAATGGTGTTGTTATGAATTCTTGTCATAAATTGTTGGCTTAGTTAGTAGTTTAGGCCAAAATTGCTATCTTTGTGAATTTATGTGCAAGATTTGTAAAATGAACTCAGTTGTGATTTAATCTAGTTTATGCTTGTCTCGGTGGTTGCATTGTGTTTATCGGTGTCACTTTCCTTGATTAGGTGAGGTTAGAAAACTCCTAACGGATGACTAACTTATTTTTAGGGGATTTTTATAGACATTTATCAATTGCACGTTAAAGAACAATCTTAGGTGGTTAAAGTGTGTTTATCGTTTTAGCTTTTCGAATGATTGTCATGTTAGGATTCCCGAAAGGGATACTAATTGTCTTGAAAATAGAAAATTGATCAAATGTTTCAAGTGACAAAACCGACTTAGTTCACATACTTTGGTTGTGTAAAAAGCAAGGCTATATACTTATTTTCTTATTTGGAGTCTATTATGTTGTTTTATATCTTTGTTTATGCTTATTTTAGTTTTTAGAAAAAACCAATCACTTATCTTCCTACCGGTAGTTTAATGACAAATGTTTAGTATTATTTCTCCGCCCACATCCTTGGATCGATACTTGGTTCTTACCGATGCTTTACTACATATATGACGGGGTACACTTGCCCTTTCGTGTGTGTTTTAATGTTGAAGTATAAATCACTTTTATAAATTTAAAACCGAATCGTGTGTTAGATTCATTGTAAAAACATGTATATACGCGCACACGTCAGAAAGGGTATTCTGGTCCTTTCCCACTTGAACTCCTTTCGCCTTGATTTTCAAACGGTTATAAGTTTTTCATACGTTAATATTTTGAAAAAAAAAATACACCGTATCAACGAGCATTTCATCCTCTTGAATTCAAGCAGTCTATTGCTATAGTTTTCTTTAAAAAAATTACATGATTTTTGAATACCCATTACGTGATTACGTGATTTTGAAAACCCAGCATGACTACGTAATTTGAATACACATTACGTGATTACGTGATTTCATTATAGTATGTGAAACCCCACTAAGTGATTACGTAATTACATAAAAATAGCTGACAACGTATTATTATGTGACTTCGTGATTTTGAATACTCATTTCGTGATTACATGATTTTATTATAGTATTTTATGTGATACCACACTGAGTGATTACTTACGTAAAAACAAAAATATGTAATACATAATATTCCAGGTCTAATCACGTAATGAAGATAAATTATACACAAAACATTAGCCAAATCAACCTATAATAACCATATAATGTCGTATATTAGAGATTTAAGCACATAAAGTATAAAACAATCAAGTTCTTATTATTGAATGTGTAATCACGTAACAGCATAATCGTAATAACACCAGTTATAACAAATCATATTGAATGTGTAATCAAGTAATGGATTTATATTGAATGTGTAATCATGTAATGGTTTATGTTAAATGGGTATTCAAAATCACGTAGTCATGTGTTGGGTATTCGAAATCACGTAATCGCATAATGAACTAATGAGTATTCAAAATCCTGTAATTTTTTTAAAGAAAACTATAGCAATATGTTGCTCGAATTAAAGAGAATGAAATGTTCGTTAATAACGTGTAATTTTAAAAAAAATATTAATGTATGAAAAAGTTATAGTCGTTTGAAAATCAAAATAAGAAGTTGTTTAAGTAAGAAATGACTAAATTACCCTTCAACCCAAGGACACTTGCCCTCCTCACTATGCTTCGTAGGAATCTTCTCTCATGTAAAGGATCCATCCTCTCAAAAACAAAACCAAAGTCTTTAAAGTTTGAAAATCTCTAACCCAAAAGTCAAATGTATTTAAGAGTTTCCAAAAATAAACACTACCAGGGACAACCTAAACTTTTTAAACTTCATTAAAGTCTGATAATAGTAACTCGGACCCTTAGTTTTTGATGTCAAAGGCCCTACTAAAAAATTCATTAAAGTCTGGTAATAGTAACTCGGACCTTTAGTTTTTGATGTCAAAGACCCTACTAAAAAAGTATTTGCTACGGCTAAATCGGTAATAAAAAGAAATCCATTTTATAGACGATGTATTTGAACCTTACTCATTTGTTTATACCTTTTTACGACTTCGGATTTTTAGGAGACTATGTATTTGAACCTTATTTGTTTGTTGGGACATATTTTGTTGTAATGATTGTACGTATTTTATAAGCCTTGTATCTTGTATTATATTATACTAATAATTTTTGTTAACATATACAAACATTTTGTTTATTTTTTTATTTTTAAACATTTCTAAAATATATTTGTAAATAGAAAATCTAAAGAAGAACTAAAAAGGAAATTTTTCTGAACCCTATAGTTAATTAGCAATGAATCGGCTTCTGAAATCCGTCAAAAATAATATCGATCACTCACTTCATTGCCAATTTTTTGGTCTATAAATCCATCGCAAATTGTTAATTTTCTGTCATTAGAATTCAACACAAACTCATCTTTGTAGAAAAATGCCGCAAGTAAATTATTTTTTTTATAAAAATATATATATCTCAAAACTGAACAGCTAAACTACACGCGTAAAGCCATTTGTAATATATAGAAAGTTACTAGTGGGTTAGGTCGCGCACAGTGGTGGCTGTCACTGAGGCTCTTTGGAGAGCACAATTTAACCCGACCTGCCTTAAACGCTAATTATATTTGGGCATTATTATTATTATTATTATTATTATTATTATTATTATGTAAATATTTAGTAATTATGTACTTAAGTATTTAAATAATATTGTACTCAATTTAAATAGTATTTAATTATAAAAATATAAGTAGTAAATGTAGTTTTTTTTTGTGAGTACAATCAAACCCGGCCTGGCTTAAGTATTAATTTTGTTTAGGTATTATTATTATTACTATGTAAAAATTTCACAATTATATATTTAAGTATTTAAATAAGATAATATTTAATTTGAATAGTATTCAGTTATAAATATATGAATAGTAAATGTAAATTTAAATGTTAATAACTTTTACAGATATAACTTTTATTTATTTTATTTCTAACATAATTTTTAATATTTATTAATTAGTTAAATTTAATATTTTTCTTACAAATTTCTTTAATTCATTTTTTTTAATAATACGTATTGATCAAGTCTAGTCGGGAGATCACCTAAAAAGATTATTTTGGTTCGAGTCAAACAGCTTCAGGTCAAACCAATGTTTAAAGTAGGTCGGGTTAGATTGCGCTCTCAAAAGAGCTATATTTATTATTTATATTTTTATAGCTAAATATTATTTAACTTATATTTTAAAGGTAGACTTGTAATTTAACTAAAATTTTAAGTCACTTAATAAAATATATAACGCATTTGGTATAAGTCTTGATGCATAAAGAATCTGTACTTTACCATTTTGTCCTTCTTATGATATTAATGAAATATTCAATGAACTTAAAGATAATCTAATCTGCCTTAAAAACTTATTATAATTGGGTAGTAATGTTATTATTATTATTATTATTATTGTTATTATTATTATTATTATTATTATGTAAATATTAGTAGTTGTATACTTAAATATTTAAATAAGAGAATACTTAATTTAATTAGTATTTAGTTATAAATTATTAAAAATAAATATAAATATAAATGTAATCTTAATTTAAAGTATTACTATTACCATTATAACTATGTAAATTTTTTTTTTGAAAGATATTATAACTATGTAAATATTTAGTAATTATATACTTAATAGTTAATTTGAATATTATTTAGTTATAAAAATATAAATAGTAAATATAAATTTAAAGTATTATAAATAAGATAATAGTTAATGTTGTGAATTAAATAATATACGTGTATCAAATAATGTATTAACTATTTTTTGAACGAAAACTACCCTCAATACTTGAATGAGCCTTTCTAAAACGGGGTGTCAACCACTCATATTGATTTTGACACTCCAGATCTGACTTACTAAAGAAAACCATGAAGGAGGAAACCCATCTTTGTGGGAAAACCTTCTTGAGTCAGGTTTGAAATAGAAATCTAATAGATCCCAAGCTCTTACAATCAACCCATGCCAGCCAGAAAACTAATTGCAAATAATATATTAACTAAGAGAAGTTTATTAAATAATGGTAAGTTATGAGGTATTGCATAAAGCACTTGTATCCTCTAATCCTATACTTCAACACTTGGTAACAGACATTTTAATTTTTTTTTAAATTACATTTTTATTCTAAGGAGATACTTCATATTTTTTTTTGAAAGGCTAATTTTAAGGGAGATACTATATAGTAATACATATAAACCTCTTTCATAAGAATTATAATAATTATTAAAGATAGTTGGAAAAAGAATTTCACTGATGTGAATCTTTTTTAAAACTAATTAATATAAAGTGACATGAAACAATCACTATTTAATGATTTGCTAAATGTACTTATACCTGTATATTATACATCAAAAGAATCACTAAAAGTTACTAAATAATTGTTTATTTTGGTTACTTACACTTGATACGAAATAAAAAAAAAAACTATAATGATAAAACAATAATAAAAATATAATACTAAATAATTGTTTAATTTAGGTTACTCTTTTTTGTGTATTTAAATTTAGGTTACTTAAACTTAATAAGAAATTAAAAAAAAAAGTATAATGATAAAACAATAATCAAAATATAATAATATTTCGTAACTTAAAAATATTAAATAATTTTTGATAAAATAATAATAAAGGAACCTAGTTACTAATGAATATTCCCTCTTATTAATTTAAAGTAAACCAACTAAAAAATTCGAAAAGTTCTTGAGAGCACCATGTGACGATAATAGGTTTCCAGATTTTGTGGTTGGGAGCAAATTCTAATGGGGGGACCAAACCCTCATTTGGAAGTTTATTGAATTTATTACATTTTTCTCCTTTTCCTGATTTCAAAATTACCTAATCGTTTTTGAAAGGTGATAAATATCTTTTTTCCTACTTGTTAAAGAATCTTTATAATTAAATATTGAATTCGAAATATTAATCATCTAAACCTCTTAGGGAATTTATCGATGATAGCAAGAGTAGTTTAATTAAATCCAAACATAGAAAAGTTAGGGGTTTAGTCTCTATCAAATTAATGGGTCATACTTGGATCGAACTAACCCGGAACCACGAGATGGATAATATTGAAACTGAGAATCAAATCATATGATAATGGGATTGTTTTAGGTACGACGGGTTGGTACTTAACATGTATATGGCAATAGAGTGGGGTTCTAGAGTGAACACTATTGTATTTGTGAACTGAGTGAACAAATTATGGTCATTGACTTACATCATCAAATCGTAAAATACACTAGTGTATTTTCATCATCAAATCCTAGCCATTGTATATATACTGCAACTTTGGTGTTCGGCTCCATACAAGTGTATTATTGTGAATATATACATATAGATCAACATTCTGGTTTGTGACTATATTACTATAACAACCGCAATTCACGTAAACTAAACCACGTCTAATTATGAAAGAATTGCTGATGACAAAAGAAGTCGATTATAGTTTGAACAAAGGATGAACTGATTATCAAATATGAAGAGTCTAGTAGCATAATACGGTATTGGAACCCCCTCCCCCCCCCCCCCCCCCCCCCCCCCCCTCCTAAAACAAGGTTTTTATGCAAATGTTATTTTTAAACGGGTTTATCGGGCTTTAAGTTTGGGCGTTGGTTTTAGACCGAACCGACCAGATAACTGAATTGTATCATATTTTAGAACCTATATTACATGTGGGTCGGTTTATACGCTTCTTAGAGGCCAGACCATGAATTGCTCGATAAAGACTCTGATTTATAGTGTATAATACAATGCCTAATTTTATTTCTTATCTTTGTCTCTTTGTATTTTAGAATTTCATTCATTGTAAAATGTGTGTGATTGAATAGTTTATTAATACGTACAAGTTTTCAAAAGCATTATTTAGTTTTTATTACTATTTGATTAATATAACTAGTTTTGTGCATAATTGTTTTTCTCTTATAATTTTAAGGTATGATATCTTATAGTTCTGATTATTTCGTTGTGACGTGCTTATTTTTATTTAAGTCTTAATATAATTTTTTTTGAAACTAAGTTATTAGTAGTATTGTAAACTTAATGGAAGCACGGAGTTACATGTTATCAAATGTACATCACATTTATTTATTTTTTAGATTGACCTCGTTTGCTAGCAACATAATGTAATGATTTATAAAATTCTGAATATATCGTGGCGATGTGCTTATTTTTATCTACTAGATAAAGTTTTATTCAAAACTGAATGGGTCAAATATATTTGATAATTTTTATCTTTTATTGTGACGAACCAAAATGATGTCATCCAAACAACTTCAGTAGTATTCGTTTTCATGGTATTTTAGCATATCACGACTTTATTATTTGAATTTTCTCTCTTAATGAGTGTAGGTATCGTATTGAACTGTACCGACACCGATCAAATTCTGTCGCAACTTACAGAAAATTTCACTAGTTATATTGTAGGACATGGTATTATATATCATATTATTATTATATAGTACATTTTGATAATATAAACTACATAAAAATATCTAGATTCGTATTTAAATATTGTCATAGATGAGCGTTGAAGTGTTTGGATTTACTTTTCACAAGTGGACGTCATACGCATGTTTATAGAAATAGATTCAAAGTGTACTTGTAGAATTTCCATGTAAAATTAGTATTATTTTTTTCTACAAGTTGGATTTATTTTCAGATGATTACGAAAGCATATGAATCTAGAATCATCTCTCTTGAATACATAAATTATTATATTACAATAACAAATAATTGTATATGATGATCTCAATAATTAAACCTATTTTAATATTTTACATTTTTAATATGCAAAGTTTCAAACAATAATCTAGTATAATAATATTTTACATTCAGATAAGATTTATATTCATTATATTTTTCTCCAAATATACTTAATTGCAGTATATATATATAGGGATGGGTTAAAATGAGAACCACATTGAGTTGTGAGAATCATGAGAACTAGGCCATTCAAAAGGTTTTTTCGAATTTTTTTTTCTCAAAAGTCATAAAAAAATCAATTGCTTTAGAAAAAAGAAAATTTTTTAAAAATGCCGCATACCCACATTTACATGAGGCGTAAAAAGAAAAATATTTATCTTCGTACGAAATTTAAACCAGCCCGTAGGAAAAACTTGCATCATTCAAAACTAACATTTATTGCGAGAACCGCAAGAACTAATGTGAACATAACAAAAAATACATAAAAATAGCTAAAAAACACAAAAAAAATTAATATTTTTTTAAATTAAAATCGCTATATTTCGTTATTAAAAAAATATTTTTTTTACAAATTTTTTTTTGCTACTAAAAGTAGCGATTTTTACATAAAAATATTAAAAAAAATTGTGTGTTTTTTATACTTTTTTTGATTTTTTAGGTTTTTTGGTGGTTTAGTTTTTAGCATTTTAGCTTGGGTGGGGGGGGGGGGGGTTAGGTTTTTTTGGTGTGTTCACATTGGTTCGGTTCTCACAATAAATGTGATTCTCAAATGAACCTTACCCTATATATATATAGGGAGAAATCTCATTTTAGTTGCAAAAACTTTGAAAACCTAATGGATGGACATCATGCTACCACGTGTTACGATTTTTCGTTGCAACATTTTTACTGACATCTGCGACATTTTCTGACACTGACACACTTGTCGTAACAGTGGAAAGAGAAGATAGGATGTGTTATATTTTTTCGGCTGTTCACATTTTTTTGTAACCCACCTGTAACACTTTTTAGATTATATGAAGTATAGGGATTTTAGAACTTATAATTTACGAAGTTTTTATTTTGTAATGCACGTAAAAAAACATGTTACATTTTTTTACAGCAAGATTTTTATGTAACAATTCAGCTGTCACATTTTTTTCGGTCCAGTTGATAGAGAAGAGAGGCAAGAGAAAAGTGTAACCGTTTACACTTTTTGTTAGACTGTAACATTTGTCTGAAAAAATAACTTTTTGTACCTTTTTAATATCCACTATTGATCATATGAGATGGATAGTGGAGATGAAGTTTTCTAGGTTTTTTAAACTAAGGTGGCTTTTCGATTTATCCTTTCCATATATATATATATATATATATTAGGGGAAGGTTCAAATGAAAACCAATAGTTATTGCGAAAACTCGAAAACTAACTAAAAAAGCCTAAAAAACATACAATTTTTTTTTTAAAATACCAATTTTCGCTATTTTAATTATATAAAAAAACATTTTTTCAAATTTTTTTTTTTTTGTGGTGCACATGTGTAATAGTACACATGTGTAATAGTACTACACATGCGAATTATTACACATGTGCACTACAAAATTTTTTTTTTGAAAAAAAGTTTTTTTTATATATAAAAACTAGCGATTTTTAATAAAAAATTGTAAAAAAAAATTTGTGTGTTTTTTAGGCTTTTTTAGTTAGTTTTCGAGTTTTTGCAATAAAAGTGGTTTTCATTTGAACCTTCCCCTATATATATATATATAGGTATGGGATCAGGAGAAAACGCCAAAAAGTGTGAGTACGGTGAGAACGCATCCTGACCCAACACGTGGCGCGCGATATAATTAGGGCGTATGTGTTTTTTTGTCATTTTATCTTCCGCTTTTCCAATTCCGCTTTTCACAATATTGATTTATATTTGGCGTTAAAGATTTTTTGGCGTTAACTAAATTCAATAATTACATGGTGTTTTAATGGTTTCATTGTATTAATATTTTGGCGTTTATGGTGTTTTTCAAATCGTAGGCCAATGGAACCCAAAGCGTCAGAATATCTCTCTGAATGGCTTCATCCATACTAAGTATGGCCAGGACTTTTTAGGTTGATGCCCCATTGTTTGTTCTTAGATTCAAAGGCGTTTTAGACAAGATGACCCATTGTTCTATTATTTTTTTAAAAACATTTTGGCATTTGTGGTATCTTGGCGTTTTACAATCGGAAAATTATATTACAACCACAGGGAAAAAAATAGAAGCGAAAAAAATAAATTAAAAATCCTAATCGGATCTCTCTTCACAATCTTCACTGTCATCAGTCTCTCTCTTCTTTAATACTACAAGAACTGTCACCAAATAAATATATGGCGTTTTATGTAAAACTTAACAAACCCATCGGTTTGATTATTTTGTCTGCTCGTCTGTTTGAAGTGGCTTTTGTGGATGTTTGGGGACATAGATCTATGACGTGTGGGTGGGTTTTTCGCTTTGTTCTTCAACTTGATCTTCATCTATATAATCATACCACTCTTCAGTGTCATTGATCTCTTCTCCTCATCCAAGACTTCTTCAAGAACAAAGAACACAAAATAACATATGACTGTCATCAGTATCTTTTTCTTGAAGATTTGTCCATCTCATGCATCAAAATCTTACTGAATTACTCCCCTCACCTAACAATCAATTCAGTGAAACTTCACGAAGAACAATACTGAATATCCAAGAAAGCATATTAGCCATCTTTGATTTATTTTAATTTTTTGGCGTTTTATAGTGAGTGGTATTTAGTAGTATTTGCGTTTGTTTTTTTTTTTTTGTTTGATCAAATGGAAGTTGCTGAGAGGTATCATTTTATAGGATGTCTTTTGGCGCATAGGTTAGGCGATGCATTATTATAATAAAGTATTTGTCGTTTCAGTTACTGTTTGTAATTACTGTTTTTGATAAGTTTTATCTCTGAAGTCTGTAACACGTCCCATCTTTCAAGTTTGCCGTTTTAGATTTTAATATAATAAATTTTCCGTCGCTTCACTTTTATTGTTTTGTAGTTACTGTTTCTAGTTACCTTTTCAAGTTTGGTTTTTATTTATTTTATTTTATTTTATTTTTTTTATTTTTTGGGCTTTTTATAATACTTGTCCAAAGTAATTTTATTATAGTTTAGTAGTTTTTGGGGTATTTTTTGTCACACTCATCTTATTAATTCCATTGTTTAATCATAGAATTCGGGCTTCTTAAAAACAAAATGCATAATTAGCAAAAACTTAGTTAATAAATTAAGATGTACATTGTTTTAGCGAATTAGCATAACCAACTACCTAGTTTTAAACATTCACATCTATTAGAGTTTGCAAAATAACATTGTCTAGACATGTTTAGATTAGTGCGGAAGCTTCAAAAATGGTGTTCGGTTCTTGATTTCACGCTTGATCGGCATCCGAAATGGAATGAGCATCACCTGAGGTCAAAACCACATAAATAATTAGTTTTGACAATGTTAAACGAGCCTAGACAAGCCCCAATGACAAATACATAACAAAAATATAAAACTTCTGATTTTATGTCTGTCGCGCCACGCGCCAGACTCGAACCAATCTTTCACATGCCGCGGGCGGCCCCGCGTGGCGCGGGGGAGTACGTTTTCCAGCAGGTCCAGTTTTTGGACCTGCATATTTGCCCAGCTCCGGATTTTGTCAAAATTCAAACTTTAAACGAGTGTAACTTCTTATCTATTTGTCCGTTTTTGCTGATTCTTTTTCCTATATGTCCGTATTAAAATTACGAATCTAACCATGTGAGTTTCACTTAACGAAACCCCAATTTATAAATGAATGGTTCACAAAATCCTTGTTTCAATTATCCAACCCATTAGCAATATGTGCATAATACCATTTTTCAGTTCTAAAACTTATTGGACATAATTACCCAAATCCCCGGGCTTGTAAATCTTGGTGTATCCGCGCCATTCCATGGCTTTACGCTCACATTAGAATTTCATGCCTGTTTTCTCAAAATTCAAGCATACCGCTTCAACCAACACTTACAATCGATTTCTATTGTTTGACCCGATATCTCGGATTTGTAAACTTAAATTAGCATAACCAATTCATTGGCGTATTACTATCCAACACTAACGCAATATGAGACCTTCAAGTCTCTACACATATGATGTCACACCCCAACCGATGGCGGAAATATCGGGATGAGACGAAAACGAGATTGCAAGAGACTTCATAACGCTATTTGTGTCAAGTATTTAATAATTACTTTTTACATTGTTTGAACTAGAAATACCACATGTTTGAAATAAATAATATAAACAAGTATTCAAGTAAATAAATTTCATTTCATGATAATTAATTATTACAAGTATTGGAAACATAATACAACATATTTGAAAATAAAGTACAGTACAACAAGTATTAGAGTCTAAATGCGTTTCTAGGCATTCCTACTAGATTCCTTGAATCATCCAAATCCTGCAATACACGTTAAAGCATAAATCAATACAAATAGTATTGGCGAGCATACAAGTTTGAGTATAAGTATAAAAATGTTTAAAACAGATTTTTCATGGCAATAACTAAGTACAAGCATATAAATTTAAACACGTATGATTGCAAGTATAACACGTAGGAGCATATATAGAGATTATTTGTATAAAATTCTAGCATGTATGTGTATTTGATTCAAAGTACATGTATTGCATCCCAAAGGTAATAAAGCGTAAAAAGGGATCGAGTATGCTCACAGTTTCGCAACACATTCCATGTCTCGTGGAGAGTTGAAGAGTTGAAGGATGGGACACCGAGGTAACCTTTTAGTTCTTGGGGAATTCGAGTCGAGTCTTGCAAATGCAAAGAATTAGGGAGCGTTTGGAGATAATAGGAGCGGGGACATCAAAAATATTCATTTATATTTACTTTTATAAACCTCCATTAGGGCTCCGATATGTTTCCATTAGTGTTTAGAATATAAAGTATGCATATATAGATTTTTAACGAAAATTGGGCAGAGTCTCCTCTGTTTTTGGACGATCCCGACAACCAAAGTGTCGATTATTATTTCAAAACCCAACAATAACAAAACAATATATAATTATATATGCTTCTATATACAAGTTTTATAAATACGAGTTGCGTGCAAATATTTCGTTTTTTTACAACTTCATTAGTCGGCTCGACTTGAGGGATCGATTCCGCGATTAAAACAATTACTAAGTATAACCGCTGGCCCGACCCAAATAAGACTGAATCAAGTTAACCGATTTGACTGACTTGACCGATGCGGACCCGACAGAAACCCGAACCCAATCTGAAACAAAACTCGAACTAAAAATGAACCGAACCAAGTTTACCCGAAACAAAACTGACCGAAGCTACTGTTAACTTGGTCTGACTGAACCCGAGCCAGCACCAATTCGGACTGCGTTGACTGTGAACCCGAGACCGAGCCTAATCCGTAGCTGTCTTGTTGAACCGAAGCCGAGTCGGACTTGTACACCCGAAATAGAACTCGAAACTAAAACACAATCTGGACCGAACCCGGATTTGATCGGGACATCTACTGAACCGAGACTGAATCTGAAACCAGACCTCGACTCTAACCGAACCTGCAACACGAACCACCACCACTACGTCCGCCGTCCCCGCCTTCATCTGAAAACAACATCACACCAGCCGGAGATACGGGATCGATCGGATCAAAAGGGAAAGAAAAGAAAGGAAAGACCAGTGGCTTACCGAAGTTGTCGGAAATGAAGACGACCATCACTGCAGACGGTCAAGCACCACCGCCGTCACCCTTGCCGGAGAATCATAATCATCACCGCCGTCTTCAACACCCGATTTCTCTCTATTTTTCTTCAGTTCTCGCTCTCTCATCGCTCTCCCTCTCTCTCTCTCTTGCGGCTGTCGCCGTGTGCCACCACCGAAAGGTGAGGGTCGGCCGCTCAATCGAGCAAGGAGAGGGTTCAGTGTGGTGGTTTGAGAAGATGAGGGGTGGTTGGGTGTGTGTGGTCGGAGATGGTCGCCGGAGGTCGGCCGGAATCCGAGTCTGGTCACCGGACCGAGAGAGGAGGCAGGGTGCAGTGGGTATGCGGCTAGGGTTTGGGGAGTGGAAATGAAAGAGATGGGTATATATAGTTAGATTAAAAGTGGGTTGGGCCTAAGGCCCGTTTCTTGCGTTTTGTGCGGCCCGATACGGTTCTGAAGCTCGTTTTCAAACCTGATCGCCGCGAAATGTCGTAGTATATTATTTTAAGTTAAAAACACGTAAAATGTAAGTCGGAAGTCGTTTTTGTGCGTGCGATCGTCGTTTGCGGTAAAATCGCGTAAGACGCGTCGTTTGTTATTCTTTTATCCGTTTTTCGATCTGGTTTCAACTGCGGATAGTAAAATTTAATTACGAAGCTACATTCATCGTAATATTTCGGTGTTATCAATATTTCGTTCGGTGTCAGTTTGTCACCGCGTAATTACAAACCGAAAAGTACCGGTTTGCGTATACATACGTATTTTAAAAAAATAGATTGTATGAAGCAAACATGTATAAAAATATGAATTTTATTATGGTTAACGCCTCGAAAATAAAAATACGAATATGATCTAAATACGAAATTACGAGGCGTTACATATGACCCTTTTAAAAGCATCATTTTGACCCGTTTGGTTGTCGAGTGAAAACCATCACTTTGATGACAAGCCAAACCATTTCCAACCATTATTTTGACCCGTTTGATTGTCGAGTGAGCTTCGCCACTTCAAAGACACACCAAACGCGTATATTACACTACGACACCATTTGTACACTAAAACCAAACATTTATGCATAATGTAACGGGACTAAAGTCACGTACCTTTAGAGCACACCCTTCAAACGTGTATCCCCTCCGGGTTGTCCGCTCGACGATCCAGATTCTTTGGCTAAAGAGTTCAATTCACAACCAATTTAGAACTCTTTTCATAATCATTAACGCATAATTCGCTATAATAATCAAATCTGCGTTTTCATCCGATTTTTAACATTTTAATCCTCACTTAGGCATTTTAACAAACACCTAGCGGGTCAAATTTTTACATAGTTAGAACCAAGTCAATGACTTGTTATTTTCATCTAAATCAACATCAATTAGGCAATTTACACTTGCTTTAACATCAATATTTCAGGAATTACCTCATAAAACTCGGATTACACTAGAACAAAATCATAATCCTAGTGTTTATCAAGTTTCTACAAAACCCACTAATCATCTACCATGGTGATTATGAACCCCACTAGTATCATGCAAAATTTTAACAAGAAATCATCTAGGGTTTATTCCTAGACATCATATCACTTCCAATTTCATCTATACAACACATAATCAAGCTCAATTTCGATTTTCACAATTAACCTATAATTTAAGATGAATCAAAACATCAAGATTTTGCATACCTTATGATCCCTTCAACAAGGTGATCAATAATTCGTGCTTGAAAATCGATTTGGAACTGATTTGAACCTCCAATTTGATCAATTTGGCACAAGTTAGGGTTTGGTGGGGGAGCTCTTGTTCGCCCCTGTTGTTTGATCGACCAGACACACCTTTGTGTGTGTTTGGTGTGTGTTATTTTGTTTTTATTGAATTAAGTTTCAAGTTCTACAATATAAGCCCCTCAACTTTTGTTTAGTTTATAATTTAAGCATTTTAATTCATTCATGTGTTACTACAAGACTCATAACTAACTGGGTTATTTATTTCCTAGTTAGTTTATTCTCGTTTATTTTGTACTTTATAATTCTAATATAAAGTTTTATAAATTTCGGGGTGTTACAAGTCCACCCCCCTTAAAAAGGGTTTCGTCCCCGAAACCAGAATACGTACCGAAAAGTGTAGGGTAGAGACGTCTCATCTCCTCCTCGGACTCCCATGTGGTATCCGAACCTTTCCTGTGCTCCCATTTGACCTTTACTTGGTCAATTTCTTTGTTTCTTAAACTCTTCACTTTACGATCTAAAATTGCAATCGGCTTTCCTGCGTAATTGAGACTGTTATCCACCTCGATGTCGTCGTGTAACACCCTTGTTATTATTTTAAAGATTTTCGTATAAATAACGAAAATAAACATGTAATTACAATTAAGTATCCTTAGAAAATACGAGTAATCTAAAACTTTTACAACTTAAAAGTTTTCAACATAATATAAACAAGTTCGTCGTTTAAAAGTTATGACGTAACGCCGTGCGGAAGCTTTAATCTCGAGTGTTTAATTTTATCGTGTTCGGTTCCTCATCGAGCTTGATCTTCATCCGGGCACTCTTGGCGATCACCTATAATCAAAACCAACTTAAAAGTTAGTTTTGATAGTTAAATAAATAGTTTAAACAAGTTACATGGGTCAAACAACAACAAAATAAATTTTTTCCGGAACAGGGGGCGTCGCGTGACGCCTAGGGCCGTCGCGTGACGCCTAGCCCCTGTTTTCACAGACTGTTGCTTAACAGTTGCTGTACATTCTCAGCACGACCTGATTTCACGGAAACGGCCATAACTTCTTCGTTTTTGGTCCGTTTTACCCGATTCTTTTTCCTACGCGTCCGTAATTAAATTCTCCATCTTATGGAGTTAAAATACAACATCTAACTTCACAAAATTTTAGACTTCAAGCTCTCGGCTTGAAGTTCAATTACGACACTTTTTGACCCGTTCGCGGTTTCATCTAACAAACTTGTTTGTGGCCCTTGTTTCTTTTGTAAACATATTATTATGATTATTTCCTATTGTACAAGGTTCAATTCACGAGTTATTACACATTTTTAACCCGTTTCGCTATTACTTCTATTTTGACCCGTTAAGGGTATTTATGCACTAAGGTCCCATATCCTCCCTTTTATACTTATCTTAAGGATTTAATCTATCAAAACACTTATTTCCAACAACCTTTAAAGGTCATTTGCCCGATTTACCCATCAAGGGCATTTTAGTCAACTTTAGCCCCTCATTTACGACGAAGGGCATTTGCTACTAATTTGACCCAAAAATGTATGTTTAACCACAATCTTATTTATACGTACTTGGTTCGAGTCAACCTAGTGACCCGTTTCGACACCTTGCTTTTATTACCGATATTCTTATGGCGACGCAATTACCCAAACTACTATTCGCCCCTGTAAACACATGACTTGACAACCACATTAGTTGATTTTGTCAAATGGCGTTATTCCCACCATTTGGCCCGTTCGACCTACATAACCCAACATTTTCATATGTAACAAAACATGAGTTTTAATTACCAATCACATATCCGACCCATTTCGGATTTTCTCACTAGATCCCTTTTTTTTTTTTTTTCTAAAGTCAATTTCTTATATTTTTAACCCATTCGGCTTACGCTATGGGTGTCCTTTGAAACTTATTTTACTTTAGTCGATACTTGACTAAATTTCCATTTTTACCCATTTTCCCATTACTAGTTACGCTATAAGGTAACTTTAAGAAAAACTCACTAATTCTTAACCAATTCGTGACTAATTTACCATTTTGCCTCTTTCACCATTAATCATGGTTTAAAACATTTTTATTGGTTCCGAATCATTTCGTTTCGTGTCGGAACCCATGATTCGAACCTAATCCGTTATTGTATTGATCGCTTATAAAATAAACACATATACTACAAGTGGGTGTAAGTTTTACTTACCTCGCATCCGAAGTACGCTTTTCCTTCTTATTTGCTTCGTTTGACCCGCTTCCTTTCCAAGCCTCCACCTAGCTTGTCAAGCGTCAAACTATCATCATAATTCGTAAGACGATTAGTTTAGTCATTATCACATACGGCTATTCCATCTTACGAACTCTATGTCGGAACTACTATTCGACTTCAACGTTGGTTTATTTGACTTTCGATAGTCAACTAACTTCAATCATATTATACGCACAATAAGTTCAATCAACATCACGTTTAGAACCCATATTATTCCGTATTACCCGTAGTTAGTCAAGTTAGCCAATTACGCATTTCTTTCATAATTTCATTATGTCAACATTCATTCGGGCATTTTAACAAACACCTAATGTGCATAATTTTACATATTTACTAACTAGTTCATAACTAGTTATCTTTACCAAGATTTACATCAACACATTCAAACCTCTAAGTCTAGTGTTCATGAACTACATCAAGAACTTATATCATAACCTCAATATTCATCAATCTTACATTCAAATATGAGTGTTCATCATATTAACATAAAACCCACTTAGCACATAATAGGGTAATTACCAAATCCCTAGTTTTGACAACAATTCATCAAATTTTCTACTAGGGTTTGTTTCTAAACCAAGATATAATCACAATAACACTCATAGATTCAACATTCATTCAAGAATTTCGATTATGATTGTTCATCATAATCTCAAAGTATCACCAAATAGCAAAATTTAACATACCTTGTGATCCCCATGACTAGGTGATCGTTTTTATGTATTCATGAAGTAATTTGAGTCTTGATTCGAGCTTCGATTTAGTCATTTAGTGTGAACTAGGGTTTTGCTCCTTGGAGCACCCTCCTGGTCGATCAGAACACGCACACAATGTGTGTGTGTGTATTTTTTTTTTGTTTTAATAAAACAAGTTTCCCACTTGTCCATATTAGTCCCTCATGTTTTATTTTGATCAAATGAAGCTATATCTCACCATTAGTTACTTAATCACATGCTACTAACTAGGTTAATTACTCCTAGTTACTTTAACGGGTTCGAGAAGTTATAACCCGTTATGTTTTAAGTCCCGTTAATTTGGCCTTTTTATATACTTTGTTTTCTCAAAGTATTTATTCCCCTTTTTTTAATTAATATTAGGTTTATTTATTTGAGTCCTAATATTTACCGGGTTAATTTTTACCACTAACGGTATTTTACCCGTCTTTACTATTAACGTGGTTTGATTACCAAACCCGTTTTTGGGATGTTACACGTCGTAGTGGATATAAGCAGTTTCGTCGGCTAGACATTTTCGGAGATGTGACACGTGGAACGTGCTATGTATCCCACTCAACTCCTCGGGCAGTTCGAGACAGTATGCTACCTTACCGACCCGTTCGAAAATTATAAATGGCCCAATAAACCTCGGGCTCAACTTTCCCCTTTTTCTGAACCGGATAATCCCCTTCCACGGCGATACCTTTAACATAACCTTGTCACCGACTTGAAACTCAACTGGTCTTCTTCTTTTGTCTGCATACGATTTTTGTCGATCCTGAGCCGCTTTCAAGTGAGCTCGGACCAAGTCAATTTTCTCATTTGTGATTCGGACTACATCTTTATGAGCAAGTTCTCGTGGATCAACCTCACCCCAACACACCGGGGTTCGGCATTTTCTACCGTAAAGCATCTCGTACGGGGCCATACCGATGTTTGCATGGTAACTGTTATTATATGAAAATTCGACCAATGGTAAATAGACAACCCAACTACCCCCGAAGTCGATAATGCATTCCCGTAACATATCCTCCACCGTCTGTATTGTTCTTTCACTTTGTCCATCCGTTTGTGGATGGTACGCGGTGCTAATGAACAATTTAGTTCCCATTTGTTCTTGGAATTCGTGCCAAAAGTTCGAAGTAAACCGAGTATCTCTGTTGGACACAATAGACATCGGTACCCCGTGACGTGCCACTATTTCATTGGTATACACCTCTGACATATTTTCGGATGTATAAGTCTCACGAATCAGAATGAAGTGAGCACTTTTTGTCAATCTATCCACAACTACCCATATAGCATCGAAACCGCGGTTGGTTTTAGGCAGCTTGGTCAACAAGTCCATTGTGATTTGTTCCTATTTCCAAAGTGGGATGTCCAACGGTTGCAGTTTACCATACGGCTTTTGGTGTTCTGCTTTGACTTGCAAGCACGTCATGCACTTCTCCACATATTTTACAACATCCATTTTCATTCCGGGCCACCAATAGTTTTGCTTTAAATCATTATACATCTTGGTTGCCCCCGGATGGATTGAATAACGGGATTTATGGGCCTCATTAAGTAGAAGCGCCTTGACTCCACATGAATTTGGAACCCATATTCTTCCAAAACGAGTCTTTAACCCTTGGTTACCATCCGCCAATTCTTTCAATTGGCCAATTATTCTTTCCTTCTTCACATTTTCTTCCTTCATTGCTTCAATTTGAGATTTCCGGATTTGTTCAAGTAAACCCGATGTTACAATTAGTTGCATTGATCGCACTCGAATGGGCGTTTAATCTACCTTTCGGCTCAATGCATCCGCCACCACATTAGCCTTTCCCAGGTGGTAATGTATATCATAATCGAAATCTTTGACAGTTTCTAACCATCGCCTCTGTCTCATGTTTAATTCCTTCTGATCGAAGAAATATTTCAAGCTTTTATGGTCGGTAAAGATAGTGCATTTTACCCCATACAAATAATGCCTCCATATCTTTAAAGCAAATATCACCGCCGCCAACTCGAGATCGTGTGTCGGATAATTCTTTTCATGCGTCTTTAGTTGTCTCGAGATATAGGCTATAACCTTGCCCCGTTGCATTAAAACGCACCCAAGACCCGAATGTGACGCATCTGAGTAAACTACTATGTCGTCGACCCCATCCGACAATGTCAATACCGGAGCGTGGGTCAATTTTTCTTTAAGCGTTTGGAACGCTTTTTCTTGTTCTTCGCCCCAAATAAACTTTTCGTCTTTACGGGTTAGTTTGGTCAACGGTGTAGCAATCTTGGAGAAGTCTTGTATGAATCTCCTATAATACCCCGCCAGCCCCAAAAAGCTTCGGATTTTCGAAGGATTCTTCGGTGGATTCCATCTCGCCACTGCTTCTATTTTTGATAGGTCTACTAACACCCCGTTTGCACTAATGATGTGCCGGAGAAACTGCACCTCTTGTAACCAGAAAGCACATTTCGAGAATGTTGCATACAACTTCTCTCTTCTGAGCGTCCCCAACACTTCACGTAAATGACTTGCATGTTCTGCTTCATTCTTTGAATATATCAAAATGTCGTCGATGAATACTATCACCGACTTGTCCAACATCAGTTTGCAAACCCGGTTCATGATGTCCATGAAAGCCGCGGGTGCATTAGTTAATCCGAAGGACATCACGAGGAATTCATAATGTCCGTACCGTGTACGGAAGGCCGTCTTCGGTACATCCTCCTCCTTGACTTTCAACTGATGATATCCCGATCTAAGGTCGATCTTGGAGAACCAACTTGCACCTTGCAATTGGTCAAATAGGTCGTCAATTCTTGGGAGCGGATATCGATTCTTCACCGTGAGTTTGTTCAACTCCCGGTAATCGATACACATGCGCATGCTCCCATCCTTCTTCTTCACAAATAGCACCGGTGCGCCCCACGGAGACACACTTGGCCGAATAAACCCCTTATCGAGCAGGTCTTGGATTTGAGACATCAATTCTTGTAGCTCTGATGGCGCGAGCCGATACGACGCCTTGGCCATAGGTTTCGCGCCCAGAATCAATTCAATTCTGAACTCTACCTCCCGTTCTGGCGGTATTCCCGGTAAATCTTCCGGAAATACATCGGCATATTCACGTACCACCGGTACGTCTTCAATCTTTGGCAATCCTTTGTCTGGTTCGTTTGCGTATATCATGAATGCTCTATATCCATGCCTCATGAGTTTGTGAGCTTTTAGCATTGAGCACATAACGGGATTACCCCCTTTTTCGCCATAAATGGTAACGTGTTTTCCACTTGGAGATGTTAACTTAATCTCCTTGCGGAAACACACGACCTTCGCGTGATGTCAGGATAGCCAGTCCATCCCGACCACTACTTGGAATTCTCCCATCAACATTGGAACCAAATCTATTGAGTATTCTTCACCGTCGATACTCATCTTACAATTTTGACACACGTCACATACGATAAAACTTTTGTTGTCACCTATTTCTACTTCTAAAGGCATAGGTAATTTTGTCAGTTCGAATGAAGGATGTCGAATAAATCCATGTGAAATAAAGGATTTATTCATACCCGTATCAAATAACATATGTGCGGGAATTGAATTTATGGCGAATATACCTGAGACCACATCGGGTTCCACCTTTGCCTCGGCTGCAGTTAACTGGAAGGATCTGGCTTTTGCTTTTGGAGTTTCCGTATATGAATCCTTGCCATCCTTTTTCCCGACTAGCTCCGGGCATTCCGATTTCTTGTGACCCGGTCGGTAGCATTTATAACACACTGATACCTTCCCGGGGCATAATGCAGCCGTGTGCCCTGTCTTCCCACATATGGGGCATGGCTTATCTTTAAACCGGCACTCACCCTTGTGCCCTTTCCCGCATACCTTGCAGCTTGGCGACCCGCTTTTTCCCTCCTGTTTCTTTGACGGCTCAGTCGTACGCGCCTTTTTCGTAGGGCTTGGATTAACAACTTGTGCCCTTCTTTCCCCTCTCTCTATCTGCTTCTTCAGCTCTATCTCCCTTTCACGAGCAGTATTAATGATTTCGGTGAGAGTCTCGTACTTCGAGGGAGTCATAAACTCCCGATATTCTGCACTTAGCATATTATAGTAATAATACACTTTCTGTTCTTCGGACGTCACCAACTCATCACAAAACCTTAGTTTGTTGAGAAAGATCCCCATGATCTTATCGATAGATTCACCTTTCTGCCTAAGTTGAATGAATTCCTCTTTAATTCGATTGATAACCGCCTTGGGACTGTGGTGTTTAAGGAATGGTACCTTAAACTCGTCCCAGGTCATTGCCCTAGCCGCTTCGCTTCCGATTTCCTTTTTCTTGTTATCCCACCAATCCTTTGCCTGACCTCTAAGCTGACCCATACCATAAGCTACGAAGTCATTTGTGTTGCAGTGGGTTCTCTCAAATACTCCCTCAATATTGCTTAACCAACGCTGGCATATTATCGGATCCACCTCTCCATTATAAAGTGGTGGTTTTCAAGCCATAAATTCCTTCTATGAGCAGCCCTTGCGTTCTCCCGACTTTTCTTTAGCTATGTTGGTACTATCCTCCACCTTCTTGATTCTCTCATCAACTACCGATAGTACCGTGTTCTGAATCTTATCTATGAAACCGGATAAGCTATTTTCGATTGCCTTTCCTACCTCCTCGACAATTACTTCTTTCATTTGCTCGGTGACTATCGGCACCGCATCATCATTACCTTTATCCGTCATCTTTAAAAC
Source organism: Helianthus tuberosus (assembly GCA_030545235.1). NCBI lineage: Eukaryota > Viridiplantae > Streptophyta > Magnoliopsida > Asterales > Asteraceae > Helianthus > Helianthus tuberosus. The sequence goes on along the minus strand of CM060433.1, from coordinate 9,355,669 downwards.
TGAAATGTTTACACCAACCATTAAACATTTCATCTATAACATATAGTTTATTTACTTCGGTTTAGTCAAGTTCATAACTTGTTTTAACCGTTCTTATTTAATGCACTTTCCGGGTTTGAGTGTGTTAACACACTCTTCCCGTGCACGTCAACTCATGTTTCCTTTCTATATTTAATAAGTCTACTTAAAACAATTAGCTCTTACTGGATGCTTGATCAAGCTTGAACCGAACACACTTTGTTAACAACCTTGAGCTCCGATTACCAACTTGTAACACTCATCTTATTTATTCCATTGTTTAATCATAGAATTCGGGCTTCTTAAAAACAAAATGCATAATTAGCAAAAACTTAGTTAATAAGTTAAGATGTACATTGTTTTAGCGAATTAGCATAACCAACTACCTAGTTTTAAACATACACATCTATTAGAGTTTACAAAATAACATTGTCTAGACATGTTTAGATTAGTGCGGAAGCTTCAAAAATAGTGTTCGGTTCTTGATTTCACGCTTGATCGGCATCCAAAATGGAATGAGCATCACCTAAGGTCAAAACCACATAAATACTTAGTTTTGACAATGTTAAACGAGCCTAGACAAGCCCCAATGACAAATACATAACAAAAATATAAAAATTCTGATTTTATGTCTGTCGCGCCACGTGCCAGACTCGAACCAATCTTTCGCGTGCTGCGGGCAGCCCCGCGTGTTGCGCCAGTTCCATGTGCCCCCGTCGCGTGGCGCGGGGGAGTACGTTTTCCAGCAGGTCCAGTTTCTGGACCTGCATATTTGCCCAGCTCCGGATTTTGTCAAAATTCAAACTTTAAACGAGCGTAACTTCTTATCTATTTGTCCGTTTTTGCCGTTTCTTTTTCCTATATCTCCGTATTAAAATTACGAATCTAACCCCATGTGAGTTTCACTTAACAAACCCCCAATTTATGAATGAATGGTTCACAAAATCCTTGTTTCAATTATCCAACCCATTAGCAATATGTGCATAATACCATTTTTCAGTTCTAAAAATTATTGGACATAATTACCCAAATCCCTGGGCTTGTAAATCTTGGCGTATCCGCGCCATTCCCTGGCTTTACGCTCACATTAGAATTTCATGCTTGTTTTCTCAAAATTCAAGCATACCGCTTCAAGCAACACTTACAATCGATTTCTATTGTTTGACCCGATATCTCGGATTTGTAAACTTAAATTAGCATAACCAATTCATTGGCGTATTACTATCCAACACTAACGCAATATGAGACCTTCAAGTCTCTACACATATGACCCTTTTAAAAGCATCACTTTGACCCGTTTGGCTGTCGAGTGAAAACCATCACTTTGATGACAAGCCAAACCATTTCCAACCATTATTTTGACCCGTTTGATTGTCGAGTGGGCTTCGCCACTTCAAAGACACACCAAACGCGTATATTACACTACGACACCATTTGTACACTAAAACCAAACATTTATGCATAATGTAACGGGTCTAAAGTCACGTACCTTTAGAGCACACCCTTAAAACGTGTATCCGCTCCGGCTTGTCCGCTCGACGATCCGGATTCTTTGCCTAAAGAGTTCAATTCACAACCAATTTAGAACTCTTTTCATAATCATTAACGCATAATTCGCTATAATAATCAAATCTGCATTTTCATCTGATTTTTAACATTTTAATCCTCACTTAGGCATTTTAACAAACACCTAGCGGGTCAAATTTTTACATAGTTAGAACCAAGTCCATGACTAGTTATTTTCATCTAAATCAACATCAATTAGGCAATTTACACTTGTATTAACATCAATATTTCAGGAATTACCTCATAAAACTCGGATTACACTAGAACAAAATCATAATCCTAGTGTTTATCAAGTTTCTACAAAACCCACTAATCACCTACCATGGTGATTATGAACCCCACAAGTATCATGCAAAATTTTAACAAGAAATCGTCTAGGGTTTATTCCTAGACACCATATCACTTCCAATTTCATCTATACAACACATAATCAAGCTCAATTTTGATTTTCAAAATTAACCTAGAATTTAAGATGAATCAAAACATCAAGATTTTGCATACCTTATGATCCCTTCAACAAGGTGATCACTAATTCGTGCTTGAAAATCGATTTGGAACTGATTTGAACCTCCAATTTGATCAATTTGGCACAAGTTAGGGTTTGGTGGGGGAGCTCTTGTTCGCCCCTGTTGTTTGATCGACCAGACACACCTTTGTGTGTGTTTGGTGTGTGTTATTTTGTTTTTATTGAATTAAGTTTCAAGTTCTACAATATAAGCCCCTCAACTTTTGTTTAGTTTATAATTTAAGCATTTAATTCATTCATGTGTTACTACAAGACTCATAACTAACTGGGTTATTTATTTCCTAGTTAGCTTATTCTCGTTTATTTTGTACTTTATAATTCTAATATAAAGTTTTATAAATTTTGGGGTGTTACAGTTTTATGGCATGATGGCGTTTTGACAAGCATTTGGTTGTGTGGCATTTTTATTATATATGGCGTTGTTATTATATAACAATCAACTGAAAAAGAAAATTAAAAAAAATATAAACAATTGATATTCCAAATCTTCACTGTCACCAGTCTCTTTCTTCTTTTGAAGCATCTTTACTGGCTGTTTCGACTTTTGTATGATTTATTTTGATTTTTTGTTTTTGAAGTAGCTTTTTTGTTGCCGTGTGGAAGCACAAAGTCTGAAATCAGCCTCTTTTTCTTGAAGATTTGTCCATCTCATACAGCAAAATGTTATTGAGTTACAACCTTCAGCTAACAATCCATTCGGTGAAACTTTCGCGTAGAACAATATTGAATTTCCAAGGAACTTTATTTGATTTTTTAACTTTTTGGCGTTTTACCGAGAAAAAGAACGCCACTAAATAAAAGTACCTTAAACCTCTAAATTTGATCATGCTGAAATCAATAATGTTTTGCTGTATGAGATGGACAACATTGTTAATCCTCAGTTAAGAAAGATGTCTGACAATGTTGTCTACCCCATACAGCTAAACTTTATTGAGAACAAACCTCAATAATGTTTTTGTATGTTTTGGCGTTATAAATTGGATGGAAGTTGAGGATAAAGTCAATAAGATTTTACTTAATGAAATGGACAATATCCTCACTTAAGGATTTTGTCCATTACATTGAGGGAAACCTTACCGACAACCAAACTGAATTTCAAATAAACGTTTTGGTTTAGAGGATATTTGATGTTTGGGTTTTTTTGGCGTTTCTAAGACGAATGGTATATATTAAATATGGTGTTTGGGGTTTTGTGTGTTTTAATGGAAGGTCTGAGATGTTGTATATATAGGATGTTTTTTGGCGGTTTTTTTTAGGCGGGATTTTATTGTAATTAAGTTTTGCGTTTTATATCTAATGGCGTTTTAGATTAGAATGGTGTGTGCTATTGTAGGTTAAGGCGGTAATTTAATGGTGTTTTATTCATGAGATGACGTTTTGTGTAGAGAAGTCAAAAGACTTTTTTTACCCTTAATGAAGAGCGCCACAGTAACAAAAGTGATGTTATTTACGAAAACGCCACCGCGTCATCTAGTCCATGGATTGTTTGAATCTGAGGATCCATAACCGTTCTCTCCGTTCTCACACTTTTCACCGTTTTCTCTAAATCCTGACCCTATATATATATATATATAGGGTCAGCATTTAGAGAAAACGGTGAAAAGTGTGAGAACGGTGAGAACGCTTATGGATCGTCCGATCAAAACAATCCATGGACTAGATTGCGCGGTGGCGTTTTCGTAAATAACATCAATATTATTATGTGGGACGAGCTTCATTAAGGGTAAAAGGGTCTTTTACCGCTCATATTCAAAATGCCATCAAATGATAAAACGCCATTAAAACAAAACGCCAAAAATTAAAAATAAAACGCGTTGAATATTACAGGAAGATGAAACAACACAAATAACTGAATTTCAGTTATTAACATTTACTAGAAGAAATTCCCTCCTAAATTACGCGCTAAAAACATCATTATATAAACAAAGGTAAAACATAGCTTCCATAATCACTTCAATCTATCCATTTTCTGCAAAAAAAAATCATTAACCAAAAACGCCAACTTAAACAAAATGCCAAAAATGGCAACAATCGTTTCGTGGAGATACACTCTAGGAATCAGGCGATACGTCCTCCATTTTGACAACAGAAGGAGGGTGTATGTTAAGACGGTCAAGGCAATTCTGAAGATGGAAGAAGAGATACAGAGGCAAATCTTATCCATTGGCATTGCTCTAGACAACGAATGCCATGAAACGCATATGCTTATGAAAGCATTAACCAGCAAATTTGGACCAATCAAAGGAGATGTGAAGCCAGACCCTGTAATGACATCATGGCGTTTTGATGATGAAACAGACATGGTGACGGTTACATACGACAGCGGAGAGCAGGAAGTCTACTGGCTAGAGAACATGATGACAAAGTAGCGATTGGGTTTCATAGAAGAATTGCATAACGCCACTTGTACCAACACAGAAATAGACTCAAAATTGGAGTTAATGCAAGACATGTTCAGGTGGAGGCTTCAAAATCTTCAGGAACAAGAAGCTGATGAAGGTGAATGTGATGACATGGATTAAGATCAAGATGAAGACTCTGAGGAGGAAGAAGATGGCACAAGTGATGGATACTATTCAGATAAAGTACCTTCTGACGAAGGATTTTAATTTATTTTCCTCTTTTTTTCTTCTTCTATGTAATCTTCTTTTTTTTAAGATAATTAAATGATAAATTTCTATCTTTATTAGCAAAACGCCAAAATAATACTAAAAATGGTTAACCCTAACAAAACGCCAAAAATAACAAAAATTATTTTTCCTGCTCAATATTTTATTTACTCCGTTATTGTATTTTGTCATGTTGGTCTGCATAAGGCCATTTAAAAAAAACGCCAAACTTAGAAGATGGGACGTCTATAACCTATAAAACTAATAAAAGTTGATCAACACAGTAAATACAAAAACAGTAACTGAAAAGACAGTTACTTTATTACTATCATTTATTACAATAAAAAGTCCCGCCTAAACTACGCGCCAAAAAACTCCTATAAGAGAGGGGTCTATACACAATGAAATTAATCACCAAGAAAAAACACAAAAACGCCATATCCTCTAGAAACCACTCCCTTTAAAACACCATAGATGGCAAAGGTTTCACTGAAATGGATCCTTTTACTGAGGGGATTAACTCAATAATATTTTGCTGAATGAGATGGACAAATATTCAAGAAAAAGAGACTGATGACAGTGATATGCCATCATGTGAACTTTGTTCTTGATGATTATAGGCATGGAAGAAAGGGTTCAACACAAGAATAAAATGCTATTTTGGACTCCATTATTACAAATAGCATCAAGCAAGAGTTGATCTTTAATGACATGCCACCAAACAAGAATATCACACCATAAAACAGGATGCCACTAAGCAGCTTCTTCTGAAAAAGACGGGGTTTATGAAGGAAAGTTGGCATCTAGCTAAATTATTCAAAAAAGGTTCAAAACGCCAAAAACAAATTCAAGAAGGAAGAGGCTGATGACATTGAAGATTGGAAAGAAAAATTAGATTACCATTTTTAATTATTTTTGTTTTCATTTTATATTGTATTGATATCAAGTTATATGTTGTTTTGTTATCTAATTCTCTATAAATAAAATACATTATTATATAAAACGCCAAAAACTACAAACACCAAAACGCTTGTAGAATGAAAACTGGGAGAACAGCTGCTGGCAAAGCACCATGTAAAAGGGTATTAAAACGCCAAAAAATTCAATAAACGCCAAAAAGAAAAATTGGACTCATTTTAATCTTATGCAAACATTAATTACTCGTAGTGAATTATTATACAAAACGCCACAAACGCCAAAAAAAATAACCAGAAAACGATATAACGCCAAAAAATTTTATATGTGACACAAAAACAATTAATTAAACGCCAAAAAGTTTAATAAATACAATTAACGCCAAAAAAAAAAGTTAGACGCCAGAAAATATTATACCGCGTTGTGAAAATCAAAGAAGAATGAAAAGACAAAAAAGCCCCTCCGCCCTTCTTAATGCCACGGGACACGTGTTGGGCCAGGACGCGTTCTCACCGTTCTCACACTTTTGAGCATTTTCTCCTGATCTCGTTTCTATATATATATATATATATATATATATATGGTAGGGTTCATTTGACAACTAGTTTTAAGGAGAGAACTTGAAAACTAATGTGAATACACACAAAATAAACACAAAACAAAAATTATTATATATATAATTTATTTTCCATTTAGCTACAGGAACTTTGACCATCTTTTTTTATACCTCAACCCTCTCAACTTCCAAGATTTTCATTATACCCCCTTAACTTTCTACAATTTTGTAAAATGATATTTTGACCATCTCGAGTTTTACATGCCTACTTTTATGTATGTCTCGATATAAATTCGAGGTTGTACGTTCGTAATCTTTTAAAAAATGAGCCATGTCAAATATGATACGCTTTCATTAGACGGTATAAATTTGAGCTACTTTACATTTCACGAGTCATGTTAAATATATTACGTTTTGGTGCTTATTTTTATTAGCCTTTTAGTTGGTCTACGTTTTGACGTTTATGTCCATTTCGACACAAATTTGAGTTTGTTGACATTTCAACGTAATAACATTTTGACCATCTCGAGTTTCACGTGCTTATTTTTATGCACGTGTCAGTATAAATTCAAGTTGTTTACGTTTTGACATTTTTTCCCGAAAATGAGTCATGTCAAATATAATATGTTTTTGGGTTTATATATTTTTTTATTTATTTTTTGACATTTTTAGTTGGTCTACGTTTAATCGATATGCATTACAAAAAAATATATCAGTACGCTCAAATCACATTAAAAGACCGACCCCGCAACGCGGGGAATCAATTCTAGTTTAATAAATAAATAAAACACAAAACAACCTCTCCCTATATATATATAGGGTTAGGTTAACGTACAATAGCTCTTATCGTACAATATGTACGCGCTCATCTTAGCCATCCGATCTGGTGCGAATTCACTTTTGAACATGCGATTTATGTTGGAAAACCAACATGCGAAATTGCTTTATATACCAACATGCAATTTCATCATATTTATCAACATGCGAAATTGCTACAAAAAAAAGCAACATGCGATTTCATCAAAAAAACCAACATGCGATTTCCAACATGCTTTTTTATAACATGCGATTTCACTATATCGTACGTATTGTACGTTAAGGGATATTGTATTTTACACTTTCACTATATATATAGAGAGGAGGGTTATCTTGAAAACGCTAAATATTGCGAGAACCGTGAGAACGAATGAAAAAACAAATCAAAACCAATTTTTTTTAATACAAACCTCATTGTAATTAAGATACAACATCAAAAAAAGAATTTACAACATCAAATAATTCATTTCTCATTTCAAAATCTCTCTTTTTAGTTTTTTTACACATGTGTAAATATAACAGATTTACACATGTGTAAATGGCAAACTTACACATGTGTAAATTTTCTTTATTTACGAATTCACGTAAATTTAAACGTGTAAATTAAATTTCTGACATTGTATTCGAATAATAATGATAAGTGTAGAAAATTTTTTTGAATTTGAATTGTTTTTGACCAAGTTCTCGCGGTTTTTTCATTTGTTCTCACGGTTATATATATATATATATATATATATATATATATATATATATATAGGGTAAGGTTATTGTAAAAAAGGTTAAAAGTGTGAGAAAGGTGAGAAATATTGTGGAGATGACATGTGTCCTCCATCTAAATTAATTCAAAAGGGTAAACAAGTAATTTTATAATTAATTCAATTAATTCAAAACTTACCATAACTGTCACACCCCAACCGATGGCGGAATCATCGGGGCACGACACTAGGCGAATCAGATTGCTCAAGAGAATCCATAACAACTATATTGCGACAGTATTTAATGCGTTCATTATCCCATACTAATAAACAATACAATCACATAAGGTATCACAGATTTCTTGTCCTCTCGAACAATACAAATCCGACAACATAGATTTTAGGTGAGTTTCTAGACTTCCTAGCTTGATTTGATGTAGACTGCGACTAAACCTACAACATACGTTAAAACAACGTCAATACAAAAGTATTGGCGAGTATACAAGTTTTGATAGTAGTGAGAAATAGATAAAAAGTGTTGCGAATTACCAAATACGTAACGAGACACCTCAACATATATGCATACAAGACAGATACTACCAGCTAAGTCACTCGAGCTGCGATTGCGATTGCTATTCATCCTAACTAGACCCCGTCGGGTGCTATAGTACTATACTAGTTAAGGCGGGACCTCGCGAGTATAAGTCCTAACACATATGTAACTAGCACCACGTGTAAATATGCATAACATTTATTCGCAAGTGAGAACAGTTTGATTGATAGAAACGTATGTTACACCCAAAATGCGATAAAAAGAGGTTCGAGTATATACTCACAGTGATGATGGATTGAAGGGAGCGCAGTCTGAGATTAGCCTGATTACACAGCGATAGCGTAAGCGATGAGCAGTGCGATCAGCAGTGCGATAAGCGGTGAGAGGTGACCAAGTGTCGAGTGGCAACCCGATCGGATGGCAATCCTACCGGATGGCCAGTTGATCGGATGACAATCCGATCGGATGGTGTAACAACCCTCGGTAAAACCAACACCCTCATAATATTTCCAACACTCTAGTATATTTTAAAATGTCCCAATATGTCTTTAAATACACCCCGTATGTGAAAACCGAGCCCGAAATACATTAAATAGTATTTAAAATAAATAAAACTTAATTCTAGGGCTAAGGCGGGCCGCATAGACCCACCCCAAGCTTTTACGCGGGCAGTATAACGGCTGGAACCTGACTCCGTTGCTTTCTTTAGTTCTTCCGGGCCGCGTAAGCCTTAACTTACATTTACGCGGGCCGCGTAGGATCAAGATATAGTGGCGCAGCCTGGTGTTGACACGTGTCGTGCAACGTGTTGAACCTAGTCATGACCCGGATCAGCTACGCCTAGACCCCTAAGCCACGCGGGCCGTGTAAGCCTTCGCTTACCTTTACGCGGGCCGCGAGAGGACGAGATTTCAGCACTATATAAGAAGGCCATCGGGTTTCACTTTCCGTCGTTCACAATTCGATTCTCAATCTCAATTTCTGTAGAAGAGTTATAATACACGGGTATTATACCCCTAATTAGCGAGGTTCTGCTCCGTTGTAAGTATTATAACCCCAATTTCGTAATAGATATGCTGCCCGATTGATTTAGGGTTCCGTAACAACTGTCGTGGTTCTGCCCGACGTAGTTGTTGGAATGCCGACTCGGGGAGGGTATCATTAATATTTTCAACGGGTTATGATACTAACCAATGTACATTTGTATAAATTATAGATTATATCCAGGAAACCCTTACGCGAAGTCTAAGATAGCAATGTGAGTTTATCCTCTTTTTGTTAACCTTTTTGTAATATTTTACAAAACCTTAAATGTTTTACAATGCGATTAAGCGGTGATTGAGTCTTTGTAGTTCTTCAATTACTGCCGGTATGTTGGGGTTTTGTATACAAAATATACTACTGCGTGTAGTAAGTCGGGGATGACAGTACGTTACCATTGGACAACGAGTTAGCCAATGTGTAATATGACCCACAAGTCAGGATTGACAGTACTGAATGAGCAATTGTGTAGAAATAAACAATGTGATCGCTCTCAATACTGTTTTAATTGATAAAATGTTTCTTGATTAAACTGGGATTCACTCACCAGTATTTCCGACAGACAAATGTTTTTAAAACGCGTTTCAGGTAACAAAATGTGACAACCAATTAGTAAAAAGCCAGTTGGAGAGCACTGAAGGCTTAGTAAAAATGTGGCTATAAAAGTTACCTAAAGAACGATGTTTTAAATTCAATAAAATAGGGTTTATCCCTATAAGTGTATTGTAATAAGAAACTTGGGTTTTTGCCCATGTGATTATAAATATTAAATATGGTGGTTTTACTCTGATAAACATTTCCTAACTACGGTCCTGATGTAATTTCCGCTGCAAGATTAAATAGCTGATACCACCGAAATTCTGAGCTCGCGTCTGCCCGTTCCCGGGACAGATAAGGGATCGGGGGTTGCGACAGGAGGTGGTATCAGAGCCTAGCCACTGGTCTGAGCCAAAGAAGTGTTCTGCTGACACTTAAATTCTAAATTTTATGTTAGGAAATAAATTACGAAAATAAGTGCATAAATGTAATTATTTGTTATGTGTTATTTGACTATTTGTTAGTTTACAGTATGAGTGATCAAGGACCTTCAGACATGAGTCATCACTTGTCTGATTCTCCTAGGAGTGAAGGTACTTCTTCACAGCCTGCCCTTTCTGGGTATTCTGCTGATCAGGAAGAAGGGATATTTGCTTTTAAAGCTCAGTCAGAAGAGCCATTCCTTCATAAGAAACGAGAATGGTTCAGTAAGGAAGCTTTTGCGCGTAGGAAGAGAATGTGAAAGTTGCAACAACAAAGAGTTCTAGCAGCTGCTAAGCGAAAAACAGATGCCCATACACAGGATATGCTTAATAGAAGCCTAGCTAATTTCCATATCCTAGCTACAACTGCTGCTGACCCAAGTCTGGAACAATTAGTAGCACCCCAACCACAATCACCAATCCCAGATCAACCTATGGAGATAGAAAACCTTGAAAACCAAGTGGAGATGCATGACTTCAATCCAGAAGAAATCCCTAGGATACCTGCACCAAACCCCCTAGACCCAAATTACGACCCCTGGTGGGACGATAATAGGGACTTTGTGCAACGTTACCCGATACATGAAGGCACCCCCATACAAAACATATGAGCCTATCCAGGTGTGGACCCTTTAGATCCCTATTACCACGATGAATATATTAGGGAGATCTTAGAAGATCCTTACCGATTTCAGGCACTTTCACCCCCATATAAGGAACCCGCACCCCAGATTCCGAACCCAGTCCTAGAACCTGTACCCCCAATAAGTGCAGAAAACGTCCAAGAACTTAGGACTTTCGGTGAGGAAATTTTAGAGAGCAGTGAGAGAATGAGACAGGTGGGAGAGCGTCTCGTATGGAAATACGATGAACGCAATATGGATTTTTGGATAAATCCATATCCGTGATGTGATGGAGAAAACAGTAGTAGTAATAATATAATATAATAAAAATAAAATAAAATATGTGTGTACGGATGCATATTACTATTAGTGTGATTCTATTTCTATTGGTATTGTAATTTTATTTTCAGTACTAGTGTGTAATAGACGCATAGTATATGGAAATAGAGTACAAGTCGCAATGATCGACGTTTTTGGCTAGATTACGTATCATGTGATTAACTATATTAAATATTATCTTGTGATATTAATATGGGGTAAATGTTTAAAATTCAGATGGCCGACGAAGGAAATCAAGGAAATATGAATAACGATAACCAGAGTAACATTAACGTGGTTAATGAGAATCCAAGCATCAATAACAATGGAAATCAAATGGATAATAGTGCTGTTCAACATATAGTGGCACAAGGAATCATAGATGCAATGCCATTTATTATTAAAACTATTCAAGAAGCGAATAATAAAAGTAAGCATAGCAGTAAGCGACCAATTGAACCAGAAAACAGCGTGAACAATGGACCCGTACTTCAAATGCCTATTCCCAAAAGGAGAAGAACCGTGTCTTACGGTTGTTCTTATAAAGAATTCTGGTCTTGTAAACCAATGGAATTCTCGGGAAACGAAGGAGCCATTGCAACTTTACGCTGGATAGAAAATACTGAGGCAGTCTTAAGAATAAGCAAGTGTGTTGAAGAAGATAAGATACTGTTTGCTTCTAATTTGTTTAAGAATTCAACATTAGAATGGTGGAACACTATCCACCAATCAAGAGGAAGTGATAGAACCTACAATATGGAATGGGAAGAATTTAAGAACAAAGTAGAAAGGAAATTCTGCCCACCCAATGAGAAGGAACAGATAGCAAACAAATTCTTAAACCTTAGGATGACTGGTGTGGATAGTAAGGGATACACTAAAATATTCTTTGAATATGCTAGAATAGTGCCAACTCTTGCTTCACCAGAACCAGTATTAATCTCCCGTTATATTTGGGGATTAATTGGAGAGATTAGACACGTAGTCAAGGCAGCTAGACCTCAAACCATAGAAGAAGCTGTAGAACTAGCAAATACCTTGACAGATGCATTAGTCCGTACCTGAGAAGAGGATCAAAGGAGAAACCTAACCCAGAAGTTGACTCAAGAATTTCGTTCTGGAAATTCTAATCGTGGGAAAAATATAGGTTCTACCTCTACACCCTACTGTAGGTATTGCAAAAGGAAGCATTCAGGAAGATGCTCTATGTACTGTAACTTTTGCAAGATATCAGGACACAAGGAAGAAAACTGCAGGAAGAAGGCTAACATCTGGATATGTTACAACTACGGAGAACAAGGCCATATCAAGCTTAATTGTCCAAAATTAGCTCCAGCTCCAGACAACAAGAATACTAAAAATGCTAGAGCATTTGTTCTGATTGCAGATGAAGCCAAGATGATTCCAGATGTCATAGCTGGTATGTTTTTAGTTAATGATGTTTTTGCTAAAGTATTATTTGACTCTGGTGCAAACCAAAGTTTTATTTAAACATCATTTTGCAAATTTCTAAATCAGTCATTAACTAAACTACCACAAGAATGCTTAGTAGAGACAGCTAATGGAGAAACCGTTAGGATTTCATAAATCTTGCAGGGAGCAAGAATAGAAATTTTAAATCAGAAGTTTATTGCAAATCTTTATCCCATGAATCTGGCAGGATTTGATGTTGTTTTAGGAATGGATTGGTTAATAGCCAATAAAGCCAGTATTTTATGTGATCAAAAGTCAATCCAAGTAAATTCACCAAAAGGTAAAATGATCACAATAAAAGGAGATAAGCCCTCTAGGTCCACAAAATTCATCTCTGTGATGAAAACTGCAAGTTATATAAGAAAAGGTTCTATAGTGTATTTGATTTCCATAATCACTAACACTAAAGGAAAAGAACTAAAAGATATTCCAGTAGTATCTTAGTTTTCAGATGTATTTCCAGAAGAATTGCCAGGGCAACCTCCAGATAGAGAAGTAGAATTCAGAATCCATCTAATACCAGGAACAACACCGATTGCCAAAGCACCTTACCGTCTGACACCTGCAGAAATGCAAGAATTAAAGAAGCAATTAGATGAATTGTTAGAAAAAGGATTTATACAGCCAAGTTCATCACCATGGGGAGCACCGATACTGTTTGTTAAAAAGAAAGACGGATCAATGCGTATGTGCATTGACTACCGTGAATTAAACAAGGTTACGATTAAGAATCGGTATCCATTACCAAGAATCGATGATCTGTTTGATCAACTACAAGGAGCTCGATTTTTCTCTAAAATTGATTTAAGGTCAGGATATCATCAATTAAAGGTACAGGAAGAGGACATTCCTAAGATCGCATTTAGAACGAGGTATGGCCATTATGAATTTACTGTCATGCCATTTGGTTCAACCAATGCCCCAGCTGCATTTATGGACATGATGAACCGAATATGTAAGCCATATTTGGATAAATTCATAATTGTTTTCATAGATGATATTCTAATTTATTCTAAGAATAAAGAAGACCATGCAAAACATTTGCACGCACTTTTAAGTTTATTAAGAAAGGAAAAGCTTTATGCTAAATTCTCTAAGTGCGAATTTTGGTTAGAACATGTACAATTCCTTGGACATTTAGTTAATCATGAAGGAATTCATGTGGATCCAACAAAAATCGAGGCGATTACTAAATGGAAAACCCCTGAGTCACCAACCGATGTTAGAAGTTTCTTAGGATTGGCCAGTTATTATAGAAAATTTATTCAAGATTTTTCTAGAATAGTCATTCCCTTAACTAAGTTAACCTGTAAATCTGTTAAGTTTGAATGGGGATTAAGACAAGAAGAAGCCTTTAGAATTCTTAAGCAAAGATTAACCCATACACCCATACTAGCATTACCAGAAGGAGCTGAAGACTTTGTAGTCTATTGTGATGCTTCTAAATTAGGTTATGGATGTGTATTAATGCAACGTCAAAAGGTTATAGCTTACGCATCTAGACAACTTAAGAATCATGAAGAGAATTATTCAACCCATGACTTAGAGTTGGGAGCTATAATTTTTGCTCTTAAGATTTGGAGACATTACCTTTATGGTAGTAAGTTTACCATATTCACTGATCATAAGAGTTTAAGGTATATTTTCAAACAAAAGGAGTTGAATATGAGACAAAGACGTTGGATGGAGATGCTTAGTGACTATGATTTTGATATTCAGTATCATGAAGGAAAAGCAAATGTAGTGGCAGATGCTTTAAGCCGAAAGTATCATGGAAAGTCAAAAAGGGTACGTTCTCTTAAATTAAATATGCAAGTAGATTTAAATGATCAGATTAGAGAAGCACAAGAATCAGTAATCAAGGAAGATACTGAAAAACTAAAAGGTATGATAAAAGAATTAGAACAAGGAACAAATGGAATTTGGAGATTTCATAAAAAGAGAATGTGGATACCTAAATTAGGAAACCTACGTCATCGTATACTATAAGAAGCTCATAAGTCTAAATATACGATGCATCCAGGGAGTGATAAAATGTACTAGGATTTAAGGAAAAATTTCTGGTGGATAGGAATGAAAAAGGACATAGTAGCCTATGTTTCTAAATGTTTAACCTGTTCACAAGTTAAAGCTGAACACCAGAAACCCTCAGGTTTGTTACAGCAATTAGAAATGTCGGTGTGGAAGTGGGAATTGATAACAATGGATTTTGTTACTAAATTACCCAAAACAAGGAAAGGTAATGATACAATCTGGGTGATTGTAGATAGACTAACCAAGTCAGCTCATTTCCTACCAATGAAAGAAACTTTCAGTATGGAACAATTAGCTAAACTATATGTAAATGAAATTGTTTCTTTGCATGGAATTCCTTTATCAATTGTTTCTGATAGAGATAGTCGATTTACTTCTCATTTTTGGTCAAGTTTCCAAAAGGCAATGGGAACCAAGTTAAAGTTGAGCACAGCTTATCATCCTCAAACAGATAGACAAAGCGAAAGGACAATTCAAACGATGGAAGACATGCTTAGAGCTTGTGTAATTGACTTTGGAGGTAATTGGGATGATCACTTACCTTTAATAGAATTTTCATATAATAATAGTTATCACACAAGTATCAATGCTGCACCATTCGAAGCACTTTATGGACGAAAGTGCCGAACCCCAGTCTGTTGGGCAGAAATTGGGTAAAAGCAACTATCTGGACCTGAAATAGTACAAGAAACGACCGACAAAATTATTCAAGTCAAGGAACGACTGAAAGCAGCACGTGATCGACAGAAGAGTTATGCTGATAACCGACGCAAACCCTTGGAATTTCGAGTAGGAGATAAAGTATTATTAAAAGTCTCTCCTTGGAAAGGAGTAGTAAGATTCATCAAACGGGGAAAGCTAAGTCCCAGGTATATTGGACCTTTTGAGATTATTAGAAAAATAGGACTTGTAGCCTATCAACTACAACTGCCATAGGAAATAGTAGGAATACATGATGTATTTCATGTATCTAATCTCAAAAAGTGTTTAGCTGATGAATCATTAATGGTACCTCTTAAAGATATAGAGGTAAATGAACAACTTAAGTTTGTAGAAAGGCCTCTACAAATTGAAGACAGAAAAGTCAAGAATCTCAAGCATAAGAGATTAGTTCTGGTCAAAGTAAAGTGGGACTCCAAAAGAGGACCTGAGTACACATGGGAGCTTGAATCTGAAATGCAAAAGAAATATCCGCATTTGTTCCAGTAGATCTCGAGGACGAGCTCTAAAACAAGGTGGGGAGAATGTAACAACCCTCGGTAAAACCAACACCCTCATAATATTTCCGACACTCTAGTATATTTTAAAATGTCCCAATATGTCTTTAAATACACCCCGTATGTGAAAACCGAGCCCGAAATACATTAAATAGTATTTAAAATAAATAAAACTTAATACTAGGGCTAAGGCGGGCCGCGTAGACCCACCCCAAGCTTTTACGCGGGCAGTATAAGGGCTGGAACCTGACTCCGTTGGTTTCTTTAGTTCAGGCGGGCCGCGTAAGCCTTAACTTACATTTACGTGGGCCGCGTAGGATCAAGATAGTGGCGCAGCCTGGTGTTGACACGTGTCGTTCAACGTGTTGAACCTAGTCATGACCCGGATCAGCTACGCCTAGACCCCTAAGCCACGCGGGCCGCGTAAGCCTTCGCTTACCTTTACGCGGGCCGCGAGAGGACGAGATTTCAGCACTATATAAGAAGGCCATCGGGTTTCACTTTCCGTCGTTCACAATTCGATTCTCAATCTCAATTTCTGTAGAAGAGTTATAATACACGGGTATTATACCCCTAATTAGCGAGGTTCAGCTCCGTTGTAAGTATTATAACCCCAGTTTCGTAATAGATACGCAGCCCGATTGATTTAGGGTTCCGTAACAACTGTCGTGGTTATGCCCGACGTAGTTGTTGGAATGCCGTCTCGGGGAGGTTATCATTAATATTTTCAAAGGGTTATGATACTAACCAATGTACATTTGTATAAATTATAGATTATATCCAGGAAACCCTTACGCGAAGTCTAAGATAGCAATGTGAGTTTATCCTCTTTTTGTTAACCTTTTTGTAATATTTTACAAAACCTTAAATGTTTTACAATGCGATTAAGCGGTGATTGAGTCTTTGTAGTTCTTCAATTACTGCCGGTATGTTGGGGTTTTGTATACAAAATATACTACTGCGTGTAGTAAGTCGGGGATGACAGTACGTTACCATTGGACAACGAGTTAGCCAATGTGTAATATGACCCACAAGTCAGGATTGACAGTACTGAATGAGTAATTGTGTAGAAATAAACAATGTGATCACTCTCAATACTGTTTTAATTGATAAAATATTTCTTGATTAAACTGGGATTCACTCACCAGTATTTCCGACTGACAAATGTTTTTAAAACGCGTTTCAGGTAACAAAATGTGACAGCCAATTAGTAAAAAGCCAGCTGGAGAGCACTGAAGGCTTAGTAAAAATGTGGCTATAAAAGTTACCTAAATAACGATGTTTTAAATTCAATAAAATAGGGTTTATCCCTATAAGTGTATTGTAATAAGAAACTTGGGTTTTTGCCCATGTGATTATAAATATTAAATATGGTGGTTTTACTCTGATAAACATTTCCTAATTACGGTCCTAATGTAATTTCCGCTGCAGGATTAAATAGCTGATACCACCGAAATTCTGAGCTCGCGTCCGCCCGTTCCCAGGACAGATAAGGGATCGGGGGTTGCGACAGATGATCATCCGATCGGGTGACCATTCGATTGGGTTGTCATCTCATTTGGTAAGGATGTGTTTGTGTATGATGGTTTGTCTTTTTAAGTTTTTGTTGTAGCATTTTGGAAACCGAGAAGTATCTCTACCTTTCAGGTCGGTCGATCGAACGGTCGGTCGATCGGGTGGCTGTTCGATCGGACGGTGATCCGATCAGTGAGACTCTTTGGTTGATAAGTTCATAGCAGACTGGTCACTCAATCGGGCGGCAATCCGATCGGGTGACCATCCGTTGGAACTGCTGTGCGAAGAAGATTTGTAAAATTCTTTAAGTGCAATCCGATCGGATTGCGGGTTGATCGGGTGGCACTCCGATCGGACGGCAATCCGTCCCGCAACTTGATCGTTTCACAACTTGTTTATTTTTATTAAGTTTTGTTGGACCGTGTTGTGACCCTAAACAGTCAGTAAAAGGCAGTTCATCTTCATATACAGAGGCGGAATTAAAGTAAATGAAGTCACACAGCTTTATCCTTTCAATTTCCTCTCTATTAATGCTTTCTGAGTAAATTTTGACAGCAATTCGACACCTATAGCATGACCTGATCTCGCTCCAAATGTTACAAATGAGATCGACACCCACCTATTTATAGGCGGTCTAATTCCGCTCCAAACCACATGATCCTTACGAGCGGAAATAACAATATACATCAGGAGCGGAATCACCTACTAACTATTACGAGCGGAATCACATGATTACAA
Organism: Helianthus tuberosus; assembly: GCA_030545235.1. Lineage (NCBI taxonomy): Eukaryota > Viridiplantae > Streptophyta > Magnoliopsida > Asterales > Asteraceae > Helianthus > Helianthus tuberosus. The sequence continues at coordinate 9,337,437 of CM060433.1, read as the reverse complement.
AATTATCCTGATTTCGCTCCTAATGACATAAATGTCATTTGGAGCGGAATTACAATCTAAAACCATGTTTTCATTTCCAAGCTCCAATCTAACCTATCTAGACCTAAGACTCAACTAAGCGTAGTTAACAAACATTCAGTGCACCAACAGACTCCCCCTTGGATGTTGACGAAGTCTTTGGCATTGAGTCTTCAGTCTTGATCTTTTTCCAACTTTGTCTTCTCATTTCAAAAAACTCTTTCTTCACACAAATTCAGAAACTCAATCTAGCTCCATCTTCAATCTCCCCTTTGATTGTTGATCCAGAATCCTGACTCCCCCTTTCACAGACTCCCCCTCTCGGTAGACTAGGGCTCTAATTCTGATTCAAAGTTTTGCATTATCATTGCCATGGGGATTCCTGTTACCTGCATACACTCTACCCAAATATAAGATATATGACAAAAAATAGTTTCAAATCAAAACTTACCATTTAACCTTCAGTGATAGAAATCCACTTAAGTATTCAGGTCCAAGTTAATGACCCTGATTACTCAATTTATCTACCAAGTCCAATTTAATGACCTTGGTTAAACTAAGACAAATCACACTGACATTTGAAAACAAATAAGTTCAAAAACTTCTGAAAATTACAAGTTTCAAATTAATGAACTTGCTTTAATTTTTCAACTTCTCAAACTTATCATGTTAAGCTCACGACTCATCCTCCAGTCCAGAAACCTCCTGCATCTGCTTTCAACTTTCGAATCCGAAGATCAACTCTCCACTTTGGTTTGTCAAAAATAAAGCAGAAGTGTAAAATCTTTTTGGATTTTGAATAACGTTTCTAAACTAGAAATGAAATACAGAACTAAAATGCAATAAAAGTAAACTATTTACAAACATATTTTTGGTGAGCGTGTTAGGGAATCATATCAGCTATTCGACAAGACACAAGTACCGTTAAGCTTCAATTTCATACTCAGAATTAAACAATTCGCTTAGATTGTCGATATACTGATCCACTTAAATTCTCACACAATTTTCAATCTGTTCAGGATACGGATTAAGTGTTTTAGAGACTTAAACTTATACGTGTGTCCCACCTCTTGAATATACTCCCGTATCCAGATCCCAATATTCAGTCTTACAGGTAATTAGAACACAAATGATATCTGTAAGGGGTTAATAAATTATGAAGAATCATGAGAGCTCAGGTCAGAACTACCGTTCAGCAGAGAGATCATGACTCAACTTTTGGGTGTGTCCCCTTTAGAAGATCTTTTTTACAACAGCATTGCTAAGCAATTTTATTGTCTTATCATATATGCTGAGGGTGATGCTATGTTTTAAGCATTGCAGAAAGTATTATTCGAGGACTAGGTCAGAACTTCCATTCAGCAGAAGTCCCGGAATAATACCCCAGATATCACTGAGTATAAAAACCTAGTATATCAGAAAAAGGAATCTTTCAAACGAAATTTCAGGGGTTACCTATATATCCAAGTAGTGTTCCCCACGAAATAAGTAAGTAAAGATTTATGTTTATATCCCGAACAAACCTACTAAATGTGTAAAAACCTATCGGCATATCTTCAGCGAGACTGTTTAACACATTAAAACATTCCATTTCTTTAGCATACCGTAACTGTCAAGCCGATGTACTATCATTTTCCCTTTTTTACACAAGCTCTTTTCTGGTTTTCTATTGTTTTTGAAATTTGAAAAATATCTCATGTTTTTGTATTTTTGTCATTTTTTATTGTTTTTGTATTTTCTGAAAAATTACCCTATACTCCCCCTAAATACCAAAACAGGTAAAAAAACGACAAACCATTGCAGATTGCTTCTCAACATCATCTACAATGTCTCCTTCATCAACGCCAATAATCTCCTCCAACATCGATAAAAGCTTCATACCATTCAGTTTTAGTAAATATTGAAAACGTGTTTTGTAAAATGCTTTGGTATGTAAATCAGCTTTTTGATCGTCAGTGTGGATTTTCTCAATTCGTATCAACTTCTTCTCAAAACAATCGCGAATGAAGTGATGACGAATCTCAATATGTTTCGTTTTAGCGTGATGTACTGGATTTTTAGTAATGTTATAGCTGCCTCATTATCAACAAAGATAGGGGTGTTTAGAAATTGCAAACCATAGTTGCGCATCTGTTGCTGGATCCACAAGATCTGTGAGCAGCAACTGCTAGCAGATACATACTCCGCTTCAGATGTGGATAAAGCCACAGAGGTTTGCTTTTTGCATTGCCAGGTGACCAATCGTGGTCCGAAAAACTGCCACCCTGCTGTTGTTGATTTAGCATTAACTTTGCAGCATCCGAAATCCGAATCGGAATACCCTTCGAGCATGAAATCACCTTCTCTTGGATACCACAACCCCAACGATGGAGTTCCTTTCAGGTAGCGTAATATCCTTTTCACAATCACCATATGCGAAGCTCTCGGGTTAGATTGAAATCTTGCTGCGAGGCAGGTTGGGTACATGATATCGGGTCTTGAAGCTGTCAAATACATCAGCGATCCGATCATGGAACGATACATCGTTTCATCTACCTTCTCTCCGGTTAGATCAGGGTTTATCCCATGATTCGTTGCTAATGGGGTGGAAGCCGGTGTAGAACCTGACATCCCAAATTTCTCCAAGATATCATGAACGTACTTCGTTTGATGTATGAAAATTCCTTTGGGTAGTTGATCAACCTGCAATCCCAAAAAGAATTTCATCTCACCCATCGATGACATTTCGAATTTCTGCTTCATAACTCGTTCAAAATCATTGCATAGATCCTCATTTGTTGACCCAAATATGATGTCGTCCACATAAATTTGAACTATCAGAAGATGTCCGTCGACCTCTTTGGTGAAGAGAGTGGCATCCACTTTTCCACGAATGAAACTGTTGGCTAGTAAGTGTTGAGAAAATGTCTCATACCAAGCTCTCGGGGCCTGGTGTAAACCATACAGCGCTTTGTCTAACAAGTAAACCTTATCTTTGTGGATTGGATCGGTGAAGCCCGGTGGCTGACCGACATAAACCTTCTCTTTTACCTTCCCGTAAAGAAAAGCCGATTTTACATCTAACTGATATACTTTGAAATTTTTCCAAGACGCAAATGCTAGGAAGATTCTGATCGCTTCTAGTCTAGCAACTGGAGCATATACTTCAGTGAAATCTATACCCTCCTGCTGACAGAAACCCTGGACTACGAGTCGAGCTTTGTTACGAACCACAACTCCTCTATCGTCTCTCTTACACTTGAACACCCACTTGGTGTTTATCTTCCTCTGACCATCAGGCAAATCCACTAACTTCCACACTCCTAACTTTTCGAATTGGCTTAGTTCCTCCTGCATTGCATTGACCCAAGAATCTTCAGTAAGCGCCTCTTTGTAAGTTCTCGGCTCAATCTGCGAAATAAAACAACTCAATGAGAATTCAGTTTGTAAAGGAGCAACTTTTGTATAAAAACATGTAAGCCCTTTATCAATCTGTCTTCGAGTGCGAACGCCTGTCTGCAATTCTCCAATGATCAATTCCCCTGGATGATATGAAAGAGTTCGTGGCATCAGTTCACCTGGAACATCTACATCACCTTCCAGATTAGTAACATTCTGATTTGCATCTTGTTCACTGACTGGGTTTATTTGACTTGAGATCTGAATTTGCTCCCCCTCAGAATCTGAATCACCACGATCAAATAATGGCATGTTCTCAGATTCTTGATTATCATTTTGTGCCGACTGATTATCTTGAGCAACTTCATTTTGTTGGACATCATCATGTTCACCAGCATTGCTTGGACCTGCTTCATCATCATTTGAAGCTCGTTTCGGTCTTCTTGAATACTCAACTGGAAACCTTTCCTGCGATTCTTCATACTCTCTCAGAATATCCAACTCGTCAAAGAAATCTTATTCTTCATCCTTTTCTTCTTCCATGTCAAACGAATCCCACAATTTATCGTAATTAAAATGCCATGAGTCACCGGGATTTTGAGGCGGCATAGTATACCCCTGACACTCAACATGTTGTGCTTTGATGATCTGCTTCATACTTGGAACAAAGACACGTCTTTGTGGACTTGAATAACCCACAAATATTCCTTCGATACTCTTTGGACCAAACTTACCAAAAGGTTCTAGAACTGTACAAGGAGACCCAAACGGTTCTAAAAACTTCAGGTTCGGTTTGCGGTTATTGATCAACTCAAAGAATGTTTTGTTGAATTTCTTTACAGTGAGAACCCGGTTGAGTGTATAGCATGCGGCGGAAACTGCTTCTGCCCAAAAATTTATCGGTAGCTTTGAATCAGCAAGCATCGTTCTGGCCGTTTTGATTAGCGTCCTGTTTTTACGTTCTGCAACTCCATTCTGCTGCGGAGTGTACGGAGCACTAAACTCATGCAATATACCTCTTTCATCACAATATTCTTCCATCTTGTTATTCTTGAACTCAGTACCATTATCACTTCTAATTCTTCTGATACGCCTTTGGTACAGATTTTCAATTTTTCTGAACAACGCCATCAAACTGTCAAACGTTTCATCTTTTGACTTCAAGAATGATACCCACGAAAATCTGGAATAATCATCAGTAACCACAAGACAGTAGAGATCCCCTGTAATACTTTTGACATTTACTGGACCAAACAAATCCATATGTAGTCTCTCTAAAGGTCTGGAAACTGAATTGACTTGCTTTTTAGGGTGTGACTTTTTCTTCTGCTTTCCTTTGACACAACTAATGCACTCCCCTTCCAGATGAAAACCTTTGATATTAACTCCAAGAACTAAATCATTATGCACCAGGTGATTCATTTTCCTCAGGTGTATATGACCCATCTTCCGGTGCCACAACTTCGATTCTTTCTCTGTTGCTCTAGACACAAAACAATGAGCCTGACCCGTGGTTGTAGTAGCTACACTCATGTCCAACACGTACAGATCATTGACTCTTGGTGCCCTCATGATAATCCATTCTTCAGGGATAACAAATCCTGGTTTCAAGATCAAACATTCTTTGTCTGTGAAATGAGTGGTATACATCCTGTCACAAATCTGCGAGATACTTAGCAGATTATTTTCCAGCTCAGCAATGTAGTTAACTCTTTCAAACGTAACAATCCCATTGGATAACGTTCCTTCACCGACAATTCTACCACCTTGATTTCCTGCGAATCCCACGTAACCTCCATTGAAATTTCTAACATCATACAACAATGCAGTCTTCCCTGTCATATGTCGAGACGCTCCACTATCCATAATCCATCGTGAAATAGCTCTCGGAAGTTCCTGCACATATCACAAACAATTCAATAAAGATGCCGATTCATGCTTCACGATTACCAACTAGGAAGCTCCGGCAAGTTCCAAACATTTAATGAGACATTGAAGCCACCCAAGCCTCTTTTAACTCGGGTAACTTTACTTTAATATGAGTTTTAGCAGTGTAAAGTGGCGGAAAATTTTTATCATTCATTTTCAAACTTTCCTCAGATCCAACCTCAACCTTTTTGTATAAGAAAAACTCATCTATCTTAAGTTGACCGGTTGGTTGATTCTTCTTTTGAACATTCTTCTTCTCTGGTGGAATAGAAGATTGTTTTTCCAATTTTTCATAATAATCCAAAGGAACATTCATCTTTACCGGTGTGGTAGAAGACGATTGTTTTTCCGACTCTTAAACCTTTGGTTTTTCAACAACTTTTGGCTTCCATGTTTGTTGAGATGATGCAACCCGTTTATAAAATTTGTCATTTTTAGTTACCACATTCTTAACAGGTTCAATTTTGACTTTTGATTTCTCATTTTTCAAAATTTTCTCAACAACCATTGGAGCTTTTCCTTTTGCATCAACCTTTTTCTGTCGATTCTCAACAACTTCAGTCTTAGGCTTGAAGTTGGTGCAATTTCTCGCAATATGACCAACTTTGTTGCATCTAAAACATGTACGAGTATCAACTACCCGACTTGTGCCTTCAGACTGAGGTTGTGAAGCCCTCTTCGCAAAAACTCTTCATTTGATTTCGAAAAAAAATTATTTTCCTCATCAGAAAGTGAACTTGAACTATTCACAAACACCTTCTTTTCAGCAAACTTTTTGTTTTGAACATTTCTCCTTTGATAGTTCCTACCACCCTGATATCCACCCGACCAATTGTTTCGATTGTTGTTATAAAAACGTGGTGGAACTACAGGTTTCTTGTAGTAAGCTTTATCTTTCTCAAAATTCATTTGCCTTTTTGTTTGTTTCAAACTCTTTACTTCAGACAAATCAATCTCAACCATTTTGAACACATTTATCAATTTTGAAACATTTACATTCTCCAAAGGAAACTCAGATTCCGAATACAACTTATCAGATCCAGCCATCTTGTACATCACAAGACCCGGTTCATCACCTAAGTTGTTTTTGGATTTTGGTTTCTGAATGTACTTGTCCAGAAAACATTTTTCATTCTCAGCTGAATCACTATCCAAAACACTTTCAGCCATGCCTTTAACAATCTCAGTTTGAACACTATCATCAGATGATGATAAAGAAAATGTCACATCAATTGAATCAGGAAGTTTAACATCATTTTCTTCCTCAAGATTAACCAACCCAGATTGCTTTTTCGAATAATTGTCTAGAACTGGTGGTGGAACTTGATGAAATCCAACCCCAGGTCCATCACAGTATACATCTTCGCCTGCTTTGTCTTTCCCGATGGGTTTGGGAATAATGTGTTGCAAAACAAAGCTTGCAGAGCTGTAACTGTTCAATTTCAAATTGATACGTTCATTCTCAATCTTGGCTTCTTCAAACTGAAGTTTCAATTTAGCAATCTCATCCAATTGTTTGTTGATTAATTCTTCTTTAATTCTCAAAACACACTGCAATTGGCAATTTTCTTTGTATGTTTTACCGTTTCTATCATCATTATCTTTAACCGTGCTATTAAGCTTTTCAAACTTTTCAGTAATCTGACGATTTTCAAGAAATAACCTTTCATTTTCTTTCCTAACCTTTTCTTGATCAATTTTATCAGTTTCAATTTTGTTAGTTAATTCTTTTAATCGTTCAGTTGAAGCTTTCACCATTTTATCACGATCAAGAATTTGATCTTCAACACTTCTGACTTTAGCAGTCAGATCCTCAATCTTCTTACCTTTGAGATAAGTGTTTGTACTACAAACCTTGCATTCTTTGATGCAATTTTTGCAGTCAACATCACCACTGACATTCTTACCTGACTCAGTCGTTGACGCGTTTGAACTGACCTGGCTTTTAGACTCAGAGACGGATTTAGAATCTACCTCAAGTGCCTTAGCAGCCAGCACCTTGTCAGCCATCTTTCCCATGTTTTCAGCATTCAACTCTTGAGTCGTGTCAATGATCCCAGTGTCAATCTTCTTTGACTTCTCTTTCTCTTCTTTCTCGTTCTTCTCTTTCTCTTCATCTTCTCCGCTTCCCCACCATTTCTTCTGCCAATAATCATCTTCAACTTTATACTCTTGGATTATGGTTTCCACATCAAGAGTGTTATGATCAATAGCTATGTTTCCATAGGGGTCAAGATAACATTCTCTGTCTGGATCCCATCTTTTTGCTCTTTTTGCTTCAGAATAGATACCAGATATTCTGATCAATTTGTTCGTGGCTAACAGCTTTCTGTGATTATACTTTTGTTCTTCAGTTCTGCTATCTTTCCAAGGAATAGGTTCAGTTTTTGCCATGAAAGCATATCCAACCGCATCCTCTTCAGGTAACAACTCACTCCAGTCGTAACCTTCATCGTCGTGAATCACCGCAAGAGCTCTAGATTTTTCTTTGTTATCTTCAATTTGCTTCATTCTTGGCGGCTCCGATTTGTTCTGATGATATATTGCCTTCTTGTAGTAGTCTTCTCTAAATGGGTTTTCAGACTCATCAGCATACGCGTTTCTGCATTCACGCTTAAAGTGACCTTTCTGTTTGCACTTGTAACACGTCACCTTAGACTTATCAAAGCCCAACTTGGTAGATGGTCCACCAATTGACTTCCTCCCGGTTATCTCCATGAAACGCTGTGCTCGACGAACTGCACTGGCCATACACCACCTTATGTCGATTAGTTCCATCTCCTCAGAATCTATCTGATCATAATCTTCTTTCGTCAGGTTGGTGTTGCCTATCTTCCCTGCTACAAGACTTTCATAAGATTCTAGCACAGATGCTAGGAAAACCATCTGTTGCTTTGCTGACTCCTCGCTGAAGTTTTGAGCGTTCTTTAAGTGTACAGCGATGTTGCATTGAAATAAGTTCTTTGCATCAGACTGGTTTGAATTTGATGAAGACCCACTGTGATATCCACTGCTTTGACTTTCTTTGCTCGTTGTGGAGACATTTTCAGCAGAAAACGCAGTCTTGGGAGATGTACTCTTTGGCATCATACTCTTTGGATAATACAAATCCAAGTTCTGCTGATAAGACGAATGATTGACTTTGTGTGTCTTCTTTAATTCCAACTCGTGACTCTCTAGTCTCTCAATCAGCAAGTCTACTGTCAACGCTTCTGGTGGCTTGATAGTATTCTTTAGCATCAACGCATAATATTGCCAATCCATCTCATCTGGCAAAGCATCAAACAATTTGTCGACTAGCTCTTCTCGAGAATATGAAATTTCATGTCTCGCCAGTTCCAACTTCAGATGCCCAAATCTCTCAATCATTTTACAAACTGATTCATTCTTTAAACACCCAAACAAATCAAACTCTTTTCTAAGTAGTTTCTTTTTGTTTTTCACAATTTCTGTGCTTCCTATACATTTGTTTTTCAATTTGTTCCAGAGATCTGTAGCACTAGAGTATTCGATCAAAGATATTATATCTTCTCGAACAGATTGAAACAACAACGCAACACATTTCTGCTCAGCAACAAACAATTCTATCTCCTCTTGTGAAGTTAATCTTTCACCTTTTTTGCCTCCATCATGGTATCCATTTTTTAGACTCTTCCAGCTAGGAAAAGCAAAGGCCATCAACCAATCTTCAAACTTCTTGGCCCACCGAATGTATTCTTCGATAGCCATCAACTTCGGGGGTTTGTTTTAGGTTTCGAAAGCACTTTCAACCTCCAATGCATCCGATAACTTTTTCTTTGTGTTTTGCGTGTTCTCATTGGTGTTACTCGAAGATGTATCATTTCCACAGTCTCCAGCAAACGCAAAGACATCATAAAACGGATTGAAATCATCCATCTTGAACCTGAAACGAAATCAGCAAACACTTAGAAAATTTTCAGAAATTTTGAAACACAACTAATTTCAAGCGAAATCAGTTTTTGAGTGAAATCACAGACTTTTTGATTTCGAGCGAAATCCGAAAAACAAGTTCAAGTAGAATCTGATTCGAGCGAAATCAGAATAACTTTCCGAGCGAAATCAGAATATAAATTTCAGGCGGAATCAGACTTTATCTGATTTCGAGCGAAATCACAAACAAAATTATGAGCGGAATCTGAATTGACCTAATTACGAGCGAAATTAGAAAAATGTTTTGAGCGAAATCAACTTTTTAGGGCGAAATCAGCGAAGAACTTTACGAGCAGAATCAGATTATTATGTAATTTTTACCATTTTTAATCCGAGTTTTAACCTGATTCTTTCTAGGGTTTGTTAATACTATGTTTTACACAATATACTCGAAATTCAGGCCATTCCAACCGTTGGAACTAGTTCAAATCAGAAAAGTATAAGAAGAAGTGAGTAGAAATGAGAAAATCTGGTAGAATCAAGCTGCTATTGTATGAACTCCTCGTCCTGAGCTCTGATACCACTTGTTGGACCGTGTTGTGACCCTAAACAGTCAGTAAAAGGCAGTTCATCTTCATATACAGAGGCGGAATCAAAGTAAATGAAGTCACACAGCTTTATCCTTTCAATTTCCTTTCTATTAATGCTTTCTGAGTAAATTTTGACAGCAATTCGACACCTATAGCATGACCTGATCTCGCTCCAAATGTTACAAATGAGATCGACACCCACCTATTTATAGGCGGTCTAATTCCGCTCCAAACCACATGATCCTTACGAGCGGAAATAACAATATACATCAGGAGCGGAATCACCTACTAACTATTACGAGCGGAATCACATGATTACAAAATTATCCTGATTTCGCTCCTAATGACATAAATGTCATTTGGAGCGGAATTACAATCTAAAACCACTTTTTCATTTCCAAGCTCCAATCTAACCTATCTAGACCTAAGACTCAACTAAGACGTAGTTAACAAACATTCAGTGCACCAGCAAGTTTCTGCGATTTGATCGAGACGGTATGACTACGAGCTAAACAATGGAACGCCATCAAGTCCAAGTCATCGGATCGGATGGGAATCACCCCGTCCGATTAGTTAACTGTTCCCGATGGTTGTTCGTGTTCAACACGCTAAGTCGGTCATCTCGTTGATAGGAACCAGTTCTTGAACTGACACCTCACTAGAGAAAGAGCAGAAGGTCTGTATGAGCACTGTTTCTACCTGTTTTGAGTAAAAAGGTTGAGAAAGTTTGAAGAAAAGCTTAGAAAACTTAGATTCGGCTTAGATCTAGGTGAAGGAGTGCGTGTAGATCATAGAAGTACAAGATTTAGGGTGAAAACTTACAAGAATTGCGAGAAATCAAGAGGAAATAGACCCAAAGCGTGCTGGTCGAGTGAGAGCTGTCACATCACTGTTCAAGTGATGTGACAAGTGCTATTTATAGGTGAAGTGGAGTGAAGATGAAGAAGTGCAATGGATCAGATGGCAGTCCGATCGGGTGGCTGTCCGATCGGGTGGCAATCCGATCGGGTGGTAATCCGATCGGGTGGCTACTCGATCGACCAGTCACTCGATCGGTGGTCTCCGGCGTGTTGCGTTTCGATGTTTCGTTTTGTTCGTTAAGCGCTGCGATAGTTTGGTTACACATCTTCATCCACATTTTCATATATTTATTATAATTAGTCACGTTGGGTCGTATATACATATCCATATTTCAAATCCTGCGATAATCGAGTTACGCGTGCCTGCGAGTACGTTTTTGAGTATCGAGTTGCACTGCGACACATCACGGCTATCAAGGAGGGTGGTATTGGTCCTCACTTGACATCTTCGTGGTTGTCAGCAAGTACAATGTGATGTGATAGCGATAAAGTATGTGTAATATGCGAAGATACAACGAAATAGCGATGTATGCGATATAGCTACATTATGATCCGAATCTCTGGTGCTAGGCGTAACGAGTATAACGAGCAGTAACAACGCACGAACATGCGGGTTGTTACAATAACCGCCACCTTAATTATAGGAACATGATTTTTTTAAAAAGATCTCTAAAAAAACACTACGAATAACACTGCAACCACCAATCAGCACATATATAACACCATTCAATAATTATATAACACCATTCAGCAAGTATATATGTCACGGCCCCCGGCTCGGTTTTACCCGTTTCAGGAGTCGCGGGACAGAAAAACCCGTGGTAATTAATATGTTGGCAGCGGAATTTTTAACAGGATATTTTAAAACTTGAAAATGCCCAATTTATTTTATTTCATAATTTGGGGATAACACCCGTAATTTACAATAAAGGTAATTTCACTGGGAAACCCCCGTTTTACAAAAAACATGTTTCTTTATTTCATTGAGCCACTTCTTCAAGCTTGCAGTGCCACATGACACTTTTTCCTTGATCACAGCAGATCACCTGAAACATGTTTTAAAAAGGTTTTATCAGCAGGGAAATACTGGCGAGTCACTCAAGTTGCACAAAACGACACATAGTTATAATATACAGTATTAAGGGTGATTATATTGTTTTTATCTACCAATTACCCCAAATCGGTATTTATCACTCGACAGTATCTGTGACTATGGTCAGATCACCCATTGGCTAACCCGTTGTCCAATGGTGACGGGTATCAAGTAATGTATACAAAACCCCACATACCGGTAGTAATTGAAGATTACAAAGACTTAATCCCTGTAATTATAACCTTGAAAATAAATAGGGTATTGGAAACAATTTGATAAAAAGAGAATGACTCACATTGCAAGTTTAGACGGGCAACGTTTAGCCTACTGATTTTAGCCTGGTTAACCTAATTCAAATAACAATGCACACGAAAACTAGGTCAGTAACTTAATACAACTTTTATGACAACTCACGAGATCAAAACCTTCACGACGAATGACAAAGTATAGTCCAAATACGGGCAGCACTTAAACATCCATCGGATTGGTTTTTATCGATCGAACATTGAATCGTTGCAGTGATCGAGTTATTACCCTGTTATCGCGGCAGAATTTCGTGCTTGTGTGTGTTTTTGGACTAAATAGATGATATCTCAGCGTACAAATTGAATTTTAACGTCGAACCAACGCCAAAATGCAAGTGCCAACCCCTGGGATTTATACTGAAAATTGGTCCTTGTCGCGTGGCGCGACAGCCTGTCGCGTGGCACGACGGGTGCTCTTCTAGCATAGGGTTGCCTCGTGTATTTGTAGCTTAGATGAGTCGACAGTTCGAAGAAATTCGCGTTTTACAACAAACTGTTATGATAATATTAATTAGGGAATACCCCCCCCCCCCCCCCCCGCCTTGAGTTTTAGGGATCCTGATCCTAGTTCCGATTGTTCTGAAAATTTTAGGGGTAATGCAATATTACTTGGGGGTCTCAATTAGGGTTTCCTATTGGACATAATAAAATAAGAAATAGTAATTTTAATGAGAGTTGTTACATCCTCCCCACCTTATAAAAATCTCGTCCTCGAGATTTATTGGAACAAGTAGGGATATTTTCGCTTCATCTCTGATTCCAGCTCCCAAGTGTACTCAGGTCCTCTCTTAGAATCCCACTTGACTTTGACCAGTACTAGTCTTTTGTGCCTGAGAAACTTGACCTTTCTGTCTTCTATCTGCAGTGGCTTCTCAACAAATTTTAACTTTTCATTTACCTCTACATCTTGAAGAGGTACTACCAGGGATTCGTCAGATAGACATTTCTTGAGGTTGGATACATGAAATACGTCATGTACCCCGGCTAGCTCTTTTGGTAGTTGTAATCGATAAGCAACTGGTCCTTTTCGCTGTATTACTGGGAATGGTCCTACGTATCTTGGACTTAGCTTTCCTTTCTTACCGAACCGAACTACTCCTTTCCAATGGGAAACTTTCAAGAGCACCTTGTCTCCAACTTGAAATTCCAGTGGCTTGCATCGATTGTCTGCATAACTCTTCTGGCGATCTCGATCTGTCTTTAGTCTTTCTTTGATTTGAGTTATCTTGTCAGTGGTTTCTTGTACGATTTCGGGACCTGATAATTGGCTTTCTCCTATTTCTGCCCAACAAACTGGAGTTCTACACTTTCGTCCATATAGTGATTCGAATGGGGCAGCTTCAATGCTTGCATGATAACTATTATTATAGGAGAATTCAATTAAGGGTAGGTGGTCATCCCAGTTTCCACCAAAATCTATCACACATGCCTTGAGCATGTCTTCCAGGGTTTGGATTGTCCTTTCACTTTGTCCATCTGTTTGGGGATGGTAAGCTGTACTTAAATTTAATCGCGTCCCCATGGCTTCTTGGAAACTTGTCCAGAAATGTGAAGTGAAACGACTATCTCTATCCGATACAATAGAGAGTGGAACTCCATGTAAGGATACTACCTCATCTACATACAACTTTGCCAACCTTTCCATGCTAAAGGTTTCTTTCATTGGTAGAAATGAGCTGATTTGGTTAATCGATCCACAATTACCCAAATTGCGTCGTTACCTTTTCTGGTTTTGGGCAACTTAGTAACGAAGTCCATGGTTATTAGTTCCCATTTCCATACAGGCATTTCTAATTGTTGGAGTAACCCTGAAGGTTTCTGGTGTTCTGCCTTAACTTGTGAATAAGTAAGACACTTAGATACATATCTAGCTATGTCCTTTTTTCATTCCTATCCACCAGAAGTTATTTCTTAAATCTTGGTACATTTTATTATTCCCCGTGTGCATGGTATATCTAGATTTATGGGCTTCCTCTAAAATCTTATTTCTTAACTCTCCTTGCTTAGGTACCCAAATCCTTCTTTTGTGGAATCTCCAAATTCCATCAGTTCCTTGCTCTAATTCCTTTATTCTTCCTTTTATTCCTTCAGCATCATCCTTGATTGCTGTGGCTTGAACATTTTTCAGTTGTTCCATTAAGTCTAATTGTAAACTTAATCTAAGAGCACGAACTCACTTTTGCTTTTCACGATACTTACGACTTAGAGCATATGCGACTACATTTTCTTCTCCTTTGTGATATTGGATATCACAGTCGTAGTCACTTAGAATTTCCATCCATCTTCTTTGCCTCATATTCAATTCTTTTTGCCCAAATATGTACTTTAAGCTTTTATGATCTGTATAAACTGTAAACTTACTTCCATACAGATAGTGTCTCCAAATCTTAAGGGCAAAAATTATCGCTCCTAATTCTAAGTCATGTGTCGTATAGTTTTCCTCGTGCTTTTTCAATTGCCTTGAGGCATATGCAATTACTTTTTGCGTTGCATTAACACACATCCTAATCCTAGGTTAGAAGCATCACAGTAAACTTCAAAAATCTTCTGTCCCTTCTGGTAAGGCAAGGATTGGGGTGTTTGTTAACCTTTGTTTTAAAATCCTAAAAGCCTCTTCTTTCTTAGGTCCCCATTCAAACTTAACTGTTTTACAGGTTAGCTTAGTTAATGGCACAACTATCTTAGAGAAATCCTTAATGAACCGTCTATAATATCCAGCTAAGCCTAGAAAACTTCTAACTTCTGTAGCTGATTGCGGGACCTTCCATTTGGTGATCGCTTCTATCTTGGAGGGATCTACGTGAATACCTTCGTAATTCACCATGTGACCTAAAATTTCACCTCCTGTAGCCAAAATTCACACTTTGAAAAATTGGCGTAAAGCTTTTCCTTTCTTAACAAAGTTAAGAGTGCATGCAGGTGCTGACAATGCTCATCCTGACCTTTGGAATAAATAAGTATATCATCAATGAAGACAATTACAAGTTTATCCAAATACGGTTTACAGATTCTATTCATCATGTCCATGAATGCTTCCGGAGCATTGGTTAGTCCAAAAGGCATAACTCTCGTAGTGACCATACCTAGTTCTGAAAGCGGTTTTAGGTATGTCTTCTTCTTGTACCTTCAACTGATGATATCCTGAGCCCAAGTCGATCTTAGAAAAATATCTAGCCCACTGAAGTTGATCGAAAAGATCATCAATCCTAGGTAATGGGTATCGATTCTTGATTGTAACCTTATTCAATTCCCTATAATCGATACACATTCGCATCGAACCATCCTTTTTCTTTACGAACAATACTGGTGCTCCCCAAGGGGATGAACTAGGTTGTATGAATCTTTTACTGAGCAATTCATCTAATTGCTTTTTCAGTTCTAACATTTCAGTAGGTGCTAACCGATAGGGTGCCTTTGCTACGGGTGTAGTTCCAGGAATCAAATGAATTCTAAATTATACCTCCCTATCTGGTGGTAATCCTGGTAATTCTTCTGGAAATACATCCAAGTATTATGATACTACAGGAATTTCCTTAAGTTCCTTACCCTTAGTGCTAATGATTACTGAAATCATATACACTATTCCTTGCTTTCGTTCATAACTAGCTACTTTCATTACTGAAATGAACTTCATGGGTTTACGCGACTTATCCCCTGTAATCATAATTACTTCTCCCGTGGGTGCACGGATTTCTATGGAATTTTTATCACAAAAGATTCGAGCATGGTTGGCTACTAACCAATCCATTCCTAACACGACATCGAATCCAGCTAAATTCATGGGTAATAGGTTTGCAGAAAATTTATGACCTGAAAGTTCTATATTTTCTTTTTGCAAAACCGTATCTATGTTAACAGAATTCCCGTCTGCCGTTTCTATTGTATAAATTTGCCTAAGTTTGGTTAAGGGTAGCTTAAGAGCTTGGCAGAATGAAGTATTTATAAAACTTTGGTTTGCACCAGAGTCAAATAATACTTTCGCATAAACGTTGTGAACTAAGAACGTACCAGCTATTACGTCAGGAATCAGTTCGGCTTCCTACGTGGTCAATTGGAAGGCTCTTGCGTTCTTCTTATTAGTTCCTTCAGCAGGTTTGGCCTTGTTATCCGATGGTTTGACCAATTTAGGGCATTCTGGTCGGAAATGCCCAACTTCTCCACAGTTGTAGCAGATCTTTGTTTTCTTTCTGCAATCTTCTTCACGATGTCCTATAGCTTTTGAAAAGTTGCAGGTTTCATTACATTTTCCAAAATGTTTCTTTTTACAGTTCCTGCAGAACGGCGGAATGGAAGATTGCCCAGTTCCTCTTTTCTTGAAATTGCTATTATTACCCACACGAAATCCTTGGGTAATTTTCTGAGCCGATTCCTTCTTCCTGTTTTCTTCTCGCGTACGCACCAGTCCGTCAGTCAAAGTGTTGGCTAATTCCACTGCATCATCGATCATGCGGGGTCTCGCAACTTTGACAATATCATGGATCTCGCTAATTAAACCCCATATGTAACGAGAAATAAGTACCGGTTCTGGCGAAGCCATAGTAGGCACAATTCGAGCATATTCGAAAAACTTCGAAGCATACCCTCTATAAACAACATCCACCATTCGGTGGCTCAGGAATTTGTTTGCCATTTGTTCTTTTTCATATTCTGGGTAGAATTTTCTTTCCACCAGACGCTTAAATTCTTCCCAACTCTTGGCATAGGCCATGTCACTTCCCTTAGCTTGTAATACCGTATTCCACCATTCTAATGTTTCTTCCTTGAAAAGGTGAGAAGCATACATGACTTTATCCTCCTTGGCACATTTAGTTATTTTAATTACTGCCTCGGTTTTCTCCAACCAACGTAGCGCGGCAGTTGCCCCTTCATTGCCTGTGAACTCGACAAGTTTATAGGCAAGAAATTCCTTGTAAGTGCAACCAGGCGTTGCAGCTTTCATTCTCTTAAGGAATGGGGCTTGCATCCCATCATTATCGTTATTATTATTGTTGTCGCCTCCATTTACACTATTACTGAAATTGTCGCCGTGAGTACGTTTACTGTGAATAATTGGTTGAGGTTCAACGGGAGTTCGGGCAGCAGCACAGATTGCTGGAATAGCATTGGCTATTCCTTGAGCAACGATGTTTTCTATATCTTGTCTATTCAGAAAATGGTCCTCATTGTTTTGCTCGGATTGGTTAACCTCGTTAACTGGTTCATTACCAGCGTGTTCCATCTGGTAATTAATATATAGAACTTATTAGCACAAAATGAATAACAACCAAACAAAATAAACAATCGCACATAATCATGTCAACATATATAGCCAAAATTGTCGACTTTGCGATGTTGATATTTTTATATATTAGTATGCGTCCGTACACACCGATTATCTTACAAAAGTTTTATTTTAAGTTAATTTACATGATTATATTTTTATTACTATTATTTTATTATTATATAATCACAACCACACAGTCACACCACCACCGTCAGCTGGCATCTCAGAAGCGACGTTCCCTCTCGTCGTACTTCCAGGAGATCTGTTCTCCCACCTCCCGGATTCGACTCCCTGTGTCCACCAGCTCCTCGCCAAAATGGCGGAGTTCAGCCAAGTTCTCATTGCTCATTGGTGGGTTTGGTGCAGGCTCCGGGTCGAACTGAGGGAAAAAGGTGTTAGGGTTATTCAAGAGATTCTGAAATTGCTAGTCAGTGGTCCACCATTCTTCCAGCTCTCCTGGTAGAGGTCGGGGGTGGATAATAGGATCTGGGATAGCAGGTTCTAGATTAACTGGAAGTTGTGCTTCCGCTGGGTAATTGAAGAGGTTTTCATTGGCATGTCCGATGAGGTCACTAAGTGCCAGTTTAAGATCCAGTTCCTCCCATGATGGCATTTCCTGGGCTTGCCCTGAACTTTCCCCGATCTCCTTTCCTTTGCCTTTATCATTTGGATCCTCAGTCTTTATAACTTTCTGTGTCGCTGGTTTCTTCCTACTCACACGCCTCCAACCCACGAGTTTTCTTCTCTTTTTCAGTTTGGGTTTCTCCTGGGGTTGGGCTTGGAATTCCACAGGTTCATCAGTGTCGGCCCAATAACCGGAAAAGCCCTCGGAAACTTCCATGTCAGCAGAATGGATAGTGATATTCTGAAGAGCTTCAGACAACTCATTCATGCTATTAGCATATATGAAGAAACACACAAAATTTCTAAGTTAAAATTTTGTAAACCCATTTTCACATAGTCACAGAATGGCAATCAGAAAAATTAAGTATTTCTAAATAATTAATTGGCTTAAATCAGTGGCTCTGATACCACCTTTTTCTGTCACGGCCCCCGGCCCGGTTTTACCCGTTTGAGGAGTCGCGGGACAGAAAAACCCGTGGTAATTAATATGTTGGCAGCGAAATTTTTAACAGGATCTTTTAAAACTTGAAAATGCCCAATTTATTTTATTTCATAATTTGGGGATAACAACCGTAATTTACAATAAAGGTGATTTCATTGGGAAACCCCCATTTTACAAAAACATGTTTCTTTATTTCATTGAGCCACTTCTTCAAGCTTGCAGTGCTACATGGCACTTTTTCCTTGATCACAGCAGATCACCTGAAACATGTTTTAAAAAGGTTTTATCAGCAGGGAAATACTGGCGAGTCACTCAAGTTGCACAAAACGACACATAGTTATAATATACAGTATTAAGGGTGATTATATTATTTTTATCTACCAATTACCCCAAATCGGTATTTGTCACTCGACAGTATCTGTGACTATGGTCAGATCACCCATTGGCTAACCCGTTGTCCAATGGTGACGGGTATCAAGTAATGTATACAAAACCCCACATACCGGCAGTAATTGAAGATTACAAAGACTTAATCCCTGTAATTATAACCTTGAAAATAAATAGGGTATTGGAAACAATTTGATAAAAAGAGAATGACTCACATTGCAAGTTTAGACAGGCAACGTTTAGCCTACTGATTTTAGCCTGGTTAACCTAATTCAAATAACAATGCACACGGAAACTAGGTCAGTAACTTAATACAACTTTTACGACAACTCACGAAATCACAACCTTCACGACGAATGACAAAGTATAGCCCAAATACGGGCAACACTTAAATATCCATCGGATTGGTTTTTATCGATCGGACATTGAATCGTAGCAATGATCGAGTTATTACCCTATTATCACGGCAGAATTTCGTGCTTGTGTGTGTTTTTGGACTAAACAGATGATATCTCAGCGTACAAATTGAATTTTAACGTCGAACCAACGCCAAAATGCAAGTGCCAACCCCTGGGATTTATACTGAAAATTGGTCCCTGTCGCGTGGCGCGACGGGTGCTCTTCTAGCATAGGGTTGCCTCGTGTATTTGTAGCTTAGATGAGTCGACAGTTTGAAGAAATTCGCGTTTTACAACAAACTGTTATGATAATATTAATTAGGGAATACCCCCCCCCCCCCGCCTTGAGTTTTAGGGATCCTGATCCTAGTTCCGATTGTTCTGAAAATTTTAGGGGTCATGCAATATTACTTGGGGGTCTCAATTAGGGTTTCCTATTGGACATAATAAAATAAGAAATAGTAATTTTAATGAGAGTTGTTACAATATAACACCATTCAGCAAGTATATAACACCATTCAGCAAGTATATAACACCATTCAGTAAGTATATAACACCATTCGGTAAAGAATATAACACCATTCAGCACATATATAACACCATTCAATAATCATTACACCTCTGTAAAGAATATAACGCCATTCAGTAAAGAATATAACACCATTCAGTAACACCATTCAGTAAAGAATATAACACCATTCAGTAAAGAATATAACACCATTCAGCACGTATATAACACCATTCAGTAAAGAATATAACACCGTTCAATAAAGAATATAACACCATTCAGCACATATATAACACCATTCAATAAAGAATATAACACCATTCAGCACATATATAACACCATTCAATAATCATTACACATCTGTATCATCTTCTCCACTTCCGGCACCACCACTGCCGCTCCGCCGCTGTGGTCGTATAGAGAGAGAGATCATCTGGTCGTGTGATGTAGAGAGAGAGATCGCCGCTGCCGCACCACCACTTTCGATCCGTCACCACCACCGCCGCTGCCGCTCGCCGCCGCCGCTCCACTGTGATGTAGAGAGATAGATCGAAATTGTAGAGAGAGAGAGAGCTCTGGTCGTGCGATTGGAGAGAGAGATCGAAATTGTAGGGATTTTTATTATAGTTTCCTATTTTGAATGGATATAAAGACTTTATTACCCCTATAATTTTCAATTCAGTCCAAAAAAAATAAAACAAATTTTACAATTTGGTCCCTATTAATCTAAACCATTAGATCAAAGATCTAATGGTGTAGATTCTTTCTTATCCTTCTCACACTTTTGTTCTTTTTTACAGGAACCTTTACCTGGTACTCATATTAAAGATAAAAAAAACGCTCGTTATTATGGTGTAATTTTTTTTAAGTTACGTATAAAAAGTTATTGACGTTTAAAAAAGATGGGGGGAAGTTACATGTGCATTAATGTTAGTTTCTTAATTTAAAAATGTTAAATTTACCTATATACCCTTAATCTAGAAAATTAATATGTTTAATAGTAAACATTATTTACAATTTTGCCATTATGATCTCAACCATTAGACCTTCTTTCTTACCTTTCTCGCAAAAAACCCTTTTTTTACAAGAATCTCTACCTCTCTCTATATATATATATATAGAAAAAGTGTAACGTACAATAGGGATTATCGTACGATACGTACGCGATCATCTCAGTCGTACGATCTGGTGCGAATTCAATCTTCGCATGTTATGAAAAGGCAAATGAAATCGCATGGCTTGAAAATGCAATGAAATCGCATGTTTTGAAATCCCATGCAAATGAAATCGCATGTGAAAAAATGGCTAGCATGGGGTAATGTGAAAAATGACATGGGGTAATGTGAAAAATGGCATGGGGTGTGTAGATGGACAAAATCGCATATGGAAGATTGAATATCGAATGTGAAAAAATGGCTAGCATGGGGTAATGTGAAAAATGGCATGGGGTGTGTAGATGGACAAAATCGCATGTGGAAGATTGAATATCGCATGTGAAAAAATGGCTAGCATGGGGTAATGTGAAAAATGGCATAGGGTGTGTAGATGGACAAAATCGCATGTGGAAGATTGAATTCGCACCAGATCATACGGCTGGGATGATCGCGTACGTATCGTACGATAAGCCCTATTGTACGTTAACTGACCTCTATATATATATATATATATATAGTCAATTTTAAGTTGAAGCATAATTTATTATTTTAGCGTTTTAAACATGAATATAAAAATGGATTAGTAGCTCATCTAGAAGATTAATACAACTAATAGCAATATAATTAATAACGTTGATTTAGATTAACAACTTGATGAGTGCACACGTCTTGATAGACATGTTCCCCAAAAACACATCAAAGTCTAATTATGTTACAATAACTTAAAGATTAATGAAGTCATCAAGTTAATAAATTAATAAAACGGAGATATTTTGCAGATTTCCAGTGGCACTTAACAGCTTATACGTGTAATCATCATCAAAAATTCAATTCTTTTTAAATATGAATATTCAATAACTGATTCTGGTATCTATGTAGTGAAACAACTTCTTATTCACTAGGGAAAAGCCATTATCTGAAAGAAAAAAGAACATTGGGGTGGTGGTATGGCTTTAGGGATTGTGGATTATGATGGATTTATGCATGATTTACCCTCACATGTTATCTCTATAGGCTTTTTCACCTATAGAGATGAAATTCGTCTCCATAACGTTTGTCTCTATCGGTTTTTCCTGTAGTAGCTACAGTGCATTGTCTAAACTACAAGAGTGCCCTTCTTTACACTTAAATTATTATATAGTAAAATACAAAATAAGTGCAACAAAGGCTGTTTTAGTAATTTTCAATTTTTATAAATAAAGTTTTTCTTACACAACTTCAAGATAAGCATACAAGTGTTGATGCGCAACATAGTACCTATAGGCTAAAAATCCGTCGCTACAAGTGTAGTCTATCATAGATGCCTTTGTAAAGACGACATGTTATCTCTACAAATTTATTAAAAAAATAATTAGAAAATGAAAATGTTTGTTAGATATTTTAGTGTAATCGGGATTAACTTGGCGACCAAAGAGAATTATAATACACATTGAACAAGTTAGAAGATGCGGGAGTGCACACTTGTTCGAGTTGTTATAATTCCGAGTGTTCAGACAGAGCCTCGAATGGGGTTCCAAGGGGGCAACGCTCCCTTGTCGGGGGTCCGAAGGTAACGCCCCCAGAAGCAGGGTCCAAGGGGCGGCAACCACTGACATGGTCAGAAATTAGGACCAAATTTGGAAATGGAAAATGAGGTCATTTTTGGAGGCATTTTAATTTTTAAAATGATAACTGCCTCATGACAGTTACCAACCCTATCCTCAAATTCAAAATCATTTTCTTTGGTTGTATCTTTTGGTTCAATGCGAATTCTCTCAACTGTAACATCCTGAAAATACGAATTCTTATATTACAATAACATTGTGAATAAATAAGAATTTTAAACTAACTAGGAATAATGTTAACCTAGTTAGAGAATGAGTTGTGAGTAGTTTAGAAGTGAAAATAAATAAAGGGTGAAAATTTAGGGACCAAAAGTGTTAAAGTGAAAACTAATATTAATAAAACAAGAAAATTAAAATCAAAACACACTTGTTTGTGTGTTACTGATATCGACCAGAAGGAGGGGGCGAACCCCAGGCTCCCCAAGAACCCTAGCTCAGTTAAATCTCACAAATTGAAGGCCAAGATCGGTCCCGAATCGAAAATCGAGCATAGATTAGTGATCCTCATCACAAGGGGGTTACAAGGTATGTAAAATTTGGTATTAATTCTCTGTTTGAAATTCTCATGAAATTGGGAAATCTGAAAATTGATGTTGCATGTTTGCTATTTGGGTAGAATAGGGTTGATATAGTGTCTAGGAGTAAAACCTAGACAATAACATGCGAAATCATGGCTAATTCCTGAAAATCTCATGAACACATTGAAGGTGATTCATGGGTTTTGTGGGAAGCTAGTAAACACTAGGGTTTAGAATGATTATTCTAGTGTAATACGGGTCATAGAAAGTGATTTCCGAAATGATGATGTTAAAATATGTGTATATAGTCTAATTGAAGTTAATTAGGGTGATAAACTCAAGTCATGAACTTGGTTTAGATCATGTAGAAATCTGACCCGCTAGGTGTTTGATAAAACGCCTAAATGAGGGTTAAAATGTTAAAAGTTGAGTAAAAACGCAGATTTGATCATTGTAGAGAATTATGCGTTAAAGCTTGTGAAAGAGTTCTAAACTTATTGTGAATTGAACTCTTTAGGCAAAGAATCCGGAACGTCAAGCGGACAAGCCGGAGGAGATACACGCTTGAAAAGTGTGCTTTAAAGGTACGTAACTTCGGTTTCGTTACATTGTGCATAAATAATAGTCTTAGAAAAGTTAATGAGAATGTAGTGTCAATTGCGAGTTGGTATGTCATAGAAGTGACGAAGTTCACTCGACAAACAAACGGGTCTAAATAGTTAACTAGAATTGTTGGTTGATAATGTTGTTTAGTTATGCAAGTACGTGGCTTAAGTCCCGTTAAATTATGCGTAAATGTTTGAAATTGGTGTGTAAATAATGTTGTAGTGTAATAGATGCGTTTGGTGCGTCGTTAAAGTGGCGGAGTACACTCGACTATCAAACGGGTCAAAGTAAAAACTTGGAATTTAGTTTGGCTTGTCAATAAAGTGATGGTTTTCACTAAATAGCCAAACGGGTCAAAATGATACTTTTAAAAGAATCACGAGAGTTGAGACTTGAAAGTCTCATACTTCGTTAAATGGTGGATTGTACCACACCCACGAATTGGTTATATTAACCTAAGCCTAAGAATCCGGGAATTCGGGTCAAACAATAGAAGTTAAATGAAAGGGGTCGCTTGAAATGGAATGCTTGAATTCCGAAGAAACAAGTATTTAGTTCTAAGGGAACGTAAAGCCATAGAATGGCGCGAATGCACCAAAATTATGAGCCCGGGAAATTGGGTAAATATGTCTAAAAAGACTTAAGAATAGAAAAGAAGTGTTATGCACTTACACTAATGGGTTGGATATTTGAAATAAGGAAATTGAGAACCGATTGTCGGTATCTCGGTTCCCGCAATGTGAAATTCATATGGTTGGATCCGTAATTTTATTATGGACTCATAGGAAAAAGAATCGGTCAAATCGGACTAACGAGTAAAAAGTTATGACAATCTAAAGTTAGAATTTTGTTAATTTTCGGAGCTGGGCAGTTTGCCAGGTTGCAAACCTGCACCTGCTGGAAATAGCCCTCCCCCGCGCCACGCGGAAGAATTCTGTTGTTCTCCCGCGACACGCGGGAGCTGTCGCGACACGCGACGGATGAAGCGTTACCTGTCGCGACACGCGACAGGTTCAGAATAGAAAATTTATTTTATTTTATATTTAGATGCTGGATCTTGTTTATACACTCCAATTCTATGTCAAAACTAACTTTATAAATGGTTTTGACCTTAGGTAATCATGGGGACTATCCGGATGATGATCAAGCATGCTTTCAAGAACCGAACACTCATTTTGAAGCTTCCGCGCTAAATTAAATCTTGTCTAGACAATGTTTATGTTTTAAGCAAATTTGTCATCCATGTTTTGAAAGTTTAAAACTAGTCGGTAGATGACTAGTAGTTGTTTCTTATAAACTTGTTAGTAAGCGTATTTAATAAGTTGGTTTAAGATATGTAAATTATTATTAAATTCAGTCTTTTTAATAAGGGTGTTACAAGTTGGTAATCAGAGCTTAAGGTTGTCAACAAAGTGTTCGGTTCAAGCTTGATCGATCGTCCGGTAAGAATTAATTGCTTTAGTAGACTTACTAGAATACTAGAAAAAGGAAATTTGAATTGATATGCACGGGAAGTGCGTGTTTACACACTGAAACCCGGAAAAGTGCACTAAGCATAAATGGTTTAAGCAAGTGGTGAACTTGGCTAGATCAAAATGAATGACACATATGTCATAAATGAAATGTTTAACAATTAGTGTAAACATTTCAATTTCAAGATGACGGAGAGATGAGAGGAGTGTATGAATACGCTCGAACCCGGGAAAATACACCAAGTATGAAAGGTAAGGCAAGATATATACTTGACCAAACCGAAAAAGAATAACACATTATTTATGACTGAGTGAGAGTGATATAAATTTCCGTATAATAAGATGGAAATGAATTAAATAATCATTGATAAATCGTGATGGATATTTCAGTTAAAGAAATGTATGGAGTAACCAGAGATGATTCGACATCTCAATTGACTGAACAAATGAAAGCTAAGATTTCCGAGGAGGTCGGAAAAGCTCTAGAAAATAGTCTATCACAGTATATTGATAGATTACAAACCACAATCGTGCCGGTGGTGAACGATATGATGGCTGAATTGAAAGATAGCATACTACAAGAAATAGAAGAAAAGAGGGTGTTGGATATGAATCCAAGATCCGTAAAGAAGTCCAAGTCTAATAAAGCTCCCAAGAAGAGAGTTACAAAAAGTGTGTTACATCAGTGTAGATTTTGTGGAAAAATTCACTAGGGCACATGTGGTAAGCCAAGACATAAAAAGTCAAAATGTCCAGAGAGGTTTGGAACCAAGGACACAACCGACACAGAGTCTGATGCCCAGAAATCAAGGACAAAGTTGTTTTATATAACAACCACGGAGGCTAAAGCTGAACCTGATGACGTTTCAGGTATACTCTTGTAAATTAAATTTCAGCATGATTTTTTAATTATTACAAGTGCAAATAAATCGTTTGTTTTATTTCGATTTATTTAACATTCCATATTAGTGTTAACGAAATTGCCAAGGCTTTGAAAAAAAATAGAAGGAGGTAATAATAAAAGTTCTATTGTTTATAAGAGATGCTGAAACTGTACGCTGAGCATCGAGGTAAAAATAATCATGATAAATATTGCTTTGGGAAGGGGTGCGCGCACACTCGAACCCGAGAACGTAATGAAAGATAAGCGTCATAATAGGGAGGAGTGTAATAACACCCGAACCCTGGGAGTTTACAATAGTAATAGATGACAAGGACATGGTTATAGACTAAGCCAAACTAAATGAAACAGACAGAAACATCGTTTATGTCAACAAACGATGTGGATAAATTCCATACAACGATATGAAACAATAACATGAAATGAATTGATTTTGTTATTGTAACAATGGGTTAAAGTCGGAAATCAAGAGATTAAGATTTGGATAGGAATATCCTCGAAAAAGAAACTAAATGGACAATACGTATTATTTGTTGCTATAAATAATGAAATACCAATAAATTTGGATTTAAAAGCTCGGGTATGGGTAGATACCCAAGTAACATGTTATTAATAAATTCCTCCTGAGGAAGAACGATAATCACCTTGATGAGGGTGAATATGTAAAAGAATTAGTAAGACAAACATTATGAAAGCGTTCGAATAAGAACGACTAAACCCCAAAAGCCGTATAACCGTAATAGTGGTTTTACCAAATAAAACTCAAGAAATGGGCTTTCGAAAAATTAGTAAAAGAAATAGACCTAAGGGTCGCTAACAACAGAAAGGTGGTGTTACGATCAAATAAGCAAAATGCTTAATAATAAAAGTAAACGGCTAACATTACTGAATAAATCAAAACGAAGTCTTAATACATGCCGGAATGGCTGCTTTGATAGTGACTTCGGTAAAATACCCGATAGATGGGCAGGAATACGAATATATCCGTAAACCAAGAGACGGTGACGCAGATTAAAGGTCAAAAGACTCAGATTAATAGTTAGGACTAAAAGACGATAAAATTTCACAAAACAGAAATTTCGATAGTTATGTTCGACTATTACAATGCCGGATGGTATAATACTTGATATTCCGAGTAAGCGCGAAACGAATAATGGAAGTGTGAGATATTACTGAACCTATGTGATAGGTCGTAAAAGAATATGGGAAGGAAAACGCAAACTAATGAAACCGGAGTGTTAAAACCATTAAGATAAAGAACCCAGGTAACAGGTTGAAAGGAAATAGAGGCATAAACCAAATAACGGTATGAGTAAAATAAACCGACGCGAAGGACACATAAGAAGTCATAGAGTCGGAAAGATAATCCGAGAGAAAATGAGTGTAGCCTTAGACTACGATCAAGGTCAAACGAATAGAAGATGATCCATGGGATCACCATAACCTCCAAATTATAAACAATGTAAAGACCCACGGGAACAAAATGACCATTGGGTCGCAAATACAAATGGAACATACTAGGGGGGTCTCACCCTGAAAAGGTGATGACCTAAAAGAATAGTCTACAAGCTAAGTAAAGGAACCTACGGGTCGATAATATAAAGCGTGGAGAACCAATTATGATCTCTCGCGTAAAATGATAATCCCGAAGAATAATCCTTGTCGTCAATTCCTTGATATGATTAATCGACATGGTTAAAGAGAAAAACATTAAACTAAAATTTAGTTTTAGTAAAGAAACGATGTTCTAACACCTAAGAATACCGAGAGAGAGATTAGAAAAGGGTTAGTACTAAAGAATATAGGTTTAACGCCGAAAGCTGTAAGATGATGCATTCGGAGGAAAGATTCTTAAGAATGAACAGTCAATGTAAAACTAAACATGGCGTGATGTGATCACGGACACAAAAGCAATATAGAATGTAATCACGTTATAGTGTGAATGACTAGATATGAAATTATAAGCACGCAAAGGGCCGATGACGGCAATATTGCATACCCGAATGACGAGGTATGAGGTAAAATGGTGACCAATTAGTTTAGGCAATAAAACAAGTTGTAGCCTAAATAACACTGTGACCTATGTAGAGCGCTTGTTAATATAAAACTAGCGTCAAGTAAGTATGTTGACGGACTCAGTGACAGGATGTTCAAAAGACAGCCCGATCAAAAGGGCGACAAAGGATAGGAAATAGGTGATATGGTTATGCTAAAAGTTTTCCCCAAGGTAGGGTGTTATCCGATTCAGGAAAAGAGAGAAACTAAGCCCGAGGTTTATCGGGCCATTTAAAATCATCGAACAGGGTTGACAAGGTGGCTCATCGCCTCGAGCTACCGGAAGAGTTGAGTGGAATACATGGCACGTTTCACGTGTCGCAATTGCGGAAATGTCTAACGGAGGAAACAATTTATATCCATTACGATGATATCGAGGTGGATAATAGCCTGAATTATGCGGTGAGACCATTGGTGATTTCGGATCGGAAGGTCAAGTAATTGCGAAAACAAACAAATTGATCAAGTCAAGATCAAGTGGGAGCATAGGGAAGGCTCGGACACTACGTGAGAGTCCGAAGAGGAGATGCGACGTCTCTACCCTACATTATTCGGTATGTACTTTGGTTTCGGGGACGAAACCCTTTTTAAGGAGGGTGGACTTGTAACATCCCGAAAATACGAATTCTTATATTACAATAACATTGTGAATAAATAAGAATTTTAAACTAACTAGGAATAATGTTAACCTAGTTAGAGAATGAGTTGTGAGTAGTTTAGAAGTGAAAATAAATAAAGGGTGAAAATTTAGGGACCAAAAGTGTTAAAGTAAAAACTAATATTAATAAAACAAGAAAATTAAAATCAAAATACACTTGTTTGTGTGTTACTGATATCGACCAGAAGGAGGGGGCGAACCCCAGGCTCCCCAAGAACCCTAGCTCAGTTAAATCTCACAAATTGAAGGCCAAGATCGGTCCCGAATCGAAAATCGAGCATAGATTAGTGATCCTCATCACAAGGGGGTTACAAGGTATGTAAAATTTGGTATTAATTCTCTGTTTGAAATTCTCATGAAATTGGGAAATCTGAAAATTGATGTTGCATGTTTCCTATTTGGGTAAAATAGGGTTGATATAGTGTCTAAGAGTAAAACCTAGACAATAACATGCGAAATCATGGCTAATTCTTGAAAATCTCATGAACACATTGAAGGTGATTCATGGGTTTTGTGGGAAGCTAGTAAACACTAGGGTTTAGAATGATTATTCTAGTGTAATACGGGTCATAGAAAGTGATTTCCGAAATGATGATGTTAAAATATGTGTATATAGTCTAATTGAAGTTAATTAGGGTGATAAACTCAAGTCATGAACTTGGTTTAGATCATGTAGAAATCTGACCCGCTAGGTGTTTGATAAAACGCCTAAATGAGGGTTAAAATGTTAAAAGTTGAGTAAAAACGCAGATTTGATCATTGTAGAGAATTATGCGTTAAAGCTTGTGAAAGAGTTCTAAACTTATTGTGAATTGAACTCTTTAGGCAAAGAATCCGGAACGTCAAGCGGACAAGCCGGAGGAGATACACGCTTGAAAAGTGTGCTTTAAAGGTACGTAACTTCGGTTTCGTTACATTGTGCATAAATAATAGTCTTAGAAAAGTTAATGAGAATGTAGTGTCAATTGCGAGTTGGTATGTCATAGAAGTGACGAAGTTCACTCGACAAACAAACGGGTCTAAATAGTTAACTAGAATTGTTGGTTGATAATGTTGTTTAGTTATGCAAGTACGTGGCTTAAGTCCCGTTAAATTATGCGTAAATGTTTGAAATTGGTGTGTAAATAATGTTGTAGTGTAATAGATGCGTTTGGTGCGTCGTTAAAGTGGCGGAGTACACTCGACTATCAAACGGGTCAAAGTAAAAACTTGGAATTTAGTTTGGCTTGTCAATAAAGTGATGGTTTTCACTAAATAGCCAAACGGGTCAAAATGATACTTTTAAAAGAATCACGAGAGTTAAGACTTGAAAGTCTCATACTTCGTTAAATGGTGGATTGTACCACACCCACGAATTGGTTATATTAACCTAAGCCTAAGAATCCGGGAATTCGGGTCAAACAATAGAAGTTAAATGAAAGGGGTCGCTTGAAACGGAATGCTTGAATTCCGAAGAAACAAGTATTTAGTTCTAAGGGAACGTAAAGCCATAGAATGGCGCGAATGCACCAAAATTATGAGCCCGGGAAATTGGGTAAATATGTCTAAAAAGACTTAAGAATAGAAAAGAAGTGTTATGCACTTACACTAATGGGTTGGATATTTGAAATAAGGAAATTGAGAACCGATTGTCGGTATCTCGGTTCCCGCAATGTGAAATTCATATGGTTGGATCCGTAATTTTATTATGGACTCATAGGAAAAAGAATCGGTCAAAACGGACTAACGAGTAAAAAGTTATGACAATCTAAAGTTAGAATTTTGTTAATTTTCGGAGCTGGGCAATTTGCCAGGTTGCAAACCTGCACCTGCTGGAAATAGCCCTCCCCCGCGCCACGCGGAAGAATTCTGTTGTTCTCCCGCGACACGCGGGAGCTGTCGCGACACGCGACGGATGAAGCGTTACCTGTCGCGACACGCGACAGGTTCAGAATAGAAAATTTATTTTATTTTATATTTAGATGCTGGATCTTGTTTATACACTCCAATTCTATGTCAAAACTAACTTTATAAATGGTTTTGACCTTAGGTAATCATGGGGACTATCCGGATGATGATCAAGCATGCTTTCAAGAACCGAACACTCATTTTGAAGCTTCCGCGCTAAATTAAATCTTGTCTAGACAATGTTTATGTTTTAAGCAAATTTGTCATCCATGTTTTGAAAGTTTAAAACTAGTCGGTAGATGACTAGTAGATGTTTCTTATAAACTTGTTAGTAAGCGTATTTAATAAGTTGGTTTAAGATATGTAAATTATTATTAAATTCAGTCTTTTTAATAAGGGTGTTACATCAACACACATACTATTGTTCGATTTCTCAATTTGAGTTGTATCCGATTGAATTATTCGGGAGAACTATCGAAATAATTTGATCTGAAAATGATCACACACCTCTTAGATTATCCTGGTATACAAAATTCCCCAACATATATATGTTCACAGTTATCCAATTTAGTCTGTAATAAATGCCTTTGTAAAGACGACATGTCATCTCTAAAAATTTATAAAAAAATAAGTAAAAAATGAATTTGCATGTACACGGTTATCCAATTTAATATATATATATATATATATATATATATATATATATATAGGGTCAGGATTTAGGGAAAACGGTGAAAAGTGTGAGAACAGTGAGAACGGTTATAGATCGTCCGATCAAAACAATCTTTGTACTAGATTGGCGCGGTGGCGTTTTTGTAAATAACACCAATTCTATTAAGTGAATGCGCTTCATTAAGGGTAAAAGGATCTTTTACCGCTCAAATTCAAAACGCCAACTAAATGATAACAGGCCATTCAAAACAAAATAAAACGTCATTAATACAAAACGCCAAAAATTAGTGATAAAACGCGTTGGAGATTATAGGAAGATGAAACAACACAGTAACTGGAATTCAATTATTAACATTTATTAGAAGAAATTTCCTCCTAAATTTAAAAAAATGGCCCAGGTTATTGCATGGAGGTTTGAGAGCTCAGAGGGACGTTTCGTCATAAAGTTCTCTGACAGGAGAAGGGTGAAAGTCAAAACAATCAAGGCCATACTTAGTATGGATGAATCCGTTCAGAGGGATATCCTAGCCCTTGGGGTCCCATTGGCCTACGATTGTGAGAGGAATCGAACGGTAATAAGAAGATTAAAAAGAAAATTTCCGAAAAATGATGATGGTGATGTTCATGATACTGATCTACCAAAAGTTACCAGTTGGATTCTGGATGAACAAGCAAGAATGGTGAGGGTGAGCTTTCAACACGGGGGGGGGGGGGGGGGGGATTATTCATTGACAATGGACGAAGTGCTGAACACAGATAGGCTACATCTTATTGAACAACTCTATGATTTAGCACCTTCGAACAATGCTAGATCAAGCGTTGTGAATACATTCAAGTATAGGATGGAACAAAGAAGAAACGAGATTATGACGTTATACGCCTGTTTTGGGTGGAATTTTCTAACCTATATCCCGAAATTATATCCTGACTTTATATGTCTATTTTCGCTGCCAGGATACTGGACCAGGATATTGGTAACATCCTGCGAGGGTATCCTGCGTGCTGTTAACAATTTGCCTTGGCTGCAAGGTACAAACGGTCATGAGGCTTGGTCTCCCTGAAGAATAGGTCAAGGTGGTTACAAGAAAGACGTTGGAATCTTGGAGAAGGGGTTTACAACGGTCAAAAGGGAATATTCGCAGGATCCCAGAATTGTAGGACAGTTAGTTATTTATGTTTACTATAAATAGGAGTGCCGGATCAGTAGGTTGGGACACATAATCCCGTCCACTTTTACACACACATTGCAGCTACGATCACCATCTCAATCACAAACACTCACAACACTCACAAATCACAATCATTGTAACACTTAGAGCTGATATGTGCACTATCCTGAAGCTGTATCTTGCTGTTATTCAATCAATAAGAACAAACAAGGCAGCTGACTGTTGTCAGCTCCCGAGGTTTTATGCCGGCGATCTAGAAAGATCAAGGGCTTTCCTCGTACATCTCGTGTCAATTTTTACTTTACTTGCATTTCGTTTACTAATTGATATAGTTCTGTATCCCGGAACTATATCCTGAAACTGTTTACATTTTCAACAAAGTTAACACATTTTTACAAGTTTACATAGCACACTACCTCACAAACTAAGTTTGATCACTAAATTGCTTCGGTAATTTTTGACCAAAACAATTTGGCGCCCACCGTGGGGCAAGTGGTGCTATTTTTAATCAATACTTTGTTAAAATCATTACTCGGTTTTCTGTTTTCGGAATTCTTTTCAAAACTATTTCTAATGGCTTCTCAATCGAATTTGAACTCTTCTTCCATGTCTGTTTCAACCTCTGCTGCTGGTGGTTCATTACCTCCTCCACCTTCACAAGTTCAAACTTTTCAGAGGAGAAATGAAAGCCACACACCGAGAGAAATTCCTGCTACTCAGAATGTTTCTAGATCCGGAAATTCAGGGAGAACCCATATCCTTGCTTCTAATGACGAAATTCTGTCTTTGGTTGGTAGTATACAGGAACAAAGGAAGAGGCAACAAGAAACTAACTAGACGATCATGAAGGATATACAACTCTTGAAGTCAAACTCCAGGAAACCTGTGGAGGATACAACTACTCCTCTATAGCCCAGGATGCTGAACTTTAGTTCAGCAACATTTACCGAGGATAATCAAGGCAACATGATACCGAGTCAGTCCCGGAGCAACATGCTGGAGATACCATCATCCGCCAGGATATCGACCGTGAGGGATCCAGGATATGACCCAGGATATGGTCCAGGATATGGCAAAAGTCAACAGGCTGGTAACATGTTTGCCAATATCAGTATCCCTGCTACTAATAATTCTGATTCTTTGCAGGATATAGGTGTAACACCAGCATTGACCAGGGAACTTCAAAAATTTAAGGATATGATATCAAGTGTTCCTGGAGTAGTGCAGCCTATACCAGAAGTATCCCAGGATAGTCACAGGATATCTCGATTTGCTCATCCAATTTGTGATGCTGAAATTCCAAAAAGATTCCAGACTCCCAGCATGAAGTTGTATGATGGGACGACAGATCCTGAGGAGCATATCGCCCAGTATAGGGAAAGGACCTTAAAATGGCTTTTAAATGTTCCACCTTGTTCAATTACATCATTTTCTCATTTAGTTAATTTGTTTATCAGTCAATTTTCTTGTAGCAGGAGCTTTGAGAAACTAACAAGTGATCTTTATAGGATAACACAAGGATCACAAGAATCCCTAAGGGATTATGTTAACAACTTTAGTAGAGAATCCCTGGATATCCCGAATCTTGATGTTGCTACGGCAGTACAAGCGTTCAAAATGGGGTTACGGAAGGATTGTCAATTTTATCAGGATCTTGTAATGAATCCTTGCAGGAATTTAGATGAAGCTCGGAATAGGGCTTTGAGATACATATGGCTTGAAGATGACAAGAAAATGCATGAGAGGATGAACACATCTTCAACATATGAATTGACAAATAGGAAGTCAGAATCTTCCTACAAACAGTATCGTTCAAAGCCATATGCTAAGAACGATAATAAGAGAGTGAATGTTGTTAAAGATGAGGACGATGAAGAATATCCTGACATCTCAGAGTATTGTTTTTCTGTAAATGTTCCTGAGTTAATGTATGCTATGCAGGGACTGGGGGACAAAGCTAGGTGGCCGAAAAAGAATCCAAGGAATACAGATTGGAAGGATAAATCTAAATGATGTGCCTTCCATGAAGACTTTGGGCACATGACAGATGATTGCATAGCCTTGAGAAAGGAGATAAGCTACTTGCTGAGTAAAGGATACTTGAAAGAATTCCTCGGTAGAAAGAAGAAAGCTCAGGATACTGACCAGGATCCTGAGAGAGCTGCATCTCCACCACCAGATGCCAAGATAATTAACTTTATCTCAGGGGGATCTAACATATGTGAAACTTCTTACTCTACAGCTAAGAGGCATGCCAGGAAGGCTAAGGAGGAAATAGGAGATAAGCCCACAAGGATGACCATGCTTACAGATGATAAAGTCATTACTTGGTAAAGGGTCACGAAGGTCAGCAGTATCCTATCTATTATGTTAGTAAAAGTTTACTAGATGCTGAGACTAGATATTCACACTTAGAAAAATTAATATTAGCTTTAGTTATGGCATCGACTAAACTTAGACATTACTTTGAAACACATAGAATTCCTATTAAATCTAATTATCCTATTAAAAATGTGCTTAGGAAACCTCAGATGTCTGGTAGGGTGGCTAAGTGGTCTGTTAATTTAAGTGCTTATGTCTTAGTTTACGAACCTAGAAATGCTATAAAGTCTCAGGCTCTAGCGGACTTTGTGGCTGATTTTAGTAATGATTTACAAGAAGAAGCCGACCTAGAAGTGCAACAGCTAGGTGAAAACTCAGATATTTGGACACTATATACTGATGGTGCATCCAATGTCAGAGGGATAGGCTTGGGAATATTACTAAAATCGCCACAGGGGGACATACTACCCCAGGCTATTAGATGTGAATTCACTGCTATGAATAATGAAGCTGAGTATGAAGCTTTGATAGCAGGACTACAACTAGCCAAGGATATGCAT
Organism: Helianthus tuberosus; assembly: GCA_030545235.1. NCBI lineage: Eukaryota > Viridiplantae > Streptophyta > Magnoliopsida > Asterales > Asteraceae > Helianthus > Helianthus tuberosus. The sequence goes on along the minus strand of CM060433.1, from coordinate 9,302,173 downwards.
ATTAAATGTTTACAAATATTTGTTGATTCCTTGTTAATTACTAACCATTTCAATGGATCCTATGCAGTAAAATGCGAAAAGTTAGCTGAATATTTTGAAATTGTTAAAAAATTAGCAGGATATTTTGAAATATTTTCACTTGAACAGGTACCAAGGGAAGAGAATGATGAAGCAGATGCATTAGCAAACTTAGGATCTGCTGTCAAGATACCAGAAGGAACACAGATACCGATAATCCATATCCTACACCCTGCGACGGAACATTTTAAGTCCCAGGATAAGCAAGTATCAAGTATCAGTGATCCTGATGTAGAATATCCTGATGGATATCATGAATCCTGGATGACACCAATTATCAAGTACCTACAAGAGGGAGATATCCCTAAGGAAAAAAAAATCCTAGAACATTCAGGATGAAGGTATCTCGTTTTACTTTGATAAATGACATCTTGTATAAGAAATCTCTTGCAGGTCCATAATTAAGATGCTTGGAGGATCCTGAAACTAAAGAAGTTCTCCAAGACATACACGAAGGAGATTGTGGCAACCATACTGGGGGCAGAGCTTTATTTTCAAAGGTGTTAAGAACAGGTTATTACTAGCCAACCATGAGGAAGGACGCTATGGAGTATTCTCAGAAGTGTGATGCATGCCAAAGACATAGCAACATACTACATCAGCCTGCAGAGCCATTATATCCTATTGTATCCCCTTGGCCGTTCATGAAATGGGGAATGGATATAGTAGGAAAACTCCCTGTAGCTCCAGGAGGAAAAGTCTTCATGTTAGCAATGACATATTACTTTTCTAAATGGGTTGAAGTAGAAGCCTTTGTTCAAGTCAGGGATCAAGAAGTGTTCATCAGCAAATAAACCACAGACTTTTGTAAGAGTTGGGGCATAAAAATGATCACATCAACACCAATACATCCTCAAGCTAATGGGCAGGCAGAATCTTCGAACAAGATAATCGTCAACAACTTGAAGAAAAGACTAGGAGCAAAGAAAGGAAAATGGGCAGAAGAATTACCTTTTGTTCTATGGGCAGATATGACAACTGTGAAGAATGCTACTAGCCAGACTCCTTTCTCACTGGTATTCAGGGCCAAAGCAGTGATTCCGACAAAGATGGTGATACCGACAACAAGATTGATACTAACAAATCCTGAAACTTTGTCTCAAGACTTAGACACCGTCGATGAGATGAGGGATGCCGCAAAAAAGAGAATGGCATCGTACCAGCAGAGGATAGCCAAGTCTTATAACAAGAATATAAGGGCAAGGAGATTCAAAGTTGGAGATTGGGTATTAAGAAAGGCATTCCAAAATACTACCAATCCTGCTGAAGGAAAGTTAGCTCCAAAATGGGAAGGACCATACGAAATAGAATCTGAATCAGGAAAAGGAGCATATAGACTCAAGATAGCAAAATGGGATATGCTACCAAGATCAGGGAATGCTATACATCTGAAATTTTATTATAAGTGAGTTTAGAATTTAATTTCTAACTCATATTGGTACGAACTCTATAACTCGTTTATATTTTTTATATTATCTTTTATTTTGATACCCAATACTGACTTAAGCATCGAAGGGGTGTTAGCCAAGCTAACACCCACCTTAGTTTTAAGGTGTTTTGCTGGATACTCTCTCAAGAATTGGAAAATTATAGGGCCGGCCACCCTCTCCCACGTTCAAGGGTGTTTTATCCCTTCGAAGGTTTAAAGGTATTCACCTTTCATCCGAATTGGGGTTTCCACACCCTCGCCTGGAGCGTATGTTATCCGGATATAGTTCAAGATGACGGGACCAGTTCATGTAACAGTGGCTGACAATTTCGTTGTTGTTGGCTATATCCTGGATTCTTAAGGTATATGAGGATTGATCACCCTCTCTCACGAAAGAGTGTTTTCACACTCTTCTAAGGTTTAAAGGTTTTCACCTTTCTAAGTTTTGGGGTTTCCACACCCTCGCCTGTAGCGCATGAAACGTGGGTAAAATCCCCAGTAAAACTCAAAGACTTAAAGGTTTTCACCTTTTCAAGTCTTGAGGTTCTTATACTCCGGCTTAAATGCCTGGAAAATGGGTTTAGTCCCAATAAAATACAAAGTTTTTGGATAATCCCAAAGTATATTTTCAAAAAAACATAATCATTTACAAGTCTACATAAATTTTTGAAAAAAAGATTGCTAAGTTTAAACAACTGGTTGAAGAATTGCTAAAGGATCATATCCTGGTACAACATACTGGTCCTGCACAGATAGGGGACATCCATGATGGAACATGACGTATGCTGATACTATATCCTACTGGGGACATTTATGCTGGAGCAAGAAGGAAACCTATGCCAACATTATATCCCACTGGGGACATTGTCAATGGTCCAAAGGTCTATTACAAAGTGTTTGCCTAAATCTCTCTGGTATGGATTCTTGTTTAAATTTGCTCTAAGTATAAGACCCTTATCTAAAAAAAAAGGAACTTGTTAACTATGGGAGTTTGTGTTATACCAATTTTTTATATTCGCTAAGTGTTTTTCAAGTTATAAAAGAAAAATATTTTTAAGGATTTTTGCAAATAACACATAATATAAAAACAATAAGATGCAAGAACAACACAAAGATAAGGTCAAAAGTTAGATTTATATTAACGGTTCAAAAGGTTGCACCCTTGGTTTTGTTTTAAACCAAAACCCATCCACCAAGGGTACAACAAAGTCTAAAGCATATTAAAGATAACAGTCGAAGGCTTCGTCTTTAAACTCAAAATCCCTCCACCTTCAACTGTTATAATATTCACATCAACGACCAAGGGCTTCGTCCTGAAACTTAGGATCCCTCCACCCTTGGTCATCATATTGTACTAATGTCTAAAGTGCAGGAAAGTAAATCATTCAACATACAAGAAAAAGAAAAGTGTTCAACAACCAACAACCATTGAACTTAAAAAAGCGGGCTCCGGCGTAGGCATAAATATCCATCATCGCTCACTTTGCCACCCGCTCACGGGGTAGCACCAGCTCCACCATCACCAGCTTCTTCCGCTGTCTCACCCGCCTTGGAAGATTCGCCAATCTCCGACTTGGCAGGATACGTCACAGGACTGCAACCAAGATCCTTCAGTTTCTTCTCCCAGACATCAACGGTCCAGGTTGGGCATTTAAAGCCTGCTATCCTGGCTTCATAAGCCATCTTAAGCCTGGCCTGAAGGAGGGAAACTACAACGGAACCCTTGAGGCCATCCCTGAATGAAGCCATATCTTGCTTATGTTGGACCTCGGCGACAACCAGCTCGATCTCAGCATTCTGAGTGGCCTTCTTCACTGCAGCTTTGGCATCCTGAGTCACCTTTTTTAACTTATCTTCATAATGTTGTGACTTGGCTGCGACGATCTTCCCCTGATCCACGATAGTGATCTTAGCTTTCTTCAACTTGGCCTCCGAGATCTTCACTGTTTCACAAGCTTTGGTGTAGAGATGCGTCAGACGCTCAAGACCCTACAAAACAGAACTCAGGTATTGTTAATATAATCTAACTAGGGTATCGATTCAGTATATGTGTGCAGGATGTAGGATAAGGATATTTACATGGTTAAGGAAATAAGTCATGAAATGGCTAGATTCCATGAAACCAAGGTTCTCGTAGGAAAAGACTTCAGCGATGACAAGAGAATCAGATTCTTTCCTCTTACGGGAACTAGAAGCACAGAGCTTCGCTGCTAAGGAAGGCTTGGGCATGGCTGTAGGTTTAGAACTTGTTGGTCCCCTTTGGCGCCCCTGTTCGAATGGTGCGGAAATCTTCTCTCGTTGAGACGGGTGTTTGTGAAGTATATAAATATATAAAGAGTAAAAAATATAGACAGTGAGAGCGATATATCTTCAATGGTTAATCTTTATTAAACAAAGAAGAAGGGGGTCGATCCGAGAATAAACTCGAATCTAAATGTCACCCCCTGGGCCAAACCAGGGGGTAAACTCTCATGAAAACTCTATCTATAAATATTACAATACAAAAGCACACATAATTCCTACGAAGGAATTATGTATATATAGAGAATTTTCATATCCTATCTCAAATGTGATTGGTTGATGGAAGTTGGTATGTGTGCCCATCAGTGGCTTATCTTCTTTTTGTCACCAACTTGCTTCTTTCTTTTCTGATGAAGCTTATCCACATATTAATATATTCTTTTTCGTTTATATGAAAGCTCTTCAAATATTGAGATATTCTTTTCTGGTGAAATGCTTTTCAAAAGGAAAGATTCCTTTTATTCTTTCTGATGATTTCTTTTCCAAAGAAAAAGATTCCTTTTCTTTTTTTCTTGTTAAAGCATTTTCATAGAAAAATACTTAATGTGTTAATAAGATAAATTATCTTATTAACACAATTCTTTGACTTTCGTATCTTGTAAACTCCATAATGTTCTGCTAACACTTTGAAGTCTTGTGACCTTTGTCGTGATCTTTCATCAAAGAATTAGAAGCTCCAATATTTAGTGCTTCTGGGACGGTTCGTTGGTCGCTTCGTGTTGACGGAATTATTTCTAAGTAACTTAAACTATTTTTAACAACAAATACAATAAAGTTTCCTAACAGTCACCCCCTATTTGTTGTAAAAAATACAAACAATGCACTTATACTTAGAAATAATAAATAAACTTTCTGAAGATGTATCATTCTTTTCCTCCTGGCACGTTATCATGTAGGCATCTTTTTAGTGATATTCGTTGACTGTATCTTCATTGGCATGAAAGTTTATTTGGCAAACTTCCGACTTTTTATGGATGATCATCTGATTATACTTCATTTGTCGTTATAATTCTTCACCTCGATTTATACTTCCACCTAAATGTAAGCATTATATCTTGTATCCCTACCTGCTGGGATATAAGTGTCTTCTATCCAATATAGGATAAGTGTTTAGGCTGTCAATTGATGAGGCTAAAAAAAATAACGAATCATGCAAGCTATAAAAAATGATCTTGAACCGTCGATTTTTTTTTTCGGATCAGAATTTCTGATAAATCTGATGAAATTTCTGATAAAACCGAAAAAAATCGTTTTTTTTTAACAGAAAATCTGATGGAATCTGATAGTTTCTGATGAAAATCTGATAAAAAATCAGAAAATCTGAAGAAAAAAAATTTCTGAATTTTTTTTTAAGAAAAAAATGATGACATCATCAGAACCTTCTGATGACATCATCAGAAATTCTGATAAACTCAGCAGAAACTGATATTTTTACCAGAAAATCTGACGAATGCATCAGAAAATTTGATTTTTTTTTTATGAGATGAGAGGGAATAAGTAGAGAAAAAAGATATTAATTACACATATTTTTCTGGTGAAAGTCTAAGTACTTGTTCTTTTCTTCAAGGAATATTTTGTGAAAACTTTATAAAAAATAATAGTCATGAGAATGTTTTCTAAAGTTATACACAGTTTTTTTTCTTTTAAATCTCTTTTTATCATTCCTTTACTAACCAGAATTTGGAGTTATTTCATTAAATAAGATACGAACAAACTTTCTTTTATCAGAAACTCTCTTTTTAGATGTCAAAATTTTTCTTTCTGATAAACTCAAGTTCATTTATCTTTGTTTAACTCTTTTTTTTCGGTGTTTTTATATCCTTTTTCTACACCTCTTTTTATACAAGAAAAAAAATACTAATAGAGATAATAATAATAATAATAATAGTAATAAAAGCAATAGTAATGAAAGTAACAGAAAAAAAAAATAATAACTGTACTACATACTTTATTTTTTTTTGGATCTGCAAAAAAAAATTTTCTTTTTACCTTTAACAGATCAAGAATATACGTCTCTCTTACAGGAGCAAGGGATCTTGGAAATAATTTATCCTCACTGCTCTGATACCACTTGTTGGTCCCCTTTGGCGCCCCTGTTCGAATGGTGCGGAAATCTTCTCTCGTTGAGACGGGTGTTTGTGAAGTATATAAATATATAAAGAGTAAAAAATATAGACAGTGAGAGGGATATATCTTCAATGGTTAATCTTTATTAAACAAAGAAGAAGGGGTCGATCCGAGAATAAACTCGAATCTAAATGTCACCCCCTGGGCCAAACCAGGGGGTAAACTCTCATGAAAACTCTATCTATAAATATTACAATACAAAAGCACACATAATTCCTACGAAGGAATTATGTATATATAGAGAATTTTCATATCCTATCTCAAATGTGATTGGTTGATGGAAGTTGGTATGTGTGCCCATCAGTGGCTTATCTTCTTTTTGTCACCAACTTGCTTCTTTCTTTTCTGATGAAGCTTATCCACATATTAATATATTCTTTTTCTTTTATGTGAAAGCTCTTCAAATGTTGAGATATTCTTTTCTGGTGAAATGCTTTTCAAAAGGAAAGATTCCTTTTGTTCTTTCTGATGATTTCTTTTCCAAAGGAAAAGATTCCTTTTCTTTTTTTCTTGTTAAAGCATTTTCATAGAAAAATACTTAATGTGTTAATAAGATAAATTATCTTATTAACACAATTCTTTGACTTTCGTATCTTGTAAACTCCATAATGTTCTGCTAACACTTTGAAGTCTTGTGACCTTTGTCGTGATCTTTCATCAAAGAATTAGAAGCTCCAATATTTAGTGCTTCTAGGACGGTTCGTTGGTCGCTTCGTGTTGACGGAATTATTTCTAAGTAACTTAAACTATTTTTAACAACAAATACAATAAAGTTTCCTAACAGAATTAGTTGAAGGCTTGGATGCTATGGAAGGCTTGGAGCTAGGCTCTTTCTTTACTGGAACGGTTGCCAGGAAACTGTCGAGCTCTTCCAGATCGAAAATTGGAACAAGTTTGCTGGAATCTACATAAAAGGGAAGTAATTTCAATTTTTATATGTTAATACATCAACTAACCAAACATGTGCAAAAATGCATTTAGAACATACATCCTTACCCGACGTATTGGAGGATGAATGCTGACTTGAACTTGAGTGACTAAGCCAAAAAACAAACCCACTCAGCTGAAGAAAAATCTGGGCGGATGTTCTAATCAAATGGCCGGATGACGTACCATCAGGGAAGGCTCCAGAGGCACGTAGAGCGACCATGTCGGCATTATCAAAATTGCAAACCTCTTTCTCGGGCTTGCCAAGCAGATTGTGTGCCATGAAGGTTGGCTTGGAGTCGCCGGAGCATGAACGAGTGCATTTTGCCATGAGATCGGTGACGACGGAAAAGATGCACAAAGAAAGAATAGAGAGAGAGGGAATACCTGAATGGTCCGGTACAATGTGATAATTAACAAGAAGAAAGTAGAAGATATAGGGCGAAGATAGCTAACTATGAGAAATACTAGCCTTGAAAGCTGCATCAGGTCACATCACATCTCTATCCATTAAGACTTCAGATAACGTAGGAAAAATACATCTGTTAAGATCAAAGGATCCCAACAGCAATATTTTCGGGGAAAATTGTTGTGGGTGGAATTTTCTAACCTATATCCCGAAATTATATCCTGACTTTATATGTCTATTTTCGCTGCCATGATACTGGACCAGGATATTGGACCAGGATATTGGTAACATCCTGCGAGGGTATCCTGCGTGCTGTTAACAATTTGCTTTGGCTGCAAGGTACAAACGGTCATGAGGCTTGGTCTCCCTGAAGAATAGGTCAAGGTGGTTACAAGAAAGACGTTGGAAGCGTGGAGAAGGGGTTTACAACGGTCAAAAGGGAATATTCACAGGATCCCAGAATTGTAGGACAGTTAGTTATTTATGTTTACTATAAATAGGAGTGCCGGATCAGTAGGTTGGGACACATAATCCCGTCCACTTTTACACACACATTGCAGCTACGATCACCATCTCAATCACAAACACTCACAACACTCACAAATCACAATCATTATAACACTTAGAGCTGATCCGTGCACTATCCTGAAGCTGTATCTTGCTGTTATTCAATCAATAAGAACAAACAAGGCAGCTGACTATTGTCAGCTCCCGAGGTTTTATGCCGGAGATCTAGAAAGATCAAGGGCTTTCCTCGTACATCTCGTGTCAATTTTTACTTTACTTGCATTTCGTTTACAAATTGATATAGTTCTGTATCCCGGAACTATATCCTGAGACTGTTTACATTTTCAACAAAGTTAACACATTTTTACAAGTTTACATAGGACACTACCTCACAAACTAAGTTTGATCACTAAATTGCTTCAGTAATTTTTGACCAAAACAACGCCAATGAACAAGATGATGATGATGATGATGAGTGTGAAGAGAGTGATGAACAAAGCGATGGTTACATCTCAGATGTAATACCATCCACAGAAGACTATTAGTTTTTGTTTGATTTCGTCTTAGTTGTACTCTTTTAAATTTCTAATGAATTTAAAAACGCCATGAACGCTAAGAAATTTACAATGATAACATATATCAACTGTTGAAAATCAACAAAAAAACCTAATGAATTTGGGAAACGCCATGGAGGAAAATAACTTATAATTACTAAATGATTTTATTCAATTTGGGGACGCCATAAACGCCAAAATATTTATTATGCTCCTGATCTAAAAAACAATAAAAATGTCATGTATTTGTTGAATCTAAGTAAACGCCAAAAAAAAAATAAAGCGGTGTTGTGAGATGCGTTTAAAAAAAGAATATAAAAGCACAAAAAAGCCCCTCCGCCCTTCACTATATCGCGTGCCACGTGTTAGGCCAGAATCCGTTCTCACACTTTAGGGCGTTTTCTCCTGATCCCGTACCTATATATATATAGTGAAAGTGTACTGTACAATTTTGCTTAATGTACGCTGTGAAAACATAACATGCGTGATTATGTTCATGCATGATTATGGGTTTCAACGTGCGTGATTATGGTTTTCAACATGCGCGATAAGGGTTTTTGAGTTATATAACATGCGTAATTTCATCTCGTACACATCGTACGTTAAGAAATATTGTACGTTAACCAGCCCTTATATATATATATATATATATGAAAAAAGAAAATTTCAGTTAATAATTAATAAAGTTGTTCTATACTTTTTTTCTCTCTCAAAAGTCACATAACTCATTATTTGTTTCAATCTTATTAAACTTTTTCTCAGATTGTTAGTTCTTTTATAAATTTGAGTGGTCAAAAATAGAATATACATATATATATATATATATATATATATATATATATATATATATATATATATATATATATATATATATATATATATATATCTATATATAGGGGAATGTTCAAATTAAAACCACTAGTTAACTCGAAAACTCGAAAACTAACTAAAAAAGCCTAAAAAACATACCAAATTTTTTTTTGCATACCAATTTTCGCTATTTTAGGTATATAAAAAAAACCTTTTTTTCAAAAACAAATAATTTTTGTAGTGCACATGTGTAATCGTACATATGTGTATGTGTACTACACATGTGAATTATTACACATGTGCACTACAATTTTTTTTTTGAAAAAAAGATTTTTTTATATACAAAAACTAGCAATTTTTAATAAAAAAAATTGAAAATTTTTTTTGTGTGTGTGTTTATGCTTTTTAGTTAGTTTTCGAGTTTTCGCGTTAAAAGTAGTTTTCATTTGAACCATCCCCTATATATATATATATATATATATAGGAAAAGAATCCGTTAGGAACCACCCTTTATTGTGAGAACCGCGAGAACCAATATGAATACAACCAAAAAATACCTAAAAAAAAAATCTAAAAAACCCAAAATTTTTTTACTATTTTTTTGGAAAAATCGCTATATTTCGTCAATAATAAAAAAAAACTAAAAAAAAAACTTTTTTTTCGAGTAACAGTTATCCATGCACATGTGCATATGTATGATTTCTTTGACAAATTCCGTAATTTATTACAAATATCAAACAATTGCACTTTTATTTACACTACCATTAATAATACACTACTTTTTACATTAACAATAATAGAAATGCACATGTGCATCTATATGTATGAACTTGTTATAACATTAACAACACTAGAAATGCACATATGCATCTATATATATGAACATTGTAATACCCCGAACCTTAATGTACTGGTTATAAACGTATGAATTATGTAATTTATATTTCATATATTGTTAAACGAGTAAAGATGATTATGTGAAAGGTGAAATATCTTGACAAGCCTTGGCTAATATAGGAGACCGTTTAATATTAATAATTAAATATATTATTTTTGACCTTACTCCGTTTTTAATGAAACTTAGGTTAAAACGTAGATAAAAATATGCTCGTTCTAATGACATATTCGTCGTTTTATAAAACATCATATTTTAAAAGTTATACGAGAAAAATGAGTGAAGCAGCTGAATTAATATATATAAGCAAGCAAGCAAGCTAGCAGGTCAAGCAGGCAGGCAGGTAGGCACGTCACTTGAATCCCACATCGACCCAGACAGGGTTTTGAGGTGCTTTCTTGCTACCTTTAAATAAGAGTCTCAGTAGTTTGTTTAGGTACCAGTTTCTTTAATGGAAACGCTCTAGTATAGAGAATCCCGAGTATAAGATACCCCGTTGGGTGTTGTTAATAGTCGCTTTTGGAGCGCGAGTAGGAGCAGGAGTAGGGAAACTCTACATCAACGTGCCGTATATAGTTTTAAGGTATGCTCTCGTTTACGTTTATGTTTAGTTATTTATTATTTAATTTTAGTAGTTACTAGGAGTATTATTATTAGCAGTAATATTATTATTAGTAGTAGTAATGTTAGTATTATTTTTAGGTACTAGGGTTATTGTCAGGGGCGGGTATTGGGTAGCCTAGCCTTAGTTAACCATAGACTGATCAACCATGCTTAAACAAGGCAGCACTAACCAATATCCAACCATGATAATGACTAGTTAGGTGTACCATTACCTAACCTAGGATTATGTAATTGTGTCAGGACCTTGAGACATAACCCAGTCGTACTAGCGGCTGTTAAGCAATTGCTAATCAGGTGAGTCATCATACTTGTCTTTTAAACTGTGATAGTATACTCGTCCATAACTGGTAATAATGAGAATGCTGCCGTATGCATGTGTCAGTAAGGGTATATGGGATCCTATTATGCTTAATGAGGTGTGTCACTCAGGGAAGGGTAATAAGGTGTTGTACCCACAGGCACTTCGTGCTTATAAGGTCCAGCGACACACACTCATACCTATGTGACAGTCGTAGGGAGACACAGCTGGAGGACCAATATGTCTCTTGTACGGTGGTTTGTGACAAGTCAAAGGTGACCTATAAGGTTCAATGAGGCCCAACCTGACTATAATGTGGCCACATGCCCATATTGTGTATGCATATAATGTAAACTGTGGTCGGTCTTTATAAAAATTGTATAGTATGAGCTCACCAGTATATATCTGACGTCGTTTTGAGTATACTTATCTCAGGTAAGTCATGAGGAAAGCTATAGGAACTACTTGACAATTGTGGAGTTTTAGAAGATCAAGGAGTTCTTAGTTGCCAAAAGTTTGTAAATAAATAAAGTGTTGTACTCAGACTATTATAAGTTTTAATGAAAGTTTAGTTTGTTTCCGCTGTAAGTGTATCAATTGTGCATAATCACCCGGGTTACGGGGTGGGTGTTACAAACATGTTATAACGTGTTTTAGTATACCACTTTGAATACACATTCCCTTTCATCTATCATACCATCCATAATACACTACCATTACCTCCTACCATCCGTAATACAATACCATTGTTTTTTTACCATACATAATACAATGCTATTACTAATATTTCACTTTATTATATGTACATCAACACCGGGTCAGGATTTAGAGAAAACGGTGGAAAATGTGAGAACGGTTATGGATAGTCCGATCAAAACAATCTTTGGACTAGATTGGTGCGGTGGCGTTTTCGTAAATAACATCAATTTTATTACGTGGACGCGCTTCATTAAGGGTAAAAAAGGTAAAACATCATTTCTCACATAAAACGCCGTTGAAATTTAAAACGCCAAATAAATACAAAACGCCAATTTTATCACTGCGTAGTTTTTTCTGTGTTTTTATTTAAGCTCTCAGGCTACAAAAACGCCACAACATGTGAAACGCCATAATATATAAACGCCAAGCCTTACATCCGGATAAATGTTAATTACATTTTTTGTTATAAAAATAATATCCCGCCTAAACTACGCGCCAAAAAAATCCTATAAATAGAAACGTCTCACCACCTTCCGTTTATCACACCAAAAAAAACACACAAAAAACACAGTGGTTCCTAAAAAAATACAACTCAATGTAAAACGCCAAAAAATACAATGATGGCAAACATCTTTTCTTTGATACTCAGTAATGTTCTGCATGAAGTTTCGCTTAATGATTTGTTAGGTGAGTGGAGTAAGATTTTGCTGCATGAGATGGACAAAATTCAAGAAAGAGGGACTGATGACACCCATATGTCATTTTGTCTTCTTTGTTCTTAAAGAAGGTTTGGATGATTAGAAGAGACATATCCCAGTGTAAATGCTAATTTGGCCTCGATGATTATAATGAAGATGACGGGCAGATAGCATCCACCCACACGGAGTCGATCTATTTCTCCAACATCCACAAAGACACTTCAACACATGAACAAAGAAAATAAAATACGCCAAACCCAAAACGCCATTTATTTGTGACAGTTCTTGTAGTTTCAAAAGAACAAAGAGACTGGTGACACTGAAGATTTAGATCATAAATTGCTTCTATTTGTTTTTTTTTAATTTTCTTTATCTGTTGTCTGTTATGTAATTTCAACTAAGAAACAACAAAGTACATTAATCCTATAGTGAAAAATATAATAAAACGCCAAACGGGCAAATGCTTGTAAAACGCCATCATGCCATAAAACGCCCCAAAAACTACCAAACTATAATAAAATTACTTTGAACAAGTACTATTATAATAAATCTAAAAAAAGCTTAAAACAATGGGCAAAGAAAATAAAACAAAAAAGTCCCATCGTTATCTAAACGCCGTTGGAAAACAAAACGCCATAATTACAGCCGTCAAGATTAGACGTGTAACACCATAAAAACAGATGAATCTGAAAACAAAACACGGTAACTGCAAAACAGTAAAATGAAACGACGGAAACATAATTACTAACATTTATTATATTGAAAGCCAAATACTTGGGGAATTGAATTTATTTATCTTTTTCAAAACGCCATAATTACCTGTCATGCGCAGGAAAAAAAGTCAATATAAAAGAAGACCACTAGAACACAACCTCAAACACGCCAAAAACATTGACTAAAAACGCCACATATTGTCCAAAACGCCAAAAACTTCAAAAATGGCTAAGGTTATTGCATGGAGGTTTGAAAGGAAAGAGAAACGATTCATCATAAAGTTCTATGATAGGAGAAGAGTGAAGGTAAGGACAATCAAATCCATGCTTGGTATGAATGAAGGGGTTCAGAGGGATATCCTGGCCCTTGGGGTTCCAATGGCCAACGATTGTGAAGGAACCCGAACTGTAATAAAAAGATTGAAGAGAAAATTTCCGGCAAAAGATGATGATGAAGATGATGATGATATTGACGATACTCCTCTACCAACACTTAGCAGTTGGGTGATGCATGAAGAAGCAGGAACGGTTGAAGTGACTTATCAATACGGGGTGCAATATTCATTGCCAATGGAGGAAATGTTGAAGACAGGGAGGCTATCTCTCATTGAACAACTCTGTGATTTAGCACATTCGAACGATCCAAAATCCAGGGTTGCAATGATATTCAAGAATAGGCTGCAGCAAAGAAGAGACGAGCTAATGGCGTTATACGCCAATCTAAAATTTGATGATGATGAATCTGAAGAAAGTGATGAACAAAGCGATGGGTACATCTCTGATGTAATCCCATCCACGGAAGACTATTAGTTTAATTTGATTTCGTATTATTGTAATTTTATAAAATATTAATCTATGGTAATCAATTATTAACAAAAGACCCAGAACGCCAAAAAAATGACCTGGAAAACGCCATAACGCCAAGAAAATTAACTATGTGACACAAAAAGAATTAATTCAATGAGAAGAAATCTGGGAAAAACAGTAAAACGCCAAGTAATTAATGATTCTAGTTAACGCCAAAATTATCTTGCACGCCAAAAATGAAACAGCATGTCACACGCTTAAATCGGGAAAGAAGAGGAATATTGAAAAGACAAAAAACCCCTCGTACCCTGATCATGTCCCGCGCCACGTGTTGGGCCAGGATGCGTTCTCACCGTTCTCACACTTTTGGGCGTTTTCTCCTGATCCCGTACCCATCAACACCCTTTATACCATCCAAACAACATATTAAATCATAAAGTGACAAATATAATCAAACCATCAACCACTAGATATAACTAACCGAAACACATGTATATGGGCCTACTTCATCATTTAAAATCACAAACTTTTTGTACCAAATCACCTTATTTCATGTTGATACATATAGATGCACATGGCATTTCTAATATTGGTAATGTAAAAAGTAGTGTATTACATATGGTAGTGTAAATGAAAGTGCATTTTTCTACTACTGGTAATATATTACTGAATATGTCCAAGAAATGATACATATGCACATGTGCATCCATAACTGTTAATCGAAAAAAAAAAAATTTTTTGGTAACGAAATATAGCGATTTTTATTAGAAAAATAGTAAAAAAAATTTGTGGGTTTTTTAGATTTTTTAGGTATTTTTTTTGTGTTCACATTGGTTCTCACAATAAGGGTGGTTCTCAAATGAACCTTACCCTATATATATATGAACCTTAGTTATTATTTAGTGAAATTGACTTAAAATTTCTATTTATGAATGTTAGTTATTAGTTAGTGAATATATATATATATATATAGGGTAAGGTTCATGCGAGAACCACCTTTATTGTGAGAACCATGAGAACCAATGTGAAACACACCAAAAAACCTAAAAAAACCTACCCCCCAAGCTAAATGCAAAAAACTAACCCCCCCCCCCCAGCTCAAAAAAAAAAAAAAAACCTAAAAAAAGCCTAACCTCTCCACCCAAGCTAAAATGCTAAAAACTAAACCCCCAAAAAACCTAAAAAAATCTAAAAAACACACAAAAAAACTTTTTTTAATATTTTTTACATCAAAATCGCTACAGTAGCAAAAAAAAATGTTGGGATTGAACCCTATCAGAGGAACAGATAATTAAAGCCAAAACTGGATCAGAGCAGTGGATCCAGAATAAGCAGATGTTGTGTATACAAGCCTCTCCCCTTGAAAGTGGTTTCAACATCTGCTGACCTCCTATCTACTGATCGGTACAACTGCTGACCTACAACTGCTGATCAAGTCAAAGACTGATGAAAACTAAAGCCCTGCTGTTCAATCTACTGCCTTGAGTCAAGCACTGCTGGGTTATATCAAGTGCTGCTGGGTTCACATCAGTGGAAGGATTCAGCAGTAGTTTAGTTTGTCTTTATGTAATGAATTGTAGTAACAGTTGTTAGCATAGCAAGACTTGTATAGATCAGAGGTTAGAGTTTGTTAGGAGGTTAGATGCCACTTTCATGGTGACGTCAGCAAAGATGCCACAGTGGTTTGTCCGTGCCTATAAATAGAACAGTACCCTGTACTGTTCTATTAGCTCTTCACCATCTTCTTCCTGCACGAACAAATCACAGTGAGGTCAGGCTGAGGGGGAGTTTGTTACATACATGCAAGTGTAATCGTTGAATGAAGTAAATTCAATCATTCGGTTCATTGTTGAAAATGTGTGTTGAAAGCAATTCTCCTGTTTGATTGTGAAAAGTTTGTTTCCATTATTTTCCGCTGCACTACTCATTCATTGTTCATCTTAATTCAAATGTAAAACACAATCAAAACCAAACTCAGATCCTAACAATTGGTATCAGAGCTTGGACAGTCAAATTTGATTTAACAATCATTTTGACATAAATAGTTCAGCTCACAATCATTGATACTGATAGTTTGTTCGTTTTGTTGAAAAACAGAGCAAGGTTTAATCACCATCAAAGTTGATTAATCAGTGCCTGTAAAACAACCAGGATGACGTCACAATCACAAGATGATAAGAATAACATTGGCTCTCTTTTCAAACCACCCATGCTTAAACGTAATGAATACAACATCTGGGAGAGAAGGATGGGTCACATCCTTGCTCAACAGAACACTGGATGTTGGAGATCTGTTTTTTTGGGCCCCATGTTCCTATGGTGCCAAGTGCTGAGGATACAAAGAAGTTCGAACCTAAAAAACCTGAAAACTATACTGAAACTGACTTTCAAAAGTTCGAACTCGATGCCAAAGCATTTAGCATCATAGCATCTGCATTACCCAATGAAATCTATGCTGGACTGTTACATTGTAACAGTGCCAAAGAGCTATGGGATGCACTGAAGGAACAATTTGGGGGAACGGAAGAAGTTATTGAAAACAATAGGGAAATTCTGAATCAGCAGTATGAAACATTCTGTCACATCAAGGGTGAATCATTGACTCAGCAGTTTGAGCGATTCAGTTGTCTCATTAGTGAGCTAAGACTTGTTAAAGTTACATTTCCAAATTCTACACAAAATAGCAGGTTTCTTAGATCACTACCAGAAAAATGGGATACCATTGCATTTGTTACTAGAAATTCTGCTGAGTTCAAAGATCTGACCCTGACCCAACTTCATGGTAGACTCTTGACCTATGAAAGGGAGTTAAACCAGAAAAAGAAGTTGCAGGTGTCTGGCAAAGTTGCTGATGATTATTCATTTGGCAGCACAGCTCTTTTTGGTCAGGAAGAATCTGGTAGCAGTAGTAAGGATCAGAGTTATGATCATTTTATTGATATAACTGCTGGTGGAAATTTTAATAACTCTGATTCTCACTCTGCAAATTATGCCTTCACTGCAAATTGTGAAAACCAGATGTCAGATAACTTGTGTTTTGAGCTCAATGATTTGCAACACTTTGATCCCACAGACTTAGAAGAGATGGACATTTTGCATCAACTGGCTTTGCTTAGTGTAAGAACAAGCAAATTCTACAAAAGAACAGGGAGAAAATTCCTAGGGTTACATGGGAACTTAAAAGTGGGGTTGGATAAGTCAAAAATTAAGTGCTATAAGTGCAATAGGCTAGGTCATTTTGCTAGGGAATGTAGGAGTCAAACCACTGGTCCAATAATAACTCATACCAGCTCAAACCCTAGACCACAACATCAAAGCACTGTGCACTATACCCAATATACCCCTGCAGCCCATGTTAACACTACTCACTATGCTGCAACCCCTGTGCCTGTGCATTACGTTCAAACCACTGTTCCACAAATTCAGTATGTTCAAGCTCCTGTCCCTCAGGCACAAGTGCAACCTGTTGCAACTCAACAAGCAGCTCCAACAGTGGTACAACTAGATTAACAAAGCTTTTTCACCCAAGGTTTTGTTGACTGGATGTAAGGACTCTCAAAAATGTCCCAAAACGACCCGTAAGTGCAAACACGGACCCCTGAAACCCTAATCCATATAAAAAATCAAGAAAACCATATTTCTGGTCTTCAGGCGGGCCGCGTAAAGGTAAGCTTAGCCTTACGCGGGCCGTGTCAAACCTAAGTTAACCAGATAAGCGTTACAGTCCACGCGGCATCCACCTGGCAACCCTACTCGTGACCCAGCAAACCTACACGAAGACTAGGTGGCTACGCGGGCCGCGTAAGGGCCCGCGTGAACCCCATTTTTTAGCTATAAATAGAAGGGGCCATGAGCAGTTCACTGGTGTCGAAATTTCAATCAAAATCACGAAGATTACTGCTCAAAGTCGAAATTACAATTCACAGTGGTGAAGCGCTGCTACGATACAGGGTATTAACTCGATCGCTGCTACGATTCAATGTCTGATCGATTGAAACTATCCGATGGATGTTTAAGTGCTGCCCACATTAGGGCCATACTTTGTCATTAGTCATGAATTCGACGGATGTTTAAATATTGCACTTTGTCATTCGTTGTGAGGGTTTTAATCTCGTGAGTTATCGTAAATGCTGTATTAGTTACTGACCTAGTTCGTGTCCATTATTATTTAAATTAGGTTACAAGGCTAATCAGTAGGCTAAACTCTGCCCGTTTAAATCTGCAATGTGAGTCATTCTCTTTTTATCAAAGTTGTTTTACAATACCTCAAATTATTTTCAAAGTTATAATTACAGGGATTAAGTCGTGGTTATCTTGAATCACTGGCTAGTGGGGTATTGTGCACATTACTAATTTCTCACGGTTAGGCTAATAAATTCTAACAGTGATAATCATCACTACTTGGGTGAAAAGACCCAATAGTGGTATGACGATCGTCACCAGGAGGTGACACGGCGCCAGATAAAAATAAGATAGAAGCCATTGTAATCGCTCTTATGCTGTAATTGATAACTAATGTGTCATTTTTACATACTTGAATGAATTGCCAGTATTTCCCCGCTGATAAAATATTTTTAAAACATGTTTCAGGCGACCTGCTGTAAATCAAGGAAAACGAGCTACAGAGCACTAACAAGCTTGAAGAGGTGGCTCAGTTAAAATGAATAAACATGTTTTGTAAATCAGGGAATTTCCTTGTGAAATTCCTCTATTGTAAATTACGGGGCTTGTCCCAGATTATCTAAATAAAATAATCGGGCATTTCAAGTTTTAAAAGATCCTGTAAAATCTTCCGCTGTCAACTCAATTAATAAATACCACGGGTTCCTGTCCCGCGGTTCCTGACCGGGTCAAACCGGGGCTAGGGCCGTGACAGGAAAATGTGGTATCAGAGCCACTGATTTAAGCCTATTAAGTATTTAAAAATACTTAATTTTCCTGATTACTATCATGTGATTATCTGTTTTTAACTGACTACTTGTTAGTTACAGTATGGGTAAGCAAAGAATCTCGGACATCTATCGTCAATTAGATAGTTCCCCAAAAGATAAGGGAATTTCATTCCAATCAAATTCCTCAAGATACTCAGCAGATACTGAGGAAGGAATCTTTGTTCGTAAGGCACAGTTTGAGAAACCACTTACCCCTAAGAAAAGAAGTTATATTATTAGAAAAAGTCAAGAGAAAATGAGGAAATCACAAACAAAAGAAGTAATAATTAATAAAGAGACTCAGGGAACAAGTGATAACCCACCATAGGAAGATAAGTTAGATGAAAAATGGGCAAAACTCTACATGTTAGCCTCTGTAGCAGTAAATGCTAACTTATAATTGAACCATCAGTACCCATGTCACCTATAAGCCAGAAACTTTAAAGAAACTTACCCATTAGATAAACAACTTAGTAAGAAAAGATAGACTAAAATAAATAATCCCTAGTATATTTTCAGTTGTAAATTGTAATATATATAAAATCACAATATTTTATATTTTTATTTATAATTAATTTTCTGATTTCCAATCTGTGATTATGTGAAAATTCAAGTTACAAACATTTAACCTAGAATTTTGTATTTTTCTTCATATTTGCTAAAACAGCATGAATGAGTTATCTGAAGCCCTTCAGAATCTCAATCTCTATCCTGTTAATGTGGAAGTTTCTAGAGACTTTACCGGTTATTGTGCTGACATAGAGGAACCTATGGAATTTCAAACCCAACCTCCGGAGAAACCTAAGCCAAAGAAGAGAAGAAGAATTGTGGGCTGGAGGCGTGTGCGCAGGAGGAAACCAGCAACACAGAAAGTTATAAAGACGGAGGATCTAAAAGGTAAAGGCAAGGAAATAGAGATTGGGGAAAGTTCCAGGCAAGACCAGGAAATGTCACCCTGGGAAGAGTTGGATCATAAATTGGCACTTAATGACCTCATCGGACCTGTCGGTGAAAATCTTTTTAATTACCCAGCGGAAGCACAACTTCCAGTTGACCTAGAGCCTGAAATCCCAGATCCTATTATCCACACCCAACCTCTACCTGCAGAGCTAGAAGAGTGGTGGACCACCGACTGGCAGTTTCAAAATCTCCTAAACAACCCTAATACCTTTTTCCTTTAATTCGACCCAGAACCTCCACTACACCCACCTATGAGCATGGAAAATTTGGCGGAACTCCGTCATTATGGAGAGGAGCTAATTGATGAAGGGAATCGAATTAGGGAAGTAGGAGAAAGAATCTCGTGGAAATACGACGAAAGGGAACGTCGTTTCTAAGATGCCAGCTGACAAGAATGGTGTGACTGTGGTTGTGTGGTTGTAGGAATATGTGTTTAATAATAATATAATAATCAAATATAATTATGTGAAATAACTAAAAATAAAACTTTCTAAGATAACCAGTTTGTACGGATACCTATTATATATAAAATATCGAAAGTTGAAAAATCAACAATTTTGGCTATACTTGTTAACGTGATTATGTGCAATTATTTTTATGTTTGGTTATTAATTATTTTATGCCAATTACTTATATAAATTAATTACCAGATGGCACACGCTGGTAATGAACCCGTTAATGAAGTGAATCAATCTGAGCAAAATCATGAAGATCAATTTCTGAATAGGCAAGATATTGAGAATATCGTTGCTCAGGGAATAGCCAATGCTATTCCAGCAATACTTACTGCTGCTCGAAATCCAATTGAACCTCAATAAATTATTCCTAGAAAACATACACACGGTGACAATTTCAGTAATAGTGTAAACGGAGGCGGCAATCATACTAATAATAACAACGATGGAATGCAAGCCCCGCTCCTTAAGAAAATGAAAGATGCAACGCCTGGTTGCACTTATAAGGAATTTCTTGCCTGTAAACCGGTTGAATTTGCAGGCAACGAAGGGGCGACTGCTGCACTGCGTTGGTTAGAGAAAACCGAGGCGGTGATTAAAATAAGTAAATGTGCAGAGGAAGACAAGGTCATGTACGCGTCGCATCTTTTTAAAGAAGGGGCGCTAGAATGGTGGAATACAGTACTACAAGCAAAAGGAAGTGATGTGGCCTATGCCATGAGCTGGGAAGAATTTAAGCGGCTGGTGGAAAGAAAATTCTGCCCTGAATATGAAAAAGAACAAATGGCGAATAAATTTATGAATCGCCGAATGGTGAATGTAGACTGTCGAGGGTATACTTCGACATTCTTCGAGTATGCAAGAGTGGTACCAACCCTGGCTTCACCAGAACCGGTACTTATTTCCCGTTATATTTGGGGATTGATTGGCGAAATCCGTGATATCATCAAGGCTGTGAGACCACGCACTATTGACGATGCGGTGGAATTAGCCAATACTTTGACTGACGGATTAGTACGTACAAGAGAAGAAAACCGAAAAAAGGAAGTGGCCCAAAAGATTACCCAGGGATTCCGTGTGGGTAATCGTAGCAATTTCAAGAAAAAGGGGACTGGGCAATCTTCCACTGCTCCATTTTGCAATGCCTGCAAAAGAAAGCATTTTGGAAGATGCAAAGGGTATTGCAATTTCTGCAAAATCCCGGGGCACCAAGAAGAAGATTGCAGAAAGAAGAAAGCAACAATCTGCTACAACTGCGGAGAAGCTGGACATTTTAGGCCAGACTGCCCTAAATTGGCCAAACCAGCTGATAACAAAGCCAAACCTGCAGAAGGAGCTACCAAGAGAAATGCAAGAGCCTTCCAGTTGACTACTTAGGAAGCAGAACTAATTCCTGACGTGATAACTGGTATGTTCCTAGTTCACAAAGTTTATGCAAAAGTATTATTTGACTCTGGTGCAAACCAAAGTTTTATAAATACTTCATTCTGCCAAGCTCTTAACCTACCTTTAACCAACCTTAGGCAGATTTTTACGTTAGAAACGGCAGATGGGAATTCTGTTAACATAGATAAGGTTTTGCGAGAAGAAAAGATCGAACTCTTAGGCCATGAATTTTTTGCAAACCTGTTACCTATGAAGTTAGCCGAATTCGATGTGGTATTAAGAATGGATTGGTTAGTAGCCAACCATGCTCGAATTCTTTGTGACAAGAATTCCATAGAAATACATACACCCACAGGAGAATTAGTGGTGATTACAGGAGATAAGCCACGTAAGCCAATGAAATTCATTTCAGTAATGAAATTGGCCAGTTATTCAAGAAAACAAGAAGTAGTATATATGATTTCAGTAATCATTAACACTAAGGGTAAGGAACTCAAAGAGATTCCAGTAGTATCAGAATACCCAGAGGTATTCCCAGAAGAACTACCTGGAATACCACCCAATAGGGAAGTAGAGTTTAGAATTCATCTAATTCCTGGAACTACACCAATAGCCAAGGCACCTTATCGGTTAGCACCCACCGAAATGCTGGAATTGAAAAAGCAGTTAGATGAATTACTAAGTAAAGGATTCATACAACCTAGTTCATCTCCGTGGGGAGCGCCAGTGTTGTTTGTGAAAAAGAAAGATGGGTCAATGAGAACGTGTATTGATTACAGGGAATTGAATAAGGTTACAATTAAGAATCGATACCCATTACCTAGGATCGATGATCTTTTCGATCAACTTCAGGGAGCTAGATACTTTTCTAAGATAGATTTACGCTCCGGATACCATCAATTGAAAGTACAAGAAGAAGACATACCTAAAACTGCTTTCAGAACTAGGTATGGACATTACGAGTTTACAGTCATGCCCTTTGGGTTAACAAATGCTCCAGCAGCATTTATGGACATGATGAATAGGATCTGTAAACCGTATTTGGGTAAATTCATAATTGTCTTCATCGACGATATACTTATTTATTCCAAAAGCCAGGAGGAACATTGTAAGCACCTGCATGCACTCTTAACCTTGTTAAGAAAGGAACAACTTTATGCCAAATTCTCGAAGTGTGAATTTTGGCTGCAAGAAGTGCAATTTTTAGGTCACATGGTGAATCACGAAGGTATTCACGTAGATCCTGCTAAGTTAGAAGCAATCACCAAATGGAAGGTCCCACAATCAGCTATGGAAATTAGAAGTTTTATAGGGTTAGCTGGATACTATAGGCGTTTTATTAAGGATTTTTCCAAGATAGCCATACCATTAACTAAGCTAACATGTAAAGAAGTTAAGTTTGAATGGGGACCTAGGCAAGAGGAAGCTTTTAAGATTTAAAAAAAATTAACAAACGCTCCAATTCTTGCCTTACCGGAAGGAACAGAAGATTTTGAAGTCTATTGTGATGCTTCTAAGCTAGGATTAGGATGTGTGCTAATGCAACGCAAAAAGGTAATTGCGTATGTATCAAGGAAATTGAAAAAGCACGAGGAAAATTATACTACTCATGATTTAGAATTAGGAGCCATAATTTTGCCCTTAAAATTTGGAGACACTATTTGTATGGAAGTAAGTTTACTGTCTATACAGACCATAAAATCTTAAGATACATATTTGGGCAAAAAGAATTGAACATGAGGCAAAGGAGATGGATGGAAATCCTAAGTGACTACGACTGTGATATTCAATATCACGAAGGAAAAGCAAACGTAGTTGCTGATGCTTTAAGTCGTAAGTATCATGAGAAACAACGACGAGTTCGTGCTCTTAGATTAAATCTACAGTTAGATTTAATGGAACAACTGAAAAACATTCAAGAAACAACAATCAAGGATGATGCTGAAGGAATGAAAGGAAGAATAAAAGAATTAAAACAAGGAAGTGATGGAATGTGGAGATTCCACAAGAAAAGGATTTGGGTACCTAAGCAAGGAGAATTAAGAAATAAGATTTTAGAAGAAGCTCATAAATCTAGATATACCATGCATCCTGGTAACAATAAGATGTACCAAGATTTAAATAATAATTTCTGGTGGATAGGAATGAAAAAGGACATAGCTAGATATGTTTCTAAGTGTCTTACTTGTTCACAAGTTAAGGCAGAACACCAGAAACCCTCAAGTCTACTACAACAATTAGAAATGCCTGTATGGAAATGGGAACTTATAACCATGGACTTTGTTACTAAGTTACCCAAAACCAGAAAAGGTCATGAAGCGATTTGGGTAATTGTGGATCGATTAACCAAATCAGCTCATTTTATACCCATGAAAGAAACCTTTAGTATGGAAAGGTTAGCCAAGTTGTATGTAAATGAAGTAGTATCCTTACATGGAGTTCCACTCTCCATTGTATCAGATAGGGATAGTCGTTTCATTTCCCACTTCTGGACAAGTTTCCAAGAAGCTATGGGAACCTGACTAAATCTAAGTACTGCATATCATCCTCAAACAGACGGACAGAGTGAAAGGACGATCCAAACCCTGGAAGACATGCTTAGGGCATGTGTGATAGATTTTGGTGGAAACTGGGATGACCATCTACCTTTAATCGAATTCTCCTATAACAATAGTTATCATTTAAGTATCAAAGCTGCCCCATTCGAAGCACTGTACGGACGTAAGTGTAGAACTCCAGTATGTTGGGCAGAAATAGGAGAAAGTCAATTATCAGGTCCTGAAATCGTACAAGAAACCACCAACAAACTTACTCAAATTAAGGAAAGACTGAAAATGGCTCGAGATCGCCAGAAGAGTTATGCCGATAATCGACGCAAGCCACTAGAGTTTCAAGTTGGAGACAAGGTACTCTTAAAAGTTTCTCCTTGGAAAGGAGTAATTCGGTTCGGTAAGAAAGGAAAGCTAAGTCCAAGGTACAAAGGACCATTTCCAGTGATACAGTGAATAGGACCAGTTGCCTATCGCTTACAACTACCAGCGGAGCTAGCAGGAGTACATGACGTATTTCATGTATCAAATCTCAAGAAATGTCTATCGGACGAATCATTAGTAGTCCCTCTTCAAGACATCCAAGTAAATGAAAATTTGAAGTTCGTGGAGAAACCACTTCAGATAGAAGACAGAAAGATCAAGTTTCTCAAGCACAAAAGACTAGTACTGGTAAAAATCAAATGGGATTCGAAGAGAGGACCCGAATACACTTGGGAGCTAGAATCTGAGATGAAGCGAACATATCCTCACTTATTTCAATAAATCTTGAGGACGAGATTTTAAATAAGGTGGGGAGGATGTAAGGACTCTCAAAAATGTCCCAAAATGACCCGTAAGTGCAAACACGGACCCCTGAAACCCTAATCCATATAAAAAATCAAGAAAACCAGATTTCTGGTCTTCAATCGGGCCGCGTAAAGGTAAGCTTAGCCTTACGCGGGCCGCGTCAAACCTAAGTTGACCAGATAAGCGTTACAGTCCACGTGGCATCCACCTGGCAACCCTACTCGTGACCCAGCAAACCTACACGTAGCCTAGGTGGCTACGCGGGCCACGTAAGGGTCAAGCTAAGGTTCACGCGGGCCGCGTGAACTCCATTTTTTAGCTATAAATAGAAGGGGCCATGAGCAGTTCACTGGTGTCAAAATTTCAATCAAAATCACGAAGATTACTGCTCAAAAGTCAAAATTACAATTCACAGTGGTGAAGCGCTGCTACGATATAGGGTATTAACTCGATCGCTGCTACGATTCAATGTCCGATCGATTGAAACTATCCGATGGATATTTAAGTGCTTCCCACATTAGGGCCATACTTTGTCATTAGTCATGAATTCGAAGGATGTTTAAGTATAGCACTTTGTCATTCGTTGTGAGGGTTTTAATCTCGTGAGTTATCGTAAATGCGGTATTAGTTACTGACCTAGTTTGTGTGCATTATTATTTAAATTAGGTTACAAGGCTAATCAGTAGGCTAAACTCTGCCCGTTTAAATCTGCAATGTGAGTCATTCTCTTTTTATCAAAGTTGTTTTACAATACCTCAAATTATTTTCAAAGTTATAATTACAGGGATTAAGTCGTGGTTATCTTGAATCACTGGCTAGTGGGGTATTGTGCACATTACTAATTTCTCACGGTTAGGCTAATAAATTCTAACAGTGATAATCATCACTACTTGGGTGAAAGGACCCAATAGTGGTATGATCATCGTCACCAGGAGGTGACACGGCGCCAGATAAAAATAAGATAGAAGCCATTGTAATCGCTCTTATGCTGTAATTGATAACTAATGTGTCATTTTTACATACTTGAATGACTCGCCAATATTTCCCCGCTGATAAAATATTTTTAAAACATGTTTCAGGCGACCTGTTGTAAATCAAGGAAAACGTGCTACGGAGCACTAACAAGCTTGAAGAGGTGGCTCAGTTAAAATGAATAAACATGTTTTGTAAATCAGGGAATTTCCTTGTGAAATTCCTCTATTGTAAATTACGGGGCTTGTCCCATATTATCTAAATAAAATAATCGGGCATTTCAAGTTTTAAAAGATCATGTAAAATCTTCCGCTGTCAACTCAATTAATAAATACCACGGGTTCCTGTCCCGCGGTTCCTGACCGGGTCAAACCGGGGCAGGGGCCGTGACATTGGAGCAGCATGCCTGATGAGCTTGGTGATGAAAATTTTGCACTCTATGCTTCTAATGATACTTTTAATGATGAATTTTGTTTGATGGCATTAGAGTCAATACCAGAAGGGGTAGAAACTGAAGGTGAACAGCTAAGTGTTGAAACAGTGGATGAAGTGGCTGAAGCAGTGGTTACCGCAGTTGCTGGTGAACTACTGCTGGGAGAAAATTCAGAAACCCTGATTGAACCACTGTCTGACCCCTGGTCCAAAGAAGACAAAGAAGAAAAGGAAGAGAAGCAAGCAGGTGAGAAATAAGTTAGAGCTGATGAAGAAGGTGATCATCAATGTGATTGTGCCATGATGGCTGCTGCTAAGGTATCACCTCAAGTTCTTGAAAAACTGTGTTCAAACAAATGTATTATTGCATTTGCTTGCATTAAAGAGGTAAATGAAAACCTTAGGGATAAAGTCTTAACTGATGAAGTCAAATTTGAAAAGTCATTAAAAGAACTTAAAAACAAATTGGCTGAAAAAGACAAAGAAATCAGCAGTCTCAAAGAAGAGCAAAGCATAACCAAGAACCAACTCCAAACTATGGTAGAAAAATACCAAGTTGGCAAAAAGGAGTTGGAATCCACCCAGATCACTTGTGAAAGATGGGTGGAATCTTGCAAAGGTTATGAGGTTATGCTTGAGAAACAGCTTGAAAGCAATGTCAAGTTTGGTATAGGATATAGAAAATATGATGATATTGAAAACACTACTGTCAAACAAGCTGGTTCAACTGAAATAATACCAACCAACAAGAATGGCCAAGAAGTAAAGATTACTGACAAACTTGGTAACAAAATCACTCTGGAAAGATCATCTGTGGCGTCCTCAACTTTTGAGGAAATTGAGAAATACCAATTTAAACCCACATGGTCTGATGAGTGTGACATTCTTGAAAATTTCAAGCCTATGGACCTCACAACCACTGATGGTGTCACAGCTCCAAAAGCAAAGGTTATTCCTATCAAAGACATCCCAACAGTGGTTCAAAACTCTGTTACTAAGGAGTCTGAGAAAAGGAAGAAAAGAGAAAAGATCAAAAACCTGTTTTGTGATTTTTGTGAAAAGAGAAATCATCTAACAAAAGACTGTTTTCATCTAAAAGCATATGATCTAAACAAAACAAGTGTCATTGTACCTGCTGAAAGCTGCACCATTTGTGGTAAAACAAACCACAAAACTCAAGAATGTGTGTATCTCAAAAACTTTTATGTAAAAAGGAATGAGTAAACTGCAAAAACATCCTTAAGTTCATCAACATCATCTGTCAAGTTCACCAAGAACCAACCACTGTTTGTGCCAGTCCAAACAGCTGTTACAAAATGGCAAAACCAAACATCTGTCAAAAGAGATGTTCAGGTGACTGATGCACCCCCTTCCAATCAATTCAGAAGAGGTAAGGGACAATCATCTTACCAAAGGATCCCACATGTTTATGAGACCTACAAAAGGCCCTCTAAACCAAGAGTGAACATGAATCCTTTTGGATATCAGCAGGTGATTGGTCAAAACCCACAACAGTGGTTAGAGAGAAACAGTCCTAAAACTGTCCAAACCCCTGACCTAACCACTGCCCATGCATCTGAACTCATCCCAGACACTGTTGAGACCCCATCCAAATCCTTATTGGCTTTGGAGACCCTAATGAACTAATCCTTTTACTTCATGTGCAGGGAGCTTCTGCATGCTTAGATAGCCTTTGGTATGTAGATAGTGGAGGCTCCAGGCACATGACAGGATGTAAAGTGTGACAACCCTCAATTTACATGTATTCCGTACAATTAATTAGTGATAATGAAAGTGCTTGATGACTGTGCTGAATCATTTAATTGCTCTCTGATTTCTGTGTTATACTTACATATGCGTGTTAACATACTAGAAGTATACAGAAAAGTTACTGAATAGTCCGGTATATTTTCCTGAGTGTTAGGAATTAACCGTGTTACGAAAATATATTTAAAAGACACATTACGGTACAATTAAACGCTTTAACGGAACAGTATCCGACAGGATAACCGGACATTACCTGGAACACTAAATTTTTGTCATGGACATAGTTATATTATTTTTGGCTAGTCATGGGTCCCGTATACCACAACACCCACTATTTTCCCTACTAACTAGTATATGGAATTATATACTTGCTATCTAACTAATACTTGCCATTTAGTTATAAACTTTGCAAATAGACCCCCCCCCCCCTAACCGAAAATTGGTCCATGTGGAACCACCATATCATCCCTCCATACTTCCATATATTTGTTTAGATTTTAATTCAATTGTTTAATTGATTTCTTGCTTGTAGAAGTGAGTAAATCATACATAAGTATGGCTACCTCTTACACACATCATTCTCATCCTTACACACTCCATCTCACTACCCCTTTCTCTCTCATTCGGTTCCCCTATGACCGAAACCCATCACCACTACTTCATTCATCCATCTCTTCCATTAACAAGTGCATTCCAAGCTTTGAAGGTGAATCTATGGAGGTTGCCTCTTGAAGGGTTTCAAAGGAGCTTGTTTCAAGACTTTTCACCATCTTTTTCTTACCAACTTTGCACTAGATTCATCCCTAGCTATAAGCTAGTAGTAAGTCCTTTGTTACCCTCTTGTTAATTTTGTTTCATCTCGTTTCTATGATCAAAGGGTGTAGTATGTTTACAATCACTAAAGTGTCAAGAACAAATAGATAAATATAAAAAGTTTACTTATGATTGATACATAAAGATGAAAACTTGTTGGTTTAAGGTTAGTTAATGCATATATGATGTTTGATCGTCAAACTTTTGATAAACCCGTTGTTCGGACACTTGTTAATACGTTTTAGTAACATTTAAACCACAAAACAGCAAGCTGAGTAATGATTTCCAGCCGACTTCATCAGGCTGTAAACAGGTCGTAAATTCAACGAAAAACCGATATTTTGAATCTAAAATATGTTATTATAAAATACGGTTCTAATGGCACCGGAATCGTAATTAATGGACTATGGCAAACTGTCAATGATGATAGAACATTGATGTAGGGCACGTATTCGTCAGTTGTCGATATCCAGACAAGTCTAGTGGTTTACATGGGGAAAACCCCCACTAATTATGGGTATGATTTGGGTAATAAAAAGAATCTGGTTAAACATACTTTCAACTAAGGGGTAACCCCCACGGCATATAAGCCAACGAAAGTCAAACCACATTTTTCAGAAACAACTTAAAACTAATCAACCAACCGTGAACTCACTCAACTTTGTTGTTGACTCGTTGTTACATGCCTTACAGGTCGCTAGATGCTTTTGGAGCTTGCACGAGGAGAAGGTTGTTGTGGAATATGTCCCGTGTTAAATATTTAATCCGTATGAACTTATTAAACCTACGTTTTGGACTTTAAACTTATGAACTATGGACTTATGTTTTGAACTTACGTTTTATGCTTCCGCTGTTAACCTAAAGTCGGTTTACTTCCTTTTGGTCACCAATCGTATTGTGTTTGGTTTTATTTACTTAATGGTGTTGTTCAATATGATTGGTGGCTCGATCCTGGTCACGTCACGCCTCCAAGCGGTGGTACTCCGCATGGTGGATTTTGGGGGTGTGACAGATTGGTATCAGAGCCATTGGTTATAGTGAACTTGGTTTTATAATGGGGAAAAGCTTTTTGATAAAACCAGACTATAACCTGTACAGTGCTCAACGATCCACAACGACGCTTCGCTCCACGTGCAAGACTCAACATCCTAGGTGATATGATTTATGTTTATATTGCCTACTTGTTAGTTTCATGGTACATTGATCATGGTATGCATTAGTTAATATGATAACTGTTATTTGAACCTTGTGTGCTTACTCTCTTCTGTCACTCCACACTTACGCACTTTGTGACACCTCTCTTACGTGTGTTCCTTCGATGTGAAGATCATGAGTGGACGTCTCGACATGACCCAGGGTCAGCTGATGACCTTGATTAACGAACAGATTACTGAAGCCTTAGCAACCCAATCAGGGAGTCAAACCATGCACATCCAACCCCGCATAGGCACTTTCAAGGCATTCTTGGAATGCAAACCTCCCACTTTCGACGGCACTGGAGGAGAAATCGACCTTCTACATTGGATCCGAAGAATCGAATATACATTCGAAGAAAGTGAAAGCCCTGCCAGCAAACGAGTAGAGTACGCTACTGTCATATTGCAAGGGAAAGCGTATTCTTGGTGGAACGCACAAGTTCAGATGCTCGGGTTGGCAAACGCAAATGCCACCCTCTGGGGCGACTTCAAGGATTTGATTAAGGAAAAATTCTGCCACCTGGACGACATTCTGGAACTTGAAACAGAGTATTATGGTTTGAAGATGGAAGGATCAGAAATTGAGGCGTACACAAAGAGGTCCAACGACTTGGCTGACTTATGTCCTAACTTGTCACGACCCATATCTAGACGGATCAAGCTATACCTCAGAGGCTTAGCCCCGGAGATCCAAGGGTCTGTAATTGAGGCCAACCTTTCCACAATCCAGCAAGTCATTCGTTTGGCGCACCAACTCACCGATCAGGCGGTGGAAGAAGGCAAGCTGCCCAAGCGCATTAGCACTATTGCTACTGGTGCTCCCAGCAATGACAAGCGCAAGTGGGATGGAAATTCGGGTAGGGGTTCCACTCCAGTTCAGTCCCAGTCCCAGCGGCGAAAGACAGATGAACACAGGAGCCCCAGTCAGCAGTTTTCTGGAAATCAAGGTCAGGGTGGATACAGGGGAAATCACCCTAAGTGCAATCGATGTAGTTTGCACCACAGCGGGTCGTGCAACAAGGGCCGTTGTCAGAGATGTAACAAGCCTGGACATAAAGCCAGAGATTGCAGGAGCTCACATCCTGCGAATCAGAATCGACAACAGCAGCCACAAGCTCCCCAGAACCAACAGCAACACCAGCAGGGTAATAAGGGATGCTTCCAGTGCGGTGCTGAAGGTCACTTCAAGAGACACTGTCCACAGCTGAATCAGAATCAAAATCCGAGCAGCAACCAGGGCAACGGGAACAATAGTGGAGACAATAAGGACAACCGCAGGACTGGTGAGCATGAGTTCCTGAATGGATATGAGGAAGAAAGAAACAACCCCAACGTTGTGGCGGGTAAGTTCCTACCAGACAATTTCTTTATTTCTATCTTAGATGATTCGGGTGCCGATGTTAGATATGTGTTCCTAAGGGTTAGTCGGGTGCTTAAGCGTACCCCATTACCCTTAAAAACACCAAACATGTTGTAGAACTAGCTAATGGTAAAAGTCTTGAAGCCACACACGTAGTTAAAGGTTGTAACCTCGTCTTAGCTGGTCAGACTTTCTCTATCGATCTTATTCCTATCGCACTAGGTAGTTTCGACGTCGTTATTAGGATGGATTGGATATCTCACCATCAAGCGGAGATTGTTTGCAAGGAGAAAATCGTCCGCATTCCTCGCTCTGGTGAAGAACCCCTCGTGATTCAAGGCGACAAGAGTGGTGCTGTTGTAGGCATTATCTCTTTCGTTAAGGCCCAGAAGTGTTTGCGAAAGGGCCACACTGCCATTTTAGCACTCGTTACTGACACATCAACGGAAGAGAAGAAAATTGAAGACATTCCTATTGTGCGCGATTTTCCTGAGGTATTTCTTGAGGAATTACCTGGTCTTCCGCCTCACCGCCAAGTTGAATTTCAAATCGAGCTAGCTCCTGGGGAAGCACCAGTAGCTCGAGCACCATATCGTCTAGCTCCATCAGAACTCGAAGAACTGTCCACGCAACTACAAGAACTCTTGGAAAAGGGTTTTATACGTCCTAGCTCTTCGCCCTGGGGAGCTTCAGTGTTATTCGTAAGGAAGAAAGACGGTACCTTCAGAATGTGCATCGACTACCGTGAACTCAATAAGGTGACCGTAAAGAATCGTTATCCTCTCCCGCGCATTGATGACTTATTCGACCAGTTGTAAGGGTCGAGCTATTACTCCAAGATTGATTTGAGATCGGGATACCATCAGCTGAGAGTCCGAGATGAGGACGTCTCCAAAATAGCATTCAGAACTCGTTACGACCATTACGAGTTTCTGTTCATGCCTTTCGGGTTGACAAATGCACCAGCGGTTTTCATGGATCTCATGAACCGAGTATGCATACCTTACCTGGATAAGCTCGTTATTGTGTTCATCGACGGTATCCTGATCTATTCTAAGAGTCAGGAGGAACACGAGCAGCATCTAC
This sequence comes from Helianthus tuberosus, assembly GCA_030545235.1. Taxonomy (NCBI): domain Eukaryota; kingdom Viridiplantae; phylum Streptophyta; class Magnoliopsida; order Asterales; family Asteraceae; genus Helianthus; species Helianthus tuberosus. Next base: position 9,269,601 of record CM060433.1, on the reverse strand, counting down.
GACTTATGCTGGAACTTCTTCGAAAAGAGCAGCTGTATGCCAAGTTTTCGAAATGTGACATCTGGCTTCGCGAAGTCCACTTTCTAGGCCATATGGTAAACAAGGATGGGATTCATGTTGATCCATCCAAGGTTGACTCAATCAAGTACTGGCCTGCACCTCGTACACCAACAGAGATCCGCCAATTCTTGGGTTTGGCAGGATACTACAGAAGGTTTATCAAGGATTTCTCAAGGATCGCGCAACCTCTCACTTCATTGACTCAGAAGGGTGTCACCTATCGTTGGGGTGATGCAAAGGAGTCTGCATTTCAGCACTCGGAAGATAGACTTTGTAGCGCGCCTATTCTCTCATTTCCTGAAGGCACAGATGATTTTGTGGTTTATTGCGACGCATCCATACAAGGACTGGGTTGCGTATTGATGCAACGTGACAAGGTCATTGCCTACGCATCGTGCCAACTTAAGGTTCACGAAAGGAACTACACTACGCACGACTTGGAACTGGGAGCAGTTGTTTTCGCGCTTAAGATATGGAGACATTACCTGTACGGTACCAAGTGCACCATTTACATCGATCACAGGAGTCTCGAGCATATCTTCAAGCAAAAGGAGTTAAACATGCGACAACGCCGATGGTTCGTGCTCTTAAATGATTACGAATGCGCGATCAATTACCTTCCAGGCAAGCCAATGTTGTGGCCGACGCCCTCAGTCGAAAGGATACTATACCTAAGTGTGTACGTGCGTTACAGCTTACCATCCAATCTAGTCTTCCTGCTCAGATTCGCGATGCTCAGGTTGAAGCATTGAAAGCAGAGAACATCAGAGCTGAATCCTTACGAGGATCGAGGCAGCGCCTGGAACAAAAGGAAGACGGTGCCTACTATGTTAACGGACACATCTGGGTTCCACTGTATGGAGACCTACGCGAGCTTGTAATGGATGAAGCACATAAGTCTCGTTATTCGGTACATCCTGGTTCGGATAAAATGTACCACGACCTCAAGACTACGTATTGGTGGCCTGGCATGAAAGCCCACATAGCAACCTACGTCAGTAAGTGCTTAACTTGTGCGAGAGTCAAGAATGAATATCAGAAACCATCAGGCCTACTTCAACAACCAGAGATCCTAGATCTCAACGCGGATTTCGTTACCGGCCCGCCTAGATCTCAACGCGGAAACGACACCATTTGGGTGATCGTAGATTGACTGACCAAGCCTGCACATTTTCTGGCTATCAAAGAAATGGATAAGTTTTCTACTCTTGCAGACATTTACCTAAAGGAAGTGGTATCAAGGCACGGAGTGCCAACCTCCATCATTTCTGATCGTGACGCGCGTTTTACTTCTGAAATGTGGCAAGCCATGCACAAGTCCTTTGGCTCACATCTAGATATGAGCACCGCTTATCACCCACATACAGATGGGCAATCGGAACGCACCATCCAAACCCTTGAAGACATGCTTAGGGCATGTGTAATCGACTTCGGAAATGGCTGGGAAAAGCACCTCCCGCTAGTGGAGTTTTCATATAACAACAGCTACCACACCAGCATCCAAGCCGCTCCGTTTGAGGCATTGTACGGATGTAAATGCCGATCACCTCTCTGTTGGGCAGAAGTCAGTGATAGTCAAATCACTGGCCCAGAACTTGTGGTAGATACCACCGAGAGAATTGCTCAGATACGACAGCGAATGGCGGCAGCTCGTGACCGTCAGAAAAGCTATGCTGATAAGGGAAGAAAGCCACTCGAGTTCCAGGTTGGGGATCGGGTGCTACTCAAAGTCTCACCTTGGAAAGGTGTAGTCCGCTTTGGCAAACGAGGCAAACTCAATCCGCGATATGTCGGACCGTTCGAGATCATTAAGAAAATTGGCAAAGTCGCCTAAAGGATGAATCTACCTGAAGAACTCAGTGGAGTTCACAACGTATTCCATGTGTCGAATCTGAAAAAGTGTCTGTCAGATGAGACCCTCATAGTTCCTCTCAAGGAACTCACAATCGACGACCAGCTGCGATTCGTCGAGGAACCAGTAGAGATTACGGATCGAGATGTTAAGATCCTCAAGCGTACCAGGATACCTCTGGTCCGAGTTCGTTGGAATGCTCGTCGTGGCCCAGAGTATACCTGGGAACGAGAAGACCAAATGAAACTCAAGTACCCCTAGTTGTTTAAGAAAAACGCAACCACTACTGAGGCTGAAGCTACTGCAGAATTTCGGGACCAAATTCCAAATCAACGGGGGGATGATGTGACACCCCAGGAAAATCAGGAAAACAACGCAACTTAACTAGCTTCCTCAGTAACCACACGCTAAATTTCAGGATGAAATTCTCTTCACAGGGGGAGAATGTGATAACCCTCAATTTACATGTATTCCGTACAATTAATTAGTGATAATGAAAGTGCTTGATGACTGTGCTGAATCATTTAATTGCTCTCTAATTTCTGTGTTATACTTACATGTGCGTGTTAACATACTAGAAGTATACAGAAAAGTTACTGAATAGTCCGGTATATTTTCCTGAGTGTTAGGAATTAACCGTGTTACGAAAATATATTTAAAAGACACATTACGGTACAATTAAATGCTTTAACGGAACAGTATCCGACAGGATAACCGGACATTACCTGGAACACTAAATTTTTGTCATGGACATAGTTTTATTATTTTTGGCTAGTCATGGGTCCCGTATACCACAACACCCACTATTTTCCCTACTAACTAGTATATGGAATTATATACTTGCTATCTAACTAATACTTGCCATTTAGTTATAAACTTTGCAAATAGACCCCCCCCCCCCAACCGAAAATTGGTCCATGTGGACCCACCATATCATCCCTCCATACTTCCATATATTTGTTTAGATTTTAATTCAATTGTTTAATTGATTTCTTGCTTGTAGAAGTGAGTAAATCATACATAAGTATGGCTACCTCTTACACACATCATTCTCATCCTTACACACTCCATCTCACTACTCCTTTCTCTCTCATTCGGTTCCCCTATGACCGAAACCCATCACCACTACTTCATTCATCCATCTCTTCCATTAACAAGTGCATTCCAAGCTTTGAAGGTGAATCTATGGAGGTTGCCTCTTGAAGGGTTTCAAAGGAGCTTATTTCAAGACTTTTCACCATCTTTTTCTTACCAACTTTGCACTAGATTCATCCCTAGCTATAAGCTAGTAGTAAGTCCTTTGTTACCCTCTTGTTAATTTGTTTCATCTCGTTTCTATGATCAAAGGGTGTAGTATGTTTACAATCACTAAAGTGTCAAGAACAAATAGATAAATATAAAAAGTTTACTTATGATTGATACATAAAGATGAAAACTTGTTGGTTTAAGGTTAGTTAATGCATATATGATGTTTGATCGTCAAACTTTTGATAAACCTGTTGTTCGGACACTTGTTAATACGTTTTAGTAACATTTAAACCACAAAACAGCAAGCTGAGTAATGATTTCCAGCCGACTTCATCAGGCTGTAAACAGGTCGTAAATTCAACGAAAAACCGATATTTTGAATCTAAAATATGTTATTATAAAATACGGTTCTAATGGCACCAGAATCGTAATTAATGGACTATGGCAAACTGTCAATGATGATAGAACATTGATGTAGGGCACGTATTCGTCAGTTGTCGATATCCAGACAAGTCTAGTGGTTTACATGGGGAAAACCCCCACTAATTATGGGTATGATTTGGGTAATAAAAAGAATCTGGTTAAACATACTTTCAACTAAGGGGTAACCCCCACGGCATATAAGCCAACGAAAGTCAAACCACGTTTTTCAGAAACAACTTAAAACTAATCAACCAACCGTGAACTCACTCAACTTTGTTGTTGACTCGTTGTTACATGCCTTACAGGTCGCTAGATGCTTTTGGAGCTTGCACGAGGAGAAGGTTGTTGTGGAATATGTCCCGTGTTAAATATTTAATCCGTATGAACTTATTAAACCTACGTTTTGGACTTTAAACTTATGAACTATGGACTTATGTTTTGAACTTACGTTTTATGCTTCCGCTATTAACCTAAAGTTGGTTTACTTCCTTTTGGTCACCAATCATATTGTGTTTGGTTTTATTTACTTAATGGTGTTGTTCAATATGATTGGTGGCTCGATCCTGGTCACGTCACGCCTCCAAGCGGTGGTACTCCGCATGGTGGATTTTGGGGGTGTGACATAAAGCCCTTCTCAAAGATTTCAAAATCCATGTAGGGGGTGATATATCCTTTGGTAATAATAGTAAAGGAAAAGTTCTGGGGTCTGGTACAGTACAGTCTGGTAATGTAAAATTTGAAAATGTCAATCTGATAGACAATCTAAAATTCAACCTCCTGAGTGTAACACAAATGAGTGATTAGGGGTATGGATCATTCTTCACAAAGGAGTGTTGTAGGATTGTTGGACCAGAAATGGTTGAAAAGATTGAAGCAATAATAAAAACTATAAAAACCAAACTTGTTGCTCAAAGAAGTGGCAATGTTTATGTGGTGGATATGTCAAAAGAGAGCCCAGAACTGATGCCTGTCTGTTCTCAGCTGCATCAAACAAAGAGACAGAATTATGGCACAGGAGATTGGGGCACACAAATATCAAGACAATCACTGCCATTTCAAAACAGGGGTTAGTAAGAGGTTTACCTCAAAATCTGTTCACCTGTCCTGAGCATTGTGTTTCCTGCCTAAAAGGAAAACAACATAAAAGCTCCTACAAATCCATTGATTGAGTCCAAAACAACCAAATGTTTGCAAATGCTTCATATGGATTTGTTTGGCGCAGTTAAAGTCATGAGTCTTAAGAAAAAAGAGGTATTGTTTGGTTATTGTTGATGACTTTTCTAGGTTTACATGGACTTACTTTTTACATTCAAAAGATGAGACTGCAGGCATTCTGCAAGACTTTGTGAAACAGGTTGAAAAGCAGTTTGACCTTCCAGTAAAAATCTTCAGAAGTGACAATGGCACAGAGTTCAGGAACAAAGAGTTAGATGATTTATGTGTGTCAAAAGGAATTATAAGACAATACAGCATTCCAAGAACACCAGAACAAAGTGGGGTTGTTGAAAGAAAGAACAGAACTTTGATTGAGGCTGCCAGAACCATGCTTGCTGATTCAGGTTTGCCATTAACTTTTTGGGCAGAGGCAGTAAACACTGCTTGCTATGTCCAAAACAGAGTTTCAATCAACCCCAGGCATCAAAAGACTGCCTATGAACTGCTGTATAAAATAAAGCCATTGATTTCATACTTCAAAGTTTTTGGCTGCCCATGCTTCATTTTAAACTTAAAAGATTCTATTTCTAAGTTTGCAGCCAAAATTGATTGTGGTTATCATCTGGGATACTCTACCACTGCTAAGGCCTACAAAGTGTTTAACACAAGGACCAAAAGAGTGGAAGAGACTTTGAATGTAAAGTTCAATTATTTGATCTTGATAAATTCACTTTTGAAAATACCGCTGTCAAGACTAACAGTGCAGGGGCATCAGAGGATTCATCACCAGACTATGGGTATGAAATCATCATTCCTCAACAAAAGTCAGTCAAAATGGGTAGAGCAGCAGATGTTCAAAACAGCTGTCAAAGCTCAACCACTGCTACCTCAACAGTTGTTGACCAAAGTAGCCCCTTAACCCCTGCTTCCACATCATCAAACACTGTTGATAAAAGTCCTCAAACAGTGGATCAAAGTCAGCATGTGTCCACACCTTTACCTCCTATTCCACCACCTTTTGAAGCCACTGCTGGATCATCAAATTCACCAGCAGTGGTTAGCTCAGATGATTCACATCTGCAGCCCTCCACACTTAATGCCATTGTTCCATACCAAGGAGAGCTCATCTTCTTGAAATCTCATCCACCAGACCAAATTATTGGCAACATCAATAAAGGGGTGCTCACAAGAAGTCAATCCCAAAACATTTGTCTTTTTACTGGTTTTCTATCTCTCCATCAGCCAGTCAAGTACCAAGAGGCACTAAAAGACAATAGCTGGGTAGAAGCCATGCAAGAGGAGCTCCAACAGTTTAGAAGACAACAATTTTGGGAGCTTGTTCCATTGCCAGAGGGTGTAAGTCCTATTGGCACAAAATGGGTCTTCAAGAATAAAACTGATGAATGGGGTATTGTTGTCAAAAATAAAGTCGGGCTTGTGGTTCAAGGGTACAGACAAGAAGAGGGCATTGATTATGATGAAACATTTTCCCCTGTAGCAAGACTTGAAGTAATCGGACTATTTCTGGCCTTTGTTGTCAACCACAACATCAAGGTGTACCAAATGGATATCAAATGTGCATTCCTCTATGGTAAGATTCAAGATGAGATTTATGTTTGTCAACCTCCAGGTTTTGGGGATCCATTTAATCCAAATCATGTCTACAAGCTGAATAAAGCTTTGTATGGCCTGAAACAAGCACCAAGGGCCTGGTATGAAACTCCACCTTCCTACTTTCCATTGGTTTCACAAGAGGTAGAATAGATAAAACACTGTTTTTAAAATGGAGAGGAAAGGATTTGATGATTGTCCAAATTTATGTGGATGACATCATCTTTGGAAGCACATGTAATAAAATGTGTGAAGAGTTTAGGCAACTCATGATAGCTGAGTTTGAAATGAGTGCAATTGGTGAACTCCAGTGCTTTCTTGGTCTCCAAGTAAGGTAACTGCAAAATGGCACTTTCATCCATCAAGGCAAATATGCCAAAGAACTGTTGAAGAAATTTGAGATGGATGATTGTAAGCCATGCAGTACACCCATTGCAACAAATAAAGTTGTCATATCTGATGAGAAGGATGAATTGGTTGATCAAACTTTGTATAGAAGCATGATTGGGTCTTTATTATACCTAACTGCATCCAGGCCAGACATCTTGTTTGCAACATGTGTTTGTGCTAGATCCCAATCAGCCCCTAGAAAGTCAAACCTTATTGCTGTAAAAAGGATATTCAGATACCTAAAAGGTGCTCCCACACTTGGTATCTGGTATCCAGCTGATGGTAAAATTGAGCTTTCAGGTTTCTCAGATAGTGACTTTGCTGGAAGTGACAAGACAAGAAAGTCCACTTCAGGAGGGTGCCAATGCCTAGGCAATTGCTTAGTGTCTTGGCAAAGCAAAAAGCAAGCAGCTGTTTCCACATCCACTGCTGAGGCAGAATATATAGCTGTTGCAAGTTGTACAGCCCAACTGCTCTGGCTTCAAAATCAGTTGCTGGATTTTGGTATCACTGCCTTAAAAACACCACTCATGTTGGACAGTCAGGCAGCAGAAAATATCATTAAAAATCCAGTTTCCCATTCAACCACCAAGCACATTGACATCAGACATCACTTTGTGAGGGATTGCTATGAAAAAGGTTTGATTTCTTTGCACCATGTTCCAACTAAGGATCAGTTGGCAGATGTGCTAACCAAAGCATTAGACACATCCACCTTTGAAAGCTTGATCTCTAGGATTGGCATGTTAAACATGGAATAACAGGCAAAATCCTGTTTTTCTATGAATAAAAGCATTAAAATGTTTTCAGAAAATCAAAAATCCATCCTTAAAAATAGCTAAAAATGAAATTTTCATTAAAAATCCTTAAAAGTCTGTCATAACCACTGATTTGTTCAAAAGTCTGTTCTACTTAAAAGTCTGTCTACTGCTGAAAGTCAACCCCTGCTCTCTCATTTCCTTGATAAGCACTGTTGTTCAAAATCAGTGTTTTATCCACTAATATGCTATCCACTGATAGTAAAAATCACCCACTGTTCTCATTGTTACTGTTACAACCACTGATCTTGTTCCATCAGTGGTCTTCATAAAAAGAGTTGTCCTTTTCTTCATCAGGGGTTGGCACGTGGACAGTACATTGTGGTCAGACCTTTTGTAACCGCTGCCACGTCAGCATTCACTTTTCCTCTATAAAACCCCCATTCAAAACCCCAAACAGGGTTTTACTGTTGAATTGAATTCTTAAAAATTCCTTTCTCAAAGCAGTTCTCATCTCATTTCCTCAAATTTCTTCACAACCTTCTTCGATCGTCTTCTCCAAAATGACAAAATCGAAGTCATCTGCAACACCCACTTCAAAATCTTCTCGTAAAAAGGCCGCTCAAAAGGCTACACCCATTGAAATCCCATACAAATCACCACACAATTATCTGGGTCTTCTTACAAAACCAGGCACCACCGATGCTTTCGATTCCATCATTGACATCATGTCTGCATCAAAGTACAAAACTTTGTTAACAGCATATGCTCCAATTTACTTGGACACACAAAGAGAGTTTTGGAAGAATATTACCCTTGACAAACAAGGCTAGGATGCCATAGCCATTAACTCTTCTCTAATGGGTAAACCTGTCAAAATCACACCACAATCCATCTTGGAAGTCTTTGAACTCAATGATCAGCAAGGTAAAACTTCTTTTCCCAAAAATGAGTTAAAAACTGATTTCCTTGAAAGGGGGTATGCAGAACAAATTAAAAAGGATACCTTACAAAAAGGTAATTTTCCACCTGCAATAAGGTTTTTGTTCCATACCCTGCTTATGTGTGTTTCAAACAAAACCACTTCTTTTAATGAGATACCATTAAAGATTCAAAACCTGGGATATGTTATTCTTCAAGATGAAAATTTCAATTACTCCCAGGAAATCTTTAATGATTTGGTTAAAAATGCTGATAAAAAGCCATTCTTACTTTTTCCAAGATTTCTAAGCTATTATTTTGAAAAGAAATTTGGTAAGGATGATGCTTCTGCAATAAAACAAGGTGCATCTTTTCAAATAAACAGCTTAACTGCTGAAACTTTTACAAGAATGTCAACACCTTGCAAAACACAAGCAGAGGTGCCTGAGCAGACTTTAGTAGCTACCACTGCTCCTCAGGTATCTGCTGCTGAGCCCACTGCTCAAGGTGATCATAGCAGTAAAACAACTGCTTTGAAACCCACACCTAAAATCACCAAAAAGCCAAAGCAAAAGAAAACTCAAAAACCCCCCCAAACCTATCAAAAAGGCAACTCTGGAGGATGAGATACCAGAGCAACTGCCAGTGACAGCACAAAAGTCACAAGAAACCACTGCTGCTACTTCCTCACAGCAGTTGGTACAAATATCTCAACCCATGGCTGAAACTCCTCCTGCTTCTTCTCAAAAAGAACAGGTTGTACAAATAGGGACACCACAATATTATGCTCTGGAATCACTTGCTTCCATCATCCACAGCCCAATGACCATGGCCAATTCTCTTTCTACACCCAACCTCACCTCCACAATTCCCCCACCAACTAAATTATTGTTGGATGCTATTGATCTGAACCAGGCACAAACCAGTCCTTCTCACTCACCTATCAATGAGAACATACTTCAACAAACGACTGGGTCTGATGTATCAATCATAGCTAACCCACCAACAAGACCAGAGGAGGTTACACCCCTTGAGTTATAAGTAACTCTTGGTGGTAATCCAAGTGAAGCAGCCACTACAAGTGCTGAACCCACTGGTTTGTATTTGGACAGTGGTTACATCAATAAGACTTCCTTGGAGGCAATTCCTTCTATAGCACCTCTGATAACCACTAGTGAGTTTGTTTTGACCACTTGTACCATCAAAAGGTTATCAAGTGTTGAGGGAAGAAGTCCCCAGTACCAAGAAAAAGGGGCATCAGTGGATGACTATTGGAATACATTCCCTAAGTCAACCACTGTTCAAACCACTATTAGTGGGAAATCAGATGATCCCATTAAGTTGGGTGATGGTTTAAAGTACCAAGAATTGACGGATAGAATTGACAAACTGGATACCTCTGTTGCAGAACTCAAAGAAATGCTGCAACAGTTGTTGAAAGTTCAAAAGGTGCAACCCACTGCTGTTCCAGCTCAAGCACCTGCTCCACCACAAGCACCTGCTGCAAATGAGTTATGGAATCTATTTCAACCCCTGCTCCAACAACAAAGACAAATGGCTGATCAGCAGCATGCAATACATGTTCAGGAGCTGAGAAACATGATGGAGTCAAGGTTTAGAAATACCCAAGCAGACATCAAGGCTATAAAGGCCCACATCCTAAATACCACTGGCACTGCTCCTCCCACTATTCTCTTCATTGATAAACTTCCTCCAGATAATGCCAAAAAGGGGGAGAAAATCAAACAGTGGAAGAAGAAGGGAATTGATGATGGTCTCTATATTGAACCAGAAAAGGAGAATATGACTAAAAATATCCCTTTGCCAGATGGTAGCAAGAAGATGGATGTCACCACAAATGCACTTGCTGAAGCAGAAGCAAGTGTAAAAAGGGATAGACAGGCTAAGGACAAAGCCAGGTGGGAATAGGAAAAGAAAGCTTTTATGGAGCTGAATGCACAAGGTCCTTCTGAACCTATGGATGATGAAAATCCTAAGGATGAAAAGAAGAAGCCCACTAGACAAGTGAGGCAACCCAAACACATACCATCCAGACCTACAAAGCATGCCTCTAAACCACCTACTAAAGGCTCCAAACCTCAAACTGCAACCCAAACAGCTGTTGTAACTCCTGCTGTATCAACAACTGCTGATACTTCAGTAGTTTCAACAACTGCCAGCCAAACACCTGCTATCACTTCAACACACACCACTTCAACACACACCACAACCACTGCCTTACCACCACCACCAAAAATCATCTCACCACCATCACCTCCTGCCAAAAAGCAGAAGACATCAGATGTTACAACATCTGTTGTAATGGCAACAGTGGTTGAAACACCAGTTGTTTCAACAACTGTTAGTCAGCCACCTTCTACCACTCAAATCACCACCACTGATCCACCCAAGACATCATCAGCCTCTCCTACAATAAAAAGGAGAAGGATTTTCATACCTAATGATGACTCTCCATCACCACCACCAACATGTTCACAATCCCTTGCACTTATTCCAAACCCTGTTCCTCTCTCATCAGCTCAAGTACAACAACCAATCCCTATCATCACTCCTGCAGGTTTCCAATATCCTCTTGAACTCATTGTAGTTAGAGAAGAGATCAAATCCTTCTACTATGAGGATGATCCTGCTAAAAGAAAGTTGCCATCAGTTGAAGGATATCCTAGGCCTAACAATATTGAAGAGTATTTGAAAGTTAAGGCTCAACAGGCAGAGGATATCTCCAAAAGAAGCTCTCAAAGGAAAACTGACAAAGAAATTCAAAGGCATTATCAATTTCTATTCACTCAAGTAAGATCCTTAGAGCAGTTTGCAAAAAATGTTTATCAGCAAATCTCAGAGAGAGCAGATGAAACTTTGAGAAAAGACTACATTGAAAGCATCATGGCTTCCAAGAAGTATAAGGGGAAAAATATATGTACAAAGAGTGGACCATTACTGAGCTTGAAAAGGAAGCAGCCAGGATTCAGGAAATGATAAAAAATAAGGTCAAACACACTCCTCCTGATTGGTCAAAGTACAAAAAGAATGTGCCTGAAAAGACATTGGAGCTGAAGAGAATGAAAGAGGAATTAATTGCTGCTGATTATGGGTCTAAAAATCAAGTGTCAAGATGGAGAGAAGACAAAGTCAGGACCACCTACAAAAGGTTGGAGGAATTAAGGAAGAAAGATCCTGAAGTTCCACAAAAACCTGACTACCCTGAAGCAGAGGTTTCAACAAGACCACCAAAGCTGCAAATCAGGAGATCCACTGCTCCAACTGGTGCTGCCATCTACAAAAGAAGACAACAACAACAACAGTTGGATGCTGAAACCGTGGAAGAACTAATGGCAGGAGATGACCTTGTAAAAGAGGGTATTAAGAAGATGATAGCTGAAACTCTTGGCCTAAATCAACCTGCAAGCACTGCTCAAACAGTCATCACAAGGCCTGCATCACCAAACTCCTCATCTAATAAAAATCTCCCAAGAAACCCACCAGACTCAAAAGTACTAAAGTGGAAAATTGACAAACAGACCCATGTACTGACAGTGATCAAGTCTAGTGGAGAAGTGAAGAAAATAACAAGGGAACAAGCACTTGGCCTAAGTCTTGAAGATTTGCAGGATCACCTTGATCTTCCACTGTGTAGGGATGAAGATGACACAGATGCCTTAGCCTTTGAGTTACAACTCAAAGGGAAAATAAGGGAACTGTTGATGAGGCAATAAAGATCTACCAATAATGAAGGGTTTTGGCATTATCTGTTCCAGGGGGAGATTGTTGGGATTGAACCCTATCAGAGGAACAGATAATTAAAGCCAAACTGGATCAGAGCAGTGGATCCAGAATAAGCAGATGTTGTGTATACAAGCCTCTCCCCTTGAAAGTGGTTTCAACATCTGCTGACCTCCTATCTACTGATCAGTACAACTGCTGACCTACAACTACTGATCAAGTCAAAGACTGATGAAGACTAAAGCCCTGCGGTTCAATCTACAGCCTTGAGTCAAGCACTGCTGGGTTATATCAAGTGCTGCTGGGTTCACATCAGTGGAAGGATTCAGCAGTAGTTTAGTTTGTCTTTATGTAATGAATTGTAATAACAGTTGTTAGCATAACAGTACTTGTATAGATCAGAGGTTAGAGTTTGTTAGGAGGTTAGATGTCACTTTCATGGTGACGTCAGCAAAGATGCCACAGTAGTTTGTCCGTGCCAATAAATAGAACAGTACCCTGTACTGTTCTATTAGCTCTTCACCATCTTCTTCCTACACGAATAAATCATAGTGAGCTCAGGCTGAGGGGGAGTTTGTTACATACATGCAAGTGTAATCGTTGAATGAAATAAATTCAATCATTCGGTTCATTGTTGAAAATGTGTGTTGAAAGCAATTCTCCTGTTTGATTGTGAAAAGTTTGTTTCCATTATTTTCCGCTGCACAACTCATTCATTGTTCATCTTAATTCAAACGTAAAACACAATCAAAACCAAACTCAGATCCTAACAAAAAAAATTGGTAACGAAAATTAGCGATTTTTAGGTAAAAAATATTAAAAATAAATTTTTTTGTGTGTTTTTTTAGCTATTTTTGATTGTGTTCACATTGGTTCTCGTGGTTCTCGCAATAAAGGGTGGTTCTTACGGATCCTTCTCTTATGTATTGTAACGACTCTCATCAAAAGTCATAATTATTAAATTAATTTGACCAATAGGAAACCCTAATTGAGACACCCAAGTGATTCTGCGCAAACCCTAAAATTTTCAGAACAATCGGAATCAGGATTAGGGCCCCTAAAACTCAGTAGGGGTAAACCCTAGTGGACGATTATCCACTTAATTCGTTGTCAAATAACTGAAAATCGAATTTGGCAAGTCACCTGAGCTAGTCCCAATCGTGGCTACCCTATAGGCTATTTTTATGCCTTACGGACCGCAACACTCTCAAGCTTACGGTCCGTAAGCAGTCTTACAGACCGCAACGCTGGGAATGTTACGGTGCGTAAGCTTGTCCAAATTTCAGCTATAAATAGAGGACAGTGGCATTCGAAATTTGGACATTCAACGTCGAAATAATTCCAATCACACACGGAAATACACTCTGAATACTCCAAATTACACCCCCGGGTCTCGAAATTCTGCCACAAAACAGGGTATTAGCACGATCGCTGCTACGATTCATTTTCCGATCGATCAATGTACTCAACGGGTGTTTTAGTGCTGCCCACATTAGGGTGATGCTTTGTCATTAGTCGTTAATTCGACAGATGTTAAGCATAGCACTTTGTCACTCGTTGTGATGGTTGATCTCGTGAGTTATCGTAAATGCTGTATTGATTACTAACCCAGTTTTGTGTGCATTGTTATCTAAATTAGGTTAAAAAGGCTAATCAGTAGGCTAAACTCTGCCCGTATAAATTTGCAATGTGAGTCATTCTCTTTTTATCAACTATTTTACAATACCTTAAATTATTTTCAAGGTTATAATTACAGGGACTAAGTCGTGGATATCTTGAATCACTGGCTAGTGGGGTATTGTGCACATTACTAATTTCTCCCATTTAGGTTCATTGACCTACTCAGGATAATCACTGTTAGGTTCATTGACCTACAGGGATAATCATCACTATTTAGGTTCATTGATCTAATAGTGGTATGACCATCGTCACCATTGTGACATGTCACCATTGTGACAGGACGCCAGATAAAAATAAGATAGAAGCCATTGTAATCGCTCTTATGCTGTAATTAATAACTATGCATCATTATGCAAAATAGAATGATTCACTCAGTATTTCCCGCTGACAAAACCTTTTTCAAACATGTTTCAGGTGATCTGTTATGATCCAGAAAAAGTGCCATATAGCACTACAAGCTCAAAGAAGTGGCTCAGTATAACATAAAGAAACATGTTTTGTAAAATAAAGGATTTCTTCGTGAAATCTCAAGATTGTAAATTACCGGGTTTTATCCCGCGTTGTGAAATAAAATAATCGGGAAATATTTACATTTTAAAAGATCCTGATGAAAACTTCCGCTGTCAAACTCAATTAATTAAATACCACGGGATTTCTGTCCCGCGGCTCCTGAAACGGGTCAAACCGGGTCGGGGGCCGTGACATATATATATATATATAGAGAGAGAGAGAGAGAGAGAGACTTAAAATGTGTAATTATGAAACTTGATTTTTGTTTAGTAAGAAAAATACACTATTATTTCAAGTTAGTTTTAAAAAATAATAATCACTAAATATTTACTATGATTTATATATGTTTTCCATTTAGACTATCTGTTATGGTGCATGTGAGCACCCCAGGCGAGCGAACTTCATTGGTGCACCTGGCGCTGACTTGATGTTGGATGTGCACTGGATAAAGTGGCTCGCTCAAGATGAGCACCCTGTTATGGTCTAGATGAGCAGCCCAACTGAGCGAGTTTTTTTTTAATTGTTTGTTCTTTCTAAAATTAGAAAATAATAATACTAATAACTAAATAAAATAAAATATCACATTAAATAAAAATGAAAATAACCGACAAACATAAAGTACTAGTCTAATACAAGATCTTCGGGTCGTCTAGCCCTCAAATGCTCGACCAACTCTAGTCGAAGAACACCGTCCACGTCTCGATTCTTGATTGCGTTTATGTTTTGGAGTCTTTGTTCGTCAGTAATTGTTGATGCAACCAGTGGGACATCACCTTGGTAGTTTTGACAAATAGCCGTACTTGAAATGTTGACCGTTCACATAAAAACCTTATGCTGGCTCAACCCCTCAATAAGGTCATCGAAAATTGGGGATTGATCGATAACATTTAAGTCGTTATTTGACCCCGCAACTCCAAAAAAAAATGCATGTCATATCCATAGATCTTGCGAGGCCACCGCTTCAAGTATAATTGTCAGGTCGGAGTGATCACCTTGGTGGAATTGACCTCGCCAAATTGTAGGGCACATAGTCCATCCAACATGCATACATTCGAGGATTCCGAGCATACCGGGAAAACCGTGTTTTTCACCGTGAACCTCGTATATGCGTTGAATATCATATAATGTTAGTTTACGCAAATATTTTCATTAGTAAATGGATATGATCCCTGCGTAAGAATATATAATTTTAAATAGAGTTAATTGCCCGGATAGTCCCTGTGGTTTACCATTTTTTCACCTTTAGTCCCCAACTTTTTAAAATTACATGTATGCTCCCAGTGGTTTAATCGTTTGTTACTCGGATAGTCCCTAGACAGGATGAGTGTTAGTTTTTCCAGTTAAGTTGTAGGATCGTTTTGACGACCGAGTGAGTCAATCAGAGTCAATACACACTGTTTGTAAGGCGGAATCAAACAAACAGATCTGAATCAGTGAAGAATGGAGTAGAAAACAGAGAATATCACTTTAACACACGTTTCTCATTTATATATCACTTGAAAATCTGGCAGCAGTTAGGTACACAACTGATGGTTCTGTTACAAATGAGAAACAACACTAGCCTTTATATAGGCATGAGATTTCGCTTGAAATGACCAAGTGTCACTTTCAAGCGAAATTACATTAAAAACATCATAATTACACTTTAGACCCCTCTAGACCCTATACAAACACGACCTAGACTTAAGACATAGGCTATAGACATTCTGCACCAACAAACTCCCCCTTGGATATTGCCGGAGTCTTCAGTCTAGTCTTCAGGTCTTCACAGCGATTTGAAATTCTCCTCTCTTGACTTAGGCTTTTTCTTCAGCAAATTTCTCAGCTTTTCATTATCTTTCTTTGCTTTCATTTCTTCTTCAGCTTGCATCCTCATCCACTTCCCTTTGTTCTCTTCCAGTTTCCTTCGTTCCTTTTCAGCTTTCAACTTTTCTTTTTCTTCAAGCTTCCACCACTTTGAATTCCATTTGTTATCAGCATTGATACCCTTTTGAAAACAAATAGAAACCACTTTCTGAAACTGCATAGCTTGTTCTCTGTCTTCAGTTTGGAAGCGGATCTTGTTCACAAATAAACATTCGATGTCTTTTGCAGAGCAGTTTACCAATCACATAGGGTCATAAACAAAAATCTCTCTGATTTCATTCCCAGCTCTGTAGGTTATCACAGCCTCAGTCGATATACAACTGTACACCCAGCCCATAAAACCTTTGTAGAATTCTTGTTCCATCTTTGGCACTGGAATGTTCTTCATCACTCTTGGCTTTTTCACATTCAAGATCGTTTCTTCATTTCCGATTTCAGGATTGATTCTTCTAACTTTCTTTGGATAATGAGGCTTCCAATGCTTGAAATCTTTCAGAGCTTCAAACTTGATTAAACCCCACATTGCAATATCATTCTTTCTCACTGGATACCCCAAGGTTCTCACTTTTGATAACTCCTCTACATCCCACCAAGGTAGGGACATAAAATCATGTAAACGTTCAAAGTATTGAACACCGCATTCTCTTCTAATAGCATATGCATTAACTTGAGGTAGAAATCCCCAGCTAATGATATCTCCCAAAGAAATACTTCTATCTCTCTGATAATACTTTAACGGACGCTTGAATTTCCGTTCATTACTATTCTTGAACCATTTCTTGCATTCATCTTTCAGAGAATCTTTTGTAGTTCTATCAAAATTCTTATCCTTCAAAATCTCTTCAACTTTTCTCCTCGGCTCATCTCTATTTTCTTGAGTGAAAAACTCCATCAGAGTTGGAAATTCAGACGTGTCTTCATTCACACTATCTTCATCTGTACAATCCTCAATCTCAACCTTGTCATACATATCAGCATCTTCAACATACTTGTACTGATACTCAGGTTGATGATTAATATCAAAAGCATTCAGTTCATCTTCAAAATCGAACTTGAATTCATCTTCATTCACATTAAACATCTTCAGAACTTCATCCAAAGTATATGTATGCCTGATTTCTCCCTCTTCTACATCAGGCTCTATACATAGAATCAACTTCTCAACTTCTTCAATATTTTGATCACCTACTTGCTCCCCCTCTCCATCAACTCCCTCTGATACGTCATTTGCATCATCATTCATGTAGTCATCAACATTCTTTTCATTTGATACTTCAGTAACAGTAACACCCGTACCACCCTGATCGTCATCATCACCATTATCATCATCAGAACTATGACTGCTTGCAGAGAATACTTTTTCTTCATCATCATCCTCTTCATCATCTTCATCATTAACCACCTTAAGTAACACGTCTTCATCAAATACAGCGGAAATAGCAGATAGAGGAACAGGCTGCTCATAATATGATTCAGGAGCAGTTGATAGAACAATTGCCCTTTCTTCAGAAACACCTTCAATGCCTTTTCCCTTATCCTTCATTCTAGCATCAATCTCTGCTTGTTTTTTAGCTCTAATTTCTTCAATCTTTATCTCATCAAATTGTTGCTCAACAGATTTACCAAGCATCTTTTCTAGCACTTTGTTTATCATATACATTTCATGTTCTTTTTGTGCCTTTGCAGCCTCAAGCTCTTTATTCTTCAACTCAAAATATTTATTCTGCTCATCTTTGCGTGTCTTTTCTTCAAGTAACTCAGCAATTTGAACTTTCATGACATCAATCTCAGCTTCATCAGCTTCGATCTTTTTCAGCAAAGCAGAATTTTGAGCTTCCACAGTCTTTACACGCTTTACCAACCTCTTGTTATCAGCTAAAACTTCTACAACTTTCTCTTCCAAAGACTTAACTTGCACATCAGTTGCAAAGTTGAAATCATCAATATCATCAAGAGGAATATTTTGAGGAATATTAGGAAAATCTTTGTAACCAGAAGATCCAGGTGTGGTTTGAATGCGTGGTTGTGTAGATGATGGTGTTTGAAAGATTTGTTGTGAAGAAATGATAGGTTGTTCATGTTGTTGTGGTGAAAGATGTGGTGGAGGTGATGGTGGTGGTGTGGATTGTTTTGGTGGTGATTGTTCAGGTGGTGGTGAAGGAGGTTTACTGGATTCCTGGATTGGTTTCTTCTTTAACAAAATCTTCAATGGCTTTGCCTTCTTTGGAGTAACTATAAGTTTCTTTGCAACTGTTTTCTTTTTACCTCCAGAAGTAGTTGGAGTTTGAACTTCTTCTTGTGAAGGAATATACACATCATCATCATCTTTAGCACTCCTTCTTTTCTTTTTCTGTTTCTCTTTTTCAACTGCAGACATGACTATCTTATAACGTTCAGTTTCATCAATTTCATCTTCAGAAGAACTTGTTGTGTTTTTATCAACATCATCACTCTGAACATCTTCAACAACTTTCTCTTGTTCAGCATTAAATTTAGTAAGAGATCTTAAAAGTCTTACAGAAGCAGGAGAAAGACGAACATCTCCTTCAACATTGGCTTCAGCTTCAGTCTCAACTTCAGCTTCAATTTCAACTTCTGCTTCTTTATCAGATTCATCAATGAGCAAAGTCTTAGGAGCTTTCTTTTGACGTTTCTTGGGTTGTGAAGACGAACCCTCTCCTACTTGAACTTTTGGAGTTACTTTCCTACTCCTCTTCTTCTTTTCCTTCAAGAACCATTCATTACGAGTTTCTTTGAAATCTTGAAGAATTTTCAATTCATCTGCATATCCAGCTTCTTTCATCTCTTCTTCATTCCTCCAATTTTGATGATTTACTAGATCTGGATCTTTATAATTCGGATCTTTAATAAAACCAAAGAACTCTGCTTGCTTAGTTGGCTCAGGATGATTCGGATGATATCTTACTAACTGCTTTACAGAATCATTATCCATATGAGATAGAATCATCAGATCATTATTCTCATCTCGTACAATTTCTGGATAGGCATGATCAATCATCATCTGAATAAATCTTGGATACAACCAAATCTTCCTCTTCGAAGTCACTTCATCCACTAAGTAATGAAATACAACATGCGAGAAGTTGTACTTTTTGTTCAATACTAGAGCAACCACCATGTTCATGTTATAATCACGCAAAGCATCATAACCACCTTTTTGATGACTCAAAGCTTGCAACACTGAATGAATCAAAAACTTGTAGGGCTTTGTAAACTTTGATTTCAGATAGTTTGCACTGTTCATAGCTCCACTGTAACCCATTCTCAGCAAACATCCTTTAACCATTCTCTCTGGAAATTTTGTTGGAGAATCCTCATCGTCAGGAAAATTCAACACTTCTCGTACATAAGCCTCAGAAATAATAATTGACTTTTCTTCTCCATTCACCTCAACCACTGAATTGATTACTTTGCTAGCTTCGTCATAAGTTGCATTTTCCCAAAAACACTTAATGTGAGATCTAAAAACCAAGCGTTTGTCCGTCAAAGCCTTTTGAATTGGAAATCTCCTCATGAATTCCAAAATGCTCCTGAATTCCGATAGCTTTGGACTACTCTCCTCATCAAGATCACAACAAGTGTTGTGTAGTGCGTTAAACAACACTTGTGAAGGCTGAAAAACAACAATATACATTCAAATTAGACACTTAGAAAATTTTCAATTGTAAGCCATCATTCAAATAAAATCAGAAATACACATTCAAATGAAATCATCCAAATACATGAAATATCATTTCAAGCGGAATCATAGAATGAGTTCAAACTAAATCACTTCAAACTAAACCACATTTTTCAAGCGGAATGTTTTCAAGCGGAATCAGCTATTCCGTTTGAATGACACTTGTTCAACACAAACTCTTTCAAGCGGAATCAAAACATCAACTCAAAAAATTTCAAAGTTCTGATGATAAAATTGATGAACTGGGTTTATTTAGTATATGATTCCGAGCATCATGGTATGATTTTTGTCCATTAATTCCTTCAAAACAACCCTAGATCTAAGTTCAAAATGTCTGCAAATCGTCATTCAAACAATATCCTAGATCTGGTTCAATCAAACACTCAAGAACAAATCTATCATGTATTCCGATAACACTCATGTGATTTACTTTCATTAAACATCAATATTAAACCCTAGATCTATGTTTTCTATCATGTTCATCGCCGACACACACAAATATATGAGATCTGGGTAAAATCGGTACAAACACTCACCTTCACCATGTTAATAGTTGAACCTGCCAACTAAAAACACTAGATCTAAGTTCAATCGGACAGAATAACGACTAGAAATCAACGTTTTTGAGGTCTCGCTTGAAATCACCGGAGGCTCTCTTTGAAGCGGAATCAGACACAAATGAGCTTTCAAGCGGAACCCTTCGGCTAATTATAGACGAGCTGATTTCGCTTGAAAGTGACACTAGACTTTCAAGCGGAATCTCCATTCAAGCGAAATGCTACTTTGAAGCGGAATCATGTTGTTTCAAGCGAAATTATCATTTTTAAACTTTAACTTTTTGATTTTTCCTGATTTTACCGACACACCCAGTTAACCAAGTCCAAGTTAATGACCTTGGTCAACTGTTTAGCCTGCCAAGTTGTTAGTGCATACATCTGTCGACTTCGTCTTGTATCGAGTCTTAGTCTAGATTGTATAGATCAGGGCGCGTAAATCGAGAAAATAGGATGTTTTGTGATGTTTAAAAGCTGATTTCGCTCATAGTAGTAATTCCGCCTGAAATGGTTTTGAGCGGAATCACAAGTGTTTAATTCCGCTCTAAATGTAAGTGTGTCATTATGAGCGGAATCTAGGGCCTATATATAGTTGTGTATGAGCGAAATCAGTAGAACATTCTTGTTTCTAGTACCGAACTGCTGCCGAAGTGCCGTTTGACCTGTAATAGCTGTGAAATCAATATAAAAGGCAATATTTAGTTTCCGTTGTACGAGAAAATAGGATGTTTTGTGATGTTTAAAAGCTGATTTCGCTCATAGTAGTAATTCCGCCCGAAATGGTTTTGAGCGGAATCACAAGTGTTTAATTCCGCTCCAAATGTAAGTGTGTCATTACGAGCGGAATCTAGGGCCTATATATAGTTGTGTATGAGTGAAATCAGTAGAACATTCTTGTTTCCGGTACCGAACTGCTGCCGAAGTGTTGTTTGACCTGTAATAGCTGTGAAATCAATATACAAGGCAATATTTAGTGATACAAGCTGTTTTTCTGTGTCCGTTTCTTAGTTTCCGCCTCTGAAACGGATTAGAGCTCCTCTGATTGACTCGTTTGGGTCTGCACGCGATCTTACAAGTGGTATCAGAGCTCAGGACGAGGAGTTCTTGCCAAAACAGTTTCATTTTCTGACTTCTACACCTTCTTTTTGAATCTGAACAAGTTTGAACGGTCAAAATCAGCTGAATTTTTCACAAATTGTATAAAAATACGTATAGACAAACCCTTGAAAGAACCAGAACAAAATTCGACTTAAAAATGGCTGAAATGGACTCGAGAAGTGATTCCGCTCCAAAGAACACTGAGTGATTTCGCTCCAGGGTACTATTTCTGAGATTTCGCTTCTAATTTGTCACTGATTCCGCTCCAGATAACCAAATTTCAGATTCCGCTCCAAACTTTATTTGTAATTGCGCTCCAGACAACCAAAATCAGATTCCGCCCCAAGTTACATCTGAGATTCCGCTCCAAATTACAAAACAGATTTCGCTCGAAAGTTATCTGTTGTGATTTCGCTCCAAACTGCAATTACTGATTTCGCTCGAAAGGAGTTTTACTTGTTAATTTCGCTCGAAAGTTACTGTCTTTGAAATACGTGTTACCAAATCATGGCCGAAGAATTCTACAATGCATTCGCGACACTGGTTGCACCTGTGACAGCTGCTGAAACAGTGTATAGTGAGAATGAGACGGGTACTCATCAGAAACCACCGAAGCTGATGTACATTGAGGATTTTCAGGGTTGGAAAAACCGATTTGAGAAGTGGGTTCAAGCTTACAGATTTGATGCCTGGTGTTCATTGCTAAAAGATTACGAGAGACCAAAGAATGAACGCGGGTTAGAAAAGGGTTTTAATGATTTTACAGAAGCTGACAAGTTGAAATACACAAGTGAAAAGATGATGATTAGCATTCTTCAGCAAGCAGTTAAAGAAGATATTTTTGTGTTACTTCAACATAACGGAACAGCTAGATCAATCTGGGAGGCTTTGATTCAGAAATTCAGAGGGAGTGCTGATATGATCAAAAACAAAAAGGCTTTATTGAAGAAATCGTTTGACATGTTTACTGCGTTTGATCATGAAACAACTAAACAGACTATTGATAGATACTGTCATCTGGTTCTGGAAATGGGAAGATTAGATATTCAGAAAGAGGATGATGAGTGGGTTGATAAGCTAGCTGAAGCCTTGCCACAGCATAAGTGGGGAACGTATTTGATGGTTGTGAAACTCATGAGGAAGTCCGAGAGCATGAATTTGGCACAATTCATTTAGAAAATTGAAGAACAGGAGTTGGATATTCAAAAAACAGCTGTCACACCCCGACCACGTAAAACAACAAAACGTGGCGGAAACGTCGGGGAGTGTTGTAACAGAATCATTGTTTCATAACACATGGAAATTGAAATATTGTTTTATTGAATATAAGAGTTAAAATGTCTTGACAATCAAAGAAATATAACATAAATAACTAGTCTTGCATCTTTTATTGTCACTAAGGCCCAAGTCCGCCTAAGTGTATCTTGATAAATCCTATGCATCATATCCTGAAACACATGTGAAAATAGGTACGTCAGCATAAAAATGCCTGTGAGATACATAGGTTTTGTGAAAATAGAATTCATGACTTATTGTTTAAGAAAATGTTTAGTCATGAACCTTGTAATTTGCTTTGTCTTGTAAATCATTTGAAAAGCAATAAGATCAGATGATATGTATAAATAAGAGAATAATGTATGGTTAAATGAATAACTAAGTAAAATGAGTTTGTATAAGATAAGTTGTTTTGTAAAACAATGTCTTGTGAAAAGTATGTTATTTGTATAAAATGTTATATGTCTTAAATTGAAATGATTCAAATAACGCTACGATATGTAATACCATACAAACACTTATATATAGAAAGTACCAACGGCGTATCCACCATGCTTGTATCATTTTACACACGCCTCGTTACTTAAATCACTTACTCAAACCAAACCACCAAAGTAAAAATGTTTATGTAAAATCAAATGTCAAAATGTTTATGTCTAATCTAAATCATGAATTGTGTATATCAATGTCAAAATATCATGTATGGTAAGTGAAATATATCAACTAAACCATATGTAAAATGCACAAAAACAAGGTATTGAAGTAAAACATGGTTTAAATCAAAGTTATGTTTTGTGTAACAAATGCATGCTATACTGATATAAACATCTATGCGGTATTGTGAAAATTCATACATCCAAGCCTTGTGACTGTAGGATAAACCCTAGCACAAAGTCTAAGGTCCACCTAGAAATGTATTCGGATTCGGTCATTCCTTCCAATCCAAACAAACCCGGGATTTCAGGAATGGGAGTTGTCAAGTCCTATGGTACCACTACCTACTACCGAGCGGCATGATCGGTGTTAATGAATGTACATTGTCCCATTTAAACAAACCAAATGTCATACCAAAATGTAAGCATGTGATGAATAACAAATGTACTAAGTACGCACACAATGGGCATACATAGCATAAAATGTAATGTAAAACAATGTACTAAGTACGCACACAATGGGCATACATAGCATAAAATGTAATGTAAAATAATGTACTAAGTACGCACACAATGGGCATACATAGCATAAAATGTAATGTAAAATAATGTATTAAGTACGCACACAATGGGCATACATAGCATAAAATGTAATGTAAAATAGTGTACTAAGTACGCACACAATGGGCATACATAGCATAAAACACAATGAAATCATGTACTATAAATGTACTAATGAACATAGCAAGTATATGATGTGAAAACGGGAAAGCATGAAAGTAACAAGTAGGCACATGTGTTTCACCCCAAAATGTTTGGAAAACAGTAAAAGAGGGGTCTATGTACTCACATAAACACCTTGAAAACATTTAAAAGAGGGGGTTCTATGTACTCACTTGAGATTGCTTAGTAGTCCTTGAGTAACAACCAAACAATGCTAGAGATCACGGATATCAAACGGCACCTAATATAGGTAACTATGTTAATATACCGGACCTAAAATCGGAAGATCGGATAGAATGAGGGCTCGTAAACCTAATGAGTATGGGAACTCATGTAGTATGGTTTAACAAAGCCTACATACTAAATGAAACCTAACCTAAGTGCTTACGACCCATTACGACCCGTTTAGGTAGCTTATGCTACTTTAACGCGTCGTTCGCGTGAAACGCGTTCGGAAAGCCTAACTAGTCCTATGATAAGTAAAATATGCCTTAACATGTCTAATATTGTTACCAAATCAGTTTAGATACCAAAATTTATGTTACATATGCTTAAAATGAATTTTGGCGTAAAAAGGGCATTTTGGTAATTTACCTAAGGCATATAAACTACCTATCATACAACTACTTAAACGAAGCAACCATAAGGTATAACCTCGGAAGGTTATTCCCTATATACTATGGTCACCTAATGTGTTTGGTTGGATCCTAATGATCGACCAAACGGGTCGGGTTCGAAAGTATAAGCGATTGTTTAGATCGCTTAACTTACGACCCTATGTAAGCACTAAACTAAAAGTGACGAGCTAAGCATGTTAAAACATGCTTAACTAAGTTTAGAAAACAGGTTTGGTATCAAAACAAACGGTTTTGATACCCAAGAGTAGTTTGGTTACAAAATACGCAAGAATACGCATTTTGGCTGAAACTACGACTCGTCACTGAGCCTAGATAACGTGGTAATCAGTAGGTATAGTCACTAGGGACTATAACCATCGTGATCACGCTCACGTTATGAAGTTCAAACGAACTTCGCATCGACCATAAACTGGTCAATGCAGAAAGTCAAACATAGTTCGACTTTCGGACTAGAAAAGCGATAAAAGAACGAAGGAACACTTACAAAGGGTCCCCGCTAGTAAATCTTGATCGAATAGCTCAGGTATGAAGTGATGGCTTCAAATTAGAGCTTTGAAATCAGATTTGTGGGTTTTTGAGGTTGGGATGGATGGGTATTTATAGGATTCTTCGAACCGTTAAGATCGTTTCTTGAATAACGTGATTGAATCTCATCCGTACATGTGTTGGAATGTTATGGTAACTCATTTTGCCCCCACCACAAGAGATTGACATGTGGCATTGGCCTTTGGGGGGTTGAAAGGCTGTTAACAATTGATTAAACAACCTTTGCTATTCTGAAGGGGCCTCGCGTGACGCCAAGGGGGCTAGGTGTCACGCTAAGGTCCTTCTGATCAGCAACAGTTTCCAAAGTTTCCATTTCAGTCCCCGTTGTGTATTAAGGCCATTTCCGACATGTTTAAGGCTCGTTAAATCATTTTCAAGGCTCCAAAAGGATTCCTAAACATTGTGGACATGAAACATGCTCAAAAATATGTCGGATGTTGGTTTGTTTGGTCGTACGAACGCGATGTTCGCTTAATTACGACGGAATGCGCATAAGCGCGAAAAACGATCCAAATTGCGCGACGAATGGATTTTTCTCATGCCAAACACTAAAATAAAATATTTTAGTGCTTACATAAATTTTTGGATATCCGGATGTATTCAGAACGCAAGATATGCGCGAAAGTGCAAACTTGTGCACTTTTTGACGCTTTTAGTCCCTGAATGACCCAAAGTTTATTTTAGCACACCGAACCTCTCAAAGCCTATTTCTAAGCTATGTAAAGGATATTTATGGTATGTTTAACTCATGGTCATGTTCTGGAATGTCTGTTACAGTTCAAATCGGCATACTTTCGCAGTTTGTCGAATTTAGTCCCTGTAAGCGATTTAACTTGATTTTGCCATACCAAAGCCTTCAAAACTTATTTCTAAGTTATGTAAAGGTTATTTAAGGTATGTGAAGCCTATTTCACTATCCCGGAGTGTTTGTTGCATTAAAATGGTTATATTTACACATCAGTGCGCGTATAACCTTCCAGAAAGCGATTTAGAGCCCGAAATCGAACAAGAATTGATATGTGCAAATGATACACATATTTGTACAAATCCCAAGTATGAAATACAATATTTCATTGGTTTGGTATTTGTTTGATGGTCGCAGTGACCCAGGTGTCACAACAGCTATTATGACAAATCCAAATGCTAAACAGGATGGCAGTCTGTACTACTGAGGGAACAAGTTTGAGGCTACCCCCAGTCAAAGTCCAAAAATTAGTACTGCTTTTAGTGCAGATGGTTCTTCAAGTCCAAATGCTAGCATTACAACTCAAAGTGGTGGATATTCTTCATCATTTTCAAGCTTTGATCCAAACAGCACAACATCAAGTCCTCAACAGCAGAATTCTACAAATCTGCAGTGCAATGCGACCTTGAACATTCAGAATGGTCAAAATCTATCTCCTGAATTGGCTAAGCAACACATGGCATCTCTTGTCGCCATGTTAGAGTCGTATGAAAGCTTGATTGCAGGACGAATTGGTAATCCAATGCTCACGAAAGAAGATTACGACCAAATAGATGCTGAAGAACTTGAGCTGATGGATGTGAAGTGGTGTTTGGCTAGTGCTTGTAGGAGAGCTGAAAAATTTCAACAAATTACTGTTCGAGATGAGTTTCGAGGAATGGCTACCTCTCCACTTGGTTTTGACAAGTCAAAGGTTACATGTTTCCGATGTAAAGGAAAGGGTCATTTTAAACGGGAGTGTAAAAATCAAGAGTCAACTGAGAGTCAAGATAAGAGCAATTATTATCAGAAATCAATCTTTCATCAGATCGATCAACAACCTCAACAAAAGGATCAGAAAACTGCTCATGGGAAAATGATCGAAGAAGCAAATAAGAAAGCTTATTATGGGATAATAGATCAAAGTGATGAGTTTGTTGCAGAGGGATTTAACTGGGACAATTACATACCTGTTGTGACTAGAACTGATGTGGCTCTTGTTACCAGAATTTTGGATGAAAATGAAGATTGTCAGAAAAGAATTCCAATATTTCCAGATCTTGGAAGTAATGTTGATACAGATGATGAAAAAGAATATCTTAACAAATGTAGAAAAAGCATTGATCCTGACAGTTTTAATTTTTTCTATGCAGATAAAGTTGAGATGCTGAATCAGAAGAAGATTGCTCGTTTGAAGAGAGAGCTGGAAGCAGCAAAGTTACTCGCTGATGGAAAGACAAAAATAGAAGCTGGAAAAACAGAAGTTGAAGCAGTAACTAAGAATGCAATAGATAAGATTGTTGAAGTTGAGAAAGTGGTAGAGAAAATTGTCGAAGTTGAAAAACTTGTAGAAGTTGAGAAAGTTGTTGAAATAGAAAAAAATGTTGAAGTTGAAAAACTTGTTGAAGTAGAAAAGATTGTTGAAGTTGAAAAGATTATCGAAGTTGAAAAAGTGGTCGAGGTCACTAAGCCTTGTGAGAAATGTTCAGAATCCTGCAAAGTTTGTGAAGAGAAAGAAAAGAAGATTGCTGAGTTGGAAAAGATTAAAGAAGATTTACTGTCCGATGTGAAGTATGTGAAAGAGTCAAACGATGTACTAAACAGGACAGTTGATGGTCTGAAAAGAACAAATTCAGAAATTGAGAAAGCAATGGAAAAAATGAGCGCAACTTTGATGACAAAGCAGAGTGTTATAAATGATTATATTGAAGATTGTGCTAAGCTGAAGCAGGATTTGGAACTTGAAAAAATTGAGAGTGAAAGGATTAAACGATTACTATTGAGTTATACTACTTGTGATTATTTGATTGATCGTGTTTATCCTACTGTTGCAGGACTGGAAGCTTTCAAGAAAGAAAAGACTGAAGATACTGACACTGGTAAGAAACCAAGTGTCAAGTATAACAGATGTCCGCCCCCGATCCATGAAAGTTACTCACCCAGGAATCCAAACGAAGAGCGTCTAAAAAAGGCAGTCAACATCAAGTTAAAGTCTGAAATCATTGATGAATTACCAGACAATATTGATGTTACATTCACAACATCTGACACTGATCATGAGTCTGAGTTAGTAAAGAAAGTTGTCGATCAGGTGTTAGATACGGATGAAGAGTTAAAGTCAGAGTCTAAGTCTGATAGTCCGAGTTCGTCAGAAAAGAGTCCGAGTTCACCGGTTAAGAGGGTTTACAACAAAGAATTTTTATTATCAAAATCTAATTTGAATGATGAATCAATCAATTTGGCTTATATTTTGAATGATTCAGACAAATTATATTCTGATAATGAATTCCCAATAAGAAGTGTTAAAACTGAAATGATCAAAAAGGTTTTCAAATTAACAGAAATTAATATTTCTGAAATAAAAGATTTAAATCTTTCTGCAAAACCTAAACCTTACACTTCAAGGATTAAACAAAGAGTTAACAAGAAAATGGGTTATGGTTATGGTTATAATTTCCAAAAGAAATCAAACCATAATGGTAATCTCAAAAAGAAAGGTCTTGGTTTTATTTCATCAGAAAAGTATAAAAATCAGAAAACTTATAAACCAAAAACAAAATTTGTTTCAGGAGGAAGTTCAGAGGATGAACAGAAGAAACCGTTCTGGAAGCAGTCAAACCAGGAGTTTCTTGCTGAAGTGAAGAAGAATGTGAGAAAGTTTGCTTCAAGAGTTGACAGAAGAACCTGTTTCAAATACCAAGAAGTTGGACACATAGCTTGGAATTGCCCCAAGACCAACTACCATAAACAGGAAGTTTCTTCTAACTCTGTTCTGAGAAAGACTTGTGTTGATAAGAAAGAACAACCTGTGAAAAATGTTAAAAAGTTTGAAAATTCTACTTCTGAGGAAGGAGAAAGTTCAAAACGGTTTTACAAAAGAAGAGGTGATATGAACAAGCAAAAGTGGGTGGTTAAATCTGAGGGTAATTCTGACAATGAATCTGATTCCATAAAATCAGAGGAGTCTTTGGTTGAGAAAAAGGTTGTGAATTCCGTTCCAGAGGTGAATGATGAGGATTTTCCTCCATTGTCAAAGGAAAATTTGATGAAGAAAGTGGGAAAGGTAGAGATCTCAAATCAATTCTTCGCTGATAAGGGAGAATTTGATGTTGAGAAGGCTTTCAATGGAAAAGTGAAACATATTTTTGGGAAGATGGTTGATGGGAAGGTTAAAAGTGCTAAAGAATTTTATAAATCAAAATGTTGGTGGGATAGATGTTTAACACCAGAATCTCCCAAGGCTGGTCAGGCTTGGGGGAAAGTTTTTCCTAACTAAAAATCCTGACTTGCCGGAGCTCCCAGGTTGGTAAGAGTGGAGCAGGAATCGGCATCTTTCTTAGCAAATGATCCTACAAGTGGTACAGTTGGTAAAGTACAGGTGGTATATTTAAATTGTTATATTTTGATTTACAAGTGGTTATGGTTGATGAAATGAACCTGTAAGTGGTTGAAAGAGGTGTTCATCTTCAAATGGTTAATCAAGGTCATTAAGTTGAACTTGATTGGACCATACTTACAAGTGGTATTTTGGAGAACAAAATGATGAGTTTATCCCCTAATCTACAAGTGATTTGAAAATCAACAAAACTTATTTTCCGGAAAAACCATTTGATTAAAACAAACTTAAGTGTTTTGAAATCACAATGGGAAAATAGTTTGTTGTAAGGGGGAGTTCTGATTGTTTATGCCAAGTGGATGGCGATTTGAAGTGATTTGATATCAGTTATTGTACAGTTTATTTTCAAATTTCCTAAAATGTGTTTGCATTTTAGGGGGAGTAAAAAAATTTCAGAAAATCCAAAAACATTTGAAAATTTGTAAAAGACAAAAACATGATAAAATTCAAAATGAGTTTTGTTGTGAAAAGAGGAAATGATAGTACATCAGTGGACGATCACGGCATGCTTAAGAATTGGAAAGTTAAATAGTGATAAACGGTCTCACTGATGATGTGTCAGTAGGTTTTTGCACATTTAGTAGATTGTGACGAGATATAAACCTAAATTCAAACTTGCTTATATCGTGGGTAACATCTCTCGGATATATGGGTAACCCCCGAAATCTTGTTTGAAGGACCCCTCTTTCTGAGATACTAGGTCTTTATGCTTAGTGATATCTGGGGTATTATCCCGGGACTTCTGATAATGCGGAAGCAATGGCCTAGTCCCCGGAGAATACTTTACGCTTGCTTGAAATATAGCGCCGCCCTCAGCAAAAATAGACAATAAAATTGCTAATTAATGTTGTTGTAAAAAAGATCCTCTAAAGGGGACCCACCTAAAGTCGAGCCGTCATCTCTCTGTTGAACGGAAGTTCTGACCTGAGCTCTCACGGTTTTCGCAATTTAACCCCTTACAGATATCATCTAGGTATACTCACCTGTAAGACTGAATATTGGGATCTGGATACGGGAGTATATTCTGAGGTGGGACACGCGAATAAGTTTAAGTCTCTAAAACATTAATCTCATATCTCGGAGCAGTTGAACTTTGTGTGAGAATTTAAGTGGATCAGTATACTGACAATCTAAGTGAATCGTTTAGAACTTAAAATGTTTAAAGCTTAACGGTGTTGGTGATTTGTCTCAAAAACTGATATGATCCTCTTACGCAAACTCACAAAAATAGTGTCTGTAAATATTTCTTTACTGCATTTCATTTCTGTTATTTCAAAAATCCAAAAAGATTTTCGGAGTGTTTTAGCATAAAGTTTTTTGAAAACTCAAAAAGATTTTAGACGACTGATGTTGAAAAGCTGATTTTCAAAATTCCGAGTGCTAAACATGACGAACAGGTTTGGAAAAGTTTGTTTGAAGATATGTGAAATGAAAATGATATATATTTAAGTGGTTCATCAGAAATTGACATGATAAATCATTTTGTTTGATACTTGAAAATGATGTATTCAGGGTTGTGTCTTCAAGAAATTAGCAAAGTTTCTAAATTTTGTTATATCTTATCTTTTATGAAACTTATGTTTTGGGTAGAGGATGTGCAGGATAACCTGAGCTGGATGAGAGTCAGGTTCCGATACCTGAGACTCTAATTGAGAGTAGAGAGCCAGGTTCTGATTCTGATCATGTAAAAAGCCAGTCTACGATCCCAGCATGTTTTGAGGGGGAGTCTGTTAGAGAAAGAATTTGAAGATGCAAGATAGATAGATATTCTAGAAGCCCGAAGACTGATCAAGACTAAAGACGTTGAAGACTCAAAACTTAAGACTCGTCAACATCTGAGGGGGAGTCTGTTAGTGCATACATCTGTCGACTTCGTCTTGTATCGAGTCTTAGTCTAGATTGTATAGATCAGGGCGCGTAGATCGAGAAAATAGGATGTTTTGTGATGTTTAAAAGCTGATTTCGCTCATAGTAGTAATTCCGCCCGAAATGGTTTTGAGCGGAATCACAAGTGTTTAATTCCGCTCCAAATGTAAGTGTGTCATTACGAGCGGAATCTAGGGCCTATATATAGTTGTGTATGAGCGAAATCAGTAGAACATTCTTGTTTCCGGTACCGAACTGCTGCCGAAGTGCCGTTTGACCTGTAATAGCTGTGAAATCAATATACAAGGCAATATTTAGTGATACAAGCTGTTTTTCTGTGTCCGTTTCTTAGTTTCCGCCTCTGAAACGGATTAGAGCTCATCTGATTGACTTGTTTGGGTCTGCACGTGATCCTACACAAGTCCAAGTTAATGACCCTGACTGACCAAATTATGAAGATGCTGACTTTCAGAAAATGATTTAAGTTCAAATTAATGAACTTTTGAACTTTTAAGCAATTATCGATCACATTTTTACAATCTTCTGCTTACCCAACCTTCAAGATCCAGACTTGTTCAGCACACAAGACTTTGATCATCTGATCCCCAACGCCCGTTGTCGAAAATAAAATGAAAAATAAAATCTTTTTGGATTTTAGAATGAAGATAAGCAGTAAACTGTACACACAATATTTTTGCGAGCGTGTTAGGGGATCATATCAGCTGCCGACGAGATACAAGTACCGTTAAGCTTAGATTACATATTAAGCATTAAACAATTTGCAATGATTGTCGATATACTAATCCACTTTAAATTTTCACACAAAGTTCAATCTGTTTAGGATATGAATTTAATGTCTTAAGACTTAACTTTTACATGTGTCCCACCTCAGAATATACTCCCGTATCCAGATCCCAATATTCAGTTTTACAGGTGAGTATACCTAGAAAATATCTGTAGGGGTTTAGATGCGAGGGCCGTGAGAGCTCAGGTCAGAACTTCCGTTCAGCAGAGAGATGACAGCCTCGACTTTAGGTGGGTCCCCTTTAGAGGATCTTTTTTACAACAGCA
Source organism: Helianthus tuberosus (assembly GCA_030545235.1). Taxonomy (NCBI): domain Eukaryota; kingdom Viridiplantae; phylum Streptophyta; class Magnoliopsida; order Asterales; family Asteraceae; genus Helianthus; species Helianthus tuberosus. The sequence continues at coordinate 9,236,922 of CM060433.1, read as the reverse complement.
TTGATTAGCAATTTTATTGTCTCATCATTTATGCTGAGGGCGGCGCTATATTTCAAGCAAGCAGTAAAGTATTCTCCAGGGACTAGGCCATTGCTTCCGCATTATCAGAAGTCCCGGGATAATACCCTAGATATCACTGAGTATAAAGACCTAGTATCTCAGAAAGAGGGACCTTTCAAACAAGATTTCGGGGGTTACCCATATATCCAAGAGATGTTCCCCACATAAAAGCAAGAAATTTTATGTTTATATTCCGAACAAACCTACTGAATGTGTAAAAACCTATCGGCATATCATATACAAGACTGCTTAACACATTTTTACGTTACATTTCTTTAGCGTACTGCACTGTCTAGCTGATGTACTATCATTTCCCCTTTTTACACAAACTCATTTTTACTTTTTCAAATGTTTTTGGTTTTTGTAATTTTATCATGTTTTTGTATTTTTCTGCAACTTTCTCCCCCTAAAAACAAAAAAATATTTTTGTGTTTTTGGTTTCTATCAAAAGCAGAAAATAAACTGTACAAAAACTTGACAACTTTGACGTGGATCACATCAGATCGCCGTCCTCCTCGGCTTCACACTCGATTACCCTCCCAGAAAACATATTTTTCATCCCATTCAATTTCAAAAGATAATTAAATCTTTTTCTATCAAAAGGTTTAGTGTAGAAATCAGCCTTCTGTTCATCGGTGTGTATATATTCTATACGGATTAACTTCTTTTCGTAGCAATCACGGATGAAGTGATGTCGTATTTCAATATGTTTAGTTTTCGAGTGGTGAACCGGGTTTTTTGTTATGTTAATAGCCGCTTCATTGTCCACAAAAATCAGAGTGTTCAAGAACTGCAAACCAAAGTCTCGCATCTGCTGTTGGATCCAAAGGATCTGAGAGCAACAGCTCGAGGCCGAAACGTATTCAGCCTCACATGTAGAAAGCGCTACTGAGGTTTGTTTCTTGCACTGCCAGGTTACGAGCCGAGTTCCGAAGAACTGGCACCCAGCAGTGGTGGACTTATCATTCTGCTTACAGCTACCATAATCTGAATCAGCAAAACCTGTGAGAGAGAAATCGCCAGATTTAGGATACCACAAGCCGGTGCTTGGGCAGCCTTTCAAATACCGTAAGATTCGTTTCACGATTGTCAGGTGAGACTGGCGTAGGCTTGACTGATATCGTGCGCACAAACACGTCGGATACATGATATCCGGACGGGAAGCAGTAAGATACATCAAGGATCCAATCATTGATCGATACAGTGTCTCATCCACTTTCTCTCCACTCTCGTCTGGGCAAATCCCATGATTCTGAGCTAAGGGGGTTGATGCTGGACTGGATTGAGCCATGTTGAACTTCTCCAGAACATCGTTCACGTACTTTGTTTGATGAATGAAGATTCCTTTGGGCATTTGCTCGACCTGTAACCCTAGGAAGAACTTCATCTCCCCCATTGAACTCATCTCGAATTTCTTTTTCATGACCTTCTCAAAATCCTTACACAACTCATCATTCGTCGACCCAAAGATAATATCGTCAACATAAATTTGCACGATCAGAAGATGTCCTGCAACCTCTTTGATGAACAACGTACTATCAACTGTCCCTCTGCTAAACCCGTTGGCCAGCAAATGTTGAGAAAGCGTCTCATACCAGGCTCTCGGGGCCTGGTGAAGTCCGTAGAGTGCTTTGTCCAGAAGATAGACTTTGTTCTTGTGTACTGGATCAGTAAACCCCGGCGGTTGACCCACATACACTTCTTCTTTGATTGTGCCGTATAGGAATGCAGACTTGACATCCAACTGGTATACTTTGAATCCTTTCCACGATGCAAATGCTAGGAAGATTCTTATCGCCTCGAGCCTAGCTACAGGGGCATACACTTCAGTGAAATCAATCCCCTCCTGCTGGCTGAAACCCTGCACTACCAGTCGTGCTTTATTCCTTACAATCACGCCTCTATCATCTCTTTTGCATTTAAAAACCCATTTTGTTTTTATCAGCTTCTGGTTTTCAGGAAGGTCTACTAATCTCCAGACACCCAATTTCTCAAGTTGCTGTAGCTCCTCCTGCATAGCATTAACCCAACTGTCTTCAATCAAAGCTTCCTTATATGTTATGGGTTCAATCTGCGAGATAAAACATTTAAGTGAGAATTCCTCCTGTAAAGGAGCAACAGAAGTATAAAAACAAATAAGTTCTCTGTTGATCTGATCTCTCGTCTTTACTCCGCTCTGAAGATCACCGATAATCTGTTCTGAAGGATGGTAAGAAAGAGTTCGTGGCATGACAGTGTCAAGCACAGTAACTTCCGATTGCAGATTCGTGATATCTAGATCACCGGTGTGATCCTCAGCTTCAGTCGTAGCAACATTTGGATCCTCATCAAAGATCGGACCATTTTCCGACTCTGAGTCATCGGATTGATCAAATGATGGAGCTGGTTCCTCTGGTGGTTCGTGAGCTATTCCACTCGGACCTGCCTCGTGATCGTTTGTACCAGTTGTAGGAATGTTTGTTCCCACATCAGGTTGAGAAACCACCAACGGTCTTGGTATCTGATCTTGTACCATGGATTGCTGCTGTTGGTATAAGTAAGCAAGTTCCTCTTCACTCGGCTCTGTCGGTAGTTGGAATGACTCCCAGAGTTTGTCATAGTCAAAAAATAATCTTTGTCCGGGAAGTTGAGGTGGAGCTGTATGCTTCTGACAGTCTACATGCTGAACTTCAATTACCTTCTTCAGACATGGAACAAACACTCTTTTTAGCGGACTCGCATATCCAACAAAGAATCCCTAATTACTCTTCGCGCCAAACTTTCCATCTTGATCAATAAAGGTACACGGTGATCCGAACGGCTCTAGAAACTTCAGATTTGTCTTATATCTATGAAGAAGTTCAAAGCAGGTCTTTTTGTATTTCTTCACAGTAAGCACTCGATTCAAGGTATAGCATGCTGCTGCCACAGCTTCACTCCAGAAATAGATCGGTAGTTTAGAATCAGCCAGCATCGTTCGAGCAGTTTCAATTAGAGTGTGATTCTTTCTTTCAGCTACACCATTTTGCTATGGAGTGTATGGTGCACTGAATTCATGAAGAATTCCCTTCTCGTTACAGAACTCGAGCATGCGATTGTTCTTAAATTCCGTTCCATTATCACTCCGAATCCTTCTAATTGGCACCTTATACAACGTTTCCATCTTCTTGAATAGAATCATCAATGACTCAAACGTTTGATCTTTCCTCTCCATACACACCACCCAAGAAAATCTAGTGAAGTCATCAGTGACTACTAAACAGTATAAGTCTCCGCTGATACTTTGCACATTGACTGGTCCAAAGAGATCCATGTGGAGTCTCTCGAGAGGCATTCTGATTGAATTCAGCAACTTCTGTGGGTGCGACTTCTTTGTCTGCTTTCCTTTCTTGCAAGCTACACAATCATCATTTAAATGAAAACTTTTCAAATTTACACCTTCAACTAAATCATTGGGTACAAGAAAGTTCATTTTTTCTAACATGAATGTGGCCCATCTTTCGATGCCACATTATCGACTCTTTTTCAGTAGCTTTTGTTTTTGATACAAAACATTTTTTTTGATAATCTGTTGTTGTTGCGACACTCATATCAAGAATATACAAATCATTTTCGCGTGGAGCTCGCAACAACACCATGTCTTCAGGAATTTTGAAACCATGTTTTAAGACAAGACATTCATTTTTAGTGAAATGTACGGTAAAAGACTTGTCACAAATCTGTGAGATACTCAGCAGATTGTTTTCAAGTTCAATTATATAGTTCACTTTATCAAATGAAATGACTCCATTCGTTAGAGTCCCTTGACCAACAATCCTTCCTCCCTGATTCCCAGCAAATCCCACGTATCCTCCGTTTAAAGATTTAACGTCATAATGCAATGCTAACATTCCGGTCATGTGTCTTGACGCTCCGCTGTCCATTATCCACTTCGAGATATACGACCTCGGCAGCCCCTGCATACATCATAGCAAATCATTCAAACAATGAAACCCATGACTTCTTTTCCTGTGGAACACTACCAAACACTAAATCACATTTCACATCAACTTTCGGAATACTAAAGATCACATTTGGGACAACAGGTTCAACTTTTGGTTTCTCTTTGATTGGTGGAAATTCATCAAGGAACTTGTCTAGTTCAAATTCATACTTCTTAACATCATTTGCAAAAACTTTTGTTTCAGATTTTAACTCAACCTCCATTTTCTTCACCTCAACTGATTGTTTTGATTTAGCCACCCATGATTGAGTTTCAAAAACTTTTGTCTTTGGATAAATCTTTGAAGTCTTTTGGGTTTTCGAAGATTCACCAATCTCAAAAATTGATTTCGGTTTTTCTTCGGACTTCAACGATTCACCTCTTTTTAGAATTCGAACAGAAGAAACCATTGGTTTTTTACCCTTATCATCAGTTGAAGTTTTAGGTTTTGGTTTTTGCAAAACAAGTTTCTTGAAAACGAGTTTTTCAATCTTTTTGGTACATTGCTTCACCATATGACCAATCTCATTGCAACGGTAACAAACTCTTTTGTCATATTCGACAAAAGTTGATTTGTAGGTCTCTTCTCTCAACTTTTTCGCTGCATTGAAATCATCAATGACTTTTTGACTGAAATATACTCCTTTTCAGCATCAACACTTGGACCAACAACAAAAACATCACTCATCTTATCTTTTGGCTTTATCACTTGTTTAGCCATCTTCTTTTCAAACCCATACCTTTGTTTTTAAAATTGTTTCCATTTTTCTTGTTAGACCCATTGTTACCTACCCAATCTTTCTTCCTAGGGTTGTTTTGTTTCACAAAAGACTTTTTAGGTTTTGAAAAGAACTCTTTGTTGTTTACCTCAGAAATGTCAATTTCAACCAATTTAAACACCTTTTCAACATTTTTCATGTTCGCGTTCTGGATTGGATACTCAAAATCAGAATAGAGTTTGTCAGTTCCAATCATTGTGTAGACCACCATGATCGGATCATCATTCACAACCTTTTCTGATTTTGGTATAAACTTGTGCAAAAAGTTACCATCATCTTCACATTCAGAACTGGAATTTTCCAAATGTGTTTTCACAGTTTCAAAATCTGAGTTATCACTCTCTTCGTCTAACACTTGGTCAACAACGGTCTTGATCACCTGTGACTCATTGTCAGTGTCGAACGGGGTGAATGTAACATCAATACTCTCAGGTAACTCATCCTAAATGGTTCTCAATTTGAGGTTCAAAGCAGCTTCCACCCCATCTGGATACTTCTGAGTATAATGATTCCACATTGGGGGTGGAACACTGTTAAAGACCGGTGTTGCATTTGGTTGTTGTGGAACAATCTGCTCAATGACATAAGAAGATGCAACATAGCTCTTAACTTTTTATCAATTCGTTCAATTTCAATTTTGGTTAACTCTAACTCTTTCTTTAATGACGCAATTGTGTCAAGATGAAAATTGACTTCCACTTGTTTATCAAAAATTGTCGATTTTAATAATTTCGTGGCTTTATCATTTTCAACACTTTCTTTTTGAATTATTTTAATCGATCTAGCCAGTGTATCATATGCCTCTTTTACTTGACTTAGATCAAAATTAATCATATCAGCGTGTTGTTTCAATTTCTGAAACTCTGTGTCTTTTTCGAGACACTCCATGCAGGGTTTTGAACAGTTTTTGCATGAAGTTTCAGAGATTGAATCAATCTTTTCCTCTTGCTCAAATTTAATATCCTGTTTACCGACATTATCAGACTCTGACTTAGACACTCCTTCAGTTTTGACCTCCTGACTTTCGAATTTCCCATCAAACTCCTTTTGACCTAACTCTGCTTTAACCGACACGTTTTCAACTGACTCAGTATCGACAGACTCTGGTTTTACAGATTCTGTGTCTACCTCTTTCAGTTTTGCCATCAAGGCTTTATCAACAATTTCTTTTAGTGTTTCTTCAGTCATTTCTTTTGAGACATCAATTATCTCTTCAATCGGAGCTTTCTCAACCTCATACTGTTGGCAAAATCCGGTTGTTGGCTCACTGAAATAACCTGCAAAAGAATCAACCACATTAGGAGGCATAATTGATTTTAAAGATCTGGCTAAAACCTCTTCTCTGGATTGATAATAGTGGTTTTCTGCAGCAACTTCTTCATTATCAACCGAACTTTCTTCAGACACATCTTCACTAACAACCTCTGTTTCAACAACACTCTCAGACACCTCTGCAATCTCAGCCATCAATGCTCTACCCTCACTGCCTGGGATATACTTGTCCCAACTGAACCCATCAGCTACCTTTTCGTCATCTTGGTTGACTATGAGAGCTTTCTCTGGCTTGTTCTCAATTTGAGGTCTTTGAACGACTGGTTGTTGATTTGTCCTGTGATAGATCGCCTGTCTGTAGTAGTCATTGGTAAAAGGATTCTGGTGATTGTTGACCTCTCTGTTTGGACACTCTCTTTTAAAATGCCCTCTCTCTTTGCACTTAAAACAAGTCACCTTGGACTTATCAAATCCGAGCTTCTGATCTGGTCCAGAAAGGCTGTTTCTACCAGTTATTTCCATAAAACGCTGTGCTCTTCTCACCAAACTAGCCATACCCCACTTTATGTCAATAAGCTCAAGCTCCTCCGGATCTATTTGATCGTAATCCTCCTTGGTCATGTCAGGATTTCCGATCTTACCAGCCACTAAACTCTCGTACGATTCCAACACGGAAGCTAACAATGCAATATGTTGCTTTGCAGCCGCTTCAGTAAACTCATTCCCGTTCTTGATGTTGACTGCAATATTGCATTGAATCCCAGAAACATATGCCTGATTGTTTGAACTAGACGAGCTTTGAGGTGATGTCTATTCAGAAGCTTTGAAATTTGGCTCGTAGCTGGCAAACGGTGAAGGTTTGCTATTGCTCAGAGTACTAGACGAAACACCCGATGTTGAATCTGCGCTGAACGCTGTTTGAATCTTCGGGATTTGATTTGTTGGTGCTGAAATGCTACTTTTATAATAAAGAGAAATATCCTATTGAATATCTACAGAATTCATCTTCTTCATCTTTACTAGCTCAAGTTCATGTGCCTCGATTTTCTCAATGAATGCACTGAGGTTGAGATTAACAAAGTCTGAGTTATTCTTCAATACTAAAAGATAAGTTCCCCATTCGTCATAGGGTAAGGCATCTGCCAGTTTATCAATCAACTCTTCATTGGTTTTCTCAATTTTCATACAATTCATTTCAACAACAAGGTGACAGTATCTTTCAATAAATTGTCTTGTTGTTTCACCTTTCATTCCCCTAAAAATGTCAAATTCTTTTTTCATCAATGCAGTCTTGCTTTTTATCATAGATACACTTCCTTTAAACTTTGCCTCCAAAGCCTGCCAGACTGACTGTGAATTATCTTCATGTTGCAGTAATATCAAGATATCTTCTTTAATTGCCTGTTGAAGAATACTCATCATTTTCTTCTCAGCCTTGAAACTGTCTTGTTCTGTTTGTGATAAACTGCCAATCCCCTTCACAAGACCCAAACCATCCTTAGGTGGAACATACTTCGATTCAATCTTCATCCAACTCTCAAAGTGATTTGCTTGTACCCAGTTTTTGAATCTCCCAGACCATCCTGCATACTCATCTAGACTCATCAGCTTGGGTGGTTTCTGCATCGTTCCCAACTCCTTCTCCATATTGACGTTTTGCACAATACTACCCGATGTTTGTGCTGCAGTCATACCACTGCCGGCGAAGAAGTTATAAAAATCTTGATTTTCCATTTTAAGAAAACAGTTTACGAACAAATTTTCAAGTTGTGAAAACAGGTTTTACACGAAATCAGACTTTCGAACGAAATCACGAACCCAATGGACTTTCAAGCGAGATCACACTTTCAAGCGAGATCACTTTCAAGCGAGATCAGTATTTTCAAGCGAAATCAAAATACTTTCAAGCGAAATCACCTTCTCAAGTGGAAACAGGTGTTTTCAAGCGGAATCACCTATTTCGCTTGAAACTACTTCAACTTTTCAAGCGGAATCAAATCTTTTCAAGCGAAATCACTAATTTCGCTTCAGATTACCACAATTTTCAAGCGGGATCAAATACTTCGTTCAAGCGAAATCAGGTTTTTAGGCCATTTTTATCAGTTTTAGTCCGAATTTTGATCTGATTTTCTCAAGGGTTTGTTAAAACACACTTTTACACACAATATCAAAAACTCAGTCCATTTTGTCCGGTAAAAAGTCCAAAAGTCCAAGAAAGTGTAGAAAAAGGCACTGATTCAAGTGTATTGGCTCATAACTGGCTCTGATACCAATTGTAGGATCGTTTTGACGACCGAGTGAGTCAATCAGAGTCAATACACACTGTTTGTAAGGCGGAATCAAACAAACAGATCTGAATCAGTGAAGAATGGAGTAGAAAACAGAGAATATCACTTTAACACACATTTCTCATTTATATATCACTTGAAAATCCGGCAGCAGTTCGGTACACAACTGATGGTTCTGTTACAAATGAGAAACAACACTAGCCTTTATATAGGCATGAGATTTCGCTTGAAATGACCAAGTGTCACTTTCAAGCGAAATTACATTAAAAACATCATAATTACACTTTAGACCCCTCTAGACCCTATACAAACACGACCTAGACTTAAGACATAGGCTGTAGACATTATGCACCAACATAAGTCAATATAAAATGACAAAATTACCCTTTCTATAAAAAACAATGAGATTTTTACATATTTCCCCCTCCTGAGCAACTTTATTACATATTTCCCCAACCCATAAATTTAATTACATATTTCCCCTTTCTAAAGAAGCCTTATTACATATTTCCCCAATCTCTAAATTTTTATTACATATTTCACTAATCTCTAAATTTAATTACATATTTCACATTCCTAAACCCCATATATTACATATTTATCCATTTCATTAAAAATACTCTTATAGAATTACTATTTTACCCCTAATGAGTTTATTAAATAAATAACTACTTATTGTTATAACAATCCTAATAATATTTTTGTTATTTTGTATGATATTTAGGTTTCTATTTAAGATTTCTAAAAAAAATACATGTTTACTCTTAATCTAATCGTATGTGGGCCAATTTTTTCTCTAATAATCGATGTATACACATGAATGATTAACATTACTTTATCGATACTTTATGAATTTGATAAATTTTTTCTTTATTTTGTTTATAAAAACTAGAAAAGAATCTATACAATAAAAATATTATTAAAATATTCAAATAAAAATCAACCTCTTATTAAAAAATAATGAGCCGATAAAATAAATAACAAAAGGATAATATTCAAATGAAAAACAACCTCTTATTAAAAAATAATGAACCGCTAAAATAAATAACAAAAGGATAAACATGCCAATTAAATAAAATAAAACGAAAAAAGCTAACTTTTTTACTGTTAAATAAATAAATAGTTACTATTAATATGAGCTGGTGGAAAATATCCGGGTTCAAAGGCGAAGCTAGGAAATATATTGTAGTTATTTATTTAATAAACTCATTAGGGGTAAAATAGTAATTCTATAAGAGTATTTTTAATGAAATGGATAAATATGTAATATATGGGGTTTAGGAAGGTGAAATATGTAATTAAATTTAGAGATTGGGGAAATATGTAATAAGGCTTCTTTAGGAAGGGGAAATATGTAATTAAATTTATAGGTTGGGGAAATATGTAATAAAGCTCCTTAGGAGGGGGAAATATGTAAAAATCCCAAAAACAATAATTAAAACCTCAAAATAAAGTTAATTAATACTTAAAATTTTAGTGGGACCCACCTTTTTAACTCCAAGCAGGCCATCCCTTCCCTCTCTATCTTCTCCGGCTACACCCAAATTCTGGTCATCTCCAACATCATAATATCTCTGTTTCCTTTCACCAAATCAATGTCTCCATGAATTAGAGCATAATTAATACAACCTTCCATATCTTTGATGTGGGTCAAAATTGAAGTTTTACTCCAGATCTCATCATCTGCAAGTTCATCATGACCCATCGATTCAATGGCTTCCTAAGCCTTTTCTCTTCCATATGCTTAACAAATCAACATTTCGAGCGAATTTTGCGAAGTTTGGGGATTCCTAATTCCCGATCGGTGTATATAACGCATTTCGTGAATGTTGTGTATATTTAGGTGGCACGTGAATTCGGGGATGATAAAATCGGGTGGCAATCAGTTGGCCATGATTTTCTTGTCAAGAAAGGGTTGAATATAAGCTCTTATATTTAGGTAATATGTTTAACAATGAAAGCTTATAAATTATAACAGTGTATTTGACTTTTTGAAATATGTTACTAAATGTGGTTTTTTATGTAATTAAACAGATAGTTAGAGAAGGGGAAGAACCAGAGCAACTATGGAAACATCTGCATTGTTTCTCCTTCCAGAACACAACAGAGAATCAAGACAAAGGAGGAAGATGAGCATTTTTGTTTTTGTTTATATGGGTGGGGCCCACCCACTTTAGTTTAATTAAATTTCTTTTTTATTGTTTTAATGTTTGTTTTTAATAATAAGGGTATTTTTGTAATTTTACACCTAATTAACTGAATAAGTTAACACCTATCCAATGTAGGGACTATCTGAGAAACAAACGATTAAACCACAGGGATCATACATGTAATTTTAAAAAGTTGGGGACTAAAGGTGAAAAAATTGTAAACCATAGGGACTATCCGAGCAATTAACTCTTTTAAATATTAACATTTTAGTAAAGAGATCGATACCTTGGCAAAAAAAAAATGTAATGAATCGTGTGCAATTTTTTCGGACATTCCTAGATATTCATCCATTGCGTCCGATGAAGTCCCATACGCTAGTTGCCGTAGAGCGGCCGTACATTTTTGTATAGAGGTGAACCCGGTTTATGTCTCGCATCTTCCATATGTTGGAAAAACGGATACCGCTCCACCAAAGCGTTTGATAAACGCATAAACAGGTGTCGACTCATTCGAAAACGCCGACGAAAGTGTGCTTCATCGTAACGGGATCGGGGCTAAATAGTGGCGTATCAACGTTTCGTTAGCTCCTACAGATCACGTTGGAGTCGAGGTTGTCTCGTTAGCCCTCGTCGCCTTTGAGAACGCTCAACCAAATAGTTTACCGTCATCCTACCCACTTCCATAAAGAGATCATCTTCATCGGAAGAGTCGGATGAAGAAAAATCATTGAAATCCATTGGGTTTTTTGAAAGAGTAGGTGGAGAGTGGATTTAAAAAAATATAGGAGAGTGAAATTTATAAAAAAAAAAAAAGTGGGTAAACTGGTTGGGACTAATGGGTATTTATAGAAAAGAGGTGAAAAAGAAAAAAAGTCCAACGGTCGACTGCACACGCGATGAAGCTCATGGGGGTCGCTCGCGGCATGAGCTCGCGTAGCCCCGTTATGGTGTGCGCGATTTAATTTTGCTGATGTGGCTCGCGTGGGGTTTGCTCACGGGACCATAACACATAGTCTTAGATCAGGTAATTCTTTTTGAGAAAATAACATTTTAAAAAAGCCTGATAACATTATAACACTTAATGAAAGTTGAGTGAATTTAAAGAAAAAAAAAATGTATATGCTTTAAGAAAAACACTTGAAAAACTTCGAAACTTCGTTATTGTCACCTTCTGAAATTATGAAAAGATAAGATGATAATATGAGCTCAAAACTATTAAAACTCCTTAACAATAATGCTTTAACATGTATATATGATGTATGTATGCAAGAACTTGACTGAGCACGTATGGTTGCGTGAGGGTTCGGTATATCTTCTTTTCTTTTAGATTTTTGGATCAATTTGATTGGAAAATGTAAGGTTGATGTTGAGTTATAACTAATAATAACGATAATAAGGTAATGTTAATGTCCTGAGTGGGTGGGGATCCTGTACATTAATCCAGAAGTGTGAGAAGTGTATTATAACACTATATATAACACCATATAAACACCGTATAACACTATGTAACACCATATAACACCATATAACACTATGTAACACTATATGACACTATATAACAATATATAACACTATACATCTATCATAGACATGCTATCAAACAAACTATATTGTTATATTTGTTATATAGTGTTATATGGTGTTATTTGGTGTTACATGTTGTTATACCGTGTTTATATGGTGTTATAATACACTTTTCACACTTCTGGATTAATGTACAGGATCCTCTATCTATCCTGAGTTTATGTAAAATGATTATTCGCCTGATCAAATTAAATGTTTGAGGATTGGGTTCATGTTTAACGTATGGGTTTCGCGTCAATCCTTTGTACCACATCTTACGTAACAGCGGGGTTGCTAACACTGATCCGGATTATGCCAGCGCCTTGGAACGCTTGCATGAATCTCTACCTGACTTTGATATTGGCGGTTTCTCTAACAAGGACACCGCCCCCAAAAAGCCACAGAAAACTTTGGCGAATGCCCTTTGTTGTCGAATCGCACAAAGTTTGGGAGAAGATTTTCATTTGTCCCCCCGCCAGAAAGCCGTCATTGAATGCCTACAGAGGCCTCACGCTCGGGATTTCTTAACTGTTATTCCTATTGAAGGTTTGGGTCAACGTATGTCAGCGGTGGAGTACCGGTCAATCCTTAAGTACCGTTTGATGATCCCCATGTTCTCGAATGATGAAACTTGCCCAGTCTGCCGTAAAGCATGTCTGGATAAATACGGGGAGCATGTGTTACACTGTAGAGAGTTGTCGGGGTTTAAGTATCGCCATGACTTTGTTCGAGACTCGTTAATGGATATTCTCAGACGAGCAGGGATATCGGCAAAGAAAGAGGCACCGGTTAATTTTCTTACAGACCCGTCGGAGGGGAGATCCACCCTACGCCCGGCTGACGTGCTAGTTTTTGGTTGGGAGGGCGGGAAACATGCTTGTGTCGATCTCACAGGTGTATCCCCCCTAGCCGGGTTCCGGGAAAATGGGTTTGTGGCGGGGCAAGCGGTACTGAAAGCAGAGTCGAAGAAGGTGGAAAAGCACGCGAAAGCTTGTGAGGATAATCAGCATGCCTTTGTCCCCCTGGCGTTTGACACGTTCGGCTCCTTGGCGCCAGAGGCAGTTCGGTTCTTGTCTAGAGTTCAGCGTGTGGTCCACAACAACTTTTCGACCCCTCAGGGGCGAGCCTTTGTTTTTAGTAGATTAGGGTGTTCTATTCAGAAAGGGATGGCGGCGCAGTTTGTTGCTCGTCTACCTGCTATCCTTATGTAATTTGCCCTGATGATTGGAATGAAATTTGAATTGAATTGTCAAAAAAAAAAATAATAAATAAATAAATAAATTGTTCTGCTGGATTGGAAGTGTATGATGATGTGTGTGTCGTAGCTCAAAAGTACTGGCCGATAATTGATGTCACTCCCTTAATGAGTCAATTACAAGATGAAAATGGATGACGAAAGATCCTTTGCGAACTGTGAAGAATTTAATGTATTACCAACTTGATGAATACGCAGATTGCGAAGTTAGTTCATCTAAGTGAATATCAATCTTAGTATATTTGTTACACAAATATTGTATTGGGTTATTTAATTGGTAAATAACACTAGCGTTGTCACAATGAACAATGGAGGCTTGAAATAAAGGTCAAGTGGTCAATGAAGCTCGATGAGTAGATTTTAAAGCAAACATGGTTTGGCAACGCACATTGTGACATTCAACTTCTATATTGCAACGATAAATATTTCACTAATAATGATCACACATAGTTATATTATATATGAGATATATAATTTATGAGTTTATATTTTTCTTTATAAGAGCTTTGTAACACGTTAAGATATGCTAAAATAGAGTTAAGGTGAATGATATATTAATGCTCAAAATAGCGTTAACGATATGAAACTTGAAAGGAGGCATAAGTAAGCGTTGTTTTATGTCGAAGTGAATAAAACTTGAAGTGGTTTATAAGTAAAGAGTCAAAATGCTTGATAAAGTACACCGGTTAGGCGGTTAAGTATACTTCTACATCATTCCTAATGGCTTGGAAAACTTGAACTTGTGTATGCCCCAACAAAAACATAACGTTGTCGTAAATCATTTTCACATTTAAAAATGGTTTTTTATTTGCTAGAAATTTTAATCAAAATGCTATAATTGGACTTCGCATTTTAAAAGCTTGTTTTTCATAACACAACTAAAGTTGACGATATAATTTCTTACAGGGCGCCGGCTCCATAGGCTTGGTAATTTAGGCACCGGCCTAGAGTCACCAAAAAATTAGGGCCTTTGAATTTTTAGAAAGTTTTTATATATAGTTATATGTATTAGGCTCAAATAAATACGTTTATATCAAAACTAAACAGGTTTTTCATTGAAGGAGTCCAAAATAAATATTGTTTGGCAAAAAAAGGCTAAGTTTCAAAGCCCATTTCGCCTTGATTTCCAGCTATTACAACACAACCTCCATCGACCTAATCATCATTATTTAGCGGCCTAAATCCCCAAAATACAACCGCAATCATCGTTCCCATTTCCCATAGCAACATGCTTTCAATTTCTAGGCTATGTGCTATCACTAGCCCAAAAAAGTAAGGGTAATCACCAATGGCGTCGGGATTGGAGGAGAGTTTGTCGGCGAAATTAGGGTCCCCACTTTATAGTTCGCTTAGGGTCTCCAAACACGTAGGAACGACCCTGATTTCTTAACTATATTAGGTAAAGAAAAAGCTTTATTTAACCCAAGTTTCTTTGTTAGTATGTGCCTTATGTCCAACGCTTGATGCAAAACTACTATCGAGCCAGAGCTCTCACTGGAAGCAGCCTCTTTATTCACATAAGGTAGAGGTAAGACTGTCTACATTTTACTCTCCTCATACTCTACCTAAGTTTTGTTATTAATGAGAATTTAGTGAATGAAGTATTCATTACAAAAGTTATCATCAAACACACACTCTTCACATTCTAGCCCAATTGTTATATGCGTAGTTTATATTAGCTTTGATGTATCATATCAAAAACAAAATAGGATTAAGATATTCTAAAGTCAAAGCTTAACTATGTTATCAATAGTTCTATGAAAGATATCAACTTTACAAAGAAAAGTATTTAAAATGATATTCTATTTTCAAGATACGTGTATTACAAATATACTTATTTGTTTATTGCAAGTAAATATTGAATCATGGTTATTTAAATAAATAAATATGTATTTCATTTTAAACTAGTGACATCAAACTCGCACGTTGCATTGGACGAGAACTCAATTTATTTATATACACTTGCTATAACAAACGAAAAAAAAAACTTAAAACATATAGCGATAATGTGGTCAGAATCATGTTTGAATCCTCGGTTTTTGTGTAATGATAGTAGAAAACCATTTTAAAAAGCTAACAAAAATTGTTTCGTTAAATAGGGTGGAGATACAATAGGAAGTTAATTTGGCTAGAAAGGCTAGGAAGTGATCTTGACCATCCATTTAGTTAATCAAGGGCTAAGATTAAATCAGGGAAATTGAAAAGAAGAAAAGAGGCGCGTGAGTTTGTTCAAGGGCATTCTAGTCAATCAAGCCAATAGTTTCTCTCTCCTCCAATTCCCCCCCGTTTTTTAAACGTTAATAACTCTTTCATACGACATTATTTTTTTATAAAAATTGCACCAAAAAAACGAGCGTTTTTTTATCTTTAAAACGAGTATACTATTGCTATATTTTAAAAAAAAATTTAAACCCAGTTGTGTAAAACGCAACAGAAAAACAACCAGTTACGTAAAACGCAATGAAAAAAAAAACACCTAAAAAATGACATTTTTCTAAAACGCAATGCACCAAAAACACAAAGAAATGACTTATTTGTAAAATGCAATGGCCAGAAAACATAAAGAAATGTCTTATTTCTAAAACGCAATAGACTGAAAACACATAAAAAAGTGTTTTACCTAAAACGCAATGCACAAAAAACACAAAGAAATGTCTAATTTGTAAAACGCAATGGCCAGAAAACACAAAGAAATGTTTTATTTGTAAAACGCAATGGCCAGAAAACACTTAAAAATGTCTCATTTCTAAAACGCAATGACCTAAAAAACAAAAGAAAGTGATCTCTGTAAAACGCAATGGACTGAAAACACCTAAAAATGTGTTTTACCTAAAACGCAATGACTAAAAACACTTCAAAAATGTGTTTTACCTAAAACGCAATGACTAAAGATACTCAACCCCAGCCAGGGGCTCTGCCCCTTGGACCCTGCCAGGGGCTGCCGCCCCTGGGACCCCGCTACCGGGGGCTGCCGCCCCCGGACCCCCGCCAAGATCGTAAAACGCAATGACTAAATAAAAACCCAGATCGTGAAAATGAAATTAAAGAATTTCTTACATGGATCGAAGCCGGTTTCTTCATCAATTGACGAAATTTGAAATGATAGAAACACTTATCAGCGATTGAATCGAACAAAATCGAGTGATTATCTTCAAAATCACCGGAAAAAAACGAGATTTTATATGAAATTAAACTGGGTTTTCTTCAAAAAAACTGAAGAACACGTTGATCGGGGGTTTGAATCATTGATTGGTGATGAAAATCGCACTATAATGTAGTGATTATTGAGATAGAAAGTGAAGAAAAGGTTGAAGATGGTGGGTTTTGAAAATGGTGGGTTTTGAAGTTACTGGGTTTTGAAAAAGGAAGAAGAAAGGGTTGGATTGACTAAACTACCCTTTTTCTTTATTTTAAATGTTGCCACATGTCATCCTCTTATTGCTTCCTATCCTTCCTAGCGAAATTAATCTTCCTATTTGATCTTTTCCCTCGTTAAATAATAAAAAAAGGTAAATAATAAAAGGAGTAAAGTGCCATTTTGGTCCTTGAGGTTTGGCCAGTCTTGCCACTTTAGTCCAAATTTCAAACCTTTTTCATCTAGGGCCCTGTGGTTTCGTTTTTGTTGCCATTTTAGTCCAAAAGTTAAATTTAGCCAGATTCCCCGACTTAAACCCTGATTATTTGTCTTTATCCTCAGGGGTATTTTAGTCATTCTAGATTTATTATAACTCAATATTGATTAAAAAAAATAAAACCCAAAAATCCATGGCTTGACCCTATTTAAAGCACTCATCTCCCTCATTTCACCAAACTTCACCTGTTCAAAAACCCTAATCCAAACCCTAATTCCTTTGCACCTAAGCATCGTCAATGGTGGTATGTGTGTGTGGAGCCCCAACCCAACTGCGAACATCCTGGACAACACAAAACTCAGCTCGTCGATTTCATCGCTGCAACAAACCCTCAAGCTGTGGATTCGTTGCTTGGGCTGAGGCACCGACGATTCTCAATATTGATGGATATCCATTATATTATACTTTTACTGTTGTTTCTTTTATGATTGTTGTCAACAGGTTGAATAACCGTAAAGCCACCAAGGACATTCGTACAGCTTCTTCTGGGGGAGACAGGCAAGGTGGGTCAGGAACCGACCCCGACCCTGATGAATTCTTTGACCCGACCCCATCCCAAGGTGTTAGGTATGAGCCAGGGCAAAATTGTGGGGCTTAGAGATGGTGAAGGAGAGGAGATTGGTAAGGGTTGTGTGTAGAAAACAAGGGGCTCATGGTGTGGCACCAACCTTGATGAATCTGGATTGTGTGTTGTGGATGTTACTTATCTTAAAGTGGATAAATGGTCAAACATTCCACACCCATGTGATGTTACTGGCACATCGTTTGCTCATTCTGAACAAATTACTGGTGTATAGAGAGTGCTCTAGGATTCCAGTAAACTTGTTCCACAGCCCAAGTCTAGATGACAACATAAGCATCTTAGTCACCTTATCTTGTTGGTCAAACTCACAGCATGACTTTTTTCTGGCTGCACATATACTATAAGCTGTGGATTTTTGGGTTTTATTATTTTTAATCAATATTGAGTTATAATAAATCTAGAATGACTAAAATACCCCTGAGGATAAAGACAAAAAATCAGGGTTTAAGTTGGGGAATATGACCAAATTTAATTTTTGGACTTAAATGGCAACAAAAACGAAACCACAGGGCCGTAGATGCAAAAGGTTTTAAATTTAGACTAAAGTGGCAAAACTGACCAAACCCCAGGGCCAAAATGGCAGTTTACTCTAATAAAAGTTATCGGTTTCACATTAAAAAAAGAAAATTTAAAACTGAAACAGCAAAACAAATAGAAAAAAAGGAAAGAGAAATAGGGGAAAAGAAGAAGAAAAAAGGTGCTAAAATCGGCCTAGAGGGGAGATTCGCATGTATAGTTCCAAATAGTGCAGCAAACGAATTGAACCAACACGAACAAGCCTTTGTTCGTATTCGGTTGTTAAGGATATATATGTAATATGTGTTCACGAACTTGTCACACCCCCCAAAATCCACACGCGGAGTATCACCGCTTGGAGGCGTGATTGACCAGGATCAAACCACTAATCATATTGAACAAGCAAGTAATTAATTGTAAAAGTCCAACCAACACAATTAGTGTCCAAAATAAACATAGTTTAAGTTATGAGCGGAAGCATAATGTTTAAAATCAAAACGTAAGTTTAAATATCCAAAGGCTTAACATGGCACACAACTGTCCATGTCCCACAACGACTCTTCCTTGTGCAAGCTCCAGCTAAGTACCTACTGACCTGCAAAGCATGTAGTAACGAGTCAACAATAATGTTGAGCGAGTTCACATTTGGGTGTTCATTTTAAGTTATTCCAAAAACAGTTCCTTTAACTGGCATCCCTGCCGTGGGGGTTACCCCATATTTGAAAACGTGATTAGTTTAACCCATTAACTCTGGCAATCCAGCCGTGGGGGCTACCCCATGATAGTTATCTGGCATTTCGGCCGTGGGGGCTACCCCATGTATACACTAGACTCGTTACCATATCGACTGCTGACTCAAGTCATGTTTAAGTGCCCTGAACTGTCAATGTCTATCATCATTGACGTGCCCAGATCCATTAGTTCACGCCCGTCCTCTGTGGCACGGTGTGAGGCTTGTCAGACCTAAATAGCGCTATCTAACTAATGACCCGCTTGCCATTGGCCCGGCGATTAAGTCGATATAAAAAGGAGGGACTTCGTGATAGAGTTTTGGTCTAGTAAAGTTATCTGTCCGTAAGGACGAGGAATTACATTCCTGAACCATTACTGTCCTACCCAAGAAAGGGCGAGGAATCCATATTCCTTAACCCCATTCCCAACCCCTGGGAATCCCATGCTTTGTAGAGTGTGAACTCACCTTGGTTTGCTCGGCAGATACACAGAAAAGTCAATCAAGCTATATTGTGGTCAACCATGTCCTAACATAGTTATACCATACAAGTCAGGTTCGTATTTAGGTAGTGCACGTATGTTTTCTACACACATTTGCATACACGTATTGATCATGGCACACACGTATAAATACTTCAGTTAATCAACAGGGCACAAACACATCCAATAGCCTCATCTACGTAAATAAGCAAAGTCCAAGTATGCGGCCCAAATAGTTGAGCTCGTAACAGCATGCAAGTCCAAAACAGTGTGCACGTGTATATGGTCTCGAGTCGAGACTAGAGATCCCGAGTCGAGACTGTGCGGTCTCGAGTTGTAGCCTATAAGTTCTCGAGTCGCAACTGAGGAGGTCTCGGGTCATACGTTCATCACTCGAAACTAGGCGGTCTCGAGTCATGTCTCGAGTCGTAACAAGACTCGCAACCATGATCTCGAGTCATGCTGTTTTTGTGCTGATGTGGTGTGGTCTCGAGTCGAGACTGTGGGTTCTCGACTCGCAACCCGTGTCGAGACCGGAGATGTAACAAACTTCCATATTTGCAGTCCATAATTTCCGTATTCTTTGCTAACAAGTTTGGCAGTTTCAACTTAGATTAAATCATCAATTATTTCAGCATTCAAACATATTCATATCATCATCAATTTAAGAACAGTACATCAATATCATGAGGGATCTACAACCGGATCATATGATAAATGAGTTCAAGGACTAACATGCAACCTATTCTTATAAATCACAAATCAAACTAATCAAAACCTTAAACTTCGAGAGTCACAATTCCGATAACATCATCATCATGCAAACCATCCGAAAATATGGCATGCTAGTCAATTATATGAACATCAACCCATTAATAGCTTCTATCACATTCAATCATAAGCTATCATTAAATCACCATATATATCATAACATCGTGCAGCCTAGTATCAATGATTTTACAAACAGAAACCCTAACCGGGTTCGACTAACATATGACAATACACTAACATTGATCAACAATCTTGCATAATCACATAACATGAAATCAACTAATAACACAACACTAACCGGTTGAGAGTGTATAACGAGGATGATCCGAACACAAGGATCTTCGATGGAGAGGAAGTGCTTGCCGTCGAGTTTGAGAGAGAGGATGAGAGAAAACTAGGGTTTGTATGTGTGTTGTGTTTAGCAAACGAATGAGGAGTCTGCGTTCCCCTCATGTGTTATGCGACACAAGTGTAATGGGCCGAACCCAAGCTTGGGCTGCCCTTTGGTCTCGGATGCAATGGTGTGGCCCGAATGGGCTTGTGCGATCGGGTGAGTGTTGTGCGTTTGGGCCGTTTATATACATACATACATTACACAAAGCACGTATCAACATAACATTCATATAATCATTCACTTACACAAAATCACATCTCGTACATATACGTTACTTCAAAGTACAAAGATAGGTTCGGAAATACGAGTTGTCACATTATCCCCAAGTTGAAAGAAATTTCGTCCCGAAATTTAGCACGTACTCACTGAGGAAGCTAGTTAAGTTGCATGGTTTTCCTGGTTTTCCTGGGGTGTCACATCCTCCCCCCGTTGATCTGGAATTTCGTCCCGAAATTCCGTAGCTTCAGCCTCAGTAGTGGTTGTACCGTTTGCGAACAGTTGGGGATACTTTTGTTTCATTTGATCTTCGCGTTCCCAGGTGAACTCTGGGCCGCGACGTGAGTTCCAACGAACTCGAACGAGAGGTATTCTAGTACGTTTGAGGACCTTAACATCCCGGTCCGTGATTTCAACCGGTTCCTCGACGAATCGTAACTGCTCGTCGATAGTGAGCTCCTTCAAAGGAACTATGTGGGTCTCATCTGACAGACACTTCTTCAGATTTGACACGTGGAAAACGTTGTGAACTGCACTGAGTTCCGCTGGTAAGTTCAGTTTGTAGGCCACCTTGCCTATTTTCTCAATGACTTCGAAAGGTCCGACGTATCGTGGGTTAAGTTTGCCTCGTTTACCAAAACGAACCACACCCTTCCAGGGTGAAACCTTGAGTAATACTCGCTCCCCAACCTGGAGCTCTAGTGGTTTTCTGCCCTTATCGGCGTAGACTTTCTGGCGGTCACGAGCTGCCGCCATTCCTTGTCGTATCTGAGCAATTTTCTCTGTTGTGTCAACCACATGTTCTGGACCAGTAATCTGACTATCCCCCACCTCTGCCCAACAAAGAGGTGACCGGCATTTACGCCCGTACAATGCCTCAAACGGAGCAGCTTTAATGCTAGTGTGGTAGCTGTTATTGTATGAGAATTCCACAAGCGGCAGATGCTTTTCCCAGCCGTTGCCAAAGTCAATTACGCATGCCCTAAGCATGTCTTCGAGGGTCTGGATGGTACGTTCTGACTGCCCATCCGTTTGTGGGTGATAAGCTGTGCTCATATCTAAACGTGAGCCAAAAGACTTGTGCATTGCTTGCCACAGTTCCGATGTAAAACGTGCATCCCGATCCGAGATAATAGAGGTGGGCACCCCGTGCCTCGAGGCAACTTCCTTAAGATATACGTCTGCTAGTGTGGAGAACTTATCCGTTTCCTTGATAGCCAAGAAATGAGCAGATTTTGTGAGTCGATCCACGATCACCCAAATAGTATCGTTACCACGTTGAGATCTAGGCAGGCCAGTAACAAAATCCATGGAAATTTGCTCCCATTTCCATTGTGGTATCTCTGGTTGTTGGAGTGGGCCTGAAGGTTTCTGGTATTCCGCCTTGACTCTCGCACAAGTCAAGCACTTGCTAACGTATGTTGCTATGTGGGCCTTCATGCTAGGCCACCAATATGTAGTTTTGATATCGTGGTACATTTTATCCGAACCAGGATGTACTGAGTAGCGAGACTTGTGTGCCTCATCCATCACAAGCTCTCGTAGGTTGCCATAAAGTGGGACCCAAATGCGTCCTGTGACGTAGTAAGCACCGTCTTCCTTCTGTTCTAAGCGTTGCCTTGAGCCGCGTAGGGCTTCAGCCTTGACGTTTTCTGGTTTCAATGCTTCTACCTGAGCATCTCGTATTTGAGAAGGAAGACTAGACTATATAGTAAGTTGTAAAGCTCGTACGCGCTTGGGCGCAGTGTCCTTTCGACTAAGGGCGTCGGCCACAACATTGGCTTTGCCCGGGTGGTATCTGATCGAGCATTCGTAGTCATTCAGTAGCTCGACCCATCGTCGCTGTCGCATATTGAGTTCCTTCTGTTTGAAGATATGCTCGAGGCTCCTGTGATCAGTGTAAATAGCGCATTTGGTACCATACAGGTAGTGTCTCCATATCTTAAGTGCAAAAACAACAGCTCCCAGCTCTAAATCGTGTGTGGTGTAGTTCTTTTCGTGAACTTTGAGTTGGCGTGAGGCGTAGGCTATAACTTTATCCCGCTGCATCAATACGTAACCAAGACCCTGAATGGATGCGTCGCAGTAAACCACAAAGTCGTCTGTGCCCTCTGGCAATGAAAGGATAGGTGCACTGCAAAGTCTATCCTTTAAGTGCTGAAACGCTAACTCCTGTGCATTTCCCCAACGATAAACAACGCCCTTCTGCGTTAGTGAAGTAAGAGGCTGTGCAATCTTGGAAAAATCCTTAATGAATCTCCTGTAGTAACCTGCCAAGCCCAAGAATTGGCGAATTTCCGTTGGCGTACGAGGTGCAGGCCAGCTCTTGATCGACTCTACCTTGGATGGATCAACATGAATCCCATCCTTGTTCACTACATGGCCTAAGAAATGGACTTCATGAAGCCAGAAGTCGCATTTTGAAAACTTGGCGTATAGCTGTTCTGCTCGAAGAAGTTCCAAAATGAGTCGTAGATGTTGCTCGTGCTCCTCCTGACTCTTAGAATAGATCAGGATGTCGTCGATGAATACAATAACGAACTTGTCTAGGTACGGCTTGCACACTCGATTCATCAAGTCCATGAAGACCGCAGGTGCGTTCGTCAGCCCAAAAGGCATGACCAAGAACTCATAGTGGCCATATCGAGTTCTAAAGGCTGTTTTGGAGACGTCCTCTTCTCGGACTCTCAGCTGGTGATACCCTGATCTCAAATCGATCTTTGAATAGTAGCTCGACCCTTGCAGCTGGTCAAACAAGTCGTCAATACGTGGAAGAGGATAGCGATTCTTCACAGTCACCTTGTTAAGTTCACGGTAGTCGATGCACATTCTGAAAGTACTGTCTTTCTTCTTCACAAATAGCACTGGAGCTCCCCAAGGCGATGAGCTAGGGCGAATAAAACCCTTATCCAACAGTTCTTGTAGTTGCGTAGAGAGTTCTTTCCACTCTGATGGAGCTAAACGATACGGTGCTCGAGCTATGGGCGCTGCTCCAGGAGCTAGCTCGATTTGAAACTCGACCTGGCGGTGAGGCGGGAGGCCAGGTAGTTCCTCAGGAAATACCTCAGGATTGTCGCGTACAATCGGAAAGTCTTCTATCTTTTTCTCTTTCTTCGAGGTGTCAGTAACGAGAGCCAGAATAGCCGTATGGCCCTTACGCAAACACTTTTGGGCCTTAAGGAAAGAGATGATGCTCACAACCGCACCACTCTTGTCGCCACGAATCATAAGGGGTTCATCCCCTAAGCGAGGAATACGGACAATCTTTTCGTTGCAAAGAATCTCTGCTTGGTGTTGGGATAACCAGTCCATCCCAATGACAACGTTGAAACTACCCAGAGTGATAGGAAGGAGGTCGATCGAGAAAGTGTGATCAGCAAGAACAATATTACAACCCTTGACTACGTGTGTGACCTCTACACTCTTACCATTAGCTAACTCTACAGCGTGTTTGGGTATCAAAGGTGTTGGGGTACGCTTAAGCAGTTGACTAACTTTTAGGGACACATAACTAGTATCAGCACCCGAATCAAATAAGACAGTAACGTAAAAGTCGTCGAGAAGGAACTTACCCGTCACAACATTGGGATCATTCCTCGCATCTCCCTGGCCAATAACGAACACACGACCCCTTACACCATTGCCATTGTTACCCTCGTTGTTCCCATTCCCCTGATTGTTGTTGTTATTGTTGTTCTGGTTCCTGTTCAGTTGGGGACAATCTCTCTTGAAGTGGCCTTCAGCTCCACACTGAAAGCACCCTTTGTTGTTACCCTGCGGCTGCTGTTGCTGGCGTTGATTCTGTTGAGCTTGTTGTTGCTGACGATTCTGGTTTGCGGGGTATAAACTTCTACAATCCTTTGTTGCGTGGCCTGGCTTGTTGCACCGATGACAGTTACCCCTGGTGCATGGCCCGCTGTGATGTAGGTTACAGCGGTTGCATTTAGGGTGATTCCCCTTGTACACACCATGACTTTGGCTACCAGATGATTGCTGACTAGGGCTCCTATAGTCATCAGTCCTTCTCTGCTGAGACTGAGATTGCACAGAAGTTGAACCTTTGCTTGAAGCTCCATCCCATTTTCTCTTGTTGTCACTAGGAGCATCCGAAGTAGCTGTAGCACTTATACGCTTTGGTAACCTGTTCTGCTCCACCGCCTGATCAGTGAGACGCTGAGCCAACTGAACAACTTGCTGGTAGGTGGCGAGGTTTGCTGAAGTCACATGACTTTGGATCTCTGGCACTAGACCCTTAAGATAAAGTTCGATACGCTTAATTGGAGGGTCCACCATAGTAGGACACAGTAATGCAAGCTCATTCGATCTCTTTGTAAACGCCTCAATTTCTGACCCCGTCATCTTGAGGTTGAAGAACTCGACTTCCAGCTTATGAATGTCGTCACGACTGCAGTATTCCTCCTTGATCATCTCTTTAAAATTGTTCCATGGGGTGGCGTTAGCAGCAACCAACCCCAGCATTTGGACCTGAGCTTTCCACCATGTGAGGGCTAAACCCTCGAGAGTACCGGTAGCATACTTCACCCTGCGTGCCTCAGGGCATTCACACATTTCGAACACAGATTCTAGTTTCTCAAACCAGTGGAGGAGACCTCTGCTCCTTCAGTGCCGCTGAAAGTAGTTGGTCGACAGTCCATAAAGGTTTTGAAGGTGCACACAGGTGGCTGAGCATGCTGACCTGTTGTGGGTGTAAGAAAGGACAAAGTTTAACACAAAAAGAATAGGTTCACGAGAGTAGGACCCAAAGATCCTAGGATGAGTTTTAAACTGCAGGGTATACCTCCTGCCTGTGCGGCTGCAAGTGCCGCAGCAACCTTTTCGTTAATCAGAGCCGTCAACTGGGCTTGAGTCATGTTAATGCATCCAGACATGATCTTCATACCAAGGGAAACATGAGTGAGAGAGGTTCGCGAAAGTGCGATGACAGAAGAGAGTAAGCACACATGTGTTCAAGCAACAGTAGTTATACTAACTAAGCATATCATGAGCAAAGTTCTACGATATCTAGCATGTAGGTAATAAAACATAAACCATATCACCTAGAATGTCGAGCCTTGCACGTGGAGTGAAGCGTCGTTGTGGATCGTAGAGCACTGTACAGGTTATAGTCTGGTTTTAACAAAAACGTTTTCCTTTATTAAAACCAAGTTCTCTATAACCAATGGCTCTGATACCAATCTGCCACACCCCCAAAATCCACACGCGGAGTATCACCGCTTGGAGGCGTGACTGACCAGGATCAAACCACTAATCATATTGAACAAGCAAGTAATTAATTATAAAAGTCCAACCAACACAATTAGTGTCCAAAATAAACATAGTTTAAGTTATGAGCGGAAGCATAATGTTTAAAATCAAAACGTAAGTTTAAATATCCAAAGGATTAACATGCCATACAACTGTCCATGTCCCACAACGACTCTTCCTTGTGCAAGCTCCAGCTAAGTACCTACTGACCTGCAAAGCATGTAGTAACGAGTCAACAATAATGTTGAGCGAGTTCACAGTTGGGTGTTCGTTTTAAGTTATTCCAAAAACAGTTCCTTTAACTGGCATCCCTGCCGTGGGGGTTACCCCATATTTGAAAACGTGATTAGTTTAACCCATTAACTCTGGCAATCTAGCCGTGGGGGCTACCCCATGATAGTTATCTGGCATTTCGGCCGTGGGGGCTACCCCATGTATACACTAGACTCGTTACCATATCGACTGCTGACTAAAGTCATGTTTAAGTGCCCTGAACTGTCAATGTCTATCATCATTGACGTGCCCAGATCCATTAGTTCACGCCCGTCCTCTGCGGCACGGTGTGAGGCTTGTTAGACCTAAATAGCGCTATCTAACTAATGACTCGCTCGCCATTGGCCCGGCGATTAAGTCGATATAAAAAGGAGGGACTTCGTGATAGAGTTTTGGTCTAGTAAAGTTATCTGTCCGTAAGGACGAGGAATTACATTCCTGAACCATTACTGTCCTACCCAAGAAAGGACGAGGGATCCATATTCCTTAACCCCATTCCCAACCCCTGGGAATCCCATGCTTTGTAGAGTGTGAACTCACCTTGGTTTGCTCGGCAGATACACAGAAAGGTCAATCAAGCTATATTGTGGTCAACCACGTCCTAACATAGTTATACCATACAAGTCAGGTTCGTATTTAGGTAGTGCACGTATGTTTTCTACACACATTTGCATACACGTATTGATCATGGCACACACGTATAAATACTTCAGTTAATCAACAGGGCACAAACACATCCAATAGCCTCATCTACGTAAATAAGCAAAGTCCAAGTATGCGGCCCAAATAGTTGAGCTCGTAACAGCATGCAAGTCCAAAACAGTGTGCACGTGTATATGGTCTCGAGTCGAGACTAGAGATCCCGAGTCGAGACTGTGCGGTCTCGAGTTGTAGCCTATAAGTTCTCGAGTCGCAACTGAGGAGGTCTCGGGTCATACGTTCATCACTCGAAACTAGGCGGTCTCGAGTCATGTCTCGAGTCGCAACAAGACTCGCAACCATGATCTCGAGTCATGTTGTTTTTGTGCTGATGTGGTGTGGTCTCGAGTCGAGACTGTGGGTTCTCGACTCGCAACCCGTGTCGAGACCGGAGATGTAACAAACTTCCATATTTGCAGTCCATAATTTCCGTATTCTTTGCTAACAAGTTTGGCAGTTTCAACTTAGATTAAATCATCAATTATTTCAGCATTCAAACATATTCATATCATCATCAATTTAAGAACAGTACATCAATATCATGAGGGATCTACAACCGGATCATATGATAAATGAGTTCAAGGACTAACATGCAACCTATTCTTATAAATCACAAATCAAACTAATCAAAACCTTAAACTTCGAGAGTCACAATTCCGATAACATCATCATCATGCAAACCATCCGAAAATATGACATGCTAGTCGATTATATGAACATCAACCCATTAATAGCTTCTATCACATTCAATCATAAGCTATCATTAAATCACCATATATATCATAACATCGTGCAACCTAGTATCAATGATTTTACAAACAGAAACCCTAACCGGGTTCGACTAACATATGACAATACACTAACATTGATCAACAATCTTGCATAATCACATAACATGAAATCAACTAATAACACAACACTAACCGGTTGAGAGTGTATAACGAGGATGATCCGAACACAAGGATCTTCGATGGAGAAGAAGTGCTTGCCGTCGAGTTTGAGAGAGATGATGAGAGAAAACTAGGGTTTGTATGTGTGTTGTGTTTAGCAAACGAATGAGGAGTCTGCGTTCCCCTCATGTGTTATGCGACACAAGTGTAATGGGCCGAACCCAAGCTTGGGCTGCCCTTTGGTCTCGGATGCAAAGGTGTGGCCCGAATGGGCTTGTGCGATCGGGTGAGTGTTGTGCGTTTGGGCCGTTTATATACATACATACATTACACAAAGCACGTATCAACATAACATTCATATAATCATTCACTTACACAAAATCACATCTCGTACACATACGTTACTTCAAAGTACAAAGATAGGTTCGGAAATACGAGTTGTCACAGAACTGTTCATGAACACTTATTGAACAAAACTTTATGTCCATGTTCATTTGGAAATGAACATGTTCATGTTCGTTTGTTAAGCAAACAAACATGTTCATGTTCGTTTGTTAGTTTTAGGTGATGAACGTTCATGAACACATACGAACACAAACTAATGCTCATGAACACAAATGAAACAAACGTTCATGAATATAATATATATTATGTTAATCCTTATTAAATATTTTATTTGTCAGAATTTTGAAGCAAATAAAATATAAAAACCAAAAACACTAATGAACTATCGTAGCCCAAAGGTTTTAATTTTTATCTGTGGTTTAGGCCATTTTGCCAGTTTAGTCCAAAGGTTTTAATTTTTATCTGTGGGTCGAAAAAGTTTCACAGTTGCCATTTTAGTCCATTAGGTCAATTTCATCCATTTTTTCTGATTATGAGAAGGACAATTCGGTCATTTTATATCGCCGAACTTCCCTTCTGGTTAACATAATTACATATAAAATGACCGAATTGCCCTTCTCATTAACAGAAAAAATTGATAAAGTTAACCTAGTGGACTAAAATGGCAACGGTGAAACCTTTTTGAACCCACAGACAAAAAATAAAACCTTTGAACTAAACTATCAAAATGGCTCAAACCACATGAACTAAAATGAGATTTAACTAAAAAAAACTAATATGAAATGAAGTAATTGAATATTGAGAGCAAAAAAGTACTTTGTATCTCCAAGGGTTTCCATGCATTTTACTAAAAGAAGGGGGGCTATTATGTTCTCTTATTAAACATTAGAGACTCTAAAGTAATACGCAGATAGATGACTTGGTGGATTCCCTCACTTAAAGATGCAGATCTACTTGTTGATTCTCTCACGGATACTTTTGAATACGATCTAAAAGTACGTGTATATCACGCTCCAGTTAAATACAAATCTATTACGACTATTATTCAAGCTTCTAGATGATGCTGATATTTGTAGGGTGCACATTGTATTTTGAACTAGTTGAGGACTTAGTCGCGTGTGCATTTAGTAGTTGGTTCTGGGTTCTGCTATTTATAACGAACTTTTTGCTATTTGCAACAAGTGATGTGACATTAACAAATTCATATTTGTGTTTTCTTTTATAACTTCTGGTATATAATATTTTATTAAAAAAATGAATATGGTTTTGCGATTTGCTTATTTTTATCTAAGTTTTGATATAAAAGTTATAAAAAACCGAGCCTTATCAAATACAACGTGTCATAACTCGTTATAAAACTTTATATTCCATTTTTTATAAAATTTATATCAAAGCGTAAATAAAATAAGTACATCGCAAAATCATATTCGTTTTTTTAATAAAACATTATATATCGGAAGTTATAAAAGAAAAACACAAATATGAATTTGTTAATGTCACATCACTTGGTGCAAATAGCAAAAAGTTGGGTGCAAATAGAATCATCCATTTTAATGAGTGTGTGAATTATACCTTCTAGAAAAATTAAATGACGTTCTATTTTTTTACCTGAGAACGTGTAATCGAAGAATTCACAAGACCTCGTCAATACATTAATGCCACCCTAACTGATTGGATTAGATAAATCACAAGTTGCACTTCTACTAAGCATGTGAACTTTTAAAAATATAGCAGGAAACCAATGAAAATGAAGAGCTATACTAAAGAGGAGTTATGTGCTCACCACTTTACCACCCTTTGAAGCATTTCACTATTGCATCTCTACTATTTTGAGATTCTACCCTAATAAAGGTTAAAGAGGGTTTAAATCACAATTTTTAAAACCCATGTTGTAATACAATAATATATACCTTCCATATCAAAGTAATTTCTTTTATTATTAACTATTTATCTTGTTTTTAGAGTTAAATACAAAAATAGTGTGTGACTTGTTAAATATAACTATTTACCTTGTTTTTAGAGTTAAATATAACCACTTTAATACCTAACTTTACAAACTTGGATGTTTGAAATATGTAGTTTATTTTGCAACATTTTTATGATCAAACACTAATCCCGTTTTAAAATCTGTAAAATTTTCTCAAATGTTTAACTTACATTCAATTTTACAAATTAAAATAAAATTGAAAAAAAACTAAAATGACTTATTTCCACAAATGATATGACACTTGTTTAAGGTGTTACAAACACCGGGTTAAATTATTATACAAATGAGTCTTAACATACAAAATACCCATAACGTAAAAAGTGAAGAAGAACTTTTTTTTTTTTTTTTTCCATCTTTTTAAGCACGCATTTTAGTCCAATATTCAAAAAAAATTGTGATTTTATACTATTAGAGTAATTATGTAATTTGTAGGGTAATTATAATTACCCTACAATAATTATTCTACTACTGTAAAATCACGAATATTTTTTAAAATTTTGCAATTAAACATCTTTCTTAAGTAGTAGGAAAAAATTTCCAAAAAAAAAATAAAAAAATTCTCTCCTTCACTTCTTAGGTTAAGGGTGTTTTGTATGTTAAAACTCATTTGTATTTAATATTTACACTACAAACACCTACAGTTCGAGATTCATCGTGCTCGACACGGTTTTACCCACCATCCCAAACGACAAAGGAGTATGGGGTTCGCCTATGGTGTTAAGACCCCATCTTAGGGATCACAGTCATTAAAGAGGTTTGTTGAGCAATCTTAAAGGACACTGGATATTAGATTATTTTAGGTGTTACAACCCCTCCCCCACCCTCTTTTAGCAGTGGCGTAACCAGAACGATTTAGTTAGGGGATCATCATAAGCTTAGATTCTATACCAGTTCAAATTAGGGGGTCCATCTCTAACTTTGTTCTTTAAAAACTCAAAATTTATAAATAAAAATTCAAAAAGTTTCGATGATCGAAGGGTCAACGGACCCTCTTGACCCCCCTCTGGTTCCGCCCCTGCCTTTTAGGGACTCCGGACTCATAGTACTCGCTAAGGTTTGTGACAACATCTCGTATATTTTGATTTTTGATAATTCCATCACTTTCTCGTATTTTTTTATACATCATCCTACCAACTTAGCTATCAAACATTTTATCTTAACTCTTTATTAGAGGGGGGGGTTGTATTGATTTATGAAGGAAAAAAAATCAGTTATTATAATGACAAAGATTTTGTCAAGTTTAATTAAAAATAATGATATGAATATCAAAGTATCTCTAGAAAATATATTTAAAAGGTGAGACGTACCTAAAAGAATCTTTGAAAAAACGTATGCATTTTATATAAGTAGGACAACTAAGCTTAATTGATTACATAATTTGTCACCATTAGTTTTATTTTTTTTATCGATTTGGTCACTAAGGTTTGCACACATTACAATCAAACCATATGTGTGGGTTCCGTTAGAATAACTAACGAAAAAGTTGACAAACATAACCTCCAAAATATATACCTGACGACGGGCCAATGGTGAACCCCATTTTTACCCGCTTTGGGCTGTCTACGTACGGGCCCAACAAGGTACAAGCCCAACCGGAGTATAACTTGCCCACTAAGGTTTCTCCATTACAAAACGAGCGGGAAACGAGGAATCTGAGCATGCAGGCCTCCATTAATGACTGATAAGAAGAGTATCATGGCTGGCATTGTACTTCTCCTGCTGAAACATTAAATGTCGCTGCCAATCTAACCGTTAGGGGTCAGACACGTGTCTGAGCCCCTCGAAGACTTCCTAAAACCGTCGGATCATCTCAACAAATATCCCACATGCAAGATAAGGCCTGGGACTTATATAAGAGGAAGAAAACGGTAACAAAAGGAGAGGTATCATCTCCGGGACTATCTCATTTACTACTCTCTCATTTACTTCCGACCAACATTCTCATACATTAATCACATACACCACATTTATTGATTCACACCTTTGAGGGAACATTCCGGTGATTATACTCATCGGAATAAGCTCCTTCATCTCTCCGGCAAGTTTACTTACTCTCACGCCGGAGCTTGGTCACGGATCCCCCTTCCGGGGTCCTCCGTGACGAGGCTAACGGTTTATTCTTTTGTAGCTACAAGAAACGGAACGTCTTGACGTCAGCGAAGATCCATTGAACGTCAACCGGGATTTGGGTATTCGAGATTGGCGCCATCCGTGGGACATCAGCCAGACCGGTGTCTCCACACTGAACTCCGACGTTAAAGATAACCCGTTTCAGAAACGACAACATGGATACTACACCCGGTTCACACGTCACCCAGACGGTGCAGAATGGCCATGACAAAGTCACAGTAGAAGACATAACTCATGAGGACGAGAACGAGGATCAGGTAGACATCCTGGAAAAAAAAGAGGCCATCACCCCAGATATTGTTGCCATGCATAAGGACAAGTTAAAGCGATGCCTTGAAGACCTAGAGAGACAAGAAAAGCTTAACAGCCTTAGGGCAAAACTGTCCTTCGATACACCTTCCAACCAGGACGAGACAAACCCTAAAAGCAAGAGCAGTGGCAGTGATCCACTAGAAGCATTCATGACAGCCCTCAGACAAATGTCCTCGGAAGAACGGGAAGATCTCATCACAGGAAAGAAACCGAAGGGAAAAGAAAAAGAGAAAGGAAACCAAAGTGGTGACGGTCTGGACCAACCCTACCTTCCCCGAGACCTGGCTGAAGTCTCAAAATTCACTCGGAGGATTGCAGGGGCACCCATGCCCCCTAAAACAAAATTACCCCCAAACTTCGACCGGTACGATGGGACAAGAGACCCCGAAGATCATCTACATGCCTTCAGGGGAGCAGGACAACTAGGGCGGTGGCCCATGCCAATTTGGTGCCACATGTTCGTACAGACCCTGACGGAGGGAGCCCGGCTCTGGTTCGACAGCCTCCCTCCTGGGGGGATTGATAGCTACGAGGAACTGAGTGAAAAGTTCCTGAGAAACTTTGGTCAACAAAGAAAGGTGGTCAAGAACCCAAACGAAATTCTGCACATTAGGCAAAGGGACAACGAACGGATAGACCAATACATGGAGAGGTTTGTGAAGGAGAGCATGAACATAAAGGACGTCCCGGAGGTCATGAAGATAAGTAGCTTCATAAACGGATTAAAGCATGCACAGCTATGCGAGAAGCTGGGGGAAGAATTCCGACACTCGTTTGACAATCTCATGGACAGGGTCAGAGCCTTCATCAGAGGCAAGGATACGGTCAGCAAGGCTAAGGAGACAGATACCTTACCCCGAAGGGTCACCCCAATCGCAAAACCTCTTGATAAAGGTACACCTTATTCTAGAAAACCTGCTTTTGATAGAATGTTGCATGACAGGGCAAGACCCTCGTACTCTCCATATAGACCTCGGGGGAGAGGCCCATCCCCCCACTCTGACAGCTTCACCCCTCTCACCAAAACCCCAAGCGAGATATTGGCCACTGAGAGGGTGAAGAGCTCATTCCCAAGGCCACCACCCATAAAGCCTGGGCCGAAGGCACAACCAAGCGAATATTGTGACTTTCACAGAGAATTCGGCCATAAGACTGATGATTGCATGTACCTCAAGAGGGAAATAGAAGCCGCGGTGAAAACGGGAAAACTGGCCCATTTGGTTAAGGAAATCAAGGAAGGAGGGGGGGGACCGCAGAGGGAAAGATGCAAGGGAGCCTGGGAGGGCAGATGTAGATATGATTAGAAGGAGGAATGAATTTGATACCACCAGAAGTGTAAAGGCCAGAATCCTGGGCTCCCCAGACTGCATGAAAGCTCCCATTCTAATGCCGCACCTGGAGGAAAGCGAGGTGCAGCGGCTCCCACTGAATATCTCAGCCGTAATAGCTGGCCACAAGGTGGCCAGGATACACGTGGACGGGGGATCTGGGGTAGAAGTTATATACGAGCACTGTTTCCTCAGGTTCGACAGGGATGTAAGAGACAGTCTTGAGGAAGACTCAATCCCTCTAGTAGGATTCAACAACAGTGTGTCACACCCCTTGGGGAAGATCAGGCTCCCATTCACAGTTGGGGTAGGGGACCGTGTCCGAACTATAAACCTAACTTTCACAGTGGTCCGAGCACCCTCAAAGTACAACGCAATCCTCGGAAGACCTGGGATCGGGGACCTGCAAGCACAGGCATCCACCCCACACGGAGCCTTAGTGTTCCAGACGCCAAAGGGCTTGGCTTGGGTAAAGTCTGCATACGAAGTGGTTCCCTCCGTGTCTGCAGGGGAAACGTCCGAGAAACCCCAGAAGGAGGGGGTCGAGGAATGGGTCCTTTGCGACAGGTTCCCGGAACAAACGGTTAAAGTAGGAAGTCACCTAAGCGACAAGTGCAAGAGTGCTCTTAAGGAATTGCTCCTTCTCAACATTGACGTATTTGCATTTCAACATGGGGATATGACAGGAATCCCAAGAAGCCTAACTGAACATCGGCTCAACACGTACACCTGGGCAAGGCCAGTAAAACAGAAAAAACGAAGCATGGGCCCCAGTAAAAGGAGGGCCGCCTGTGAGGAAACCAGGAAGCTGCTTAGAGCCGGAATAGTGAGGGAGGTGAAGTACCCATCTTAGGTTGCTAACCCAGTTATGGTCCAGAAGAAAGATGGAGGATGGAGGATGTGCATTGACTTTCAAGACCTGAACAAAGCATGTCCCAAGGACTGCTATCCTCTCCCTGAGATAGACGTCCAAGTAGACTCTTTATCCCAGTATCCCCTGAAGTGTTTCTTGGATGCCTACAAAGGATACCATCAGATTCAAATGTCAGTGGAAGACGAGGAGAAAACCGCCTTCATTACAGACGAAGGGACATTTTGCTATACCAAAATGCCCTTCGGTCATAAGAATGCTGGGGCCACATATCAAAGATTTATGAACACCCTCTTCAGGGAACAA
This sequence comes from Helianthus tuberosus, assembly GCA_030545235.1. Classification (NCBI taxonomy): domain Eukaryota; kingdom Viridiplantae; phylum Streptophyta; class Magnoliopsida; order Asterales; family Asteraceae; genus Helianthus; species Helianthus tuberosus. The sequence continues at coordinate 9,201,864 of CM060433.1, read as the reverse complement.
CGGGGAAGGAACTTGGAAGTATACGTTGATGACGTCGTTATCAAGAGCCTAACCGAGATGGCCATGATATATGATATAGCTGAGACCCTCCGCACCATGCAAGATGTGAATATGAAGCTAAACCCCGGAAAGTGCTGTTTTAGGGTAGAAGAGGGAAAATTCTTGGGGGTAGTAGTCACTAAGGGCGGAATCAAAGCTAACCCGGAGAAAACTCAAGCTGTGGCTGAAATGCGGTCTCCCAAGTCCTTGAAGGACATCCAGCAGCTGAACGGGAGGCTAATCGCATTAAACCGTTTTTTACCAAAAGTAGCTGACAGGACTCTCCCCTTCATGAAGGTGCTGAAGGACTGTCTCCAAACAGACAGGTTTAAATGGACCTCTGAGGCAGAGGCTGCCTTTCAAGAAATGAAAGCTTATATCTGCAAGCTCCCAACATTGGCCACCCCAGTACCCGGAGAGCAGCTCCTCTTATATCTGTCCGCCTCGAAAACAACCATAAGTGCGGTCATGATGGTGGAACAGGAGAGAAAGCAGATACCGATATATTTCATCAGTAGAACACTTAAAGGCCCTGAAGAACGCTACATGCCTCTGGAGAAGTTAGCATTGGCCCTTGTTTTCGCATCCCGGAGACTCAGGAGATATTTCCAACGGCACAAGATCACCCTAATGACTGATCAACCCCTCCAAAAGGAACTCAGGAGGCCGGAGCTGTCGGGGTGGTTGGCTAAATGGGCCGTGGAACTGGGAGAACACTCTTTAGAGTTCAAACCCAGGACAGCCATGAAAGGACAAATACTGGCCGATTTCTTAGCAGAAGTCCCTGAGGTTGAAGAAAAAGAACTCCTAGAATGGGAGGCGTTGGAGAAAGAAGAGAAAGAAATGGAAGACGAGGCTATATGGAAGCTATTCACAGATGGAGCCTCCAGCGAAGAAGGGAGCGGAGCGGGCATTACTTTGATAAGCCCTGAAGGAGTTGAGCTAACCTATGCCATAAGACTGGATTTTGAAAACACCAACAATACTGCAGAATATGAAGCCCTTCTAGCAGGGATGAGATTGGCAGAAAAGTTGAAAGCAAAGCATGTGGAAGCCAGTACTGACTCGCAGCTGGTAGTCAAACAATACCAAGGAGAATATGAGGCCAAAGACAACACCATGGCTCAGTACATGGCAAAGGTCAAAGAGGCGGCCAAGGCATTCAAAACTTTTAAGCTGGAATACACACCCGCGGGAGAAACATAAAATCTGACGCCCTCAGCAAGCTAGCCTCAGTAGCATTTGACCACCTAGCCAGAGAAGTCAAAGTGGAAGTCCTAACCTCTCCCTCCCTCAGCACAAAGGAGGTAGCTACGGTTGAGAATGTACAAGAAACTTGGATGACGCCAATCGTAAAGTTCCTCCAGGACGGGACACTACCCGAGGGAGACTAGGCAGCTAGGAAGATAAGGGTAAAGGCCTTGCAATATGAGATGGTTGATGGAGAACTATACCGGAGGTCATACCTGGGCCCATCCTTGGAGTGTGTTGACACGGAAGAGGCTGAGTATGTGATTAGGGAGATGCATGAAGGAATTTGTGGAATGCATTCGGGGCCAAGGACGATAGTAGCAAAGGCGATGAATGCGGGATTCTATTGGCCTCGAATGTACGAAACAGCATCCGAAGAAGTTAAAAAATGTGATAATTGCCAGGTACACGCACCTATGACTCATCGACACAAACACCCGATGATACCAGTCTCAACATCCTGGCCCTTCCAGAAATGGGCCATCGACATAATCGGGCCATTTCCGGAGGGTCCAGGAGGAGTCAAGTATGTGGTTGTCACTATTGATTATTTCACCAAGTGGATCGAAGCAAAGCCCTTGGCAAAAATAACCGGGGAACAGATGAGGCGATTCGTACTAGATAACATCATCTGCAGGTACGGGGTCCCAAAAGAGCTGGTAAGTGATAACGGTGTCCAATTTGCTGGGAGGCCCTTCAAGCCATGGTGCGAGCAGATGCACATACAGCAGGTGTTTACCTCCATCACTCATGCCCAAAGCTATGGACTGGTAGAAAGAGCCAACCAAAGCGTTATCAAAGGGATGAAGGGAAGACTAGGGAGGAAACAAAAAGGATGGCTGGAGGAGTTACCGTTTGTACTATGGGCATATAGGACCACACCGAAGAACTGCAACGGAGAAACTCTTTTTAGCCTGACTTACGGGACTGAGGCAGTCATCCCAGCTGAGATAGGATCCCCGACTGCAAGGATGAAGCTCAGGGAGGCGGAGAACGAATAAGACCTCCGGATGAACCTGAACTTACTGGAAGAAAGGAGAGAAGTGGCAGCGGTCAGGGAGGCTAAGTATAAGAAACAGCTGGAAAGCTATTACAACGCCAAGATGAAGAAGCTTAACCTCGTCCCGGGAGATTTGGTCCTGAGAGCAAATGAAGCCAGCCTGCAGGAGAGCGCTGGAAAGTTAGGACCCAATTGGGAAGGGCCCTATCGGGTCGTATGGGCAAACGACAAAGGAAGCTGCAAATTGGAAACTCTCCAAGGCAAGGAGGTCCCCAGGACGTGGAACCTCATGCAACTTAGGAAGTACTACATATGAGGGGTTTATCCCCAGGAAAAACGGCCAAGAGCCACTTTTGTAATATTTAACTATTAGTCTGGGGCTCCCCTAAGAACAGATCTTTTGTAACAACTTATGGTGGGAAGTTTAACCCCCCAAGAAGTAAATGGCAAACGGACAACTATTCTGTCCTCTTTTGGTTAAACAACAGGTGTTATAACCAGGCAGACGTGCCCAGGAACACTATAAGCCTAACCAATAAATGAACACACGTGTATAAGGTATATCAAGCATGCCAAATGCCCGGCTGTGGGGCAAAATAGGGTCTAGCTAACCCAAAGAAAGCGGACAAAAACAAGTCAAAAACATAATATCACATTATAAACTTGTCCAGCGATTGGCCTCGAACAGACAATCGTGGTTTGACAAACAAACCAAAAATACAACACACTTCTATAAACAAACCACAAAAAGAAGTTTTTTATTTATGAAAAATAAATATACAGAGAAAAACCTCAATAACCGTGGCAAAAGCAAATGACATACGAAGTAGCAAGTACAACAAACAAAGACCAAAATACAGCCTCTTGCAAAACAGCTCAAAGGTCTTCAGGGAAGCACCAACTTGATCCTCGGTAAAGACCCCTGCAAAACAAAAACAGGAAACAAACAAAAACAAGAAAGCGATACACAGTCACAAGCCATACGATTAGACATTTATGAGGCCCCCGACACGAAGGACCTCCTTCCAAACAACCACAAAAGTTTAAAGTATCCTAAGGCAAGTAAGTTATCCAGATTACAACCATATCGAAAGATGTTAATGTCTAGAAATCACTGGGTGGCACCCCCAGACAAAGACGGTGGAGACGAAGGACTAACGGAGGAAAACAGGGCTTTTAACTCATCAATTGATATCATGGGATGCTCCAGGATCTTCTGAAGAATGGCAGGGGTTTTACTCCCAAACTCCTCATCCAGCTTGGATAGTCTCTTCTTTGCTTTGGAGTTGTAAAGCGGAGTCTCTTTTCTGCCTAAGCCCTGAGCAGAGTAGACATAACCATCCTTCAATCCGGCCTGGTAGCCAACATCCCGATACGCCCTGTACACCTCCTCCAAGCTACCCTTAAAATCCTCCGACTGAGCAACGGCGGTAAGGAAGGCTCCAAAACCCTAAGTGATTAACCAATGTTTCTCCTTTGCTAAGCGCTAGTTGTCGTCAGAAGTTATCCCATAATCCGCATACATAGTGTTCAATTGCTCCTGAGAAACGAAGCCAACTTCCTTCAGATACTTCAACTCAGCGGCTAATTCTTCCTTCTCTCCCACCAACACCGCCATCTCCTGCTCCCAGGCTCGCTCTTTCCTCTCCAACATGGCTCCAGCCCCCTGGACAAGAAACACCACAAGAAATCCAAAAACAAGTTGGAAAATAAAATTAAAAAAAAAAGAGGAGGGGGGAGAGAGGCTATGTACCTTCTCCTCCTGCAACCTTCTCTCAGCCTCGACCACTTGGCACCTAAGTCCGGCAGCAACAGACTGGGAGGTTTTAAGCTCACCCTTAAGACCCTCATTTGCCCTCCTCAAATCATCGATCCGCTGCAGCATGCCAGCACCCCTGAAAAAACTTTCACAAAGAGACATGCTATATTGATCATCGAAAAGATCATCCCTCAAAGCAGAATTTACGAATTTATGGGAGGGAGGAACAACATGACTCAGGAAGTCCCTAGCAGCCTCAGGAGTCCCTATCACCGAGGATTGAGTTACTTTCCATTTAGGGACATAGGTGAAGGGGATAGCATCAGCAAACAATGGAGCCAAAGGGGACCGATGGGTAAGACCCTCAGGTTCAATGGGTTTGCTGGTCCCCGTAGCATGAAGAGGTGAGAGTTCAAAGGCTGAGGTAAAGTGAGCCAGGCCTACTTCCGGAGTTTTGTCCCGAGCACGGGAAGAAGAGGGGCCAGTGGGGATCTCTATGGGATCACGAGAACTCCCCTGCACAAAAAGAAAAAGAACACCAGAAGTAAAAAAGAGATGAGACAGACAGATAAGAAGAAAAAAAGACTCACCAGCAAAGGTGCACTCACAAGGCTTGAAGACCTCAGGTGCTTGGACAAAGAACCCTTGACCCCAACAAGGGGAAAATCAGAAGCAGTCTTTGAGGAAGGAGGGGGCTTCTGCCCACTAGCACTCCGGAGCCTTTGCCGGATATCACGGGGAACAGGGGCTGGCTGAGGACCCGCAGCTTTCCTCTTGAGAATTAAACGGACCTCCAGGTCTTCATCATCAGTTTGATCAGAATGCGTAACAGGGGCAAGATCAGGAGAACTATCCTCCCCATTAGAGGAGGTGTCCTCACCCCCTTCCACAGCGACGGAGCCCCCTGCTTGGGTAGACCCCCCGACAACCTGCATCGCCCCACTCCGGTTCAAGCCCGGATCAACTTCATCACCAACTACAAACTTCACATCCTTAGAATCTCCCTGAAGCAGCCTCCATAAAGTCAACTCTGTGAAAGAAAGACACTAAAGATGACTACACAGGTACCAAGAAACAAAAAACAAACAAATGCATACCCAAGGCAAAAAGATACCTTTTTTACCAAAGAAAGCCTTGGGACGAACAGGGTAAGAAGGACTCAACCCTCCCATGGCTAAAATTCCCTCAGAAAAGGCGAAAGCTCTCGTAGGGTTTTCACACATGTGCTTCCATTGAACAGTCTCATTAGCTGATAGGGTAGGAACAGTATCTTCAATAGGGGGTCCACATCCTTGGGCAATGGGGATTCTGGTATCATAGCAGCGGAGACAAAAATGAACCTATTTTTTCAGTCCTTCGGGTAAGTGGAGGTTGGCATAAAAGTGTAACAGGGTTTTGACACGCTGTTCTGTCTCTTGGCAAAGGTAAACCAATCTCCGTCGGAAATCAGTTTGTAAAACATACAAAATAAGGGAACGGAAGGTTCACCAGAAATAGCCGCACAGGACAACTCAATGTGCACCACTCTCATCAACCCTAAGGGATGCAACTGAGAAAAATGAACCCCAAAATGACGAAGTAAAGCAACCTTAAAAGGAGAAAGGGGATATCAGACCCCGTAAGAGGAAAAAGCCAAGGTATAAAGAGGGATCCTATCCGGTGTGAATTCTGCCGGTTCGTTGGGGCCGGCAAGGTGGGGGAAAACCGTTCAGGAATGTTATATGTCTTGACGAAAGACTTCAAGTCTTTTGCCGTTAAAACAGACTTGATTACAGAACGGCATGAGCGACTCATGATCAGGGAAGAAATGACGATCGGAGGGATTGTGACGGAAGGGAAGAAGGAACCGGAAGGTTTAGAGAAAAGAATTCACAGGTAATGGGGTATTTAAGGAGAGTAACTGATGCACAGTAAACCGTCTTGTCACTCGTCCCTTCAAAATTCAAAAAAGGTGCACGTGTCTCTAGGGTATTAATTCCCGCCGTCAGTATGTTGCGAAATGATGGCTAGAAGAAATAGCTAATTATAACCGATCAGAAGTGGGCCCATATCCGAAGCCCAAAAAAGTAAGCCTTCTTTTCGAACAATTATGACTCAGCCCCGGATCATGAGCCTCGGGTCTCAGAACCAGGTACTAAAGATGAATTGACGACGGGCCAATGGGGAACCCCATTTTTACATGCTTTGGGCTGTCTACGTACGGGCCCAACAAGGTACAAGCCCAACCAGAGTATAACTTGCCCACTAAGGTTTCTCCATTACAAAACGAGCGGGAAATGAGGAATCTGAGCATGCAGGCCTCCATTAATGACTGATAAGAAGAGTATCATGGCTGGCATTGTACTTCTCCTGCTGAAACATTAAATGTCGCTGCCAATCTAACCGTTAGGGGTCAGACACGTGTCTGAGCCCCTCGAAGACTTCCTAAAACCATCGGATCATCTCAACAAATATCCCACATGCAAGATAAGGCCTGGGACTTATATAAGAGGAAGAAAACGGTAACAAAAGGAGAGGTATCATCTCCGGGACTATCTCATTTACTACTCTCTCATTTACTTCCGACCAACATTCTCATACATTAATCACATACACCACATTTATTGATTCACACCATTGAGGGAACATTCCGGTGATTATACTCATTGGAATAAGCTCCTTCATCTCTCCGGCAAGTTTACTTACTCTCACGCCGGAGCTTGGTCACGGATCCCCCTTCCGGGGTCCTCCGTGATGAGGCTAACTGTAACACCTCAAAAATTCACGTCCTATAATGTTTTGACACGTGTCATAAGTTTGAACGTGTGGAAGAATGTTCTAGAAGGACTAAAGTTGACAATCATGGAAAGTGTGTAAATATGCGAGTTCTAAATGTCAACAGTGAATAAATATATTGTACATTAACCCTACATGATGTTTATACCATCAAACGAATAAATCATGGATCATACGAAGCTAAAAGTGAGAGAATACAAACTACAGGGGTTAAATGTGTCAACATGTTTAAGTTATACCTCTGAGTGACCTTTTGACAAACCCAAAGCTTTGTAACAGTTAATTATGCTCACTAGAATGCACGATATAAGTTTCATAAAGTTTCGTTATCGTATGAGAAAGTTATGATCAAATTTGTATACAAGGGGTTAAAGTGTTAACATTGAAAGTTATGACTTTTCGGGTTAACCAGAAGTGTCCAGGGACTTGGCAAAGTGGGTATAAGTCCTAAAGCCCTTGTAGGTAAATAAGAAGGGGTCAAATTGCAAGAAAAATGCTTAGTTGACCTTTCGAAGAGCCAAGAGACAATATGCAAAAACATGAAAAAGTGAAATTCTGAAAATGAGGTCCAGGCGGGCCGCGTAAGAGATTAAGATGTCTTACGCGGGCCGCGTCAGACACACAGTAACAGCAACATCAGGCAGCAGCCTGTAAATGTGCAGAATCGACCCAAAACAGATATTTTCTCATCATGGGCGACCCCTAAGTGACTCCTAGAACCTTAGGGACATGTGTTAACAATCAGGGACCAATGGTAGTGTTGTGTGTCAACAATCCTTGAGTTCTTGATCACTATATAAAGCCCCTAAGTTGCAACATTGCAATCACACCTTCATCTGCACTTTGGATCACTTCTGGAGCTCAAGACTTCTCTCTAAGCTTCACATTTCGTTCATAGGACTCTTGTAAGTATGTCTGACCTTCCTTAGTTAAGTTTTGCTTAGTTTAAGCTTAAAAGTCAAACCGTCGTAATTAACGGTTGACTTAACGATTAATCACTAACGGTCCAGTGATTAGTCGAATTGAAAGTAGTTATAAGTTGGTAATTATGTGGGTAATAAACCCTTAAAAGGGTTCCCCCTGATTCCCACTCTAACTAGGTCAAATGTCGGGTCAAACTTGTTATTAAAAAGTCAACAGGATACTTATTTTCTAATTTATGCATAATTAGCAATCTAGAACACATACAACCTGTTTGATCATTAATATAACTTAGTAATTAGTATAAGAACATGTCTAAACATGTTCAACCCCACAATTTACTGTTTAGACCCGGTTCGGAACCGAAAGTCGCAAAGCTTTGACTTTTGCTTTGACTTCAGTTCTAACCCATTTTGGTATGTTTTAGAAATACCTTAGAGCCTTATTTGGACCAGGTTACATGCTAGTATAACCCTCTGTGATTATACACCTTGGATCATTAGTTATCCGATTAATACGCATGATTCCGTTAATTGCTCATATGTTGACCATTATGCCTTTTCACCTTAAAACGTGATTTTTGGAAATGTAAAAGAGAAGAAACTTTAATTACTAATATTTAAACTTGCATACAAAATTTGACATCAGTTGGAGGTGTAGATTAAGAGTTATAGCGTAAAATGAAAGCTTTATGTTAATTAAGCGACATAATTAGCGTATGGCCTATCTAAGCCTACTTTTTGATATCAAACTCTTTACCCACTGATATAATATATTATTTTGGGATTTTTGAAGATTTTTAATTAATTTTAGGCTGAGCATAACTTATAGTCGTAGGCTTAATCCGGTAATTGTCGGTTTTGCCCTTACGGACTATAAAATGAGTTTTACATATCTAATTGACTCCAAACCTTTTGCTACTGATTACATATGATAAATAAATTATTTTAAGCCCTCTGGAATAATAAAAATATCAGCTTTATGTATAGAACCCGGAAATGGCTTCTAATCGCCTTTTTAAGCGTTTTTAACGCATAGTATGTACTAGAATTATTTTAAACATACAAGGGTTGATACCTACTGATATTTTGGGAAAATTATAATATTTTAATAGTAAGCAAAAGTTGCTTAACTTAGACTTCAGTTTTGAGCTTTACGGCTTATGTGAAATTACCAAAATGCCCCGGTGCATAGTTTGGTTATAATTGATGAATTTCACATATATACTTTACCCTACTGTTATAACTTGGTAAACTAATTATTTTTGCTGATTATATCAGACCTGAAACACAGGTTAATACTTAAACTCTTTTATAACCTTTTAAATGACCAAACTACCCCTACGGGGCATAGTTTGTGTTTAAATTCGTTTCGGGCATAATAAAAGACATCTTACTGATGTCACAACATATTTGAAGCATATTAACTTAGGAAACCTGTATATGGCTCTTATGAATACCCGTTACGCTTATTGCGCGTACGGTTCGGCTTATGTGACTAGATTACATAAATTAACCGAAACGGGTCAAACCTTATCGGTTTTACCCCAAAATTCAGAATGTGCCTAGATTGCCCATATAAGGCAAGTCTTCAATCTTGTCGGGGTCTAAAACACATTCTATTCCGGTCTTCGCTTAATCATGCGTTTGAACCGTATATTCCTTAAGACTAACCGGTCTAAGCTTAGGCTTAATTAAAGACCCGTTAGCATTCTAATTGGTTATTTATACCATCATTCCAGGCTAGAGCCTTTCGGTAAATTGTACCTACGCTTACTTAAGTGAATACGGCTGAGTTATTATAATTCTTGCTATTTAAGACAGGAGCTAGCTCAGATAAATACTCTTAACTTATTTTCCCTATTACGGGCTTGGGATACGGTAATATAAATACCGCATGGTCAGGTATGGGATTCAAAGACCAATAAGTCGGGAAATCCAAATAACCTGTTTTAATTCGTATTGCTTGACTGAAACATTGGGGATTAATGCGACCGTGTCCTGGATATCCTTGACTCATTAAATGCAACAGCCACGACTTAAGCACGGGGTGTAGGCATACACCTGACAGATGCTATATGCTAATTAATTAATTATACCCAATAAGGGATTCCCAATAAGGGAATAGTGGTGTGTCGGTTAATCATGAACCGGCAAAGAACCGGGCCCCGTATGTAGAGCAAGTTATGTAAAACTGATAACATGAAATATAGTTTGTCCCAAGTATAAAAGATTAATATTGCCTTGTGCATTTTAATCAGTGTGTCAAAATATTTCATGCCTTGTGCACCTAAACCAATTTTCTTAAACTCTTTTCAAATGAGTCGGTTGAGTGTATTTACCAGTGAAAACTGACGTATTTTCAAAAGTCTAAGTGACAGGTACAAGTACGTAATAGGCTGGAAGCTGCTCAGGACGTTAATAAGGAATCTTGCAAGTTCTAGGCGTCTAAAGTCTGTTGAACAATGTTTATGTTTTAAGATCCGCCTGTGGATCCTTTACTTTCCGTTGTAATACTTGATATTACTTTATATTCGGATTGTAATATATTTATCTTTTGCTTCCGCTGTGCACTTATATATTGTGTTGTTTGACTATGATGATATCAACTACGTCACGATACTCCCCTACCGGGCCCACCGGTCAAACGTGGAAAAGTCGGGGTGTGACAGGTTGGTATCAGAGCCAACATTGAGTGAATTAAACACTAGCCTTTTGTGTTTAATCTCAATGACACAGTAGCACGTTCTTTGACCTTCTGAGTCTAGACTTAACATAGGATTATTCTCAACCCTAATCTGGAAATTTTTGCTTCCAATTTTTTTTTTATAAATTGGATACGTCGCCAAGCGAAGGAGCTGTAATAGGAATTCTCCACACCCGGAGCCTTGAAATGCTGAGCCTCGTAACGCGGCTAGGATGAAACGTGCAACCAAGGAGAAAGCATTCAGAAATAAAATAAAGAAGAAACTCCTTTTACTGAAGATCGTTTCCTTAATAATCCTCATAAGGACATATTTATTTTTTCAGTCCCTTCGAGGACAACATTATTCCTTCGAGTCCCTTTTAGGGCAAACTTGAAATTTTTATCTTATAGTGGAACGACTAAATTTTCATCCTAAACATGAAATATGAAATAAATGAAAAATAACATTCTTTTTATAAGATCTACCATTATAATAAAATGGCAAAATCTAAAAAGGACAAAACCTAGCCGCGTGTCATTATTAAGACCCGGCCAAGATGGCAGCTCCTCAATTTAGGTTCAGATCCTTATTAACATCCCGAGTTAGGATTGTTCTGCGTTAATTATTAAAAGGGAATCTTAAAGGTAAACCTAGCCTATATGACGAGGCCAAGATGGTAGGACCTATTCAAAAGATTCAAATCCTTGTTAACACCTAAGAACGTGTTAGCACTCTTAACAAATGTGATTCGAGAAAATCACAATAGTCACCCCTATACTGGAAATTTTTTAAAATTTCCTAATTTGCCTTATGATCTAGAAATCATGGCTTATATCATCCTATAAGATGATCATATTATAACCATCCCTTAGAAGGGAAGTGCCTACGGGCTATAACGTATTGTCCATCTGAGACACTGACATTGTGATCTTTATGATTCCTTGTCTAAGGTGGTGAGCTATGCTCAAGCCTAATAGTCTATATGATCAATGTGATCATGACTAATATCATATAACATCCTAGTGATGTTTTGCCTACGGGATATAATGTATTGTCCATTTGAGACATTGACGTTTTGATTTTTATGATTCTCTGTCAAAGGTGGTGAGCTAAGCTCAAGCCTCATAAATCTATATGATCAGTGCGATCTTGATTAATATCATCAATATGATGATCATACTATTAACATCCTTAGCGATGAAGTGCCTACGGGCTATATTTTATTATATTGTCAATACGACAATGACAGTTGTAACCATTAAGGTTCCCTGTCTAAGGTGGTGGGCTATGCCCAAGCCTCATAGTCAATATGATCAATACTATCATGACTACTATCATCAGTGCGATGATTATTATTTTTCTTAAAGCATCGTTTTGTAATGACAATTGATTTGCCTACGGGCCATATTGTGTCGTCAATTATGACAACGACAGTGGTAGCGATGACTCCCTGTCCGAAAAAGGTAATGAACTATGTTCAAACCTAAATGCTTTGATTCTCTGAAATCATAGTGATGTGTGTAAAATGAAACATATAAATTACATCAAATGAGGCATAAAACTAACCCTTTTTAAGTACTAATATTGGAAAAAGAGTGTTTTTGTCTTCCTTTTGTATTTTCAGGATTAAATGAGCTCAAAAACGCAAAAGAAGCAAAAAGACAGCTAAATCCAACATAAATACAAGAAAAGGAATATTAGTGGACTGCCCGAACCCTCAACGGCACCTTCCAAAGCAAAATAGAGAAATCAGAAGACTGAACACGCCCCGTGCTCAGCCAGCACGGGGCCGTGCCCAAGAAGCAGCAGAAAAGACAAACCTATAGAAGCTTCTATTGCCCACCACGGGGCCGTGCTCAGCGGACACAGGGGCGTGTCGAAAGTACAGCAGGCGCATTTATTGTAATTGCGAATTACAATTAATGAGGAGAGAGATTGTCAGACGGACACGGGGCCGTGCCTAGCGGACACGGGGCCGTGTCCAGCTCTCTGTTCAGCCTATAAATAGGAGTGCTTGGATTCATTTCATCTCATCCCTTGGCACACCACCTCTCTCACACTTCATCCACCACCCACCACCATCACAACACCATCATCCACCACCATCATCCATTGTCCATCGTAGAGTGTGTGAGTCGTCTCGGGATCCAAGATTGATCATAAGAGTTCTTGACAATCAAGGCCATGTTTGCCTAAGTCTCTTACATCACTTGGTGAAGACAAAGTGTCTAGTATAATACTTTTTATTTCTAATCTTTTGCACTTTTTATTTGGTTTTGTATTAATGACTTTAATAACTAGTTACTTATGTTGAAGGTGATCTTTCCTTATCGTTTGACCGTGGTGTCTTGGCATTATTTTACTGTCTATATAAAATAAAGGATTTTCACCATTCATATCTCCACGGTCTATATAGAGATATGTTGGCTACCTGGTAGGGGGTTAAGGGAACGGTTTGGTAAAGGTCTTGCCATTGTTCAGCGTTTAGAGGTCCTGCAATGGACCTGGGTCAAATTTAGTAGGACCTCCTTCAATACTTCACGGTATTGGATGGCGGGGGTCCAAACTCTTTGATCCCCTCATAAGTTAACTACTATTAATACTATAACCCGGCTATTTAGGACTGTATCCCTGCTGACTCAGACTACTTAGCCGAGGGTAACGTCACCGCCAAAAGCGGGGCCTACCACAATACTGCATTAATAACTTAATTCATTATCTTCCAATAATCCACCCTTTTAGGATTGTATCCCTGCTGACTCAAACTACTAGGGTGAGGGTAACGTCACCTTCAAAAGAGGGGCCTACTACAATAACTAAGATAATCTCTTAATTATGTGCAAAAGTGCGGAAATAATCAAAGGTTATACTAGATACGAGTCGGAACCAAGTGATTCATCTTGTCTATCTGTTTTTTCTTTTATTTTTATTTTTCAGCATTTTAGTTAGTTTTTAATTTTCTTAGTTTAAAGCATTTTTCTAAACTTTTATTTTGGTTAGACGTTGAGGATAAACCGGTACTAAAAGCTCTTGTGTCCTTGGACGACCTCGGTATCTTACCAACGCTATACTACACTCAACGATGGGTGCACTTGCCCATATGTGTGTTTAGTGTTAGTGAAATATCGTGTTTTATAAATTTAAAACTTGGCTAAAATAAGTGTTGAAAAGGGCTTAAAATACACACCTAATATATATAACACTTCACACGCATCACATAGCTTATAATTCATAAATGTCCTTGTGACTAGGCCTGTTGTGCTGATATACCTTCATGCTTTGATTCTCTGAAATCATAATTTATAATTTAAAAATGTCCTTGCGACTAGGCCTTTCGTGCCACTAATAAAACTGTTATTGTTTTTATAATTAGGATAAGTTATAATATAAATCCTAAATAAATGTGATTAATAAATTAACCAAATATGGTCTCCGTTACCATGGTTAATGAATTGCCATAAAAGACAATTCCATAATAAACTCCCAAGTAAACTGTTGTCCTTGTTTTATGTAACAGTTCAATTAAATGGCTGGCTCAGATGAAATTAATAGCCACCCAGTGGAGAACAATGATAACGCCCGAATTAATTTAACGGGTGCTGAACTAAAAGCGTTAGTAGACGACGCAGTTACAAAGGCCTTAGAGCGGCAGTACGAAGAGTATAGTGAGACTCGGAGTAGGACCCTATCTACACCGCATTCGAAGCCTCCTTCCAAAAAGGATGAACCCAAGAAGGAAGATGACGAGCGTCACTCTTCTAATCATCACAGTGATCCGTCTCAACAGATCATACTGAATCAAGGACCCCGTGATAAGGGTTGCTCCTACAAGTACTTTGTTTCATGTAAACCCCGAGATTTCACTGGGGAGGAAGGAGCTGTAGATTGTATGACGTGGTTAGATGAGATGGATACAGTTATGGATATCAGCGGATGCGCTGAGAGAGATGTGGTCAAGTTTGTGTCGCAATCATTTAAGGGTGAGGCCTTAGCCTGGTGGAGATCGTTGATTCAAGCCACCGGGAAGATCCCTTTGTACAACATGACTTGGGATCAGTTCATTGCTTTTATCAAAGAAAATTATTGTCCTCAACATGAAGTTGAGAAGATCGAGACTGAATTCTTGACATTAGTCATGGAGAACTTAGTTGTCAAGCATACCTTACAAGTTTCAATACCAAGTCTCGATTGGTTCCTTATTTGATCACACCGGAACCAAAGCGAATAGCTCGCTTTATTGGGGGTCTAGCCCCAGAAATAAAGGCAAGTGTGAAAGCATCGAGACCTACTACATTCAGGTCAGCGGCAGATCTGTCGCTATCTCTCACACTCGATGTGGTTAGAAACAAGGCTACCAAGGCCTCTGAAGAAGGGAAGCGTAAAAGGGAGGAGGATAACTCCCAGAATCCTAAGAAGAGCAAATCCGAGTTCAACAATAACCAACAGGATTCCAACAAGAAGCCTACATGCAAAACCTGCAAAAGAAGACACTGGGGACGGTGTCGATCAAACCAAGAGATAAAGCAATGTGGTATCTGTAAAAGAACTGGTCACCAGTCCCACGAATGTAGGGATATAAAGAATGCAAATTGTTTCAGCTGTGGCGAAAAGGGCCACATCAGTACTAATTGCCCTGAGGCTGCCAAGGAAGGAGCAACTAAGTCTGGGATGGATAAGAAAGGAAACGCCTAAACTAACGGTTGAACGCCAGAGACAGTGCATATCAATAATGGCATTAGGTACGTCCTTACCTTTTAGCATCGATTGTACCTGCTAATTATTTTACGTTAATGCAAAGGATAATAAACCTTTAGTAAACCATAAGCTTAGCAAGCTTTTGATTACATTCATAAGAACTTCAGATATTAAAAATAAGGTATAATTTACCAATGGAATCTTTAATGACCCTCTCTCCCATCCTCGGAGATAATCCTTTCATAAGAATCTGGAGTACTCTTCCCCAAAAAGAGTACGACAATATATATTACCTTATTTTACTATTTTCTCATTATTTTATATCGCCTACGAATGCCAAACTATGTTTGATAAGAGTTCCATATGAGGATTGGCGTATCCTAGTGTGTCCCATAGATTGCTTCCATGCCTGATCAGTATGGATGTTTAATGCATGGAACCCCTGAGATATCCCAATGGTCATATTGTACTAAAGTCGACTAGTAGTATTCAAAGAAGATATCCAATATAAAATGTCCTTATAAGTATCTCTACTTAGGGCATCCTTGCATTTGTAAAGAGAATGTGTCATATATCTGACACCGACATCGATAGATGAACCAAAGCCTGGGTATACAGACATCTCTAACATCTCTGTGAGTGTCATGATTATCTTCTTTATAAGAATTACCATGTTTACCTTCTGAGAGGCAAGTGGATGTTAGGACGAACATCCCGCTTAGGGCTACAATTATTGTAAAAGCCTTATATCTGTTAGTATCAATGGAATAGGAAGAACTAAGAGCCAAATCGATAAGCTTTTAGAGAAGATTTCATAAAGCCAAATTCGAAGTCCTAAGAACTCCGATTTATATAAATAAGAAAGACGGATCATCTTGCTTATGCATTGATTACCGCAACCCTATATAAGCAATAATTAAGAATCGCTATTACCTGCCCAGGACCGTCGATTGGTTCGACTAGCTGTAAGGTTTAGCTATTCTTTGAGATTAACTAAGCAGTAGTTGGAATAACCATCTCACCATAAAATAGGTTTTTCTATAGCAATTATTATATAAGTATCAAGGCTACTCCTTTTGAGACCTTGAATAGATGGAATGTTAAACATCTATTATTAGATAGAAAATTGGTAAGTCCAATTATCAGGATCTGAAAGTTGCCTAGGAAACAACAAATAAGATCATACAAATCCATAATCGATTGTAAGTTGCCAGTATACGGCAGGAAATCAAGGGTTTATGAAAATAGCAACCCTCTTAAGTTCTGGTTAAAAGATAAGGTTCAACAAAAGATAACACCCTAGAAGGGTGTGCCGAGTAGTAACTTTCAGGTTAGTTAAGCTCGGGATATATAAAGTCATTCGAAGGATTCGAATGTATCAAGACTAAATAGCTTACGAGCTAAGACCTAATTTAGGAGCTTGGTGGAACGCACAATGTGACCCACACTAATGATTTAACGACATGTCACCTATAAGTCGAAAAGCACTATCACATAATGATATGCAGATCTATGGTAGTATGAGCAACCTATGTCGATTGAGAATCGACAGGTTAAGGAGCTCCAAAAGAAAGTATGCACCTCTTGTATAGGTCAACTGGGATACCCTTGGAGGCCCAAATATACTACGGAAATTAAATCCATGATACGACAGAAAAGTACTTCCTTTACTTTAAGCAAATCTCGAGGTTGAGATTTATTTTAAGGGGGTGAGGATGTAACACCTCGAAAATTCACGTCCTATAATGTTTTGACACGTGTCATAAGTTTGAACGTGTGGAAGAATGTTCTAGAAGGACTAAAGTTGACAATCATGGAAAGTGTGTGAATATACGAGTTCTAAATGTCAACAGTGATTAAATATATTGTACATTAACCCTACATGATGTTTATACCATCAAACGAATAAATCATGGATCATACGAAGCTAAAAGTGAGAGAATACAAACTACAGGGGTTAAATGTGTCAACATGTTTAAGTTATACCTCTGAGTGACCTTTTGACAAACCCGAAGCTTTGTAACAGTTAATTATGATCACTAGAATGCACGATATAAGTTTCATAAAGTTTCGTTATCGTATGAGAAAGTTATGATCAAATTCGTATACAAGGGGTTAAAGCGTTAACGTTGAAAGTTATGACTTTTCGGGTTAACCAGAAGTGTCCAGGGACTTGGCAAAGTGGGTATAAGTCCTAAAGCCCTTGTAGGTAAATAAGAAGGGGTCAAATTGCAAGAAAAATGCTTAGTTGACCTTTCGAAGAGCCAAGGGACAATATGCAAAAACATGAAAAAGTGAAATTCTGAAAATGAGGTCCAGGCGGGCCGCGTCAGACACACAGTAACAGCAACATCAGGCAGCAGCCTGTAAACGCGCAGAATCGACCCAAAATAGATATTTTCTCATCATGGGCGACCCCTAAGTGACTCCTAGAACCTTAGGGACATGTGTTAACAATCAGGGACCAATGGTAGTGTTGTGTGTCAACAATCCTTGAGTTCTTGATCACTATATAAAGCCCCTAAGTTGCAACATTGCAATCACACCTTCATCTGCACTTTGGATCACTTCTGGAGCTCAAGACTTCTCTCTAAGCTTCACATTTCGTTCATAGGACTCTTGTAAGTATGTCTGACCTTCCTTAGTTAAGTTTTGCTTAGTTTAAGCTTAAAAGTCAAACCGTCGTAATTAACGTTGACTTAACGATTAATCACTAACGGTCCAGTGATTAGTCGAATTGAAAGTAGTTATAAGTTGGTAATTATGTGGGTAATAAACCCTTAAAAGGGTTCCCCCTGATTCCTACTCTAACTAGGTCAAATGTCGGGTCAAACTTGTTATTAAAAAGTCATCAGGATACTTATTTTCTAATTTATGCATAATTAGCAATGTAGAACACATACAACCTGTTTGATCATTAATATAACTTAGTAATTAGTATAAGAACATGTCTAAACATGTTCAACCCCACAATTTACTGTTTAGACCCGGTTCGGAACCGAAAGTCGCAAAGCTTTGACTTTTGCTTTGACTTCAGTTCTAACCCGTTTTGGTATGTTTTAGAAATACCTTAGAGCCTTATTTAGACCAGGTTACATGCTAGTATAACCCTCTGTGATTATACACCTTGGATCATTAGTTATCCGATTAATACGCATGATTCCGTTAATTGCTCATATGTTGACCATTATGCCTTTTCACCTTAAAACGTGATTTTTGGAAATGTAAAAGAGAAGAAACTTTAATTACTAATATTTAAACTTGCATACAAAATTTGACATCTGTTGGAGGTGTAGATTAAGAGTTATGCTCGTTAGCGTAAAATGAAAGCTTTATGTTAATTAAGCGACATAATTAGCGTATGGCCTATCTAAGCCTACTTTTTGATATCAAACTCTTTACCCACTGATATAATATATTATTTTGGGATTTTTGAAGATTTTTAATTAATTTTAGGCTGAGCATAACTTATAGTCGTAGGCTTAATCCGGTAATTGTCGGTTTTGCCCTTACGGACTATAAAATGAGTTTTACATATCTAATTGACTCCAAACCTTTTGCTACTGATTACATATGATAAATAAATTATTTTAAGCCCTCTGGAATAATAAAAATATCAGCTTTATGTATAGAACCCGGAAATGGCTTCTAATCGCCTTTTTAAGCGTTTTTAACGCATAGTATGTACTAGAATTATTTTAAACATACAAGGGTTGATACCTACTAATATTTTGGGCAAATTATAATATTTTAACAGTAAGCAAAAGTTGCTTAACTTAGACTTCAGTTTTGAGCTTTACGGCTTATGTGAAATTACCAAAATGCCCCTACGGTGCATAGTTTGGTTATAATTGATGAATTTCACATATATACTTTACCCTACTGTTATAACTTGGTAAACTAAGTATTTTTGCTGATTATATCAGACCTGTAACACAGGTTAATACTTAAACTCTTTTATAACCTTTTAAATGACCAAACTACCCCTACGGGGCATAGTTTGTGTTTAAATTCGTTTCGGGCATAATAAAAGACATCTTACTGATGTCACAACATATTTTGAAGCATATTAACTTAGGAAACCTGTATATGGCTCTTATGAATACCCGTTACGCTTATTGCGCGTACGGTTCGGCTTATGTGACTAGATTACATAAATTAACCGAAACGGGTCAAACCTTATCGGTTTTACCCCAAAATTCAGAATGTGCCTAGATTGCCCATATAAGGCAAGTCTTCAATCTTGTCGGTTCTAAAACACATTCTATTCCGGTCTTCGCTTAATCATGCGTTTGAACCGTATATTCCTTAAGACTAACCGGTCTAAGCTTAGGCTTAATTAAAGACCCGTTAGCATTCTAATTGGTTATTTATACCATCATTCCAGACTAGAGCCTTCCGGTAAATTGTACCTACGCTTACTTAAGTGAATACGGCTGAGTTATTATAATTCTTGCTATTTAAGACAGGAGCTAGCTCAGGTAAATACTCTTAACTTATTTTCCCTATTACGGGCTTGGGATACGGTAATATAAATACCGCATGGTCAGGTATGGGATTCAAAGACCAATAAGTCGGGAAATCCAAATAACCTGTTTTAATTCGTATTGCTTGACTGAAACATTGGGGATTAATGCGACCGTGTCCTGGATATCCTTGACTCATTAAATGCAATGGCCACGACTTAAGCACGGGGTGTAGGCATACACCTGACAGATGCTATATGCTAATTAATTAATTATACCCAATAAGGGATTCCCAATAAGGGAATAGTGGTGTGTCGGTTAATCATGAACCGGCATAGAACCGGGCCCCGTATGTAGAGCAAGTTATGTAAAACTGATAACATGAAATATAGTTTGTCCCAAGAATAAAAGATTAATATTGCCTTGTGCATTTTAATCAGTGTGTCAAAATATTTCGTGCCTTGTGCACCTAAACCAATTTTCTTAAACTCTTTTCAAATGAGTCGGTTGAGTGTATTTACCAGTGAAAACTGACGTATTTTCAAAAGTCTAAGTGACAGGTACAAGTACGTAATAGGCTGGAAGCTGCTCAGGACGTTAATAAGGAATCTTGCAAGTTCTAGGCGTCTAAAGTCTGTTGAACAATGTTTATGTTCTAAGATCCGCCTGTGGATCCTTTACTTTCCGTTGTAATACTTGATATTACTTTATATTCGGATTGTAATATATTTATCTTTTGCTTCCGCTGTGCATTTATATATTGTGTTGTTTGACTATGATGATATCAACTACGTCACGATACTCCCCTACCGGGCCCACCGGTCAAACGTGGAAAAGTCGGGGTGTGACACTAACGGTTTATTCTTTTGTAGCTACAAGAAACGGAACGTCTTGACGTCAGCGAAGATCCATTGAACGTCAGCCGGGATTTGGGTATTCGACAATACCTATCGGTCATCACAAAAGACATTTGTTAGAATCCTAATTAACACCATATTGAAGCTCTAGATATCTAAAAACCATATGATAGATGTTTAAATAACTAGCTAACAAGGGTTATTGGCATCATAGGACTGCATTGACCGATGGTGGCGCATGACGGATGAAGATGATGACGGTTGGCCCCAATGGTCTAACCGTCTTGGCAGAGGCAGTGGTTTTTGAATTGTAAAACAGGTAGAAGAAAACACCGCAACAATGGTTGGAGATCATATTCTGATAGATGGGCATCTTTTTGGTTATATATCATAAATGTTTGTATATTTACGTGTGTCATACTGATAAGATCAACCTGACTAACGTGTAACTTCAACTCCTGTTAAAATAAACTAAGAGACAAATATGTCAATAAGAGTATAAGACACGAGTATATTTATACAATTACAACAATTTAGACTTATTTATTTAAAACACTACTGTTGATGCAACAAATACTAGACCGATGGTAGTAGCTGGGCTGGTTAGGCAAAAGGGTTGGAGGGTTTAGTTTTGCCTAACGCAGGTCGTGGGGTCCCCCACATTTGCAAGACGTGGAGAGAGGTTCACTAGTTAGATTTTGTTGTTTGCTCGAGATCCTCCGCTGAAGTGTGTTCAACTTCGGATGTGAGAGCAATGGAAATGTGTGTGTTGAATGTAAGGAAGAGTGACTTGCATGGAACAAGTACTCAAGAGCAAAGACCAGAGATCCCAATAGAATCAGAGCTGATTGGAATGTCTCTAGCACTAAATGAAGTGTCATATATGTAGGGAAGGTCATCACTCAAAGAGGAAACCATTGACCAGTGAAACATGCTTGCAGTGGGGGACTTACCCTTTTGGGGGTTGAAGCGTTTGGACCTGTGGGTAAAAGACTACACTCTGTGCGCATGTCTTCTTTTACGGCTGTGAGAGGCTGGACAAGTAATCAGAGAAGTGATGGCTTACTGTTCACATCCTTTTTGCTGCTCACCTAAGTTCGCGGGATCTGAACCTTTTAACCCTTTAACCTTTTAAGCGTTCATATGTCTAAGTCATTTTATTTGGTCTTGGGCTACCCCCCAAGTCAGAGGTTTTTGGGAAATGAGCTCAAAGACTTCTGACTTTTACATATTTATTTGTATTGCTTAAAGGCTTAAAGGCTTGAAGGCTTGAAGGCTTCAAGGGTTGAGAACAGTTGAGAATTTTTTGAATTTCAAAACTGACAACTGATTTGATTGATGTGTGGCAGTTTTTCAGTCGGCAGTTTTTATACACTAGGTAATAATAACCTCTCATTTAATTACTTTTTCATTTATTAACATCTTTTGGTGAAATTTTTCACTTATCTTCTTCCGAGAATTCCGATTTCCTCTTCTAAACTCAGGTTAGTTCCCATTTTCTTGTGTGTTTTGCTTGTTACTTTACTTTGATCATGGGTGCACGGAAGGATCTTTCCGTTAGTTTTTCACGTCTTACTCAAGAGGAAGTGGAGAATTTTTGTATGGATTGGGGCATTGGTCTTAAATTTAATCCGGTTGCACCGGGTTGTGATAAATCCGTTGATCAGTGTCCCCCTGGTTCGGTTGCTTTGTACTGTCGGCATTTTGAATTTTCCAACCTTCGTCATCCTTTCTCGCTTTTTGTATTGAACGTTTTGGAGTACTATTGTGTTTCCTTTGGTCAAATTCATCCGAAGGGCATGGCTAGGGTTTTACACTTCGAGGTTTTATGCCGGGCTTGTGGTTATGACCCTTCGTTGTTGTTATTCCGTCAATTTTTTCGTTTGGCAAAAAACGGTGATTGGTTCACCTTTGAGACATCCAAGGTTGACACTTGCCTTATCTCTTCCATGGTTACCGCTCTTGGTACTTGGAAGGATCGATTTTTCTGGGTTTCTGACTCTATTGTCCCCTTCAAAATGGTAAGGAGGCACCCGGATGCCGTTCTCAATGAACCGGAACCTTCCAAGTCTGATTTGAATGAAGTTTTTCTTAAAGCCATCCGAGAGTGTCCTTCAAGGGTTCGTCCTTTTCCCGAACATTTGCTAGTTCTATTAGGTGTTAGCAAATTGTGGGATATGGCTAATCGGGATCCGGTTCTTATGAGGAATGGCCAGGGTATGATTTTTCCTTGTTTTGCCTTTTTTGGGATATCTTTATTTGGTAGCTTATTTTTTTTTTGTTTTTAAAATATTTTGCAGTTATGTCTGCTTTGGACTTTATCAAGAGTGATGATACCTCTGATGTTGCCTTTACGGATGCTCAAGCCGCTGAAGGGGGTGATGTTGTTGCTAGGGGTGTAGAACAGAGGTTTGAAGATGCTGGCTATGTTAGTGTTTCTAACGTCAAGGGTTTTACTAAGCCTGCTGCTCCCAAGGCTTCAACCCATCGTTCTGCTTGTCGTTTGTTAAGGAGTGCACCTCAGTCTACTTCTTCTGATCCGGTGGAATTAAGTGATGATATTGAGGCTTCTGAGGGTCAAGATGTTGATGTTGAAAAGGAGAAGAAGTTGGTTGTTCATGGTAAGAAGAAGGCTTCGGCCAAGAAGGTTGTGACCACTCCTGTTCAAGGTTCATCAAGCAGAGACATTGAAGGGTTGAACGAAGATGAAGTTTATGTTCCTGATTGGACTGGGAAGGTTGGTGATAGTTTCAAAGATCTGAATGTTTGTGCTAATGTGTTAGCTCACTTTGCTCCTCCTGGCGTTCGTGGTGCTATATCCGAAATGGAAGATAACCACTTTATATCAAGGTTGATGTTAAGTTCCTGCAACCTTTCTGCCTTGGTAGCCGAGGGTGTTACCCGTTTTCAGAAGGGGATGCATGAGTACGAGGAGTTTTCTAAGAAGAAGGAAAAGTTGAAGTCTTCAATGGCTGCAATGAAGAGGGAAATTGATGGTTTTTCAAAGAAGGAGGAAGCTTGGGTCAAGAAGGTAGGTGAATTGACAAGGAGGCACGAGATTGAGATAAATGATCTTAAGAAAAGTTTCGAAGCTGATCAGTTGAAGTTAAAAGCTGATAGGGAGGCCTTGGCTGTTCAACAGAGGGCCTTTGATGAAGAGAAAGAAGGTCTGAAGGCTTCAGTTGTTCAAGCCACTGGTGATAACCAGTGGCTCATTGAGCAAGGCTTCCACCAGGTTGTTACCTACCTCCTTCATTCTAATGAGTTCAACTCTGCCCTTTGAGAGGTTTATACGAAGCTGTTGAATTTGGGGAAACATCAAGGCCTTATTGCTGGTTTTAAACTTCACGAGTCTGGCCAGGCCTTGGAGCAATCTCCCCTTTTCCGTCTTGATGCTTCCGAAGTGTTTAAGGCATCTGTCCAGCAGATGGAGAGGTTGACTTACCCATATGTAAGTCAAGTTGCTAATTACTTTGGTAAACCTCTTTCTGTCTTACAGGAACTGAAGCCGGCTGGGCTTAATGAAAAAGTTTGTGCTGAGGTATTTGATTCCCTGTCCAAGAAACGTTCTCGTTCAGGAGATAGTGATGAAACTTTTTCAGATGATGCCGATGTATCTAAGGAAGCAAGCCTCCAAGGTTCAGCTGTCGGGAGTGATGGTGGGTCAAAGGCTAAGAAGTCAAAGAAGGCCAAGAAGGTTAAGGGTGATGGTTCCGGGGATTCTAAGCCTTCTGTTGATGCTTGAACAATATTCATAGCTTTCTTAGCACTACTAAACAATTTGATGGTTTGTATGTTACATTAAACAATTTTAGGTTATGCAGGAACCCTTAAGGTTCCTGCTTTGTGGTTGTGGTTTGGCCTTGGTGGCCATTTGAACAATTCTTAGGTTTACAAGCCACTAAGGCTTGTTTTAACTTGTTTGGATGTTTGGAAGCCTTTTAAGGCTTCTTTTCTTATGTTACTAAGTTTCTACTACTTGCCTTGTGTTATGATTTTTGTGCTTGTGCCTGTTTTAGTAAGGCAGCTTGGTTGGCTTCAAGCCTTCAAGGCTTCTGGCTGTTTGAATGTTTATAGCTTGAAGCCTTCAAGGCTTCCGGTTACTACTTTTGTTTTATGACTTGATGTCTTGGTTTGTATTTTTGAGATTTGGGTTGTGTGCAACCTTTTTACTTATGTTGTGGCATTGTACCTTGAATTATTTTTTATCTTTATGGTATTGTCTTTGTTGGGTTTGTGTTGTCTTTATGTTTTTTATACCTTAAAAGGTTCAGTGCTGCAGTCACTTAGCCTTGGTATTTTTTAACAAGAAGACATAGCACCTATCCTATTACTTTCCTTAGTTTGATTTCAGTTCGTAAGCCTGTTTTTGATAAGTTTACTAAGGCTTAAGGAACATTTGGTGTAGGCTGTTCGGACCCGTCTATGAGACAACTTTGTTTTTAATTATAAGTCTAATGGAGTTGTATTGATTTAGGAACTCACCCCTTATATAGGTTCATTCAACCCTTGAACCTATTGAGCGATATGGCCTGGGAGCTCATCCCCTTACATGGCCCTTGCCATGGAGTTTTTTGCTAGGTTCTCAACCTGATTTTAGGATAGAAAGACAAATTTGATAAAACATCATTATTCATTCAAGAGATATTGTGTTACAAAAAGTGATCATAGGACAACTCTTGAAATACAACTTGTGAAATACAAACCAATCTTTCTTGATCAGACATGAAACCTCTTGAGGGTTGATGCGTGTGAAGTGTATATATAAGTTTAAGTATATTTTAAGCCCTTTTACACTTTCTTTAGCCAAGTTTTAAATTTATAAAACACGATATTTACTAACACTAAACACACATATGGGCAAGTGCACCCATCGTGAGCGTAGTATAGTGTTGGTAAGATACCGAGGTCGTCCAAGGACACAAGAGCTTTTAGTACCGGTTTATCCTCAACGTCTAATCAAATCAAAAAGTTAGAAAAAGGTTTTAAACTAGAAAAATAAAAACTAACTAAAATGCTGAAAATAAAAATAAAAATAAAACAGATAAACAAGATGAATCACTTGGTTCCGACTCATGTATAGTGTAACCTTTGATTATTTCCGCACTTTTGCACTTTTTAAGAGATTATCTTAGTTATTGTAGTAGGCCCCTCTTTTGAAGGTGACGTTACTCTCAACCCAGTAGTTTGAGTCAGCAAGGATACAATCCTAAAGGGTTGGATTATTGAAAGATAATTAATTAAGTTATTAATGCAAATTATGGTAGGCCCCTCTTTTGAAGGTGACGTTACCCTCGGCTAAGTAGTCTGAGTCAGCAGGGATACAGTCCTAAATAGCCGGGTTATAGTATTAATAGTAGCTTACATATGAGGGGATCAAAGAGTTTGGACCCCCGCCATCCAATACCGTTAAGTATTGAAGGAGGTCCTACTAAATTTGACCCAGGTCCTTGCAGGATCTATACACTGAACAAGGCAATACTTTTACCAAACCGTTCCCTTAACCCCCGACCAGGTAGCCAACATACCTCCATATAGACCGTGGAGATATGAATGGTGAAAATCTTTTATTTTATATAGACAGTAAAATAATGCCAAGACACCACGGACAAACGATAAGGAAAAATCACCTTCAACATAAGAAACTAGTTATTAAAGTCATTAATACAAAACCAAGTAAAAAGTGCGAAAAGATTAAAAATAAAAAGTATTACACTAGACACTTTGTCTTCACCAAGTGATGTAAGAGACTTAGGCAAACATGGCCTTGATTGTCAAGAACTCTTACGATCAATCTTGGATCCCGAGACGACTCACACACTCTACGACGGACAATGGATGATGGTGGTGGATGATGGTGTTATGGTGGTGGTGGTGGGTGGTGGGTGGTGGGTGAAGTGTGAGAGAGGTGGTGTGCCTAGGGATGGTTTGAGCTTGAGCCAAGCACTCCTATTTATAGGCTGAACAGAAGCTCGGGCACGGCCCCGTGTCCACATCCTTCTCTTTCTTCATTTATTGCAGTTTGTCTGTATTAGTTGACCACGCCCCCGTGTCCGCTGAGCACGACCCCGTGTGCAGAAGCATATCTGTACTATAAAGATTTGCCTGGATTCTGCGAATCTTATAGTTGACCACGGCCCCGTGCCCGCTGAGCATGGCCCCGTGGTGGGCAATGGAAGCTTCTACCACTTTGTCTTTTCTGCTGACACTTGGGCACGCCCCCGTGCTGGCTGAGCACGGGGCGTGTTCAGTCTTCTGTCTTCTTGTTTTGCTTGGGAAGATGCTGTCGTGGGGTCGGGCATGTCACGTTTGTTCCTTTTCTTGTATTTATGTTAGATTTTGTTGTCTTTTTGCTTCTTTTGTTAAGTTGAGCTCATTTAATCCTGAAAATACAAAAGGAAGACAAAAGCACACTTTTTCCAACATTAGTACTAAAAAAGGGTTAGTTTTATGCCACAATTGATGTAATTTATATGTTGCATTTTGCACACATCAAATACCCCCACACTTGAATCTTTGCTTGTCCTCAAGCAAAACTCTTTATAATGTGGCTTTACACTCCCAAATGGAATAGGTAGAAGAGAAAGTTTTTTGGGCTTGTCATAGAGTGTTGGGATTTCCAAGATTCTTTATTAAGTTTTATTTTTATTTATTTACAATCCTATTCGTCATGATTTATTTAAAACTTTTCATAAGATAAATTACTTATTAGGGCATAACATGCCTCTTTAAAATTCTATTTATATACAAGTTCACATACCTCACGGGGATCACTCAACACTCGGCCGAAAATGTATTTTAGTGGATCACTCGAGAGCGGCATGGAACTTACTCCTACCATAAGCTTGCCAAGCAATCTATCCTCCTCCTTTTTAACTATATACCTTTGTAAATATCAAGAGGACTTTTTGGGTGAAGGGTTAGGCTTGGGTTAAAGGTAGGTGGTTGGGTTAGCGGTTAGTGGTTAGTAGAAAAGGGCGAAAAACGTAACAAGCGTCGGTTTCGTAAGACTTTTTATTTTTGTAACTTTTATTTTGATGAAGCTATTATTCAAAAAAAGTTATTTTTGATGAACTTGCTTGTTTGCTTCATCATCAACACATTTTTTTTTTGAAAGACATACGAAAAACCGAGCTAGTTACTAAAACAAAGGGTTAAAAAAAAAAAGTTTTGGTGGGTGAAAGGGTGTTTGGTTTGGGTTATGAAATGAAAAGGTTTAGGCTCAAAGGGGCTAACTAGGGGGATTTTGGGTAGGTGGTTAAAAAAAATAATGGTGTAGAAATAAAAAGGGTTAGTCCTAATGCCTCCATCATTTACTTACTCGGGTTTAAGTTGGTAAGGACCGGGAATGTATCGTCATGGCAAGTTCTAGAGTCGTACGAACCAAGCGGCTATTCACACAAGAAACGAAAAATGAGCATTTAATTTAAAGATATGTATTTGTATGCTCAATAAAGGCTCAAAACTCACTTTTGTGGGAATGGGTTTTTATGTGATCAAGTATATATAATCGAATTTTAACTAAGTTTGCCATGTCTTTTCATAATTTTCTTATGTTAGTTCTTTTTATCACGACGCTATCGGATGTAAATTTGTAAAAATATAACATTTTTTAGAATTTGAAATTCCCAAGTTAAACCTAGACAAGTAAAAAAAATGAAAATTTTTGAAAAAAATTTGGGGTGATTAGCGGTTCCAATAGAGTTTTGTGTAAGGCTTGTATTTAGGACTTGCAAGATTCAAGGTTTAGCATTCCCCCCACACTTAAATTACACATTGTCCTCAATGTGTCTCAAAAATAAGTTTTTAGGTTGATTGAATGTGTAAAAAGGGTTAAAAAGCAAAAATTTTGTGTTACTGGGCGCTGAACACGGCCCCGTGGTGTCCGGGCACGGCCCCGTGTTCAAGTGCCAGTAACAAAATTAAATCAAGAGAAACAGAATCCTGGACACGGGGGCATGTTGGGTGAGCACGGCTCGTGTCCAGTTTACCTGAACTGGGTATTTCTGCAGACTGTGCAGCACGGGGCCGTGTTGGGCGGACACGGCCTGTGCCAAACTTACTGTAAACGAAGAAATTTTGTCGGATGGTCCTGTTTTCCTGCATGGGGTGCTGGTTCAAGTTTCCCTTGCATCCTTTGTCATCTCAAGTGTGTTTTATTCCTGAAAATTAAAACTAACTAGAAAACATAAAAATTAATCTAAACTAAGCTAAGGATAGTTCCGCGGAATGCCTCCGTGGTGCGCCACGTTTATAAGGGTCCTTGGCTAGACCCAAATCCTGGTTATATATTACTCAAGTGGGATGTTTTGCATCCCATGTTACACTGTCGGAGAGCGTCATCCAAACTTGAGTCTATAACCTTCATGTAGTTGATCGGGTCTTCGTCTTCTACTCTCTTTCCAATTCCAAACTTCACTTCCTCATCACCAAACTTCAATGTTAGTGTTCCGTCATTCATATCTATCACTGCTTGGGCGGTGGCTAGAAATGGCCTCCCGAGGATGAGAGGGACTTCGGCGTCTTCTTCCATGTCTAGTATGACAAAGTCGGCCGGGAAGACGAAATTGTCGACTTTGACCAATAGATTTTCAGCGACACCTTGTGGAAATTTGACGGACCTGTCGGCAAGTTGTATGCTCATCTTTGTGGGGCTTGTTTTCCCCAGGCCGAGTCGTTTGAACATTGATGCGGGCATGAGGTTGATGCTAGCCCCAAGATCGGCTAGCGCATTGCGAATGGGGGATTCCCCAATCGAGCAAGGAATCGTGAAGCTCCCAGGATCAATCTTCTTTTGTGGGAGTTTGTTGAGTACTAACGCGGAGCATTCCTTGCCTAAGTTAACTAATTGCAATGATTCAATTTTCCTTTTGTGAGTGAGGAAGTCCCTCATAAATTTTGAATATTTAGGCATTTGGGTTAGGACTTCTATAAAAGGAATATTAACATGCAATTGTTTTAGTAAATTTTCGAACTTTGCGAATTGCTCATCGGTCTTTTGACGAATTAACCGACCAGGGTACGGAACCGGAGGAGCCTTAGTGGGCTCTTGAGTTGGTGGAGAAGCCGTTTCTGGTTGGGGACCGGGTGGAGTCGTGGTTTGGCTGGATTGGCCCTTCTCCGCTGGAAGTAATGGAGCCTCCTCGGGACCTACGGTTCGGTTTCTGTAACACCCTGAAAACGGGTTTGGTAATTAAACCCCGTTAATACTAAAGACGGGAAAGTACCGTTAGTGGTAAAAGTAAATCGGCAAATATTAGGAATTAAGTGAATAATCCTAATATTTATTTAAAGTGAATAAGAGCTTTCAAGAAAATAGGATGGATAAAAGGCCCGATTTAATGGGACTTAAAGTAAAACGGGTTACGACTTCCCGAACCTACTAAGCTGACTAGGAATAATTCTAACCTAGTTAGATAGTGACTTATGAGTGGGTTAAAACACTTAAATTATGAACTAAGAAAAATGGAGGGGCCAAACTTGTTAAACTTGAAACTTGATTTATTAAAAACAAGAATTAAAACACACCAAACACCCACTTTGGGGGTGTCTGGTCGATTAAGAAGCAGGGGGCGACATGGGTTTTCTTCAAACCCTAAAATCCTCACAAAACTCACAAATTGGAGCCTCTAATCAAGTCTAAATCGAATTTCAAGCACAAATTCATGAACACCTAGTTGAAAGGATCATAAGGTATGTAAAATTGTGATGTTTTGATCTATCTTAAATTCTAGGTTATTTGTAAGAAACTGAAATTGAGCTTGATTATGTCATGCATGGATGAATCTTGAAGTAATATGATGTCTAGGAGTAAACCCTAGTCAATAACATGTTGGATTATTGGATAATCTATGAAATTCATGATGATCCATTGATAGGTTAAATAGGTTTTGTAAATTTAGATGAACACAAGAATCATGACTACCAAAAGTGGTGTTACTTGATTACTATGAAATGATTTTGAGATTAGTATGCATGTTTGACATGATGAAATCGATATGTATGTTTATATTGGGCAAAATATCAAGTTATGAACTTGGTTTTAAAGATGTAAAATTATACCCGTTAGGTGTTCGTTAAAATGCCTAAATGAAATATAAATGTGGAAAATCGGACAAAAACGCATGCTTGATGGATATGGCAATTTATGCGTTAAGACTTATAAAAAGGGTTCTAAACGGATTGTGAATTGAACTCTTTAGGCGAGGAATCCGGATCGTCAAGTGGACAAGCCGGTGGAAATACGCGTTTGAAAAAGGTGCTTAAAAGGTACGTAACTACGATTCCGTTACGTTATGCTTGATTCCGTATTTTCGCTAGTAGACTTTAAATTAGCATAATACATGAAATTGGCATTTGCTTGAAGTGACGAAGATCACTAGGTAAATAAACGGGTCAAAAGGTGAAATTATCACCCTTTGGCAATATTGTCTAATGGTTTGTCGAGTTACATGTTTATAGGAATAAATATCAAATGGATACGCACATCGCTATTGCTTAGCGGCTACTAAGTCAAGGTATTGATACGGGTCAATATATTGATCCGAGCCAGCTATGTATAATGGTTCAACTCATCATGTAGAACTTGAGATTCTATAAGAGTTAGACAAGGTTAAGATAAAGATATCCGGTTACCTTTTTGGTAAACCGAATAGATTGTATTATATTTATGGTGTTTAGAAGCACATGGGTTTATAAACAAGGATATGGTTAAAAGGGTCGGATTTTGGGGTCAAACAAGTATTTAAAGGACCTTGTAGTAAAAGAAGGATGAAAATTGACCAAAATGCCCTTGTAAGCTAAATCGAGCGAACGACCTATAAGGGTTGTTCGGAAAAGAGTAGTATGCATAATTAAACACTTAGAATGAGTAAACAAAAGCGAATGAGGTGAATCCTTAGTCATTTGACTCTATAATAGTCTTTGCCGTAAAATAATGATTCGAGGGGTAAAACTCGGAGTTTAGGAATTTCCACACTTAATACAATACAAATATAGTTGTGAAGAAAGATTATTTGACAAGAAATGTCGTAGTATAATGCTTGATGTGAATGAAAGGGACTCATACTTAAAATAGGCTTAATTACCCTTAACGGGTCAAAATAAGCGTACGAGCGAAAACGGGTTTAAATTGTGTAATAAACCTGTGATTAGAACCTAATATGATAGATAACCTTAATTTGAAGAAGTGTATGTGATATAAAGATCAAACAAATATGTTTGTTTGATAAAATGCATAAACGGGTTAAAATTCGATAAAAAGGTAACGAGTCGAAGGATTAGAAGTCTCAAAATTTATTATGTTGGATGTTGGATTTTAACTCCATATGATGGAGAATTAAATTACGGACGCTTAGGAAAAAGAATCGGGTAAAATGGATTAAAAACGAGAGAGTTATGCTCGTTTCCGTGAAATCGGGTCATGCTGGGTATGTACAGCAACTTAATAAAAACATTCTGCCAAAAAGGGGGCTAGGTGGGGCGTCGTGACGCCTAGCCCCCCCTGAACATGAAAAACGTTTAATTTTGTTTATTTGACCGATGTAACTTGGTTAAACTTATTATTTAACTATCAAAACTAACTTTTAAGTTGGTTTTGATCATAGGTGATCGCCAAGAGTGCCCGGATGAAGATCAAGCTCGATGAGGAACCTAACACGATAAAATACAAGCTTCCGCGCGGCGTTTCATCGTATCTTTTAAACGACGAATTCAATTACATTAAGTTGTATATTTTTTTGAAATGTTGTAAACATGTGGGAATGTTAGTATGAAAAGTTTTTGTAAAGTCACATTTTAGCATTAAAAATGTGTATTTTATTATTAAAATCTTGATTAATTAAGTCGGGTGTTACAAGTTGGTAATCAGAGCTCATGGTTAAAAGAATAAAGTGTTCGGTTCGAGGCTTGATCGCAAATCCGATAAGTACATGTATATCAATGGTTTAGTATGATTAAAGTGTTGAGAACAACACATATGGTTATCGTGTAATACACGTTACACCAATAAAAACGATATAGAATAGATGTAGTCAACGAAATTACATGCGTTGATGCGTATAGTAGAAAAGCCTTGTATTATAATACGGGCATCCTTTAATGTTGAAATTACTAACTATTGTATATGTTTTAGTTGAAGGACACTCGCATATGAAGATAGCGAGAGTTTAACAAATCGCAGATTTGACAGAGGAACGGTCCAAAGAGTATGCTCATCAAGGACCTAAATCACGTAACGGTCGCGAACAAGGCTAATGGCAAGAGAAGCCCGTTAGGGCAAGCATTACCAGGTGCACATTTTAAATTAATTGCACAAATAGTAATATGCAACAAATATGTAGAAATTGAAAGTTGCATATGTAGATTAAAAACTTAGAAAAACCCGAATAGAAAATGTATTCGGGATATTGTTTCCAAGAGAAACAAATAGAGGCATTACTTACATAGGGCGTGATGTGAAAACTATAAAAAGGTCATGCGTGTCATGTGTTAATCGCTTACTCTGGCCAAGTAAGTAGTGGCATATGATACCATGAACTTCTTATAGCGGACACATTTACATCCGATGTAGTAAGGACGGGGTGAATGGGACAAATTAAAAAGTACCCAAATGAAACAAATGAACAAAATAGTTGATAATAATGTAAACGCACAGCCGGGTGATGGAAGCGTATTACATTAGGATAATGAGCCCGAGAGAAGGGACAAGGATTAATGTAAATGATGATATAAATGAATGATCAAAAGAAAATTCACGAAAATAAGTCATCTTGGACGAAAGGGCCATGGTGAACAAAATGGGCAAGTAAAACCAAAGTATAGATGACCCGCCGGGTCATAAAAACAAAGGTGTTGCCCACATGAAAAAAGATAATCAAGGTTGTTAACTTTAGTCGTAGTAAAGAAAGGATAACGATGATACTCGTCACTCATAATTAATAAGGCCGCCAATGGTGGTCACGTAAAGAATAAAAGACATGGTCGAAGAAAAGCGACGAATTTCGCTAAGATGACCAAGTAAATCGAAATGAAATCTTAATGCATACCGGAAGGGGTGCAATGATAACGATTTCGGTAAAACACCCAGTTGATGGGTAAGGAATTAAACGCATGCGTAGACTGGGAAACAGGAACGCGTATGGAAAGTCAAAAAGACTCGGGTTTTGGGTCATGACTAAAGGACGATAAGATACTGCAAATAGAAATTTTGATAAATTACGTTCAACTATTTCAAAGCTGAACGGGTCGAACAAAGACTGAAGTTTGACATTCATAAGTGATGAATTTCCACACGAACAAGTCAAACAAATTTAATAAAGGATGACACTTGCTAAAGTAAGTAAGCGCGAATCGAATAAATAAAAGTGTGAAATGTTAATAAACCTATGTAAAGGAGTTATAGGCGTTAAAAACATTAAAATAAAAGAACCCGGGTAATGGGACGTAAAGAAGTATAGGTAAGAACCCGGTAACGGTAAGTGTAGGGCAAACCGACGTGTAATTGACGTTAGAAGTCAAGAAGTCAGAAAGATAATTCGAAAGAAAACAATGTAGCCTTAGACTACGGTCAAGGTCAAACAAAATCCAAAAAGTAAAGGTGAATAATTCTAAACATAAAAAGGGGTGCCTTAACGCCATATGCATATATAAACGTATACACATTTGAATAAAGACTAGAATAAAAGATGATCTACGGGATCATCATAACCTACGGGATATTAATTAGTGTAAAGGTCTACGGGGCCAAAATGACCCATGGGTCATGAATTGAAGCAAAAGGGATCATAAGGGTCTCGCCTAAAAGAGGTGAAAGCTTAAGGAAATAGCCTACGAGGTTAAGTGAAGGAACCTATGGGTCAATAGTGTAAGGTGAGGGAACTTGTTACGATTCCCCGCGTAAAACGAGAACGGAAAACAATAAATTATGGGTTGTCAATTTCCTTGATATGAGTAATTGACATAGTTAAAGAGAAAAACGTTAAACTAAAATTCAGTTTTAGTAAGAAATAACGTTTTAACAAATATGAATACTATAAGACGAATTCGGAAATAACAAATATCAAAGAGTGTGGGTCTTAACATCGATAGGTGCGAGACAATACATTCGAAAAGAAGAAGTATGATAAAGAAACGTTGATATAAATTAAACATGACGTGACACGATCACGGTCAAGAAATGCAATGTGAAGTGGAATCACATTATAACCAAGCGAGCGGTAAAGAGTAACTGGACTAATAAGTCTAGTTAGTGAGACCGGTTAAGGTCATTTAAATAAATTTGGTTGCTTGTAAGCGGTGGATTCGGTATAACTGAACCGAATAAATGAATTTGAAAACAAAAGAAATTGTTGCTAAAAGTGAAAGATTTCACTAAAGACCTTTAAACGGGTCAAGGTAACGGATTCACAAAGAGTTCGATAATATATAAAAGCGATGGATATCGCTAAGTTAACTAAACTAGTAGAAATAACGAAATTACGTTATTTCAAGTTGCATTATGTCGTATGAGGTACGTAGATGTTTTGTAACCAAAAAGATATTACAATAATTTTTCTGGTAATACTAACAATCGGTTAAAATATGAGCAATGCTCAATTGATTATCGAGAGCAAATGCATGGAGTTAAACTCGATAAATTATGTAAGAAAAGGTTTCGAGGATGAAACCTCTTTAAGGGGGGTAGACTTGTAACACCCCGAAAACGGGTTTGGTAATTAAACCCCGTTAATACTAAAGACGGGAAAGTACCGTTAGTGATAAAAGTAAATCGGCAAATATTAGGAATTAAGTTAATAATCCTAATATTTATTTAAAGTGAATAAGAGCTTTCAAGAAAATAGGATGGATAAAAGGCCCGATTTAACGGGACTTAAAGTAAAACGGGTTACGACTTCCCGAACCTACTAAGCTGACTAGGAATAATTCTAACCTAGTTAGATAGTGACTTATGAGTGGGTTAAAACACTTAAATTATGAACTAAGAAAAATGGAGGGGCCAAACTTGTTAAACTTGAAACTTGATTTATTAAAAACAAGAATTAAAACACACCAAACACCCACTTTGGGGGTGTCTGGTCGATTAAGAAGCAGGGGGCGACATGGGTTTTCTTCAAACCCTAAAATCCTCACAAAACTCACAAATTGGAGCCTCTAATCAAGTCTAAATCGAATTTCAAGCACAAATTCATGAACACCTAGTTGAAAGGATCATAAGGTATGTAAAATTGTGATGTTTTGATCTATCTTAAATTCTAGGTTATTTGTAAGAAACTGAAATTGAGCTTGATTATGTCATGCATGGATGAATCTTGAAGTAATATGATGTCTAGGAGTAAACACTAGTCAATAACATGTTGGATTATTGGATAATCTATGAAATTCATGATGATCCATTGATAAGTTAAATGGGTTTTGTAAATTTAGATGAACACAAGAATCATGACTACCAAAAGTGGTGTTACTTGATTACTATGAAATGATTTTGAGATTAGTATGC
Organism: Helianthus tuberosus; assembly: GCA_030545235.1. NCBI lineage: Eukaryota > Viridiplantae > Streptophyta > Magnoliopsida > Asterales > Asteraceae > Helianthus > Helianthus tuberosus. The sequence goes on along the minus strand of CM060433.1, from coordinate 9,165,919 downwards.
ATGTTTGACATGATGAAATCGATATGTATGTTTATATTGGGCAAAATATCAAGTTATGAACTTGGTTTTAAAGATGTAAAATTGTACCCGTTAGGTGTTCGTTAAAATGCCTAAATGAAAGATAAATGTGGAAAATCGGACAAAAACGCATGCTTGATGGATATGGCAATTTATGCGTTAAGACTTATAAAAAGGGTTCTAAACGGATTGTGAATTGAACTCTTTAGGCGAGGAATCCGGATCGTCAAGTGGACAAGCCGGTGGAAATACGCGTTTGAAAAAGGTGCTTAAAAGGTACGTAACTACGATTCCGTTACGTTATGCTTGATTCTGTATTTTCGCTAGTAGACTTTAAATTAGCATAATACATGAAATTGGCATTTGCTTGAAGTGACGAAGATCACTAGGTAAATAAACGGGTCAAAAGGTGAAATTATCACCCTTTGGCAATATTGTCTAATGGTTTGTCGAGTTACATGTTTATAGGAATAAATATCAAATGGATACGCACATCGCTATTGCTTAGCGGCTACTAAGTCAAGGTATTGATACGGGTCAATATATTGATCCGAGCCAGGTATGTATAATGGTTCAACTCATCATGTAGAACTTGAGATTCTATAAGAGTTAGACAAGGTTAAGATAAAGATATCCGGTTACCTTTTTGGTAAACCGAATACATTGTATTATATTTATGGTGTTTAGAAGCACATGGGTTTATAAACAAGGATATGGTTAAAAGGGTCGGATTTTGGGGTCAAACAAGTATTTAAAGGACCTTGTAGTAAAAGAAGGATGAAAATTGACTAAAATGCCCTTGTAAGCTAAATCGAGTGAACGACCTATAAGGGTTGTTCGGAAAAGAGTAGTATGCATAATTAAACACTTAGAATGAGTAAATAAAAGCGAATGAGGTGAATCCTTAGTCATTTGACTCTATAATAGTCTTTGCCGTAAAATAATGATTCGAGGGGTAAAACTCGGAGTTTAGGAATTTCCACACTTAATACAATACAAATATAGTTGTGAAGAAAGATTATTTGACAAGAAATGTGGTAGTATAATGCTTGATGTGAATGAAAGAGACTCATACTTAAAATAGGCTTAATTACCCTTAACGGGTCAAAATAAGCGTACGAGCGAAAACGGGTTTAAATTGTGTAATAAACCTGTTATTAGAACCTAATATGGTAGATAACCTTAATTTGAAGAAGTGTATGTGATATAAAGATCAAACAAATATGTTTGTTTGATAAAATGCATAAACGGGTTAAAAGTCGATAAAAAGGTAACGAGTCGAAGGATTAGAAGTCTCAAAATTTATTATGTTGGATGTTGGATTTTAACTCCATATGATGGAGAACTAAATTACGGACGCGTAGGAAAAAGAATCAGGTAAAACGGATTAAAAACGAGAGAGTTATGCTCGTTTCCGTGAAATCGGGTCATGCTGGGTATGTACAGCAACTTAATAAAAACATTCTGCCAAAAAGGGGGCTAGGTGGGGCGTCTAGCCCCTAGGCGTGACGCCTAGCCCCCCCTGAACATGAAAAACGTTTAATTTTGTTTATTTGACCCATGTAACTTGGTTAAACTTATTATTTAACTATCAAAACTAACTTTTAAGTTGGTTTTGATCATAGGTGATCGCCAAGAGTGCCCGGACGAAGATCAAGCTTGATGAGGAACCGAACACGATAAAATACACGCTTCCGCGCGGCATTTCGTCGTATCTTTTAAACGACGAATTCAATTACATTAAGTTGTATATTTTTTTGAAATGTTGTAAACATGTGGGAATGTTAGTATGAAAAGTTTTTGTAAAGTTACATTTTAGCATTAAAAATGTGTATTTTATTATTAAAATCTTGATTAATTAAGTCGGGTGTTACAGTTTCTTAATGTGATGAGATGTACTTGGGCCTTTGGGTTGGTTTCGGTATTGCTTGGTAACGCGCCTTGTGGTCTCTCGGAGAAATTTTGAGCTACTTGATTTAATTGTTTTTCAACGTTTTGAATGCTAGCTTGTTGATTTCTAAAATTCGATTCCAATTGTTGAAACCGATCCGATTTTTTCTTTTCGGTATCGGAGATGAGGCGAGATACAGTATCTTCAAGCCTTTCTCTTCAACCTTGTTGTTGAGAAAAATTTTGTGGTTGTTGAAAGTTAGTTCGTTGGTTTTGTTGGTTACTACTATTGCCGGGATCTCTCCAACCAAGGTTAGGGTGGTTACGCCATCCTTGGTTGTAGGTACCCGTTGGTGGACCCGACGGCCTAGGTCTATTATCAATGTAGTTTACCGTTTCCGTTTGATCATCTACTTCTTTCATACAACTCCAATTTTCATGTGGTCTACCACACCCTTCACAAGCCATAACCGAGGCTGTTTTTGCCATTTCTAATTTTTTTATTTTTGAAGAAAGGGCCTCGATTTGGGCTTGTAAAGAAGTGCTTTCATCAACCTTATGGGCGCCCGGGGCAATAGATTTATTGCCTCGGGGAGTGTGCCACTGAAAATTGGTTTGCGCAATTTCCTCAATTTGATTATATATTTCATTTGGGCGACGATTACCTAGAAGTCCCCCGGAGCTAGAATCAAGTGTTTGTCTTGTGTGTGGCAACAACCCATTGTAGAAAGTGGATACTTGTTGCCATACTGCTAGACCGTGATGAGGACACTTTCTTAGTAGCTCCTTGAACCTTTCCCAAGTTTCATATAAGGATTCCCCATCCTCTTGTGAGTATGTATTAATTTCAGTCATTAATTTAGCCGTTTTAGCAGGAGGGAAATACTTATATAGAAACTTTTGGGCTAGTTAATCCCAGGTGTTTACCGAGCCAACTGGGAGGGTGTTAAGCGAAGCCTTAGCTCGGTCTTTTAGCGAAAATGGAAACATTCGAAGGCGGATGGCGTCATTTGATGCTCCATTGATCCGAAAGGTATCACATATTTCTAAGAAATTAGTAATATGTAGATGGGGATCCTCGTCCGCAAGCCCATGGAAGGCTGCGGAGTTTTGAAGCATTTGTATCAAATGTGGTCGAAGTTCGAAGTTATTGGCTTCGACATTCGGTGCATTGATAGCGGCGCCGAGATTACCTACGGTGGGCCGTAGGTAATCCATAAGGGTACGTTGGTCCGCCATTGGAAGTGGGTCCCCCGAAACTTTCTCTTGATTTTTAGCTTTAAGTCTTTTTCTGAGAAAGCGTTCGGGTTCTTCTAGAGGTTCTTTTATGTCTCTACTAGAACTGGAGCTCATGCACTACGTAGGAAGTTCAAATGTGGCGCCTGGGTTCCAAATCCTGCAATAAAAACAGAAAAGAACGTTGGTCAGAAGGTTCACCACGGCCCCGTGCTCAGTGAACACGGCCCGTGGTCGGAGGTACAGTGATTGTTTTTCGGATCCCTGTTACTGGGAGTTGGACACGGCCCCGTGTTGCACCGACACGGCCCCGTGCTCAGCTCTCTGTAACTTGGAAAATAAAAACTGCCAGTGATAATGTTGGGCACGGCCCGTGTCCGACCAGGCACGGCCCGTCCTGAGCTCTACAGAAACTGAAAAACTAAGAAAAATCCTAAAAAAAATGAAAAATAAAATAAATAAATAAAAAAACGATTAGGCCGTTGATTTCTAACTTTCTTAAAATCCTTGTGTCCCCGGCAACGGCGCCAAAAACTTGATGCGTGTGAAGTGTATATATAAGTTTAAGTATATTTTAAGCCCTTTTACACTTTCTTTAGCCAAGTTTTAAATTTATAAAACACGATATTTACTAACACTAAACACACATATGGGCAAGTGCACCCATCGTGAGCGTAGTATAGTGTTGGTAAGATACCGAGGTCATCCAAGGACACAAGGGCTTTTAGTACCGGTTTATCCTCAACGTCTAATCAAATCAAAAAGTTAGAAAAAGGTTTTAAACTAGAAAAATAAAAACTAACTAAAATGCTGAAAATAAAAATAAAAATAAAACAGATAGACAAGATGAATCACTTGGTTCCGACTCATGTATAGTGTAACATTTGATTATTTCCGCACTTTTGCACTTTTTAAGAGATTATCTTAGTTATTGTAGTAGGCCCCTCTTTTGAAGGTGACGTTACCCTCAACCCAGTAGTTTGAGTCAGCAAGGATACAATCCTAAAGGGTCGGATTATTGAAAGATAATTAATTAAGTTATTAATGCAAATTATGGTAGGCCCCTCTTTTGAAGGTGACGTTACCCTCGGCTAAGTAGTCTGAGTCAGCAGGGATACAGTCCTAAATAGCCGGGTTATAGTATTAATTGTAGCTTACATATGAGGGGATCAAAGAGTTTGGACCCCCGCCATCCAATACCGTTAAGTATTGAAGGAGGTCCTACTAAATTTGACCCAGGTCCTTGCAGGATCTATACCCTGAACAAGGCAAGACTTTTACCAAACCGTTCCCTTAACCCCCGACCAGGTAGCCAACATACCTCCATATAGACCGTGGAGATATGAATGGTGAAAATCTTTTATTTTATATAGACAGTAAAATAATGCCAAGACACCACGGACAAACAATAATGAAAAATCACCTTCAACATAAGAAACTAGTTATTAAAGTCATTAATACAAAACCAAGTAAAAAGTGCGAAAAGATTAAAAATAAAAAGTATTACACTAGACACTTTGTCTTCACCAAGTGATGTAAGAGACTTAGGCAAACATGGCCTTGATTGTCAAGAACTCTTACGATCAATCTTGGATCCCGAGACGACTCACACACTCTACGATGGACAATGGATGGTGGTGGTGGATGATGGTGTTATGGTGGTGGTGGGTGGTGGGTGAAGTGTGAGAGAGGTGGTGTGCCAAGGGATGGTTTGAGCTTGAGCCAAGCACTCCTATTTATAGGCTGAACAGAAGCTCGGGCACGGCCCCATGTCCAGTGGGCACGGCCCCGTGTCCACATCCTTCTCTTTCTTCATTTATTGCAGTTTGTCTGTATTAGTTGACCACGCCCCCGTGTCCGTTGAGCACGACCCCGTGTGCAGAAGCATATCTGTACTATAAAGATTTGCCTGGATTCTGCGAATCTTATAGTTGACCACGGCCCGTGCCCGCTGAGCACGGCCCCGTGGTGGGCAATGGAAGCTTCTACCACTTTGTCTTTTCTGCTGACACTTGGGCACGCCCCCGTGCTGGCTGAGCACGGGGCGTGTTCAGTCTTCTGTCTTCTTGTTTTGCTTGGGAAGATGCTGTCGTGGGGTCGGGCATGTCACGTTTGTTCCTTTTCTTGTATTTATGTTAGATTTTGCTGTCCTTTTGCTTCTTTTGTTAATTTGAGCTCATTTAATCCTGAAAATACAAAAGGAAGACAAAAGCACACTTTTTCCAACATTAGTACTAAAAAAGGGTTAGTTTTATGCCACAATTGATGTAATTTATATGTTGCATTTTGCACACATCAAGGGTCTTTCCATTCCAATGTCTTGGAAGATTTTTACCTTCTGAGTCGGCTCGCTTATAGGATCCACCCTTATGTGCCTCAAGGATTGTATATGGCCTTCCCATTTTGGGCCAAGCTTTCCTTGGTTCTCTTTTTTACTAGCCTCATTGTTTCTAAGCACCAGGTCTCCTGGCTTGAAGCGTTCGTGCTTGACTCTTTTGTTGTAATAGGCTTCCATCATTTGTTTGTACTTGGCTTCTTGAATTGCAGCTTGGTCTCGTGCTTCCTCTAGGAGTTGTAAGTTCAACATGGTCTCTTTGTGGTTTGCTTCGAGATCCATGTTGACAGTTCTTTGAGTTACAACTCCTACTTCAGCTGGAATCACGGCTTCAGATCCAAACACCAAGCTGTAAGGTGTTCTTTTATGGCTTGTTTTTTTCGGTTGTTCTTATGGCCCATAGAACACTTGGCAACTCTTCAAGCCAATTACTTTCATGCCTTCCCAATTTGGCTTTGATTCCTTCAACTATGCTTCGATTCATCCTTTCAACTTGACCGTTTGATTGTGGGTATGCTACTGAGCTGAAAACCTGAGCTATTCTGAATTCTTTGCACCAAACGCTGAAAGGCTTTTCAGCGAATTGCTTTCCATTATCGGTGACAAGCACTCCCGGCAATCCATAGCGACAAATGATGTTTTCCCAAACGAAGTCAATGACCTGTTTGCCCGTAATTTTTGCAAGTGGTTTAACCTCTGGCCACTTGGTGAAGTAGTCTATGGCAACCAACAAGAACTTCACTCCACCTTTGGCTGGTGGGAATGGGCCGACAATGTCCATTCCCCACTTATAAAATGGCCAGGCTGAAGATATCAGGACAAGGTCATGCTTGGGGCTTTTTGGGACCGGTGCATGAATTTGGCAAGAATCACATTTTCTTAGTTGTTCAGCGGTGTCTCGGTGCATGGAAGGCCAAAACTACCCATGGTTCATTAGTTTAGTAACCACCGTTCTTGCTCCAAAATGGGCTCCGCATATCCCTTCATGAACCTCTTTGACCAAGTACTGGCTTTGTTCGGGACCAACACATCTCAGCAAGGGTGCAAGGTAACCCTTTTTGTAGAGGATTTCCCCTTGCAACACGTACTGTCTAGATTTGATTTTAACCCTTTCAGCATCTATTTGATCAGCAGGTAACTCACCATTTTTAAGGAATTTTTTAATTGGAGTCATCCAATTGGGACCTTCTTCGGTGATTACGTCTTGAACTTCCAATTCTTCAATTGATGGAGTTTTCAACATTTCTACCAATACCTTTTTGGTGAGGTGGGCAAAGGTGAGAGAAGCGAGTTTACTCAAGGCATCAGCTTTCTTATTTTGAGACTTGGGAATTTGCTTGATGGTACATGTTTGGAATGTGTTCATCAGCTCTTTGGATTTTTCTTTGTACCTCTTCATATTGGGCTCCTTTGCAACATAACTGTCGTTCACTTGGCTTGACACCAGCAACGAGTCTGTGAAGACTTCAAGCTTTTGAACCTTCATTTCCTTAGCCAACTTTAAGCCGGCTATCAACGCTTCATATTCAGCTTCGTTGTTGGTGGTCTGAAATTCAAATCGAAGGGCATACGTGAATTCTAACCCTTCTGGGTTGATCAGAATGAGCCCAGCCCCTGACCCTTCAATGCTTGAAGCCCCATCGGTAAAAAGCTTTGAGGCTTCAAGGTCTGAGGGTTCAATGGCAGCTGTGTTTACTTCAGTGATTGTTTGTTTTGTGATTTCTACAATGAAATCAGCCAAGACTTGGGCTTTGATGGCTTTTCTTGGAACATAGGTGATGTTGTGTTCACCTAGTTCCACTGCCCATTTGGCTAATCGTCCTGAATTTTCTGGTTTTTCAAGCACACTCTTAATGGGTTGGTCAGTGACCACTTTTCTAGGGTGTGCTTGGAAATACCTTCGAAGCCTTCTAGCCGTTTGGACTAAGGCTAGAGCAAGTTTTTCCAAAGGAGGATACTTGATCTCTGTCAGTTTTAGAGTTTTGCTGAAGAAATAAACGGGTACCTGAACTTTGTCTCGTTCAATGGTGAGGACCTCACTTATTGCTTCTTCAGTAACCGAAAGGTATACAGAGATCAACTCTCCTGTTTTTGGGGCTGCAATGTCTGGGTGTGAAGCTAGGTGTTGCTTCATCTGGTTGAAGGCTTCCTCAGCTTCTTCAGTCCACTTGAAATCCTTTTTGTCAGAGCATCCCTTGATTGTTTTGAAGAAAGGCAACGATCTTTCAGCCAATTTTGAGGTGAAACGCTTTAAGGCTGCAAGCTTTCCGTTTAAGCTTTCTACCTCTTTTTTGCTTCGTGGTGGCTTGGTTTCGAGAATAGCTTTGACTTTGTTTGGATTGGCCTTTATACTTTGTTTTCCCATAATATGCCCCAAGAACTTACCTTCTTCAAACCCAAACGAACATTTCTCGGGGTTGAGTTTCATGTTGACCTTCCTTAGGTTCTTGAAGGTTTCTTGGATGTCATCAAGCATTTGGTATTCTGTTTTGCTTTTGATTACTAAATCGTTGACATATGCTTCCATGTTTCTACCAATTTGACTAGCAAAAGCCTTGTCAACTAGGCGTTGGTAGGTTGCACCCGCGTTTTTGAGGCCAAAAGGCATCTTTTGGTAGCAAAAGATTCCGTTGTCCGTGTGAAAGGCAGTTTTCTCTTCATCTTCTTCCTTCATGAGAATTTGATGGTAACCCTTGTAAGTATCGAGGAAACACTTGAAAGGGTAACCAGTGAGGGAATCAACCTTAAGATCAATTTCTGGCAACGGGTAGCAATCTTTAGGACAAGCCTTGTTCAATTCCTTGAAGTCTATGCACATTCTCCAAGAGTTATCGGGCTTTCAAACCATGACTAGGTTTGCAACCCAGGACTGATACTTGACCTCTCGGAGAATTCCAGCTGATACAAGCTTTTCAACCTCTTGGCATGCAGCCAAGCTTCTTTCGGGTGCTAGGCTTCACTTCTTTTGGACAACAGGCTTGACATCGGGTGGTATTTTTAGCTCGTGTTCAGCAATGCTTTGAGGGATACCCGTCATGTCTTCTGGGCACCAAGCAAAGACATCGCTATAATGTACTAGCAGCTTTTCAAGATATGAGAAAGTTTCTTGTGAAAGGCTTGGATTAACCCTTATCCTTTGTTCAGGATACTTAGGGTTTATGATTAGCCTTTGCTTGTCTTCTTCACTCTTGGAACTTTCACCTTCAACCATGTAGGCCTCTTGAGTAGGTTGAAGGGTTGCAATCCCTCTCTCGGTAGGAAACTTGACTGTGCCATGACCAACAGAAACGACCATGTAGAATGCGCACTGCCCCGGCCTTCCTATGATCACATCATAGTTTGAAGGTATATTGATGACCACAAAAGTGAGAGGCTGAACTCTCTCCATCTTGCCTTCGCTGAAATGGACATCAAGGGTTAGTTACCCTAAAGGCTTGAGGGGTATGTCGGCAATACCTTTTATGGAGGTTCCTGAGGGTTGAAGCTTTGAACGTTCCTCATTGCTTAAACGGTTGAAGAACTTCTCAAACATGATTTCAGTGGCTGCACCAGTGTCTATGTATGCTCTGCTTATTTGTGGTGTACCCACAGTTGCTTCAACCACAAGGGGGTTTGAGAGTGGGTTCTTTTCTGTTGGAGGGAAATAAACACACTGAAGCTCCCAAGCTTCCAACCGCTGCCGTTTGTGAGGAACCTTTCCATCAAACTCCACCATGTTAACTTCCTTGCCTTTCCCTTCGGCCATCTTGTCCCTGTAATTATAACTTTTGAAAATGATTGGAGTATTGTAAAACATTGTTGATAAAAAGAGAATGACTCACATTGCAGATTTAAACGGGCAGCGCTTAGCCTAATGATTATCCTTGTAACCTAATTTAAGTAACAATGCACATGAAAACTAGGTTAGTAACTTTAATCCAACTTTTACGACAACTCACGAGATCAAAACTTCACAATGAATGACAAAGTGCGATACTTAAACATCCATCGAATTTACGACGAATGACAAAGCATAACCCGAGTTTGGGCAGCACTTAAACATCCATCGGATTGGTTTCTATTGATCGGACATTAAATCGTAGCAGTGATCGAGTTATTACCCTGTTATCGCGGCAGAATTTCGTGATTGTGTGTGTTTTTATAGTAATCAGACGATATCTCGGTGTACGAATAGAATTTTAACGTCGACCCAACGCCCAAATTCAAGTGCCAAACTCCTCTATTTATACTGGAAAAACGGCGCGGTCGCGTGTCACGAGAGGCTCTCGCGTGGTGCGAGAGGTCACTTTTAGCATAGGGTAGCCACGTGTCTCAGTAGCTTGGGTGAGTCGACCGTTCGTTAAAATTCGAATTCTATCGAAAACTGTTTAGATAATATCAACTAGGAAATACCCCCCCCCCCCCTGAGTTTTAGGGGCCCTGATCCTGATTCCAACTGTTCTGAAATTTTTAGGGTTTGTGCAGGATTACTTGGGGGGTCTCAATTAGGGTTTCCTATTGGGCAAATTAAAATAAGAAATAGTATTTTTAATGAGGGTTGTTACATCCTCCCCACCTTGTTTTAAATCTCGTCCTCGAGATTTGGGCTACGATATCTCTTTTTAGAGTTATGTCATGTTTTAGTCAATAAGAACAGTTCTAAGATGAATACGTGTTTTACAATAATTAGGGCTCAATGGTTCAACTGAATTAGTTCAAGAAGTTGATGTCAAATGAATGAGATGAAATGATATAGTTTCTAAGGTGATTAGGTTTAAGTCAAAAAGATATATGATCAATAGGTGTGAATGTTTACAAGTTGTGAATGATTTTTAGAAACAATAGAATTCACTGTCAACAGAAAACTTACTTTGATTGTCAACTGAGGAAGTCTCAGAATCAACAAGCTCGAATTAAATAGAAGTACGAAAATGGTTTGTCAACTATTGAATTATGGTATGAGAAAAATCAATGGTTTGATATTTATCGAATTACAAGGATACACCGATATACAACAGAGTTTAGTGTATCATTGTCTTAACACATAGTTGTATTAAGACCACTTTCAAGGATGAGTTAAGCGAAAGATATATATAGATTAGCTCAAGCTACAAGTCTATACCGACGCCACAAGGTGTCGTAGTGATCGAAATAAAAATAGCGGTGACTGAATGAGTTCACTATGCTTGAAACCAAATGAAAGTTCAACGAAGTAAATCCGAATGTTTGTTTCAAACAATCTAGTAGGATTTTTGATTGAAAATGAAACAATTGAATAATGTTTTTCGATCGAAAAGATCAAGAAATGCTCGATCGATGTTGTAGGAACTGTTAAGAGATACACTAAGATATGACATGAGTTTGTGTATCATTATCTTAACACATGATTGTGTTAAGATTGCTTGAATATGATAAACCAATAAAGCGGATTCAATATAAATAAATAAATAAATAATTAAATCCGTATATGATGTGTGCAACGAGATTAGCGCAAGCTTCAAATTTGTGAAAACGTCACCACAAGGTGATCGTGATTAAAGAAACGATTCAATGAAGTCGAAGACCAAACAAGCATGTTATGGTTCAAGAGAATTGAAGTGCTTGTTGGGATTATTTCGAAGATGATGGCTTCAATTCATCATACGGAACCTTGAATTGAATACGTATTGTGAGCAAGTTCAAACAATTGAACTTGGTTAAAACAAAATGAGTTCATGTATCAATAAGAAAGTTCTGACATGGTCACAACAAAAACCATGTATACCATTCAAAAGAAAATCGAGTTTTTCAAGAAATTCATCGATTCGATATCAAAGAGTCATCGTTTTTCAATAATGCGGTTTACAATGCAAAGATCAAGTATAGCGGAACGATATTTGAGTTTTAATAAAACAACAAATTAGAATGAAGCCCTCCTATGGTCTTCATAATTCAAACTAACCACATGCGCAACAAACAGTGCATGTGTAACGTGTGGATTTACCAAGAAATGAAACAACCAAATAAATATTCGTGATTATGAAAGAAATCCTCATGATGACCATTAGGAAAGTAGAAATGCAAAAGTCTATTTACTATGTGCAGAGGTCTGAATTTTAACAAAAGAAATTTAAGAATTTTATCTGGAATTTTGTGTGATAACCGTTGTTAAGTGACATTACCAGGGAATGTCGAATAAAATGAAATAGGGGGATTGTAAAGGTATGTGATTTCTTTTGCAGCGTCAAGAATTGGATTAGACTATGCACCGATTGTTGTGAAATCTTGTTCTATCGTACCTCAGCGAGATTCATGTCGTTTGTAGGATCATTTGGCAAAGTGCTGCTTTTTGATCAGTAGTTCTCCCACTGCCAGGATTAGCAATGTTGTTTTCGTGCCCAATCATGTTTTCAAAAGGCCTTGCCTTGAAAGTCGGGTGATATACTTCGACGTCTGCTTGCGTATAGTTTAAGTTTCATGTGTATTTTTGTGCATTAGCACAACTTTACATGTTTTCCACTTGTGTTGAAAATTCTTATAATCTTGATGGCGTACCAACTTAAAGGGTTCCCGTCGTTTATTTTGTCGCATGAGTTACGAGACATATGATCAAACGAAATAATGTTTGATATCGGAATTATAGATATATGCGAGAGATTCTTGATAAAGAAATCTAGATTTATTATTGACACATATGCTTGTGCTTTATTCCAAATTGTCAATCCTTATGGTTTCTGGATTTCCTTATAGATATACATATCTATATAATCATATATTTCACATGCTGTAATATACATACCCTTCATAAGGTCAATGTATTTAACAGATTCATATTTCAAAAAACAAGTCAGATATCATGTCATGATACTATTTAGGGAAATCTTATTACTTGTTTGACATATTATATACCCCGTCTTATCCGGTTCTCGCCGGAGAGGTAACCCCATTATATCCGGACAAGCTGGAGAGTCTGCTACACCATACCCAGTCTTGCCGGAGAAGAAATTTATATTTCCCATAAATAGATCTTTCTTAAATAATGATTTGGAAAGTGCATTTTGACTTTCAACAAAGACTAAGCAAATTAGTATTCACATGATGGATCATATTCTAGAACAAAGTAGTATCAATAAATAAGAAATAACAGTGGTCAAGTATTATTGCTTATTTATTATACTTGCAACGTTCTAGTTATCATCCTCACGGCATACCAAAACCCATCACACTTTATTTACACAAGTATTTAGCTTATCTCGAAGCTTATACTAAGGCATATTTTCTTAAGTTCAAGTCTAAATGCTATCATGTGTGCTACCCATGGTTGCAAAAGTCGCTAGGCGCTCACTAGTCGGTCGACCGGGGAGTTGAGAGTACTCGGCCTAGGCGGAGAGTACTCGGGGAGTACTCGGACATGTTAAATTATAAAGAAGTTAGTTTTCGGAAATTAAATATATGTCAAATAACATAAATTTACGAATATTTATAACAAACTACGTGAAAATGATATTTATTCTTTAATATGATTGGGATAAAAATTATGTTTTATTTTTTTTAAGTTAAACTCGACCTGAATTGACCTACCAGATCCGATTCTGGTCGAGGTTGACCGCGTTTGATTAATTCCGAGTAATTAGGCGGAGTTGAGGAAAGTCGCCTCGGCAGCCAACCTTGTAGCGACTACTCGGAGAGTACTCGGCCTTGGAGACCTTGTTTTACAACCATGGTGCTACCAGTTAATAGCAATTTCCTAACTCTTTTATTTAGGCTTAGGTATTATTATCACAACACCTATTGGCTTAAATCAATGGCTCTGATACCACCTTCTGTCACGACCCACGACCCCCGACCCCACCCTGGACGGAATCGAGAGTCGCGAGCAGCCAAGTGATACCGGTGGTTATTTTGAAAATAGTGCAGCGGAAATTTCATCAGGACTGTGAGTTAGGAAAAATATCAGAGTTTAGAAAACACCGGATTTTTATTTATTAAATAGATGGGATAAAACCATGTTTTGAAAGGTAGCTTTAATATGGGATAAACCCGATTACATAAAACAACTTTTCTTAATTTAATTTAATTGATAAATCAAGCCACTTCTGTAAGCCTTTTTGGTGCCGTATCCAACTCTTATTCCGATCTACTGTAATTACCTGAAACGCGTTTTAAAAACATTTGGTCAGCAGGAAATACTGGTGAGTTCATTCAGGTTTTATAAAATGACACCTTAGTTATGAATTACAGCATAAGAGCGATTACAATGGCTTCTATCTTATTTTTATCTGGCGCCGTGTCACCTCCTGGTGACGATGGTCATACCACTATTGGGTCCTTTCACCCAAGTAGTGATGATTATCACTGTTAGGATTTATTAGCCTAACCGTGAGAAATTAGTAATGTGCACAATACCCCACTAGCCAGTGATTCAAGATAACCATGACTTAATCCCTGTAATTATAACTTTTGAAAATGATTGGAGTATAGTAAAACATTGTTGATAAAAAGAGAATGACTCACATTGCAGATTTAAACGGGCAGCGCTTAGCCTAATGATTATCCTTGTAACCTAATTTAAGTAACAATGCACATGAAAACTAGGTTAGTAACTTTAATCCAACTTTTACGACAACTCACGAGATCAAAACCTTCACAATGAATGACAAAGTGCGATACTTAAACATCCATCGAATTTACGACGAATGACAAAGCATAACCCGAGTTTGGGTAGCACTTAAACATCCATCGGATTGGTTTCTATCGATCGGACATTAAATCGTAGCAGTGATCGAGTTATTACCCTGTTATCGCGGCAGAATTTCGTGATTGTGTGTGTTTTTATAGTAATCAGACGATATCTCGGTGTACAAATCGAATTTTAACGTCGAACCAACGCCCAAATTCAAGTGCCAAACTCCTCTATTTATACTGGAAAACGGCGCGGTCGCGTGGCGCGAGAGGTCACTTTTAGCATAGGGTAGCCACGTGTCTTAGTAGCTTGGGTGAGTCGACCGTTCGTTAAAATTCAAATTCTATCGAAAACTGTTTAGATAATATCAACTAGGAAATACCCCCCACTGAGTTTTAGGGGCCCTGATCCTGATTCCAACTGTTCTGAAATTTTTAGGGTTTGTGCAGGATTACTTGGGGGTCTCAATTAGGGTTTCCTATTGGGCAAATTAAAATAAGAAATAGTATTTTTAATGAGGGTTGTTACACTTCGGGAGTAAGGTCGACGCGTGAGGGGGTGTTAGAGGCACCAATGTTGGGAGAAGGTACTCCGGAACGAGATGGTGTCGGCGTTTGGAAAGTGAGAAATTCGGGGTATGTTGCTCCAGTTGGAGTACTTCCCGGTGTTGAGTTGGAGGTCGGTATAGCCACAGGAGTTTGGCTAGTGTTTGCGGTAGAGGTACGAGGGACTTGGTTAACCTCTCCCGGAGACTCACCTTCCGACATGCTGACTCTTGAGCAGGAATGGAGCTACACTACTAGGTCTTTTGAAGAAAATTAGCGGCGTAGCCCCACGGTGGGCGCCAACTTGTTGATGCAACAAATACTAGACCGATGGTAGTAGCTGGGCTGGTTAGGCAAAAGGGTTGGAGGGTTTAGTTTTGCCTAACGCAGGTCGTGGGGTCCCCCCACGTTTGCAAGACGTGGAGAGAGGTTCACTAGTTAGATTTTGTTGTTTGCTCGAGATCCTCCGCTAAAGTGTGTTCAACTTCGGATGTGAGAGCAATGGAAATGTGTGTGTTGAATGTAAGGAAGAGTGACTAGCATGGAACAAGTACTCAAGAGCAAAGACCAGAGATCCCAATGGAATCAGAGCTGATCGGAATGTCTCTAGCACTAAATGAAGTGTCATATATATAGGGAAGGTCATCACTCAAAGAGGAAACCATTGACTAGTGAAACATGCTTGCAGTGGGGGGGGCTTACCCTTTTGGGGATTGAAGCGTTTGGACCTGCGGGTAAAAGACTATACTCTGTGCGCATGTCTTCTTTTACGGCTGTGAGAGGCTGGACAAGTAATCAGAGAAGTGATGGCTCACTGTTCACATCCTTTTTGCTGCTCACCTAAGTTCGAGGGATCTGAACGTTTTAACCCTTTAACATTTTAAGCGTTCATATGTCTAAGTCATTTTATTTGGTCTTGGGCTACCCCCGTCATCAACTACCAAATTCTATTCCTGTTTATTTAAAAACAAAACATCACCAAATTACTGAACCCATTGCCCCCATTATGACTTTAATCGGACTATTGTTGAAAATCTTGTTGTTTCTACACTCCCAGATCACCCAAAAGGTCGTGAGAAAGACTACCCCCACCACTTGTTTCCACACCTTGGAGCCTTTCAACGGTTATATCTTCATACCTAGCCTTGCTTATATCTTCCCGGACGCTCGCCACTAGGGATGGCAATGGGTCAAGTTCGGGTTGGGTATTGGTAATCCCATATACCCGGTTATAAAATCGTGTCTCATACCCGACCCAATACCCGTCGGGTATCGGGTATACCCATTAGTTTGTTAAAAGATATACGTTGGGATTTCCAAATCTTTTTTTTACTATTATAGTTATTATATAATTTTATTTATACTACTATTATAAATTAAAAATGTACATTAAATACATATAAGGTTTATCATGAATTATTAACAACTTTATAATACTTATAACTTATATGTATATACTTCGCAACATACAAAATATGAATATTATTATTAAATATATATACTAAAAGAAAATTTATTTTTCACATTATGAACATACTAAAATAAATCACTAATAGACAAGGGTTAATGAAAAATAAAAATAAAAATAAAAAAAAAGTCGGGTATAAGATTCGGTATACAGTTCGGGTAAATGGGTATGCGGTTTCGGGTAATCGAGTCGGGTATCACCTAATCTCGTACCCGACCTATACACCCGGCCCCATATCCGTCGGATATCGGGTATACCAGTCCCATTTGTGTCTGGTTTCGGGCATACCCATCTGGCTCGGGTATTTTTGCCATCCCTACTCGCCACCGAAAATTGATCACCAACTGCTGACTTGCAGCACCAAATATTAGCCCCAACAGAGGCTTTTTAATTGTTCAAAAACGCCACCAATCTATTGAATTGTTCCCGTGCACTCCCATCCAGATTTTGAGATTTCCAAACCCACCTCTACACTATACTCCCCCCCCCCCCCCCCCTTAAACACTTTTGTTGTCACCTACCATGGCTTGTTTGTTATGAGCAAGACCATAAATATCCAAGTAAATTACAAGTTTTGTCCTTTATGTTTATATCACATTGCAGGCACTGTCCTTTTGGCCAAAAGTTTACAGGCGGTGTCTTTAACCTTTCAAAAACTTGCACGTTTTGTCCTTTAGTTCAAACCTGGTTAGAAATCTCAGTTAATTTTTGTCATATGCAATGCACATGAGGGCATAATGGTCTTTTTATCTCTCAACCCTTTCATTTATAACCCTCACCAACCCTCAATTCATATCTTCAATCCTCCACCATCACTGCCATTGTTTGTAAGACCGTGGGGTATGGGGCGGGGGTTTGGGCGTGGGTTGGGGGAAAACGCCCAAGCCACCACCCCGGGTGTGCTTGGGTTTGGGCGTAGCTAGGGGTGTTCAAAACCGGATATCCGAAAATTCGGATATCCGAATTTCGGATATCCGAAATTTTCGGATACCAGATTTCACTATCCGAATCCGTATCCGAAATTTCGGATATCCGAAATTTCGGATACGGATTCGGATAGTTAATCGGATATCCGAAAATCCAATTTTTTATTTAATTTTTATTTTTTTATTATTTTTTTCATAGTCGGAAACGGATATTTTGGATAGTTTCGGATATCCGAATATAAGTTTTCGGATATTTTCGGATATTTTTCGGATATTTCGGATATTTTTCGGATATTTTCGGATATTTTTCAGATATTTCGGATATTTTCGGATACTTCGGATATTTTCGGATATTCGGATATCCGAAAAAAAATGAAAATTAAATTTTCGGATATTTCGGATATCCGAAATATCCGAAAATTTTGAAAATCCCTATCCGAATCCAAAAAATTCGGATATCCGAGTTTCGGATATCCGATTTTTCGGATATCCGAGTTTCGGATATCCGATTTTTCGGATATCCGATTTTTCGGATATTTCGGATTCGGATATCGGATATTTCGGATCGGATTTTCGGATACGGATAGTTTTGAACACCCCTAGGCGTGGCCCTTGGGGCTTGGCTTTCAAGCCGGGCGTGGGGCGGTCTGGCCAAGCTGACATGGCTGAATCTCATTGGCTCACCCGCTACCACACTGGTCCACCCCAACCCCACTGGCTACCCACTTCTCTCGAACCGCTATGGCATCTTGGACTCATGAAGAGGAAATTGCTCTCGTCACAAGCGTCATTGACGCTATGAAGGGTCGGCCACCGGGCCAAACAAAATATTGGGTGGAAGCATTCCAAGCCTACCGACATAACGTCGATAACGACCGCCACAACCTCAACGCGTGCCAACATAAATGGCGCGAGCTACGGTCCAAGCTCGAGCGTTTCAAGGCTTACTACGAAGCCGTTCCCGGTGGCGAGTTAAGCCACGAGGACCGGGTGGCGGTGGCTAACATAGAGTTTCGAGGCAAGGAAAAAAAGGCGTTCGACAAGATCGACCTTTTTGAAATTTTTTTAACGCTTTAGGTTTGTTATTTTGTAATTTTTAGGATTATGTAATGTTTTAAATTTTAATGAAGTTGTAGGTTTTTTTTATAATTGTTGTGTGATTTTTTATAAATTTTTTTGTTTTTTTTTTTAATTACTCTGCCACGCGGTGCACCCAACCCACGCCCTGCCATACCCCGCGGACACGTAACCAGGAGGTGGGGGGCTCCCATTCCACGTGTCACCAAATGCCCCAACCCACGCCCAACCCCCGCCCCACCATACCCCACGGTCTAATCGGAAGTTCTTGAATGAAAGACGCCTACTACGCACCAAACCCGATATCAAAATTGATGATGTGAATGTTTTTCGTATCTCCAAGAGCCTCAAGAAGTGTCTGGTTCGAAGTGAAATTCATAAACTGAATAACCGGAGAAACTTCAGAAAACATTTTATAAGCTCCCATCTTGAACATGCCATTAAAATGTGGAGTAATTCTGTTCACAGATAATAACTGGTTCCCAGAGAGCATTAGCTCAGCTGCAACGAATAACTGGTCATAGATAACCTGGTACTGGTGGTGGTGGGATGGCGGCACCGAACTTTGTGGTGGTTCTTGTTTTACCACCGCCATCGGAGACGGTTTCTTGAGCAGTAACTCTTGACCCTGATTCAAAATCGAAACTTTTTGCAAACCCGGATTCAAAATCAAATCTTTTTGAAAACCTGGATTCAAAATCGAATCTTTTTGGAAACCTGGATTCAAAATCGGAACTTTTTCAAAACCCGGGTTCAAAATCGAATCTTTTCAATGACCCAGATCAGAAACAGGGGATTTCTGAAGATTGTGGTGGTATAACTGCACTTGAGGTGGTGAGGGTTATAAATGAAAGGGTTAGAGAGATAAAAAGACCATTGTGCCCTCATGTGCATTGCACATGACAAAAATTAACTGAGATTTCTAACCAGATTTGGCCTAATGGACAAAACGTGCAAGATTTTGAAAGGTTAAGGACTCCGCGTGTAAACTTTTGGCCAAAAGGACAGCGCCTGCAATTTGATGTAAATAGAAAGAACAAAACTTGTAATTTACTCTAAATATCCAGATATAAGTTACACATAGGACTTCCTTGCATCCAATTGTCGACCCAAAACTTCACTTTTTTGCCATCCCCGAGCCTACACGCCAAATTATCATTTAAGGATAAATTAAGGTTCTCGATTTCTTTGTTAACCGCACAATTGTCTTTCCACACCCTATTAATAGCATTTTTCAGTGGAAACGCTTTAATCACCCGACTATTCGAGTAAATAGCTCTCACCACTTTTGCCCATAACGATGGGATTATCTTTCAGCTTTCAACACCATTTGAATCCCAAAGCCAAATTAGTGCTTTTAATATCCCCGGTCCTTATGCCCCTCAAAGCTTTTCGGGGCCGTCATCCTATGCCAAGTGACCCATCTGATTTTAAATTTCCCACCTTATTTCCCTTATACAAGTCTCTTCGAATTCCTTTTAGATCCCAAACTACCTTCACCGGAGCCTTAAAATTGATAAAAAATAGTTTGGGGTAGCTCCCAACACCACCTTAGCTAGCACAACTCTTCCCGCGAAAGAAAGACTATTCGCCTTCCATCTCGATAGCTTAGGGTGTCCGGGGCGTACATCGGTGACCCCATCGGTGACCACCTTCCCCGATCGGGAACACCGCCGCCATCACCGCGGGGACCCGAATCGGGGGGTGGTTTCGGCCCTTCTTCCCCGCTTTGAAATGGCACAAAGTTTGATGAACGGTCCTTTTAACGGTCGACTTTTAAAAAAAAAAAAAAAAAATATTCACTTTTTAAACAAATATAAATAACCACACCCACTTCACTATTTTTTATACTCTCAAACCACACCCACTTCTTATTTTTTATACTCTCAAACCACACCCACTTCTTATTTTTTATACTCTCAAACAACACCCACTTCACTAAATGGATCCCAGGTTCCCGATTTTTCCTCCCCTACCCGACTTTCCCGACGATGAAGGTGAACCGTCAAACGATAGTAGCTTAATTTTCTTCCAAAGTCTCATCCAACAAGCGGAGATACTAGACACGGCATCGTCTAGTAAAAAAAAAGTTGTCCCTCGAGATCGTCAGGGTGGCCACGAAACACTAATGGCCGATTATTTTGTAGAAAATCCAAAATTTAATGCCGATATTTTTCGTCAGAGGTTTCGTATGTCCAAGTCTTTGTTCCTAAAAATTGTTAGTGACGTCGAAGCGTACGACGAGTGGTTTCAAGAGGGCTTGGACGGGAGAATGAAGAAAAGTTTCACGCCGTTGCAAAAGGTTACTTCTGCGATTAAACAACTTGCAACCGGTAACCCACCAGACGAAAACGACGAGTATTTAAAGATGTCTGAAAGGACCTCTCGTGAGTGCCTTGAATATTTCTGCCAGACGGTCTGTGCAATGTATGCCGGTGAATTCTTACGTAGACCAACGAGCCACGACGTTGCGCTATTGTATCAGGCTCATGAGGAGAGACATCACCTACCTGGTATGTTGGGTAGTCTGGATTGTACACACTTCGTCTGGAGAATGTGCCCCACAGAATTGCGTGGACAATATATGAGAGGCGATCATCAATACCCGACGGTTATGTTAGAGGCGGTGGCGTCTCAAGATTTGTGGATTTGGCATGCTTTTTGTGGCCCGGCGGGTGCACAAAACGACATCAACGTGCTCCAACAATCTCCGTTATTTCTTACTCAACGAAACGGAACGGCGCCATATTGTCCATTTCAGGTGAACGACCACTTATACAAACGCGGGTATTATCTTACTGATGGGATCTACCCTAGCTGGTCCGTGTTTGTGAAGTCTTTTCCATATCCTCACATCCCGAATGAAAAAAAGTTCAAGAGGCAACACGAGGCCGCAAGAAAAGATGTGGAACGGGCGTTTGGTGTGTTAAAGGCGAAGTGGGGAATACTAAAGCGTTCAATGCGTTCCAAAACGGTGAAAAAGATAAGGTTACTCGTGTATACGTGCATTATTTTACATAACATGATTATAAAAGACGACGGAAGGGCGATAGCACCGGTACACATTCAAGATCCTCCAGTCGAACCCGTCTTCGCTGAAACAGCTTATAGCGAGCTCATTGACGAAGACACGCATTGGAGACTAAAACATGATCTCGTTGAGCATCTCGGACGTTTAGATCTACCTCACCTTGAAGTGAGTTCCGACGACGAGTAGTTTGTTTTTATATTTTTCTAGTTTGAATGTAATTTTTATTTTTCTAGTTTGAATGTAATTTTTATTTTTCTAGGTTGTTTTTTTTTTAATTTAATGAAATGTCTTTTATTTAATTTTTATTTTTATTAATATTTTTTTAATTTATAAACATGCATAAATAAAAATAAAAATAAAAAAATAAAAAAAACCCAAGTCACCTATTAGGGGAGTGCCGCCATCAAAATGTGGTGTTAGGGGAGTTTAAGAGGGGAGTTGACGTGGCACTATCTGATTGGTGGTGTGTAAGAGAGGGGACTCACCTATTCACCTATTAGGTGAGTGCCCCTTGTACCCTTAGAGTTGAATCTATCAATAATAAAAATCATTGTAATGCCTTTTTTTGTTTTGTGAACATTTTATATTTATTTATAAAAATATTTTCTGTAAAAACTATAAAATAGTTTTTAAATCAATAGATATTATGGCACGCCTCAATATTTATTATTTAAATTACTAAACACAAAGCTAAAGATAGCGGTTAAACAACACTAAAAATATATCGCTTATTTCTCCATCTATCAGTAACATTGATTTCTCTTCGTCTATTTCTATCATTGTATCATATGCAAAAAGAGTATCCAATTGTTAGCACAAATAATATGTAATATTTTTAAGAGTAAACTGCCATTTTGGTCCCTGTGGTTTGGCTAGTTTTGCCACTTTAGTCCAAATCTCAAACTTATTACATCCAGGGCCCTGTGGTTTGCATTTTGTTGCCATTTTAGTCCAAAACTCAAAAAGTCTGATTTTTGACTGATTTTCTGACCTTTTTTTGTCCTGTAGTGCAGGGGTAGTTTGGTCATTTTAATTTATTCTTTTAATTAATTAAAACAATATTAATTATATATTATATATATATACATACATATACAGTTCACAAAATCAATAATCATCATCTTCATCGGTTCCGATCGAATGCCACCACCGCCATATCAATAATCATCATCATCATCGGTTCTTCATCTTCAACCCCTTCAATCTTCATCTTCAATCTGCAGTTCATCAGCACCATACAAAGTCAAATCATCATCATTTTCATCGATTCTTCATCTTCAATCTTCAATCTGCAGTTCATCAGCACCATTTTCATCAACAAAACCTGCAATCAATAAGCACCATCTTCAATCTGCAGTTCATCAGCACCATCTTCAATCTGCAATCATCAGCAAAACCTGCAGTTCATCAACAAAACCTGCAATCAACAAAACCATTTTCATCAACAAAATCTGCAATCATCAACAAAACCCGCAATCAACAAAACCATTTTCATCAACAAAACCTGCAGTTCATCAAAGAAACCACCTCTGATAACCATTTTCATCTAACCGAATCTAAACACCAATCACAACACTTTTATCAATTTCACCTAATTCAAACTCAATAAAATCCAAAATCAAACTGATCTTACACTCTAGATTTACATAACACGCTCAAAATCAGATTCAAAGAAGAACATGAACTCAACAGTTACCTCTAATCCATCATCTTCTCCAACCCTCTTCAACCAACATCTCCCTGCAACTAATCCACCACCGCAACCACAATCCCTTTACAGCCACCACCCCCTGCAACCACCGCCCCTTTCAACCACCGCCCCCTGATTCTCTCCAATCAGTCCGTTTCAAGGATTTGATCAAACCTGTGAAATCGGCGTCTCTGCTTCTCCGATCTCTCTCTTTCTCTCTCTCTCTCTCGTCGCCACCACCACAGTGGTGGCCGGCCATTAAATCGAGGCGGAATGGGGGTGGTGTGGTGTATTTGAGATGAAAAAGAGAATGGGAGATTGAGGGATGGTTGTGGGTGTTCGTTGTCGGCAAGAGATATCACCGGAGAGACAGGAGAATGCAGAGGAAGAGGAAAGGAGATGGGGTGCGGCTGTGGAGGTGGTGTAGATTAGGGTTCTTCAAGTCTGAATAATGCAGAGGAAGAGGACAGATGAATGGAGGAACCAATTGCAATTTCATGGGTCTGATTTCGAACGAGGGTTTATGTGGCGGCGGTGGTGTAGATCCGGTGGTGGGGGTGGTGATGGTGTGGTGGTGGTAGTTCAGAGAGAGAGAGAGATGATGAAGAATTGTTGAAGATGAAGGGATATTTTATTTTGTATATATAATTGATTTTGTGAACTGTATATGTATATATATATATATATATATAATATATAATTAATATTGTTTTAATTAATTAAAAGAATAAATTAAAATGACCAAACTACCCCTACACTACAGGACAAAAAAGGGTCAGAAAATCAGTCAAAAATCAGACTTTTTGAGTTTTGGACTAAAATGGCAACAAAATGCAAACCACAGGGCCCTGGATGTAATAAGTTTGAGATTTGGACTAAAGTGGCAAAACTGGCCAAACCACAGGGACCAAAATGGCAGTTTACTCTATTTTTAATAATAAAGCACAAAAGTTCAGTATTAATAAAAAATAATAAAAAAGAGCTAATAGCTTAAATAATAAAAAATAATGATACATAATGATAGATTTAAAAAAAATACTTTATTAAAAAGTTTTAATTATTTAGATAAACTGAAAAAATAATAACAAGTAACTAATAACTTAAATAATAAAAAATAATGATACATAATGACAGATATAAAAAAATACTTTATTAAATTTTTTTATTTATTTAGATAAACTGTAGTTTATTATAGTAAACTAAGGTTAACTTTTTCTAACGCAAAAATTAATAAAACACGGTAAGCTCGGTTTAAGGATTTGTAATCTGCAATTTATAACTCGACTTTGCAAAAAATAGTAAAGAACTGTAAACTGCTCTTTAGCTTAGGTGTCTAAGAAAATTCACATTGGAACATCTATATTAGTACATTCTACATAATATAGAGGAAGAGATAGAAAAAATAACAAAACACCAATACATTGGAATCTCTATAATAGAGAAAGTTTTATAGATAGTAAAGTAAACCTCTATGTTTAAAGGCTTCCTCTATATTTTTATTGTGAGTGTGTAGGAAAGAGAAAGAAGTAATAAAATAAGTAATTATGAGTAAATATAGAGAGAGTTGGATGTGAGGTTTTTAAAAAGTAAACTTAATTTAGAGAAAAATGTGTTTTTTGATTAAATTATATAGATAGAAATTAGGGATGGCAAAAATACTCGACACCGACGGGTATACTCGAAACCCGACACAAATGGGACGGGTATACCTGATACCCGACGAGCATTGGGCCGGGTATGGGATTAGTTTTAAAAAATTTCACGGGTATGGGTCGGGTATGGGATTAGGTGATACCCGACCCGATTACCCGAAACCACATACCCGTTTACCCGAACCATATACCCGAATATTTTTGTCACACCCCAACCGACGGCGGAAACATCGGGGTGAGGCACTGAGTGAAACAGATTGTCCAAGAGAAATCCATAACAACTAAATTACCAGATAATTAACATTATGTCCCATACTATAACATATCAAATAAAGCAGTTATTACAGACATAGTTATCTCAAAGACAAATCATAGTTTCGACAACTTAAAATATTAATTGTTTGTTTCTAGACTCTTCCTAACTTGATTCCACAAAAGCTAGCAAGCACAACATCTTAAACACTTGTCACATACGTTAAAATGAAAGTCAATACACATAGTGTAAAGGTGAGCATACAAGTTTAATAACAATATAATAGATAGCGAAAGCGGTTTACGCATAACCAACATGTAACATGTTGAAAAGTGAAGCTAGCAGGTTATCGACAATGAAATATGCACGGACATGACTGCGAGTTGTAGAATGCGCAACACATATCACCAGTGTGACACGTGAAGTAAAACCCTTAACAACCCCTGTCCACGACAGGTGCTTAGTCCAAACTATAGTACTATCGTTGCTAAGGTGTCAGGAAACAATCACTGTGTAAACATAACATACAAGCATTCATCGAGTAACACGTATCACATGCAATAACGGTCAGCGTATAAAAGTGTTTGCGTTGTGTGTCGATTGTGATTTGAAATAGGTAAGGTATGTAACACCCAAAAGTGCGTAAAGCAAAAAGGGTTCGAATATACTCACAGATAGCGTTTAATAAATAAACACCGTCTTGGATTGAAGGGAGCACTGGAAAGTTAGCCTGATTACAGAACGATAGCACAAGCGATGAACGGCGCGTAAAACGGTGTCGAGTGAACTGAGTGACGAAGGGTCATCCGATCGGATGACAATCCGGACGGATGGTCATCCGGTCGGATGGCCATTTGGTCGGATTGTCATTCGTTTGGGATGGATGTGTTTGTGTATGATGTGACTTTGAAGTTTTCGTTGCAGCATTTTGAAAACAGAGAAGTATCTCTACCTTTCAGGTCGTCCGGTCGAACGGTCATCCGGTCGGATGGTCGTTCGATCGGATGGAAATCCATCCAAGTGAGACATTTCACAAACCAAGCCTCCTGTTAGAATAGTCATTCGATCGGATGGTCATCCGATCGGATGACTATTCGTTGGAGCTAATATTTTCTTGAAGTTTGCAAAATTGTTTAAGTGTTGGAGACCACAAGTCATCCGATCGGATTGTTGTTCGATCGGACGGCAATCCATTGGTAACTTGTTTGTTTTGAAATTTGGAACTTTATTAAGTTTAGAAAGTTTGCGGTTTGACCGAGACGGCAAGACCACGTGTTAAACAACGGAGATTCCACCAAGTCCAAGTCATCCGATCGGATGGGAATCACCCCGTTTAATCAGTTAACTATTCTTAACGGGTGTTTATGTTCAACCCATGAATCGGTTGTCTCTTTGATAGGAATCAGTTCTCAAACCGGAACCTCACTAGGGAGTGAGTAGAAGGCCCGAACGAGCTCAGATTCTATCGGTTTTGAGTGCAAGAGTGTAAAAGAGTTGAAAGAAGTTTAAATCAGTTTGAAAATGTTTGGATTTAGGTGAAATCAGTGTTTAAACATGTTGAAATCTCTTAGATCTGAGTTGTTCTTGGCGAAATGAGATCATACTTCGAAGTTCATAAGAACCCGAGATGACTTCATCAACAACAGCCCAAATCAGATGGATTTCATGGTGAAAAATTAAGATTTGATGGTGAAAATGATGAAGAAGTGTATAAAGATCAAAGTAGTACAAGATTTGAGTTGAAAACTTACAAGAATCGCGAGGAATCGAGAGAAAAAAGGCTAAGAAGTCGAAGGGTCGGAGGAGAGCTGTCACATCACTGTTCATGATGTGACAAGTGAGTATTTATAGGTGCAGAGGAGAGAAAGGCAGTAGGTGTGCGATCGGAGGGCAATCCGATCGGATGGCCATCCGATCGGATGGTCATCCGGACTCGATCGAATGGTCCTTCGATCGGATGGGTTTTGCGAGTTGGTTTCCGACTTTTCGTTTCGTGCGTTGAGCGTTGTGATGCGTTTAAGCGAGTGTCGAATGAGCGATGCGATAGGTTTAAATAATAGTTACACAAATAACATAACTAACATACTACATCATAAATAACCTTGCGTTTAGCGTTTGCGATGAGATTGCGTTGCGATAGAGTTACGATTAATCTCCTCAAAACATATAATAAACATGCACAAGTAACACATAATAGCACACACACGTAAAACAATATCCAGAACATACGATTCAAGTTGCGATGCGATAGCGATAAATATATTAGCGATTAACTGCTATTATTAGCATTTACTCCACATAATACAACTAAAGTAACACAAATTAAAGTATCGATTAACAAGTCAAAGAGTACAATCAATAGTTAAGCAAGGAGTGACAGATCGCATTTAGCAATCTTTTCCTCCTTTGACTTTGACTTTGACTTGTACTTTGACTTCAAGGACGCGGGTTGTTACAGCCTCCCCTACTTTAGGGAATTTCGTCCCGAAATTAGGCCGTAGTCTGGGGGATGGGGTGCTGGTACTCTAGGGATTTCAGGTGGGTCAAAAGCAGGTGCTAGAATTTGGTCTACTGGGTTTGGCTCAATTTCCATAGGTTGTGTGGGAAATAGTGGTAACGGCTAGGGTGCTATGAGTTGTTCTAGATTCGGGTCTGCAGTTGTAGTTGCTATATGAAAATTTGCTAATATCCTATTGATCATATCCTGTGTTTGAGCATTCATTTCTCTATTCACGGCTGCTAAAGCTCGCTGCTGCTGAAGTTTTCTCATCCTTTTTCTACGTTCATGAGCTTCTCTGCTGAACCATCCTCTCTTCTTGGGAAGGAATGGCTCTTCAGATTGTGCTTTGAATACGAAAATCCCTTCTTCGGTGTCAGTCGAATACCCCGAGGGGGTAGGCTGGGAAGAGGTTCCTTCATCCCTAGGAGAGTTGGACAACTGACGGTAAGCGTCTGAAGGTCCTTGGTCACTCATACTGTAACCTAACAAATTGTCAAATAACACAAAACAATAATATATACACGTAATCCCGTAGATAATTTCCTAACATAACAGATAAAATTTTGGTGTCAGCATAACACTTCTATGGCTGAAATCAGTGGCTGTAGCTCTGATACCACCTTCTGTCGCAACCCCCGACCTCTGCCTCGGGAGGGGGGCGGCCGCGGCCTACTCAGAGATGGTGGTATCGGTATTTATCAATTTGGCAGCGGAATTTACATCAGGATCGTAGTTAGGAAATATTTTATCAGAGTAAAATACCACATTTTTATAATATTAAACACATGGGAAATTTCCAAGTTTCCATTACAATCATTTTATAGGGAAAAACCCTATTTTATTAAATAAAAACATCTTCTTTATTTAGGTAACTTTTATAGCTACTTTTCCAAGCCTTCAGTGCTGTCCAGCTGGCTTCTATTTGGCTTTCACATTTTGTTACCTGAAACGCGTTTAAAAACATTTTGTCAGTGGGAAATACTGGTGAGTGAATCCCAATTTAATCAAGATAGGTAAATCAGTTTTACAGTATTGAGGGCAATTTCGCAATTACATTTGTTTATTTTTCTACTTTAATTACCACCCACGGTACTGTCAACCCAACTTGTGGTCATGTTACTACTCACATTGTAGTAACAAATTTTGTATACAAAACCCCAACATACCGACGATAATTGTAGAATACAAATACTCAATCACTGTTTAATATAATGTAAAACATTTGAGGTTTTGTAAAAACAGTTTGCAAAAAGGTTCACAAAAAGGAGATTACTCACATTGCTACTTTAGGGTTTTCCTTTGTGGTTTCCTAGTTATTATCTATTAATTAAACAATGCACACGCGTTAGTATAATAACCCAAATTTTACATTAGTTATACCCTCCCCGAGACAGAACTCCAACGACTACGTCGGGCAGAGCCTCGACAGCCGTTACGGAGCGCTAGATCAATCAGGCAGCGTATCTAATACGTAACCGGGGGTTATGATACTTACAACGAGGCAGAACTTCGTTATTTTAGGGGGGTATAATGCCCGGGTATAATTCTTACTACTTCAGAATTGAGAGAGAATCGAAAAGAATTGAACGAGTTGGACTGAAGGCCGATGGCCTTCTTATATAGGGTTATTCGTCGAGTCCGTCGCGCCCCGCGAAAGCCAGGGGCTTGGCTTACGTGCCCCGCGAGCTAGGGGTGTAGGGCCTAGGGTTGCTGATTCGCGGTTTATAGATGTGACACGAGACTGCCACGTGGCAGCTTAGGGGGCCGCCTCTTGTCCTCTCGCTCGCGGCCCGCGTAAGACTAAGGTTAGGTCTTCGCGGCCCGCCAGAGACCAATAAAAATTGTTTTTATTTAATTTTTATAAAAATAAAGGTATTTAGGGCAATTTCTCGTATACGGGGTGTATTTTAGGACGTATAGGGGCACTCTAAATATTTTAGGGGTGTCGGAAATATTTTAGGAGGGTTGTTATACCTTCTTTTCCTTTTCCTCCGCTACTACGATGTGTGCCAAGAAAGTTTTGTATTCCTTGCGGAGATACTTGCTCGCTTGGATACACGACATGAGTTTGAGATTCTTCGAAGGAGTTTCGCCATACACACAAAGTTGATCACCATTAGCCAGCGAGAAACGAATCGTTTTATCAAAACAAACAACTTCAGCATGATTTTCACAAAGAAAATCCATGCCTACTATGATATCAAAACTACCAAGCTGCATTGGGATAAGGTCGATAGGGAAGACGTGATTGTTGAGTTCAAGTGTACAATCACGGAGAACAGAACGAACAGTGACGGTTCTTCTAGTGGCAACTTCAACATCGAACGTCGTAGGAAGATGGGCGCGCTTACGATTAAGGAGCTTTTCGAATTCTAACGACACAAAACAGTTATCGGCTCCAGTATCAAATAAACACGAAGCATATATACCGTTCACAAGAAACGTACCATTAACCACGTTGTTGCCTGCTTGATCCTGGTGGGCGTTGATGTTGAAAGCACGTCCGCGGGCTGCTGGCTTCTGCTGCTGCAGCTGTTGATGTTGTTGCGGCTGCTGTTGTGGCTCTTGCTTCACCACTCTGTTGGGGCAGACATTTGCAAAGTGGTTGGGATTACCACATGCAAAGCAGGCTCTTGCGTGGGCAGTGGGTGCAGGAGCTGCTTGTTGACCCTGGGGAGCAGGAAGGAGAGCTGGTGGTGCAGGAGCTTGACCTTGAGCTTGAGCGGGAGCTTGGCGGGGACCAGTACGGCAATTGGCAGTAAAGTGGTCGTACAGGTTGCAGTGAACACAAAACCTGCATGCAATCCCAACTGGATGATGATAGGTACAGGTAGGGCAGAGCGGGTGAGGAACAGTATATGCACGCTTGGCCAGCGGTGCATTGGTCACCGGTGCCGCTACTTGGCGGTTCTGAGGTTGCGGTTGGGCAGGGACAGCTTGGATCGGAGCAGCGGTTACAGCACAATTCTTGTTGTTGTTGTTCTGCTTGTGTTTGCGGCGGGAAGACTTGGAAGCTTGCGGTGCGGCGGTGGTTTCAGCGGTGGGAGACGCGGTAGCTTGATGAAGACTCTTCGGAGCGTTCTTGAAATACCCAGCGAGAACTCGCTTGTCATTAATCTCAGCAGCGAGTAGGTAGGTCTCTTTAATTGTTGTTGTCTTTGCGGCTTGCACGAAGTCAGCAACATAATCCGGTTAAGCACGGATATACTTCTTGATCGTCATGTCAGGTGTTGCCACCTGGCTTGGACAAATGATACTCAGCTGTTTGAAGCGGGCAGTTAGACCGGCGTTATCGCCACCATCCTGCTTGATGTTCCAGAACTCGTTCTCCAGCTTCTGGAGCTCATGGGGTGGGCAGAATTCCTTCATCATGAGTTCCTTCAACTCATCTCAAGTAAGCCCATAGGCTGCGTCGTTCCCACGCTTGTTCCTTTTGGTGGTCCACCAATCCAGAGCCCTGGACTGGAAGACGCCAGTTGCGTTGACAGTGCATAGGTGATCAGGACATCCGCTCTGGCGTAGCGTGACTTCAATTGAGTTGAACCATTGAAACATAGCGCTTGGTCCGTCTTCGCCTGTGAAGTCTTTTGGGCCACAGGCCTTAAACTGCTTGAAGCTGAAAGTACCTTTAGGCAAGTCAGTCCTTGATTCCTCAGAAGACTTGCTGGCGTTTTCATTAAGCTCACTAACAATTTGCGAAATGACCTTAGCCATCTGCTTTGCAACTAGAGCAGCGATGCGTTTGTCCTCATGGTTTCGGCGGGCAGCACGTGAAGTGTACGATCCAAATGACGACATTGTCTGCAACAGACATCGTCACAGGACTCATACACAAATTTCGATTAACCCTAGTATAGTCTAGCGAATTCTCCAAAAGGTAGCACAGGAACACGTCCAATCATATTGACACGTAATCACGTAGGCACATAATCCACATAAGCACATAAGCACAGAAGCACACATTCCACGTAAGCACAGAAGCACATAGTCCACGTAAGCACATCTTCCACTATATTTTGCACGTATTCACCTTCATATATAGCACGTATTCACCTATCTTTCACAGCTGCGTGAAGCGTTCGAGAGTTGCGAGTACGATCAGCGAGTAGCATAGCGTAAGCGAGTAATATAACATGCGATTTGTTAGCGTATTGAGATAGATGTGCAGTGCGAGTGGTGCGTGTTGTTCAAAGAAAAAAGTGAAAAGCGTACAAATCACCAAAACTGATACACATAAAACATGTAAAACCACATAAAACACATAAAATCCACATAAAATCGATAGATCACAGAGTCAGCGGCGGCGAATCCAGAATCGAAACACATAAAATTGAAAAGAGATTGTCTCGGCGGATAGACGTCGACTACCCAAAGTGATTCGACTATTCTCGCGGACTTCGAGTACACTCCTTGGCCTAATAGACTGTGCTCTATCACTGGCATACGGTGAGTGGCACGCATCCTTTCAGTTATTCATGCAACTCGAGCCGTTGGAGTCCGTCGAGACTTTGGTGAGAGTTTTGTAAAACCAAAATAAAGAGCGGAACAAGTTATCGAGGTTCGGGTTTCACCCCTGACTTAACGACTTTATTCCTGTTTGTGTGATAGAATCATGAGATAGAGATGGAGATTTGCGTCTAAGTATGGATTTCACTCCTGATTCAACGCAAATTCTCGTGTTTATAGTAAAAATGTGCGTCAAACAAGCGATCTAATCGAGAGTTTGCGGTTTTCACACCTAGTCTCGATCTAATCACTCCTTCACTTTTGTAAATAGTGTGCGGTGTACCTGCCTTAGGAAAGGCAGTGTGATAGTGCTCGACCTTAGGAAAGGTCGATAGAGTGTAGTATGTTTGCGAGTCGATCGAATAACAGAAATATGCTCGCGCGGAACCCCTACCGGGTTCGCACAAGGCGGTCTGTTGGTACTTAGACTATAGACTAGGTCGTTTCAAAGACATCAACCCGGACTAGGTCGATTCTTACCTAATTCCCTATAGTTATGGCTCTGATACCAATCTGTCCCACCCCAACCGATGGCGGAAACATCGGGGTGAGGCACTGAGCGAAACAGATTGTCCAAGAGAAATCCATAACAACTAAATTACCAGATAATTAACATTATGTCCCATACCATAACATATCAAATAAAGTAGTTATTATAGACATAGTTATCTCAAAGACAAATCATAGTTTCGACAACTCAAAATATTAATTGTTTATTTCTAGACTCTTCCTAACTTGATTCCACAAAAGCTAGCAAGCACAGCATCTTAAACACCTGTCACATACGTTAAAATGAAAGTCAATACACATAGTGTAAAGGTGAGCATACAAATTTAATAATATAATAGATAGCGAAAGCGGTTTGCGCATAACCAGCATGTAACATGTTGAAAAGTGAAACTAGCAGGTTATCGACAATGAAATATGCACGGACATGACTGCGAGTTGTAGAATGCGCAACACATATCACCACTTTGACACGTGAAGTAAAACCCTTAACAACCCCTGTCCACGACAGGTGCTGAGTCCAAACTATAGTACTATCGTTGCTAAGGTGTCAGGCAACAATCACTGTGTAAACATAACATACAAGCATTCATCGAGTAACACATATAACATGCAATAACGGTCAGCGTATAAAAGTGTTTGCGTTGTGTGTCGATTGTGATTTGAAATAGGTAACGTATGTAACACCCAAAAGTGCGTAAAGCAAAAAGGGTTCTAGTATACTCACAGATAGCGTTTAATAAATAAACACCGTCTTGGATTGAAGGGAGCGCTGGAAAGTTAGCCTGATTACAGAACGATAGCATAAGCGATGAACGGTGCATAAAACGGTGTCGAGTGAACTGAGTGACGAATGGTCATCCGATCGGATGACAATCCGGACGGATGGTCATCTGGTCGGATGGCCATTCGGTCGGATTGTCAATTGTTTGTGATGGATGTGTTTGTGTATGATGTGACTTTGAAGTTTTCGTTGCAGCATTTTGAAAACAGAGAAGTATCTCTACCTTTCAGGTCGTCCGGTCGAACGGTCATCCGGTCGGATGGTCGTTCGATCGGACGGCAATCCGTCCATGTGAGACATTTCACAAAACAAGCCTCCTGTTAGAATAGTCATTCGATCGGATAGTCATCCGATTGGATGACTATTCGTTGGAGCTAATATTTTCTTGAAGTTTGCAAAATTGTTTAAGTGTTGGAGACCACAAGTCATCTGATCAGATTGTCGTTCGATCGGATGGCAATCCGATTGGACGGCAATCCATTGGTAACTTGTTCGTTTTGAAATTTGGAACTTTATTAAGTTTAGAAAGTTTGCGGTTTGATCGAGATGGTAAGACCACGTGTTAAACAACGGAGATCCCACCAAGTCCAAGTCATCCGATCGGATGGGAATCGCCCCGTTCAATCAGTTAACTGTTCTTGACGGGTGTTCATGTTCAACCCGTGAATCGGTTGTCTCTTTGATAGGAATCAGTTCTCAAACAGGCACTTCACTAGGGAGTGAGTAGTGGGCCCGAACGAGCTCAGATTCTATCGGTTTTGAGTGCAAGAGTGTAAAAAAGTTGAAGGAATTTTAAATAGGTTTGAAAATGTTTGGATTTAGGTGAAATCAGTGTTTAAACATGTTGAAATCTCTTAGATCTGAGTTGTTCTTGGCAAAATGAGATCATACTTCGAAGTTCATAAGAACCCGAGATGACGTCATCAACGAACAGCCCAAATCAGATGGATTTCATGGTGAAAAATTAAGATTTGATGGTGAAAATGATGAAGAAGTGTATAAAGATCAAAGTAGTACAAGATTTGAGTTGAAAACTTACAAGAATCGCGAGGAATCGAGAGAAAATAGGATGAGAAGTCGAAGGGTCGGAGGAGAGCTGTCACATCACTGTTCATGATGTGACATGTGAGTATTTATAGGTGCAGTGGAGAAAGGCGGTGTAGGTGTGCGATCGGATGGCCATCCGATCGGATGGTCATCTGGACGGATGACCATTCGATCGAATGGTCCTTCGATCGGATGGGTTTTGCGAGTTGGTTTCCGACTTTTTGTTTCGTGCGTTGAGCGTTGCGATGCGTTTAAGCGAGTGTCGAATGAGCGATGCGATACGTTTAAATAATAGTTACACAAATAACATAACTAACATACTACATCATAAATAACCTTGTGTTTATCGTTTGCGATTAATCTCCTCAAAACATATAATACCATGCACAAGTAACACATAATAGCACACGCACGTAAAACAATATCCAGAACATACGATTCAAGTTACGATGCGATAGCGATGAGATTAGCGATAAATAGATTAGCGATTAACTGCGATTATTAGCATTTACTCCACATAATACAACTAAAGTAACACAAATTAAAGTATCGATTAACAAGTCAAAGAGTACAATCAATAATTAAGCAAGGAGTGACAGATTGCATTTAGCAATCTTTTCTTCCTTTGACTTTGACTTGTACTTTGACTTCAAGGACGCGGGTTGTTACAATTTTAATATTTATTTTCATTAACATTTGTCTATTAGTGATTTATTTTAGTATGTTCATAATGTGAAAAAATAAATTTTCTTTTAGTATATATATTTGATAACAATATTTATATTTTAGATGTTGTGAAGTATATACATATAAGTGTATAAGTATTATGAAGTTATTATTGATTTATGGATTATTGGATTTTATCACCCCAACTATCGGATATTGGCCGCTGGCACCCCTAACTATCACTTTGACGTCCGTCACCCCCAACTTAACACTTAGTGTGTTCTGTCACCACGTCGTTAACTGATCACTAACTTTTAATCCTGTTACTATACTTTTAAGGGTGTCATAGGGATCTTAGGAAGGTTTTAGGGATCTTAGAACACCCCCAAAAGTATAGTCACATGATCAAAAGTTAGTGATCAGTTAATGACATGGTGACAGAACACACTAAGTGTTAAGTTGGGGGTGACGGACGTCAAAGTGATAGTTGGGGGTGACAGCGACCAATAGCCAATATTTAGGGGGTGATAAAATCCAATAACCCTTGATTTATGATATAACTTATATGTATGTTGTGACAACTCGAGTTTCCAAGATTTCCACCTTCGCATTTATTGCACGTTAATTGTTTAAGTTGTTTGTTACGCGACCTGTTTGTTTCGCAACTGTGCACGTTTATAATACGTTATATCGTGTTGTGATTGATATGTTATATTTGATGTACGGCATAAGTATATTTGTTGATATATGCGTGTATGTTGGTTAATATATGTGTTGTATGAGTAATAAAATGGAACACATGCCAATCATCCCTCATGATAACACCCCATCGAAAACACCCTATGGCCGAAAACACTTCATGTGTTTTCGTCCACTAACTAGTCAACGAAAATCAAATGGGCTTTGGTCCAGATCATTGTGTTGATTGTTAATTGTAGCCGGCCCAATCTATTGTGGTTGTGATTAGAATTACAACCGGCCCAAACCCCCTTGTCCATATAATTTCATGTTACGTGATTTATTAGAGAGGATAGTAGAACAAACCCTACTTTTGCATCTGTTGTGCGACGGCATAGATACCCTTCCCCACCTGGTCGAGATTTGCATTCTGTTTAACCAAGATTCCGGTTAGTGGCTCTCATTTATTGATGTTTCATGTCGGGTGATAATTGTTATGATAATTCTCATGAGTTTGTCAATGTTAATTGATTTATAGCACTTGATTATCTATTGGTGTCATGAATTAACTGTATGTGGTTCTCGTTTGTGGGTTTTAGAAAATTAATCGATGGATGGATGCACATGTAAATAGATCGGCTGCAATATGTATGTTTAATTGCTGAATTGAATGTTGAATGATATGGTTCTATTGTATGCATGCAGTGAATGATTATATCAACCTGTTAATATTGAATAATGATTTGGATGATGATGAGCATATGATTTGAATAATGTTGTCGGCCATTGTTCTCATATTAGCCATGTGATTGTTCATTGGAATGTGTAAATTGATAAAGTTTTGTTCAACAGTGTGTTAATATATTGAGTTGTCGGCTATCATGATTAATCTTGGTCCTATCAAAAATAGTAGAGTCAACTATGACATCATAAGAATTCTTGTATCAGTTGATTCAGTAACAATTGTCAGATCCTTTATCTCGGTCTAATAAAATGACTATATGATTAGATGGTTGGTCCGATTAAATCTTTATTAGATAACTGTTAGCATGCTTAGGGTAACCTGCTGTTGTTGATGATGATATTACCCACGAAAACACAAGGTGTTTTCGTCACACCTTAGGCCCAACGAAGACCCTAGAGATTTCGGCCCAAGAGTTTTCGCCCACTAAATGTTTTTGGTTCATTAACCTGTTAACTCTGTTACTTCAGTAACCTCGGTTAGTTTAGTAATTATGTTTATATGTTAACCCCATTATGTCCATTAAGTTATATATGTTAACTCTGTTAGTATCCCGTTGATATGTTAACTCTGTTAAATTAAGTATGCAACTCTGTTAAGTTGTAAACTCTGTTTAGTATGATGGTTCTGTTAAGTCTGTTAACTGTGCCAATTATGTTAATATCCATGTTAGACTAAACTGTGAAATCAAAGATGTGACGCATGAATTATGTGAACACGATTAGCTGTTTATGTGATGTATGATGTTAATTACCAAACACTTCTGTGGCAATGATTTCATGCGAAACTTTACGAACTTGAACTGATTGAGTATACGTGCGTACTATAGGTCGTGACTGATTATTTGTGAGCGTGTATTTCTTTAGCATACCGAGCAAACCAAGGTGAGTTCACACTTTCTACAAGGCATGGGATTCCCAAGGGTTGGGAATGGGTTAAAGAACTAAAACGGAAACTACATATTCTCCTTGGGTAGGATATGTACGGCCATCCTCCATGGGTAGGATGCCAAGATTAAAGCTCGCGTATTCTCCTTGGGTAGGATACGTACGTTCGTCCTCCTTGGGTAGGACAACAAGATTAAACATCCTGGACCAAAACTCTATCATAAGTCCCTCATTTTATATCGACTTAATCGCCGAGGCCGATGGCGAGCGGGTCATTAGTTAATAGCGCTATTAGGTTTAACAAACCTCACACCGTGTCGTCCGAACGGGCGTGTACTAATGGACTATGGGCAAAGGGTCAATGCTGATAGACATTGACTTAGGGTACCTCTTACATTTTTCGTAGCAGTCGATACGCGTGGTCTAGTAACACATGGGAAGCCCCCACTAATCATCGCACACATGCCTGGATTGGCTGCGATACGGATTAATACAATACATGGTTTACAAAACGAACATACGATTTACGAAATGAATACTGTAACCAAACAATCAACTGTGAACTCGCTCAACTTTGTTGTTGATTCGTTGCTACATGCCTTGCAGGTCATTAGGTACTCATGGAGCTTGCACAGGGAGGAACAGTCGTTGTGAGACATAGCAGTGTGTGCAATGCTTTAAACATTACTTTATTTCATACTTAATATTTGCTATGGGTTTTACAATTATGCTTCCGCTAAACACTTAACTATGCTTTGGTTTTTGGACACCTTTCATATTGTTGGTTGAAGTATGTTTACTTTTATGCTTGTTCAATATGATTGGTGGCTTGATCCTGGTCAGTCACGCCTCCAAGCGGTGATACTCCGCGTGTGGATTTTGGGGGTGTGACATATGTAATATACATTTTTTGTTTATAATAATTGTAGTATAAATAAAATTATATAATAATTATAATAGTAAAACAATGTATTTGGAAATCACAACGTATATCTTTTAACAAACTAATGGGTATACCCGATACCTGATGGGTAATTACCCGACAAATACCCGACGGGTATTGAGCCTGATATGGGACACGATTTTACAATCGGGTATGGGTATAAAATTACCAATACCCGACCTGAACTAACCCATTACCATCCCTAATGGAAATAGAGGATTCAACGTGAATACTCTGATGTAGAGGTAGTGTATGACTCTAGATTCCTATGATTAAAAAGATGAACAGGAAATAAAGTATAAAATGAAAAAGGTACTTTGACTCTTTTCTCAATATTATAGAAATAGAGGTAATAGAAGAGATGTGAGTGCTCTAACTTTATTTTTTTGAACGGCCAAAAGAATCAATTACGAGTATTTTTGGGGAACCCATTGGACTAAACGGAGTACTCCGAGAGTAACCCGAGCACTCTAACTCTATTAAAAATATAAGTATTTGCCTAGTGTAAGAGCATTGAGAGAAATATTCAAGTCATGCATACATCCAAAATCATACAACCTTCAAAAGAAAGTGGAATTTAAGGGTCATATTGCACAAACTTTAAACAATGGGGAGCTTAAATTCACTCCTTACATAGTTGTGCGTCCAAAAGTTTTTAACTTTTTGCAAATTGCATACTGATCCATCATCCACACACACCAACATTCAATTGTTTTTTATATTTTCTAGCCTACTTTGTTGGTGTTCATACCATTGTTTATTTGCAAAGTGCTTACATCAGCCATATGGCCCGGATATAAATCTATAATATTATTCATAATATTATGTCATCTCACTTCCTAAAAATTGAATCTCTTCTCTCTAGCAAGTGTTTGACTAGCCTGTGGGATTCCCTAGAGAGTTTTATGGTGGGGCTTCTCATATTGCAACAAGAATCTTCAACAAAGAAAGAAGCAGGCTTTTCATGGAGTTTCAAAAGTTTTAAACAACTTTTATTAACAAGGTAAAGGAGACTTCACATGATTTCTATGGCTCAGTTTTAGTCCCATCATAAACAGCAAATTATGTTCTTTGTGCTTCTGCATCTGAAACATCCCCTCAAGATTTAATCACTTTCTTTTCTTTTTTTTTTTTTTTAACATTTTGATGGGTATTTTGGGAATTTGCTCATGGTTGGATAAAAATGAGGTAAACAAACAAACAAACAAACACTTGTATGGAATATTCAAGAATCTAACCTCATAAAACTGTTGTTATTCTGGTTACCCTTCTGTATGATGGTGAGTTTGCAAGTGGATGTATGGTGCAATCTTGACAATCTGTAGGAAATATTAACTTTTGTTTTTTTTTTCTTTATTTATTTGTTTGTTTTCTAATTTACCTTTAATTTGGAATCTTACATCTATTGGGAAAATAGGTGTTCATTGATTGATCTATTTCTTTTGTTTGTAGCTGACTTTTTTGTAGTTTGACTAGTATTTGTAAATTCTTTGATAGTTATATTGATAGAATCTTTTGATTTTTCAAAGCATATAATCTTTTTTGAGGATTGAATTTATTAGTTTGAAATATTGGATTGAAATATGAACATATAATCTCTGTTTTGGGTTACACTTGTGCAAGATTGGCATATTTTGATTAGTAATGTTCTTGTTCTTTCTTTTCCCCAAATTTGGCATATTTTGATTGAGACATGAACAAAAAAGTTGGTATTTTTAGATATTTTTTTGTGGGATTTTTAGTTCAAGATTGGAACTGATGAGATAGTGTGTTTAATATTGAGCCGGGGGTCTCATTGGAAGCAGTCTCTCTATTCCTATGGGGTAGAGGTAAGGCTGTCTACATCTCACCCTCCTCAGACCCTACCCTATTCCTATGGGATAGAGGTAAGGCTATCTACATCTCACCCTCCTCAGACCCTACCTTAGCTTTGCTATTGGTGGGATATACCGAGTATGATGATGATGATTTCTTGGTGCTAAATTCATTTTGTATTTTGTGGGATTTTTTAGTTCAAGATTAGAACTTATGAGATAGTGTGCTTTGCATGTTTGAACAAGATGTTCTTCGTGTTGAATTCGTTCGTTTGATCGACACTCTTTGATACGTGTTCCTGTTCTTTCTTTTTCCACAATCTTGACATATTTCGATTAAGACATGAACAAAAAGTTCACATTTTTATTTTTAGATGATTTTTATGGGATTTTTAGTTCAAGATTAGAAAGTGTGTTTAACATGTTTGAATAAGATTTTCTTGGTGTTAAATTCGTTCGATTAATTGGTTCTCATTCATATGTGTTCTTCCGTTTTTAACAGATTTTGATCGAGATATGAGCAAAAAAGTTCAAATTTTTAGATAAAATTTGTGAGATTTTAAGTTCAAGATCAGAGTAATGGAGGCATGGAGAGGCTAAGCAGGTATGCTGGACCTTTATTATTTTTGTAATGAACATATTAAATTATTCGGTTTTGAACAGTAAGTTGTTCGATTTATTGTGAATTAATGTTATATTTCTTTCTATTATCCCGATTTTTACAGATTTTTCTTGAACAGTAATTTGTTCGATTTATTGGGTAAAGTTTCGGGATTTTGAATACAAGATTATAGCTATGGATGACAGTGTATTTCCGCCTAATAACATGTTCGGAGTTCCATCGGAATCCATGATGGATTACAATTACATGGATGAACTCTTGTTAGACGGATGTTGGCTACAAGCGACAGACGGATCCGAATTCATCAACAATAATAACAACAATCCCGTTTTCGACCCTTCATTTCTCTGGCCGACGTTGGAGTTCAACAACACTGATCATATACCAGAAGATGTTCAAGCAGAGAGGGCGAAATCGTCATTCCTCAAGAATCTTTCAGTCAGTCAAAGTCAAACTCAAACTCAAACTCAAGACGGGATTTTGACGACAACCCACATTAGTGATTCGACCGGTTTTCATAATCAATCAGAGACAAGCCAGAGATGGTGGATCCCGCCAAGTGTGAATATCGGGGTTAAAGAAAGGCTACTCTACGCGATAGAACATATTAGACAGTCTTCGGTACACAAAAACGCGCTTATTCAAATATGGCTACCGGAAAACCGAGAAGGAAAGAAAGTTTTGAGTACGAAAGATCGTCTTTACTCACTCGGGTCGGATTGCCCTCAACTTTCTAATTATAGAAACATATCGGAAAACTATCATTTTGCAGCAGAGAGTGATACGAAGGATATTGTCGGGTTACCCGGAAGGGTATTTATGGGAAAAGTACCCGAATGGACTCCAGATGTTCAGTTTTTTAAAACCGAAGAATACCCGAGAGTTGTTCATGCTAAACAATATGATGTTCGTGGGACTGTTGCGGTGCCTATTTTTGATCAAGATAGACAAAGTTGTCTTGGTGTGATTGAGGTTGTTATGACTACTCAAAAGAGTAATTATACACCAGAAATAGAAGGCGTTTGTAAAGCTCTCGAGGTATATTTTCACGTTTTTCTTTTCTTTTTGTATTTTAGAAAAAAAGTTTTAGAGTAAAATGCTATTTTCGTCACAGAGGTTTGGCCAGTTTTGCGACTTTCGTTCAAAGGTTTGTTTTTCCGCATCTGGGTCCAAAAAGTTTGAAATTTTGCCATTTTCATCCATCCAACTAACTTCGTTTGTTTATCCTATTAACTTGAAGGGTATTTTATGCATTGCATTATAAACTTATGCATTATGAACTTATACTTTAGTTAAAAATACTAAAATACCCTTCAAGTTAACTAAGTAAACAAACTGAGTTAGTTGGGTGGATGAAAATGACAAGATTTCAAACCTTTTGGATTCAGATGCGGAAAAACAAACATTTGGACAAAAGTGGCAAAAGTGGCCAAACACCTCTGGACGAAATGGCATTTTACGCAAAGTTTTATGACTGTTTATCAAGCACAATACAAAATCTTGTTAAGAAAAGACTAAACTTTTGAAGTTTTCGATTTCTTAATAGGCGGTTGATCTGAGGAGTTCTGAATCTTCAAACGCTCAGAAATTCAAGGTAACCGATGGTATGTATCAAGCAGCATTGCCTGAGATTCACGAGATCCTAAAATCCGCTTGCAAAACGCATAACTTACCTTTGGCTCAAACGTGGGTCCCGTGCATACAACAAGGAAAAGACGGCTGTCGGCATTCGGACACAAACTTAATCCACTGTATATCAACCGTAGACCGCGCTTGCTACGTGCACGATAACCGTTTTAAAGATTTTCAAGAAGCGTGTTCCGAGCACCATCTGTTGAAAGGACAAGGTCCTGTAGGTAAAGCTTTCACCACGAACCAACCGAGTTATTTTCCGGATGTAACATCATTGACGAAAACCGAGTACCCGCTTTCACATCATGCTCGGGTTTTCGGTTTGTGTGGGGTCGTTGCAATACGTCTAAGAAGCACTTTTACGGGTAATGTTGATTATGTGTTGGAGTTTTTTTTACCGGTTGATTGTAGAGATCAAGAACAGCAAACAAGTTTGCTTAATTCTTTGTCGGTTATTATACAAAAAGTTTGTCGGAGTTTAAGGACTGTTACGGATCAGGAGTTGTTGGAAGAAAGTTCGGTTGTTGTTCCAAGTACTGTAGAAGTGAAAGTTGAAGAAATCTTGACCGAAAAGCCCATGGATTTTGTTAGAAAACAACAGAATGATACTGGTTCTGGTGAGGGTAGTTCCGTCAATGATGGTATTAAGCGGCCCGAGAGACGACGGGGCGGGCCAAAGTCGGAGAAAACCATCACTTTGGAAATGCTTAGACAGTATTTTGCTGGCAGCCTGAAAGACGCTGCTAAGAACCTCGGGGGTAAGCTTCGATATTTGCGGTTTCATGATATTAGTTTCAATTCGTTTACATTTAGATATGATCGGGTTAATGTTTTATCTACCCGAGGCGATTGTGTCGGGTTCGTGGGTTGAATTGTTGACCCCAAAGAATCAAGCGAGTTGACAGGTTGTAATCAAGTTATAAGCATGTTGGTGGGTTGTAATACATGGGTTAAACGGGCTGATGGGTCGGCCTATGGTTAATGGGTCAATCTATTTAATTACATGGATTAAACATGTCATAGTTATTATTCTTACCGTTTGTGTGATTGCAGTTTGTCCGACGACTTTAAAAAGGATATGCCGACAACACGGGATACAACGTTGGCCTTCTCGGAAGATCAAGAAAGTCGGTCATTCATTACAAAAGATCCAGCTTGTGATGGATTCGGTTCATGGAGCTTCGGGTTCGTTCCAAATCGAGTCATTTTACTCAAATTTCCCCGCTCTTGCTTCTTCCGATCCAAACACAAGCTCGCTTTCACCTTCAAAGTTCATTATGATTGATTCAAAGGCCGGAGATGGTGTCACGAAATCACTGTCCCCCTCGTACAGTCAAACTTCGAGTTCTGGTCAATCGAGTTCAAGTGGGAACCCCCCGTACCCAAACCCACGCACACCTACGGGTGAAGATACGTGCAACAATGTCTTGAAAAGAG
The DNA here is from genome assembly GCA_030545235.1 of Helianthus tuberosus. Taxonomy (NCBI): domain Eukaryota; kingdom Viridiplantae; phylum Streptophyta; class Magnoliopsida; order Asterales; family Asteraceae; genus Helianthus; species Helianthus tuberosus. Next base: position 9,122,392 of record CM060433.1, on the reverse strand, counting down.
CGCGTAGTGATGCGGACCTTCACGTGTCACTTTATAGTCAAGATCAAGATCAAGATCAAGAACCAGAACAGAAGGTTTTTAATAGATCGCGTAGCCATAAATCGCTCACCGAGCTCCCAACAGCTCCAATGCTTCCTCCAAATAGCGGGAATGCTCGAGATGAAAGTATTCTTAGAGTTAAAGTCGCATTCGGTGAAGAAAAGATACGTTTTCGGTTGCAAAACGATTGGGGATTCGATCGGTTACTTCAAGAAATCGCTAAGAGGTTTAGCGTAAATGATATCAAAGAGTTTCATCTCAAGTACTTTGATGATGATTCCGAATGGGTTCTTTTAACATGCGATGCTGATTTAGAGGAATGTATTGATGTTTATAGATCGTGTAAGAGCGGGACGATCAAACTCGCTCTTTTAGAACCTCAATATTTGGGCGGTGGTAGTTTCGGTAGCAATGCCATCTTGTAACAGACGACCCTGGTTCATCGGTTCGTTGTTCAGTCACGTTCTTTTGTGACGGGATCATCTCGAATGGTCATGGTTAATGGGTCAAGACGGGTTCTTTTGGTCAAACACATGAATAATTCAGCTTAGAAATCACGGTTGTGTGTCAAGTTGTCTACGTGTGTTTTTGATGGTGCATTAATGGGTTGTAGCGAACGGTTTGGCTTACAGGTTGACGGGAAGTTGACGGGAAGATCAGTAAAATGTTAGTGAAATATACTTGTGTTTTTTATGGTAGTTTGTTGTACAAATTAAACTTGTTGTAATGGGTAGTTTTGTATTTGGATTCTGTAGTAAGTTGTACTGTACGCATCAACAGTTGTACATTGTTGTAGTTTGATTGTTGAAAAAGAAATGAAACGATGATAGCCTTTGGGTTTCTATTTGAAGAAAAATGAGGTAGCAAATCACGGAAACGAGGGTGTTAATAGTAGTATGACCCAAGACTACGAGAAACTTATCATTCTTTCGAACATGATAAATGTAATGCGTATCTAACAAGATACATACGCATGTCAGATCATGTGTGCGCTAAAAATAGCTTCTAAAACCCAGCTAATCATGTAAGTAGCATATGAATCCACCTTACCCATTCTACAAAGTTACCCCTTTTTGGAAAAAGATAGACTTTGAAGAAGATAATTTTTCAACTTTAAATAAAACAAAATTGAAGAAAGGCTTTCCTAGTTATTAGATTGTGAATGTGAATAGTTAGGAATGAGATTCTACAAAAACAATCTTCCAGCATTGTGTGTGTGTGTATTTCGTGAATCTCTAAAATATGTCATAAATCTGCAAACAATCATTTCGGAGTCTTCCAGGGTTGATGATGTATTAGTTTTCTTAGGGGGGACGGTATGGTAGCGGGGAGGGGTCTCGGGGAGTGGGGTTGCCGCACGGGGAAGGTGGTGCCGGTGTGGAGCAGTGAGCGGGGAGGGGTGTAGGCAGTGAGTAGTCACCGATGCGGGAAGAGAAGATAGAGAGGAGAGAGAGAGGGGGTGTCAACCCCTTTCAACCAATCACATTTTTTTAAATTCTTTACCACTCTTCATGTGTTTGACCATTGCCACTGATTGAGTGCAAAATGAAGAGTGGAGTGAAAACTTGACATGACATGATATTATTGACTAAAAAATAACTTAAATATTCACCATTGATTGACCACTCCCTCCACCCTTATATCATGTGATGATGCATCATGACAAATAGGGTTGTCCAAAAAGCTCGTAGCTCGCTCGGATTTAGCTCCGAAAAAGCTCGCTCGATATGGCTCGGTTTGAAACTGAGCCGAGCCAGCTCGACTCGGTTAGAAAGTGAGCCAACTCGGTTCCGCTCGTAATGAGCCGAATTGGCTCGGTTTGGCTCGCTTGGTAACTCGGCTCGGCTTAGTTCGGATTATTTTCTTTATAATATATTTATTTTTATATACATTATAATATATTACAAAAAAAACTTGTGATAATTTATATATATTTAGGCTTGTAATTTGATATCCATGGCATATTTGAATCTTAATTACCTTGCTATTAAACTTTTTTTTTTATTAAATTTCATTCCACACGAAAAAGGACAATTACAAAGCAATGGCAGGTAGTCGGGTTAATAAACTAATATTGTATTTCATTGAAATTTAAAACTTTTTTTCGTTGATGAACATGATTTTGGCTTGTAATGTATTAGGATAAACTTATTTTGAATATGTTTTTCTGAAGTATTGAATAATATTTTAGGCTACTGAATTTGAGAGCTATATATTATATTTTCTTTTTAATCGAGCCAAACCAAGCCGAGCCGAGCCAGCTCGGTTTAAAACCAAACCGAGCCTGAGCTTAGATTTCCAGCTCGGTTTCAAATCCGAGCCGAGCCAGCTCGGTTTATAATCGAGCCGATCTCAAACTTACCCTGGCTCGGCTCATGAACAACCCTAATGACAAAAGAGAGTAAGTTGAGAGAAATTCTTGTGACCTTTTCTATCCTTATTTGCTTATTAAATTCATAAATGGTTTCATGGTTCAAATAAAGCTCATCTTCACACATAGGGTGAAAAAATATGTTTGAAAATTATAAAATTTGTGAGAAATAGTGTCATTTCCTAGCTAAAAAAACGCAATCAACTTGTATTTTTGTAGATTTTGAGTGATGGAATCACAACTTATAATGGTCATTATAATGTTAACGTCTTTATCGACAAAACATGTTTTTTTTCTTTTCTGAAAATGGACTTAGATTATAAAAAAATAATGCAACAAATTTTGTTCATGGACCATCAATTGAATATGAAAATTCATAACTAACTAGGATAAAGACCCGCGCGCGTTGCGTCGCGGGGCTTTTTGAGTTGAACACATAATATGTTGCTAAAGAACCATAGCAAAAAGCAAACACATATTTATAAATTTCAGTTCGTGGAATCTGTAATCAAGTGCAGGTCAATGAAATGGGCTAGATCAAAAAAATTAATGTTACAAAATCATAACAAAACCCAAGCAGAAATTAATAAACTGTAGGGTTCTTGCAAATAGGGATGAGCTCGGTACCGACTGGTACCGAAAATCCCCAAAAGTGGGTACCGGTACCGAATATACCCGGTACGGTACGGTTCGGTACCGGTATTTGAGGGTAAAACCGGTAAATACCGGTACCGTACCGTATCGGTACCGAAAATCTCAAAAGTAGGTACCGAATCGGTAACGAAAGTGTACCCGGTTCGGTAAATTCGGTACCGGTACCGGTACATAGTGGAAAATCATCTTACAAAGCACAATGCACACAATACAACCTATTGCACAACATTATTGCAAAATCATCTTACAAAACACAATACACACAATACAACTCTTATTGCACAATATTGTTGCAAAATAATAGGTATATAAATGGGCAAAGATTTCAACATAAATTATTAAATTGACTTTATATCATCTAAAATTTGAATCCTGACGTACGTTGACATAACTTCGGAGTTTGACAAGATATGATTTTCAAAGCATATAAATTTCGTATTTTATAATGTATCCATTTATACGTATATGTTACAAATTAATGTGTAGTTTATGTTATCACCCAAATTTCTAGAAAACAATGCATATGTTATAAATTAATGTGTAGTTCATGTTATCACCAAAATTTCTAGAAAACAAGTAAATGCTAAAATTTAATTGTGTCATAGAAAACAAGTAAATGCAAAATTTGTAATGGAAACCAAATTGATGCGGGATCGTAATGGGAATTCTATTTTATTTTATTTCCTAATCTTTTATATTTAGTTTACTTTGGAATTCTATCATATAAATAGGATATTAGGGTTATTGTTTAGTTAGTTTTTGATTAAATTATAATTGATAAGAACTTTGTTCTTGAACCATTCGGCTCGTTTTATTGTTTTTGATTAATCAGTTGCTCTTGAGTCATTTGATTGCGTGTGAAACTGCATCACAAACAATGCCAAAAGATTAGATTTCGTCATCATATTCAATTTTTTTCTTTATATACAATGATCAAACATAAACACTTCGTTACTATCGGTAACCTTGACAATGTGAGATTCGACTTGTCTGCATTTGGATGAAAGAAAATCTCATAAACTTATTTTCATAAATGTATATATATATGGTGATTGGTGAACATACAAAATAAGATTAATTAATAATATTTGATTGTAAACTGGATACATCGACTTTGCTTTCAAATACTGAAGTTTCAGTTTTGATATGACCCAATTTATAGACAAATAAAGAATATGTATGGTGTATACAAAAGAATTTTTAATTGATTTTGAAGGTATTTTCAAACAATTAAATGTTTATGATTTATACTTTTTTTAATGTGAAAGTGATTAAAATAGTCAAGTTTTAAGATTGCGTAAAGAACACTCAAGTTTAAATATCGGCTTTATTGTTTTGTCATGTTAATTGGTGACGGATGTGCAAATAAGGTAGCGGTGGAGTCGTTGGGAAAAGATTTGATGTTTCTTGTGACTTTCGACTCTCACTTTCCTTATTATTTTCTGCGGCATCCAGGTGAAGGATGAATACGGGTGGCGTCGGTTCGTCTTGGATGGGAGGTGGGGTTTTACCAACTATTCCACTGTCGTGCATTCGGGCGGGTGGAGGTCGGGTTTCCGCGCATCTGGGAGAGCCAATAGGTTGGCGGCGGTTGAGTAGGCGACATTGGCCACAACATCCGGTGTCACGATGGTTGGCACATCGTTCCTTGCCATTCAAAAAAAAAACTAGCGACGGATGTAGTAACTTTTGTTAAGTTTCAAATGTTTATTACTTTCCGATTCAAGTCGAGACGTAATAAAAATATTAAACCAAGTCCATTAAATAAGAAAACATATAATAAAAATATTAAGTTCTTACAATTGACAATGGGGTGGTGATCCATTGTCAACAGCAAAACCTTTAAATATTTTGAGAAGGGGAACTCTTGGTTCTAGTCTCACAAACGACACAGTAATAAAAGAAATTTGTCTTTTAAAAAAATTTACGAGTTTCATCTTTATAAAACGATTTATTACATATTTTGATTATTTTCTTTTTTGATATATATTTTATATTCTCTAAAACTAACCCTTTTAGTGTTGATGGTTGTTTATTAATTTTTAAATGGGTTAAGTTAACCCTTTTAGTGTCGCTGTAATAATAAGATCACTCGCATTTTGGTTGTATAAAAACAATTATTTATTTAGGCGTACGACTAGGTTCATCTTGCCTCTTAAGTGAACTTAACAATAAAAAAAGTTACTATTTTAACATTGTTCGAAGTTATTAAACTCACTAAGCTTTAAAGTTTTTTAAAACAATAAGAAAATTCATATAGTATTAGATGAAGTTTTCCCTTTTGCTTTGTTTAAGAGAATACGAATAGTATTTGATGAAGTTTCCCTTTTGCTTTGTTTTATTTGGTATATAATGAAAATAGAAATCAATATAAATTGACCAATTGCCTTCTTGTGCTTGATGCGTCACATTCAATATCAAATAAGGGACCATATTGTTGTGTGTTAAATTACGAATCCAAGAACATATGGTGCATGCATGAGGTGAACTGTCTAAAATTTTCAGTAAATGTGATATTATGTTACTTTATTTATACAATTTTTAAATAAAAATTTCATTCAACTATATTAAAAAATTCATTTAATTTAACTATTATACAATTTATAACGCCCCGCTTGTGGTATGCGGATATAATGTGTATATGTGTGGGCCATCGGGGGGCAAAAGTGAAAGTGCAGTAATTTTAACGTTATTTTACTAATTTCGTGAAAATAACGTTAAAAGCTGAAGACGGTTAACCATGCATCATATGGTGGTGTTGATAGCTGAAAGACAAAAGGGTACATGCACTCATTGGTTTTTTTCCTAATTGCTGAGTGTTATGTGCCTTATGTCCAAGGCTTGATGCAAAACTACTATTGAGCCAGGGGTCTTACTAGAAACAGCCTCTCTATTCCTACGGGATAGAGGTAAGGCTGTCTACATCTTATACTCCTCAGACCCTACCTTTGCTTTGCAATTGGTGGGATTTAGTGAGTATGATGATGATGATGACGACGATGATGATGACGACGACGACGACGATGAACATATTCATGTAGTTCAACCAATTACAACATCATTTCCATATAAAAAACGCATATTAAGGGAGTCATATGTGATCAACTTAATAACTAGGTTTTAACTATTGTTAAGCTATGCGGTGCCTCTGCCATCTAAACACTATAGCGCCCCCTACACCGCTACAGACGCCATAGTTGAATTCGTGGCCACAATGGCAAGCGCCAAACGCGTGGAAAAGAAAGTGGAATGTTTATTATATTTGATTTTGTAGAAAAAATACTAAACATTCTCTTTATGATCGTAGAAGAAAAGCGCTTGCGGGTGACCCAACCTATTTTGCATATAGAAGATTGCGTGTTTTGATATGTTACTCCGACCGATAACAAAGAATGAGTAATAAAAACTCTACTAAATGTATGCACATAGAAGATTAAGTAAATTACACGTATGGTCCATGTTGTATGTTTAAATTTTGATTATGGTCCCTAACTTTGGTAAATTATATGGCTGGCAACTAACTAATTTTTAGCTAATCGGTCCAAGCCGGGTCTAGTCGGACCAAATCGGTCCTAGTGTGGCCAGGAGAGACGACATTTGTGTCATGGAAGAAGCAAAAACCTAATAAAGGTTCCGGTTGAAACTGGCACAAAAAAGGTTTTAACTTATAACCCATTAGCCCCATGGATCCATTAACCTATTTGTTTGTTTTTTTTATTTCTAGCCAATATACACTACTAAATCTATATCAATGTATTAATAATGTAGTATGTTTTGTAAATGGTTTACCTAACTAACTAATGTATTATGTTTTGAATTTTGAATTACCGGTACTAGGGGTCTTCAGTATTATTCGATTCGATTTGTATTCGAAACTCGAATTTGAATAAATTCGGTTTAATTCAACTTCACCCTAAACAGTGAATTATTTTACTTTCATTTTTTTAAACTACTACAAACCAATTATATTTAACATAAAATATAATAATCTGCAAAATAATTATCAATATGTCAAAACATCAAAATTTAGAAGATAGGTCGGTTACTAGTAGCGATTTAAGCTATGTAAAAATTTTAAAAGGTATAGTATTGGCTATTTTTCATTAGGTTAATAATGTTATGAATAATAAACTTATCACTTATGGATGTATTTCATACTTTGGCGCAAATTTAGAAGTCACATGTGTGTGTATATATATTAAAAAAATTATATATAAATTGAATTCGGATTTCGAATCGAATTGAAAATCATAAACTCGTATTCGATTACTGGACTCGAATACGAATCAACTCGAATTCGAATCTAGATAATCGAATTTAAATTGAGTCGAATTTCGAATTTCAAATTTTTCGAATCCAAATCGAATTCTGAACACCCCTAGTCGGCACCACACAAGTCGACTAGGGGCTAGTGAGTTCCTGCCGAGACTCTCCTAGCTCCAGGAAAACAATCCAGATAGCAATAAAATATAGTTGAATGAATCCTAACAACTAACCATACAAGAGCACAAATAGGGAGACCTGTAAACTATAGTATTACAGTTGATAGAACAAATAGACACACAAAACAAGCACTTAACCCCCTACAAGAGTACCAATATAATCAACAACCACATGCAGTTCCACTACTTTTGTCAACACCCCCCCCCCCCCCCCCCCCCCACACACACACACACCACACGCGCACACACCATGCCAGAAGAATACCACTGTCGGCCACAACCCGATTCAATTGCCTTAGATACGGAAACAAACTCATAAACAAGTTACAAAACACAGGTGGATTATGATAATTAGATAAACACGCGGTTACAAGTTAAGTTACATCTATGTTCATCTATAACTTGAGGTATCACTATATACATTAACAATCGTTGCATTCGCACCAAATATATCACTTATGATGATGGTGAAGCGGAAGACTTCTTATCATCTTTCTGCTCAACCAGAATTCGTCTCGAAGGTGGCCCAACAATGCTTAGTACCACCTGCAAACACAGTTTAAGTAGTTTGCGGTTAACGTTTCGTTTAAATTAGTTACATATTAGTGGGTCAACCAAATAAGCCATTAGCTTTCATAATGTATTCATGACAACTTACTGGTAAGAAAATCAGCCCATGCAGGAAACCAAGAAGAACCAAGGCAAGGTACATTTGAAAGTAATAAACCTGCATAACGTAAACCATCTTGTAAATACATTTGGACGTATATATTTGTAGAAAAATAGAAAATTTGTTTGGCGAATTGGGTTACTGGTCATTTGTAGTACGGGTTGAAACAGACTGGGTCCATTTAAATAATTATCCAGTTATTTATGGTTACAAAAAATTTTATAACAATCTGAATATTTGATATAAAGGAAAAAAAAAAGATTTAGGAGTGTATACATTATAAACGGACTTTTAACTTTCGACCCGTTTGAGATAATACACAACTAAAATCGACCCATAAGTGAATGGGTCGAAAGCGTCACCATGTAATATTCAAGAGTAGAGTGATACCACAAATATTTCGGTTCTTGAGAAGCAAAGGACGATAACTCCCACTAGCTTTGTTAGTGTTATTCCGCTGCAGAAGAAAAAACGTAAAGAAATATTATGGTTTCATGTTTTGAACACCCCTACGCGTGCACACACAAGTGGAAAAGAAAACGCAAAAAAAAAAAACAAAAAAAAACCGAAACCTGAAAACTGAAGCACCCATTGTACTCAAAGCCTCCTTTGTCCGCTGATCTCTATCTCCGCTACTAACCTGCCAGCAAAGTAAAGTAGCAGTTAGAAATGACCATTCTACCCTTGGTAACATTCATCGGTATTGATAAATTACTTACCAAAAAAGCATGTGTTATATGTACACAAAACTCGACAGAAATACCCACTGACATTACAAGGTTAACAACAGATACGGCATTCAGTTGGATGTTCAGAACAGCCATCACTCCCTGCAAAATTAAAATAAAAAACATTTCAACAAAATAATAAACCGATAAATTTAAAAAAAAAAGAAAGCAACAAGAACTAAATATATACCAGGAGATCCACAAGAATCATCATCAACACAACAACGATGATTCCTGAGCTCCATATGCTGAAATGAAAACAAAATATTTAAGAAACTATGCAACAAAATGAAATAAATAAGATAATATGATCAAACATTTAAGTCACAATAATCAGATTATGAGTTCGATAACATACCTGCATGTAATAATCAGGCAGACAACAAATACGGCGCCTATAAAATCATGGGAAAGTAAGTTAAGGGGTTTGAAAAGTAAGACGAAACCGTTTAGCTTAAAGAATATGTAAAATCACTAACAAATAGCTACTGCAAGACTGATCAATGCTGTCTTCCATATGTCAAGATATTGCTCAAAGAACATGTAAAATACCGAATATGGAAAAATCTCAATCTGCATAAGGAGGCAATTGTTATAAATCGAAACATGGTAAGATGGGCGGGGCGGATAGGTTGGGTAACGGGTAGGACTGAGAGGGGCCGTATCTTAATGTGGGTCGAATCTGGCAGGGAGAGTTGGGTTGACCCGCAAAACTTTGGTCAATTTCTAACAAGTTTGAATCATTCCTCTTTTAGCCAAGTTTTTTGACCCATTTGAGATATAGCCCAACTAGGGGTGTTCAAAAAGCTCGCGGCTCGGCTCGATTTGTAAACGAGCCGAGCTCGAGCTAGGCCTGGCTCGGAGCTCGCGAGCCGGCTTGAATTATCTTATTTTATACAGATTAATTTAATTTTTAATTTTAAATGTATTAAAATAAAAAAAAAATATGTGGGAGGGGGTTGAAGTGTTAACATTTTAAGTTTAATTAATCAATAACATATAATAAAAATATGAGAAAATAAACGAAACTTATACATATAATACTTTAATATGCTTTTCGGTCTTTAAAATATTAGAAAAATAAAAATAATATAGATAGATATATGTGTAATTTTTTTATGCTACCATTATTTGTAAAAAAATTAACGAGTCGGCTCTATTTGGCTCGAACATTTTACAAACTGAGCTCGAGCTCGAGTTTTCAGCTCGATTAAATAAACGAGCGAGCCGCGTTGGCTCGTTTAAGTTCGAGCTCAACCTGGCTTGGCTCAACTCGGCTCGATTACAGCCCTAAGCCCAACCCAATCGACCACTTCGGAAATAAATGGGCGAAAATGTTCAAATACAACAATTTGATAACCAATGCATGCTTAAATGATGCATTACCTTTAAGGACTTGGAGACCCTTGAGCTAAATTCTCTTGCAGCCCTCATTGAGTTGACAAAATCAACCTATATAAATAAACTCTCGATCATATAAGAAGATGATATAAGTATACTCAGTTTAATTATTATTATATTTCTTGGTACCTGCTTGTTTAGGGGAGTGTGATATGTACGGAAAGAGGATGCTCGAATAACACCATCCTCAAAACCTGCAAACAAAGTATAGATTATTATTGCAATTAATTAGTGAGTAGTTAGTTATAAATCATATATACTATATATATGCTATTTTGTCTCATCAACCAACTTTGGCCCCTCAACTTTGACATTAACCAACTTTAGTCCCTCGCCTTTAATAATGACATGTTTAGCCCCTCAAATTTGGTAGACCCTTTAAGTAAAACAACTTTAGCCCCTCAACTTTAATAATAAACAACTTTAGCCCCTCAAATTTAATAATGACATGTTTAGCCCCTTAACTTTAGCTCCTCAACTTTAGCCCCTTAACTTTAATAATTACAGCTTTAGCCTCTCAACTTTAATAGTGACATGTTTAGCCCCTCAACTCTAATAATGACATGTTTAGCTCCTTAACTAAAACATCAAACAACCTTAACTCTTGTGATTTGCTTATTTTTTACTAGGTTTCAAACCCGCTGTGAAGCGCGGGTGGTAACCAACTAGTTTTATATAAAATGACAAAAAGATTTGAGTTGTTACCCGACCTGCCCATTCCACCTCCTCTAAGATTGCACAAGCATATACGCATTTTGAAAAAAACATTCCTATGACATTATTTTCTTTTTAAAGAAACGATAATAACTACATGGAGTTGAACTAACCGTTAAGTTCCAAACTATTGGTGTACGCCCCATGGCCACCTTTTGCACAGTTAGCCGAAGGCAGAGCACTAAGAAACCACGGAAGCTTTTCCTTGAATTGTGTTGTAGTTGGACGATCATTTTGTAAATCCGAGTGACGAAAACACTAACATTCACATATTTCAGCCAAGATAATATATGAGGGATGCGTAAAATCTTTTAGTATAAAGAAATATAAGTAAAAGAGTAAAATGTGGTTTTCATCCCTGAGGTTTGGCTCGTTAACTCCATCCATTTTCCTTTGTTAAGTCAGGGGTATTTTCGTCTTTTTACCTACTTGTTTTTGTTTTTTGTTTAAAAAAGGATATTTTGAATACTTGTACATTATGCTAAATGCTTGTACATAAAGTGGAAAAGACCGAATTGCCCTTTAAGTTAACAAAAATGACAAAAAATACCCCTGACTTAACGGAGAAAAATGGATGGAGTTAACGAGCTGGATGAAAATGGCAAGATTTCAAACCTTTTGGATCCAGATGCGAAAAAACAAACATTTGGACTAAAGTCGCAAAACTGGCCAAACCTCAAGGACGAAAATGGCATTTTACTCTAAATAAAATAATACAAACGGGGTAGCAAATATGTAGTAGTTACCGTAGCACAGTCTTTGCAAACTCCATTTATACTACAGGAACCATCACTCGAAGTACAACAAGGAGGCTGAAAAAATGATAACAAGATTTTAATATTGTTACTACGTAACTTCATTTATTGCACATATGGAAGTAGTTTAACCTGATCATCCGGACGACAATAAGTTTGATTAGTGAACTTCCTGCAGCAGCCAAAAGCTTCCGGAGATACCCAAACAAGAAAATCGTCAAGCCATGAAGCAGCGGGTTTAGCAATGTAACTGGATTTAGGGACCAGAGATGCTTTTGATATCTGCATGTAAATAATTCCAATCACTCTTTGAATTTATTATTTCAACATCCTATGATAACAAATAAGTAGTCTCTAAGAGTGACTAATTAACACAGACGTACCTCATTTAAAAGGGAGTTTGAATCACAATTGTTGATGGAGCACAACTGATTTGTCTGCCTCGATTCTGAACTGAAAAACAAAAGTTTACAGTGAAAAAAAAGACAATATATAGAGCCCCTATGTAACACTATTATGCACAATCAATATATAGTTTAGTTAATTAACAATGTCATAAATTAACTGAGAAAGTTTTAAGTGTGCATAAAAATATAAAAATAAATAAAATCCAGGATACCTGTAATTATAGTTTTTTACGACAAAATATAGAGGCGGGCCAATTCTGAGATACTCCGAGACATTATTGAAATAACCCTGCAGCAGAAATGACACTTTAAGACTTAATACGATTAACTGTTTGATATATTTATAAAAAAGATGTTTCAAAAGTTCATACCTGAAGATACGAGTCTCGAGGCAGAACTATTTGTTGCTCCAAACCAGGTTGAATCCTTGTACATAATGCCTTGTAAAAATTAACATGGAAATAGATTAAAAACAGATATATGAAAACTCCCTTGTGAGAACTTAGAGAACTCGGCCAAAAAAAGGCTTTTTCAAATTACTTTTTTTTACCAAAAATCCTAAAAAGATCAACTTTTCCAAAAAAAAAAATAATAATAAATAAAAATAGTACGTTTTGATTTACACTAACGTAAAAAAACCTTTACACTGGGGTAAATGTGTAAAACACCGTGATGTAAGCAGCTTTTTTACAGTGATGCAAATGGCGTAACAAAACACCTTACGGACTTTTTTTTACAGGTGTGTTTGTAACATGTTCATCTACGTTTGTGCAAAAAATGGTGGCAAAAATCGCACGGGAAGTAGGAGTTCTCGAGATTCTCACAACTCAAAGATTTCTTCTCTTGATCTCTATCCAATATATATATATGTATAATGAGAGAGATAAAAGTTCTCTAAGTACCGATAAAATACTCGAATGAAATAACTTACGATGCTGGCCAATGATAATGCAGCAAACACCGAAATAACTACTAATTTGACCCACCATACACCTAGGATGGGCGCATGAACCTCCTGAAAGTAGCATAAACTTTACATAAAATTACTACACAACAAAGTAATATTTTATCAATGCCAGAAAAATATGTTATTACCTTCATATATCGAGTAAGTAATCCTGATCTTCTTTGATCACCACCTACAATGGCAAGGATCTTAGATACCTTTATTACTGTGCAGACTAAATTAAATAAAAAGAATAAAGCGATTAATTATCGTAAAACTGAATTTTACAAACCTTGATCGGTATCAGCATGTGAATTGGGAATTTTAATACATGGAAAACAATCAACCCTGTGGTCCTCGGCTCGTCGAAAATCTAAAGCAATTAAAGCTACAAAAGCAGTAACTTGCAGAAGGAAGTCCAACAGAATAGCCAGTGCTGAAATATATACGTAAACCAAAGTTAAAGAAGAACATGTGCTATACCTTTTTTTATTTTAAAAACAATTAAAGTGTTCACATGACTACACAACTTTTTTTTGTTGAACGGCCAACGAATCCTCCAAATTTGACAATAACAATAATCTAAATAATTTTTAACAGAACGAAAGCCTGGCAAAACGGTGGAGCGGGTCAAAGCGGATTCACGTCAAACTAGGGATGCAGCCGAGCCGAGCTTGACTAGGCTTGAGCTCTTTTAACTTATGAAAGCTCGAGCTCGGCTCGTTCGAGCTTTTTTCAAGCCGAGCTCGCGAGTAGCTATGCTCGTTTGCACCCCTAGGTCAAACTTTGTTCAGCTCAAAACGGGTTGTGATTGCCAAGTGTTAAAGAGTGTTTTTACGAGAAACAGGTCGAAATTATCCCGTGTACACTCAGCTAACAACATAAAATTTCATGGCGGACCTGCAAACATAGAAAACACGCGACATGCTGGCATAGGAATAAAACTTCCAACAGCAAACGCTAAAACCTCCGATAAACTAGCTAGAGTTATAGACGGTCCCACTTCTGCAAGCGCGTTACTTATTCGGCCTTCCAAAGGTAATTCCACCTGCTGCCGTTTAACCGCATGTACCAGAATGCACATATTGTCTACCCCCACCTGTTTCCAATTTAGCCAGGGTTGACTTTTAGGCTAACGGTCAGCTGTACTTTATACAGAAACAAGAGGATAAAACTTACAGCCAAAACGAGAAAAGGGATGACTTCCATTATAATGAGTGTAGATTTTACTCCAATCGCACTGAAAAAACCGACCGATGCAATAACGGAAAGCATCACAAGTACCACCCCCGAAAGCCCGAGCAATACCTTAAATAGAAAAAGTGATTATATAGTTAAAAGTAAATTCCTTTTTGAGTTCTTGATTTCTTATAGTTTTACCTACTTGAGTCCAAAATCAAAATTTTTAACTATCTGAGCATCTGATTTTTCAATCTGTAACTATTTGAGTCCAAATTTGTAACATCGTTGGCCAAGTCTGTTAACTTTTAGTGAAAATAGTAAAATGCCCTTATCATTTAAAAACAAAATAAAATAAATAATATATAAAGTAGGTAAAAGTATTTTGTAAGTACCTTATGCATTAAAGGGTTGTCCCTAGGTGTAAAATGACTGAAGTACCCTTGTACTTCCTGACTTATTGGATGGCGTTACAAATTTGGACTCATTTCAGATTGAAAAACTAGGTACTCAGATAGTTAAAATTTTCGATTTTGGACTCAAGTCGTTAAAACCACCAAAACTCAGGGACTCAAAAAGAAATTTACTTTACAGTTAAATATAATTGTTATAATATAATAGTGTTTATCTTAAATATATTAATACCTTGGAAGAAATATAAAAAAACGAGAAGCGAGGAGTGTCACCCAATGTTAATGATATATAAGCAAACATCACAAGGTAGCTTATCTGAAAAATAAAAAAATAGTTAGCGGAATTAAACCAATTATAAAAGGTGCCTATAAAATAACAATTTAATGGTGTTTATATTTGATTATAAAACACACACATATATATGTATATATAAAAACCATACTCACCAAAACTGTTATAGCATCTGCATTACTTTCTCTCTTCAATTCTTCTTCGATGGAGCTTTCAGATGAATACGATAGTGTCAAATTCTTGGATTTCACCATTGGCAGGAGCTCATCCTGTTACAAAGATTAGTCAGATTTTAAAGTCTACTAGAATTTTGACCTGTGCCGCACGCAGCAGCGGCAAAGTCGCGTTTGTGACTTCGTTACACGTGTAACAATATGACATTAACGTGTGGTGCACGCATGTGACATTACACGTTTTTTTTACTTTGTTACACATGTTACGTTCGTGCCATTAACGTCATTAGACATAGATAAAAAAGAGTGTGTCTTGGATGTTGCGGTGTAAAGTCGTAAAAGTAATTTAGACACCAACGTGGTTTGGCATAGAAAAAAGCATGATAATGTGTCGCACATAGCGGTGTAAAGTCGTAAAAGTAATTTAAACAAAAGGACGTGTCAAGTTATTAAGTAGAAAAGGTTGGAGGGTCAAAGATGTCAATTACTAAAAGTTAGAAATGAATGTGTAACTTACTTAAAGATGAGGGTTAATAGTGTTTCATGACAAAAGTTAAAGAGTCAATAGTGAATGTGCCTCATGACATAAGTATGAGGGTTAAGATATAGTGCCTCATGTCATAAGTATGAGGGTTAAGATATAGTAAATTATCGCATAATTTCAGAGGAATAGGTTTCTTTTTTAGAGAAAACAAACTAAAAAGTCAAAAATGTATCAGTTTGAACTGAAATGTTAGACTAGTAATGTATTTAACTGTAATTATCATAGTCTATATTCTATAAGGTATCTATGTGTAACATCGAACTCTATATAGAGCCCCTATGTAAACCTACTATACACAAGTAATACACAATACTTTTATTATTTAGCTTGAATTTACAGAAAAAGAGAAAGACAAACCTCCACTAACTTAATGAAGGCCTTCTCCCAAGCCACTGCTTTTTTAGTTTCGTTGCTTTCCTTATCGATTGCGTTGTTCACAGGATAAGTTACAATAAATGCAGACGCCTGTCTTTAAATCATCATTATAGTTACTATGTAACATATGTGTATTTGTAATAATAAAACAGATCATAGAATTACCTCAGAGTAATTGTTACCGGAGAAACCTCCTAACGCTGTGCTTGGTTCTAGTGGGCCTTTGAACGCGCTCATACAATTCACATCAGAAGTGTAATGCTAAAATATGAAACATACAAGTGACAAATTTCAGAGGGCTTAAATTTTTCATCATAGATGCCAATAGAAAACTTAAAACAAGTAAAAAAAGTAACAAAACACAATGTTACATTGTTATAGTAGTATAACTATAACCAAACTAATTGTTGAATGCAGTTTATCTAATTCTTTTGAGTTCATTACACTAATAGTCCTCGTGGTTTATTGAAAGAAGTCAAGTGGTGTGGTGGTGGCCGGTGGGTTGTGCGGGTTGCAAGTTGCAACGGTGGGTTAAGGAGTAATGTTTTTGGGTAATACACAAATGGCCACTCATATTAAAATATAGAATATTATATAAATGGTCCCTCTAATTATATAAGGTTATTTTAGTCATTTTACACAGATTTAAAATAAAATTTAACGGCAGTTAGCATTAATGCTCAAAGGTGTTACAAAATCGAAACCATAGAACCTGAACTTATTACAAAAAAAAAAAAGTTAGCACTCAAAGGTGTTACTTTCAATAAACCACAAGGACTATCTATCTATCTGTGTAATTAACTCAATTCTTTTACTTGTCAATTTGAGGCAGTCGATCTGGTCAAAGAAGAGCAATGGAGATATATCGTGTATTTGTACCTGAAAGCAGTATTCCGCATGGTCAACGCCCCCAAAGCCCACGAGGTTCTTAGGGTCCATCTTGAAATACTACAACATAAATAGCCAAGAGAAATTGTCAGACACTAAAGAGCATATGGTTGACAGTTTAATCAACTATTAATAAACGAAACAAAACAAGCCAATTATATATCTTGGAAAATAATTGAAAAATACCAAAAGATATTTGGAAAACTTTCTTCCATGACTTATGTTGGGTCGAAACTACACAATAAGGCTAATAATGCTTTTGTTAGTAATTAGGGGTGTGCACGATTCGGTTCGGTTATTAGCCTTAACCGAAACCATAACCAAAGTCATCGGTTAATCTATTTTATTAACCCTTCGGTTTTCGGTTAATCGGATCGGTTTATTCGGTTAATTTGTCGGTTTTCAGTTCGATTCGGTTAATTTGGGTTAATAACCAAAACCAAACTTGGACTAAATGTTTAACTAGAAATACATGAAATAGATGTATAAACACATGAAATGGATGTATAAATACATGAAATAAAGGTATAAATACTTGAAATGGAGGCATAAATACATGAAATGGAGGTATAGAACATGACATACATGGAATGAAGGTATGAAAGATAGAAATATATGAAACTATGAAAGGTTCGGTTCGGTTAATTTCAGTTAACCAAGGGTACACAAAATAACTGATAACCGACTTTCGGCTAATTTGGTTTTTGGTTAATCGGTTTTCGGTTAATTTTGGTTCGGTTTCGTTAGTTTCGGTTAACGATTAGATTTTTGCTCACCCCTATTAGTAATTACTATAAGACTACCTGTAGTATACTTTGTGTGGCACAAGCCTCCCCGAGAGGTTTCATGCATATGTCTGTCAAAGAAACCAACGACCCAGCGTAATTTGCTCGAATTCCATCTACCTATTTTCATGACAAAAAATATTTATAGATTATATAAACACGTTGATGACGTTTAAGATCAGGTGTTCCTTACGAACTCATGATCTCGTCTGTCCACGGCCAATGCCGGATTTGTCTAGATTGTTACAATTACCTTTGCTTGTATTTCAAAAAGCAAGTTGATATTTTCATCCGTGACGATAGTTGGTGGTTTCTCATGTGCACCATGAGGTTTGGTTGCCAATATGAGCTGTAAAACATAATCAACTTCTGTTAAATAACAAATTAAAAAAAAAAACCACTACATTGTCAAAAAAGCAATTAGTAGATTTCACATTTCAGATCATGGTTTCAGGTTACCTCACCTGCTCAATTCTGTAAAAGGGTGCCAGGTGGCTGTCAAAGTATTTTTTTTCTTCAGCAGCTTGACTCCCATGGCCTACCCAAAGCTGCAATAACACAAGTTCAAAGAGACGAATACAATTAGAAATCCATAAAACTAGGGGTGCTAAACAGGTCGTGTTCGCAGGTTGGCGGGTTCAACCCCGAACCCGAAAATTTTAGACGAACCCGACCAGACCCGAAACCGTGTCATACATATGAATCTGAAAACAACCCGAATAATCGTGGGTTGACCTGAACACGACCCGTTCAACCCAAATTTATTTATTTTTTTCCGCAAATTAATATATCAAAATTAAAATTTACTAAAAAAACACATATGTATATAATACAATTACATTTAAATTATAAAATCTTATGTCAATTTCTATTTTTAAGTTATAATTATGACATAAGATACACAACCTATTTAATTTATGACCTAAAACATATTGTAAGAATTGTAAGAAATTATAATATAATATAAATGGGTTAAACGGGTCAGCATGCCAACCCGACCGGGTTGACCCGAATGTGACCCTTTTAGTTAAACGGGTTCGCAGGTTCATCCTGAAACTGACCCATACCCGTTTAGACTAAACCCAAACCTGCAAATTTCGTGTTAGGTTCACGTCATGTTTTTGGGTCGTGTCAGAAATTCACACCCCTACATAAAACCAATATGGTGGAAATCAGTTTGAAAAACTTTAATAAGGACTTTGTGCATACCTTCTCGGGTCGTGTCTCTACTTTAAAACGGATTAAGCCTAAACCAAGAAGGATAACAACAGCCAGTGATAAACACAGTACAAGAATTGGATGTCTAGCAACCCATGTTCCATATAGCCTGAAAATTTAAAATATTTATCAAGACAATAACGTTTCATATGATGCATAGCGATTTCGCTTTGACCGTAGGAGCTCTGACCTGAACTTTTTCGCCATCAATCCTTGCACGACCGAAAGCTGAACCCCACTTGTGATATGAGGGGTATCCTGCAACATCTAAATATTTAAAGTGTGATATGTAATTTTTCCTTAATTGCGGCGGCGTCAAAACTTAAAGTAACTCGAATTTGTAATGTCAAATATTTGATCCGACATGTTTCCGAACAAAATTTACGTCAAAACGTAGACCGACTGTAAACACACATAAATATAAGCACGAAAACGTATTATAGAGAAAAATTTACGTCGAAACGTAAACCAACTTGGATTTATACCAAAACGTACTTAAAAATAAGCGCGTAAGAAAATAGTGTTTTTTAAGTTAAAGAATGGTACCGCGCATTGTAGCGGCGTCGAAATATATAATTCTTCGAATTTGTACCGCCTAATGAAAACGTATGATAAATGATCAACCTAAAACTTGAGGGGGTCAAAATGACATTTTACAAAGTTTTTAGAAAGTTGAGGGGGTGTAAGTGTCAATGCTGATTTGATATTAGCTACAGTGAATTTATCACCTCAAATGTTATATTATTAATAATGTGAAAATAAAATAAAGAAAAAATATTTGTACAAATTTACAAATTAGTATGTACCTGCATGGAAATGTTCTCATCTTTTATCCCATGGAGCTGCTGTACCGGACCGCCATTAGTCACATTCGTGGATGCTTTAGGTCTCAAGGTTAGACTCCTTTCTTTTCGTTTATAAAACAAACCCCACCAAAGAAACAAGGAGGCTAACAAAATATACACTATTGCTAATGAAAATTCAACGCATTTTGCCTGCAGATAATTAAAACTGTATCGTTAAATGTATAGTAGAAGGATGATACCCTTCATACATTTTAGGGTGTGTTTAGATATGTGTTTTTGAAGTGATTGTATGGTATTCATGCAATATTCAGATTTAGATAACCCCCTGTAATAAAATGTGCGGTTAAGACATAATTATTAAGTGCAAATAGCGGATGATAGCGACAAGCAACGTATACGCTACGTAGTGATAGCGATGAAATAGCATGCACTATTTTATGTTTAGGGATACACTTGAAGAAAATTTTAGAAATTATTATATCCAAACTTCCAAATACGGTGTTTCTATACGTATATTTAACAAAAAAAAACTAAAATCCAACTATTTTGTAACGTATATTTTATTGCTATTTATATTAAAACAAAAAACTTGAAATTCCACTACACTAGAAGAAAATTTTAGAAATATTTTATATGCATGTTATATCCAAAGACGGGTGTTTCTATACATATATTTAACAAAAAAAACCTAAAATCCAGCTATTGTATAACGTATATTTTATCGCTATTTATTTTAAAAACAAAAAAATTGAAACTCCGCTATTTACTCGCTATGGAGGCGCCAAAATCAGATACAGTGAATGAGCGCTTGCTACACTATTTGCTATAACGCTCGCGATCATCATCATTATCATCATCATACTCAGTAAATCCCACCAATAGCAAAGCTAACGTAGGGTCTGAGGAGGGTAAGATGTAGACAGCCTTACCTCTACCCCGTAGGAATAGAGGCTGCTTCCAGTGAGACCCCCGGCTCGATAGTAGTTTTGCATCAAGCCTTGGACATAAGGCACATAACACTCAGCAATTGAGACAACTGTCGATTAGTGCATGTACCCCCTTGTCTTTCGGCTATCAGCGCCACCACATGATGCATGATTAACCATTCCCCTCTTTTAACGTTATTTTCACGAAATTAGTAAAATAACGTTCAAATTAATGCACTTTCACTTTTCCCCCCGAGCGCCCACACATATATACATTATATGCGCATACCGCAAGCAGGGCGTTGCTATAACACTCGCTATGAACGCTATTAATAACTATGGGTTAAGAATGTTAAGATAGTGTCCAGATGTATTTAAGTTATTTGAAGTTGTAATAATCTGATAATTAGATGTTTTATAGTCAACCTGAAGAGAGCCGATCCTCACTGAGCAAGAACCGTTTTCATGAAGTGGTTGAGGGGCAGAACCGGAACAAACAGGAGAGGAAGGACAGTCACCACAAGAACAGCCTAGTGATGTGTCACCACATGAATAAGTACTGACATTCATCGGCTTCATTCCTGTCGACACATCAGCATCCGACCGAAAATTTATTGCGTAGGGTGACCCTGGTAACTTAGGGGCTGCTTCTTGACCAATGAAAGCAAACAACTCTGCCACAAAAATATACAATCATGTATTTATATATAAATTTTGAATGCATACATTTGTACAAAAAAAAGAAAAAAGAAAAAAACTACCTTTGAAATTCTTAGCACCATTTCCAACAAAATCAATAGCCTTAGAATTCGCGGTACCAAACTTTACATCTTTACAAGAATTAAATAAACCCTCTCCAAAGGTGTCGGTTATATAGTAGTCAATCCCCCCCACGGTCGAATTATTCTTTGTCTGAAAGCAATATATTGAAAAAGATAAATGGAAAATATTTTTTGCTTGAACAAAGTGAAAAGAACAGGCATACGGGCAACAAGGACTATACCTCAAGGCCACCTGCCCAGTGTAAGTTGCGCTATACATGGTCCCGCTGGTTAGCAGGGTATTGGTGGGGCCATATTGCAAATGAACCAAACGTTCAACGAACAGTTCGTGACCCGTTTGGCGGGAAGTTCGTTTAGTTAAATGAACGAACACAAACAAGAAATTTCGCTCGTTTAGTTAAATGAACAAACATGAACAGAGGCCGCATTCATTCATTTATGTTCGTGAACGTTCGATAACGTGTTCATTTATGTTCGTTAGGTTTTTATAAGTTTTTTATTTTATTTAAATGCTTCCAAATTCCCACTAATAATATAGTTGATAAAATATTAGTGTATTATATATTACATACCTTTTTACAATTTAAGGATCACAACCTTCACTAATCCTAGCCTTGAGGTTTTTGTTAATGAACGCTTGTTTGTGTTCGTTACCTTAAACTAACGAACGGACACGAACATGTTTATTTCCTTAATGAACAAACACGAACTATAAAATCTTGTTCGGTAAGTGTTCATGAACAGTTCGTGAACACATTTAGATTCTTAACGAACGAACACAAACAAGTTCGGTTCGGTTCCTTTACAGTCCTACTTACAGGTTTTCACAGTCACCAAAAATAAATCTATACCTGAGAAATAGACGTCACGTTGATGAACTGGCTTTGATTCGGAGAGCATGTAAGCTCACAAAAAAGATTCAAAAAATTTCTTAAGCATGCCGGACATCCAACTAAAAAAGGTATGGCCTGCAAGAAAAAAACATAACAAAATATAGTAATAAAGTCAAGTCCTGGAATTGACTTATAATGATTCATACATTTGAAACTTGTAATACATGCAAAATATCTTTACTTGTTGGACTTGTGAACGCAATGTATCGAATTGAGCCTCTGTACAACATATGGATCCCGAAATGGTTGGACACAAACTTTGGATCTTAGCGGATAACAAGTCATCTGGCTGTAAAACAGGCAATAATATACGATAGCTAGTGAGATCAGATTTTCTATTTTTATATTTTATTAAGGATGACTAAAATTATGTACCTTTACAGACGGAGAGCCAAAAGGACAGTTTAATACTTTTCCATCACTCCGAGATCCACATATATCATACATTGCACAATAGTTTTCACTGTGTTTTTCCCTTAAGAAAATGTAAATTAATTAGATTTGTTAAAGAAAAACGAAATTGTTTTAATGTACAGTTGAAGAAATATGCACCTCAATGTGCCATTGGAAGTCAAAAGTATTCGTGATTCGGACCTTTCTGCATTGCCTAGAGATATAAACAAGATCTGCAAGTATATATCGACAAGTAAACTTGATTATCAGAACATCATATCAACTGTTAGAAATGATTAGATATGAAATCAAGAAAATCACTTCAGAGTTGTATATTGTAATTGTAAAATAAGATGAAATGATTAAATATATCAACAAGTAAACTTGATTATTTGAACATCTTTTTTTTTTTTTTTTTTAAAAGGCCCGAACTCAAAATCTGGCCCGTAATTAAAATGTGGGCCGATTTTTTTTATTTTTTTATTTTTTTGTGTTACAATTTCTTTCATGCATCATTATTTTGGTAGACCCGAAAACACAGTCAACACTCTCATCTGGCACATAATACTCAAATAAATACAGAATGAGACATAAATTATATAGAATGTGGATCACAAACAATATGGAATGTGGATCACAAACACATCACATGATTTGTATTTTTATTTCTTTTTGCAATGAGAACATTGACTATATATAATTAATTTTAGAAAATAATGGGTAATCATTCTCTAAATAATAGATGGAGTGATCTTTAAGTAATCATTCTCTAAATAAAAAGATGGATAATAATGACAATAATAACAGCAACAACAACAACAATAATAATAAATGTTTTAGAAAATCACAAATCATGTGGAAAATGAAGTTATCATAGAGGTCCATACACCCATATCATAATCAATATAATTCGATCAAGAATTATAAATACAGATTAACTTGAAAATTATTAAAAAAATAATTAAACTCATGCGCTATTCACATGGAAGATGATAGAATCAGGTTCACCATCATATTTTGAAAATCAGAAATTTTATTCTCAAGTTGAAAAAATTGGCACCTTTAAATGAGTTTCAAAACAAAAAGAGATAATGCAGGTAATAAAATTCTGGTCATAAATATGTACATTAGTAAATATTAATTATTAATTATATTTTTTGATATTGAAAACCTATCATTAAGTTTAGACTATATTATCTTTTTCAGTTAAACCCATGTTCTCCTGAATCAGGCAAACCAGACAAAACTACATGAACCACCTACCTAAGTGTCATTATAATTATAAACAGGAAGAAAAAACAAAAAATTAAATAGAATTTATATCAATGTACTATTTCCTTCAAAACAAGGTTATCTGGTAGGACCAAACATCATCGTAGTCGTCATCGTCGCCGTCACCATTTGCTAAATTATACATAAAATTATTTTCTAAAATAATCTATAAAGTTTAGAACCCAATAACACGATAACATTTTAAAACCTAAATAAACTTTTTCTTTAAATCTAAAGTTTATTATGATCATAATCATGTTCCTATAATTTATATACATAAAATTTTTATTTTAGAGGCCCATTTTTTCAAGCTACGTCCCGTTTACAAAGTATAGATTCCAACCCGACAACCAACCAGTTAGGTTCGGTTCGGTTGTGTTTCCAAACCGGTTTCAATATCGGTTTGGTTTCACAGACTGTTTTTTTACACCTCTATTCACATTCGTTCCATCAAACCTACCGTATAATTACAATAAAAACAATTGTATTTTCTCTCTCTTTTCAATTAAATAAATTCTTTTTATAACTTTATTATTACTTTTTCTCTTCAATCCACTCACAGCCACTTTCAATTCAAAATATATTAAAAAATTATAAAGAGTCAATAATAAGAACCGACAAGATTAAATAACATTATTTATAACAGTAATATTTTTTCTTTCCTCCGTTCACATCCGGTTACAACCAGGAAAATGAATGCTCTAACCTTCATAACATTAACAAGAAAATGAATATATCCTGTTTATTTATTTATATTCATATTTAAAACAATTTTACTTCAATCATTCACTCAAATTAATCGGAAAATCAAACCGCTTCCAACGAATATACAGCTAGCTATCCATTAACAAAAGGAGTAAACAACTCACCAACAATTTCATAAAAAAAAAAGAAGAAACTAAAATCTCAATTAATATAAAAATAAATGGATTAAAACAGAGGAGAATTGGACATTGATGATTTAAAGGAAGAAATTAACATGCCTGAAAACATGCAAACGCCGTTAAAAGGCGGAGCTTGAAAGAAGAAGTCTTCTTCATCGTTTCGCCGTTAGCGTTAATTTGTGGAGTTTTGGTGACCAGATGAACAGACGTTGGGGTGTGTGAGAGAAGAATTTATCGCACTGAATTTAAGTTGAAAGTATTATGACTTCACTCGAGTTGGATTATGTAAATAGGTTTTATCATTTGGATGGTGAGGGGTGTTTTTGTCATTTGTTTTCAGCCTCTTGCTAGCTCTATATATATATAAAGTGGTTTGCCGTTAAAAAAAAAATTACATGGTGCCAGGTGGTCCTTCACGGGATGTGAAATTACAAACGATTAGGAGGGTTTTGGGGAGTTTTTTAGGATTAGGAGGGTTTTGGTATGTTTTTTTTCCTAAAAAACGCCCCTAGACTGTTCCCTATGCATTTAAAAAAAAAAACTTTCACATATTTTGTTCAATACTTTGGCAAATGACCAGTATTCTTCTTTTTGATTGGCCAATATTATTTTTTTATGGTTTTTTTTATTTAATTATATTACACCTCTTTAACATAATGCCCCACAATGCACACATCTCCACTATACCCATTTTAGAAAAATGCTCCATAAGGGTGAAGGGGGCACCCCCCCTAATGAGGTGAGGGGAAACTTTTTGTAACCCAATCATACGTTGCCATGTCATTTCCCCTCTATAACTTCCCTCTTGTTCAAAAACGTACGGGGTGCACCCTTCTTAGGGGAATTGTTTTTTTATTCAAAAAAAAAAAAATTTCATTGGTTGAAAAAAAGGGTGGCCCACCTTCTCTCTCCTTCCTAAATCGGTGCCTCCTCCCCGAAATTGGTCCCCAAAATTGCTCCCCTCTTGGATGGCAGCACCATACCCGCTCGACAACTTTGGTCCCCGAAGGGAGTCACCGAGGGTGCCCCGCTCAGCCTAATGCCCCATTGTTGATTGGACTGCTACATGACGCAAAACGCCCAAGGGTGGGGGCATTATTTGTGTCTTCCACTACACATGGTCTTAGGTAGGGTGAGCAGAAAACCGAAATAATCAAACCGTAACCAAAATAATCAAAAAATCCGAAACGAAACAAATACTGACGGTTCGGTTTTCGGATTTTTAATAACCGAAAATTTCGGTTCGGTTTTCGAATAACCATTTTTAATAACCGAACCGAATCGATAAGTTATAATAGTAGGCCAAATCCATATATTTTTATGTTTAAGTTTAAGTTTTTTAAGTGTTTAACTCATGCTACTAAGAATTATTAATTTTATTCTTGGTTGTTAAATATTTATGATAATAACATTAACATGTTTATTTATCACTGAAATGATTTATCCATTGTTTACAAGAAATAACAAAATTTAACATAAAAATTAAGAGATTTACAAAGTATTATAAAAGAAGACGTCTTAATAAAAACTTTGGAGAAATATTAAAATAGATTAGAAGGTTAGGATTATGTGAACAATATTAATTAAAAAGACTAAATATATTAACTTAAATGTAAAGATTTAAGAAAGATTCTTAAACTTTGAATTTCCTTTTTTTTTTTTTTTTTTTTTTGAATCTTACACAATTTGTTTAAAAAACCAAGAAACCGAACCGAGTCGCTGCTAAACCCGAAATAACCGAAACTTAACGGTATATAAAAACCGAAAACCGAACTTTCGGTTATGGTTTCGGTTTTACCAAAAAAACGAACGAACCATGCACACCCCTACCATTAGGTGTGGGGTTTTTTTTAACTAAAATCCAATCCAAATAAAACTATCCCAAATCATATCATATGGTGTTACCCAATTAACCCGAACCCGAACAAAATGAAACCCAGAACCTGAAAATAACATCCGGGTCGGGAATTGGGTTAAAAAGTTGTTAATTGGGTTACCTCGATTTACTTTAAAAATGTATAATATATTTATACATACATATTTATTAGGAAAGTCTAGATTTCTCCTTATATGTTTTGTTTTTGTTGTGAATATGATGTTTTGTTTTGTTAGACCATGGGGTATGGTGGGGCTTGGGTTGGGGCTTGGGTTGGGCATTTGGTGACACGTGGAATGGGAGCCCCCCACCACCAAAACCCACGCCCATGGGGTATGGTGGGACTTGGGTTGGGTGCACCGCGTGGGAGATTGTTAAAATAAAAAAATAATACAAAAAGAGCAAGCCAATAAGAGCAAGCCAGCTAGCATGTCCCCCCGCCCCACGCCCGGCTTGAAACCCAAGCCCCAAGGGGCCACGCCCCAACCCAAGCCCACCCGGGGTGGTGCCTTGGGCGTTTTACCCCAACCCACGCCCAAACCCCCGCCCCATACCCCACGACCTTAGTTGTTTGAGCGACTAAAAAGGCTTGGTTGATACAATTTGATGTTTTCTTTTTAGTTTATACGATTATTTGATACAATTTGATTTTGTGCTTATTTTATTTGACATTTTTGTAGTTAATATATGTGTTTAATACTGAATACTTGGGTTTGAATGAAAATATCATATTGGAAGTGCTTTTATTTGAAATATTGTGTTTTTTTATTTAATAATAATCATGTTATGTTAAATTATAACGTATGCTTTGCAATTTGTACTTAGAAACGTATGTACCAATAAACCCGACCTGAATAACCTGAAATTGATTACCCCGAATCTCATTTTGGTCAGGTTATGGGTAGGATTCCTATAACAAAAAATAAATAAATTAAATAAAACTCGAATAACCTAAAACCCGATTAAAAATAACTCGAACAACACCCTTACACACCACTAGACCACTATGTAATGTGTCTTTGCTTTTGGTTAATTTGTTCTTTGGGCACATGATATACTTACTAAATTTTCTGTGTAGAGAACAACTTTAACTAGTGTGTGAATTCGCTTGCTCGGTTGGTTTTTTATTAGATGAAACTAAGGGCATAATGGTAAGGGCATGCATTGCCACAAATTAACAAAGAGAATCGCAAGGTATTGGTAACAGGTCATTACTTTGACCCCGGTCATACCTGTGAGTAAGGGCTTAGGACACAACGAAAGGTGGTTGAGCTAGCCATGGGGTAATAATCCACCTCATGAGTGGTGTTATTAGCAATTAAGTGAAACTAGATTTGCTGACGTCGCGCGTTGCGTCGAAACAAAGCAAACGATAAGGTAAAACAAACGTTATTTGAAAAATAAGCATCTTGTTTAGAAAGCCAAACCGTCAGAAAATCGGTTCAGTTTATTATCGTACCCTTTTATGATACCAAATAAATACTCTATTTTGAATACATGTTTGTTTTTAACAAAACTTATACGGGAATGTAAAGCGAAAAAATAACGAATCTAAGGTATTAATAAAATATCTAATTAACTAAAAAAGGAAATATGATTTAGAAAAGGAAAAAATAATTATTAAAATTAGAAAATAAGTAATAGAGAAAATATGGTTTAAGAAAAGAAAAAAAAATATGTTAAAAATTGAAAAGCAAATATAATAATTAAGTATTACACTATTAAAATAAAAAGAAATTAGAAAACTATATATTATTATAAAATTTAAATTACTATTCATAGATCTTCGTCAACAATATATATATATATATATATATATATATATATATATATATATATATATATATATATAGGGTAGGGATATGGTAAAAAATGTTTAAAATGTGAGAAGGGTAAGAAGTGTTTTAAACCATTGGATATTTGATCTAATGGTTGAGATAAATAGGGTATAAAAATGTAAATTGTGTTTTAATTAGAAGGGCCTTATGTAAAATTGAAGGGCAATAGTGTCTTTTCAAATGTTTCAAATATGGTAACCGTATCCTACACAACCAAAACCCCCCATTATTCTCCTAAAAATCAGCAACTTTCCCCAATCAAAAATGGTAACCGTATCCTACACTATATGAAGATATAACACTATGAACCCTTGATAAAACACTATATGAAGATATAACACTATGAACCAGAAAAATCAAGATGTCTGTACAGAATATAACACTATTGATTGGGGATAAAACACTATGAACCAGAAAATCAAGATGTCTGTACATAATATAACACTATTGATTGGAAATAAAACACTATAAACCAGAAAATTAAGATGTCTGTACAGAATATAACACTATTGATTGGGAATAAAACAGTATGAACCAGAAAATTAAGATGTTTGTACAGAATATAACACTATTGATTGGGGATAAAACACTATGAAAGGAAATTAAGATGTCTGTACAGAATATAACACTATTGATTGGGGATAAAACACTATACATCTGTAAATGCTATAAAACACCAAAATCGAAGAAGGGCGCAGAAAGTAAACAACTGTATTGTATCTAGGGAGGGTATCTGGCGATTTCATGTATTTATAATTGATGAAGAATGATGCGTAGATGATAATCTTATTGGATCTTGCAAAAAAAAAAAAATCAAAATTCGAATCAATCCCTATAAAAACTCATCGCCAGTTTTTTTTTTTTTTTTTTGGCAGTTATCTTGTAAATCAATTAAATGATAAGAATGTCAAATTACTAATACACCCTTTTGAATTAATTAGGATAAAGGACACTTGTCATTCTCAAATTATTTCTCACACTTCTCACAAAAGTTCCACTTTGTACAGGATCCTCTACCTATATATATATATATATATATATATATATATATATATATATATATATATATATATATATATATATATATATATATATATATATATAATATAATTGTTATTAAAGGAACATCAAAATAATTGATAAAGAAAATATGTTTAGAAAAAAAATATAAAAAAATAAATAAATATGGTTTTAAAAAAGAAAAAAATGAAAATAACATTAAAGCTAAACGAAAATATAATTATATAATTATAATATTAAAATAATAAAATATTAAAAGGTATATATTATTTTAAATTTTAAATCACTATTCATGATCACTCATCAAGAAAATATGTTTTGATTTTTTTTTTTAAAAGTAAATAAATATGGTTTTAGAAAAGATAAAAAAAGAAAATAACGTTCAAGCTACAAGAAAATATAATTATATTATATAATTATAATATTTAAAATAATAAAATATTAAAAAGATATATATTATTTTAAATTTTAAATCACTATTCATGATCACTCATAAACAATATATATAATATATATATATATATATATATACAAGAAAATATAATTATATAATTATAATATTAAAATAATAAAATATTAAAAAGGTATATATTATTTTAAATTTTAAATCACTATTCATGATCACTCATAAACAACATATATATAATGGTCCTTAGAGCCAAAAAAACGTCTATAATACGAAACATGGCTAAAATGAGTTTTGAAGTAAGAGGACAATAGAAACCCTTATGTCCTTGGGGATATAATTAATCTTAATGGGTTGATGAGCTAAACATGTCTACTAGTTTTCGTTTAAACTTATAAAAGTCCTCTGGTTGGAAAAAAAAAAAAAAGGCTTAATTTGACCAAAATGCCCTCGGATAATGGGTTTGAGTAAAATGCTTAACCAAAAGAAAGCTTCAGAATGCTAAAGAATTGTCCGATGAAACCAACCATAATTTCGGTTATCTATTGGGAGTTAATGGGGGTAAAAAATGATTAAAAAAATGGAAGCATTGAGTTAAAATGCTTAATGCCTTCTTAACGGGTCAGGTTGGGTAATAAACACCAAACCGAATGATAGAAATGAAAATTTAAAAAATAAATCCAGGTCTAGGTAGTGGATTATGGATTAAAAATGTTAAGGAAAAGTCTCAAGTGAAATAATTTGGGTTTGGACCGACTTGGGTGCAAATTTGATGAGAAATGGCAAAAATTCAGCTAAGTGTGAAAAACTGCCAGCTCTAGAAAGTTTCTGGAAAAAGTGTGCCACGCCCGACATGAGGAGGGACCCTGTTTCACAAAAATTGTTTTTGTCTCTTGGTTTTAACGATTCCGTTCAAATAACTTAACTACTAATCGTTTGAATGAAATCTTATGATAGGCTTGCTTAAAGACGGGTATCAGACGGATGACCAAGCACGCGAAGAACCGAATACTCTTAAACCGCCATCCCCTTAGGAACTTCTTTCTTGGGAAAGTTAAAGCATGATCGTGCGTAACAAAGTTTTCAAGTCTAAAACCTTATTGTTTTTTATTGTAATATATGTTTAATAATCCGTTACGTCAGTTCGTCTGGGTTATCAATTAACCCAGACTAGTAAGTTCTATGTTATAATAAAATTTGGAACCAAATTGTTGAATAATTAAGATATTCAGTATAAACGAGAACAAGTGTTACACGACTGGTCACTCCAATCCTTGTAGTGCTTGTGATTGCCAATGTAATTGTATTTGACTTAATTGTTTAATCTGCGGGGCATAGTTGATTGTCTTGGTTTGGTATGGGCCGTGATATCATATTTAAGTTAGTGACCTAGCTAGTTGTTGACTAGATCAATTAGTATTACATAAACTATGCATACAATTTTTCATAAACTGTTTGTTTGAAAGAAAAAAAACGATTTACAATTGTATCTCTAAAACCTATGAACTCACCAAATTATGTTGACGATCTTAAGCATGTTTTTCAGGTATTTAGTTATAGTGGAAAGTCTACAATTGAGTTGCATGCACGCTAGGATATCAAGCTTTTGGAAGAGTTTTATTTATAACCATATGGTGTATGCTTGTATTTGAATCACAGTGATTAAGATTGTAGAAACGATTTGTAAAACATTTGGTGTTTATATCATGTAAGTGTTTGCTTAATCATATGTTCTCAAAACCTTTTTGGTTACACCCGCATGTTTCTGCTTTAGCGAAGTGTAGCAGTATATACATGCGCCTCGTAAATTATTACTACATTATCTACAATAACAAAAACCATGCCCGGCAATAGTGCTTTCATGGGATTGGTTGAGTTGGGCGGCCACCTGCCACCCACAAAAATATTTTTTTTTGTTAAATTACGATTTTGCCCCGTTTATATTTATAGTTTTACTATTGCTTTATTTCTTTTCTCGTAGACAAATTACAATTTTGCCACCAGTTCAAATTTACAGCTTCGCCATCGATTTTGTTTTTTTCCTGTCAAATTACGATTTTACCCCCAATGTAATATGCCCATGCCATCATTTAGTTTTTTTTTTTTTTTGCCCATGCCATCATTTAGTTTTTTGTTTTTTTTTTTTTACAAAACTATGGTAGTGTTTTGTTTTAATTTGTTTACTCAGTGTAATTTTTATTCGTGCCAGACGTCTGCCTGTCATACGCTCATTTGTTCTGAAAAAAATACAATTTTGCCCCCAGTTAAAATTATGGTATTTCCTTCATTTTTTTTTTTTTTTTTTTTTTTTTTTTTGCAAAAGTATGATAGTGTTTTGTTTTAATTGGTTGAGTCGATGTAATTTTTTGTGACCGTGTTATGAATAGTATATACAAATAACCGGAACATAGACGTACATATTAATGTTATGAGAGAGAATTATTCAGCTTAATGCCCCGCAACGCGAGCGGGAAAAAACTAGTTGAATTACATATACAATGTTAGCCGCATTCTTGTTAAGTGATTTGACGCAACAAATAATAAAACTATATAAGCTGATTCTGTAACAAATAAAAAAATTATATAAGCTGAATTTCCATGTATAACTGTTTATAAAAACTGAAGTATACTCATGCTCAATATCACATTCACTCAAAAGATTGTAATATTAAATATATTTAAAATTTATATTTACTTATTTTGTTATAAACTTATAATTTGTATATGTTACGCTTTCTTATTCTTATCATCATCCTAAATGATAGACTTCTATGCGTAATATTTATTTTTAACCGCAAACCAAAATTTACACCATCCTAATCGATAGACTTGTATGCGTAATATTTATTTGTTTAACCGCAAACCAAAATTTACACCATCCTAATTGATAGACTTCTATGCGTAATATTTATTTTTAACCCCAAATCAAAATTTACACCATCCTAATGGATGGACTTCTATTTACAATATTTACTTTTAACCGTAAACCAAAATTTACACCATTTGTTCGCAATAAGACTTGAGTTCTAATTTACACCTTTCGTTTTTATATAAAACACCTAGAAATATCATTTTTAAGTCGTGTCGACAATCAATTCAAGTAAGATGCCAATAAAAGAGTACAAGTATATTTATATAAATCAAGTAATGAGAATGGTGGTAGGTTAGGCAAGACCTTTTTAGTAGTTTCACATACAAGTGCTTGTGGTAACCACATTTTGCCATTTTTGATAAAGATACCTTTCACACTTGGTGTGACCGTGTGAGTTGGAGACTTTGTCCAACATTCATCTTATTCCAAATGTCCAAAAAGCTTTTTCATCTTTCACACTCGATAACCATTAATTCAAATAAGTTCTTATAAAATTAAATTCACATTTTTTGAAATTATTATAAAGGGAAATAATATATTTGTTAACAAAATTGAAAAGAATCAAAACATCATCATCATCATCATCATCATACTCCGTAAATCCTACCAATAGCAAAGCTAAGGAAGGGTCTAAGGAGGGTAAGATGTAGACAGCCTTACCTCTACCCCATAGGAATAGAGAAGCTGCTTCCAGTGAGACCCCCGGCTCGATGGTAGTTTTGCATCAAGCCTTGGACATAAGGCACATAACACTCGACAATTAAGACAAAGGCCAATTAGTGCATGTACTCTCTTGTCTTTCGGCTAATAGCTCACGAGTGTGTTTTGGTTGCTCAAACAAAACTTCCTAAGAGACAAATCATGGAATTACCCACTCAAGCAAGTTCAATTGGTGAGTTATCCTCTCATGTAAAGCTAATATATCCAAAATATGTTATATATTTAAAGGTTACATATTTCTAATGAACTCAATATCTCTTATGTATACAACAATACGAGATTCAACTAAAATGTTACAATATATTTACTTCTAATCATACGAAGAATAGCTATTATGTGTTGGGTTGTTTTTAGTTTCACCAAAAGCACTAAAACGACGAGAAAGTTTAACTTTATTAAGTGACGCACCTATTTTTAATGTAGCGGACAATCTATTTTGGCATGACTCTAGTTTTCAACTACATATTTTTCTATAAATTATTTTATATTCACCAACAACCACTCTATTATTGTTTTTATTTGTATTAATGGACAGAGTTATGAAATACACTACATATATATAGGGGAGATATAGAAAGAAAATCATATTAGTCAAGAAAACTAAAAACTCAAATGAATAGATATTTACGTGTTATACCTTTTTTGCAGAGGTGTTACGTGTAACAACCAGAGGTTGCCACGTGTTATGTGTAACAACTTTTGCAGACTTTCAACTTTTTCTAAAAAAGTAAAAGTTGTTACGTAACACATGACAACCTCTAGTTGTTACATGTAACACGTCTGTAAAAAAGATATAACACGTGGCAAAAGAAGGTCTATTCATTTGGGTTTCTTAGTTTGCTTAACTAATACGAGTTTTCTTCCTATAATTGCCCTATATATATAACAAGTATTTAGGACCCGTGTTTTGCGTTAGAACCATTAAACGAACAAAAGCATACGTAAAAACGTTGAATCACACACGTAAGTTGTGGCATATATTAACTCACAATAATTAGATTGAGACCTAAAATATAGAAAAAGATAATTAAATCGACTTATGACCCGTGCGTTGCAACAGGTCCGTTAAACCAAAAAATAAGTGTAAAAACGTTAAACCACACACACGTTGCAACGTATTAAATCACAAAATTTACACTGAAACGTAAAGCATTATCATAAAAAATAACTAGGTTGAAACAAAAAAAAACCCACACAAAAATGGAAATAAAAAAAGACTAGAATACGTTAACTCATATTAAAATAACAGTAAAAATAACAGGGTTTACAAAAGTTTAAATTAAATTATAAGAGTTACATTGTATTTTTATTAATACTTTAAGTAAGAGTCTATAGGGCTCTAAGGGTCTAATAACCTATCATATATCCCTAAAGTCAATGGCTCTGATACCAATCTGTCACACCCCGAACCGCAACGAAATAGGTGATCGACATGATTTGGTTGATCCAAAGCTTATGACTTGCGATTACGTGTTTTAAATAGTCATTAACCTATATTGAATATTTCACAAAACAAATAATCTAAATAAAACAATTAAACATATGAAACATTGTTCATAACTACTAAAATACATTAATCCGTTTCTTGTTAACTAAGACCCATCATATGTCCAATCTTCTCTTCAAGCATGTTTCTCCT
This sequence comes from Helianthus tuberosus, assembly GCA_030545235.1. NCBI lineage: Eukaryota > Viridiplantae > Streptophyta > Magnoliopsida > Asterales > Asteraceae > Helianthus > Helianthus tuberosus. Next base: position 9,087,071 of record CM060433.1, on the reverse strand, counting down.
GTATCATGTATAAAAGTAGTTTTTGGGTCAACAAAGGTTGGTGAGAGAACCTTAACATTATTAGAAAAATAGTATATCTAGTTTGTGTATTGAGAAAACGTGCGTTAACCAATGTAAATAAATATGTTGTATGTCATATGTCAAATCTCATAAAACAACCTCAAGCAATAAACCAATCAACTGAAATGATCCAAATGAATGTATGCATGTTGCACGGTATTATGGTGTGCTGCAAGATCTAAGCTCAATCAAACGGAGCTGACCTCCTGTGTTGGCAACGCCAAGTTCTGCTCATAGGTAACGGGGAACCGACGAGCCTATGATGATGTAATGTCTGAAATGAATAATATGCACCGAGTGTCAAACAAACAACACATAACACATATACTTCACATAATGGTAATTGCACGTATTTGAATTTGCAAAATAAAAATATGTGACACATGATACACCCCAAAAACGTATAATAAATAAGAAAGAGGAGTTGTAAGATTCACTCACAGTGGTTGCATATAAAAAATCCTTGAAGATAACGCACGAGTAAAGATAAGGAATTCCGAAAGAACGAAAACGATTACCCGAACAAGACGAGTGATTCTCTGGCGATGATATGTGTGACAACCCTCAAAATTACATGTATTCCGTACGATTCATTACTGTTAATTAAAGTGCTTGATGTCTGTGCCGAATTACTTAACTGCTTTCTGATTTCTGTGTCATACTTACATGTGCTTGTTAACATACTAGTCATGTGCAGAAAAGTTACTAAATAGTCCTGTATACTTTCCTGAGTGTTGGGAATTAATTGTGTTACAAAAATATATATAAAAGACACTTTAGGGAATAATTAAACACTTTAACGAAACGGTATCTAACAAGATAACCGGATATTACCCGGAACACTAGGGGTGTTCATCGAATCGAATATCGAATTTTCGAATTATTCGAATATTTTTTATTTTTCCTTGAATTCGAATTCGATTCGTATTTGATTAAAATCTACCCAATTCGATTTGAATTCGTATTCGAATAAAAAACCTAATTCATATTCGATTAAAAATTCGAATTCGAATCGAATTCGAATAAATTCGATTTGATTAAGTTTCTTTTAAAACATATAAAAGCTATTAAAATGAAACATAAATTTTAAAGCAGCAATAAAGCACGATATCACATTAAAAATTTCCAAATAAAGTATCATAAGTCTAACATTCAAAACGAGAATTCGGGAATAAGCACTACAAGTTAATATTTTTAGGGTTAGAAATCTATTGATAGATTTGCTACTTAGGTTTTAGTTATGGGCAATGTAGTGGGTTTGGTAATGGATAATTTTAATACTTGGAATAAATTTTGAAAATAATTTATAGTATAGCCCAATAAAAGTTATATATGTATTATATATAAAAATAATAAATAAAATGTATAATTTTTGTTCGAATTTCGAATCGAATCGAATTTGAAATTATAAATTCGTATTCGATTCGTATTCGATTTAGTTGACTCGAATTGAATCGAATTCGAATTCTTATAATCGAAACGAATTCTTGATAATCGAATCGAATTTAATCGAATTTTGAATTTTTTGAATTCGAAACGAATTCTGAACACCCCTACGGAACACTAAATTTTTGTCAAATACATTATTTTATTATTTTTGACTAGTCATGATCCCCGAACACCCTAACACCCACTAAATATCAAGTAACTAACATATGTAAGAGTGTACTTGGATTTTAACTAATACTTACTAACTTGGTTACAAAATTTACAACCAACCCCCCCCCCCCCCTAACCGAACTCGGTCCCAAGTGGACCCACAAATCATCCACACCATACTTCACTACTTACATTCTTGATTTGTTTTATATTTTATTAGATGTTGCTTGATCTTGTAAACAAAATATTAGAGAACATCTTTATAAGTTTGGTGGAACTCTTACAAGATCACATCCTCATCATTCCTTCACAAGATTTCACTCCACCCTCACACCTCTCTCTCCCTCTCTCGGCCCTCTATACATTCGCCACCACCACCACCATCTTCAACCAATTTCAAGTCCATTCAAGTGCTAGAAGGTGACTCTTGGAAGCTTGAAGCTTGGAGGTCTTGAAGGAACATCACACATTGCTTTCTCACCTCATCTTCATCATCATTCTTTGTTCATAAGTTCATCCCTAGCCTTTGAGCTAGTTGTAAGTCTTTGATTTCACTCTTGGTTACTTGTATGATGATTATTCGTAAGATTGTTGTTTGATGTTGAACACAAGAACATAAAAAGAAAACGAACAAAGAACATGAACATAATTTACATGAAGATGAAATCTTGTTGGGTTAAGATTGGTTAAAGCATGCATGATATTTGATCGTTGATTTCTTGATAAACCCGTTGTTAGGACAATTGTTGATACGTTTTAGTAACATCTAGACTATAAAAAGCATGCTGATTAGCATTTTCAGCCAACTTCAACTGGCTGTAAACGGATCATAATAAATCGAAAAACTGATTTTCTGAAGCCTAAATTATGTATTTTCGAAAAATGGTTCTAATGGCACTGGAATCATAATTTTTGGACCTTGTTTGCTATTTTTAAAGGGTTGTTTTGTAACAGCAGCTAAAGCTGCATTTTTACTGCATAAAATATGTGTTATGTTTTTCATCATAACTTGAAATCTGTGTAGAATCAGCTCGTGAATTTTATACAGTAGATGACCACTGATGTCAGTGTAATGTTCCAACTGAAATTTCATCAATCGGACTTATGATGAATTTTAAATAAATTATTCCGTGGACTGCAGTCAGAAAGTGAGGAATCTGATTTGCAGTCCGGTAAATGAATTTTTATAAAATATTGGTAATGAATTGGATCCCGAGATTTTTACACAATAATATTTGGATCGTTTAAGACCTTCTGTAAAAAGTTGGGAATTTTTGGAATAAGTTAACTATTTTATTAAAATTCCCGAAAACAGCACAGTTTTGAAGATTAAAGCTGAAATGACATAAGTAGTAAATTGTGTGTCTAAATGTCGGGTAGGTTATCTGAGAATAATCTAACATGTTATATGTCAATAAAAGTGTTATGTGCAATGCCGTATGTTTGCTTATGAACGGGAATATATGGGAAGTTTATATGGGCATGAACCGTTAAAGTGATGCATGTTATGTGATAGATGCGTGTAGGAATTTTGTGCTCTATTTGAAACCACTAAATGACTAACTGGTAATCATATTTGGACGTGATTGACCGGCCTTGACTTTTAGCTATTTTTGAGAGTCAAACCGAGCAACCAAAGGTGAGTTCACACCCTTACTAAGGCATGGGATTCCCGGTGGTTGGGAATGGGATTAAATAGCTGAGAAGGAACTTGTACTTTCACCACTACTAGACTACTTACCTCCGTCCTCGGATTGGGAAGGACGCCGGCGCTAAACCTACGTACTCACTACGTACTACTATCCTCGGATTGGGAAGGGCACCAGCGCTAAACCTACGTATTCTTATACGTACCTATGTCCTCGGATTGGGAAGGGCACCAGCGCAAAACCTATGTATTCACTACGTACCACTGTCATCGGATTGGGAAGGACACCAGCGCAAAACCTATGTATTCACTACGTACCACTGTCATCGGATTGGGAAGGACACCAGCGCTAAACCTACGTATTCTTATGTACCTCTGTCCTCGGATTGGGAAGGACACATATATATACATCTAGTCTAGTGGTTTACAACATGGGGTAGCCCCCATCGTTTATGGTTTGGAAAATAAGGAAAGTTGATTTAACCTGCAGTTGCAAACAAACTCATAGTTCTTAAAAAACTACTTTATAACGAACACCTACTGTGAACTCGCTCAACTTTGTTGTTGATTCGTTGTTACATGCCTTGCAGGTCATTAGGTACTTATGGAGCTTGCGCGAGGAGGAGGTCGTTGTGGGATATGGACTGTTATGTCCCGTGCTAAATATTTAATCCTTATGAACTTATTAAACTTACGTATTGGACTTTAAACTTATGAACTATGAACTTATGTTTTGGGGTCTACCTTTAATGCTTCCGCTGTTTAATTTGAACTCGGTTAACTAGCTTTTGGTCACCAATTGTGTTGTGGTTGGTTTTACTTACTTAATTGCGTTGTTCAATATGATTGGTGGCTTGATCCTGGTCATGTCACGCCTCCAAGCGGTGATACTCCGCATGGTGGATTTTGGGGGTGTGACAATATGAGTTCCAGGGTGAGTTCCGATGAGGTGGTCGTACTCCGGCAACGTTCCTGAGGTCTCCGGTGAGGATTGCGGGTGGTCCGAAGAAGGTATTTTTTTGAGTGATTGTGTCCAAACAAAATAATGTGATGCTATTATGTTATAAAACCATTTAGAAATCTTTTAAAGTTTTTGAAATGGGTAAACGGAAATGATTGGTGGGTGTTCGGTATTTGATTGGAGATGGCGTCTAGGTTCGTAATCTCTGATGACTATCGTAAGGGTCAATCAAAAGCCTAAATAAACTACGTAGATAGCGTAAGTAGGGTATCGTATCCACGGGGAATTTGTGGTCAGTGAGAAGATTTTAACTACAACTAGAATTATCTAACTTGAGGGTTTGATTAATTGATTTTAAAAACAATAAAACTAATTAGAAACGTTGTGATCAAATATGAGAAAAAGCAACCCCCACCCGGAATCCTGATTGTTCGTTTAACACAAAAACTTGTTTATAGATTCAAAACACCACATAGACATGGCCTTGGGATTAATGAATTTGATTAATTATTAGAGATAGTTTTTAACATTCACCATGCAATCTAACAATCCGTTTAGTTATACCAATATACCGACCCGCTAACAACGCAAGAAAGTTGCCAATACACTTGATAAAACGACAAATAATCCAAATATAAAGAAACGTTGCACAAATCCAACATAGGTAGTCAAGATTTACCAGTTTAATAAATCCATAAACAAAGTTTAGTGAAAAACTACACAATTGTTCATCCGGGTGGGAGCTACAAGTGTTTTTGCCGCTCATTGCTATCATTGAAGCTTCAAATTTGATTGAGGATGACTGGAACATGGAAAACGGCTTGAAAGATGTTGAATGATGAAGAAGTAATGCTCCAGTTTCGTCCTAGGTTCGTATATTGGCGGCTGGATCTGCGAGTGAATGAGAATCGATCCTTAAATAACGTTTTTGGCCGATCTAAATAATGTTTCTCGCTTTTAGCTACTTCCGCGCATCGTGGAGCTTCACCCAAACAACCCCGCGTGTCGCGGGAGGCCACAACTTGACGTGCACGTTTTAAATTGGACCGACTTGATGTTGATTAGTCTAGCGTGTCGCAGCAGACATCCTAACAACGTCCGCGTGTCGCCTAAATATCTCAGGTGAATTTCTTTCGTTTCGTGTCCCGCATCGACCTGTAAAACCCGTGTTTCGACTTATCTATCTCGTTAAACCCTTAAATCACCTGTTGAACAACGAAATAGCATAAACAAAATAAATATATAAACACATAACATTAAACATGTTTAACGCACTAAAACTAACACGAATTATTATAGATTACTACACATTTTAACTCGACATCAATCTCGTAATTGGAAACCACTATTATGATCAATCATCGAGCAATTTGGTCTCAATTAAGCAGAAAAGGAAACAATGACAGCAAACACCTTGTGTGTATAAGAATCATTTGATTATAAACTTTACACCAAACACCTTGTGTGGTGCGTGTGGTCTTGTTTTAACCGGGTGATCCCGTGTTCGATACTTGTGGTCTACACATTTTTTTCTTTCTTTTAAAAGGATCCCAAGTTTAAACTAGATCCCAAATGGTCCCTCTACCTTACTACAGATTTAACTTAGTTACTAACTTATAACTTTCTTTAAAACCCAACAAAACTAACTGGGTTATTTTATGAAATTAACAATTTTAATTGAAATATTAATTAAAACAAGTAAATATATAAATAGCTAAATCGATAAATTGATTAAATTAAAGAATATTTTCTGCAACGGTTATAAGAATCATTTGATTATAAACTTTGCATCAAGCACCTTGTGTGGTGTAGTGGTGCGTGTGATCTTGTTTTAACCGGGTGATCCTGGGTTTGATCCTTGTGGTCTACACATTTTTTTTCTTTCTTTGTTTTTATTAAAAGGATCTCAAGTTTCAACTAGATCCCAAATGGTCCCTCAACCTTACTACAGATTTAACTTAGTTACTAACTTGTTTACATTTAAAAACTTTCTTTAAAACCCAACTAAACTAACTGGGTTATTTTATGAAATTAATAATCTTAATTAAAATATTAATTAAAACAAGTAAATAAATGAATAGCTAAATTGATAAATTGATTAAATCAAAGAATATTTTCTGCAACAGTTATAAGAATCATTTGATTATAAACTTAGCACCAAACACCTTGTGTGGTGCAGTGTTGTGTGTGGTCTTGTTTTAACCGGGTGATCTCGGGTTCGATCCTTGTGGTCTACACATTTTTTTTCTTTCTTGTTTTTATTAAAAAGATCCCAAGTTTCAACTAGATCCCAAATGGTCCCTCTACCTTACTACAGATTTAACTTAGTTACTAACTTATTTACCTTTAAAAACTTTCTTTAAAACCCAACAAAACTAACTGGGTTATTTAATTAAATTAATAATTTTAATTGAAACATTAATTAAAACAAGTAAATAAATAAATAGCTAAATCAATAAATTGATTAAATTAAAGAATATTTTCTGCAACGGTTATTTATATAGCAAAAATTTCCGAGGTTTCAGTGGTTAGGATCCAGATTTCGAAACGGATCGGATTTCTGGATATCCATTTTGGCGGATGTTACATCAAGTGTCATCCTAAGTCGACCAATCTGCCCTATTTATAGTACAACAGCCAAAACAAATCCTAACTAACTTTCCACCGTTCCTAGGATCCTGAGAATATGCTCTTCTAAACATTAAGGACTGTTTCAGCTTGTTTTCCACGTGCAAATTAACCACAAGTCCGGGTTTCAGGTCATATACCAGTTACAACGTCAACAACATTAACTAGGATCCCAAATTCATGTAGAATATGCCATCTTTAGTTTTTGACAGTTACAAGACCCACTCCGCATATTCTTTAACGTGTCTCCAGAAATTAGCATAGATTAAGTCATTAGCCTATAGAATTTACCTATAAAAACAAGCTAAAGGGAAATGAATAATATTCGTTAGTATTCAGGGTACTAGACTAACTCAGGATCCTAAACTAAGTTAGGATCCTAAACTAACTCAGGATATCCTGGTGTGTAGAATTTCACCCATAACAATATTGAATGCTTTTGAATCTATCTCAATCTTTTGAAAATCCTACTCAGAGTAGTTTTCTGGTTTCTTTGGGTCTTGAACATTTGGATTTTGTATACCTGGTACCATTGGAACATATGGTCCGAATGTAACAGAACTTTGTAATCTTTAAACAGATGTTCTGTTGGTGTTCAAGATTCTCTATCTTTGATAAGAGTTGTAAATTATTACTTGTTTATTTCTTGATCAGAATAGTAAATTTTGGCTTTTGATATCATCTGTTCTTTTATAGGTCCAACACAAACCTATACTTTTGTTTCTTCTTCGAAAATTGTTACATGGGTCATACTTATTACATTACTTGTGATTTATTATTTATTATGTGTGTTTATGGTGTTGTGTCAATAATTTTGTTAAATGTGTCATCTCATTCGTTCTACTGAACGTTTATATTTAATCATTTTAAACTTGTTATGTTGTGTCATTCATGTTGCTTAGTTGGTTACATTTAATCGTGTTTAACATGTCGTGTTGTATAACCCTCTTATTAAAAATGCATGTCTTAGTGTTTAAGAAATGACACGTGTACTTAAATGTGGCATGTTTGAATTTAGTAGCGGTAGTAAACATGTTTTGTCAAACATGACCCGTTTAACACAACAAAACGATTTTTATCATCACACTAGTATCTTATTATCTTGTAAAAATACCATTATATATAAATGCCAACATGGGGCTAGCTCACTTGGTCCCAAGTTCAAAAACTGAGCAAAGGTAAATATTTTCGGATAATTGTTTTTTTTTTCCAATAAGAAAGCGAAGATATATTAACGCACACCCACTTGGTAGATGGACATGCCTCATAAAAAGAAGGTCCTAGCTTCAAAACTAAGCAAAGGTGAATATTTTAAAATAATGGGTTTTTTGGGCCAGCAAGAATGCAAGGTTATATTAAAGCACCCAACGCGGAACTGGAAAAAAGGAGTACAAGAAAAACAAAACAAACAAAAACAAAGAACACACTACCAATAGAACATTACACAAAACAATCATTCAGTCTCGTATACCACTTCGTATGCCATTTAAATGGTGTAATAGATTAGGAGCAAGCATATTATTCAATATATATATATAGAAACAGGATCAGGAGAAAACGCCTAAAAGTGTGAAAATGGTGAGCACGATTTTCAACCATAAGATTGTCACACCCCTTTCTACGGCGGAAGCACGAGGTGTGATCATGAAAGGTTCTCATTGCATACGAAGAGTAAACATACTACATGCTCAAAAATAACTTCAAATATTACATTACCAAAAACATATGTCAAGTGTTTACAACACTAGATAACTTATTGTCTTAAAAGTCACGACTTTATTTAAAGATAAACAAAGCGACATCCACGAGCATGAGTAAGACCACGCGCACATCCATCCTAGTTACCTGAAATACATGTGAGTTTTTGGAAAAACGTCAACATAAAGTTGGTGTGAATTCATGCAGTTTTGTATTTCATGTTTGTATACTTTGTATGAAAACATAGTTTGTGAGTAAATCAAGTTTTCATATATAAATTCAGTTTCATGTGTACACCACGTACCCATGTATAATTCAATCTTTTCTTGAGTACCCCACGTACTTCAAGTTATATATCAATCCTCTTGAGTACCCCACGTACTTCAGGTTATTTATCAATCCTCTTGAGTACCCCACGTACTTCAAGTTATTTATCAATCCTCTTGAGTACCCCACGTACTTCAAGTTATATATCAATTTTTGTATGGTATGAATTTTATGTAAATACAGTATTTCTGTACTTATCAGATTGTTAATGGGTTGCAAAGCCATTAACATGTGACACGTCATAGGAAGTCACCAAACCTAAGGCATTTAATTGGTATATTCTGAGACACAAAAGCACTTCCTCGGTTCTCGCCCCGACCGGGAGTGTGGCTGCCAGGCACCCGTTAGATCTAACCTTTTGTTCTGCGGTCTGAATGTATACGTTGATTAATGGTGCTTCTGTACCCTATTCGTGACACTATTTCTCATAACGCATCCTACTTGGTTCTCGTCCTCACCAAGCGCGTTTCTTGTTATCATTTCTCATAGCGCCTTATACTTGGTTCTCGTCTCACCAAATGCGCTTCTCATATTCTTATATTTCGTCACACTTGGTTCTCGTTCTCACCAAGTGTACTTCTTGTATTTATATCATACCATTTATAAATATTGTACTTTTGTACATGTATTTCACCCCCGAAGTTATAAAAACTGAAAACAGTTAAAGAGAAAAGGGGGAGCATGAACTCACAACTTTGCGTTCCTAGCGTCGTAAACTCCACCGGATTTGCTTAATTAACGTCGTAACCTATACGCGTTTTCTTAACGTTAGTCACTAGACTTGTGTCGCACAAGTACAGTCACTCTCTTTTGTACATATTCATGTGTTAAAAATATTCCATATTTTTAACTACGTATCTTACTTATATTATTTTCTCCAAAAATAAATATAAGTCTTTTATGTTTTGCACTTTGCACCCGAATTATGTTTCTTGTATGTTGTATGTGTATTTTTATATTTCTACTCCTCATGAGTATTTAGTGTATTTTTAAGTCTTAATACACTAGCACGTATAACACATACTATATACACTTAACACACAAGTTGGTGATCAAATAATATATATTTTTCTCTCAAAAATATATACTTACTATCCATTTTTATTCTTGAAGAAATCCTCATTTCTTATCATCAAAAATCAGGGAAACCTTAGTAATACTCTTAAACACATTTTTAGGGAATAAGTTTCTCAAAAACTTATATTTTTCTAAGTGTCAAAATTTATAAAAATTTTGACAGAGTTTCCCCTAAAAATGGAGGTTTCCCACGTTTTCAAAACGTGTGTTTATTTTCTTTTAAAGCATCATCAATCATCAATAATCAGCAACAACAATTATCAACAATAATCACTACTTTTCCCCACTTCATGAACTTGGATATTTACCAAGATTGTGTAGTATCTTACTAGCACATTTAGTAAGTCTTGTTATCTTTAAAAATAAGTTTAATTTCTTAAAAATCTTATTTTTAAAGAATATGAAGTTTCACAACTTCTAGTCGCTTTTTATGAAAATTATTTCTTTGTTAAAACTTTTGTTACACAAGTATTCCACACACTTGTTTGTTCACAAGAACCACTTTTGTTTGTGTAAGATCCGGTTTAGAACATGTGATTTCTTGGACACTTGGTCCTTTGAAAATACCGCTTGTAGATACGTAGATCTACTAGTTTTAAACACTATTTCACAAGTTAAATCGCTTTTACACAAGTTCATGATGTGTGTGGTATAGTTTCATCATTTAACCTTTGTTACTCTTAAACAAACTTTGTGTCATAATCCAAGATCATGACTAAATCGGGTTAAATGATGATCCGAGCTACCACAACATAGATCGGGTCTAGATAACCATATATCTCAAATACTACAACTTTTACACAACATATATGCTTTTAACCAACAATACTTGCAAGTTTAGTGGACTTTAATGCTTCAAAATGCAAGATTCCGAGTTTTAATCATCATACATCTTATTAACCACCTTAGATTAGTTAAAGTATGAGTTTTAAGCATTATACCTCTAGCTCAAGGCTAGGGAAGAATCTAAGCACAAATCGAGTGGATAAAAGCAAAGTAGAGAGGTCCTTCGCCTTCCGTTTGCTCCAAGACTCCTAATATGTGACCCTTAACACTTGTGTGTGCTTGGAATGATGATGATCGAACTCGAAAATGGATGGTTGAAAGAGGGGTGTTTGGCCGTAAGTTCTAGAGGGAGAAAGAGAGAGAGTTTTGTGGTGTTGGTGATGAAAATGAAAAGTTCAAGGCCTAATGGGTTTACTTATAACCCAACATCCTTATTAACCGCTAGGTATTATGTTCTCAAGATATCCAACATGATCTATTAAAATATGAACTTAAAATCCCAAGGGGGATTATGTCTCCCAACCGTCCAACATAGGGGGGGGGGGGGTCTTGGTTACAATTCAACTCCAAGTTACACCATCTAGTTACATAAACTAGTTTCATTTCAAGTATTATTTCTAGTGTTAATTGTGTTAAGTAGTTTACAGTGTGTTAGGGTGTTCGGTTAGGAAGGGGGGGGGGGGGTATCCGGTTAGATAGTAACTAAACATTAGGTATTAGTTACGTCAAGTTTAGTGTTTAACCCCGTTACTAATGTGTAGCGTGTTATGACGGGTGTTAGGGTATTCAGGGGCCCTAACTAGCTCAGAAAAAGATAAATAATGAAAACATCAATATTTTCATGTTTCGGGTATAGTCCGGTTGTTCGGTTACATACCGATTCGTTAAAGTGCTGAATCACACTTTTTAGTGTCTTTTAAGTACCTTTCTTGTATCCTTTCAATTCCCAACACTTAGGAAGATATTCTGGATAATAAAATGACATTTCTGCATAATATTTATATGTCTAAATGCTGAATTATTGCTGATTTGTATAAATTCTGCACTTACAGTGCGTTTCGGGTGCTTTTTAGTGCTTATATTTGCTTTCGCATTGCATATATATTAACCCTTGTATGTACTCTTGGGTTTTAATGCATTCTTGTTGTTGGACCTACACCTAGGTTCCAATTTTATTGTGTGACTGCTTTCTGCAGTTCTGTTGACACAGTGTGTCTTACCGGTGAGTTTACTATTATTTTTGACGCAACGCTCTCGTTTATGCATAAAGCAAATATTTTGTAGTATACAACATGCATGAATTCACTTGTTTATTATGTGTTCAGCCATTGCTGACAATTAAGCACATAATTGCAGTCATTAAGCAATAATTATAGTGTACGGAAATTACCGGTTTGTGCCAGTTGTCACAAAGATCTTTGTGATTTGTTGCTAAGATGATGCAGTGACATTTTTGTAAATAATGAGAACCTTAGAACTACCAGGAGGGGTAAAATTGGAAGATGCAAACAAGGGTGCACATGCTAGTCACATGTCATTTTCCCCCATCATATTTAAACGCCAATAACTCTTTTATATGTGATTATTTTTCTAAAAAAAATACACCATAAAACTCAGCGTTTTTTATCTTTCCAGCGAGTATACTATTGATATATTTTTCGAAAAAAATGAACTAGGTTTTTATGGCGTTTTTTCTGAAGTGGGTGTTTTTATAGTGTTTTCAACTAGTTTTTTATGACGTTTTCAGAACTGAGTGTTTTTATGACGTTTTCAACTGGGTTTTCATGGTTTTTTTTTTTTTTTTTTTTTTTTTTTTTTCTGAACTATGTGTTTTATGGCGTTTTCAACTAGGTATTTTCATAGCGTTTTTCTGAACTAGGTGTTTTATGTCGTTTTTATTTGAACACCCAATTCATGTCATTTTTTTATTTCAAAAGTATAACAATAGTATACTCATTGGAAAGATAATAAAACACTCGATTTTATGGTGTAATTTTTTTAGAAAAAATAATCACGTATAAAAAAGTTACGAGAGTTTAAAAAGGATGATGGAATATGCATGTGACTTGCATGTGGATGGTGTTTTGCATGTGAGTGGCATGTGCATGGACTTTTTGACAACATTACCCTTAGTGTAACTTAGCACCAACGTCAAATGTCAACACCAAAATCGTTCTCACCGTTTTCACACTTTTAGTCGTTTTCCCTAAATCCCACTCATATATATATATATATATAAACCCCACAAATTGAACATAAAATTAAATTTGCTTTTGACTTTATTTTCTTGTACATATTATTGTGTAAGCAGTAAAGACTAAAACATGGGTAGTTGTTGCTACATTTATATACATTTATAAATTTGGCTTAAATGGCTTTATGATAGCCACCATTAATTGGTTGTTTTCGCATTCACCATTTAACCAGCATGCATGCCAAACACGCATGTCACGATTTTACGCTAAAATGGTAACAAAATTAACATTAAAAGTTATATCGTTTTCAAGGGTGGAGATACAATAGGAAGTTAATTTGGCTAAGAAGGCTAGGAAGTGATCTTGACCATCCAATCAAAGGCTAAGATTAAATCAGGGTGATTGAAAGTAAGAAAAGAGGCGCGTGACTTTTTTCAGGGGCATTCTAGTCAAGTAAGCCAATAGTTTCTCTCTCCTCCAATTCCCCCCCATTTTTTAAACGTTAATAACTCTTTCATACGACATTATTTTTTTATAAAAATTGCACCAAAAAAACGAGCGTTTTTTTATCTTTAAAACGAGTATACTATTGCTATATTTTGAAAAAAAAAAAAATTTAACCCAGTTGCGTAAAACGCAATAGAAAAACCCCCAGTATTGTAAAACGCAATGAAAAAAAAAACCTAAAAAATGACATTTTTCTAAAACGCAATGCACCAAAAACACAAAGAAATGACTTATTTGTAAAACGCAATGGCCAGAAAACACAAAGAAATGTTTTATTTCTAAAACGCAATAGCCTAAAAACTCAAAAGAAAATGTACTTTATAAAACGCAATGGACTAAAAACCCATAAAAATGTGTTTTACCTAAAACGCAATGCACAAAAAACACAAAGAAATGTCTTATTTGTAAAACGCAATGGCCAGAAAACACTTAAAAATTAATCATTCTAAAACGCAATGGACTGAAAACACCTAAAAATATGTTCTCCCTAAAACGCAATGACTAAAAACACTTCAAAAATGTGTTTTACCTAAAACGCAATAACTAAAAACACTTAAAAATGTGTTTTTTCTAAAACGCAATAGCTAGAAAACACATAAAACTCTCTTATTTCTAAAACGCAATGGACACATAAAATTGTCTGAGAACTGTCTGTGAATTGTCTGTGAACTGTCTGAATTGTCTACGAATTACTGTCTTCGAAATGAGCCAATTTCTGGAAAATTAATTTTTCTGATGCGTTTTTAGTACAGCAATTTAATCGAAAAAAAAAATTTCCGAGCTGACCTGGCAGCTCAACCCCAGCCAGGGTAAAAAAAACCCGAGAGTGAAATCGAGGGTAAAAGGTGGTCCGTTAGCTTGGCTAGACCAGAAAGTTTAAACACGTTTGGTTTGATTCTATTTTGTTTTCGCCTGGTATTAGCTTTTTAGGATTGTTTGAAGATGAAAATGAAGAGTCCAGATTTGTGATGGGAGCATCGGTTTCTAGCATTGTATTGAAACTTGGTGTAAGAGATTAGAAAATGGGTATTGTATCTTACTCGTTGTCACTGTATATTATAAAATCAACTTGCAAGTGACTTCTCGAAACCTTACCATGTGACATCATAAGTCAGAAATTGAACTTTTCTGATGAGTAGAATTGGTTACATAAAAAGTCCTTTTAAGACCTTTTTAAAGGAAAGAACAAATGGATTTATTATATATATACTAATATATCTTGTGGGGAGTGTAGGCAACTGAAGAAGTTCTAGCGGCCATAGAGGAATAAAAAACAACGTATGGTTCTAGAATTAAAGCTTTGTCAGACATTGTTGCAGCTTAGTAGGCGTTTGAAGATGAAAGTGAAGAGTCTATAAAAATAGTATGTTGTTTTTGTGAGGTTTGAGTTTTGATTTACGATACTAATTTCATACAAACATATATGTTGAATATACTTATAAATACTTAAAAAATCTATTAAATAGTAGCAGCGATGCTAATTATTTTATTGCATCTTGCCCAAGTACATTCTTTATTCTTAAAAGTGGTATAACATATCTTTGGCAGCAACTCGCCTCCCCACCAGCTTCAAAGACTGTTGCAACTCCATCAAGGACACCGATGGTACCATTAACAACTAAAAGACAACTGTTTCAATTTCCCAGTATGTTAACCATTATGTCTTATCTCAGTTAACAAGATGATTGGCTTAGTGGTATAGCTTTATATTTCTATTATGTCATTTGGTATGGTATTGTAGTAGTCGTCTTTTGTTCTAACTTTTGGACACAAGACGACGTTCGTGATCAGGCGCACGTGGGGTGGCGCTCACGAGCCAAGCGTTTTTGTATTGTCCAGGGGCAAAGCAGCTTGAAATGGTCTGAATCGGCTGAGCAGGCCAAAAGCGGATTGAGTCTTCTAAAACTGGACTAGACCATCCCCTAGGTGTTATTTAAATGCCTTTTTTTAAATCGATTTATTTAAACAAGTTAAATGACATGATGAAATAGGTTTTTAGTAGTATTCAAGACATTAACTATTTGTATTTGACCAAATCTAAAAAATATAACCATTTGAAAAGGTTAGCCATTTTTTAGATTCAAAAAGGAGTTAAATCTTTACCTCGAGAATGTCCTCAAGCAATAAGATGCAGCATCCAAGATTTCTTGCGACACTAATTATATAAGTTGCGTTTAACTTCTTGCGACACTAAAGGTAAGTACCCTATCTTTATTGTCTCTTGCTTTACATACATTATTCTGAACTCAAATTGGTGATCTTAGTGTTATGGTTGGTGTATTAAATAATGGATAAAATGTGTAACAGTTCACATTTATATATATTTTTATTCAAAGTTTATAGATGAAACCTGGTGGAAATTTTGTTTAATTGAGGTTGAATATAAATATATGGGACTCTGAGTCTCAAAAGATGGTGATTGACGTTGCATAACTATGAATCTAAAAGTAGTTATTAATATGAAGTCACTGAACTTCAAAAGAAGCATGTAATTTGATATAAGAGATCAAAGAATTTTAAGTAAAGGGATATCACTTTAGCACGTTAATAAATTTATAGATATATATGTTGAATAATATTATGTATGAAATCATAAAGTAGTATGTCGTGTCTACAAATGAATTAGATGATATTATAGGTTTAGAAAGAAGTGCAGGTATGGGCGTATAATATGCCCATGTTCCGGTACAGAGTATTATAAGTTGATGGAAAATTCTGATTGTTTCTTCTAATAGATAATGATATGGTACTTACATAACCTTATGAAAATGACGTTATGTGTGTTTATTCCCAGGTAAAGTACTTCTCTTCTTTCTATATATGCTTTTGACACCAAGGATTTATCGGGTCTGCACACGTACATTAATGGTATAGAAAAGGATAAAAAGGCGGTTCATGCATTATTTTTATCCCCGATGTGGTATCTATGGATTGCTTGAAATGAAAAGGTTTTTAATCAACAGTCGGTTTCGCTACAGAAAACAATGGGAGATATCAAGACTTTGATTCTTTGGTGGCTGAATTGCATGTCTAAGTAGAGGGCCCCTAACTGGGAAATATGGAGTAGGTTTAGTTTGTGAAATATTGGATGGTTGATTGTTCTTTTTGTTATGGTGTACTGTGTCCATTTCTGTTGTTGGTGTAATGGTGTTGGGTTAGCTACCTGCTACTTCCATTGTTCCTTGGTGACATGCTCATAGTTCTGTATTAATTCTGTATAGGTACCCGCCGCATCGCTGGTCAGCTGCAGTGCTCATTCCTCCCTTCCATCAGTTCATTTCCACCGTCAACTCCTATGTGTGGTAATATTTTTATTTGTGTGTGTATTTTTTTTGTAAGCTAATTTATCTTATGTTTTTGACGCATCATGAAATGAATTTGATGCGCCTCCTTTGTACGCGGCTCTTATGTATCAACATCTTCATTTAATTGTGTGATTTTAGATGTGAATTTGAGCAACTATGAGGAACAGTACCTGTGGATTACTATAATACTATTTAGTAGCATATATTAAAACTTCTAAAACTACCCGTGTTTAATAAAATGTGGCATATAAAATTTCTAAAAACTACCCGTGTTTGCGCACGGGGTTTACTAGTTTTTCATTATGATTTATTTTATATGAAAAATCTATAGAATTTTTTTTCTTAATTATATATTTTATTTATTACAAAATTAAAGTCACTATACTTAATATATTTATGTTAATAGTTAACTTTTTTTAGTAATGATAAACCTAAAATGGTTAACAAAACCAATTTCACTTTTACTTTCTATTAATTTTCTTAATGAGAAAACTAAAATGATTTTATATTGAAACTTAAATATAAAAAGTTGTGTATGCATACAAATTTGATGGGTAAAAAATGTTATTGTCTAGAGTTTTTATTAAATTAGCCATCAAATAATCATATGAGTTTCTAGGGTTGAGTTATTTTACAAAGAAGTATAAAAATAAGAAGTGTAAGAAACCACTATAGAGTGACAAGCGTCCCAAAATAAATCAAGTAGGAAGGGTAATTTTGTGAAAGAGAATAAAAAGATTATGCACATGCAAGTCACATGCTATTTCCCCCATATTCTTTAAACGTCCATAACTTTTTTATACGTCATTTGTTTAAAAAAAATTATATCATGAAATCGAGCGTCTTTTTATCTTTAATATGAGAACCATATTGTTATATTTAAAAAAAACAAATTCGTAAACCCAGTTGCGTATTACACAATGGACATAACGTAAAACACAATGAGAAAACCCAGTTGCGTATTACACAATGGACATAACATAAAACACAATGAGTAACAAACTAAAAACACAATGGAAAGTAGGTCAAAAACACAATCGATGACAATGGATAAAAGACACAATGGACATAACATAAAACACAATGAGTATCAAACTAAAAACATAATGGAAAGTAGACTAAAAACACAATCGATGACAACAGATAAAAGACACAATGGACATAACGTAAAACACAATGAGTGTCAAACTAAAAACACAATGGAAAGTAGACTAAAAACACAATTGATGACGACAGATAAAAGACACAATTATTGAGAGCAAATAAAAGACACAATGGACAGCATACTAAAACACAATGGACAACAGACTAATACACAATGAACAACATATTAAAACACAATGGATAGCAGAATAAACGCAACGATCAAAACTTATAACACAATGTATAGAGTATCCAAATATAACATCATCTTCATTGTGTCATACATTGTGTCATAGGTTTTGATAAAATTGCAATGAACAGAACCCGATTAACACTGTGTTATAAGTTTTGATAATAACAAAATGTATAGAAATCTCAAGGACCAAACCCAGTTGAAAAACACAATTGTCACAACCTTTAACACAATACAAAGAAAACCCAGTAAAAGTGAAACTTTTTATTTTATTTTTATATAGTAATATCATACTCATATTAAAGATAAAAAACGCTCGTTATTATGGTGAATCTTTTTTTAAAACAGATGTCGTATGAAAAAGTTATGGACATTTTAAATTTGATGGGGGAAATGGTATGTGTATTTCATGTGGAGAGAGAAAGTCAATATATGTAGGATTCCTTTTATGCCCTTTTATTATTTTCTTTTCCTTAAAACTAATCTCAACCCTCTAAATGTAAGATCAATGGACTAGAATCCTTCTTACCCTTCTTATTTATGTTTTCCTTTATATTTGATCTTAATCCAAGTTTCTGTACTCTTTAAAGTAAAAAAAAATGCTTATTTTGTTACATAAATACAATGGTGTTAAAGATCGGTCCAGGATCATGGGATCCTTTTCTATCAGATAGGAAGGGCTGTAGCACAAAATGTATGATGAAGTGTGAGTGGACTGTGGAGGACTCTTTAGGCCCTTAGTGTAACAACCCTCGGTAAAACCAACACTCTCATAATAATTCCGACACCCTAGTATAATTGAAAATGTTCCAATATGTCTTATATTACACCCCGTACGTGAAAACCAAGCCCGAATTAGGTTATAACATATAAAGTAAATGAAAAACAAGAAATAGAAAGCTGAGGCGGGCCGCGTAGACCCACCCCAAGATTTTACGCGGGCGGTATCAATGCTGGAACCTGACTCCGCTGATTTCTTTAGTTCAAGCGGGCCGCGTAAGCTTAAGCTTAATTGATGCGGGTCGCGAGAGATCATCAAACGCGGAGACACCAGATGCCGACACGTGTCGACATCGTGGCGTGTCTAGATCATGACCGGGACAAGCTAGTATGTTGACCAGGGTTGACGCGGGCCGCGTAACCCTTGTCTGTTCTTTACGCGGGCCGCGTGGAGACCAGTTTCAGCAACTATAAATAGAATGCATCAGTTTTCGTTTTCCGTCGCTCATTCTCAATTCTCAAATCACAATTTCTGTAGTAGAGTTATAATACGCGGGTATTATATCCCCCTAATTAGCGAGGTTCTGCTCCGTTGTAAGTATTATAACCCCAGTTTCGTAATAGTTACGCTGCCCAATTGATTTAGGGTTCCGTAACAACTGTCGTGGTTCTGCCCGACGTAGTTGTTGGAATGCCGTCTCGGGGAGGGTATCATTAATATTTTCGAAGGGTTATGATACTAACCCATGTACATTTGTATAAATTATAGATTATTCCCAGGAAACCCTTACGCGAAGTCTAAGATAGCAATGTGAGTTTATCCTCTTTTGTTAAACTTTTTGGTAATGTTTTACCAAACCTTAAATGTTTTACTATGAAAATTAGCAGTGATTGAGTCTTTGTAGTTCTTCAATTACTGCCGGTATGTTGGGGTTTTGTATACAAAATGTATTACACTGTGAGTAGTAAGTCGGGGATGACAATACGTTACCATTGGACAATGAGTTAGCCAATGTGTAATATGACCCACAAGTCAGTGGATTGACAGTACTAAATGGAGTAATTGTGTAGACATAAACAATGTGATCGCTCTCAATACTGTTCACTGTGACTTTTTATTTAAACTTGATTAAACTGGGATTCACTCACCAGTATTTTCCGCTGACAAATATTTTAAAACATGTTTCAAGTAACAAAATGTGACAGCCAATTAGTGAAAAGTCAACTGGAGAGCACTGAAGGCTTGGGAAAAATGTAGCTATAAAAGTTACCAAATAAACGATGTTTTAAAATTTAATAAAATAGGGTTTATCCCTATAAATGTATTGTAATAAGAAACTTGGGTTTTACCCATGTGATTATTAATATTAAATGAGGTGGTTTTACTCTGATAAACATTTCCTAACTACGGTCCTGATGTAAATTCCGCTGCAAGATTAAATAACCTGATACCACCGAAACTCTGAGCTCGCGTCCGCCCGTTCCCGGGAATCAGGGATCGGGGGTTGCGACAGAAGGTGGTATCAGAGCCTAGCCACTGGTCTGAGCCAAAGAAGTGTTCTGCTGACACTTACATTCTAAATTTTGTGTTAGGAAATAATGGAAATATATGCATAACTGTAATTATTTGTTATGTGTTATTTGACTATTTGTTAGTTTACAGTATGAGTGATCAAGGACCCTCAGACATGAGTCGTCATTTGTCTGATTCCCCTAGGAGTGAAGGTACCTCATCACAGCCTGCCCTTTCTGGGTATTCTGCTGATCAGGAAGAAGGAGTGTTTGCTTTTAAAGCTCAGTCAGAAGAGCCATTCCCTCATAAGAAACGAGGATGGTTCAGTAAGGAAGCTTTTGCTCGTAGGAAGAGAATGCGAAAATTGCAACAGCAAAGAGTTCTAGCAGCTGCTAAGCGTAGAACAGATGCCCATACACAGGATATGCTTAATAGAAGCCTAGCCAATTTTCATATCCTAGCCACAACTGCTGCTGACCCAAGTCTGGAACAACTAGTAGCCCCACAACCACAAAACCCAGATCAACCCATGGAGATAGAAAATCCGGAAAACCAAGTGGAGATGCATGATTTTAACCCAGACGAAATCCCTAGGATAGCTGCACCAAACCCCCTAGACCCAAATTACGACCCCTGGTGGGACGACAATAGGGACTTTGTGCAACGTTACCCTATCCAGGAATACCCACCCATACAGAACATAGAAGCCTACCCAGGTATGGACCCTTTAGATCCCTATTACCATGATGAATATATTAGGGAAATCTTAGAAGATCCTTACCGATTTCAGGCACTATCACCCCCATATCAGGAACCCGTACCCCAGATTCCAAACCTAGTCCGAGAACCTGCACCCCCAAAGAGTGCAGAAAACGTTCAAGAACTTAGGACTTTTGGGGAGGAAATTTTAGAGAGCAGTGAGAGAATGTGTCAGGTAGGAGAGCGTCTCGTATGGAAATACGATGAGCACAATATGGATTTTTGATAAATCCATATCCATGAATGTGAGAATGGAGGAAACAGTAGTAATATAATATAATAAAAATAAAATAAAATATGTGTGTATGGATGCATATTACTATTAGTATAATTTTCTTTCTGTTGGTATTGTAATCTTTATTTCTGTACTAGTGTGTAATAGACGCATAGTATACGAAAATAGAGTACAAGTCGCAATGATCGACGTTTTTGGGCAAAAATGCGTGTCATGTGATTAACTAGATTACCTATTATTTTGTGATATTAATATGGGGTAAATGTTTAAAATTCAGATGGCCGACGAAGGAAATCAAAGAAATCTGAATAATGATAACCAGAGTAACATTAACGTGGTTAATGAGAATCCAAGCATCAATAACAATAACAATCAAGTGGATAATAGTGCTATCCAACACGTAGTAGCACAGGGAATTATAGATGCAATGCCATTTATTCTTCAAACTGTTAAAGATGCGGATAATAAAAGTAAGCATAGCAGTAAGCGACCAAGTGAACCAGAACATAGCGTGAACAATGGACCTATACTTCAAATGCCTATTCCCAAAAGAAGAAGAACCGTGCCTTACGGTTGTTCTTATAAAGAATTTTGGTCTTGTAAACCAATGGAATTCTCGGGCAATGAAGGGGCCATTGCAACCTTACGCTGGATAGAGAAGACTGAGGCAGTCTTAAGGATAAGCAAGTGTGCTGAAGAAGATAGGATACTGTTTACTTCTAATCTGTTTAAGAATGCAGCACTAGAATGGTGGAACACTATCCTCCAATCAAGAGGAAGTGATAGAACCTACAATATGGAATGGGAAGAATTTAAGAACAAGGTAGAAAGGAAATTCTGCCCACCTAATGAAAAAGAACAGATAGCAAACAAATTCCTAAACCTTAGGATGACTGGTGTGGATAGTAAGGGATACACGAAGTTATTCTTCGAATATGCTAGAATAGTGCCAACCCTTGCTTCACCAGAACCAGTGTTAATCTCCCGTTATATTTGGGGATTAATTGGAGAGATTAGACACATAGTCAAGGCAGCTAGACCTCAAACCATAGAAGAAGCTGTAGAACTAGCAAATACCTTGACCGATGAATTAGTCCGTACCAGAGAAGAAAATCAGAGGAGGAACTTAACCCAAAGGCTTACACAAGAATTCCGTTCCGGAAATTACAATCGTAGGAATATGGGTTCTACCTCTGCACCATACTGCAAAGTCTGCAAGAAAAAGCATTCGGGAAAATGCTCTACTCTCTGTAATTATTGCAAGATGCCAGGACCCAAGGAAGAAAATTGCAGGAAGAAATCCAGTAATGGATTATGCTACAACTGTGGAGAAAAAGGTCATATCAGGCCAAACTGCCCAAAATTAGCTCCAGCCACAGATAACAAGAATACTAAAAATGCTAGAGCATTCGTTTTGACTGCAAATGAAGCCAAGATGTTCCCAGATGTCATAGCTGGTATGTTTTTAGTTAATGATGTCTTTGCTAAAGTATTATTTGACTCTGGTGCAAACCAAAGTTTTATTAATACGTCATTTTGCAAAATTCTAAATCAATCATTAACTAAACTACCACAAGAATGCTTAGTAGAGACAGCCAATAGAGAAACCGTTAGGATTTCTGAAATCTTGCAGGGAGCAAGAATAGAAATTTTAAATCAGAAATTTATTACAAACCTTTATCCCATGAATCTGGTAGGATTCGATGTTGTTTTAGGAATGGATTGGTTAATAGCCAATAAAGCCAGTATTTTATGTGATCAAAAGATAATTCAAGTAAATTCACCAAAAGGTAAAATGATCACAATTAAAGGAGATAAACCTTCTAGGTCCACTAAATTTATCTCTGTGATGAAAACTGCAAGTTGTATAAGAAAAGGTTCTATAGTGTATTTGATTTCCATAATCACTAACACTAAAGGAAATGATTTAAAAGATATTACAGTAGTATCTCAGTTTTCAGACGTCTTTCCAGAAGAATTACCAGGATTACCTCCAGACAGAAAAGTTGAATTCAGAATTCACCTACTACTAGGAACAGCACCAATTGCCAAAGCACCTTACCGTTTGGCACCTGCTGAAATGCAAGAATTAAAGAAGCAATTGGACGAATTGCTAGAAAAAGGATTTATACAGCCGAGTTCGTCGCCATGGGGAACGCCGATATTATTTGTTAAAAAGAAGGACGGATCAATGCGTATGTGCATTGACTACCGTGAATTAAACAAGGTCACGATTAAGAATCGGTACCCATTACCGAGAATCGATGATCTGTTTGATCAGCTACAAGGAGCTTGATTTTTCTCTAAAATCGATTTAAGGTTAGGATATCATCAATTAAAGGTACAGGAAGAGGACATTCCTAAGACCGCATTTAGAACAAGGTATGACCATTATGAATTTACTGTCATGCCATTTGGTTTAACCAATGCCCCAGCTGCATTTATGGACATGATGAACCGAATATGTAAGCCATATTTGGATAAATTCATAATTGTTTTCATAGATGATATTCTAATTTGCTCTAAGAGTAAAGAGGATCATGCAAAGCATTTGCACGCACTTTTAAGTTTATTAAGAAAGGAAAAGCTTTATGCTAAGTTTTCTAAGTGCGAATTTTGGTTAGAACAGGTACAATTCCTTGGACATTTAGTCAATCATGAAGGAATTCATGTGGATCCAACAAAGATTGAGGCAATTACTAAATGGAAAACCCCTGAGTCTCCAACTGAGATTAGAAGTTTCTTAGGATTGGCCGGTTATTATAGAAGATTTATTCATTCCCTTAACTAAGCTAACCTGTAAATCTGTTAAGTTTGAATGGGGAGTAAAACAAGAAGAAGCTTTTAGAATTCTTAAACGAAGATTAACCCATACACCCATACTAGCATTACCAGAAGGAACTGAAGACTTTGCAGTCTATTGTGATGCTTCTAGATTAGGTTATGGATGTGTATTGATGCAACGACAAAAATTTATAGCATACGCATCTAGGCAACTTAAGAATCATGAAGAGAATTATTCAACCCATGATCTAGAATTAGGAGCTATAATTTTTGCTCTTAAGATTTGGAGACATTACCTTTATGGTAGTAAGTTTACCATATTTACTGATCACAAAAGTTTAAGGTATGTTTTCGGACCGAAATAATTAAATATGAGACAAAGACGCTGGATGGAGATGCTTAGTGACTATGATTGTGATATCCAGTATCATGAAGGAAAGGCAAATATAGTGGCAGATGCTTTAAGTCGAAAGTATCATGAAAAGCCAAAAAGGGTACGTTCTCTTAAATTAAATCTGCAAGTAGATTTAAATGATCAGATAAGAGAAGCACAAGAATCAGTAATCAAGGATGATTCTGAAAAATTAAAAGGTATGCTGAAAGAATTAAAACAAGGAACAGATGGAATTTGGAGATTCCATGAAAAGAGAATGTGGATACCTAAACTAGGAAACCTACGTCATCGTATATTAGAAGAGGCCCATAAGTCTAAATATACGATGCATCCAGGAAGTGATAAAATGTACCAGGATTTAAGGAAAAATTTCTGGTGGATAGGAATGAAAAAGGACATAGCAGCCTATGTTTCTAAATGTTTAACTTGTTCACAAGTTAAAGCTGAACACCAGAAACCCTCAGGTTTGTTACAGCAATTAGAAATGCCGGTGTGGAAATGGGAATTAATAACAATGGATTTTGTTACTAAATTACCCAAAACAAAGAAAGGTAATGATACAATCTGGGTGATTGTAGATAGGCTAACCAAGTCAGCTCATTTCCTACCAATGAAGGAAACAATTAGTATGGAACAATTATCTAAATTGTATGTAAATGGAATTGTTTCTTTACATGGTATTCCTTTATCAATTGTTTCTGATAGGGATAGCCGCTTTACATCTCATTTTTGGTCAAGTTTCCAAAAGGCAATGGGAACCAAGTTAAAGCTAAGTACGGCTTATCATCCACAAACGAACGAACAAAGTGAAAGAACAATTCAAACAATGGAAGACATGCTTAGAGCTTGTGTAATTGATTTTGGAGGTAATTGGGATGATCACTTACCTTTAATAGAATTTTCTTATAATAATAGCTATCACACAAGTATCAATGCTGCACCATTCGAAGCACTTTATAGACGAAAGTGCCGAACCCCAGTCTGTTGGGCAGAAATTGGGGAAAAGCAACTATCTGGACCTGAGATAGTGCAGGAAACAACCGACAAAATCATTCAAGTCAAAGAACGACTGAAAGCCGCACGTGATCGACAAAAGAGCTATGCCGATAACCGACGCAAGCCATTGGAATTTCAAATAGGAGATAACGTATTGTTGAAAGTCTCTCCTTGGAAAGGAGTGGTAAGATCCATCAAACGGGGAAAGCTAAGTCCCAGGTATGTTGGACCTTTTAAGATTATTAGAAGAATAGGACCTGTAGCCTATCAGCTACAACTGCCAGAGGAGATGGCAGGAATACATGATGTGTTTGATGTATCAAATCTCAAAAAGTGTTTAGCTGATGAATCCCTGATAGTACCTCTTAAGGATATAGAGGTAAATGAACAACTCAAGTTTGTAGAAAGACCTCTACAGATTGAAGATAGGAAAGTCAAGAATCTCAAGCATAAGAGACTAGTTCTAGTCAAAGTAAAGTGGGACTCCAAAAGAGGGCCTGAGTACACATGGGAGCTTGAATCTGAGATGCAAAAGAAATATCCGTATTTATTCCAGTAGATCTCGAGGACGAGCTCTAAAACAAGGTGGGGAGAATGTAACAACCCTCGGTAAAACCAACACTCTCATAATAATTCCGACACCCTAGTATAATTGAAAATGTTCCAATATGTCTTATATTACACCCCGTACGTGAAAACCAAGCCCGAATTAGGTTATAACATATAAAGTAAATGAAAAACAAGAAATAGAAAGCTGAGGCGGGCCGCGTAGACCCACCCTAAGATTTTACGCGGGCGGTATCAATGCTGGAACCTGACTCCGCTGATTTCTTTAGTTCAAGCGGGCAGCGTAAGCTTAAGCTTACATTGACGCGAGCCGCGAGAGATCATCAAACGCGGAGACACCAGATACCGACACGTGTCGACATCGTGGCGGGTCTAGATCATGACCGGGACAAGCTAGTATGTTGACCAGGGTTGACGCGGGCCGCGTAACCCTTGTCTGTTCTTTACGCGGGCCGCGTGGAGACCAGTTTCAGCAACTATAAATAGAATGCATCAGTTTTCGTTTTCCGTCGCTCATTCTCAATTCTCAAATCACAATTTCTGTAGTAGAGTTATAACATGCGGGTATTATATCCCCCTGATTAGCGAGGTTCTGCTCCGTTGTAAGTATTATAACCCCAGTTTCGTAATAGTTACGCTGCCCGATTGATTTAGGGTTCCGTAACAACTGTCGTGGTTCTGCCCGACGTAGTTGTTGGAATGCCATCTCGGGGAGGGTATCATTAATATTTTCAAAGGGTTATGATACTAAGCCATGTATATTTGTATAAATTATAGATTATTCCCAGGAAACCCTTACGCGAAGTCTAAGATAGCAATGTGAGTTTATCCTCTTTTGTTAAACTTTTTGGTAATGTTTTACCAAACCTTAAATGTTTTACTATGAAAATTAGCAGTGATTGAGTCTTTGTAGTTCTTCAATTACTGCCGGTATGTTGGGGTTTTGTATACAAAATGTACTACACTGTGAGTAGTAAGTCGGGGATGACAATACGTTACCATTGGACAATGAGTTAGCCAATGTGTAATATGACCCACAAGTCAGTGGATTGACAATACTAAATGGGGTAATTGTGTAGACATAAACAATGTGATCGCTCTCAATACTGTTCACTGTGACTTTTTATTTAAACTTGATTAAACTGGGATTCACTCACCAGTATTTTCCGTTGACAAATATTTTAAAACATGTTTCAGGTAACAAAATGTGACAGCCAATTAGTGAAAAGCCAGCTGGAGAGCACTGAAGGCTTGGGAAAAACGTGGCTATAAAAGTTACCAAATAAACGATGTTTTAAAATTTAATAAAATAGGGTTTATCCCTATAAATGTATTGTAATAAGAAACTTGGGTTTTACCCATGTGATTATTAATATTAAATGAGGTGGTTTTACTCTGATAAACATTTCCTAACTACGGTCCTGATGTAAATTCCGCTGCAAGATTAAATAACCTGATACCACCGAAACTCTGAGCTCGCGTCCGCCCGTTCCCGGGAATCAGGGATCGGGGGTTGCGACACTTAGGTTCATGATCATAAGATTCTGATAATTTGATGAGTTCTACGTTTTTACCAAGCATCGACTACACATATTAAATGACTTGACTAAGCTGCTCATGAGTTGGCCAGCTTAGTTTTCACACTTTGAATTCGTTTTCCCTACACATTCTCACTTTCACAGTTTGAATTCGTTTATTTATGAGAAAAAAAACCCTCAACACATCAAGATGTAAAGTGTTTAGTTGATAATTGATGGATTTGTAAACCTATGAATGTATGTGTTTTTGATAGATAAATTTGGTTGATAGATTTTGGTTTTAAAAATCTTCACAGAACTAATCAAATTAGATAGGTTTGACAAAACGTGTGTCAGGGAGTTTTAAAAATCAACATAGAACACCCCAAATTTCATATGTTATAATGTTATATTATATTTGTGATGCTTTAAGGAAAGAAAATGGTAAATATAGATTTTTACCATAAGAAAAGTTAGATAAACGATAGCAAGTTTAACCCTTTTTGTATAATTAAAGTTAACCAAAGGAAAGATAACCAAGTTAGCATGTGGAATAGAAAAATGACATGTTCTAAAAGAATGAGGGCTGGAAATGTAAATGTGAAATAAATACTTGTGATAAAAAAAGTGAGTGTATGTGTGTGATCGAGAGGTAGAGAACAGAAGGAGAAACGCATCTCCTTCAAAGTTTGCAAGAAATCCAACAAATTGAGGAGAAATAAGGCTGCATTTTTATGCATGGGTTAAGATTCATGTTCACCTAAGGTTTCTAAACACCAAGTAAGTCGAATTTTATGTTCTAGTAATGTTTGATGAAATGAGTTATGTATAAATTGTGAATGTAATATGAAATTGAACATGAATGATAGTTAATACCAATGTGTAGAGGTTATAATATGCTTAATTTTGATTGTATTGATGATTTGGGGTAAAACCCACTTGAATATATAGAATGATGAAGTTTAGAGAAGAATTATGTGCAATTAGTATAATGATAATGTTTGAAGTAATCTAGTAGATGGCATTTTGTTGTGTAATTGTTGTAGAACAAGAAAATTACATGTTAAGATGATAAACTATGAAGTTGGAACTTTGTTATGATAATCAATGGATGAAATGTAAAAGTGTGCTTAATTTACTTGTACATTATGCTTTGTTCACAATACGCACACAACGTGTTCGATGAAATGTCTTGATAGATTTAATTGTGACATGACATAAGTGCTTTTTAAATTGATGTATTATGATGATGATAGAAGTGTATATGGTAAAATATCATCATAATATATAATGAAGAATGCTTATGCAATGAGTTGTACGAAAGCTAACGTGTGAAGTGGTAATCAGATAGGCGCAAAGAAGGAAGAAGGCACGAGCCATACCAAGTTGCAAGCGACGCAAGATCATGGTAAGTTCGTATAAACTTTGATTATTCATAATGTAGAATACGGCATTGGCTTTATTTTATTGTTGCTAGTTGTAAAACATAGAATTATGAAGTATGTATGATGATCCATCACGAACGGGTCAAAACGAATGAATAACGAGATTTATTGTTGGATATGAAGGGATTTGTTGTAAACGGGTCATGATGGATTGAAGTTACTGATGGTGAAATGGTATGTGCAATATCCGTTCTTAATGGAAATGCTAGTTGAAAGAAGTAAATGGTAA
This sequence comes from Helianthus tuberosus, assembly GCA_030545235.1. Lineage (NCBI taxonomy): Eukaryota > Viridiplantae > Streptophyta > Magnoliopsida > Asterales > Asteraceae > Helianthus > Helianthus tuberosus. Next base: position 9,057,785 of record CM060433.1, on the reverse strand, counting down.
AAAGAATGAATTCTTGCTACGATTTGTTAATGGGTCAAATCAAAGATGAAGTGGTATGTAAAGTTATGATGTTAAAAGAGTTTGTACTAATGAACTTATTTGTGTTTTGAATGATAGGTAAATCTCATCTTTGATGATGGCGAACTTGGATAGAACACACTACACCACCCTTTATGCGCTTCCGGTTTAAGTTTGTTTTCAAATGGGTCAAAACACTTTTGGGTTGTAAATGTTAAACTACTATTTAGAATTTCGTAAGTAAGTTTAGGATTTCTATCTTAACATAGTTGTTCGAGTAAAACCCTTGATGTAATTTTGATGGTCGTGTTTGCTTCGAACTACTTTAAGGTTACTTTGGTAGTTAATGGGTTATAGTAATGAAGGTTTAATTTTTTTTAGCGTGTTTATTGTTGTTTTGATGTTATGAAATTATGGGCGTTACAAGTTGGTATCAGAGCCAAGGTTTGAGGGATTCAAGTACAAGGATCAAGGTGCTTGAACTCAAACCGAAAGCTCATACGTTGTGTGTGTTCGTTCCAAGGCGCAAAGCAAGTAAGTACATTTAAAATTTTTAGGATTTTGCATAACGATTAATTATATTACGGGATGTTATCGGATACTACTGGATGTTACGGGACGTTTTGGAATGTTATGGGTCTGTTTGGGTTGGAACGGGACTCGGAAACGGGTCGAATGAGCTGAAATAACAAAAATCAACGTTTGAGGGATGGGGGAGGCGTCGCCGACGCTCCCTGGTGCGTCGCCAATGCGACCAGCTGCTCCTGACGCGTTAAATCGATGTCTACGCAAAAGTTTCTAGAGGCAAGTTTGTAAGGTGCGTCGCCGACGCATGGGAGGGCGTCACTGACGCCCAATACTGGACCAGAAACGTTGTTTTTGTTATTTTAACCCACCATAAGTTCCGTACCTTCCGAAACCTGTTCCGTAACTCTTAAAGAAGTCCCTAAAGGCAGAAATAACTATTAGAGAGTATATGAATCTAGTCGAACTATGGTTAGGTATGTCAGAAACAAAATGTTTCGGAATGAAAATTGAGAATGTATGGAATGATAAGTCATCCGATCATGTGATGACACATGGATGCTTCTTGGTCGTTTTTGGCCATACGGTATAAAGAACGCATAAGTATGAAATGTAACCAGGAATTGGAGACAAAAGTAAATAATATATGATAGTAATGAGATGAAGTAACATGCTATGAAGTGAAGTATGTAAATTAACGAATGTGGTTAATGTTTATGTAGATGGCAGACGTGGTAAATGTTAATGATGATGAAGCGGCACGCCAAGATGGAATGAAGACATTAATTGCGGAAGAAGTTGGAAGGGCGCTAGAAGTGAACACTCCTCGGTTGGCCCGAGAAGTGGAAAGCCACGTACTAGAGATGGTAGAAACGATGATGACAAGCAAGTTGGATGAATTAAAGGAAATGATAGGCGAAATACAAGGGAAGAAAGGTACTCGTAGATGCACTTATAAAGAGTTCATGGCTTATAACCCCTTACCATACAAAGGGGAGATTGATCCGATAGCATGCCAAAGGTGGATTTCAAGTACTGAAGTGGTATTTGTAAGAAGTAGATGCGAGAAGGAAGATTAAGTGATGTTTGCAAAGGGCCTCCTCCAGCTCTATGCTAAGGATTGGTGGGATGCCTATTGCAAGGAGTTGGGAGAAGATAAAATCCAAGGTTTAATGTGGCAAGAGTTTAAAGAGACTTTCTTGAAATATCATTGCCCACAATCTGCTATCGATAGAATTCAGGAAGACTTCCTAAGTCTTCGACAAAAAGATGAGACGATTGATGAAATTACGAATACCTTCCTTGACAAGATGAAGTTCTGTCAAGAGATAGTGAGGACGGAAAGGATGAAGATTGATGAAATTACGAATACCTTCCTTACGAATACCTTCCTTGAAAGCTGAGTACCGAGAGTTCATAAATCCCTCTAAGTGTGAAACACTGAATGAGCTCATAAATTGGGCAAGGGATAGAGATATTGAACTAAATAGACAAATTGAACGAGGTGAGAAAAGGCCAAAGGAAAAATCTACCAACCCAAGCCCATCAAAGAAGCCAAAGTTTCAAGACCATGGCAAAAAGGAGAAATCGAAGAGTGGAATCCCGAGTAGTAAAACTTGCGGGAAACTCCACAAGGGTGAATGCTTACTCGGTAAGAGGGGTTGTTACAATTGCAGACAGGAAGGGCACCCGTTTTACAGATGTCCTAACTGTCACACCCCCAAAAATACCCCGAGCGGAAACCCCCACGAGGCGTGTGACGTACCAGGATCTAGCCACCAATCATATTGAACTCATACAAGATTTTAATTAGAAACTTTCATTCATTAAAACAAAGTGTTACATTACATAAATAATAACTCAACGTGTTCAGCGGAAGCATAAATTGTCAGTTACGTATTTCGTAAACCTAGTGTATGATGTTTATTAAACTCGTCTCGTGTTTCCATGTATCATGACCCATGACCACTCCAGCTTCCCAGACAGCAAGTTCCACATCCGCACATATATATAACCTGCGAGCACGCAAACCAGTGTATCAGACAATGCTGGTGGTTCACAGTTTTATGAAAATGTTTGGTTACCAAGTGTTTAATCCAGTTTAACAATTCTGAAAGTAATGTTGATAATAACTCGAGTACCGTACAAGATGGCTCCAGATTATTTTGCCCGTCCCCAATACCCCCTATCTAAGCATTGGTCATGATTAAGGTCATTAGTTCACGCCCGTCCTCTAAGGTACGGTGTGAGGTTGCCAAGCCTAATAGCGCTATCAACTAATACCCCGTTACCTCTCAGGTAACTATTCGGTAGAAGATGGGACTTAAGGTGATAGGAAATGAGTGTATTATCTAACATTCCAGTTTTTACCCAAAAGACTTATTCCTCTCAGGAATACCCATTGATTGTCCCACCCACCGGGACACATGCTCAAGAGAAGTGAACTCACCTTAGACTGCTCGGTATGTTACGTTACATTATCCATTCCAAGTTGGTCACCCAAACCCTACCGAGGTTACCAAAGATGATCAGTTTCGTAAACACATATCCAGATCACGTATTCAGCAAATCGCATGTAACACCATTGTCACGTAACACATAGCAAACACTTAGATTTCATACACGTTCATAACACAAGTTCACGTTCCAAACAGTAGTTACCAATAAAATCAGTTTCATAATCAATTAAATCACGTATTTTCACAGATTGCATTCACCGCAAAGATCACCGTATAATACATAGCAAGTACTCATATCTCATACAAGTCCTCGTCTTACGTGCTTGTCTCATAACAATACTTAACAGGTGAGTTTGCTACTCACACGAGTCAAATCAGATTCCTTATTCCCAAACAACATTATTAACATGCAACCAATAGAATTTTATAAACATAAACATTCATCATTATATACTTCATGAATTATTCGAAACCTTATGTTATATGGACATGTTTGTTGTTTAAATTGTTCTGTTTGATTGTTCTTTTGCGGCATCCTCACGAAGAACCAATTCTTCATGGGATGCTCTCATGGCGAAGAACCTCTTGGCGAAGGATCATTCTTCGTCGAGAAATGAATGTGACGAAGAACCCTAGTGGTTCATCAAAAGCCAGTCAATGAAGAACCAGGTTCTTCGTCGACTTAGATTCTTCGTGGGAAGTCTTTCATCGCTGCACCTTAACAGATAGTCATGATTTCCTTATTTTCAGCTCATTAAATCTGTAATAACAGTTAACAGTTTTTGACATGTTCCAAATAGATCAAACAGTGATATTTTGCAGTTGCCATACGTGTCCCTACAAACCCTATTCATGCTATAACAGTTTCATCATCATCATAGCCAAATCGCATTAATCAATACCAAAACATGAATTCCAAGAACTTAGATCCTTAGTTTATTCTCATAACAAGAGTTAACCCACATAGTCACACTCTAAACAGATTAAATACACACACGTATCCTTGGATTCTTAATATCACAAATTTACACATAACAATGTCATGATCCGAGTCCAACGTTTCCCTATCATATGCATGGCCAAGTACATAGTTTCGATACATAACAGTTAATGAAGGAATCCCTAAACTTTCATGTAAACCAATGTTCATTACAATTCATAAGTTAACAGATTTACACATTAACAAATCCAGACCATACCCTCTTAGGATCATTATTGCGAATCAAATAACAATCGCACATAATCAAGAATGATCAGCAGGGATTGAAACAAGGATAGGTGGACTAACCGATAATTGGTAGAGTTATATGCTAGAACAGATGAGTGATGATGCTTCTAGAGGGAAGATCCGAGCGATGTAGGTGGTTCTTCGACTGAATCCACAGTCGTCGCCTCCTAGGGAACAACTAGGGTTTGCACTTGAGTGGGTTTTTATGAGATAATAAAACCCTACGTATGTTTATGATCGAATAGGTGAGCCGGGCCCCTCCTAGGCTTCGAAAGGATTTGGGCCGAGAGCCCCTTTCCGGCGAAGAAATCTCTTTGACGAAAGACCATACTTCGTCAAGAGTGATGATGACGAAGAACCTTCTTCGTCAAGACATGAAGTTGGCGAAGAACCCTAATTATTCACCAAAGTTATGAAGCATGAACGTGCTATGTCTAAACATTAAACAACTCCTAAGTTTCATCTAACAACCAAAGATAACAACACTTTAATCATTCATATATCGTGCACATGCTACAACGTAAAACGAATTGTGAAAACAGGATTGTGAAACAAATTATGCGTAAAGAAAAGACCTTGAGATCTCGGGTTGTCACATCATCCCCAACCTGAAAGAAATTTCATCCCAAAATTTGATAAGTAACCCAAAACAGCAAGGTGTTAGATCCGGATGACTGTGGATCTTCCTCGGGTGCCACATCATCCCCAACTTGAAAGGGAATTTCGTCCCGAAATTCACCAGTCTCATCAGAATTTGGATTCGCCGTTTCGAACAGTTGCGGATACTTGATCTTCATTTGATCTTTGCATTCCCACGTGAATTTCGGTCCACGTCTCGAGTTCCAATGAACTCTCACGATTACAATCCGACTGTGCTTATGAACCTTAACTTTCCAGTTTGTGACACCCGGCTTTTCAGGCCGTGCCGTACAATTGTAACACGTGTTGTGAATAGGTAACAGGGCTGTAATTGACTGGTTATGATGTTTATATGTGAAATTTAATGTGTTGGTAAAATTAAACTTTGATAAAAATTATGTTGGCAACAGTAAGATAAACGCTTATCGCGTAACGGTTAAAATGCGAAACGAACATCGGTGACCACCCGATCAGTGTTAAAATCCTAAAAATAACCTGATATGATTATAATAATAATTTTAATCATATCGGTGTGGAAAAATAATTTAAAACGCAAAGAAACTCTATTTTTTGAGTTTGAGCGCGTACTGCGCGATACTGCGCGAATTAAACAAAATACTGTCAACGCAGCCAGTCAAGGCAACTGGTAATTATTTCAGTAATAATTTTGAGTGATTATTTTTATAGAATGATAAAAATAATTTAAAACGCACTAAAACGGGATTAAAACGCTAGATAAAATACCCGGTATCCAGTAAAATACCTGTTTAAATCATTAATCTCCATATGTATATGTATATATATAAGTAAATGTGTGTGTATAAGAGAGAGAGGAAGAGTTGGCGGCCCAAGGTGGTGCCACCACACCTTGGAATTGTGAAAAATTGCCAAATGGAACTTGTGTCATAAGCATAATCATCACCACCCTTTTAAACACTCAATCTTTATCATTCTACGGATCAACCAAGCTCACTCTCTCTCTCTCTCTCTCTCTAAAATCTACGGCCGAACACCCCTCTAACACACACAATCAAAAATTTTAAACCATTTCCATGAAGAATCAAGAGCTTTCCAAGATGATTTCAAGCTAAAAAGGGTGTTTGGAAGTGATTTCAAGCAAGAACAACCTTCATATCATCATCTATTCTCAAAAACCCATCTAAAAGTCTTGAAGGTATAAACTTGTTTTTAAATATTGTTCTTGATTTTTAGTGATGATGGAGATGTTAGATGGTTTCTCTTGAACTTGGAATAAATCACAAAACATGTATTTTAACAAAGAATGAGATTTAAATCAAAGAAAAGTGAGTGTGTATATGTATGTATATATGGTCGAAATTTTATGAGTGTGTGTGTATCTTGTTGTGTTTTGATTTTGTTAAATGATTCTTACTTGATTTGATTTTGAAAGATGGTTACATGCATGTGTTGTAGAGGTGTCATAAAAGAATGTTCTCAAAAAGGTTCCATGATTTGAAATAGATGTGTTAAAAAGTAAAGTTTTGGAAGTTTATACATGTATGTATATGTGTGTGTCGTATATGTATGTATATATATGTAAATGCATACACAAATTTTTGTCATATGTAAATAAAAGAAGGAATGTTTGCATTTATGTGAAAATGATTTAATAATGATGAAATGAATATGTTTTTATTTAGAAGAACATGACATAAATATGGTCTTTGATGCATTTAAGGTCATGTTGGATGAAGATGTTAAGATATGGTTATACTAGAGGCACTAACTAGATCATGCATGAAGATAAATGTTTATAAAAAGGTGATTTGGGTATGATTTAATAAAAATCAGTTTTGGATAGATTATAAACACTAAAATAAAGTTATTTTAAAGTGTTTAGTGACATATAACTTTGTCATAATGTTTGCTAGCTTTGCATGTTGTACTTGGTGCATTAAAGGTTGTAAAATACGTGAAATCGCATGATTTATGTGACTTAAATAAAAACTGCACTAATCTGATTATAACCACTATTTAAATCAGTAAATAAAATGTATTATGTTAAAATATCAAATCGTTTCGAGTTGGGATGGTTATAGTAACGTTTAACGCAAAACTATGTGTTAAAACGGTCAAAAATCGGCTTTTCGAGTGATTTTTGTAAAACTGATTTAGATCAGTAAATAAACTGATGTTTTTAGTTTAAAAATAAGTATTTTAACTAATTTTAAGTTTACTTGGTGTTTGGTTGGTCATACGTGACTTCCGACTCCCGAAAACGTTACCGAATCGCTATAATACGCATTTTTCAATGTACACTAGTGTGGGTAAAATTTTGGGTAAACTTTATGTGGCAAAATGTGTTAAGTGATTTAAACATAAGAATATGAAAATATGTTAAGTTTTTAACATGATGTTAGAAATCTAGCTTACGCATGTATGCTTGTACGTTTTGTGCGGTAGAAACGGTGAAAATCGCGTTAAATGTGTAACTTGTTTGTCGAGCATAAAATTTGGTACTTATGAGATGTTTTATGTATATTTGCTTTAAAAATGACAAAATAGATAAGTTAACAAGATTTCGCGTGTCTCGGTGTTAAATTATATGAACGTTTATGTATATATATTACGACGAGCAAACCGTAGATATATTGCGTATAAATGGGAGAGTTAACGGATTTACACAATAATGGTCACCAATAAAATCGTTCAAGTCGCAAAATCATAATATATATATATATATATGGACTCATATATATATATTAACATGCCAACATAATAAAAAATGATAACTTTTCAAGAAAATCTCAAAGTTATGTGATAATTTTAAGAAACGGAGAAACTTAGGATTTTTTTGTTATGTATATTGATTTAGAATCGCTCCTATATTAGGACGTGTAGAAAATCAATCTCTGGGATTGTGCTATTAAAATACGCACCCAAAGGTGAGTGTCACTAAACCCCTCTTTTTACTGCTTTGTATATATTTTGGGGCTAGAACACGTCAATAAAAGGGTTTAATAATGTTTTTGAAATAAAACATACCTTTTAATATAAAATATATATTTTCGTTGAAAATATATAAAATTTGATAAGTTATACGTTTCGAAGTAGAAACGTTTTTGATGAATGAATGTCGGAAATTGGGATGATACGGTATTTCCTAGGCGAAACATGACCGTATAGTTGGGATGGATGCCGGCCTGGGTCTCGAATGATGGAGATTCAGGGGATTCGTACAATTACGTGTATTAAATTGTCATATTAGTAGGATATATATATTGTACGTGCGGCAGACATCATATTGTTCTTCAAGAGAACCCTGCGCCCATGATGTCGTTTAATCATTTAAGTATTGCACGCGATGAATTGTTGGTAGATCTATCGGGTTGACAACCCCGTCGTGACCGGTCGCCCCGTGTCAAGTCAAACGACGAATTGATATTCTGTTTATTGTCTAGCTTTGATTATCCCTGCATGGTTAATATATAGTTCGTATCGTCTAGCTAACATACGAGTCTGAAAATTGACGCAATAATTTAATATACAAAACCTGGGTATTAACTATATTGTCGGGTTCTTGATCTGCGACGGATGACCCATGGATTTTATTAAGGAAGTAAAACGAACTTTCTAAATATTATATGGATATTTTCAAATAAACACCTAATTAGAAAGTTTTCCTTGGAATAATATTGTTTGTATGTGAATATGTGAACTCACCTTCCTTTGTGTTGACACTTGATTTTTTAACGTGTTCTACAGGTACTTGAGTTCGGCTTCGGGAATCATGGCGTATCTTGTGTTTGAATGATGCATGTTGTTTGTTTGAAAATGTTGGACAACTTTTAAACTTCTTGGGACGTATGTAATAAGATCTGTGAGGATCAAAGACAACCTAACTATGTAGTCATGTCGTAAAACGCAACGTTTAAATAACTTATGTTTAAAATAAATTAAAATGTCCAACAATTAAATGCATCGATCTACAAGATATAAATGGGCACCAACTTCCGTCACCACTACGTTTTATATTCCGCTGCGACGTTTTTGGGGTGTGACACAGTCCATGATTTCAATAGATTTCTCAACACACTGCGACTTATCATCGACCTATAGTTCTTGTAAAGAGACCGCAAGTGTTCCGTTGGACAAACACTTCTTCGGATTTGAGACGTGAACAACAATGTTAACGTTGCCCAGTTTGTAAGATAACTCGAATTTGTAGGCCACCTTGCCGATTCTCTCTAGAATTCTGAATGGCCTAACGTATCGTGAATTAAGTTTGATGCGCTTTCCAAAGCGCACCTCACCCTCCCAGGGTGAAACTTCCAACGCAACATAATTTCCCTCTACGAATTCTAAGGGTTTCCTACACTTAACGGCTTTTCTAACGGTCATGCGCTGCAGCCATACGATTTCCGATCTAAACAATCTTCCCAAGAGTTTCGAGTACAAGTCCTGGACCTATGATTAGGTTGTCACCCTCCTCAATCCAACAAAGAGGAGATCAGCATTGCCGCCCGTACCATGCCTCGAACGAAGCTACTTGAATATTGGAATGATAACTGTCATTGGTGGAACATTCTACCAAGGGTATGTGTCTTTCCTAACCTTTACCAAATTCAATCACACATGCTCACCGCATGTCTTTAGTTGTTTAGATGGTTTGCTTACTTTAGCCATTCCGTCAGAGGACGATAAGCAGTTCTCCAATCTACGTGTGAGACAAAAGGTTTGTGCATCGTCTACCACAAGTTGGATATAAATACGGACCACGATCAGAGGTAATAGAAGTTGGCACCCCGTGCCTAGGAACCGCCTCTCTCAGAGAAATATTCACAAGCTGCGAAGACTCGTCAGTTTCCTTGGTTGCAAGAAAGTGTGCTGGTTACGTGAGTCACTCAACATTCACCCAGGTGGTATCATTTCCGTTTTGAGTTTTAGGTAGTCATGTGACAAAATCCATGGCAGTCTGTTCCCATTTCCATATGGGTGCTTCTGGTTGTTGACACAAACCAGAGGGTTTCTGATATTACACCTTGTCTTTCGCACAAGTTAAACATCGTTCACATACATTATCATGTAAGCCTTCAAGCCCAGTCACCAGTACAAGATCCTTAGATCCTAATACATTCCAACAAAAATCCTGACGAGTGGAATATCGAGACTTGTGCGCTTCGCCCAATACAAGTTTCCCCTAGGTTGTCGTATGGTGGGACTCATATCCGCCCTATAAGGTAGTGGATACCGTACGACTTTTGCCATAAGTTGTTTCCCCATGCCCCGCATAGGTTCAGCTTGAAGATTCTCTTCCTTGAATGCTTCGGTTTGGGCAGAACGAATCTAATCAGGTAGGTTATAGTCGATGGTGAGCTACAAGGCTCGTGCACGTTTAGGTTTCACAGTCGTAATCGTTCAAGAGTTCCATTCAGCGACGCCGTCACCTGTTTAGCTCTTTCGAATCAAAGGTATGCGGGAGGCCCTTGTGATCGGTCTAACTTGTGCATTTGGTACCGTCCAAGTAATGCCCCCAACTTAAATCCAAATATCATGGCTTCCACCCCAGGTTGTGAGTCGTGCAATTCTTCTCGTAAATCTACTATGTAAACCATCACTTTCTTGCATTGCATCGGCGTGTAACTGAGACTCCGATTCGGACCATCATGGTACATCACAAGATCACCCGTACCCTCGGGTAAAGACAATACTCAGTGCATTGTAGAGTTGGGTTTCAAAAGCTGAAAAGACATTCTCCTGTCCTGTCCTCCACGAATACACAACACCCTGCTGTGTTTAAGCGGTAAAAGTTGTGCGATCTTCGAAAATCCCTTGCTGAATCTGCGACGGTACTTAGCGAGACCAAGAAATTGCCGCACCTCCGGAGTACTCTTCGATGCCGATCAATTCCTAATAGAGTATATCTTAGCAGGATCCAAGTGTATCCCCAATTTGTTGACTGCGTGACCAGGTATGTGTACTTCTCGAATCCAGAAGTCACACTTAGACAGACTTCGCGTGAAATTGCTCCTCCCTCAGAAGCTCTTAGGATAAGATACAAGTGCCGCTCATGGTGTTTCTTCCTCTAGAAATGATTCCAAACATCTCATTAAACACAGTTGATTCATGTGATCCATAAGGCTGCTGGTGTGTTGAATAACGCGAAGGTCATGGAATACAAAATCGTAATGGCCGTACTACGTTCGATATGCCGTCTTTGGAATACTCTCCCCTTGGACTTCCATCTGATGATTGCCTGATCTCCATTCGATTTCCGAGTTGAAGCTTGACCCTTGCAGCTGGTCAAGCAGATCGTCGATGTGAGGTAATGGGTGACGGTTTTTGACTGTCACCTTGTTGAGTCTACGATAACTGATACACGTACGAAAGGACTCGTTCTTCTTTTCTCAGATAGAGCTCGGGCTCTCCAAAGCAAGGAGCTAGATTAGTTAAAACCCCTGTCCAGCGGTTCCTGAAGTTGAGTAGGCAGTTCTTGCAACCTTCCCGATGTGAGGCGATAAGAGATACGAGAGATCAGGGCTGCTTCTGATGTGATACAAATATGAGGTTCTACCTGATGATATGAAAATGATCCTGGAAGTTCTTCAGAAGGCACTTTGGGAAATTAACCAATAACCTCGGGCTGAGTACCTATAACCAATGATAGGATAGCAGGATAGCTGAATCGCTTCTTGACTTCCATAGTCGAAGTGATACTGGCATTCGGTGAGTCTCCACCAGGGGGAGATATACGTGCGATTTTTATCGTTACAAAGGTTACTGCTTGATACTTGGATAACCGGTCCATATTGACGACTACACCAAAGTTTCCAAGGGTAACGGGAAAAGAGTCAATGTTGAACGCGTGACCTATAAGTTTGAGTTTGCACCCTAAGAAAACGTGTGAGACTTCAATTGGCTTGTCATCAACCACTTCTACAATGTGTTTGGTTTCAAGAGGTATCAGGTTTGAACAGAACAGAGATGAAACGATTAGTTACCAAGAACGTGCAGGCCACCATGTTGCTATATCCCTGGCGTCACCCACGCTAATCCTAAATGCCCTTCCACGAGCATCATTTCCATTGTTGTTGTTATCGTTACGAGGATTCCCAGTACTGTCATTGTTCCCTTGGTTGTTGTCATCTTGATTTAACAACGGCCAATCCATGTCGAAGGCACCTTCATTTCCATGCTGAAGGTTATGATTGCGAGTACCTTTTGGTCACCGTGGCCATTGTCCCACATGTTGTTGCTTTGCGAACAGACCTCTGTGGTCTTCCGCCAAACGAATCCACCTTTCTGCATTTCTTGACATATCCTAGGGTACTGCCCATGGCACTAGCAATTACACATCCCACACTCTAGTCAATTGTCATCGTTTACGCCCCGTTTGGTTCGTAAGAGTTGGCTCCCAAGGACCGACTGGGGTTAGGGGCTCGATTGAAATTAATCTGCTGGTGTTCATTATCAGAAATTAGTGCCGTCATATTACTAGGGTCGGTAAGGTATCACGTTCTACTTCTTGTCCATCGGTCTTGTGTGTTGATTGTATAATGCACGGTAAGTCGTTAAAGAATTACAGAGGTGACCCTAATTCTGGATCTGAGGCATCAACTCATTGAGTTCAAGTAAACGAGAAAAGTGAGGAAGTATAGACCAAACATTCGACGCTTCAACAACTAACTCAGGGACGTTCGCACTAGCACATAACATTCTTATACGGTTCGCTAAACATTCAGGTACGTGTTCAAGCAACACTCAATATCATCGAGAATCATAGAGATTCAATGGATAGTGAAAGGATTATGTTCGAATAGGAGGCAATCATCGCTATGACCCCTATGGATTGTTGAATTTCTCAATAGGTCGAATAATGGAATAGAACCCCTTTCACACTCGCTAGGTCTCACTGGGACTCACATGCACCCCATATTATTATTATTATGTGTGCACCCACAATAATAATATGATTTGCACACTCATCTCAGTTCCTCCTAACTTATGTTATATGGTTCCTCAAATTCGAGTAGCAAAACAAAGGACATCATAAACAATGGATAACAAAGGCCTAGAGGAAGTGCCACACTATCATTCACATAACATAGACAAGTAACACATGAATTCATACCATCGTGCTAAGTGTGCAATCACATGTAGTATCATACGTGATGGTACACTAGTGATGCAGTGTAATAAGTAAACGAGGGACGAACCTTGCAATCTGGAGCTGAGTGTCATGGTCGTGTTCAAAGCTTGTTCGGTTATAGTCTGGTTTTATAAAAACGTTTTAAAACCAAGTTCGCTATAACCAGTGGCTCTGATACCAAACTGTCACACCCCCAAAAATACCCCGAGTGGAAACCCCCGCGAGGCGTGTGACGTACCAGGATCTAGCCACCAATCATATTGAACTCATACAAGATTTTAATTAGAAACTTTCATTCATTAAAACAAAGTGTTACATTACATAAAGAATAACTCAATGTGTTCAGCGGAAGCATAAATTGTCAGTTACGTATTTCGTAAACCTAGTGTATGATGTTTATTAAACTCGTCTCGTGTTTCCATGTATCACGACCCATGACCACTCCAGCTTCCCAGACAGCAAGTTCCACATCCGCACATATCTATAACTTGCGAGCATGCAAACAAGTGTATCAGACAACGCTGGTGAGTTCACAGTTTTATGAAAACGTTTGGTTACCAAGTGTTTAATCCAGTTTAACAATTCCAAAAGTAACGTTGATAATAACTCGAGTACCGTACAAGATGGCTCTAGAATATTTTGCCCGTCCCCAATGCCCCCTATCTAAGCATTGGTCATGATTAAGACCATTAGTTCACGCCCGTCCTCTCAGGTACGGTGTGAGGTTGCCAAGCCTAATAGCGCTATCAACTAATACCCCGTTACCTCTCAGGTAACTATTCGGTAGAAGATGGGACTTAAGGTGATAGGAAATGAGTGTATTATCTAACAATCCAGTTTTTACCCAAAAGACTTATTCCTATCAGGAATACCCATTGATTGTCCCACCCACCGGGACCCATGCTCAAGAGAAGTGAACTCACCTTAGACTGCTCGGTATGTTACGTTACATTACCCGTTCCAAGTTGGTCACCCAAACCCTACCGAGGTTACCAAAGATGATCAGTTTCGTAAACACATATCCAGATCACGTATTCAGCAAATCGCATGTAACACCATTGTCATGTAACACATAGCAAACGCTTAGATTTCATACACGTTCATAACACAAGTTCACGTTTTAAACAGTAGTTACCAATAAAATCAGTTTCATAATCAATTAAATCACGTATTTTCATATATTGCATTCACCGCAAAGATCACCGTATAATACATAGCAAGTACTCATATCTCATACAAGTCCTCGCCTTACGTGCATGTCTCATAACAATACTTAATAGGTGAGTTTGCTACTCACACGAGTCAAATCAGATTCCTTATTCCCAAACAACATTATTAACATGCAACCAATAGAATTTTATAAACATAAACATTCATCATCATATACTTCACGAATTATTCAAAACCTTATGTTATATGGACACATTTGTTGTTTAAACTGTTCTGTTTGATTGTTCTTTTGCAGCATCCTCACGAAGAACCAATTCTTCGTGGGATGCTCTCATGGCGAAGAACCTCATTGGAGAAGGATCATTCTTCGTCAAGACATGAAGTTGGCTAAGAACCCTAGTTATTCACCAAAGTTATGAAGCATGAACGTGCTATGTCTAAACATTAAATAACTCCTAAGTTTCATCTAACAACCAAACATAACAACACTTTAATCATTCATATATCGTGCACATGTTACAATGTAAAACGAATTGTGAAAACTGGATTGTGAAACAAGTGATGCGTAAAGAAAAGACCATGAGATCTCGGGTTGTCACATCATCCCCAACTTGAAAGAAATTTCATCCCGAAATTTGATAAGTAAGCCAAAACAGCAAGGTGTTAGATCAGGATGACTGTGGATCTTCCTCGGGTGCCACACTAACCATCCAAAGACGTGTTATAATTGCTTTCAACTGGGACATGTTAAAGAAGAATGCCCAAAACTCCAACAAGGGGCAAAAAGGCAAGGAAAGAAAGAGGAGACGTCTAAGGCACGAGGAAGGATGTTTCAAATGACATCCGATGAAGCTAAAACTCACCCGGAAGTTATCTCAGGTATATTTTTAGTTAATTCAATACCTGTGTATGTGTTATTTGATTCCGGGGCTAGTAGATCATTTGTTTCCAATGAATTATTGCATCACCATTCTTTTTTGGTTGAAAAGATGCTAACGCCCCTAGAAGTAGAAATAGCTAATAGTAAAAGTTACCTATTACATGAAGTATGTAGAAATTGTAAGATTTTGATAGATGATGAGGAATTTAATATCGATCTTGTTCCGATGGTTTCAGGAGAATTCAAACTTGTTGTAGGTATGGATTGGCTAGCCCAAAACCATGCAGAGATTCAATGTGAGAATAAAGTTATTCATGTGATGACACCTGGTGGCAAACAAGTGACGATACATGGGGAAAGGGAAGTTAAACCCAAATTATGCACCCTTGTACAAGCGGTCAAGTACGTCCGAAACGAGAGTAAGGCACTTTTAGCCTACATGATGGATACCCACCATGAGGCCCCAAGACTGGAAGATGTGAAGATTGTAAATGAATATCCGGATGTGTTTCCGGATGATTTACCGGGGCTTCCACCCGAGCGTGAGGTGGAATTTCGGATCGAGTTAAATCTGGATGCAAAGCCGGTGGTTAAAGCACCTTATCGGTTAGCTCCTACCGAAATGCAGGAATTGATGATCCATATATAAGAATTACTCGACAAAGGTTTCATACGACCGAGTGTATCACCATGGGGTGCACCTGTGTTGTTTGTGAAGAAGAAAGATGGAGCGATGCGAATGTGCATCGATTATTGAGAATTAAACAAATTGACAGTCAAGAAGCATTATCCCTTGCCTAGAGTTGACGATCTATTCGATCAATTGCAAGGAGCGAGTTGGTTCTCGAAAATCGATTTACGATCGGGATACCACCAACTACGAGTAAGAGAAGAAGATGTGTCCAAGACTGTATCACCATGGGGTGCACCTGTGTTGTTTGTGAAGAAGAAAGATGGAGCGATGCGAATGTGCATCGATTATTGAGAATTAAACAAATTGACAGTCAAGAAGCATTATCCCTTGCCTAGAGTTGACGATCTATTCGATCAATTGCAAGGAGCGAGTTGGTTCTCGAAAATCGATTTACGATCGGGATACCACCAACTACGAGTAAGAGAAGAAGATGTGTCCAAGACTGCATTTCGAACTCGGTATGGACATTACGAGTTTCTAGTGATGTCTTTCGGGTTGAAGAATACACCAGCCGCGTTTATGGATTTAATGAATCGGGTATGTCGAACTATGCTAGATAGATTTATGATTGTTTTCATAGATGACATTCTGGTATATCCCCGAAGCGAGACCGAACATGCTTCTCAATTATGAGAAGTACTAGAAATGCTCCATAAAGAAAAAGTTTATATGCAAAGTTCTCTAAGTGTGCCTTTTGGCTTTGAGAGGTGCAGTTTCTTGGTCATGTGATTAATGCGGAAGGTGTTCAAGTAGATCCGTCAAATGTGGAAGCGGTAATGAAATGGGTTCCCCCTAGGAATCCAAGTGAAGTAAGAAGTTTCTAAGGCTTGGCTGGTTACTATAAGAGGTTGATATGTGTAAAATGTAACATATAAATTACATCAAATGAGGCATAAAACTAACCCTTTTTAGTACTAATGTTGGAAAAGTGTGTTTTTGTCTTCCTTTTGAATTTACAGGATCAAATGAGCTTAAACGAACAAAATGAACAAATATACAGCTAAAACCAACATAAATACAAAGAAAAGGAAGAAACGAGACATGCCCGACCCCTCGGCAGCATCTCCCAAAGCAAAAACAAAAAGGCCAAAGCTGACCATGGGGTTGTGCCCAGCTGACCATGGGGCTGTGCCCAGCTCACCACGGGACGTGGTCAGCTCACCACGGGGCGTGGTCAGCTCACCACGGGGCGTGGTCAGCTCACCACGGGGTGTGGTCAGCCCTGACAAGAAGACAAAACTTGTAGAAGCTTCTACGCCCACCACGGGGCATGGTCAACGCAAAGATACGAAGAATCTTGCCAAATCTTGATATTATAGATACGGTACTGACCACGGGGCCGTGCCCAGCTCACCACGGGGCGTGGTCAATGCAAAGATTTGCAGAATCTTGCCAAATCTTGATAGTACAGATACGGTACTGACCACAGGGTCATGCCCAGCTCACCACGGGGCGTGTTAGGCCCTCTGCTGACACTTGCAATTAATGAAGGAAGAGAAAATGCTGACCACGGGGCCGTGCCCAGCGGGCATGAGGCCATGGCCAGAGTTCTGTTCAGGCTATAAATAGAGGTGCTTGGTTCACTTCAAAGGCATCCCTTGGCAAACCACCTCTCTCCCACTTCACCACCACTCCACCACCACTACAACACCCACATCCACCACCATCATCCGTCATCCATCATCCACCTTAGAGTGTGTGTAGTAGTCTCGGGATCCAAAATTAATAGTAAGAGTTCTTGTCAATCAAAGGCCATGTTTGACTAAGTCTCTTACATCACTTGGTGAAGACAAGCATTTAATGTAATGCTTTTGATTTTTAATCTTTTAGCACTTTTTATTTGGTTTTGTATTAATGACTTTAATAACTAGTTTCTTATGTTGAAGGTGAAACTTCTTTATCATTTGTCCGTGGTGTCTTGGCATTACTTTACTGTCTATATAAAGTAAAAGATTTTCACCATTCATATCTATACGGTCTATATAGAGATATGTTGGCTACCTGGTCGGGAGTTAAGGGAATGGTTTAGTAAGGTTCTTGCCTTGTTCAGTGTATAGATACTGCAAGGACCTGGGTCAAGCTTACTAGGACCTCCTTCAATACCCACTGGTATTGGATGGCGGTGGTGCGAATAGCTTGATCCCCTCATATGTAAACTACTATTAATACATTAACCCAACTACTTGGGATTGTATCCCTGCTGACTCAAACCACTTAGCCGAGGGTAACGTCGCCTTCAAAAGAGGGGCCTACCACTTTACGCATTAATAACTTAATTAATTATCTTTCAATATTCCGACCCTTTGGGATTGTATCCTTGCTGACTCAAACCACTAGATTGAGGGTAACATCACCTTCAAAAGAGGGGCCTACTACTATAACTAAGATAATCTCTTAAAAAGTGCAAAAGTGCGGAAATCATCAAAGGTTACATTAAAGGCGAGTCGGATCCAAGTGATTCATCTTCTCTATCAGTTTCTATTTTATTTTTATTTTTCAGCATTTTAGTTTTATTTTTCATGTTTAAAACCTTTTCTAAAATTTTTGATTTGATTAGACGTTGAGGATAAACCGATACTAAAAGCTATTGTGTCCTTGGACGACCTCGGTATCTTACCAACGCTATACTACGCTCACGATGGGTGCACTTGCCCATATGTGTGTTTAGTGTTAGTTAAATATCGTGTTTTATAAATTTAAAACTTGACTAATGTGTAAAATGGGCTTAAAATATTAACAAAAATATATAACGCTACACACGCATCAGACGTTCATCCAGGATTTCTCTAAGATAGCCTCACCTTTGACTAAATTAACAAAGAAGAAGGAAAGGTTCTTGTGGGGTAATGAACAAGAAAAGGCTTTCCAAATTTTAAAAGAAAAGCTTTCAAGTTCTCCGGTGTTAACGTTACCGGACATAATGGGAGATTTGGTTGTGTATACTGATGCCTCACGCCAAGGCTTGGGATGTGTTCTAATGCAAAGGGGTAAAGTCGTTGCGTACGCTTCGAGGCAGCTTAAGCAACACAAAGGCAACTACCCGACTCATGATTTAGAATTAGCGGCGGTAGTGTTCGCCTTAAAAATATGGAGACACTATTTGTACAGGGTAAATGCACAATTTACTCGGATCATAAAAGCCTCAAATAGTTTTTCAGACAAAACATCTAAATATGAGACAACGAAGGTGGTAAGAATTTATTAAAGATTATGACTGTGACATCCATTATCACCCGGGGAAGGCTAACGTAGTGGCAGATGCTCTAAGTCGTAAAGACTATCCACCACCAATTCGGGTAAAGTCTATGAGAATGGTAGTCACGCCTAAGCTTCTAGAAAGAATGCGGGAAGCTCAAGTTAAGTCGACAAATTCTGAAGATCCAAAGAAGGAGAGAACGATAGGATTCATGCATAAGTTAGAAGAAAATGCGGATGGTATGAAAATAAGGTATGGTCGAGTCTGGATACCTTGGCAGTGTGATGTGAAAGATCTGCTTTTGGATGAGGCTCACAAGTCTCGGTATTCAGTTCATCCGGGAGCTACTAAAATGTACCGAGACTTGAGAAAGAACTATTAGTGGCCGGGGATGAAACAAGACATTGTCAAATATGTTGTAAAGTGCTTGACGTGTTCTCAAGTGAAGGCAGAACACCAAAGCCGTATGAGAAATTGCAACCCTTGAAAATTCCGGTATGGAAGTGGGAGTAGATAACGATGGATATGGTGACTAAGCTTCCTAAGACAAGGAAGGGACATGATGCTATTTGGGTGGTCATGGACCGCCTCACCAAAAGTGCCCGTTTCTTACCTATTCGGGAAGCTTATAATTCAGAAAGAATGGCGGAGGTTTATATTAATGAAATTATATCTCGGCATGGGGTTCCAGTGCCTATTGTGTTCGACCGGGATACTCGGTTCACCTCTCGATATTGGAAGAAATTTCATGAAGAAATGGGGACCCAATTGCATATGAGTACCGCCTACCATCCTCAAACTAATGGCCAATCGGAACGAACCATCCAAACACTAATCGATATGTTGAGGGCGTGTATTTTGGATTTTGTGGGAAATGGGGATGATCATCTACCTTTGGTAGAATTTTCGTATAATAATAGCTATCATAACAGTATAAAAATGGCCCCTTATGAAATGCTTTATGGAAGAAAGTGTAGAACCCCGGTTTGTTGGGGAGAAATGGGACAACGTGAACTCGCATCAAAAGATGTCGTAGCTAAAACGAATGAAAAAATTGATATTGTGAGATCAAGACTAAAGGCAGCACAAGATAGACAGAAATCTTATGCAGATCGGCGAAGACGTCCAATTGAATTCCAAGTGGGAGATTATGTGTTGCTAAAGGTCTCCCCATGGAAAGGAATAATTCGGTTTCGTAAGCGCGGGAACTAGGTCCCCGTTATATTGGACTGTAGGATCGATTTCAGACCAGAACGAGTCGATCAGAAGAGTTTATAATCAATACGAAGGGCGGAAACAATCGTATCAAGTTCAATTCACCTAGAATACATTTTAAACTGTCGTAGTATTGATTTCACAATGATTTACACTGAGACGTCACTTCGGCAGCACTTCGTTGCACAAACCGGAATCGTTACAAATGAACTAGACATGAGAGGTATTTATAGGTGTGTTAATTTCGTTTGAAAGTGGTAATATCACTTTCAAAGGGAATTACCCAATTCAAGCCCTAAACCTCCTATATTCTCGTACAATGTGCCATGATCTAACAATTCTAAGTACAAGACTCGATACAAGACGAAGTCGACAGACGCATGCACTAACAGACTCCCCCTCGAATGTTGACGAGTCTTCAGTGTCGATTTTTCGTATCTTCAGTCTTTATCAGTCCTTTCGAACTCTTTGAAGTATCTGACACTGTAAGTATCCTCAAATCTCCTCTCTTCACTTTTCATCATCAGCATAACCTAATTCCCTATAACCATGAGCTCTGACACCAACTTTTCTGTCACACCCCGACCACGTAGGACAACCAAACGTGGCGGAAAACGTCGGGGAGTGTTGTAACAGAATTATTGTTTCATAACACATGGAAATTGAAATATTGTTTTATTGATTAAAGTAGTTACAATGTCTTGACAATCAAAGAAACATAACATAAATAACTAGTCTTGCATCTTTTATTGTCGCTAAGGCCCAAGTCCGCCTAAGTGTATCTTGATAAATCCTATGCATCATATCCTGAAAACACATGTGAAAATAGGTACGTCAGCATAAAAATGCCTGTGAGATACATAGGTTTATGAAAATAGGATTCATGACTTATTGTTTAAGAAAATGTTTAGTCATGAACCCTGTAATTTGCTTTGTCTTTGTAAATCATTTGAAAAACAATAAGTTCAGATGATACGTATAAATAAGAGAATAATGCATGGTTAAATGAATAACCATGTAAAATGAGTTTGTATAAGTTAAGTTGTTTGTAAAACAATGTATTGTGAAAAGTATGTTATTTGTATAAAATGTTATATGTCATAAACTGAAATGATTCAAATAACGCTACGATATGTAATACCATACAAACACTTATATATAGGAAGTACCAGCGGCGTATCCACCATGCTTGTATCATATTACACACGCCTCGTTACTTAATCACTTATTCAAACCAAACCAACAATGTAAGATGTCTATGTTTAATCCAACTTCCAAATGTATTGAAATAATATGTTAAAATGTTTATGTCAAAATGTAAATCATGTAATGTATAACCAATGTCAAAAGTGTTTATGTGTCAAATGTAAACCATATAATATGTAAACAAAATGATATGTATGGCTAGTGAAATGTATCAACTAAACCATATGCACAAGAACAAAGTATTGAAGTAAAACTCGGTTTAAATCAAAGCTATGTTTTGTGGAAATGCATGATCAATGTAAATCATGTAATATGTAAACAAAATGATATGTATGGCTAGTGAAATGTATCAACTAAACCATATGCACAAGAACAAAGTATTGAAGTAAAACTCGGTTTAAATCAAAGCTATGTTTTGTGGAAATGCATGATCAATGTAAATCATGTAATATGTAAACAAAATGATATGTATGGCTAGTGAAATGTATCAACTAAACCACATGCACAAGAACAAAGTATTGAAGTAAAACTCGGTTTAAATCAAAGCTATGTTTTGTGGAAATGCATGATCAATGTAAATCATGTAATATGTAAACAAAATGATATGTATGGCTAGTGAAATGTATCAACTAAACCATATGCACAAGAACAAAGTATTGAAGTAAAACTCAGTTTAAATCAAAGCTATGTTTTGTGGAAATGCATGCTATACTGATACGAACATCTATGCGGTATTGTGAAAATGCATACATCCAAGCCTTGAGACTACGGCGATAAACCCTTAAACCACTTAAAGGTTTATCTAACTTATGTATATCGAATTCGGTCATTCCTTCCAATCCAAACCCAGGATTTCAGGAACGGGAGTTGTCAATTCCTATGGTACCACTACCTACTAATGAACGGCGTAGCTAGTGTTAATGAATGTATTGTTCCATTGTAAACAACCCAAATGTCATAACAAAATGTAAGCATGTGATGAAAACGATGTACTAAGTATGCACGCAATGGACATACATAGCATAAAATGTAAATGTAAAACGATGTACTAAGTATGCACGCAATGGACATACATAGCATAAAATGTCAATGTAAAACAATGTACTATAATGTACTAACGAACATAGCAGGTATATGATGTGAAAACAGGAAAGCACGAAAGTAACAAGTAGGCACATGTGTTCCACCCCAAAACAGTTTGGAAAACAGTAAAAAAGGGGTCTATGTACTCACTTGAGATTGCTCAGAAGTACTAAGATAACCACCAAGCAATGCTAGAGATCACGGAATCAAACGGCACCTAATTTAGGTAACTATGTTAATAAACCGGACCTAAATCGGAAGATCTGATAGAATGAGGGTTCGTAAACCAAACGAGTATAGAGACTCGTGTCATATGGTTTAACAAAGCCTACATACTAATTGAAACCTAACATAATTGTTTACGACCCATTACGACCCGTTTAGGTAGCTTATGCTACTTTAACGCGTCGTTCGCGTGAAACGCGTTCGGACCGCTTAACTAGTCCTATGACAAGTGTTATATGCCTAAACATGTTACATAATCAGTTATGTGACAAAAGTTTAGGTTACATATGCTTAATTACTAATTATACATGAAAAGGGTATTCTGGCAATTTACCTAAGGCATATAAACTACCTATCATACAACTACTTAAACGAAGCGACCATAAGGTATAACCTCGGAAGGTTATTCCCTATATACTATGGTCACCTAATGTATTTGGTCGGATCCTAATGATCGACCAAACTGGGTCGGGTTCGAAGGTATAAGCGATTTATTAGATCGCTTACCCTACGACCCTAGACAACGTGGTAATCAGTAGGCATAGTCCCAGGGGACTATAACCAACGTGATTACACTCACGTTGCGAAGTTCAAACGAACTTCGCATTGACCATAAGCTGGTCAACACTGAAAGTCAAACAAAGTTTGACTTTCTGACTCAAAAAGCAATAAAAGAACGAAAGAATACTTACGAAGGGTCCCCGAATGCTAATCCCGATCCAAGTAGCTCAGGTATGAAACAATGGTTTCAACTTAGAGCTCCTCAAATCAGAATTCTAGTGAGTTTAGCAATGGGGGTGAATGGGTATATATAGTTTTCGGTCCACCGTTAAGATCGTTTCATGGAAACCGTGCTTTAATCGCATCCGTACAAGTGTCGGAACCTTATGGTAGCTAAGAATGATCCTTATCATCTGACTAGACAATTGAGAATGTGTGGGTGAGAATCAAACAGCTGCAACCTGCTGTTAAAAACACTGAATCTGGTCTGAACTAGGCTAGCGCACCGTTACATTAAAAGTGTAGAGGTGCGCTAGGCCTTAGTTTGGCAGATTTACACTTTTGGTCCCTGTCATGCATTCAGCCCATTTTCGACACGTTTAAGGCCCGTTAACCCCATTTCAAAGCTCTAAAATGAAGTTAAAGTATAGGGAACTTAAAATGTGCTCAAAAATATCTCGGATGTCGGTTCGTTTAGCCGTACGGTTGCGATGTTCGGTTAATTACGACGGAATGCGCATAAGCGCGAAAAACGATCCAAATGACGCGACGAATGGATTTTTGGCAAGCCAAACACTAAAGCATAATATAGTCATGCTTACATAAATTTTTGGATGTCCGAATGTATTCAGAACGTAAGTTATGCGCGAAAATGCAAACTTGTGCACTTTTTGACACTTTTAGTCCCTGAATGACCCAAAAGTTTATTTTAGCACACCAAACCCCTCAAAGCCTATTTCTAAGCTATGTAAAGGATATTTAAGGTGTGTTTAACTTATGGTCATGTTCCGGAATGTTTGTTACAGTTCAAATTGACATACTTTCGCAGTTTGTCAATTTAGTCCCTGTAAGCGAATTAACTTGATTTTGCCATACCAAAGCCTTCAAAACTTATTTATAAGTTATGTAAAGGTTATTTAAGGTGTGTTAAGCCTATGTCACTATTCCGGAGTGTTTGTTGCATTAAACTGGTTATATTTACGCATCAGTGCGCGTATAACCTTCCAGAAAGCGATTTAGAGTTTGAAATTGAACAAGAATTGATATGTGCAAATGATACACATATTTTTACAAATCCCAAGTATGAAATATAATATTTCATTGGTTTGGTATTTGTTTGATGGCCGTGAAGGCACAGGTGTTACACTGATCCACTTAAATTTTCACACAAAGTTCAACTGCTTCGAGATACGAGATTAATGTCTTAGATACTTAAACTTAATCGCGTGTCCCACCTCAGAATATACTCCCGTATCCAGATCCCAATATTCAGTCTTACAGGTGAGTATACCACAGATGATATCTGTAAGGGGTTAAATTGCGAAAACCGTGAGAGCTCAGGTTAGAACTTTCGTTCAGCAGAGAGATGACGACTCGACTTTTGGTGTGTCCCCTTTAGAGGATCTTTTGTATCAACAGCACATGATTAGCATTTTTCAATGTTTCATCATTTTTTATACTGAGGGTTGTGCTATATTTCAAGCAAGCAGTAAAGTATTCTCCGGGGACTAGGCCATTGCTTCCGCAAAATCAGAAGTCCCGGGATAATACCCCAGATATCACTGAGCATAAAGACCTAGTATCTCAGAAAGAGGGACCTTTCAAACAAGATTTCGGGGGTTACCCATATATCCGAGAGATGTTTCCCCACGATATAAGCAAGTTTGAAATTTAGGTTTATATCTCGTCACAATATACTAAATGTGCAAAAACCCACTGGCACATCATCAGTGAGACCGTTTATCACATTTTAACTTTGCAATTCTTTAGCATGCTGTGATAGTCCACTGATGTACTATCATTTCCTCTTCTTTGACACAAAAACTCATTTTTCATTTTATCATGTTTTTTACTTTTTCAAATTTTCAAATGTTTTTGGATTTTCAGAAAAAATTCTTACTCCCCCTAAAATACAAACACATTTAAAGGAAATTTGAAAACAAACTATACAAGTAAATTGGCAACCGATATCGAATCGCTTCAATTCGCCATCCACTTGGCAAAAACAATCAGAACTCCCCCTCACAACAAAACATTTTCCCATTGTGATCTCAAAACACTTAAGTTTGTTTTAATCAAATGGTTTTTCCGGAAAATAAGTTTTGTTGATTTTATAAAACCAATTGTAGGTTAGGGGTTTGGTTCATCACATTGTCTTTCAACCACTTGTAAGAAAATCAAGTACAACTTAATGTCCTTGATTTACCACTTGTAAGATCACTTCCACAATTTCAATCAAATACCACTGTAGGTAAAACTTCATTTTCAACCACATGTCGGTTTGCTTACCAACACTTACCAACCTGTAGGTTGAATTCTCAAAATGCCGATTCCTACTCCACACTTACCAACCTGGGAGTTCCGGCAAGTCATATTTATACAAAAAAAAATTCATAAACAATGAATGATGCCGATTCATGCTCCGCGATTACCAACTTGGGAGCTCCGGCAAGTCCAGGATTTTATTGTTCATAGTAAGTACCATCCCAGTCACGAACCAGGGATGATACTTTACCTTGCTTCTTTGTTTTCTTCTCGTAAAATTCCTTGACTCCTTGGACTTTCCTGTCAACGATTTTTTCAAAAATGTTATGAACTTTGGAATTGAAGGCTTTCTCAATATCAAACTCTTTCTTTTCTGAGAAAAATTGGTTTGAAATCTCAACTTTACCAACTTTCTTCTTAAAATTTTCAGCCCAAAGTGGTGGAAATTCACATCATCCACAATCGGTACTGATTTTTCACTTTTAATCTCAACCTGTGGCTCCTCTGATTTTGTGGAATCAGATTCATCGCCAGAAGATAGCTCCTCTGATTTTGACGAATCAGAATCATTGCGAGAACTACCATCAGACTTCTTAACAACCCATTTTTGGTTGTCAAGATTTCCCTTCTTCTTATAAAACCTGTTTGAACATTCACCAATATCAAAAATCGAATTTTTGAATAGTTTTCTTCTATCAATTGGTGGTTCAAACACAATCTCTTTATCTTTCAGTTTATGAGAAACTCCCTGTTTTGATTGTATTGCCTTTGAACAATCTTTGGCAATATGTCCAACAATGTTGCATTTGAAACAGGTTCTCGTTTCTTTCATCTGATCAACAGTCTTCATCTCTTCTTGCTTATTCGCAAGGAATTCTTTGTTTGACTGGTTTCTGAACAGATTTTCTTTCTCTTCTTCAGTAGACATACCTGAAACAAATATCATTTTTGATTTAAAATCACGAACATATTTTTCATTTTTCTGTTTTTCTGATGGAATAAAACCCAATCCTTTCTTTTTGAAATTACCGTTATGGTTTGGTTTCTTTCGATAACCAGAACCAGAACTGTAACCCTTTTTCTTGTTTTCTCTTTGTTGAACTCTTGAAGTGTACTTTTTAGGTTTATCATTAAGATTTACATCTTTTATTTCAGAAATATTAATTTCTGTTAGTTTGAAAACCTTTTTGATCATGTCAGATTTGACACTTATTATTGGAAATTCCTCATCAGAATATAATTTGTCAGAATCATTCAATGTATATGCAACTTTGAATGTTTCGTCATTCAAATTAGATTTTGATAACAGGAATTCTTTATTGTATACTCTTTTACTCTGTTTGTCGGTTTGACTCGGAATGCTCGACTCAGACTTTGACTCTGACTTAGACTCCTCGGATTCATCTTTATCCAACACCTGATCGACCACTTTCTTTATTAACTCGGACTCATGATCAGTGTCAGATGATGTAAACGTGACATCAATATTATCTGGCAAGTTAACTGTAGACTCCGACTCCCACTGTAAATTTGTTGCCTTTTTGACTCTTTCTGAATTTGGATTTCTCGGTGAATATCCATTTTCAAGCGGGGGTGGACACTTATTGTAACTGAAACCTTGTTTCTTACCAGATGTCTTTTCTTTAGTATCCTTCTTCTTGTCTTTCTTCTTTTCAGAAGTCTTTTCTTCAGAAACTATCTGTTCTTTAGTTACTTCATCATCTTCAAATACTTTCATGCCCTCAACAGTTGGATAAATCCTGTCAATGACATAAGAAGTACATGAGTAACTTTTCAACAAACGGTTTACTCTTTCAGTTTCAATTCTTTGTGTTTCAAGTTTCTGTTCTAACACAGCACACTTCTCGATGTAGTTGTTCACACTTCTCAGCTTTATCATAAATGCTTCTTGAAGTGTCTTCATTGCTGTTGCCTGTTCTTCACTTAATTGATTGTACTGATTCATGGCCTTGTTCAAAACATCGTAAGATTCCTTCAACTAATTTATGTTGTTAATCAGTTCACTATTTTTCTTCTTTATAATTTCACAGTTCTCACAAATCACCGGAATCTTTTTTGCATTAACTTCTTCATCAACTTTGAACTTTGGAATATCTTTCACCTTTTTCTTTATCACTGGAACAGCTTCATCATCACTGCTGATCGGTGTTTTGACCTTTTTCTTTTTCTTTTTGACTTTTTCATCATCACTGTCACTTTCTGCTATCAAATTCAAATCAGCTGCCGATCTTCTTGCATGATACTCACGATCATCATCACTATCCTCTTCAACTCGAGCAACATACGCTTTGTGATTTGAATCTTTGTTTAGATCATAATCATCCCAATTGAAATTTGCCCAGCTAAAACCTTCAGGCAATTTTTCATCATCTTGATTGATTAGGCATGCTTTGTTGTCAGCAGAAATATATTTGTCCCAACTGAAATCTTCCGTTGGCTTTTGATCATCCTGATTCACCATACAAGCTCTCTTTGAAGATTCTTCAATCACTTTTCTTCCATGTGCCACTTGTGGTTCTTGCTGTTGTTGAGCGACTTGATGATAAATGGCCTTTCGGTAGTAATCATTGTTGTTGTTGAACGGATTTTGAGCTCCACTTGCTTCGCGATTTTTGCACTCCCTCTTGAAGTGTCCTTTTTCCCTGCAACGAAAACAAGTGACTTTAGATTTATCAAAACCTAAAGTAGAAACATTAGCTTCACGTAAATCATCTCTTCCTATGATCTGCTTAAATTTCTCAGCTCGTCTTAACACACTTGCCAAACACCATTTAATATCCATCAATTCCATTTCCTCGGCGTCAATTTGATCGTAATCCTCTTTTGTCAACATTGGATTCCCGATTCACCCTGCAACAAAACTACCATAAGATTCCAACACAGTTCCCAACAAAGACATGTGACTCTTAGCAATTTCTGCTGAATAATCCTCATCATTCTCCAGATTCAGTACAATGTTGCATTGTAGCTTTTTGCCATTTTTTGTTGCTGAAATGTTCGGATCAAAGGATGGATAGGATGAAAAACTTGTGTTGCTGGTTGATCCTTTGGAAGAACTTCCTGATGAACTTTTTGCATTGTATGCAGTCTCTACCTTTGGTGACAGGTTGGAAAATTTATCACTGACACCACCTTTGTAGTAAAGACCAATGTCTTGTTCACCGTCGAAATCTTTCATTCTCAAAACCTTTCTCTGCTCCATTTCCTGAGCCTCAATTTTTTCAATGAATTTGCTCAATGTCAGATTGCTAAAACCTTTCTTGTTCCTCAACATCATGAGATATGTACCCCAAGTCTCATATGGCAAAGCATCAGCTAATTTGTCAATCAACTCTTCATTATCTTTCCCGATGCTCAATCTCCTCATGTTGGCTAGCAAATTGCAGTATCTTTCAATGATTTGTTTTGTGCTTTCATTTTTCAACCCACGAAACAGATCGAATTCTTTCTTTAAAAGCGACTTTTTGTTCTTGAACATCTCTTGGCTTCCCTGAAACTTTGATTTTAACGCTTTCCAAATTGAATAAGAAGTTCCATTATGTTGCAAGAGAACCAATATGTCTTCTTTCACAGCTTGTTGAAGTAGACTTAGCATCATTTTCTCATCTTTATATTTCTTTCTATTATCGGCACTCAGATCCTTAATAGCAATAATCTCTTCGTCATCATTCATCGGTCTAATGTATTTCGTCTCAACACATTCCCAAGCATCCAAATAGTTAGCTTGTACCCAGTTTTCAAAACGTCCTTCCCAACCCGTATACTCCTCGATGTTCATGAGCTTAGGCGGTTTTTGCTTAGTCCCCGTTTCATTTTCCAACATCGTATTTTGTGCAAGAGTAATCGGGGTAACCGGGGTAGCGAATGCGTTGTAAAATTCCTCTTCCATGATTCGGTATCGAAGGATTCACAAAAACAACTTTTCAAACGAAATGATTCTCCTCGTGAAACACCTGTAGACACAAAAACAAATGATCAGTTTAAATGAACTGAATATATGAATTTGTGTGACGGTTGAATCGATCTAGGACTCGTGTCGAAGATTTGTGAACTCTTTTAATGTATTCCGGGTATAACCACTAAATGAATGAACTAGATCAAATGGGCCACGAAATATGGGCTTCCAATGGACCGCAAACAATGAAGTTCACTTGATAACCTGATACATTTAAAATCCGATTGGGCTGATAAACTTTGACTTTAACAATTATGCACATGAACCGACAACAATTTGATTGGGTCGCATATATGAATCATGTGGGCTGACACATGTATTCCTTGAGCCTCTACAATCACATGGTCTGGTGACTTAGTGGGCTGACAATTCAATTCAAATCATATTACATTCAAAGTTTAAAATGGCCGACACTTTTAATATCTAAATGCTCATTGGACCGCACTTTCTAATTCAAGTTATGATGAGCTGACAACAAACAATGGGCTGCTCTGATTTACTTTTAAACAAATGCACATGGGCCAACTGAATATCCAATTTAATCTAATTTGACCTCAAGTAACACTCAACTGACAACAGTGAAGTTTACTTCAAACCTGATTGGGCCTCAACTCTGAACTAATCTTCAATTAAAGATGACCGACAATTGTGATAACTACTCAATTCCCATTGGACCACTCGAATTGAAACAATTAAACCTCACTAGAACCACGTAATAGTTCAGAGAACCAGTTAACTTGATTGGACCGATTATAAGAACAGAATACTCCCTCAAACAAAATACCTAATATCGTTTGAAATAACAACTTTTCAAACGGAATTGTTGATTCTGTATGAGTGTTCAAACGAAATCACGATTTCAAACGGGATTGCAACTTTCAAACGAAAACCTCAAACGAGATGCCTAACTTCAAACAAAATAACTCAACTTTCTCAAACGGAATACATGTTTCAAACGGTATTAACATGTATTTTCAAACGAAATCAGGAACAATGTACACTCTCAAACGAAATCAGCAAGCAATCTCAAACGAAATCAGCATGATGTCATCTTTTCGGTCCAAATTTTGTCCAATTGATCAAGTTTTAAGCCGATTTTAGTTCTGAAACTTTCTAGGGTTTGTTAAAACAACATTACGCACATGATATGTGAAAATCAGACGTTTTTAACCGTGAAAACTTGTTCAATTTTGAAAAGAAGGTGTAGAAGTTAGAAAAAGCAACTGAATTGGTATGAACTCTTCCTCCTGAGCTCTGATACCACTTGTAGGATCGATTTCAGACCCGAACGAGTCGATCAGAAGAGTTTATACTCAATACGAAGGGCGAAAACAATCGTATCAAGTTCAATTCAACTAGAATACATTTTAAACTGTCGTAGTATTGATTTCACAATGATTTACACTGAGACGACACTTCGGCAGCACTTCGTTGAACAAACCGGAATCGTTACAAATGAACTAGACATGAGAGGTATTTATCGGTGTGTTAATTTTGTTTGAATATGCCATGTACCATTTCAAACGAAATTAACAAAGTTAATTTCATTTGAAAGTGGTAATATCACTTTCAAACGGAATTACCCTATTCAAGCCCTAAACCTCCTATATTCTCGTACAATGTGCCCTGATCTAACAACTCTAAGTACAAGACTCGATACAAGACGAAGTCGACAGACGCATGCACTAACATGGACCTTTCAAAGTACTAGCTCGAATTGGAACGGTGGCATATCAATTGGAATTACCACCCGTGTTGGATGGAATTCACAACACCTTTCATGTGTCGCAATTATGAAAATGCCTTGCGGACGAAACGAGATATGTGCCTTTGGATGACATCGAAGTAGATGAGAAATTAAATTATGTTGAAAGGCCCATGGCAATAAAAGATTACAAAGTAAAACATATCCGCAATAAAGCCATTAGACAAGTATTATTCCAATGGCAACATCGAAAAGGATCAGATCTTACATGGGAAGCGGGGGAGGATATGTGGGAACTCTACCCGGAATTATTTGGTACGTATTCAAGTTTCGGGGATGAAACCTTCTTTAAGGGGGGTAGACTTTTAACTCCCCAAATTTCATATGTTATAATGTTATATTATATTTGTGATGCTTTAAGGAAAGAAAATGGTAAATAGAGATTTTTACCATAAGAAAAGTTAGAGAAACGATAGTAAGTTTAACCATTTTTGTATAATTAAAGTTAACCAAAGGAAAGATAACCAAGTTAGTATGTGGAATAGGAAAATGACATGTTTAAAAAGAATGAGGGATGGAAATGTAAACGTGAAATAAATACTTGTGATAAAAAAAGTGAGTGTATGTGAGCGATCAAGAGGCAGAGAACAGAAGGAGAAACCCTTCTCCTTCAAAGTTTGCAAGAAATCCAACAAATTGAGGAGAAATAAGGCTGGATTTTTATGCATGGGTTAAGATTCATGTTCACCTAAGTTTTCTAAACACCAAGTAAGTCGAATTTTATGTTCTAGTAATGTTTGATGAAACGGGTTATGTATAAATTGTGAATGTAATACGAAATTGAACATGAATGATAGTTAATACCAATGTGTAGAGGTTGTAATGAGCTTATTTTTTATTGTATTGATGATTTGGGGTAAAACCCACTTGAATTTGTAGAATGATGAAGTTTAGAGAAGAATTATGTGCAATTAGTATAATGATAATGTTTGAAGTAATCTAGTAGATGGCATTTTGTTGGGTAATTGTTGTAAAACAAGAAAAATTACATGTTAGGATGATAAACTATGAAGTTGGAACTTTGTTATGATAATCAATGGATGAAACGGAAAAGTGTGCATAATTTACTTGTACATTATGCTTTGTTCACAATACGCACACAACGTGTTCGATGAAATGTCTTGGTATATTTAGTTGTGACACGACATAAGTGCTTGTTAAATTGATGTATTATGATGATGATGATAGAAGTGTATATGGTAAAATAGCATCATAATATATAATGAAGAATGCTTATGCAATGAGTTGTACGAAAGCTAAAGTGTGAAGTGGTAATCATATAGGTGCAAAGAAGGAAGAAGGCATGAGCCATACCAAGGTGAAAGCGACGCAAGATCACGGTAAGTTCGTATGAACTTTGATTATTCATAGTGTAGAATACGGCATTGGCTTTATTTTATTGTTGCTAGTTGTAAAGCATAGAATTATGAAGTATGTATGATGATCCGTCATGAACGGGTCAAAACAAATGAATAACGAGATTTATAGTCGGATATGAAGGGATTCGTTGCAAACGGGTCATGATGGATTGAAGTTACTAATGGTGAAATGGTATGTGCAATATATGTTCTTAACAGAAATGCTAGTTGAAAGAAGTAAATGGTAAAAAGAATGAATTCTTGCTACGATTTGTTAATGGGTCAAATAAAAGATGAAATGGTATGTAAAGTTATGATGTTAAAAGAGTTTGTATTAATGAACTTATTTGTGTTTTGAATGATAGGTAAATCTCATCTTTGATGATGATGAGCTTGGATCGAACACAGTACACCACCCTTTATGCGCTTCCGGTTTAAGTTTGTTTTCAAACGGGTCAAAACACTTCTTGGTTGTAAATGTTAAACTAATGTTTAGAATTTCGTAAGTAAGTTTAGGATTTCTATCTTAAAATAGTAGTTAGAGTAAAACACTTATGATGTAATGGGTTACTTCGAACTAGTTTAAGGTTACTTTGGTAGTTAATGGGTTATAGTAACAAAGGTTTATATTTTTTTAGCATTTTTATTGTTGTTTTGAAGTTATGAAATTATGGGCGTTACATGTTTGGGGTGGGGTTTGAAATTCTTTAGATGCACTGTGAGTTTGTCCATCCAAAACCTACAAGTAATACAAATATTATAGTAAATAGTAATATAATAAAAGATAAACTAATATATAATTTGTTTATCAACTAAATATACCTTAATTGCCTTTCTTGGCCATTGAATGAACTTCCTTAAAGTTTGGTTCATCATCGTATTTTACCTTATATACAAGTCTCATCAGGGATCGGAATACCCATAAATGCCGGAAGAACATGATCGACTTGTACCTTCACGCAATACTCGTGCATGCGAAGGATGTCATCCAAGTATCGATCCGAGCTAGGATATACAAGGTCGTAGGCTAAAGGTAAATCAACACTCATCTCACCGGACCACCATAATAATTCACAACAGGATAACCTCTACAAAACCATACAATATCTAAATAAACAAATATATGGTATATATTGGTCACATTGATATTTTTTAGAGGCACTATATATATATCACCTCAATATCTGGATATATCGCATGTGATGCACCCGAACCACAACTGGAGCTAGGAAATCCCGGGCTCGCGTCTACACGTTGACTTTGTCGGCCCACGTGCATACCCGGGCTCACCTTCACCCTTTCCATAACATTGCTGAAAAAAGGTCCTTTAATTTGTGTATAACCTACAAACTCAACATATAATATTACATTATTATATATACATGGGTTTTTAAATCACAAATCACCTAACGAAGAACAAATATTGGTCTTTCGATTCTAAAAGATTTAAAAAAGACATACCTAAACATGGATTTGACTAGATCAATTTGAGGTATTGTTCCTTCAATAAAACAACAAAGAAATTCCATTTGTTTTGTTGTTTTTTATGTTATAATCTAATTGTTTTGCTGTTTTTATACCATTTTATTACTTTTATATATTGTTGGTTAAGATGTTGAGGTAACTAAACATAAAAGTCAAGTACTTCATTCGCATCATATAAATTTAGACACTAATAACTCATGTATGTTTTAAGTTTTTCTTGCTTAAAAAATTTATATAGTATAACAAATGTATAACCTATATTTATATATTACCTATAATGCTTGAAACGCCCCATGTTCGGCCCCCGTTCTCAAGTCCAAAAACTTTAGTTATAGTATCTTCTTTTCCTTGGCCATTAAGTTCCATTAAATTTCGTTTCTTTCTCTGCATCAATCTATATACAACCAAAATATAAATGTTAAAACATTCGACAAATTTTATACATACAAACAAATATATATTTTTTCCAAATGTTGGATGGTTCAGGATGAGTTTTGTTCCCCTTTGTTTTTTTCCCCAACACGATATTTAAATTTCTTACTCATGAAAATGCATCAAATTCTTCCCCTACTTTTCCATGCTCAATTTTTCCATCAAACCCCGTTGTTCTGTTCCAGTAATTGTGATTGTCCGGAAGGAATCTTCGATGTCCCATGTACACGGTTTTTCTACAATTACTTAACCATATCGAACTTGTGTCATCTTCACAAATAGGACAAGCTAGTCTATCTTTCGTACTATATCCTGACAAATTACCATATGCTAGAAAATCACTGATGGTGCAAAATATCATGGCACGCATATCAAAATATTCTCTTATAAGAATCATACACGTTAACACTTGGGCTCCATAGAGTTTTAAGGTCATCTATCAATGGAGACAAATAAACATCAATGTCATTACCAGGTTGTTTCGGACCTTGAATCAACACCTACATCATTATGTATTTTTTTCATGTATAACCACGGTGGAAGGTTATAGATGCAAAGAAGAACCGACACGTACTATGACAACTACTCATGTTTCCAAAAGGGTTGATCCCGTCCGAACTAAGTCCAGACCGTATGTTTCTGATCTCGTTACCAAAATCAGGATACATATAATCAATAGTTCTCAACTGAGGTGAATCCGCCACATGTCTTAATTTTCCATCATTTATATGGTTATCTGAATGCCAATGCAACAATTTTGATTCCTTCTCGTTTGCAAATAATCGTTTCAATCTTGGTATAATAGGAAGATACCACCACATTTTAGCTGGTGGTACATTTTTGTCACATCATCATCAAATTCATCTGTATTGCTTTTACGCTTATACCTTGATGTGCCACAGTTAAAACATGTATGATCATTTTTGAACTCCTTTCTATACAACATACAATCATTTGGACATGCATGTATTCTTTCAACTTCCAATCACATCGGACACATATTTTTTTTTTTTTTTTGCTTGGTATAAGGAAAGTGGTAACTCATTGCCTTCTGAAAGCATGTCATTTAATAACACTAATAGATATGTGAAACTCTTATCACTCCATCCGTGTGTTGACTTTAAGGTAGACAATCTCAAAACAGCACGAAGTTTTGAATATTTCTTACAACCAGCATATAATGGTTTTTCCTCATCTTCAAGTAATTTTCTTAATTTTTCTTGCTCATCATCACCAATATTAGTCTCTAAATCATTATACATGTCATTGAAGTTGTCATTGTCGTCATTTAAAGTGAAATTTTCGTAATCAATATATTGTTTGTTATTATCCATTTTATCATTGTCTATATTGAAAGACGGCGTGCTACAATTAGCAAGAGATTCCCCATGCTTTGACCAACAAGTATATCCAGGCATAAAACCATATCTAAACAAATGAAAGTTTATTTCTTTAATATCATATTTTTGAAAATTCGTACACGATGCACAAGGACAAGATATCAATCGATCTCCCATATTCACCCGTCAGCTTTGGCGGCCTTAAGAAAACTTTGAATACCCATAATATATATTGCAGCATCGGTACGATTTTGGTTGTACGTCCAATCACGGTCCATCTGAAAATTAAAATACAAAAAATGATATGAGCGTATATGTATGATGTAAACCAATGCTCTAAGGCGGCGAATCCTAATCCACTTTTTGAATATTCCATCTCAGAAGTACACATTTTAACGAGACGACATTTAAGAAAAAATCGGTAACATTTCCCCTTAACTCCCTAAGTGTGCGTAAAACCGCAAACCCATGGGAGTAGAGGAAATACCAACCGATCTTTTCTTAAATGTCGTTTCGTTAAAATGTATACATATCCTAAATGAGATAGAATATTCAAAAAGCAGTCCCGAACGTGACAATCCAAAATTTATCTCTATCAGATAAATTTTGGACGTGTAATTCTAAAGGGTTACCTAAATGTATATTTATATACCTATATGTAAATGTAAATATATAACATCTATATGTAAATAAAAATATAAAATTTTTATATTTCACTAAAAGTAAATTATAACAAGGTTAAACATATGTTATTACTATATATAAAACTAATTTTATATAAAATACACTAATGCCTTATAAAAGCAAAAGACAATTTGAATTTTTAACCAAAAAACATATAATTAAACACATTTAAAGTTATATAAATACTATTTATAAAACTAAAAAAACATTTAATAACATATGTAAAGAAAAAAGAAACTAACCTTGAAGCTTTAAAAACTTGTTAATGGTGAAATTGAATGAAGAAGGTGAGAAAATTGAATGAAGAAGATGAAAGATTTGATGGGTTGTTGAATTTGCAGCAATTTTGAAAGTGTAGTGGAGTATATAAGACGGTGTTCAAAGAGAACATTATTTAAAGAGTGCATATATTAGTATTAGACGGGGATTTAAGCATAAGACGGGGTTATTTGAAATTTTTGTTGAATATTTTAACCAGATTAACACAACGGTCATGTAGGGATTGATTTTAAGACGAAGTTATTATTTTAACACCATCTAATACCCTATATTGGAGTAGTGACATGTGATTTATAAATAAAGAATAATCAGCTGAACAATTAATTTCTTTTTGTTAAATATGAATATAACAGGAGAATGTTGTATACAAAGAAGTATACTTGTTTAGCAAGGAGCGAGAAGGTTACACAAAAGAACCAAGTGCATACTGGACACATGTGTATTTAACTATTTATTAATTATTATGAGAAAATGAGGATACTTTCTGCTCTTAATTTCACTTGCCCTTATAATTTAAATAATTTATTATATATTTATCATGTAAATACTTACAGGGTACATGCATTAATCGGTTTTTGTCCCGATTGCTGAGTGTTATGTGTCTTATGTCCAAGGCTTGATGCAAAACTACTATCGAGCCGGGGGTCTTACTGGAAGCAGTCTCTCTATTCCTACGAGGTAGAGGTAAGGCTGTCTACATCTTACCCTCCTCGGACCCTACCTTTGTTTTGCTATTGATGGGATTTACTAAGTATGATATATATATCTATTATATATAATAAATGAAAGTTATTTGGGCCACGTGTCAGTAGATTAGGGCATCCTTTTTTCCATTTTCTCGCCCAACAGTACCACTCCCCTTTATTCTCACTTTTTCACAAACCCTAAATACCAAAGCTTTCATCCACTACTTCATTCTTCTCCTTCACGCTTACATACAGGATCTTCTTTCTTTCTGATGTTCATCATTCTCCTTCTTCATATTTCCATCTCCTCAACAACCTCCGGCAGAGGTTACTTCTATTGGATACATCTGCGTTTGAAACCCTAAATTATGTACCGTCGAGTAGTTGAACAACAGAATATTCATGAAAAATCTATTTTCTCATTCAGAAATTTTATTTGGTTTTATCTATTTTCTCACTCTGAACACGATGAACCCTTTTGTACACTCAGAAGAAGAAGAAGCTCTCCTAGGGTTTCTTATCGCACAATTAGATTAATAATTGTTAGACATGGCTGCTCCCCCTGCTAGGGCTCGAGCGGATTATGATTACCTCATCAAGGTCCTGTTAATCGGTGACAGTGGTATGTTGTAATAATGTTTTTATTATTGTGTGTGTTTATAATATATATATATATATGAATAACTCTGTTTGTAGCTTTTGATTTTGTCTTTGATTTGTTATTGTTTATTCAGATGCTTGCATTGTTGTACCATGTGATTGCGAGTAGATTGATTTTGATATGTTTGTAGTTTTTGTTTTTCACAATCTGTTTTGTTGGTTTATTCACCCATGTTAGTAATGTTGGATGCTCCTATGTTTCTTGATCCTCTGTTTTTATTCCAACTTTCACACTATTATTCTAGCAATCCAAGAAGAATATATAGATTTTATGCTTATTATTATTATTATTTTATAGACTTTGTTTGTAACATTCCCAAAATTTTTATTTATATAATATATATAAAAACTTATGTTACTAAAAGGATGCATCATGGGTAAGTTGACCAATGGAAATATGAGATATTTTGGGCAAGCGTAGGAACCGTTTAATAACTAAATTATAAAAATACATTATATTTAAACCTACTCCGTTTTTAATGAAACTTGGTTCGAAATATAGATAAGATTATTCGAGTTCTAATGACATATTCATTGTTTTATAAAAGGTCATATTTTAGAAGTTATACGCGCCAAATAAGTAAAGCAATTGAATTAATTATAATGTATATAAATCAATAATATTAAAATTAAATAAACTATAACATTCACATTTGTTAAAATGTGTACGTAATTTCCATATTAAAAATAATAATATCATAACAAAGGAAATAAGAGACAAGTGCACGTGTGTGTGTTGTGTGCTGTGTACTTGAATTCCTACACATATGTAGGAAATTAATCCCTAAAAGATACATGTCCTTCATTTTAAATAAAGTAATTAAATGAATTTAAAATTATAAATCAAGTACAGTACGTGGATTGAATGCATTTAAAGAAAATTCTACGTGGCTCACTTGTGAAAGAGAAGACCAATATTGTGTGAATTGTAAGCTTATCAAAATTAGTATAAATATAAGACATATACTTTCAAGTTGCTCATGTCTTACACTCTCGTCCCCCCCTCGGTCTAGAATTCTACTTTTATTTCACTCATAATAATAATAATAAAGCCCTGCCCTGTTTTAAGTATTGTAACCCTTGATCACTGATGCCCTGTTCGATTGACGTAGGGCCTTGTAACGTATGTCAAGGCTCTGCCTAAATTCGTTGGGGTTCTGTCTCATGACGTAGGGATAAAGTGGAATTGGGTTACTATACTTAATGCGAGTGCACTATATATTTTATTAAATAACCCAGGAGTTATACCCAAAATATAACAACCCTCCTAAAACACCCCTGACACCCTACACTTCCTAAAATACGCCCCATACACGAAAACGGACCCCGAATACCTTAAATATTATTAAATTTAATTAAAAATATTGTTTTTGGTTTTTAGGCGGGCCGCGTAAAGGAACCTTAACCCTTACGCGGGCCGCGACAACTTAAAAACCTGGCAAAGCCCTGTGCGTCCACGTGGCCCAATACCCGGCAAACCTACTCGATGACCCAGCCCAGCTACGCGTTGACTAGAGTTGACGCGGGCCGCGTAAGGCCTTGCCTTGTTTTACGCAGGCCATGAGAAAACCCAGGTGAAGCACTATATAAGCAGGCCATCGGATCTTCATTTGAATTCGTTCAAAATCGTTTTCTTCCTCTCAATTCTAAAGTATAGGCATTATACACGGGTATAATACCCCCCCCCCTAAATAGCGAAGTTCTGCTCTGTTGTAAGTATCATAACCTCTGGATACGTATTAGATACTCTGCCCGATTGATCTAGGGTTCCGTAACGACTGTCGTGGTTCTGCCCGACGTAGTCGTTGGAATGCCGTCTCGGGGAGGGTATTACTAATGTTAAAATGGGTTATTATACTAACGCGTGTGCCTTGTTTATTCAACTAGATTATAACCAGGAAGCCACAAAGGAAATACCTAAAATAGCAATGTGAGTTGATCCGCTTTTTGTTAACTATTTTTACAAAACCTCATTTAATTAATGATATATTAAGCAGTTATTGAGTCTTTGTAAGAATACAATTATCATGAGTATGTTGGGGTTTTGTATGCAAAATTTGTTACCACCTCGTCAAGGAGTAACATTTCCACAACTCGGGTTCGACAGTACCATGGATGTTAATTGTGATGTCTTGGAAACAAATATAATTGCGGGATCACCCTCAATACTGTACAATGGGATTTTATTTAAACTTGATTAAACTGGGATTCACTCACCAGTATTTCCTGCTGATAAAATGTTTTAAACACGTGTTTCAGGTAACTTAGTGTGAAGCCAATAAAAGTCAGCTGGAGAGCACTGAAGGCTTGGAAAAGTGGCAATAAAGTTACCTAAAATAAAATAGATGTTTTTATTAAATAAAATAGGGTTTATTCCTATGAAAATGTGTGTAATGCAAACTTGGGTTTTATCCCATGTGTTTAATATTGAAAAATGTGGTATTTTACTCTGATCCAATATTTCCTAACTACGGTCCTGATGAAAAATTCCGCTGCCAAATTAGACAATACACGATACCACCGAAACTGGCTCGCGGCCGCCCGTTCCCGAGGATTAGGGATCGGGGGTTGCGACAGAAGGTGGTATCAGAGCCATGCCACTGGTTCAAGCCAAAGAAGTGTTCTGCTGACACTTAAGTTTTAAATTTTGTGTTAGGAAATAACTTATGTGATTATGTGTTTTATATTATTTGACTATTTGTTAGTCTACAGTATGGGTTGGCAAAGAATTTCGGACATCTATCGTCAATTAGATAGTTCACCAAAAGATAAGGGAACCTCATTTCAACCAAATCCCTCAGGATACTCAGCAGATATTGAGGAAGGAATATTTATTCGTAAGGCACAGTCTAAGAAACCATTTACCACTAAGAAGAGAAGTATGATTATTAGAAAAAGTCAAGAGAAAATAAAGAAAATAAAGAAGTCACAACCAAAGGGAGTGATAATCAATAAGGAAATAAATACACAAACTCAGGAAACAGGCAATAACCTACCATGGAAAGATGAATTAGATGAACAATGGGTAAATCTTCATATGTTAGCCACTACAGCAGTAAATGCTAACTTATATTAAATAGTTGAACCGCCAAACCAGTACCAGCACCCATGCCACCTATGAGCTAGAAACTTTAAAGGAACTTCGCCCATTAAATAACAACTTAGTAGAGACAGGAGATAGAATAAACTTTATATAAAAGCATGTTGAGCATAATACTCCTATAACCTAGATAGACTAAAATAAGTTACGGATGCATAATCATTAGTATATTTTGAATTCCAGTAGTAGTTTGTAATAAATACACACACACACACATATATATATATATATATATATATATATATATATATATATATATATATATAAGTCGCAATGTTCGCCGTTTTTAATCAATCTATTTTCATGATTTTACCCAAATGTTTGTACTAGAAATTTGTCTGTGATAATTAATACCACCTACTCAAATAATATCATAATATACATCAAACTAAGTTAGTTATTAACAAAACAGTCATGTTTATGACTCTCTTTTGGAACCAATCATTTACTTTGGTTAAAAATACATATTGAAATATATGGTATAAAACTTTAAAACTTTGTGGTTTTAATAATGTTGTTTCAAAATAATTTATATTTAAATAAATAAAACCGAAGCTATTAAATTAACCAAAAGGATTTTAAGAATTAATTTAAAAGATTGCTTTAGTGGATCTAGCCAAAGCAAGTTTTGAAACCCAGGTGTACCAATTTACCACTCCATTTTATCCCTTCTGGTTTGTAACCAGTTGGCCATAAGACTTCATACTTTCATAATTTTATGAATAACTGATGTTGGGATTACTTGTAAAGATTTCTATTAAAATACTTAGCGATAAAATAAATGGTTAAATGAATATGATGGGTTTTCATGATTAAATAAAATCATTTAATTTTTTTTTTTTTTTTTTTTTTTGAGATTTGAGTTGGTTGGACTACGAAGAAAGGCCTAACTAAGCGTTGAAAGCATTTCTACAAATCTTTAATATTAAGGTATGTCCAGATAGATCTTATGCATGGAGATAGTTAATATAAGATTATAAGATTAACCAGTCATATTAGTTATAGGATTGTGTATCCTAAATTATAAAGAAAAGTATTCGAGT
Source organism: Helianthus tuberosus (assembly GCA_030545235.1). Lineage (NCBI taxonomy): Eukaryota > Viridiplantae > Streptophyta > Magnoliopsida > Asterales > Asteraceae > Helianthus > Helianthus tuberosus. The sequence goes on along the minus strand of CM060433.1, from coordinate 9,015,344 downwards.
CAGCTGGCTAATGTATAATAGTTAAATAATACAATTCTATTATGTTTAAAATGTATATATACACTATAATACTTTTAAATAATATATACGTGTATATAATATAAAAATATATATATATTTATATATTAGGATACATGTAAAATTTATATATTTAAAACTATAAAGAGATGGTATAATAAAAAGGGTTATTATATATATCATGATAATTAGGTTTTCATTCTCTATCATTTAGAATATTATATTTAAAAAGAAGTAATAAAATTTTTATGATGTATAATAAAATGAGAGAAAAGATGGGTTTGATGGTTTGAACAATCGATACATATAAAAGAGATTAGATAATTAAATTTTTAGAAGTAAAGATATTGCAACAGTGGAAACATCTTTTCTTATCCTGCTTAAACCAATAATTTAGTACCTATTTATTTATTTTACCTGGCACGAAATATTGTTCCTAAAACCTTCATTTTTCAAACTAGATGAATGCCCCACATAAAAATAGTCGAATCAAATATGTGTTTAGTATGCTTGTCCTTTATATAACTTTATTTAAAAATCAGATTACAATTTTAATATTGTAATATCTTTAAATAAATTACTATTACTATTGTATGAGATATACGTACATATTCTAATACATGTATATCATTTAATTATCTAATATATTTAATCAATTTTAGAAACGTCAAACTTTGTAGTATTTACTATAACACTTCTTTGAATAAATAATATAATATACAATAAATTGAGAGTTAAGTTTTGATATTTTGAACCCATATGGTTCAACCCACTAGTTAAAAATAAATTTATTCCCATGAGTCCAGAAAGTTTATATTTTGATTAATTTATTTCTTTAAACTTTTATTTATCCATCCTTAAATTCCAAAATATTATGCTCAATAAATTTAACAGAAGTTTATTTCAATATACTACTTTTATAAAAGGATAAAATAAAGTCATAAGCTTGATGATTGGTACCATCGGATGTATAATTATTATTTTATATTACAAAATAATTTAGTATTATATATATGTGTGTATATATTATGTAAGTTTAATATTAACTAGAGATTTGAAATTCTATACACATATATGTATATACCAAATAGAATTTCTTGATGGTATACCCAATATAATATCTTCTGTAAGATAAACATAAGAGAAAATATCATTGGTGATTCATATGAAAACATGAAGTCATTATAAACCATGAAACCTACTGTTTTGGTCAAAAGTTACCGAAGCAATTAAGTGATCAAATTAGTAATGTGAGGTAGTGTGCTAGAAAGTGTATAGAAAATATGCTTGTTGAGTTATTTAGAAAATCAGTATTCAGGATACGGCTCAGGATATTGAGCTGTATCTATGATCAAACTATGAGCAAAAGTAAAGTAAATGACACGAGATGTACGAGGAAAGCCCTTGATCAATCTAGATCGCCGGCATAAAACCTCGGGAGCTGACAATCGCAGCTGCCTTGTTCTTCTTATTACTTCAGACGTCAGGATACAGTGCAGGATATAGACCAGATCGCTAAGTGTTACAATGCCTTTGTATGAAAGTGAGAATTGCTCGAGAGCAAGTGTTATAGTGTAGCTAGTGTGAATGTGATGTCCTATTCGATCTGGTATACCCACCTATTTATAGTTACAAATTTGAAACTAAAATTCCTATAAATATGGGATGCTCCCGAATATTCCATAAGTAGCCGTTTGGAGCCAAACAAAGCGGACTTAACGTCTTTCTTCGAACAACTTGGACCGAGTCTTCCGCGGAATGAGTCTTCGTGAACGTTGATAGCTTCTAACCCACGTACCTGCACATAATCCGTTAGTAATCCTGAGGATACCATTCAGGATGTTACCAATATCCTGAATCAGCATCCCGGATGTAAATAGATACTATATAACCAAGATATACATCAAGATATTTTCCAGGATATGGGCTCAGAATTTCACCCATAACAATTGTCCCCAAAAATGTTACCGTTTGATATCCTGCACTAACGGTTACATTTTTCACGGTGGCCGAGGTAATTAATAGATAAGACTAATGATGTGACCGTTTTCAACTACCCAGCCTATATTTACTCATCATGCCCTATATCTTCTCATTCTCATCTCCTTTTTTAATCATAATCGACAAGGAAAAAGGTAATATTCTCTCCCTCATCTTCATATTCATCTTTATCATCTTTCTCCGGCGAAAATTCAGGCGACCAAATGCCTAGGCAAACAAGGTCCAGTTCAGGTGACTCGGCTCCCACATTCATCCACCAGAACCTTCTCCAAGAACCGGAGAAGGAAGCATGTACCTTCGATAGTGCCCACCTGTCGGCCTTGAAATCCTCCGGCATCTTCCCGGTAGGAACCGTTTTTAGACCCTTTGACCGGGAAATCCGGTCAGATATGGTTTCCAGTGAGTGGATATGCTTCAGTGCTTTCCCTTTTACCCTAGGGCTACAATTCCCCTTTCCGGATTTCATCACCGAATTCTTTAATATCACCAAAATCTCTTTCAGCCAAACCATGCCAATGCTCTGGCGTGTTTTGTCTGTTCTTGACCAAATCAAGAGAAACCACATTCCTGATCTTTCTGTCCATGATCTGCCCCTAGCTTACAAACTTAGATGCCACGGATCATGCAGATTTCTGTTTTACTCTACTTCCGGTGACCCATTGATACTTCGTGCCACCAGGAACGAGGATGGTTGGCAATCCAAGTATTTCTTTGTAAAAAGGGATTCAATCCCTGGTGGAACGGATTATCCGATGAGATGGTTGAAGAAGGGTAGGATTTAGGGTTTAAATATGATCCTGCCTCTTATCCTGCTTTATATCCTGAACTAACCAATTTCATTTTCTCTGTTGTGTATGCAGCTGATTTCAGGAAGATTGCACCTCCTCTTGCTGATTCTCAAAAAAGAATAGACGCCATCAGACTGCTTTCAGAAGAATAGAGAAGCTTTAACCCATCTCCACCAACTCCAAGTCCTCTTTCAAGCGCAAACATATCTGGTAAGGATCCTGCAAGATATCCTGTACATATATGTTTTTATTTGATATTTTTAGGAAAGATTTTGAATTTTACTCCCTGTGTGCAGATTCCAGCAAAGTTCCAGTCTATCTAGACCTTGATGAACTCGACAGCTATCCAACTCCAGCCACAGTCAAGAAGGAAACTCCTGCTGCTACTAGCTCCAAGCCACTCCCGGCTCCCAAGGCCAATCCAAGAACTCGTGCTTCCACAGCAAAAAAGAGGAAAGGTCTTGAAGTCACTGCTCCAGGTTCAGAAGGGTTCTCCTATGACGAACTCAGCTTCTCTGATTCCTTAGAGCCAATAACATCCTTTCTCAACAAGGTAATATCCTAACTCATATCCTGCACGTATATTCTAATAGGATATCCTGACAGGATATCCTGGTCAATATATATTCTAACTTATACCTGTAATTGATGTGCAGGGCCTCCAGCATTTGCTCCACTTGTACAATGATGCTTGTGGTACTGTGGCACTCCATGAAGCCAGGATCAAACAGCTTGAAAGCACCGTTGCTGAGCAAGGTGCCATTGCCGAAGCGAAGACCCGGCACTACGAAAGCCTGCTGAAGAAGGTCACCCAAGACGCTGAGCTCAAACTTGCCACCGTTCAAATGGATCATGATCAAGCCTTGGTCAATTTTCGGGAGGGAATCAAGGCTTCTGCCATCGTCTCCTTGTTACAAGCACGCATCAAGATGGCCTACGAGGCCAAGGAGACGGGCCTTGTTTGTCCATCTTGGCCAGTTGAATCCTGGGTGGCCAAGTTAAAGGAGCTTGGAGGCAAAGCTGTGCCACTTCCTGCTGAAGCTGGTGAGTCTTCTAAGTCAGCAGAGGTGGTGATCCAGGCTGGAGACAAGAAGGATGCTGGAGCAGATGCTGGGATGGATGCTGTTGAGGATGCTGCTCAGGATGCTGGTGCTGAGAAGTCTGCGAAGGTTGGAGAAGATGCCGCTGTGTGAGGGCACTCAGGTGGGCGATGATGGATATACATGCCAAGGCCGGAGCCCACCTTTTTGAATCTGAATGTTGGTCTGTAGTCCCAAAACAATTTACTTTTCTGCACTTTATTTTTCTGCACCTGAACAATTTATATTTCCTGCATGCTTTTTTGAACAATACAACAGTTGGAGGTGGATGGGTCTCGGTTTGAGATGAAACCTTCAACTGTTGGGTAAATATGGTAAGAAACTATTAGTGCTCTTAGTGGATGGGCCTTGTTTTGAGGTGAAACTAAGAGCACATCTTTTGGTATGTTAATAATATAACTTCTCTTTTGACTTTATTATTGTTGTCATTGATATGAAAATCGTATTTGTGAAAACTGTTTGGTTTGTACATTTTTAGGAATATATATTATAAATGTATCCTGGGAGATATCCTGAAAGATATCTTGATAAGGATATTAAAATACAACCTATAAATTGTCCAAATAAAAAGGAGAGATCATACCAGAGATTCTTAGAGAATCAATTTTAATCCTCCATTATAAGTTTTGTCCCCAGTGCATACTTATGAACTTGGATCCATCCTTTGAACAGTATAATGTACGTCCCCTGTGTTTGACACAGAAACGCAAATGTATTTATATTTTGACTCAAATAAATTCCGAATACCCCGGGGCAAAACCCATGATATCCTGAAATGAATCCTTAGCATACTCGGGATAAACCTTTAATACCCTGGGGATAAACCCTGATATCTGGGGATAAACCCTAAATTTCATGCGCTACAGGCGAGAGTGTATAAACTCCAATTCTTAGAAAGGTGAAAACCTTTAAACCTTTGAGAGTATGAAAATACTCTTTCGTGAGAGAGGGTGATCAATCCTCATATACCTTTAGGATCCAGGATATAGCCAACAGTAACGAAATTGTCAGCCACTTTTACATGAACTGGTCCCGCTACCTTGAACTATACCTAGATAACTTGCGCTCCAGGCGAGGTGTTTAAACCCAATTCGAAAGAAAGGTGAATACCTTTAAACCTTTGAAGGGACCAGGATCCCTTAAACGTGAGAGAGGGGGCCAATCCTCTAATCTTTCGACTTATCCTGAGTATATATCCTGGAGCTATATCCTGAAACATATCCTGCAAAACAATTGTAAACTAAGGTGGGTGTTAGCTTGGCTAACACCCCTCCGATGCTTAAGTCAGTATTGGGTTCAAGATAATAAACAAATATATTTAAAATAGAATACATACCATTCCGAGATAGAAAATAAATTCTACTCTTACTTGAAATAGAGCTTTAAATGTATCGCATTCCAGGATCTTGGTAGCATATCCTCCTCCATATTCTTGAGTCGATATGCTCCTTTTCCTGCTTCGGACTCGACTTCATAAGGTCCTTCCCATTTCGGAGTTAGCTTGCCATCGGCAGGATTAGTGGTATTTTGGAAAGCCTTTCTTAGCACCCAATCACCAACTCGAAATCTTCTAGTCCTTATGTTCTTATTATATGCTCTGGATATTCTTTGTTGATATGCTGCCATCCTTTGCCTTGCTGCATCTCTTTTTTCGTCTATAGTATCCAAATCCTGACATAAGACTTCAGGATTCTGTTCAGGATCCTGTAGGATAGATCTTGCAGTAGGTATCGTCATTTCTGTTGGAATCACTGTTTCTGCTCCAAATACCAAGGAAAACGGGGTTTGACCGGTTGCATTCTTTACCGTTGTCCTATCGGCCTACAAAACAAAGGGTAACTCTTCAGCCCATTTTCCTTTTTTGGCTCCAAGCCTCTTCTTTAAATTATTGACTATTATCTTGTTTGAGGATTCAGCTTGCCCATTTGCTTGAGGATGTACCGGAGTAGACATGATCATTTTGATTCCCCAACTCTTGCAAAAGTCAGTAGTCCTTTTGCTTATAAACTGGGACCCATTATCACAAATGATCTCAGCAGGTACCCCAAACCTAGTCAGGATATTCCTCTTTATGAAGGATACTACTTCTTGGTCTCTAACTTGAACAAATGCCTCAGCCTCAACCCACTTGGATAAATAATCCGTCATTGCTAACATAAAGACTTTTCCTCCTGGAGCTTTTGGTAACTTTCCTACTATATCCATCCCCCATTTCATGAATGGCCAAGGGGAAACTACAGGATATAATGGTTCAGCTGGTTGATGTAGTATGTTACTATGTCTTTGACATGCATCACATCTTCGAGCATATTCTGCAGCATCTTTCCTCATCGTTGGCCAATAATATCCTGTCCTTAATACTTTCGAGAACAATGATATGCCCCCGGTGTGATTACCACAATCCCCTTCATGTATATCCTGAAGTACTTCTTTGGCTTCAAGATCCTCCAAGCACCTCAAATACGGTCCTGCAAGAGATTTCTTGTATAAAACATTATTTATAATAGTGAATCGTGATACCTTCATCCTAAATGCCTTAGGACTCTCATTTCCGGGGATGTGTCATTCCTTGAGATATCTCACAATTGGAGCCGTCCAGGATTTAGGATCCTGTTCAGGATATTCCACTTCAGGATCCCGAATACCCGCTACTTCTTTATCCTGAGGATTCGTTTCAGGATATAAGACATGTAATATTGGAATTTGGGTCCCTTCAAGTATCCTGATTGATGATCCCAAATTTGCTAAGGCATCCGCTTCAGCATTATCCTCCCTTGGTACATGTTCAAGTGTAAAAACATCGAAATATCCTGCTATTTTTTTGAGAATATCGAGATATTCAACTAATTTCTCACCCTTAACTGCATAGGATCCATTAAAATGGTTAGTAATTAATAAAGAGTCAACATATACTTGCAAATTTTTGATACTCATGCTCTTAGCCAACTCTAATCCTGCAATTAAAGCCTCATACTCCGCTTCATTATTAGTAGCAGGAAATTCACACCTAATAGCCTGGGGTAATATGTCCCCTGTGGCGATTTTAGTAGTATTCCTAATCCTACTCCTCTTATATTAGATGCACCATCAGTATATAATGTCCAGGATTCTGAGGATTCTCCTAACTGTTGAACTTCTAGGTCTACCTCATCCTGAATGTCACTACTAAAATCAGCCACAAAGTCAGCTAAAGCCTGAGACTTTATGGCATTCCTAGGTTCATATACTAAATCATATGCACTCAACTTTACCGACCACTTAGCCATCCTGCCTGACATCTCTGGTTTCCTAAGCACATTTTTGACAGGATAATTTGTTTTTACATGAATCCTATGTGTTTCGAAGTAATGTCTAAGTTTCGTTGACGCCATGACTAATGCTAGTATCAATTTTTCTAAATGAGAATATCTAGTTTCAGCATTTAACAAGCTTTTACTAACATAATAAACAGGATATTGCTGACCTTCATGGTCCTTCACAAGGACGGCACTTACAGCGTTCCCTGATACTGCGAGGTATAGGGATAATGGTTCACCATTCTCGGGCTTCATCAGTAGAGGTGCGGTTGAAAGATATTGCTTTAAATCCTGTAGGGCCGCTTCATGCTTCTCACCCCATTCGAATTTTTTGTTCTTCTTCAGGATATCATAAAAATCTTTGCATTTTTCTGAGGATCTTGAGATAAATCTATTTAATGCTGCCACTCGCCCTGTTAATCGTTGAACATCCTTCATATTTGAGGGTGACTTAATATCCAAGATGGCTTTAATCTGCTCCGGACTTGCTTCTATTCCTCTTTTGGTCACCATATATCCTAGAAATTTTCCTGCCCCCACTCCAAAATGGCATTTAGCAGGATTCAGCTTCATATTATACTGATCCAGGATATCAAATGCTCCTTTAATATCCTGGAGGTGATCCTGAGCTTTCTTTGATTTTACCACCATATCATCAATGTATACCTCCATGGTGTCCCCCAGTTTGTCTTTGAACATCATGTTTACCAATCTTTGGTATGTTTCACCTGCATTTTTCAAACCAAAAGGCATAGCTGTATAACAATAAATACCTGTTGGTGTCAAGAAAGCAGTATCCTCCTGGTCAGAAGGCTCCATTTGGATTTGTTGAAATCCTGAGGATGCGTCCATGAAGGTCAGCATTTCATGCCCTGCAGTGGCATCTACCATCGCATCAATGTGGGGAAGAGGAAATGGGTCTTTAGGACAAGCTTTGTTCAAGTCTGTGTAGTCTACACAAACTCTCCATTTCCCATTTTTCTTCTGTACCACAACCACATTTGCTAGCCACCTTGGGAACTTAACCTCTCTGATCATCCTGGACTTCAATAATCTCTCAACTTCCTCTTGAATAATCGTATTCCGCTCAGGAGCAAACTTCCTTCTTTTTTGTTGAACAGGCTTGAACGATTTATCAATTCCAAGCTTGTGAGTGATGACGTCCTTGGATATGCCTGTCATATCCTCATGCTTCCATGCAAACGTTGACATCCTGCATTTCAAAAAGTTAATTAACTGTTCTTCAATATCCTGAGGGATATTGGCTCCTACGAGCACCGAAATATCGGGATTATCGTGGTCCAAGATAATTTTCTTCACATCCTGCTCCGGATCCTCCACGATATCCTGGGCCCGTGTCTTTAATTGCTATGCTTCACTAGGCTTGGTTGAGGATTTCATCGAGGATGAGTAGCATTCTTTCGCCTCCTGCTGGTCACTATCAACTTTGACAACTCCCCAAGGGGTAGGGATCTTGATGCATTGGTGATATGTTGATGGCACGACCTTCATATCGTGAATCCATGGTCTTCCCAATATGATGTTATAGCAGGATAGAGAGTCCATTACACAGAAACGTTGTATCGAGTTACTCCTTCAACGTATACTGGTAACTTTATCTCTCCCACTGTGTTTCTAGCCTCTCCACTGAACCCAACAAGCACGGTAGACTTTGAAGTGATATCCATTGGAGATACATTCATTCTCTTCAGAGTTTCTAGTTGGATTATGTTGACGGAGCTGCCATTATCAACCAATATCCTGCGTACAAAATGGTTAGCCACATATAATGTTATTACCAGAGCATCATGGTGAGGATCCTGGACAGTATCCCTGTCATCAGCATCAAATGTGATCACTTTGTCAGTTGTGAGGGTAGTCATCCTGACAGGTTTATCTCCCCTTTCGGCCTTAGCTTCTTTTGCATGTCTCTTTGCCGCCGAATACGAAGTCCCACAAATGTCGGATCCTCCTGAAATGAAGTTGATTATCTTGGTATCCGCGGGAGGTGATGCTGCTCGCTCAGGATCCTTCTCAGTATCCTGACTCTTATTCTTCTTTCTTCCTAAGAGATCTTTCAAATATCCCTTGCTTAGAAGATAGCTTATTTCTTTCCTTAGAGCGATGCAATCCTCAGTCATATGTCCGAAATCTTCGTGGAAAGCACACCATTTTGATTTGTCTTTCGAATCGGCTTTTTGTTGACTCTTTCGAGGCCATCTAGCCTTGTCTCCTAAACCCTGCATGGCATACATCAATTCAGGAATGTTAACAGAAAAGCAATATTCAGATAACTCAGGATACTCTTCAGGATCCTCGTCTTCGACAGCATTCACTCTCTTGTTTTCACTTCTACCATATGGCTTAGGCCGATATGACTTGAATGAGGATTCTGACTTCCTGTTAGTTGACTCATAAGTGTTAGATGAGTTCATCCTTTCTTGCATCTTTCTGTCATCCTCCAACCGAATATATCTTAGGGCCCTGTTCCGAGCTTCATCCAAGTTCCTGCATGGGTTCATTACAAGATCTTGATAAAATTGAGAATCTTTTTGTAGCCCCATCTTGAAAGCTTGCACAGCTGTTGCAACATCAAGATGGGGAATGTCTAGGGATTCCCCGCTGAACTTGTTCACATAATCCCTAAGGGATTCCTGAGGCCCCTGTGTTATCCTGTAGAGATCACTTGTTAATTTTTCAAAGCTTCTACTACAAGAAAACTGACTATTAAATAAATTTACTAAGTGAGCAAAAGATGTAATCGAATGTGGAGGAACATTCAAGAGCCATTTCAAGGCTGATCCTGTCAAGGTTGAACCAAAACCCTTGCACAAGCATGCTTCCTTGAGATCCGGAGGGATAGGGTTAATCTCCATCCTTTCCCTATACTGAGCAATATGCTCCTCAGGATCCGTAGTTCCGTCGTAAAGCTTCATGTTGGGGGTTTGGAATCTCTTTGGGATCTCAGCATCACAGATAGGATATGCAAAACGAGATATCTTGTGGCTGTCTTGGGACACTTCCGGGATCGGCTGGACCACCCCGGGTACACTAGATATCATGTCCTTCAACTTCTGAAGTTCCCTAGTAAGCGCTGATGTCACACCTGTATCCTGCAAAGATCCACTATTGTTAGTAGCATGAGTATTATTATTATTTGACACGTTACCCGTTGGAGGATTTTGCCCATTTCCTGAAGCATATCCTGAGCTCCTTATGGTCGACATCCTGACCGAGGAGGGTATTTCAGGAGTATGATTTTGAGGAAGGCTGGGCACAATATTCCCCCTGTTATCCTCAGTATACACAGCTGAACTGAAGTTCAACGTTCTGGGATGTAATGGAGTGACAATATCCTCAGCAGATCTGCTCGAGCCAGACTTCAGGAGTTGTATTTCCCTTAAAAGCATTTGGTTTATTTCCTGTTGCTGCCTCATTTGTTCCTGCACACTTCCAAATAAGGTTAAAATTTCATCGTTAGAAGCTAAAACGGGAGCAGATTCCTGAACACTGCGGGTAGGGATAATATCCTGAGGTCGTGTAGAGGCTGGCATCCTTGGAGGAGGTGGTGGAAGCACCGAACCGGTAGTAGCAGAAGTCATAGCAGACACAGTAGAAGAACTCATGTTTGATCTTGAGGCCATTATGGACAATGTGGCAAAAAGTTTTGAAAATAGAAAACCGATTAGCGATTTGACAAAAATTTTTAGTAAAGAGAGCACCACTTGCCCCACGGTGGGCGCCAAATTGTTTTGGTCAAAAGTTACCGAAGCAATTAAGTGATCAAATTAGTAATGTGAGGTAGTGTGCTAGAAAGTGTATAGAAAATATGCTTGTTGAGTTATTTAGAAAATCAGTATTCAGGATACGGCTCAGGATATTGAGCTGTATCTATGATCAAACTATGAGCAAAAGTAAAGTAAATGACACGAGATGTACGAGGAAAGCCCTTGATCAATCTAGATCGCCGGCATAAAACCTCGGGAGCTGACAATCGCAGCTGCCTTGTTCTTCTTATTACTTCAAACGTCAGGATACAGTGCAGGATATAGACCAGATCGCTAAGTGTTACAATGCCTTTGTATGAAAGTGAGAATTGCTCGAGAGCAAGTGTTAGAGTGTAGCGAGTGTGAATGTGATGTCCTATTCGATCTGGTATACCCACCTATTTATAGTTACAAATTAGAAACTAAAATTCCTATAAATATGGGATGCTCCCGAATATTCCATAAGTAGCCGTTTGGAGCCAAACAAAGCGGACTTAACGTCTTTCTTCGAACAACTTGGACCGAGTCTTCCGCGGAATGAGTCTTCGTGAACGTTGATAGCTTCTAACCCACGTACCTGCACATAATCCGTTAGTAATCCTGAGGATACCATTCAGGATGTTACCAATATCCTGAATCAGCATCCCGGATGTAAACAGATACTATATAACCAAGATATACATCAAGATATTTTCCAGGATATGGGCTCAGAATTTCACCCATAACACCTACTATGTTTTAAAATGCCATCTGTCTCAATAAAATATTCCTTGTGACGGAATCTAGGAATCTAATAAAGTTAGCTGTAAGCATACTCTTCATATTTAACCAAACCATAGAGTCAATGGAGACAACGATATTTGTGTCAAAACTCCATTTTCCAAGCAAAAGAAAAACCACAACCATAATAATATCTATGCTTAAAGATTAGGATATTGATAATTACTGGTAACACTTAGAATAGTATTTAGACTTGAACTTAAGAAAAATGCCTTAGTATAAACTTCGAGATGAGCTAATTACTTGCATAGATAAAGTGTGATGATTATTGGTATACCGTGAGGATAATGACTAGAACAGTGTAAGTATGATAAATAAGCAATAACACCTGGCCACTATTATTTCTTGTTTATTAGTACTTCTCGGTTCTAGAATATGATCCATCATGAGAATACTAATTTCCTTGTTTCTTGATATAAGTCAAAATAAATGATGCACTTTTAAAATCATGATTTGAGAAAAAATCTATTTATGGGAAATACAATGATAATTACCTCTCCGGCAAGACTGGGTATGGTGTAGTAGACTCTCCAGCTTCTCCGGGTAAGATGAGGGTACCTCTCCGGCGAGATCGGGTGAGATGGGGTATATGTTATGATAATGGAATTCCCTAAATAGTACCATGACCTGATGTCTGACTTGTGAATCTGTTAAATACATTGACATTATGGATGGTGTGCATATTACAGTATATGAAATATTATATAGATATGTATGTCTATGAGGAAATCCAAAGACCATATTGATTGACAATCAGGAATAAATCACGAACAGGTGTATTAATGATAATTTTAGATTTATTAGGAATCTCTCGTATACGTCTATAATTACGATATCAAACATTACTTCGTTTGATCTTCCGACTCGTAATTCGTGCGACTAGATGAATGACAGGAACTCTTTAAGTTGGAACGCCATCAAAATTATAAGAAATTCCCCTTGTGTTACCTTAGATTATTGACGCATTGGGAAACCTGTAACTAAAAGTTGTGCTAAAACACAAAACATCTAAAAACTTACGCTAATAAGAGTAATTTTTACCTCTTTAGAAGATAAGAGTCTCAAAACATAGAGAATAGTTCTGGTCAAAGTAAAGTAAAATTCAAAGCAAGGACAAAAATATACCTATGAACTAGACTAACTAAAAGTATTCATCCACATTTCAGTAAATCTCGAGGACGAGATTTAAAACAAGGTGGGAAGGATGTAACATTCCCAAAAATTTTATTTATATAATATATATATATAAACTTATGTTATTAAAAGGATGCATCATGGGTAAGTTGACCAATGGAAATATGAGATATTTTGGGCAAGCGTAGGAACCGTTTAATAACTAATTTATAACAATACATTATATTTAAACCTACTCCGTTTTTAATGAAACTTGGTTCGAAATATAGATAAGATTATTCGCGTTCTAATGACATATTCATTGTTTTATAAAAGGTCATATTTTAGAAGTTATACGCGCCAAATAAGTAAAGCAATTGAATTAATTATAATGTATATAAATCAATAATATTAAAATTAAATAAACTATAACATTCACATTTGTTAAAATGTGTACGTAATTTCCATAATAAAAATAATAATATCATAACAAAGGAAATAAGAGACAAGTGCACGTGTGTGTGTTGTGTGCTGTGTACTTGAATTCCTACACATATGTAGGAAATTAATCCCTAAAAGATACATGTCCTTTATTTTAAATAAAGTAATTAAATGAATTTAAAATTATTAATCAAGTACAGTACGTGGATTGAATGCATTTAAAGAAAATTGTACGTGGCTCACTTGTGAAAGAGAAGACCAATATTGTGTGAATTGTAAGCTTATCAAAATTAGTATAAATAGAAGACATATACTTTCAAGTTGCTCATGTCTTACACTCCCGTCCCCCCCCCCCCCTCTGTCTAGAATTCTACTTTTATCTCACTCATAATAATAATAAAGCCCTGCCCTGTTTTAAGTATTGTAACCCCTGATCACTGATGCCCTGTTCGATTGACGTAGGGCCCCGTAACGTATGTCAAGGCTCTGCCTAAATTCGTTGGGGTTCTGTCTCGTGACGTAGGGATAAAGTGGAATTGGGTTACTATACTTAATGCGAGTGCACTATATATTTTATTAAATAACCCAGGAGTTATACCCAAAATATAACAACCCTTCTAAAACACCCCTGACACCCTATACCATAAATATTATTAAATTTAATTAAAAATATTGTTTTTGGTTTTTAAGCGGGCCGCGTAAAGGAACCTTAACCCTTACACAGGCCGCGACAACTTAAAAACCTGGCAAAGCCCGGTGCGGCCACGTGGCCCAACACCCGGATCAACCTGATACATGTGTAATGCTGTTTATAGTGTGCCACGACGTCAACGCATGATTGTGTGCATAACTTTACTTTAAAGTCGTGTGGAATGCTGTTTACTAAATCCTTGTCAGTCTTTTCCTTTGAGGATTCACTTTTCATAGCTGATGCAGAGGCCTTTCCCTTTTCTTTCTTCTCATTAGGTAACTCTTTCGTGACCTGCTCCTTTGGCTTTTCAGCTTTTTCAGAATTCTTGTCCTTCTCAGGCTCTGGGGAGGTAAGAATGCTTTTCAGACCTTTGTCTGCGATGTTGTCACCTTTTGGGATTCCAGCAACCTGTTTCTCAACTTGTTTTGAAGATGATCCGCTTGAGATATTTGCCATGAGAGCTTTGTTAACTTGTTCCTTGGCTTCAGCAATTTCTTCACCCCAATCATAATCTTCAACTACTAGAGCTTTCGGTGTGTTAGGAGAAGCGTTGTTTTTGTTTTCTTCGATAGTGATTTGTTTTACAGCAAGAGTGGCTTCAATGTTTCCTTCCTTCAACAAGGGGCAATCACGCTTGAAGTGACCCAGATTCTTGCAGTTGTAACATCTCAGTTTGGATTTGTCAAAACCAGCTTTTCCAAGACCCAAACACTTCCCAGTCTTGTCCTGAAACTTCTTCAACCTTAGAGTGATCATGGCCATCTGCCATTTCAAATCCATCTCCTCCATGTCATCTAGATCAACCTGATACATGTGTTCAGCAGTGAACATCTCCTTCTTGGGCTCTCCTGTCATTAAAGCTTCATAGCTACTCAGAAACATGTTAAAAAGGGCCACGTTTTCAGTCGACACTTTCAAGGCTTGAGTATCTCCAACCACGACAGTCTTTTCACTAGGTTGTGAAGCCTTTGATGCACTTGCGGAAGTGTTAACGTAGATCATGTCGGAAGCTTGTTGACTGAAGCCTCCTGAAGCAAGGAATGCCACATTCTTCAGTCCAGCAGAAGTCTGAGTGGGCTTTGGGGTGTAGCCAGCAGTGTTCATCTCTCGTTTGTTGACATCCATTTCAAAAGCTCTTAGAGTGTTGATTAAGCCGGACAGAGTGACAGGATTTGGATTGTTGAGGAAATCCTTCTTGATCATCATGCATTGCAAGCTCCATTCCTTTGGGAGCGAGTCCAACAGCTTCTTTGTTAGGACCAGTTTTGACTCCGTAATGTTTACGAACCGAACGTGTGACGTGCGGAATCCGTACACGAACGTGACCGAACACACGAGAACGTAATATAATCTGTGATTCTATTGAAACGTATGAAATCGTACAAAGCACCTGAATCACGATGTCACTTTCTCTCTCTAGGCTTTCTCTCTCTAGCTCTAGCTCTCCAAGTCTTCAAATGAGCAAAAGTGACAAAAAGTTTCAAAAGTCCTAAATCCTAACCCTAACACATCTATTTATAGGCCTAGGGGCTTTAATGAGATTTCTCATTAATTACAGAATTGCCACCTTGCCTTTTCCTACATATAACAATATAAAGCTAGAATTAAACTATTTCTGCTACGACTTGAGATGACGGAGGCGATAGACATAAATGCACTAACAGACTCCCCCTTGGATATTGCCGCAGTCAATCTCAATCATTGAATCAAACTCGTAGCGTCTTGTCTTTCTCTCTTTCTCTGAGTCTTCTTGAAGCTTTAACACGTTCAATAACATAGACTCCCTCTTGCTCGAACAGAATCCCGGTGGATCTGTCTACAGCTTTGTAACATCCCAAAAACGGGTTTGGTAATCAAACCACGTTAATAGTAAAGACGGGTAAAATACTGTTAGTGGTAAAAATTAACCCGGTAAATATTAGGACTCAAATAAATAAAACTAATATTAATTAAAAAGGGGAATAAATACTTTGAGAAAACAAAGTATATAAAAAAGCCAAATTAGCGGGACTTAAAACATAACGGGTTATAACTTCCCGAACCCGTTAAAGTAACTAGGAGTAATTAACCTAGTTAGTAGCATGTGATTAACTAACTAATGGTGAGATATAGCTTCATTTGATCAAAATAAAACATGAGGGACTAATATGGACAAGTGGGAAACTTGTTTTATTAAAACAAAAAAAAACACAACACACTTGGTGTGTGTGTGCGTGTAATCTCCAGGAGAAGAAAGAAAGGGGTTAAAACCCTAGTTCAACAAATCCTCCAAATTGAAGCTCAAATCAAGCTCGAATCGTCTGCATGATTACAAATTTGTGATCACCTAGTCGTGGGGATCATAAGGTATGTAAAAATTTGATGATTCGTGAAGTTGCAAAATTTGAGTTAGCATCATAATTCGTGAATTATGTAAGGATTAGAGGAGCTATGGCTAAGTTAGTGATGTACACATGCTTAGGAACTAAACCCAAAGTGAAAATCATACATATGATGCTATGACTTGAATGATTTGGTGATTACCTATATGTGTGTTAAATGGGTGTTGTAGAATGATGAAAAAAATTGTGAAATAGATTATTACCCATTGATATGCTAAGTGGGTTTTTATGTCATTGAGATGAACACTTGAATTAGGATGTTAAATTCATGAATATTGATGTTATGATACAAGTTCTAGATGTAGTTCATGAACACTAGACATAAGGGCTTGAAATTGATGTTTGAAACTTGGATGGGAGTTAACCAAGAACTTGACAAAAGAAGTATACGAATCTTGCCCACAAGGTGTTCGTTAAAATGCCTAAACTAGCTACTGAACATGAATGTGCATTTTATATATTAAGGGATGCTTGACTTTCAAAAAGTCAAACTGACCTATAATACGATAAATGGTAATTTTGTTATGAAATGCGTAAGGTGAAATAATCGTATTAAATTATGATTAAACTAACCACCATGAAAACGATGATGATAGTTTGACGCGTAACAAGCTAGGTGGAAGCTTGATGAGGGAGCGGGTCAAACGAATCAAGAAGGAAAGGAAAAGCGTAGTTCGGATGCGAGGTAAGTTAAGCTTACGCCCTTTTTACTTTTATTACAAAATGCTTATTTGTGAGCATGGAATACGATTTATATTAAGTAAATGAAACATGATATTCCGACGCGATATAATGCTAGTCGGAACAAGTGAAAATGGTGAAATGGTAATCCGGACATGGGTTAACAAATAGATAAAGGGATTTAAAACGACACCATTTGGCATAAGTCATAATGGGTCAAATAAAACAGGAAACGACTTTCAAGTTGGATGATTTCAAAAAGTAAACCGGGATAGGTTAAAGGGGTGAAATGGTAATTAGGTGCCATCTTATAATGACAATTAGTCATTTCGACTAAACGGGTCAAATGGTGTTGTTAACACCATTTGTCAATAATATTTGATGATTGCTTGTTGAGTTTTGTGATCACAGGAATTAACTCATGGTTAGCATTGCTATTATCTAGATATTAATAGCAAAAAGGTATTAAAACGGGTCAATATGTTGATCCGAGCCAGGTACGCATAATTATGTTGTAGTTAAAAGTGTTATTTCGGTCAAATAATTGGTGAGAGTCCTTCGTCATAAAAGAAGGACCAAAATCGACCAAAACGCCCTTGTAGGCTTAGTTGAACAAACAACCCTTAAAGGTTGTTTGGAAACGAGTTTCATGATTAAATAAACACTTAGAATAAGTGTAGAAGTTGAAAGATGTAATACGTTAGTCAAATAGCTCTATTTGAGTCTTGCCGTAAAATAACAATCCGAAGGGTAAAACTAGGAACATATAGATATCCACATTTAAATCCAACACACAAAGAGTTATAGTTGAAGATTACTTGATAAGAAATGTAGGAATAAGATGCTAGAAATGAATGAAAGCGATCTCAAGCTTTAAAGTGCTTAAAATACCCTTAACGGGTCAAAATAAGCATACGAGCAAAAACGGGTTTAAATTGTGTAATAAACCTGTGATTAGAACCTAAAGTGGTAGA
This sequence comes from Helianthus tuberosus, assembly GCA_030545235.1. Classification (NCBI taxonomy): domain Eukaryota; kingdom Viridiplantae; phylum Streptophyta; class Magnoliopsida; order Asterales; family Asteraceae; genus Helianthus; species Helianthus tuberosus. The sequence continues at coordinate 8,997,313 of CM060433.1, read as the reverse complement.
TAACATTAATTTGAAGAAGTGTATATGATATAAGGATCAAACAAATATGTTTGTTTGATAAAATGCATAAACGGGTTAAAATTTGGTAAAAAGGTAACGAGTCGAAGGCTTAGAAGTCTCAAAATTTATTATGTTGGATGTTGGATTTAACTCCATTTGATGGAGAATTAAATTACGGACGCGTAGGAAAAAGAATCGGGTAAAACGGATTAAAAACGAGAGAGTTATGCTCGTTTCCGTGAAATCGGGTCATGCTGGGAATATGCAGCAACAGTTTAAAGACTTTCTACCAAAAAGGGGGCTAGGTGGGGCGTCTAGCCCCTAGGCGTGACGCCTAGCCCCCCTGAACCTGAAAAACGTTTAATTTTGTTTGTTTGACCCATATAACTTGTTTAAACTTGTTATTTAGCTATCAAAACTAACTTTTAAGTTGGTTTTGATCATAGGTGATTGCCAAGAGTGCCCGGATGAAGATCAAGCTCGAAGAAGAACCGAACACGATAAAGTTAAAAGCTTCCGTGCGGCGTTTCATCGTATCTTTTAAACGACAAATTCAATTACATTAAATTGTTCTAAACTTTTAAATTGTAAAAGTTTTAGTAAACTCGTATTGACATACTTACGTGTAATCGTATAAACATGCATTTTTACGAATCTTATATAAAATATTGTATTAAACAAGCAAGGGTGTTACAAGTTGCTATCAGAGCCCTGGTTTAAGAGATTCAAGTATGGTGGGGAAAACCATGCTTGGACTTAAACCTTATGCTCTTAATAAAGATTGATGTTCGGTTCGAGGCTTGATCGCAAATCCGGTAAGTACATGTATATCAATGGTTTAGTATGTTTAAAGTGTTAAGAACAACACATATGGTTATCGTGTAATACACGTTACACCAATAAAAACGATATAGAATAGATATAGTCAACGAAATTACACGCGTTGATGCGTATAGTAGAAAAGCCTTGTATTATAATACAGGCATCCCTTAATGTCGAAATTACTAACTGTTGTATATGTTTTAGTTGAAGGACACTCGCATATGAAGATAGCGAGAGTTTAACAAATCGCAGATTTGACAGAGGAACAGTCCAAAGTGTATGCTCATCAAGGACCTAAATCGCGTAGAGGTCGCGAACAAGGCTAATGGTAAGAGAAGCCCGTTAGGGCAAGCATTACCAGGTGCACATTTTAAATATAATTGCACAAATAGTAATATGAAACAAATATGTAGAAATTGAAAGTTGCATATATGTAGATTAAAAATTTGGAAAAAAAAACCCGAATAGAAAATGTATTCGGGATATTGTTTCCAAGAGAAACAAATAGAGGCATTACTTACATAGGGCGTGATGTGAAAACTATAAAAAGGTCATGCGTGCCATGTGTTAATCGCTTACTCTGGCCAAATAAGTAGTGGCATATGATACCATGAACTTCTTATAGCGGACACATTTACATCCGATGTAGTAAGGACGGGGTGAATGGGACAAATTAAAAAGTACCCAAATGAAACAAATGAACAAAATAGTTGAAAATAATGTAAACGCACAGCCGGGTGACGGAAGCATATTACATTAGGATAATGAGCCCGATAGAAGGGACAAGGATTAATGTAAATGATGATATAAATGAATGATCAAAAGAAAATTCACGAAAATAAGTCATCTTGGACGAAAGGGCCATGGTGAACAAAACGGGCAAGTAAAACCAAAGTATAGATGACCGCCGGGTCATAAAAACAAAGGTGTTGCCCACACGAAAAAGATAATCAAGGTTGTTAACTTTAGTCGTAGTAAAGCAAGGATAATGATGATAATCGTCACTCATATTTAATGAGGCCGCCAATGGTGGTCACGTAAAGAATAAAAGACATGGTCAAATAAAAGCGACGGATTTCGCTAATGTCACACCCCCAAAATCCACATGCGGAGTACCACCGCTTGGAGGCATGACTGACCAGGATCTTAGCCACCAATCACATTGAACTCATGAATATATTCAAATAAAACTTTCATTTATTAACAATAGTGTTACAACGTTACAATATTTCACAGTTTACAGCGGAAGCATATTTTATTAGTTACGTGTTTATAAATCGCATGCAAAAGCTCTTTGTGTTGTATTGTGTATCCATGTATCTCGACCCATGACCACTCCAGCTTCCCAGACAGCAAGTTCCAACAATATGCACCTAAAGGCCTGCAAGGCATGTAACAACGAGTCAACAACAAAGTTGAGCGAGTTCACATTTGGTTGTTTAGTTTTACATGTTTGTTTTGTAAACATAAGTTGTTTCGTAAACCACGAGTTAACCAATATCTTTGTTTCCCAAACCATATCCATAATCAGTGGGGGCTTCCCCATGTGAACCACTAGACCCGTTTACCATATCGACTACTGACGAAAGTAAGTTGGTGCCCTAGTCAATGTCTATCATCATTGACGTGCCATAGTCCATTAGTCCACGCCCGTCCTCTGCGGCACGGTGTGAGGCTTGTCAAACCTAATAGCGCTATTTAACTAATGACCCGCTCGCCATTGGCCTCGGCGATTAAGTCGATACAAAATGAGGGACTTAATGATAGAGTTTTTGGTCTAGTATCTGTGTTGTCACCCTTCAATAAAGAGGGTGTGTACGTAATCCCCAAACCAGGAGACTACGCAGGTTCCGATGAAGTTCTTAGTACGTGTTGTCACCCTTCAATAAAGAGGGTGTGTACGTGTTCCAAACCAGGAGATCACGCAGTTTCAGTTCAAATCCTTTACCCATTCCCAACCCCTGGGAATCCCATGCCTTGTAGAAAGTGTGAACTCACCTCGGTTTGCTCGGTATGATTAAAGTACTTCTAACATTAAATAGATGTTTGATTCGTTACTCGCGACCTAAGGTATAATGTCATAATAGTGAGTATACGCGTAGGGTTTCGCAATACCTAAATGTCTAAACAACCCGATGTCTAATGTAATACTTTTTGGCAGGCAGTAACACACACGCACAGTTACTTGCTCTTATGCTATATTCGAGATAATAGATCCACAACCAACTTGTATTACATAAAATAAATTATCTAATTACTATTGATTTAACATACATATATATGGTAGTTTAATACTTTAAACTATCTGCTTATTTAATTCCACACATGATATGTTACATAAGCTAACTTAATTCACACACACACATATCAAATTAATTTAAAACAACTATCCTACACATCCAAATATCTTCATTATTAATCATGACTTAAGCATCATCCGTAGGGTTGATCATTTTAAGATTATCATTCATATGGATCCTTTATACATTACATCAACAAGTCAAGCAATTATAGTACCACACCATATCAACGACCATTCTACAGGAGGCATGATACAACCCTAGTTCACATTCTTTATTTAATTCCATGAGCCCATCTTTAGAATCCTACACGTAATTATCTAACATAAAACCATATTTGTGAATATCATATAATAATAAAACTAGTAGTTATATTTCTAGTCATTTACATATAATCACATGTTGAACATATCAATATTCATAACAACCGCATGCACTTCATAACAATCAAGAATCTTCATCATAATTAATTCCCCCATATCATTACAGTCGAGCCATACTAATAACAGCCCTTAAGTTCATGTTTTAGTCCATGCTTATCAACACATATTCATATATTATCGTGCCAGAACCTAAGTCGCTTTATAAACAACTCTAAAATAACTCCGATCACGCATATTATTAGTATTTATCACGATTACGTTCACATATAAAAACACAACATCAAGTATCAATACTACTATGCATGACTAAAAGATTTGGCTTGAAACATATTGAGATTAACTAACCGGAGAAAACCAAGATGGAGTTGAGGAAATCACACGAGATGGGGGAGGGGTTTCCACTGTCGTCGCACAATAGAGGTAGGAATAGGGTTTGTTAACTTTGATTGTGTATGATGTGAGGGGTTACATACAATAACATATAGGGCCAATCTCTTAGACAAGTGGGCCGGATTCTTTTTACTCAAGACATACCAACTGGGCCTACTTTATCTTGTTTACACATGAAATCTTTTTACTCAAGATATATATCATGTGCATGGAATGATATCCAAAACATAATCAGAATCAAGTGGACCGACTTGTTTTATTAGGAATTGGGCTCTTAAGTTATTGGACCAAGCACAACCAATGAAACCGTAAACATAATGGGCCGAATTGGTTTTAGGATTGGAACGATAGTGGAATGAAGTGTATGTAGGAGCGGCCCAATATTCCTGCGGCCCAAGATTAACGGAGTCGTCTTACAATACTTAACCGAGTCATTCTACGTTAGATTAACGGAGTTATCACAGAATTAACGGAGTTAAGATCACACGATTACACGTCACTAACCTTGAAAGTTCGGGTTGTCACATCGTCCCCAACTTGAAAGAAATTTCGTCCCGAAATTTAGCACGTAGTTACTGAGGAAGCTAGTTAGGTTGCATGGTTTTCCTGGGGTGTCACATCATCCCCCCGTTGGTTTGGAATTTCGTCCCGAAATTCCGTAGTAGCTTCAACCTCAGTAGTGGTTTTATTGTTCTCGCACAACTGGGGATATTTGTGTTTCATTTGGTCCTCTCGTTCCCAGATGAACTCTGGGCCACGACGGGAGTTCCAACGAACTCGATCAATAGGTATCTTGGTACGTTTGAGAGTCTTGATTCCTTGGTCCATAACTTCCTCCGGTTCCACGACGAAGCGAAACTGGTCGTCGATAGTGAGTTCCCTGAAAGGAATGATGTGGGTCTTATTTGACAAACACCTCATCAGATTTGACATGTGAAAGACGTTGTGAACACCACTGAGCTTTTCGGGCAAATTCAATCTGTACGCCACCTTGCCGATTTTCTCTGTGATTTCGAAAGGTCCGAAATAACGCGGATTAAGCTTGTCTCGTTTACCAAAACGAACCACACCTTCCCAAGGTGAGACTTTAAGTAGTACTCGATCCCCAACCTGGAACTCGAGTGGTTCCCTGCGCTTATCAGCGTAGCTTTTCTGACGGTCGCAAGCTATCGCCATTCGTTGTCGTATCTGAGCAATCTTCTCTGTTGTGTCTACGACGAGTTCTGGGCCAGTGATTTGGCTGTTTCCAACTTCTGCCCAACAAAGAGGTGATCGGCACTTCCGCCCGTACAATGCCTCGAACTGAGCAGCCTGTATGCTGGTGTGGTAACTGTTGTCATACGAGAACTCCACTAAAGGGAGATGTCTTTCCTAGCCGTTGCCAAAGCCGATTACACATGCTCGAAGCATGTCTTCAAGAGTTTGGATGGTGCGTTCAGTCTGCCCATCCGTCTATGGATGGTATGTTGTGCTCATGTCTAAACGTGAGCCAAAGGATTTGTGCACCGCTTGCCACAAATCAGATGTAAATCGTGGGTCGCGATTAGAGGTAATGGAGGTTGGCACCCCGTGCCTAGCAACCGCTTCTTTCAGGTAGATGACTGCAAGTGTAGAAAACTTATCTGTTTCTTTGATGGCTAGAAAGTGTGCTGGTTACGTGAGACAATCCTTGAATGGGAACTTGTTCCTTGCAACTGGTCGATAGGTGGCCAATACATGGTCGAGACAAGCGGTTCCTAACTGCCACCTTACTAAATTCTCGATAATAAATACACATACGAAAATTCATGGATCTAACTGGGGCTCCCCAAAGCGAAAAAGCTAGGTTCAATAATCCCTGTAGTTGATTAACACAGCTCTTGCAACCCTCCTGGTAAGAGAAATCAGGGTTGCCTCTGACCCGATACTGATCTGATACTCCTCCGGTCGATGTGAGGGTACACCGGATAGTTCTTCTGGTAGCACATACATTGAAATATCGAACAAAGGATGAACCCTCGACCCTCTTTTCCTCAGCCTTAGCATCAAAAATAAGTGCTAGCATAGCGGAATAATCCTTCCGTGGACACTACCAAACTTTCATTGCAGAGTTGACGCCAACCTCGCACAATTTCGATACCTTATGACAGACGACGACTCTCCCCTCACAGAGTATAACTGCACGATGTCTGGTTAACCAACCCATACTGGCTACTGCATCAACACCATCGTGGATAGTGGAAGGAAGATCGATGTCGAAAACTTGTCCCACACGGTTGAATTCGCATCCTTATAAATATACGAGGCTTCAATCGTCTTTGCCATCAGCCGATTCCATAACTGGTCTCAGGAAGTATCAGGGTTGAACAGAATAGGAACGAAACGATTAGCTTCCAAGAATGTGCTGGCCACCATATTGTTGTAATCCTGGCGTTGCCCACGCCAGCCCCTAGTGCCCTTCTATGAGCATCATGTTGTCGTTCCCACTACAAGGATTTCAAGTATTGTCGTTGTTCCTTTGGTCGTTGTCCTCTTAGCTTAACCACTGCCAATCCATGTTGTAGTCACTTTTCTTTCCTCACTGTAGGCTAGGGTTACGAATAACTTGTTGTCGCTGTGACTGCTGCCTCCAATGTCGCTGCTCGAAACGATGCCCTACAATTCTTCGCCATCGAGGTCCATCTTTCCACACTCTGAGCCACGTCCTAAAGTACTACTCACCGTGCTGGCAGTTACACATTCCACGTCATAGTCGATTGTCATTGTTTTTGTCATGATTGATTCGTAAAAGTTGACTCCCACGAGTCGCTGACAAGGGTTAAGGATTCGATTGAAGCCTATTCGCTGGTGCTCGTTGCCGGTAATCAGGGTCGTCAAAGTACTGAGGTCGGTAAGGTACTACGCTCATCCTCCTGTCCATCGATGTTGCAAGTTTCTTGAGTAATGCACGGTCTGTTGCGAGGGTATTGCAGAAGTGATCACACTTCGGGATCTAAGATGTCAATACATGAGTTCCAGCAAACGAAGAGGAGTAAGAAAGGTATCGATCAATCATTCGACGCTGCGACATCCAACTCAGGGTCGTTCGTAAAAGCATCTAACATTCTACACGGTTCGCTAGTTGTTCAGATGGATGTTCAGGTAATACTTGATAGCATCAAGATTCGAAAAGATCCAGAGAGGAATGAAAAGTTCACGTTCGAGTAGGGGACAATCACTGCTATGACCCCTATAGGTTTGTTATGTTTCACATCGATCAAATAACAGAACGAAACCCCTTTTTCACTTGTTAAGCCTCACTGGGACTCGCATGCACCCCACATTATTATTATGTGTGCACCCACAATAATATTGTGATTTGCATGCTCATCTCAGCTCCTCTTAACTCATGTCAAATGGTTCCTCAAACTCGAGTAGAAAACAAGGAGCATTACGAAACGTAAGTCATGAATGTTTAGGGAAGTACCACCCTATCAGTTACATAACACATGCAAGTAATACATGAATTCATACTGTTGTGCTAAACGTGCAATCACATGCAATATCATACGTAAGTGTTAACTAGTTATGCAGTACAATGAGCAATGTTGTAGAAGGCGCTAGGCGCTAGTCGGGCGGTGAGGTACAGCCTAGGGATTAATCGGGATTAACCGGGATTAATCGGGATTAATCGGAATGGGATTTTTATATGTATTTTTTCAAAATTATATATATATACCCAATAATATAAAAATAATACTTCAAAATTCACATAAATACTTCAAGTTTCAGATAGTATGGTTCGATTTTGACCGATTTTGACCAATTCTGACCGACTAGGACCGCCTAGGACCGATTTTGTCCGATTTTGTCCGATTAATGTAGTCCGATTAATCCGATTAATTGACCGACTAGGACCGACTAGGACCGCCTACGACCGACTTTGACCGATTACCGATTAATTGACCGACTAGCTTATAATTAATCAGTTGGTGACCGCCTAGCGCCTAGGCGGCGATTAATCGGCCGCCTAGGCCGATTTCTGCAACAGTGACAATGAGTATACGAGAGACGAACCTTGCAATCTGGAGCTGAGTGTCATGGTCGTATTCACGTTTTCAGAACTGTTCGGTTATAGTCTGGTTTTACAAAAACGTTTTTTTTTTCTTTTTAAAACCAAGTTCACTATAACCAATGGCTTTGATACCAATCTGTCACACCCCCAAAATCCACATGCGGAGTACCACCGCTTGGAGGCGTGACTGACCAGGATCTTAGCCACCAATCACATTGAACTCATGAATATATTCAAATAAAACTTTCATTTATTAACAATAGTGTTATAACGTTACAATATTTCACAGTTTACAGCGGAAGCATATTTGATTAGTTACGTGTTTATAAATCGCATGCAAAAGCTCTTTGTGTTGTATTGTGTATCCATGTATCTCGACCCATGACCACTCCAGCTTCCCAGACAGCAAGTTCCAACAATATACACCTAAAGGCCTGCAAGGCATGTAACAACGAGTCAACAACAAAGTTGAGCGAGTTCACATTTGGTTGTTTAGTTTTACAAGTTTGTTTTGTAAACATAAGTTGTTTCGTAAACCATGAGTTAACCAGTATCTTTGTTTCCCAAACCATATCTATAATCAGTGGGGGCTTCCCCATGTGAACCACTAGACCCGTTTACCATATCGACTACTGACGAAAGTAAGTTGGTGCCCTAGTCAATGTCTATCATCATTGACGTGCCATAGTCCATTAGTCCACGCCCGTCCTCTACGGCACGGTGTGAGGCTTGTCAAACCTAATAGCGCTATTTAACTAATGACCCACTCGCCATTGGCCTCGGCGATTAAGTCGATACAAAATGAGGGACTTAATGATAGAGTTTTTGGTCTAGTATATGTGTTGTCACCCTTCAATAAAGAGGGTGTGTACGTAATCCCCAAACCAGGAGACTACGCAGGTTCCGATGAAGTTCTTAGTACGTGTTGTCACCCTTCAATAAAGAGGGTGTGTACGTGTTCCAAACCAGGAGATCACGCAGTTTCAGTTCAAATCCTTTACCCATTCCCAACCCCTGGGAATCCCATGCCTTGTAGAAAGTGTGAACTCACCTCGGTTTGCTCGGTATGATTAAAGTACTTTTAACGTTAAATAGATGTTAGATTCGTTACTCGAGACCTAAGGTATAATGTCATAATAGTGAGTATACGCGTAGGGTTTTGCAATACCTAAATGTCTAAACAACCCGATGTCTAATGTAATACTTTTTGGCAGGCAGTAACACACACGCACAGTTACTTGCTCTTATGCTATATTCGAGATAATAGATCCACAACCAATTTGTATTACATAAAATAAATTATCTAATTACTATTGATTTAACATACATATATATGGTAGTTTAATACTTTAAACTATCTGCTTATTTAATTCAACACATGATATGTTACATAAGCTAACTTAATTCACACACACATATATCAAATTAATTTAAAACAACTATCCTACACAACCAAATATCTTCATTATTAATCATGACTTAAGCATCATCCGTAGGGTTGATCATTTTAAGATTATCATTCATATGGATCCTTTATACATTACATCAACAGTCAAGCAATTATAGTACCACACCATATCAACGACCATTCTACAGGAGGCATGATACAACCCTAGTTCACATTCTTTATTTAATTCCATGAGCCCATCTTTAAAATCCTACACGTAATTATCTAACATAAAACCATATTTGTGAATATCATATAATAATAAAACTAGTAGTTATATTTCTAGTCATTTACATACAATCACATATTGAACATATCAATATTCATAACAACCGCATGCACTTCATAACAATCAAGAATCTTCATCATAATTAATTCCCCCATATCATTACAGTCGAGCCATACTAATAACAGCCCTTAAGTTCATGTTTTAGTCCATGCTTATCAACACATATTCATATATTATCGTGCCAGAACCTAAGTTGCTTTATAAACAACTCTAAAATAACTCCGATCGCGCATATTATTAGTATTTATCACGATTACGTTCACATATAAAAACACAACATCAAGTATCAATACTACTATGCATGACTAAAAGATTTGGCTTGAAACATATTGAGATTAACTAACCGGAGAAAACCAAGATGGAGTTGAGGAAATCACACGAGATGGGGGAGGGGTTTCCACTGTCGTCGCACAATAGAGGTAGGAATAGGGTTTGTTAACTTTGATTGTGTATGATGTGAGGGGTTACGTACAATAACATATAGGGCCAATCTCTTAGGCAAGTGGGCCGGATTCTTTTTACTCAAGACATACCAACCGGGCCTACTTTATCTTGTTTACACATGAAATCTTTTTACTCAAGATATATATCATGTGCATGGAATGATATCCAAAACATAATTAGAATCAAGTGGACCGACTTGTTTTATTAGGAATTGGGCTCTTAAGTTATTGGGCCAAGCACAACCAATGAAACCGTAAACATAATGGGCCGAATTGGTTTTAGGATTGGAACGATAGTGGAATGAAGTGTATGTAGGAGTGGCCCAATATTCCTGCGGCCCAAGATTAACGGAGTCGTCTTACGATACTTAACCGAGTCATTCTACGTTAGATTAACGGAGTTATCACAGAATTAACGGAGTTAAGATCACACGATTACACGTCACTAACCTTGAAAGTTCGGGTTGTCACAGCTAAGATGACCAAGTAAATCGAAACAAAGTCTTAATGCATATAGGAAGGGGGTGCAATGATAACGATTTCGGTAAAACACCCGGTTGATGGGTAAGGAATTAAACACATGCGTAGACTGAGAAACAGGAACGCGAAATAGAAAGTCAAAAGACTCGGAATATGAGTCATGACTAAAGGATGACAAGAATTTTCGCAAACATAAATTTTGGTAATTACGTTCAACCATTTCAAAGTTGGACGGGTCAAATAAAGAATGAAGTTTGACATTCATAAGTGATGAAAATTCACCCAAAATGAGTCAAACGAGTCAATTAAGGAATAACGCTTAATATAATAGGAAAACGCAAACCGGTGAAACCGGAAAGCTAAAAATAATAAGATAGAAGGACCCGGGTAATGGGTTGTAAAGGATTATAAGTATGAACCCAGTAACGGTAAGCGTAGGACAAACCGACGTGTAAATGACGTTAGAAGTTGTAAAGTCGGAAAAGATAGTCCGAAAGTAAACAAATGAAACCTTAGACTACGGTCAAGGTTAACTAAAGTTCAAAAGCAAAATTAAATGATTCCAAACATAACAAAGGATGCTTTAAAGCTATATATGTATAAATAGACAATTGAATAAAGACTAGAATAAAAGATGATCTACGGGGTCATCATAACCTACGGGATATTAATTAGTGTAAAGGTCTACGGGGCCAAAATGACCCACGGGTCATGAATTGAAGCAAAGGGATCATAAGGGCCTCGCCTTAAAGAGGTGAAAGCTTAAGGAAATAGCCTACGAGGTTAAGTGAAGGAACCTACGGGTCAATAGTGTAAGGTGAGGGAACGATTCCCCGCGTAAAACGAGAATGGAAAACAATAAATTACGGGTTGTCAATTTCCTTGATATAAGTAATTGACATAGTTAAAGAGAAAAACGTTAAACTAAAATTCAGTTTTAGTAAGAAATAACGTTTTAACAAATATGAATACTATAAGACGAATTCGGAAATAACAAATATCAAAGAGTATGGGTCTTGACATCGATAGGTGTGAGACGAAACATTCGAAAAGAAGAAGTATGATAAAGAAATGTTGAATTAATCTTAAACATGACGTGACACGCTCACGGACAAGAAAAGAAATATAGAAAATGATCACGTTGTAACGTGAGTTACGGGGTATGAAGTGACGGCGACTAATTAGTCTAGCCGGTAAAACTATTCAGAGTTAAGAAAGCGTTATAACAAATACAAGCGCTTGTTAATATAACACAAGCGCGGGATAGACATGTTAAAAGACTAACGAGACTAAGTGGTCAAGTGACAACTCAGTCAATAAAGATAAAGGGTTATAAGCTGTAAGTAACGGCCCGCGAGGCCTTACACATGAAAGACGTACGCATCAGTATAGATGAAAACTTTTGACCAAAGGAAACGGGAGCCTTGAAAACGAAACTAGGTTCGTTTGATTAAACCGATGAACTACGTAAATAAGGTTTCGGGGACGAAACCTCTTTAAGGGGGGTAGACTTGTAACATCCCAAAAACGGGTTTGGTAATCAAACCACGTTAATAGTAAAGACGGGTAAAATACCGTTAGTGGTAAAAATTAACCCGGTAAATATTAGCACTCAAATAAATAAACCTAATACTAATTAAAAAGGGGAATAAATACTTTGAGAAAACAAAGTATATAAAAAGGCCAAATTAACAGGACTTAAAACATAACGGGTTATAACTTCCCGAACCCGTTAAAGTAACTAGGAGTAATTAACCTAGTTAGTAGCATGTGATTAAGTAACTAATGGTGAGATATAGCTTCATTTGATCAAAATAAAACATGAGGGACTAATATGGACAAGTGGGAAACTTGTTTTATTAAAACAAAAAAAAAACACAACACACTTGGTGTGTGTGTGCGTGTACTCGCATGGAGAAGAAAGAAAGGGGTTAAAAACCCTAGTTCAACAAATCCTCCAAATTGAGGCTCAAATCAAGCCCGAATCATTTGCATAATTACAAATTCGTGATCACCTAGTCGTGGGGATCATAAGGTATGTAAAAATTTGATGATTCATGAAGTTGCAAAATTTGAGTTAGCATCATAATTCGCGAATTATGTAAGGATTAGAGGAGCTATGGCTAAGTTAGTGATGTACACATGCTTAGGAACTAAACCCTAAGTGAAAATCATACATATGATGCTATGACTTGAATGATTTGGTGATTACCTATATGTGTGTTAAATGGGTGTTGTAGAATGATGAAAAAAAATTGTGAAATAGATTATTACCCATTTATATGCTAAGTGGGTTTTTATGTCATTGAGATGAACACTTGAATTAGGATGTTAAATTCATGAATATTGATGTTATGAAACAAGTTCTAGATGTAGTTCATGAACACTAGACATAAGGGCTTGAAATTGATGTTTGAAACTTGGATGGGAGTTAACCAAGAACTTGACAAAAGAAGTATACGAATCTTGCCCACAAGGTGTTCGTTAAAATGCCTAAACTAGCTACTGAACATGAATGTGCATTTTATATATTAAGGGATGTTTGACTTTCAAAAAGTCAAACTGACCTATAATACGATAAATGGTAATTTTGTTATGAAATGCGTAAGGTGGAATAATCGTATTAAATTATGATTAAACTAACCACCTTGAAAACGATGATGATAGTTTGACGCGTAACAAGCTAGGTGGAAGCTTGATGAGGGAGCGGGTCAAGCGAATCAAGAAGGAAAGGAAAAGCGTAGTTCGGATGCGAGGTAAGTTAAGCTTACGCCCTTTTTAATTTTATTACAAAATGCTTATTTGTGAGCATGGAATACGATTTATATTAAGTAAATGAAACATGATATTCCGAAGCGATATAATGCTAGTCGGAACAAGTGAAAATGGTGAAATGGTAATCCGGACATGGGTTAACAAATAGATAAAGGGATTTAAAACGACACCATTTGGCATAAGTCATAATGGGTCAAATAAAACAGGAAATGACTTTCAAGTTGGATGATTTCAAAAAGTAAACCGGGATAGGTTAAAGGGGTGAAATGGTAATTAAGTGCCATCTTATAATGACAATTAGTCATTTCGACTAAACGGGTCAAATGGTGTTGTTAACACCATTTGTCAATAATATTTAATGATTGCTTGTTGAGTTTTGTGATCACAGGAATTAACTCATGGTTAGCATTGCTATTATCTAGATATTAATAGCAAAAAGGTATTAAAACGGGTCAATATGTTGATCCGAGCCAGGTACGCATAATTATGTTGTAGTTAAAAGTGCTATTTCGGTCGAATAATTGGTGTGAGTCCTTCGTCGTAAAAGAAGGACCAAAATCGACCAAAACACCCTTGTAGGCTAAGTTGAACAAACAACCCTTAAAGTTTGAAACGAGTTTCATGATTAAATAAACACTTAGAATAAGTGTAGAAGTTGAAAGATGTAATACGTTAATCAAATAGCTCTATTTTAGTCTTGCCGTAAAATAACAATCCGAAGGGTATGTGACACCTGGGTCACTGCGGCCATCAAACAAATAGCAAACCAATGAAATATTGTATTTCATACTTGGGATTTGTAAAAATATGTATATCATTTGCACATATCAATTTTTGTTCAATTTCAAACTCTAAATCGCTTTCTGGAAGGTTATACGCGCACCAATGCGTAAATATAACCAGTTTAATGCAACAAACACTCCAGAATAGTGACATTGGCTTAACATACCTTAAATAACCTTTACATAACTTAGAAATAAGTTTTGAAGGCTTTGGTATGGCAAAATCGAGTTAAATCGCTTACAGGGACTAAATTTGACAAACTGCGAAAGTATGCCAATTTGAACTCTAACAGACATTCCGGAACATGACCATAAGTTAAAAATACCATAAATATCCTTTATATAGCTTATAAATAGGCTTTGAGGGGTTCGGTGTGCTAAAATAAACTTTTGGGTCATTTAGGGACTAAAAGTGTCAAAAAGTGCACAAGTTTGCACTTTTGCGCATAACTCACGTTCTGAATACATCCGGACATCCAAAAATTTATGTAAGCACTAAAACATTTTATTTTAGTGTTTGGCATAAGAAAAATCCATTCGTCGCGTTATTTGGATCGTTTTTCGCGCTTATGCGCATTCCGTCGTAATTAACCGAACATCGCGATCGTACGACCAAACGAACCGACATCCGAGATATTTTTGAGCATGTTTTGAGTTCCCTATGCTTTAACTTCATTTTAGAGCCTTGAAATGAGGTTAACGGGGTTCAAACGCATCGAAAATAGCTTAAACGGGCTGCAGGGACCATTTCTGCCATTTTTGAAACTTTGCTGAAACTGGTAGGCAGTGGCGTAGCGCGAGCACTAAGGCCTTTACCAGTGGCGCTACGCGACTGCCTTGTCTGGACAGAAACTTTGCAGAAACATCGAATCGGGTCCATTCCACTTTCGCACATGGTTTTGGGCAATACCATGGGCTCAAATGGTTTTCTAAAACCAGGGTTTTGAGGTGGAGGGTTGAGATTGAATCACGGTTAACGAGGAACGATCTTAACGGCTCTACGAATCCTATAAATACCCCACCCCCATTTGCTTCAAAACCCACTAGAATCTTGATTTGAGAAGCTCTAAGTTGAAACCATTGTTTCATACCTGAGCTACTTGGATCGAGGTTAGCATTCGGGGACCCTTCGTAAGTATTCTTTCGTTCTCTTATTGCTTTTCGAGTCTTTTCAAGTCTGAAAGTCAAACTTTGTTTGACTTTCTGCGTTGACCAGTTTATGGTCAATGCGAAGTTCGTTTGAACTTCGCAACGTGAGTGTAATCACGTTGGTTATAGTCCCTTGGGACTATGCCTACTGATTACCACGTTGTCTAGGGTCGTAGGGTAAGCGATCTAATAAATCGCTTATACCTTCGAACCCGACCCATTTGGTCGATCATTAGGATCCGACCAAACACATTAGGTGACCATAGTAGGTAGGGAATAACCTTCCGAGGTTATACCCTATGGTCACATCGTTTGAGTAGTTGTATGATAGGTAGTTTATATGCCTTAGGTAAATTACCAGAATACCCTTTTCATGTATAATTGGTAATTAAGCATATGTAACCTAAACTTTTGTCACATAACTGATTATGTAACATGTTTAGGCATATAACACTTGTCATAGGACTAGTTAGGCGGTCCTAAACGCGTTTCGCGCGCACGAAACGTTAAAGTAGTATAAGCTACCTTAATGGGTCGCGATGGGTCGAAAGCACTTAGGTTTGGTTTCATAGTAGTATGTAGGCTTTGTTAAACCATATTACATGAGTTCCCATACTCATTTGGTCTACAAGCCCTCATTCTATCCGATCTTCCGACTCAGGCCCGGTTTATTTATATGGTTTTAGACTGCCGATTGATTCTGTGCTCCCTCTAGCTTTGCTTGGTTGTTGTTCAAGACCTCTAAGCATTCTCAGGAGAGTACATTATTCCCCTATTTTACTGTTTTCAATTGTTTTGGGGTGACTCATATGTGCTAAATGTTTTCAAGGTTTTAACGATGGTATCAAAACGATTTTCGATGTTATAACGATGGTTTCAAAAACGATTAAGACGATTATTACAAAACTAATAATGATTTCGATAATGTGAACGAACTTGTTGGTTGGGTTACATAACAAATGACATTCATTAGCAATGATCAAGCCGACCAGTATTAGGTTATGGTACCATAGGATCTGACAAATCCCGTTATCATACTGCACCCGTGGTTATGTGTGGGGGTGGTGGGTAGCGACTGAATCTGTAATTGTTAATTTACCCTTTGGTAAGGGTTTGTTAATGCGAAAACGAGAAGCGACGAGGGACGAGTCACGAAGGTTTGAATGTTATTAACGAGACGACCATATAAGTAGTTTCACGACCTAAAACGAATTATACGATTTGGGTAAACGATTGGTTTTCACGCGATGTATTAACGAGTTAAACGATTTGGACGATGTAAACGATTTGTAAACGATTTGGACGATGTAAACGATTTGTAAACGATTTAGACGATGTAAACGATTTGTAAACGATTTGGACGATACGATGTTAAAGGATTTGGGTAAACGAATTGATTTTTAGTTAGTGTTTAGATAACGAGACGGGTGTAATGTGATGAAAGCATGGTGGATACGCCGTTGGTACTTCCTATATATAAGTGGTTTCATTAGATTACATACCGTGGCGTTAGTTAGTTCACTTGGGTAAACGATTTTTAAACGATGTCACACAAACGAGGTTTTCGATATGATATAAACTATACAAGTTTTTAACGAGATTTATTAACGAGTTTTATTAACGATTTATTTTGAGATGTTTCACAATTTGCTTTACTAAAACAAATGTTTTTGGGTTAAGAGTCATGGCTACGAGGTTTTACAAACTATAACCCGCTTGATTTGAGTTGGTTAATTAAGTTGCAATATTATACTCTTTTCAAAACAAGGTTTTTAATAAAGTATTGCAACATCTAAACTAGCCATGATTTCGACACTCCTACAAAACCAATGTATTCGCCAGCATTTCTTTGTTGACCTCGTTTTCACATATGTTTCAGGTATTGTTGAATGATATCGATTGATAGGATGCATGATCACATAGGACTGGACGAGGCCTTAGTGACTCAATAACAATGATAGACTATGTTTAAATTGTGTATTTAGATTTCCCGACGATGTAAATATTCAATGTTTAATAAAACGAAACACTTTTTGTATCCATGGTTATGAAACGATAATTCTGTTGCAACACGCCCCGATGTTTCCGCCGCGATTTGTTGTTTTACGCGGTCGGGGTGTGACAGAAAAGTTGGTATCAGAGCCAATGGTTATAGGGAATTAGGTTATTAGTAATGTTTTGACCTAGACTATAACTTCTTAGGACCCTAACGCGAGTTTACTTGCGTTTAATCATAAAACAATACCGTCACCTATCCTTAGGCGACGACCACAACAAGAACATAAATTTCAAAACCGCTTTGAAAACTAATCATCTGTTCTAGGATGATTGATTACTAGGTTTTGAACCCTCTATTATAAGGTTTTGAATCCCTTTGAGTTTTCAAAATCTCGTCAAAGTTTTGGGTTTTAAATAATGTGAACACGTGCAAACTGGAAGGGTGAATGCCTGTATTCTGGGTTTTATGTCTAGGCAAGCACTTCGTATATATCTCATCAGACGCGAGACCAGTTGTGCTTACCTGGGAATTCTTGGGATGAGTGTTCACTTATAGGCGAGCATGTCTTCGCTATACATTATTTTAACCTATTTACTTTGATTAGTCACTGCATGTCGTTTGTTTGTTCGAGGTAACAAACAAATGATCGCCTTCCTTGGGTTTTGTCAATACCTCTTTTGTTTTTCCTAAATTCTAACCTCACTCGATTCTTTTGTTTCCTTGTTAGACAATGCCTCCTCGACGCGATCCTCGAACTTTTACTATTGAAGAAATCGCAGCCCTGGTCTCTCAGCAAGTGGCTGCTGTACTTCCCGGTGTTGTAACCCAAGTCCACGAGATATACAACAACGGCAACAACAACAACAATAATGCACCGTGTAATTTCAAGAACTTCAATTCTGCGAAGCCACTTAAGTTTTCTGGGTCGCAAGGAGCAACTGCGCTCCTGCAGTGGTTTGAGAGTATCGAGAACACATTCAGACATGTGAAGTGTCAGGATGCGCGTAAGGTGGAATTTGCTTCGAGTGTGTTTGAAAAGCGAGCGCTTACTTGGTGGAATGGTGTTATGCACGATAGGGGTGCCGAAGTGGCTCTGGCACAAACATGGGCGGAGCTTCGGGCTCTCATGATGAAGGAGTTTTGTCCCCGTCACGAGATTCGAGTTTTGGAACGAGAGTTTGATGACTTAAAGCAAGATGGGGCTAAACACCGTGCGTACACGGATCGTTTTGAAGAACTCAGTCTATTGTGTCCCACCATGGTTACCCCTCTGGAGAAAGCGATCGAGAGATACATCTATGGTTTACCCGATTCCATTCTAGAGATTTTGATCGGTGTTAATCCTCCTACCCTTCGCCAAGCAATAGAGTTGTCTGCTACCCTGACTGAGACCCAAGTCAGGAAGGGTAAACTCACCCGCAAGGGTGATAAAAAGAAGGCGACTGATTCTGGAAAGGACAAGAAAAAGGGTGAAGAAGGTTAGTCATCGAAGAAATCAAGAAAGCGAAAAGGTGCCCAAAACTTTGTTGTTACAGCAAAGACTGCTCAGAACCTGCAGAACCCACCGGCTCAGCCACCTGCAAAGAAGGCATACGCTGGTACCGCACCTGACTGTGCTCGTTTCAACGGTCATCACGTTGCACAACAAGCTTGCAGGCAATGCACGACGTGTGGTAGACTTGGGCATATGGCCAATGTTTGTCGTTTTGGACAAAATCAGGCTGCTCAGGTTCAAGCTCCGGTTCAAGGGAATGCTGTGAGATTCCCACTGGGTTCATGTTTCAACTGCGGAGAGATTGGTCACTTCCGCCACAACTGTCCGAGACTGGTGAATACAAATGCTAACGCAAACCCAAATGCGAACGACAACGTCAATGTGAATCCAGCACGTGGACGAGTGTATAACATCAATGAGGCAATCAACGATGCAGCGATAAACGATTAGTATTTTGTATTTCCTCTGGTTGTTATCTTGAAACATTTAAAGACAATGCGGTTGTTATATAAATAAAAATTTGTGGTTTTTATTTTCTTTAACTAATGCAATTGTATGAATGTTTGATCCAACCTTATGATGTCAACACAATGACAAACTACTCGTGTGATTCTGTCATTTTTATGATCACTTGTGACCTCCCCGAGAACCTTAAACGCTTGTTTCTTTTAAATCAAAAGCCCAAAGTTATTTACGAAAAGGATATGTTGCTTTTCTAGCACATGTCACCGAGGAGAAAGGCAAGAGCAAGAGTATTCAGGATATTCCGATTGTTCGGGATTATCCAGAGGTGTTTCCTGATGAACTGCCTGGTTTGCCTCCAGTTCGTCAAGTCGAGTTTCATTTTTGACCTTGTACCTAATGCCAACCCAATTGCGAAAGCACCTTATCATCTTGCACCGTTCGAGATGCAGGAATTATCAAAACGGCTTTCTGCACGAAGTATGGCCCTTACGAGTTTATAGTCATGCCTTTTGGGTTGACAAATGCTCCAGCCATCTACAAGGACTTAATAAATAGAGTCTGCAAGCCTTATTTGGATCAGTTCGTCATTGTTGTTATTGATGACATCTTGATCTATTCATGTCCCGAGCCGATAATGATCAACACCTTCATTGACACTAGAACCCTTAAAGAAGGAACAAACTTTTCGCTAAATCCTCCAAGAGGAAATTTTAGCTTAAAGAAGTTCAGTTTTTGGGTCATGTAGTCAACAAGCAGGGTATTCATATGGATCCATCCAAATTGCTGCAATTAAGGATTTGATTCCTTGTATGCTTTAAATACCCGTGTCCAAAGATAACAAATTTAAAGGTCAACTTAAACAATAATGCGAGTGTGCGATTATGCGATTATGTGATATGTGTTTATGTGTTCTCCTCTATGTTTTTGTGTGATCCGATTTTCAAATCCTCATAGAATCTTTCATATCTTCATATGAGGGATTCATAGTAGGATATTTAAAAGGTACTACCTTAATCCTTATGGGCTTCTACGTGGTAGTTAAGACCCTTGGGTTATATAGTACCATTCCATGATTCGATGAGAGACCCTTGAATGGTCTAGTTAAAGATTGATTCAAGATCTGGTTAAGAATGGCATGTGATGATACAGCTGAAAGGACCCTATGGTGGTCCAGTCACACTCATCACAGGTTTGTTCATTTGGTTTTACCCTACACATTATAAAATAGACTGTGTGAACTGTGCAAGGAATTGTCTAATTATGGACGCGTACATAATTATGAAATTTAGTACATAGAAACCCAGTAGGATTTATTATGTGTAAGAACCGATAGTGACAACAATAACAAAATGAGAACGATGTAATGGAGGTACGGTGGACGCACCAATGACGCTTCATATACTTGTATATAAGTGTCCCTCTTGCACTGAAAGCATAATGTTATTTAAAGTTACTAGAAGTTCAGAACCCTAACCAGTGTTGTTTTGTCTTTTCAACTTCATGTTTTCAAGCTCTCACAAGTTTCCCCTGATTAAATTTCGGGACGAAATTTCCAAAAGTAGGGGAGACTGTGACACCTGGGTCACTGCGACCATCAAATAAATAGCAAACCAATGAAATATTGTATTTCATACTTGGGATTTGTAAAAATATGTGTATCATTTGCACATATCAATTTTTGTTCAATTTCAAACTCTAAATCGCTTTCTGGAAGGTTATACGCGCACCAATGCGTAAATATAACCAGTTTAATGCAACAAACACTCCGGAATAGTGACATTGGCTTAACATACCTTAAATAACCTTTACATAACTTAGAAATAAATTTTGAAGGCTTTGGTATGGCAAAATCGAGTTAAATCGCTTACAGGGACTAAATTTGACAAACTGCGAAAGTATGCCAATTTGAACTCTAACAGACATTCCGGAACATGACCATAAGTTAAACATACCATAAATATCCTTTATATAGCTTAGAAATAGGCTTTGAGGGGTTCGGTGTGCTAAAATAAACTTTTGGGTCATTCAGGGACTAAAAGTGTCAAAAAGTGCACAAGTTTGCACTTTTGCGCATAACTCACGTTCTGAATACATCCGGACATCCAAAAATTTATGTAAGCACTAAAACATTTTATTTTAGTGTTTGGCATAAGAAAAATCCATTCGTCGCGTTATTTGGATCGTTTTTCGCGCTTATGCGCATTCCGTCGTAATTAACCGAACATCGCGATCGTACGACCAAACGAACCGACATCCGAGATATTTTTGAGCATGTTTTGAGTTCCCTATGCTTTAAATTCATTTTAGAGCCTTGAAATGAGGTTAACGGGGTTCAAACGCATCGAAAATAGCTTAAACGGGCTGCAGGGACCATTTCTGTCATTTTTGAAACTTTGCTGAAACTGGTAGGCAGTGGCGTAGAGCGAGCACTAAGGCCTTTACCAGTGGTGCTACGCGACTGCCTTGTCTAGACAGAAACTTTGCAGAAACATCGAATCGGGTCCATTCCACTTTCGCACATGGTTTTGGGCAATACCATGGGCTCAAATGGTTTTCTAAAACCAGGGTTTTGAGGTGGAGGGTTGAGATTGAATCACGGTTAACGAGGAACGATCTTAACGGCTCTACGAATCCTATAAATACCCCACCCCCATTTGCTTCAAAACCCACTAGAATCTTGATTTGAGAAGCTCTAAGTTGAAACCATTGTTTCATACCTGAGCTACTTAGACCGAGGTTAGCATTCGGGGACCCTTCGTAAGTATTCTTTCGTTCTCTTATTGCTTTTCGAGTCTGAAAGTCAAACTTTGTTTGACTTTCTGCGTTGACCAGTTTATGGTCAATGCGAAGTTCGTTTGAACTTCGCAACGTGAGTGTAATCACGTTGGTTATAGTCCCTTGGGACTATGCCTACTGATTACCACATTGTCTAGGGTCGTAGGGTAAGCGATCTAATAAATCGCTTATACCTTCGAACCCGACCCATTTGGTCGATCATTAGGATCCGACCAAACACATTAGGTGACCATAGTAGGTAGGGAATAACCTTCCGAGGTTATACCCTATGGTCACATCGTTTGAGTAGTTGTATGATAGGTAGTTTATATGCCTTAGGTAAATTACCAGAATACCCTTTTCATGTATAATTGGTAATTAAGCATATGTAACCTAAACTTTTGTCACATAACTGTTTATGTAACATGTTTAGGCATATAACACTTGTCATAGGACTAGTTAAGCGGTCCTAAACGCGTTTCGCACGCACGACGCGTTAAAGTAGCATAAGCTACCTTAATGGGTCGTGATGGGTCGAAAGCACTTAGGTTTGGTTTCATAGTAGTATGTAGGCTTTGTTAAACCATATTACATGAGTTCCCATACTCATTTGGTCTACAAGCCCTCATTCTATCCGATCTTCCGACTCAGGCCCGGTTTATTTATATGGTTTTAGACTGCCGATTGATTCCGTGCTCCCTCTAGCTTTGCTTGGTTGTTGTTCAAGACCTCTAAGCATTCTCAGGCGAGTACATTATTCCCCTATTTTACTGTTTTCAATTGTTTTGGGGTGACTCATATGTGCTAAATGTTTTCAAGGTTTTAACGATGGTATCAAAACGATTTTCGATGTTATAACGATGGTTTCAAAAACGATTAAGACGATTATTACAAAACTAATAACGATTTCGATAATGTGAACGAACTTGTTGGTTGGGTTACATAACAAATGACATTCATTAGCAATGATCAAGCCGACCAGTATTAGGTTATGGTACCATAGGATCTGACAAATCCCGTTATCATACTGCACCCGTGGTTATGTGTGGGGGTGGTGGGTAGCGACTGAATCTGTAATTGTTAATTTACCCTTTGGTAAGGGTTTGTTAATGCGAAAACGAGAAGCGACGAGGGACGAGTCACGAAGGTTTGAATGTTATTAGCGAGACGACCATATAAGTAGTTTCACGACCTAAAACGAATTATACGATTTGGGTAAACGATTGGTTTTCACGTGATGTATTAACGAGTTAAACGATTTGGACGATGTAAACGATTTGTAAACGATTTGGACGATATAAACGATTTGTAAACGATTTGGACGATGTAAATGATTTGTAAACGATTTGGGTAAACGAATTGATTTTTAGTTAGTGTTTAGATAACGAGACGGGTGTAATGTGATGAAAGCATGGTGGATACGCCACTGGTACTTCCTATATATAAGTGGTTTCATCATATTACATACCGTGGTGTTAGTTAGTTCACTTGGGTAAATGATTTTTAAACGATGTCACACAAACGAGGTTTTCGATATGATATAAACTATACGAGTTTTTAACGAGATTTATTAACGAGTTTTATTAACGATTTATTTCGAGATGTTTCACAATTTGCTTTACTAAAACAAATGTTTTTGGGTTAAGAGTCATGGCTACGAGGTTTTACAAACTATAACCCGCTTGATTTGAGTTGGTTAATTAAGTTGCAATATTATACTCTTTTCAAAACAAGGTTTTTAATAAAGTATTGCAACATCTAAACTAGCCATGATTTCGACACTCCTACAAAACCAATGTATTCGCCAACATTTCTTTGCTGACCTCGTTTTCACATATGTTTCAGGTATTGTTGAATGATATCGATTGATAGGATGCATGCTCACATAGGACTGGACGAGGCCTTAGTGACTCAATAACAATGATAGACTATGTTTAAATTGTGTATTTAGATTTCCCGACGATGTAAATTTTCAATGTTTAATAAAACGAAACACTTTTTGTATCCATGGTTATGAAACGATAATTCTGTTGCAACACGCCCCGATGTTTCCGCCGCGATTTGTTGTTTTACGCGGTCGGGGTGTGACAGGGTAAAACTCGGAACATATAGATATCCGCATTTAAATCCAACACACAAATAGTTGTAGTTGAAGATTACTTGATAAGAAATGTAGGAATAAGATGCTAGAAATGAATGAAAGCGATCTCAAGCTTTAAAGTGCTTAAAATACCCTTAACGGGTCAAAATAAGCATACGAGCAAAAACGGGTTTAAATTGTGTAATAAACCTGTGATTAGAACCTAAAGTGGTAGATAATATTAATTTGAAGAAGTGTATGTGATATAAGGATCAAACAAATATGTTTGTTTGATAAAATGCATAAACGGGTTAAAATTTGGTAAAAAGGTAACGAGTCGAAGGCTTAGAAGTTTCAAAATTTATTATGTTGGATGTTGGATTTTAACTCCATATGATGGAGAATTAAATTACGGACGCGTAGGAAAAAGAATCGGGTAAAACGGATTAAAAACGAGAGAGTTATGCTCGTTTCCGTGAAATCGGGTCATGCTGGGAATATGCAGCAACAGTTTAAAGACTTTCTGCCAAAAAGGGGGCTAGGTGGGGCGACTAGCCCCTAGGCGTGACGCCTACCCCCTCCCCCCCTTGAACCTGAAAAACGTTTAATTTTGTTTGTTTGACCCATATAACTTGTTTAAACTTGTTATTTAACTATCAAAACTAACTTTTAAGTTGGTTTTGATCATAGGTGATTGCCAAGAGTGCCCGGATGAAGATCAAGCTCGAAGAAGAACCGAACACGATAAAGTTAAAAGCTTCTGTGCGGCGTTTCGTCGTATCTTTTAAACGACGAATTCAATTACATTAAATTGTTCTAAAGTTTTAAATTGTAAAAGTTTTTGTAAACTCGTATTGACATACTTACGTGTAATCGTATAAACATGCATTTTTACGAATCTTATATAAAATATTGTATTAAACAAGCAAGGTTGTTACAAGCTTCAGCTTCTCCCTTTCAGTAGACTCTTCAGGCTCCCCCTTTCGTCAAGCTTCCGTGCTTTGGGATCGACACCTGGCTTTCTGGTTACAAGCTCCTCCGGGAAAGTATCCTGGCTCCTAGGCACGCTTCCCCTTGCGTTGAGCTCGTCTTCAGACTTCCCCTTAGACTCGGCTATCGGGATCGTAGTCTGGAAAAGTATCTACAACTCTCAAACGTTTATAAGTAAAAACATTTTGAACATCCAGGATTGAAAATCCCGGCTTTCTTAACATATGCTAAAAAATTTCGACAATGAAAGCAATTTCGATTTTCCAGGAATCGTAACCTGGCTCTATTAAACTTTCTAAATCAAGATCCTGGCTTTAAGATATAATAATATGAATATATCCAGAAATACTTGATTCTCTCTCCCTATCAACAATCTTTAAAGATTTGGTAGTATTAAGTATCCACGATCGAAAACTGGCTCTTTACAACAGATTTTAACAATTTGAGGTTCCAAAACCCTCTTAGTTAATCATCCAAGTCCAACTTAATGAACTTGTTTTATTTTCAGAAACACGATCAGCATACTCAGATTTTGAAACTCAGTTCTTAGACATCGGTTGTCGAAAATAAAGTGAAATCAAAATCTTTTTGTATTTTTCTGAAACATAAAGCAGTAAAGAAATATTTACAAACATATTTACGGATAATATTTTTGTTTGAGTTCGCGTCCGAGGATCATATCAGTTTATGACAAATCACTAGTACCGTTGAGCTTTAAACACTTTAAGTTCTAAACGATTCACTTAGATTGTCAATATACTGATCCACTTAAATTTTCACACAAAGTTCAATTGATTCGAGATACGGATTTAGTGTTTTAAGGACTTAACTTATTCGCGTGTCCCACCTCAGAATATACTCCCGTATCCAGATCCCAATATTCAGTCTTACAGGTGAGTATACCTAGATGATATCTGTAAAGGGTTAAATGCGAGACCATGAGAGCTCAGGCTATTGCTTCCGCAAAATCAGAGAGATGATGGTTCGACTTTAGGTGTGTTCCCTTTAGAGAATCTTTTCTTCAACTGCACATGATTAGCATTTTGCAATGTTTCATCATTTTTTATGCTGAGGGTGGTGCTTTTATTTCAAGCAAGCGAAAAGTATTATACGGGGACTAGGCCATTGCCTCCGCAAAATCAAAAGTCCCGGGATAATACCCCAGATATCACTAAGCATAAAGACCTAGTATCTCAGAAAGAGGGGTCTTTCAAACAAGATTTCAGGGGTTACCTATATATCCAAGAGATGTTCCCCACGAGATAAGCAAGTATTGATATTTAGGTTTATATCTCGAAAACAATCTACTAAGCGTGTAAAAACCTACTGGCATATCATCAGTGAGAACGTTTATCACATTTTAACATTCCATTTCTTTAGCGTACTGTGATTGTCTACTGATGTACTATCATTTCTTCTTTTTACACAAAAACTCATTTTTGAATTTTATCATGTTTTTTACTTTTTCAAATTTTCTAATGTTTTTGGATTTTCTGACAATTTCTTACTCCCCCTAAAATTCAAAACATTTAAAGAAAATTTGACAACCTGATGTAGATAGCATTGTTTCGCCATCCATTTTCTGCATCTCATGCACTGATTTGCAGAAAATATAATGTACCCCCATGAATTACAACACATTGATATTTTACAGTTTGAAAACCGTTTTTCAATCTTGTGAAAGTAATCATGTTTGTTCAGCAGTGAGGGTTTCGGCGTATTCACGTAAATTTTTTTTTTTATTTTTGACAAATTTAAAAACAAACTTATTTTTATTTTTTCAAATTTTTGACAGAATAAAAACATATTTTTAGTTTTTAAAAATTTTCATTTTTTTAGGGTTTTTGAAATATTGTTTATTTATTTACAAAAATATAAACTCCCTGTTTAACAGTCGCAGGGAACAGCAGCCTCTTCTTCTCGTTGTGCCAGGCTGCTCCGATTTCCATTCTCACAATCTTCAATTTTCTCTTCCTTTTCTTTTACTTCTTCAGTCTTAGTTTCACCAGCGACTTTCTTCAGCTCATCCACCATGCACTCAACGTTTTTCTTCATTCTTACTTCATCCCTCTTCCTCAGACTTGATGTCATCGCATCTCTGATAATTTTATTTAGCTTTTTCTCATAATTCTTGTCTTTTTCACGATTTGAATAAAACTCGCCGGATCGAGGAATTACTAGAAGAACATCATCATGAACTTTGTCCCTCCTGTGTACGACAGGTTCACCATCTCTGTTGACATAACATTCTCGGTTCTTGTCCCATCTTTTGTTTCTAACAGCATTTTCATACTCTTCCTGCATTTTCTCCATTCTGCATCCAACAATGAATATTTCTCTTTCAGTCTTCTCTTTTAGAATCTCTTCTCGGGTTCTCTCCTTGATTTCAGCAACTAAAACATGATGTTTGCTCTTTGATATAGTTCTGCCATGAGCTGTGAAACGATTATCAACACGATCTTCTTCTGGAGAAATCTCACTCCAATCATACCCTTCATCATCATGGATTATTACACAAGCTCTTGACTTATCTTTGGGATTATTTTCGATCATTTCAGCTCTTCTTTGTTACGGTGGTAAATCGCCTTTCAGTAATAATCATCATTGAAAGGTTTCTCGGTTTCGTCAACTTCATAGTTTTTGCATTCTCTTTTGAAATGACCTTTTTGGTTACATCTGAAGCAGGTCACTTTGGATTTGTCGAATCCCAGCTTTGTTGACGGACCACCTATTGACTGCTTCCCAGTAATCTCCATATACCTCTGAGCTCTTCGAATGCAACTTGCTAGACACCAGCGTATGTCAATGAGTTCCATTTCTGCTGGGTTGATCTGGTCGTAGTCTTCCTTTGTCAGCTCTGAGTTTCCCATTTTTCCAGATACTAGACCTTCGTAGGACTCTAACACAGATGCCAGAAAACTCATTTGTTGTATTTCTGCATTGATGCTCATAGCCGGAGAATTCTTCAGTTTAAGAGCGATGTTGCAAAGAAATTCTTCAGATTCTTCAGAACTTGCTTTTGAAGAAGATGAATGGTATCCTGGATTGTAGCTTGATGAGCTTGTTTGTGGTTCTTTCGTCTTTTCAACGCTGAATCCGGTCTTTGGTGATTCACCAACTTTCACCGAAAGTACATTGATGTCACACCCCGATTTCCACGTGTCACCGGTGGGCCCGGTGGGGAGTATCGTGACGTGGTTGGCAACATAATAGTCAAACAACACAATTATATAAATGCACAGCGGAAGCAAAAGATAATTATTATTACATTCCGAATATAAAGTAATATCCAGTATTACAACGGAAAGTAAAGGATCCACAGGCGGATCTTTAAACATATCATTTGTTCAACAGACTTTAGACGCCTAGAACTTGCAAGATTCCTTATTAGCGCCCTGAGCTTCCAGCCAATTTCGTTCAGTACCTGTCACTTAACCTTTTTGGAAAATACGTCAGTTTTCACTGGTAAATACACTCAACTGACTCATTTGAAAAGAGTTTAAGAAAATTGGTTTGGATGCACGTGGCACAAAAATATCTTTTATAATTTGATTAAAATGCACTGAGGCAAAATTAACCTTTTATACTTGGGAAAATTATTTGTATATAATCTTGTATACAGTTTTACTTATTTGTCGTCCGTTAGGGCCGGTTTGTAGGGCCGGACTAGATTAACTGACACGCCACAGGTATAATGCCCACAGGCTATCATCCTCTAAGTGGATTACCAGTTCCGGTATAATGCCCACAAGGATGATACCTCAGAGTGGATTACCAGTTTTTACATAATGCAGCTGTCAGGTGTATGCCTACACCCCGTGCTTAGGTCGTGGCCATTTCGTAAAATGATGCCAAGGATATCCGGGACATGGTTATTAACCCCCAAAGGCCATACACCAAATAATACATATTAAACGGGTTGTAAGTACATTAATCACAATACGATTTAAATAACTACACACCCGACCAAGCGGTACTTTTATAGTGCCGTATCCCAAGCCCGTATAGGGAAAATAAGTTAAGAGTATTTACCTGAGCTAGCTTCTGTCTTAAATAGTAAGAATTTAATAACTCAGCCGTATTCACTTAAGTAAGCGTAGGTACCATTTACTGGAAGGCTCTAGTCTGGAATGATTGTATAAATAACTTATTAGAATGCTAACGGGTCTTTAATTAAGCCTAAGCTTAGACCGGATAGTCTTACAGGAAGATACGGTTCGTACGCATGATTAAGCGAAGACCGGTTTAGAATATGGCTTTGACCCAACAAGATTGTATGCTTGTTTAATATGGGTAACTCAAATACATTCTGGATTTCGAGATAAAACCGATAAGGTTTGACTCGTTTCGGCTAATTTATGTAAACTAGTTACATAGGCCGAACCGTACGCGTAAGAGGCATAACGGGTAATTATAAGAGTCCTAACCAGGTTTCCTAAGTTAATTATGTCTCAAATATGTTGTGACATTAGTAGGATGTCTTTCATTATGCCCGAAACGTATTTAAACACAAACTAGGCCCCGTAGGGGTAGTTTGGTCATTTAAAAGGTTGTAAAAGAGTTTAAATGTTTAACTGATTTACAGGTCTGATATAATCAGAAAAAGTACTTAGTTTACTGATTTATAACAGTAAAGTATTTTAGATATGTGAAATTTATCAATTATAACCAAACTATGCCCCGTAGGGGTATTTTGGTAATTTCACATAAGCCGAAAAGCTCAAAACTGAAGTCTGAGATAACCAACTTTTGCTTACTGTTAAAATGTTATAATTTAACTAAAACATCAGTAGGTATCACCCTTGTATGTTTAAAAATAGTCTTAGTACATACTATGCGCTAAAAACGCTAAATAAGGCGATTAGGAGCCGTTTACGGGTTCAATACCTAAAGCTGATATTTTTATTATTCCAGAAGGTCTAAAATAATTTATTTATCATAACTAATCAGTAGCAAAAGGTTTGGAGTCGTTTAGATATGTAAAACTCATTTTATGGCCCGTAAGGGCAAAACCGACATTTAACGGATTAAGCCTACGGCTATGAGTTATGCTCAGCCTAAAATTAATTAAAAATCTTTAAAATTCCCAAAATAATATATCACATCAGTGGGTAAAGATTTTGATATCAAAAAGTAGGCTTAACTAGGCTATACGCTAATTACGCCATTTTATTAACATAAAGTTTCCAATTTGCGCTAATGAGCATAACTCTCAATCTACACTTCAAACTGATATCAAACTTTGCATACAAGTTTATATATCCATAATTAAAGTTTCTACTCTTTTATATTTCCAAAAATCACGTTTTAATGTAATAAGGGCATAATGGTCAACATATGAGCAATTAACGGAATCATGCGTATTAATAGGTTAACTAATGAACCATGGTGTATAATCACAGAGGGTTATACTAGCATGTAACCTGGTCCAAATGAAGCTCTAAGATATTTCTAAAACATACTATAACGGGTCAGAACTGAAAGTCAAAGTGAAAGTCAAACTATGCGACTTTCGGTTCCGAACCGGGTCTTTACAGGAAATTGTCGGGTTGAACATGTTTAGACATGTTCTTACACTTATTACTAAGTTATAACAATGATCCAATGGGTTGTATATGATCTATAATGTTAATTATGCATAAATGGCATTTTAAGTATCCTGTTGACTTTTTATAAACTAGTTTGACCCGACTTTTGACCTGGTTAGAGTGGTAATCAGGGGGAACCCTCTTAAGGGTTTATTACCCACATAAATACCAACTTATAACTACTTTTGATTCGACTAATCACTGGACCATTTGTGATTACTCTTAAAGTCAACCGTTAATTACGACGGTTTGACTTTTAAGCTAAAACTCAATTAAGAAGGGATTAGTTACAAGGGTCTAATGGTTGATTAGGAAGTCTTGGAATCAGCTTTGGAGTTCCAGAGATGATCAGAAGTGAGTGCAAGAATGTTTGTAACTTGAAGGCCTTATATACTAGTTGTAATCACCATAAAATGTTGACAACTAAGGCTACAAGTGACCACAATTGTCCCACAAGTGTCCCTGGGGTCTAGGAACATTTTAGGGGTCGCCCAATAGTGAGAAATACCAGTGAGATCGGTCAGAATCGCACAAAACAGGCTGCAGTCGGTTTTTCTGCATCTGATGTCCTGATGCGGCCCGCGTAAGGGTGTTGATGAACCTTACGCGGCCCGCATGGCCCTTCTGATCAGACACAAACGTTTTTGAGTTGTTGCATCACACCTCTTGGCACTTCCGAAAGGTCAATTGAGCTAAATACTTGCAATTTGACCCCTTATTATTTACCCACAAGGGCTTTAGGACTTATACCCACTTTGCCAAGTCCCTGGACACTTCCGGTTAACCCGAAAAGCCTTAACTTTCAATGTTTACGCTTTAACCCCTCGCACACGAATTTGATCATAACTTTCTCATACGATTACGAAACTTTATGAGATTTATATCGTGCATTCTAGTGAGCATATTTAACGGTTACAAAGCTTCGGGTTTGTCAAAAGGTCACTCAGAGGTATAAATTACACATGTTGACACATTTAGTCCCTGTAGTTTGAAATCTCTCACTTTTAGCTTCGTATGATCCATGATTTATTCGTTCGATGGTATAAACATTATGTAGGGTTAATGTACAATATATTTATTCACTGTTGACATTTACAACTCGTATATTCTCATACTTTCTATGATTGTCAACTTTAGTCCTTCTATAACATTCTTTCACACGTTCAAACATTATGACACGTGTCAACACTTTATAGGACGTGAATTTTCGAGGTGTTACATCCTCACCCCCTTAAAAGAAATCTCGACCTCGAGATTTGTTTAAGTAAAGGAAGTATTTTCTACCTTATACTGGGTTTAATCTTCCTCAGTACCTTTGAGCCTCTAAGGCATTCCAATTGACCCTTATAATAGGCATATGTATCTTTTTGGAGCTTCTAATCCTGTCGATCCTTAATCGACACAGGTTGCTCATCACATTATAAATCTGCATATCATTATGTGATAGTGCTTTTCGACTTATTGGTGACATGTCGCTAAATCATTAGTGCGGTTCACATTGCGCGCTCCACCAAGCCCCTTAATTAGGTCTTGGCTCGTAAGCTATTTGATTTTGATACATTCGATTTCCTTCGAATGATTCTATATTCTCGAAGCTTAACTAGCCCGATAATTTAACAATTTAGCACATCCTTCCAGGGTGATATCTATTGTTGAACCTTATTCCTTAACAAGAATTTAGGAGGTTTGCTATTTTCATAAATCCTTAATTTTCTGCCGAATACTGGCATCTTACTGATGATTATGAATTTGCGTGATCTTATTGATTGTCTATAATGCAACTTTCAGATCTTGATGTTTGGACTTACCAAGCTATTGTCCTATCAATGGACGTTTAACATTCCATCTATACAAGGTCTTCAAGGGAGTAGCCTTGATACTTATATGACAGCTATTATAGAAAAGCTTATCTTAAGGTGAGATGGTTATTCCAACCATTGCTCAAAAATAAATTTTTAAGAAATAGCTAATCTTTACAGTTAGTCGAACAAATCGATGATCCTGGGCAGCTGATGGCGATTCTTAATCGTTGCCTAATTAGGGTTGCGGTAAACAATGCCTTAGCAAAATGAACCGTCTTTCATAATTTACTATACCGAATTCTCAGGATATTGAGTTTGGCTTTATGAACCTATATCTTAAAACTTACTTAACCAGGGTTTTCGATTCTGCCAATAATGGTACTAGCTGTCTTGGAGATTTCGTAATAATACAGCCTTAAATGGGATATGAAACTTAACTCTACCTGCCCCCCAGGGGTAAACAGGGTAATCTTAGGAGAAGATAATCAAGGTACAAGGAGGTTACAGAGATTTCCATATCTCAGGCTCCAGTTCACTCATCAACGCTTGTGTCTAATAAGTGACACATTCATGTTATGAGTCCACATATTCCGTTACCAGGGAATATTTATTTGGACAATTCTATACTGGATATCTTCTTTGAATACTATTAGTTGACTTTAGTACCATATGATCATTGGGATATCTTTGTGGTCCCATGCATTAAACCTCCATACTGATCAGGCATGGAAGCAATCTATGGAACATATTAAGATACACCAATCCTCATAAAGCGCTTTTGTCATACCATTTGGTATTCGAAATCAGTAGAGATCAAAGAGATATCAATTTCATATGATGATGTACTTTATCTGGAGGGAGGGTACATTAGGACTTTCTACGGTTTATTATTGTAGTATCAATAGCATGCGTCGCATCATCAATGGCGCGATTGACGGTTGTCTTATCCGAGTTTATCATACTCGAGATTTTGTTCCTATTACCAGATGAATCCTTTACTTAGTTGCAATCCAACATCTGCTATTCATTACCCTGATGGCCTTAACATATACTAACCATGGTTTCATCAAACTATACTGGCCAATAAGGCATTATCATTCTTAATGAATGTTATTTTAAAAATATATCAATATCACTTAGCCTAGGTCACAAAAGACCATCAATGGCATTTAAGGGTTGGTCCTAGTCCATCACCTCTTTGACAGGGGATCAAAATGTCACATCTGTCTTTAATATACTGATGAATTTGGATAGTTTGAAAGTTTGCCATAAGGGTATCAGAAAAGAGTGATTTCTAATAGATATTAAATATCAATATAGGATTTGTTGGAGCATTTTCTAAAGTATCATCGGTCAATTTCTACCTCGCATTAAGTGACCGGAGTCTTAATCAGGCGGAGACAACAGTTCTCAACATTTATCATTCATTATAGAATCATATGTGCCAGTATCAAATAAAATTCATGCATAAACTGTTTGATATGAAAAGGTATCTACTATATAGTTATCATTCTGCATCATCTCCTTAGCGTTCGTATGGAAGACTCATGCGTTTGCTTTCTTGGCCTCTTCAGTCTTCTTCGCGTACTTAGGGCAGTTGGTCTTTATGTGCCCCTTCTCATTGCAATTGTAGCATGTGGCATCTTTAATCTTCCTGCATTCAACAGTCTTGTGCTCCTTAGACTTGCATAACCCACATGCAGGTGATTCAGACTTAGAATTGGATTCAAGTCTGCACTTTCCAAAGTGGCGTCTTTGACAAGTCGTGCACTTTGGCTTCTCCTCTGTTCGCTGACTGTTCCTTCCAAACCCAGATTTCTTAGAATCAGTGTTTCCCTTGTGCTTCTTCTCTGACCCTCGTGAGTTATCATCCTCACGCTTCCTCTTACTTTCTTCAGATTTCTTTAGCGATCTCAACCTGACCGCATCTAAAGTAAGGGATAAAGAGAGATCAGCTGCTGACCTAAATGTAGCAGGTCTTGAAGCCTTCACACTGGCTTTGATTTCTGGGGCTAAACCCCCAATGAAGCGAGCAATTCGCTTGGGTTCTGGTGTTACAAGGTAAGGAACCAGTCTGGACAGGGTATTGAAATTGGTGAGGTAAGCTTGACAATCTAAGTTTGTCATCACCAATGATAAGAAATCAGATTCAATTCTTTCGACCTCATGTTGGGGGCAGTAGTTTTCCATAATGAGGGTGACAAACTGCTCCCACGACATGTTGTAAAGCGGGATCTTCCCAGCAGCTTGAATGAGAGACCTCCACCACGCTAATGCCTCTCCTTTGAATGATTGGGATACATACTTTACTACATCCCTTTCAGCACAACCGCTGATGTCCACCACCGTGTCCATCTCATCTAACCAAGTCATACAATCAATTGCCCCTTTCTCCCCAGTGAAATCTCGGGGCTTACAGGAAACAAAGTACTTATAGGTACAAGACTTGGTATTCGGTTCATTATCGAACACTATCTTCTTGGATGGAACATTGTGTTCATTTGATGAATGACGATCATCATCCTTCTTTGGTCCTTCATTCTTAGAGGGCGGCTTGTTATGAGGCTCTGAATGAGTTTTAGGGACAGATTTGGAGTGGGGTATAGATGAGGCTCGACTATGCGTCCCACTATACTCCTTAAATTGTTCTTCTACATCTTTAGATACAGCTGTGTCAATCAGTGAACGAAGCTCTCCTTTGGTTATATTAATCCTATCATTATCATCGCGGTTTTCCAAAGGATGACTGTTTATCTCGTCAGAGTCAGCCATGTAGTCTTAGTTGCTACAAAAAGAAAAATAAGGGCAAGGTTTATTTAGAAGCCCTGACAGTACTATCGTTCTTAAACGATTTATTAACCATGCTTTTAATACACATTTTAGTTAATTTGTTAAATATAAAATTGTTCAGGATTTTTATCATAATCCTAAATTACAAGTTAATAATAGCACACAAGGCCTAGTCACGTAGACAAGTTTAATTTATAAGCCTTGATTTTACAGAATCGAGGCATTAAGGTTTGAATCAAAGTTCATTACCTTTTCTGGACAGGGAGTTGTAGGCTACCACTGTCTTTAGTCCAGAGGATGTTTATTATAGCCCGTGGGCACTTCATCCATAAGGGATGATTATATAAATAAAGGAATTTAAATTAACCCAATTACAAATGACTTATGTGATTTTATCATATCACACTTTGTCGAGCATGTTAATATGCTTTCAGATGTTTAATAAGGAATTGAATCTCTTGAATAGGTTTTACCATCTCGGCCTTGTCTGTAGTGACATTTAGACTAGGTTTTACCTTTAAGATTCTTTTTAATATTTAACGCAGAACAATCTTAATTGAACTGTTAACAAGGATCCAAATCTAATCGTGGATCTACCATCTTGGCCCTGTCTTAATGTGACGTATGGCTAGGTCTCGTCCTTCTTAGATTTTGCCATTTTTATTATAATGGTAGATCTTATACTATAGGAATGATATTTTAAATATGATCGTTCCTTAAAAAAAATTTACAATATATGGTTGCCCTAAACGGGACTTCTAATTAAAATGACTTGCCCATGCAAGGGCTAATCAGAAAATAACAAAGAAGTAATTAAAAGACAATGAAACGAATTTGGATTCGTCCTATGTTCTTATCTAGACTCAAGAATGTGCAATTGTGTAACTGAGATGAAACACAAAGACTAGTGTTTAATTCACTCAGTGTTGGCTCTGATACCAACCTGTCACACCCCGATTTCCACGTGTCACCGGTGGGCCCGGTGGGGAGTATCGTGACGTGGTTGGCAACATAATAGTCAAACAACACAATTATATAAATGCACAGCAGAAGCAAAAGATAATTATTATTACATTCCGAATATAAAGTAATATCCAGTATTACAACGGAAAGTAAAGGATCCACAGGCGGATCTTTAAACATATCATTTGTTCAACAGACTATAGACGCCTAGAACTTGCAAGATTCCTTATTAGCGCCCTGAGCTTCCAGCCAATTTCGTTCAGTACCTGTCACTTAACCTTTTTGGAAAATACGTCAGTTTTCACTGTTAAATACACTCAACTGACTCATTTGAAAAGAGTTTAAGAAAATTGGTTTGGATGCACGTGGCACAACAATATCTTTTATAATTTGATTAAAATGCACTGAGGCAAAATTAACCTTTTATACTTGGGAAAATTATTTGTATATAATCTTGTATACAGTTTTACTTATTTGTCGTCCGTTAGGGCCGGTTTGTAGGGCCGGACTAGATTAACTGACACGCCACAGGTATAATGCCCACAGGCTATCATCCTCTAAGTGGATTACCAGTTCCGGTATAATGCCCACAAGGATGATACCTCGGAGTGGATTACCAGTTTTTACATAATGCAGCTGTCAGGTGTATGCCTACACCCCGTGCTTAGGTCGTGGCCATTTCGTAAAATGATGCCAAGGATATCCGGGACATGGTCATTAACCCCCAAAGGCCATACACCAAATAATACATATTAAACGGGTTGTAAGTACATTAATCACAATACGATTTAAATAACTACACACCCGACCAAGCGGTACTTTTATAGTGCCGTATCCCAAGCCCGTATAGGGAAAATAAGTTAAGAGTATTTACCTGAGCTAGCTCCTGTCTTAAATAGTAAGAATTTAATAACTCAGCCGTATTCACTTAAGTAAGCGTAGGTACCATTTACCGGAAGGCTCTAGTCTGGAATGATTGTATAAATAACTTATTAGAATGCTAACGGGTCTTTAATTAAGCCTAAGCTTAGACCGGATAGTCTTACAGGAAGATACGGTTCGTACGCATGATTAAGCGAAGACCGGTTTAGAATGTGGCTTTGAACCAACAAGCTTGTATGCTTGTTTAATATGGGTAACTCAAATACATTCTGGATTTCGAGATAAAACCGATAAGGTTTGACTCGTTTCGGCTAATTTATGTAAACTAGTTACATAGGCCGAACCGTACGCGTAAGAGGCGTAACGGGTAATTATAAGAGTTCTAACCAGGTTTCCTAAGTTAATTATGTCTCAAATATGTTGTGACATCAGTAGGATGTCTTTCATTATGCCCGAAACGTATTTAAACACAAACTAGGCCCCGTAGGGGTAGTTTGGTCATTTAAAAGGTTGTAAAAGAGTTTAAATGTTTAACTGATTTACAGGTCTGATATAATCAGCAAAAGTACTTAGTTTACTGATTTATAACAGTAAAGTATTTTAGATATGTGAAATTTATCAATTATAACCAAACTATGCCCCGTAGGGGTATTTTGGTAATTTCACATAAGCCGAAAAGCTCAAAACTGAAGTCTGAGATAACCAACTTTTGCTTACTATTAAAATGTTATAATTTAACTAAAACATCAGTAGGTATCACCCTTGTATGTCTAAAAATAGTCTTAGTACATACTATGCGCTAAAAACGCTAAATAAGGCGATTAGGAGCCGTTTACGGGTTCAATACCTAAAGCTGATATTTTTATTATTCCAGAAGGTCTAAAATAATTTATTTATCATAACTAATCAGTAGCAAAAGGTTTGGAGTCGTTTAGATATGTAAAACTCATTTTATGGCCCGTTAGGGCAAAACCGACATTTACCGGATTAAGCCTACGACTATGAGTTATGCTCAGCCTAAAATTAATTAAAAATCTTTAAAATTCCCAAAATAATATATCACATCAGTGGGTAAATATTTTGATATCAAAAAGTAGGCTTAACTAGGCTATACGCTAATTACGCCATTTTATTAACATAAAGTTTCCAATTTGCGCTAATGAACATAACTCTCAATCTACACTTCAAACTGATGTCAAACTTTGCATACAAGTTTATATATCCGTAATTAAAGTTTCTACTCTTTTATATTTCCAAAAATCACGTTTTAAGGTAATAAGGGCATAATGGTCAACATATGAGCAATTAACGGAATCATGCGTATTAATTGGTTAACTAATGAACCATGGTGTATAATCACAGAGGGTTATACTAGCATGTAACCTGGTCCAAATGAATCTCTAAGGTATTTCTAAAACATACCATAACGGGTCAGAACTGAAAGTCAAAGTGAAAGTCAAACTATGCGACTTTCGGTTCCGAACCGGGTCTTTACAGGAAATTGTCGGGTTGAACATGTTTAGACATGTTCTTACACTTATTACTAAGTTATAACAATGATCCAACGGGTTGTATATGATCTATAATGTTAATTATGCATAAATGGCATTTTAAGTATCCTGTTGACTTTTTATAAACTAGTTTGACCCGACTTTTGACCTGGTTAGAGTGGTAATCAGGGGGAACCCTCTTAAGGGTTTATTACCCACATAAATACCAACTTATAACTACTTTTGATTCGACTAATCACTGGACCATTTGTGATTACTCTTAAAGTCAACCGTTAATTACGACGGTTTGACTTTTAAGCTAAAACTCAATTAAGAAGGGATTAGCAGACTTACAAGGGTCTAATGGTTGATTAGGAAGTCTTGGAATCAGCTTTGGAGTTCCAGAGATGATCATAAGTGAGTGCAAGAATGTTTGTAACTTGAAGGCCTTATATACTAGTTGTAATCACCATAAAATGTTGACAACTAAGGCTACAAGTGACCACAATTGTCCCACAAGTGTCCCTGGGGTCTAGGAGCATTTTAGGGGTCGCCCAATAGTGAGAAATACCAGTGAGATCGGTCAGAATCGCACAAAACAGGTTGCAGTCGGTTTTTCTGCATCTGATGTCCTGATGCGGCCCGCGTAAGGGTGTTGATGAACCTTACGCGGCCCGCATGACCCTTCTGATCAGACACAAACGTTTTTGAGTTGTTGCATCACACCTCTTGGCACTTCCGAAAGGTCAATTGAGCTAAATACTTGCAATTTGACCCCTTATTATTTACCCACAAGGGCTTTAGGACTTATACCCACTTTGCCAAGTCCCTGGACACTTCCGGTTAACCCGAAAAGCCTTAACTTTCAATGTTTACGCTTTAACCCCTCGCACACGAATTTGATCATAACTTTCTCATACGATTACGAAACTTTATGAGATTTATATCGTGCATTCTAGTGAGCATATTTAACGGTTACAAAGCTTCGGGTTTGTCAAAAGGTCACTCAGAGGTATAAATTACACATGTTGACACATTTAGTCCCTGTAGTTTGAAATCTCTCACTTTTAGCTTCGTATGATCCATGATTTATTCGTTCGATGGTATAAACATTATGTAGGGTTAATGTACAATATATTTATTCACTGTTGACATTTACAACTCGTATATTCTCATACTTTCTATGATTGTCAACTTTAGTCCTTCTATAACATTCTTTCACACGTTCAAACATTATGACACGTGTCAACACTTTATAGGACGTGAATTTTCGAGGTGTTACAATTGACCTTGTAGTAAAGACCGACATTCTGATGATGTGAAGAACCGCTCATCTTGCTTTGCTTTTGTAGCTCAAGATCATGACTTTCAATTTTTTCTATCAAAGTATCAAGAGAAATTAAATCATATAAAACATCATTTTTCAAGATAAACACAAACGTTTGCCACTGATCAGCTCGTGGTAACGCTTCTATGATTTTATCAATTATTTCTTCTCTCGTTTTCACAATCTCAAACCTTTCGAGTTCAATTTTTAAATGACAAAAACGTTCAATCATTTGCCTCACTGTCTCTCCTTTCAAACTATCAAACAAATCAAATTCCTTTTTTAGTAAAGCTATTTTGTTTTTCTTGATTTGTTTACCCCCCCCCCCCCTCAGCTTTCACCCGTAAAGCTTCCCAAACCGATTTTGATGATCCATCATGATTTAACAAAGAAAATATATCATCTCGGATAGATTGTTGAATCAAGGCGATCATTTTCTGCTCATATGAGAATTTCCTTTTATCGTCATCTGTTAAGCTTTTGAGTGAAATTTCTTCTCCGTTGTCATTGATCGGTCGACTATATCCAAACTCTAAGCAGAACCAGCTCTCGTGAGCATATGCCTTGGTCCAGTTCAGAAATCTTTCTTTCCACCAAGTATAATCTTCTATATTCTCAAGCTTAGGTGGTTTCGAATAAGTTCCATAGAAATTATCATGTTTAATGTTGTCGTTAATTGATTTTGTTATTGATTTGGGTGTGACAGTTGATGTTTCAGAAGACTCGGATGTAAACGCGTTGTAGAACGTGTTGTAGAACTCTTCAGCCATGATGTGAACTTCTCGAATTACAAGCACCTTTGAATCACAACACCTAAATCACGTACACCGAGCTTTCTCTCTCTAGGCTTTCTCTCTCTAGCTCTAGCTCTCCAAGTCTTCAAATGAGTAAAAGTGACAAAAAGTTTCAAAAGTCCTAAATCCTAACCCTAACACATCTATTTATAGGCCAAGGGGCTTTAATGAGATTTCTCATTAATTACAGAATTGCCACCTTGCCTTTTCCTACATATAACAATATAAAGCTAGAATTAAACTATTTCTGCTACGACTTGAGATAACGGAGGCGATAGACATAAATGCACTAACATTCTTTATGGCAGCACGGTTAGTGACAGGATTTCCTGCCTTCTTCATTTTGGTCATCATACTCAGAAAGCGACTGATATGATCGGAAAGACTTTCTCCACGGACTCCACAAAACATGTCGTATTGCTTCTGCACCATGTCTCTCTTGCTTTCAATTAGCTCTTCATTTCCCTCATAATACTCAATCAATGCATGCTAGAGTACATTTGCAGTTCGGTGTTCTTCAAACATGTTACAGTCATCAGTTGACAGAGCCATGGTTAAG
Organism: Helianthus tuberosus; assembly: GCA_030545235.1. Classification (NCBI taxonomy): domain Eukaryota; kingdom Viridiplantae; phylum Streptophyta; class Magnoliopsida; order Asterales; family Asteraceae; genus Helianthus; species Helianthus tuberosus. Next base: position 8,956,021 of record CM060433.1, on the reverse strand, counting down.
GCGGCATGTGCCCGACGGTCGCGTTGGATTAGGGCCTTGTCTTCATCAGTGAAGGTTGTGGAGTCGTTGTTAGCGACTATCACATCTCCTCGAACCACCGTTGGAATGTGGGGTCCAGCGGTGACCGAGAGCCACAGATTGTAGTCCGTGTACTCGAAGAACGATTGGATACGAGTCTTCCAAGTACTGAAATCTTCTGCTCCTTTCAACTTTGGTGGTCTAGTGGTGGTTCCGGTCTCAAGTTCAGCTTGAGCAATTGGACTTAGTTGATTCAACGACATTTTGACAGGTTTTTAACTTGAGAAAGCTGATCAAAGGTTAATTTCGCTGACAGACTGATGATAAGCAATTTTGCTGATGAAGGATCTAAATACGCCGGAAATCTGACTAAAATTTGTGGACCGAGTCAATTTCGCCGACAAGCTTCGCTGACCAATTGTCTTCGCCGGTACGCGGAGAAGTCCTGCACGAGCGAAGAAAGCTAATTCTGCTGATATAATAAACAAACACGTTAGTTTGGCTTATTTTGCCGGTCACCGTGATAAAAACGTTGTGGTTCTTTATCACTGTTCTCGAAGTCGCCTTCGATAAATTCGCTACAGGGACAATGGCACTATTTCGTCGAAAATTAGTAATTTCGCTCGAGTTTTAATCGGCGAAATTGATAATTATGCGATATTCAAAACTTGTTCGTTGTATTCAAAAATAACTTCGCTGTATTCAAAAATATCTTCGCTGTATTCAAACTAATTTCGCTACCTTCAAAAATATCTACGCTGACCAGAGGGTTTAACACGAACTAAAACCCTCTAATCACCAAAAAACGGCTCGGAAACCATGTTTCTTTGCATCAAAATGTCCAAAAAGACTCCCTAATCACTTATTAACATCAACCTATCGATTAAACACACCAAATCAATCCATTTTAAGTCCAAAAATTTGAAAAACCTTGAAACCTTTGAAAAACCTTCAAAACTTTGAAAAATCTTAACAAAAACACAACAACCAAGAGCACTAAGGCTCTGATACCAAATTGTAGATCCCAATATCAATCCGGATCACAGTGGTTGATTGTTTTAGTCCAAAACACCTATTGATTAGGTGTTTGTACTATGAAAAAGTTAAGAAGAATCAAGAATGAAGATGAAGCTAGTGGTATGATGAATACAATAAGTGTTGTATTGAATCCAAACAATGATATAAGCAATAAAGCACCTTGGAAATCTGATTAAGCACAATGAGTAGAGATTGAAATGTAAACAACACTAATATTCATCAAATGTGGCCAAAAGCTTGGCTAGGGCAACAATACAAGGCATTATATAGGATCTGACTTGCTAGCATAATTATAATTATGCTGGCATCTTAACTACACTAGGTCAGATTTGCCACTATCATATAATTACAAAACTAGTCCCTAGACTTCAAAATAAGCTACAAACTATAACAAAACTAATCCAGTGCAAGTATCAACGATCTCATAAGCTCCAACAGAAGTTCATGACTGAGAATAACTTGAGGTTTGGTGATATGTTGCACTACACATACGTGTCTTCGCAACAGAAGATCGTATTAAATGACGTTACTTCAGTTTAACAACGACCTTTAAGTATGTTCTGATATCAGATATTATAACTATGATTTTTTTTATGGTGATGTTGCATGGTTTTTTTTTGAACTTATTAACTTGATGTTTTGTTGATATCTATGGCTAACATGATAAAACACTATTATTAGCAGTTTGTGTTTTATATACAGATGATATCATGTTTCTTTTTGCTAATAGTAACTGCAATTAGTAGAAACTTGGTTTATTAATCGCAAATGTGACATTCTTCTGCATTTATGGGTTTATGGATTCAGAGTAATGGATTGATATATATGACTGTATTTGGCATGATGATGTTGTGTTTCATGTTGTAAAAACCAGGGAATTGTCAGATAATAGATTGCTTTGCCCGATTAGATTGGGTGTTAAATTATAGTTCTTTAAGTCATTGTTTCGTTTTCTTGAATTCTATGTAATTTTGTAAAGAAGTACAATAACAAACAGTGGTTTGAACATCTGTTTGACTTTTGGTCAACAGTTGATGGAAACCCATGTTAGGTTGAACAGTGTTTTGAAGAGGAAAACAGTGTAAGAAGACAGTAGATCTGGTTAAGTTAAACATCTGTTCAGGCTTAAACAGATGTTTGGCCTTAAACAGATGTTTGTCCTTCTATATCAAATGTTTGGACTTAAACAGATGTTTGACCTTAAACAAATGTTTGGCCATAAACAGATGTTTGACCTTAAACAGATGTTTTGCCTTAAACAGATGTTTGGCCTTCTATATCAGATATTTGGACTTAAACGATGTTTGACCTTAAACAGATGTTTGGCCATAAACAGATGTTTGGCCTTAAACCAAACATCTGTTTAAGGTCAACATTTGTTTGACTATTGGTCAACATCTATTTGACTTTTGGTCAACATCCGCTTGAATTTTGGTCAACATCTCATTTAGTATTCAACAGAACTTTGAATAACTCAACATATGTTTAATTCGTTGTTTCGTTTTCTTGAATTCTATGTAATTTTGTAAATACAAGAACAAACATTTTTACAAAATCCCAAATCACCCGATAATGTAAGTGCATTGAAGTAAAAGTGGAAATGATGTTATTCATGTGGTCCTGTTGTGCTTTTGTTTGACCTCTAATATGGGTTCATGATCTAATCCGGTGATGTGAAGACATTGTTGTTGAATCCAATGAGATGTTTGATGTAATGAGGTCGTATTAATAACAAATAATAATTAATATAACTAAGTTTTCCGATCCCGGGAAGCAATTCCGGGTAATAACCTAGTGTATAAACCTTGACACTTATTTCTCTTTAAATTTAAACGCTTGTTTTGAAATACTAAATAAATTTAAGGAGCTGTTTGGTAGTCTCTGAATGGTCATTAAGAGGCTACCTTTTAATGGAACCATTAAGAATTTTACCAATAAGAAGGTAGAAGAATGTGACATGTGATGATTTACCATTCAGGTGTTACCTCTTAACCATTCAGACTTTAGGTTACCTCTTATTCATTCAGAGGTCTTAAACCATTAAGAGGTAGCATCTATATAGTCATTAAGAGGCTACCAAACAGCCCCTAAGTTATGACATAAAACATATTTTTAAAAACTCTATAAAAATAAACATATGAACTAGTGAACTTACTATATTGACCCGTATCTCACATGTGTAGCTAAATATGTTCGGGGTTCCACTCAAAACCAAGCTAAACTTATTTAAACTAAACCCAAACCATGTGGGTCGTCTTAGATGCAAAAGTTAGTAGTTTACAAGCATCAGTTCGATCAAAGCTTAAGGTGATTGTGCAAGAATGCAAGATAATAAGATATCATGATTTTGGGTCAATAAAGAGAAGGTTAAAAGTTTGAGACAAAAGTGTAAATTACCTAAAAGAAGAAAACAAAAGACAATGTCATGATTAGCACTCATATGACGTTATCATTAGTCTTTCGAAGCCATGCCTCCATCATATACAACCCCCCCCCCCCCCCCCCCCCTTTTATTTTGTTTAATTTTTTTTGAACAACAAAACTACCATAAGACTATCCACATTCACAACCCAACTCAACATAACCTAATCTTTAATAAAAAAACTAATTTCTCTCTCTTCCACATACATAAGTACACGACCCAACCTAACTCAATTTTTTACACACATTCACAACACAACCCAACCTAAATTTTAATTAAATAAATGTAAATAATAAATAATAAATGAAACATATATTTTTAAAAAAAAACAAATAAAAGTTACTTATTTTTAATATAAAAAGTTAAACAATCAATATATATAATATACTGGAAAATATATTTTTTCAAACGAACTCTGTTTTTAATAAAATTTATATCGTAATGTTCAGAAATTTATTTTAGGAAATACCATGTATTTAGTTTTGTTATTCAGTTTAAATATTAAAAATTATTTGAGTACTAAAATTGTTGTGGTAGTTAGAAAATAAAATACAAAAAAAAAATTAAGTGATGGAACCAATCCGATTGTGACAAATGGCAAAAGAGCATGTGCAACCTCTTGCAATCTTGGGTTGCTTGGCCAACCAGGTTGTAGAGAAAAATAGAATTTTTCTTTTTCTTTAATTTATTTGGACAATCTAGGTTGGGAGAAAGTCACCAATGATGATAGTCTAAGGTCTTTCCTCAAACATACTTTCTCCAACAAACTCTGATTTATTAATAATTTAAAAGTGTATACGGTGTCAGCCGCCAAAAAGCGCTAAATTATTTCACATTACGAAGAAAAACAATGATGACAACATAAAAATCTAAGATCATGTATAGTGAAAGACATAAATATTTTCACTTTTACGTGTTTTGTGTCATCTGACAGTACAGTCAGCAATGGAACATTATGGAGCATTTTTCTAAAACGGGTGTAGTGAGATATAGGCATTGTGAGACATTATGTTAAAAGGGTATAATAGAATTTAAATAAAAACCATCAAAAATTGATATTGGCCAAACAAAAAGAGATGCAAGGTCATTGGCCAAAGAATTAGAACAAAGGCGTGGAAAAAAGAATGCCAAAAGCATTTTTTTTCTTTTTTGAAAAAAAAAACGCTCAGGGGGCGATCTAGGGGGCGTTTTTTTTGGGGGAAAACGCCAAAAAAAACCCCATTATGGGTGGTCTAATAAGGGAAAATCACCATTCTAAACATTAATCAAATTGAGAATGGTCCATGGCTTTATAGCCTAGTGGCATTTTAGGGATGATATAAGACTTTGGGATCAATAGGTCTTGGTTCGATTACCACAAGGAGGTTTTTTCTCATATTTATTGGGTTTCCTCCTGAATTGGTGTATAGTCATTATGCCTAGTGGAGATGGATATGATCGGGTGGTTCTACTGGTGGCTCAATGATACTTGGTGGTCCGTCAGTAATCCAAATTTACCGTTAAAAAAAATCAAATTGAGAATGTTAAATAAACAATGAAAACATTTTTCTTGCAGGGTTTCATGTGAATTTTCAAAAGGTGACACTTAGCTTAAAAGGTTGTCATGCAAGGTTTTTCTGGTGGCAGGACTCATTGATAGACCAACCATTTGCTGACACGTGACATTTTCGAGAAATGGCCTTGTAGCCGGTTGTTAGTGGAAAAAGTCTAAGCCCTAGCCGTACCCCCGAAATGGGTAGGTTGAAAACTGAAATTGCTAGGGTCAGCGAAAAAAGCTGAGCCCTAGTCGTTACCTTCGGCTTAGGCTACTCGGGCCGTGTAGATATTTCCTATATATTATTTATTTAAATTAGTTTACAGATGTTTCCGTACACTTCTACACGCTACCCTACATTTGTAGATGTTTCTGTACGTTGGTAGACGTTGTCGTACTCTTGTGGACGTTTGAGTACATTGGTAGATGCTATCGTACACTTGAAGACATTTAAGTACTCTTGACGACGTTTAATCGGATCCACGCTGGTTTCAGAGTTTGGCTCGTGGAAACATACGATGAGACGAAAACACACAGGTGGTCTCAGGATTCAAACTGACAACCTCACAAAAGGGCTAACTGAAGAACCCAAACCTTCTGCCACTAAGACCATGTGTAGTGGTAATGCCCTTACCCTTGGGCGTTTTGCGCCATGTGGCAGCCCAGTCAGCAATGGGGCATTATGAGGCGTTTTATAAAATGGGTGTAGTGGGGATGTGAATACTGTGGTTTAAAAGAATTAAATTAAAAAAAAAAAACCATAAAAATGTTATTGGACAAAAAAGGCATGGAAACAGGTGATTGGCCACTTCAAAAATGGATCCGACGTTTAATATAGAACGCTCCTTCAATTTTTTTTGCAAAAAAACACCCACGGAGACGGCTAGTCATGCGTGGAGGGGCGTTTTCTTCTAAAAAAAACGTCCAAATTCATACGACTACGGGTGGTCTAAACTATGAGTGGTGAATTATTCAGGCTGCTTATTTAAATATTCGGGCTGCACTACGTAATTATTATTATCGGTCATAATTCAGTAGGGTTGGGATTTGAGGTGTCATCATCAATATGGCTGCTCCGCCTCCATCGATATCTTGTGGTTTAAGACCGCCCGTAGTGGGCGTTTTTTTTTTTAATGCCCAAACACGTCCAAAAACGCCCCTTCGCCGCCCTCCTGGGCGTTATCGGGCGTTATTCGCGAAAAAATGGTTTGTGGCATTGTTTGAAACACGCTGGTGGGGGGGATTCTTGGCCAATCACATTTGAGCTTTCATTTTGTGGCCAATAAGATTTTTTTAAATGTTTTTTTTTATTTTATTTTGTTACAAACATAATGCCTCACAATCCTCACATCCCCACTACACCCCTTTTGTAAAAACGCCCAATAATGCCACATTGCTGACTGGGCTGTCACATGGCGCAAAACGCCCTAGGGTGGGACATTATTCACCCCAGCAAGTACGCATGGCCTCATTAACAAAAACAATAAAAATACAAAACGAATTTAAAAGGAAATATATTAGTTGAGGTTTATAATATGTTCAATTCAAAGTCAATTTTTAGTTTTAAATTTATATTTAAAGCGGATGAAGTTTTTGGTGCATTGGCAGTTTTGATCTTTATGAGTTTGAGTCTAGTATATTAAAAATGCTTTGGGTTGAACTAAAGATCTATCACATTTAATAGGGTGTGTATAGTTTGGTTTGGTCTAATTTTTTTATAAATTCATAATACTTTTTTTCTAAGTGGGGAGATTGAAATTTTTAAAGGGGCACAGGGTGAAAATCTCCATGGGGTGCGGTCGAAATTTCCGGTAAAAAATAACACTAAAAATTATTTTTTCAAGGGGTGCGTCCGCCCACCCACGGCTTGGGGTGGGTACGCCCTTGGTTAGGGGTGTTCAAGATTGAATTATCCGGTTTTTGGATATCCGAAAATTTCGGACAGTAAATATTAATATCCGAATTTATAAAAAATACAAAAATCGTTTCGTGCATAGATTAAAACTAAACCTATATTCGATCTTTCAACGTTCCAACATTGAAAACTAAAAACATTCATAAATCCACATCCCAATCCGAGTATTTACTATTTTTTACTTTTTTTAAACTAAATATAATGCTCATATACTATATATATTTATAAAAAAAAATTCGGATATCGGATAATCGGATTATCTAAAATTTTTTGAAATTCATATCCGAACCCGAATCCGAAAATTCGGATTATCCGGTGTTCGAATATTTCGAATTCGGTTTCGGATCCGGATTTTTTTGAACACCCCTAAAAATGGTTGACTTAATAGTGTAGTTGTAAATAAAGAAGGAACTTGTTTTTAATACAAAACAAGGTTGACTTAATAGTGTAGTTGTAAATAAAGAAGGAACTTGTTTTTAATACAAAACAACCAAAATTCCGGTTATGAAACTATATTGAAATTATGGTTGAGAAGTATATATATCTTTCTAATCTTGAGCTTTAAAAGTAAAAAATGTTTTAAAGATTCGTCCAATGATAATCGGTTTATAATATTGAAAGTTATATATAAATTGATATAAAAATAAACAATAATGATTTGAGTCATCTAAAAGGATCATGATACATGATGATTACTCAAAGTGGCATTGGACACTTGATCCTTGCCAACATATGCCAAAAGTAACTTTCATTGTCAATTGTTAAGCCAAGCTTCTACTTTCTTAAGATCCATCTGGTTGATCTATTGTCGAAATCCTTCTTCCATCATTAGGATTTAGTAACTTTTTGCCCCACTTAGAAGTAATTAAATACATGTTTCAAATTGATTATGTATAGGTCTATGATGATCACCGTCTGGTCACTCGGTCTTTGATGAAATTCGTGGCCAAACTGTTTAATGTGGCTTGAGAAACGACAAACAAAACCTACCAGCCACACGTCCGGTTCTAAAATCCAAAGCGTAGTGGCTAAAACGGTTAGACAACTCAAATAAGGTTTTTTCTAAAAACAAAATAAAAATTATTAATTTTTATTAAAACATTTAAACAAGATAAAGGTGTTTCAAGAAATTATACGCATGCATAAATACATAATCTAAAAATAATTATTATTATAATAATAATTAATGAAGGTAACTGGCAATTTCGGTCTACACGTCCGATTCTAAAATCCAAAGGGTGAACCAAACCTTGTAACTGAACCGTTTATTTCATACCGACTAATTCAAAGTAGAAGTAGAACTGTGTAATCCAAATCATTTTGGTTTACATGTGCAGCTTAAAGCGTTAATAGAACCTTGAAACCTCATACTGGCCAAAACCAATGTATACTTCGATCTGAAGTTCAGACTTCAGTCGGTTTCAACGATATATGAACACTACACCTCCAGCAAAATTGTGTGTGTATATATATAGGAAACACCAAAATAATATTTTAATGTACACATAATACAAAAATGATAATTTAACTACATCGTTTATAATTTATATGTATATATTAAAACTTAGGTTATGATTTGCGTGTATTAAAATATGGGTTTTATTTTAAACGATCAAACGAACGAGCAAACAGACCAATTCTTGAGTGAGCTTATTTTGGTTTGGATTCAACTTGTTTACGAACTGAATCAAGCTGAACCAGCTCATTTACAAATCAACCGATTTCAACGGGCTTGTTTATAGCTAGTTTAACACATTAATCAGACCCCTGAATGGTTTTCTAGGTGAATTTGGTTTTTATTTAATTTCATAGGCCCGATGTACCACACATTGCATATAAACTTTCATTAAAACCAAACCCAACAACCTGCTAGCAAGAAATTGGCAGCCAACCGGATAAATATACAATAGCTACATCTCTTATTCACTAACTGCTTTATTTATAAACCGAACACTGGTGATTATTAATTCTAAGATCCAATAAATGTATGTCACTTTCAAAGACCGTCTAGATTAGGGGTGATAATCGTGCGGGTTAACGGGTTACGGGTTGAAATGTTCAACCCGAACCAGGCCCATATTATTATTCGGGTCAAAGATTTCAACCCTAACCCGACCTATATTAATTCGGGTCAACCCGAAACCGACCCGTTTAACCCATATTTTTAAATGAGTGATATAAGTTGACGATTTATAAACGAGTTGTTCGGTTTTAAGCGGATTATCAATAACATGTTTAATGATGAGTATGAGTGTGATAAATAAATAATATAATGTGTCAAAATTAACATTATTATAACTAATCATGTAAATAGAAACCGAAAAAACAAAAACAAAAACAAATATATAAAAGATTTTTTTATCTAAATAGTTAAACAGGTAAACGGGTCAACCCGAACCCGACTCGTTTTTAATACGGGCCAACCCGAGGCCGACCCGTTTTTTTAAACGGGTCGTATTAGTCGACTCAAACCTGTTTTTTTTTTTTTTTTTTTTTGTGTGTCGGGTTCGGGTTAGCGGGTCGTGTCAAGAATTGCCGCCCCTAGTCTAGATTAAGTAATCGAGTTAATTTTATTTTATTAGATTAAGTAATCAAGTTAATTTTATTTTATTCTTTTACAAAAATAAAAATTTATTAGGGGAATTTCATATATCCCTTCTGCCAGCCATATTTGATTTTTCTAAACTACAGAAGTTTTAATGCATAATATATAACTAGTAATAAGACCCGCGCGCGGCGCGGATACTTCGCAAATATCAAACAGATTAGTCCAAGCGTTATGTAATGTGTTAACCATATGAAAAAGCATGTTTTGACGTATTCGATTGAACTCAACGTATCCTATAGTTGCATTGTCATTGGATCAAAAAGTAACGTAAATCGAATTTATATCGTACAATCATAACGTATTATACGCGACCCGACTAACTCGAATTTATATCGTCAAGCCAAAAACTCTCGAGAGGGTCAAAGTGGCATTTACAAAGTTCATAAAAAGTCAAGTGGTTAAAAATTGCATTTCCTAAACTTAAGGGCTAAGAAAGGGTAAAGATAAAATTTGAGAAAGTTTTAGGGTAAGAAGGAAACTATAACAAAGTTGGGGCTGAAAAGGAAACTACGACAAAGTTGGGGTGTCAAAAGCAAACTATTTGTAAAATTGAGTAGTAGTTTAGAGACTAAATTTGTCATTTTATGAAACTTTGAAGGTACCAAAGTCAAGGGGCTAAAATTGCAACATCGTAAAAGTATGGGGGAGGGGAGGCAAAGACGGTGGGGTTTCCACTGACTTTGTCTTTTAAGTTATAGCTAGTAATAAGACCCGTGCGCGTTGCGGCGCGGGTATATCGCAAACGTCGAACGGTTAGTCCAAGCGGTATGTGATGTGTTAACCATATAAACACGCATGTTTCGACGTATCCGATTTAACTTAATGTGACCTATGTAAACATTGCGATTGGATCAAAACGTAAAGTAAATCAAATTTATACCATACAATCATAACGTATTATATGTGACCCGACTAACTCGAATTTATACCGTCAAGTCAAAGCGAATTATACGCGACCCGATTCATACCTAGGAAACGTACAAAAGAAAACATGAAAGCGTGCACCAAATTTACATCGAAAGGTAGACAAACTCGAATTTTTTTTATTAAGATAACACCATGCGTTGTGGTGGGTGTGAACCCAATCTATTTCTATGCATAGCAAACAAAGGAAAAAAAACATCGTTACTTTTTTCTATTGAATTTCTCAAAAGGTATATAACTAAAGAATTAAATCTCTAACTTAAAAAAACAAAACGTTGATTCAAATGAAAAAAATATGTGTATAGATAATGAAGAGGTTCCATAAGTAAGTGATCTCTCCTAATATAAAAAATGAATAAAAGTAACCAAGGAAAAAAAAAAAACACCGAAAATGAAAAAGAGAAAAAAAAGCAAAAACAGAAAGGGGGAAGGATAATTAGAATATGTAGTAAAAGAAACTTAAAACAAGCCAACCGCTAGGATTCGAACTTATGGTCTTTTGTGCAAATAACAACGTCCTTGCCAACTGCACTACATTCCATTTAGTTACAATTTTGTTTTCACGCATATATATTAACGAACAAACTCGGTGGATTGATATAACATCCACCGACTTTGTCTTTTAAGTAATTGTAGAATGTCCGTCAAGCAAAATTAAAAAACTGTATTTTTGTAAGTTTAGAGAGAGAGATATATATAAAACTACTCCAAATTTAATATTATATAATAATACTAGATTTTAGACATCTCAAATCAAAGTAATGAACTAGTAAGAAAGGTTGATATAATAAAATACTAATTTTATTTGTGATCATAACAAATAATGAATTCATTCAAATACTAATACAGTACATGTGTGCATAGTTTCAATTTCTTGTCCAATTCAAATACTAATACAGTACAAGTATGCATAGTTTCAATTTCTTGTCCTATATAGTTATTGATTGTATTGATCCTATGAAGCAAATAGCAAAGATGAGTCTATCAGCACACTCTGGAGCCACCACGATCGATGTTGAGTTTAACCGTATATCAGTTGTCCAAGTTAACACTTAACATCGTCAATGAAAAACGAGTTAACCATCTCAGCCACCCACACCCACCCCGATCGTCACCGACCACACCGACCACCCCACCCACCTAGTACACGGGTGTGGTGATGGTGCTAAGGCAACCACGGGGGATGGGGCAACATTTTTTACGACGGTTTGACCAATAAGGGGTGCCTGCAATGAAAAATTCCAATTTCAGTAACGGAAAATAATCATAATAAACATTGACTTAACTTATCCACCAAAATAAACACGCGACACATCTAAGATATAGGAAACTCACATGCACAAACCACCAAAGTTCAGAGGATGACACTTGTACGAAGCGTCTACCTCTAGCCGTTTAAAAAGACATGCGACCCACACTCACAAACATTAAGGTGTCTAAAAAAACAACTAAGAAAAGAGAAAACAACTAGGAAACGTTCAGGCGTGTAGAAACTCAAATACGGAAAAAAGAACAAAAAAAGAAACAACTTGAAAGTTGCTATAGGGTGTGTGTGTGGGGGGGGGGGGGGGGCTAAGAAAAGAATAGTGACTAACTTGCCGCTTAAATGGGGGAAACGTCCAAAGCTGCCTAAACCCAACGCTAACCATTTCAATCAATTCCAAGATGTTTCAGAGGAAACCCTAGCGTTAGCCATTTTACATTTTCAGAGGCAATGTAGACGTTTGAGCCACATGTATGATTTTAACCGGTTGTTAGTGTGGTCCCGTGATCTTTTAAACGACTACCTCCTAGCGGCTTCCTACATGTGTCATGCTCTGAATTCTATTGTTTAGCGTAAGTTCTCTAAATCTTAGACATATCCCATATTCATTTTGGTAAATACATTGAGGGGCTGTTTGGCAACATCTGAACCAATAAGTGCTGAATGAATAAGAGGTCTGAATGGGTAAGAGGCTCTGAACCAGTAAGTGCTGAACCAGTAAAGTGTTGTTTGGTTGCACATCTGAATGATTGTGTAAAATGACATTTTTACCCCTCTTAATAAAATTAAAAATCTTCCTTTAAAGTATTGTTTATAGTCAACATTTCTTTTTTGAAACCATGTGCCAACATCTCTGGTGTTGTTAAAGCACTCTTGCTTTCAGAAATCATGTGCCAAGATAGAAGATAGAGAGAGACTAACACAGTGTCCCTTCTCTCTCTCATCCACTCCGGTGATCGGAGTTCGTTATTCCGGCGACTACGCCGACCGATGATGGCTGCTCCTCCGACACACCCCCATCTCGAAGAACAGGAGAGAAAGTGAGACAGAGTGACGGAGTGAGAAGGAAAGGGAAGCACGGCAGCGGCACCGTCGCTCACGGCGGCGACAGTGGAGGCGACGGTGGTGGTTTGAGGCTCCTCCGACGAATTTCACCAGTAAAACTCCTCCCCGTCTTCTTTCGTCTCCTCCTTTTTCTTGCGATTGATGACGATTTCTGTGTTATCGGTGATGATAAGGATTTGCTCAAGTTTACGATGAAGATTGATACAGTATCGACAAGTTTACGATGAAGATTGATACAGTATCGACAAGTGGATGGCGGCGAGTGATGAAGGGCGGCGGAGTTGTGGAGGAGAGGAAATGATGATGGCTGTGGAGGAGAAATATAGCGTCGATGTGATGAATGAGGAGAAGAGGGGTATGCTTGTCAAATGTTTCATTCAGACATAAGAAGTAGCTGAACCATTCAGCTCTGAATGGTTCCATTAAGAGGTTAGGTTTTTGTGAACCAAACAGCCAAACCTCTGACCGATTCAGAGGTAGGCTCTGAATGAAATCATTCAGATGTAAACAAACAGGCCCTGAGTCAAAATGTCTATTGACTATTGTTAATAATTTATTGGGCCTAGTTTATCCACAAAGTTGATCCACTTGAAAAACAAAAAAAATCAAGGCCCAATAACCTCCACGACAAGTGCTTGAATCTAAAACCAGTGTTGCAAAAATCGCGACTAGTCGCTAGTCGGCCCCCTACTGAGTATTTTTTCACTAATCAGTGAAAAAATCGCTAGTCGGTCAAAGCCGGTGATAATCGCTGCTAGTCGGCCCAAGTCGGCCTAATCGGCCCAAGTCAGCCCATCTAAATTGTTTGCAAAAGTGGCCCAAAATGTAAAAAATAGCCCATTTTCTTATGCCCTAAAATCAGTAAATCACTTTTATTCACTTATCAGCAAGACAGCAACATAAATCAGCGATTCTTGCCCTAAAATCTCTACAAAAGTGACCGGCGACATCAGAGACATCAGCGACAGCGGCGACTTCCTTCTCCGGCGGACCTGCTTCCTTCTCCGGCGGCTTTATTCTTCGGTTCTTCCATACTCCAATCCAACAGGTAATTTATTGGACTGAATGACTGATTATATGATGTAATTGTAAAACATTATTGGACTGATTAAGTGATTATAGGTTGATGTTAATGGATAACTAAGTTTCAGTTTGTTACAGACTTACAGTTGGCCGATTGATTGTAGTTTAATTCAGTTTGTTATAGTTTAATGGATAACTAAGTTTCAGTGGATTGATTATATGTTACAGACTTACAGTTGGCCGATTGATTGTAGTTTGTTACAGACTTACAGTTGGCAGATTAACTGATTGATGTTAATGGATAACTAAGTTTCAGTGGACTGATTATATGAATAATATGCCGATTACAGTTTGTTACAAATAAGTTTTAGTTGGCCGATTATAGGTTATTTCTTACAAATAGTTACATTAGTGAATATTCTTGTGAAAGCTGTGTGAGTATATATATACATATTTATAAAAATAAAAAAATATACATATAAAATTCCCTATCCGATTAATCCCGAGTAATCCCGAGTAGTCGCTAGTCCCCACCTCACCGGCCGACTAGCGACTAGCGAGTTCTACAACCTTGTCTAAAACCCGAAACTCCAAACCGTTCACCGGCCTCTACGTTTAACACTCTTCCGGCGATCGTTAATCTCATTCTCGTCTCATACTTCTGCGTCTACATTCTTCTGGTTAGCTTCAATTTATAACTCTCTGCAACATAATCTCCACTTTTTTTATATAAATTTGTTATTGTACTTGTATACCGGTTGTTTTTGTTGATTATGTTAGTTTGTATGCTCAATTGTGACCGGTGTTCGCGTTTAGGGTTTATACTATGAATAACTAAAATTAGGTTTTTCATTCAAAGTTTTTAAAACACTTTTCTTGTGATTTGTATAATTTTAAGTCATGATTTGGTTATTTTCGATCAGCTTGAAGTTATTTAGGGTTTTGCTACACCGGATTAGTGTGATTCTGGATCCATTGAATGTTTGTGATGGTGGATTTTGAGGTTCTAGAATTCAAATAGGATATAAATTTAGGTCTGGAACTCAAATTGACCTAAAATTTTTAAAATTTGAAATGATGATTGTGGTGATACTCAATTGTTCATAGTTGGAAACACTGTTGTAAAAATCGGGATTAATCACCGATTAGTTGGTAATCGGTAGTTACATCGCTTATTCATGAACTACTTTATTTAAAAACTGGCTACTAGTGATTATTATGTCAAAATATATGAAATGGATGTCACCTTCAATGACGGTCTCAATATTAAGTAATCAAGTTATTTTTATTTTATTCTTTAAAAAAGTAGAGTTTCATATATCCTTTCTATACTAGCAAAATTACATATTTGATATTTCTCAAAAATGCAAGTTTTAATGCATAACATACAATGCTTTTAACGCATGATTTAGAAAAAAAAAGTAATATTTACAAGTTTAGAGAGAGAAATATGAAATTACCCAAAATTTGATATATAAGAAAGGTTAATGTAATAAAATACTAATTATATTTGTATCATGGTAGTTTACTGATAAAATTTCACCTAGTCGGACACTCGGACCTAAGATCGTCGGTCAAAGGCAGTCAAAATTGGTCAAAGTCTATGAAGTATTTGAAAAATCATTAATTACAGATTAACAAAAGACCTAATGGAGGCGGTGGTGATTGATGCTGGTTCTAAGCTCTTGAAAGCAGGCTTTGCAATTCCCGATCAAGCTCCTTCAATGGTAATATCTAATCTTTCTATTTAATCTCAGTGACGTGATATGTGGCGTCGTATAATCTGTTATAGTTGTTTTACGGTTATGTAATTTGTTGTAGTCCGTTATGTAACGTTCTTGATGTATGGTGCAGATTATTCCAACTCAAATGAAAATCATGAATGACGATGCTACCTTGCCCGATTCTCCATCGCAACAGGCTAACACTGTTGACCCAGTTGTACGTGGTTTTATTAAAGATTGGGATGCTATGGAAGATCTACTGCATCATGTTCTTTACGATGGTCTAGGATGGGAAATCGGTAACGAAGGACAAATTTTGTTCGCAGATCCACTTTTAACTCCCAAGGTTAGCCAAAGTTATCAATATCCATATATATGTTGAAGTTAGGGTTTTATTGCAAAATCTGAAACCGAAATGTTTGGTTTTCGGTTTTTGAAAACCGTTCGGTTTCGGTCTTTTCGGTTTTAGCAACGGTTTGGTTTGATTGTTGGAACAAAATGACGTAAGATTCAAAAATAAAAAGTATAATTCAAAATTTAAGAATCTTTCTTAAATGTTTACATTTATGTGAATATATTTAATATTTTAATTAATATTGTTCACATAAACCTAACCTTTTAATCTTCTATTTTATAATACTTTAAAAAATTATTCAATTTTTATGTTAAATTTTGTTATTTCTTGTAGGCAATGGATAAATCATTTCAAAGATAAATAAACATGTTAATGTTCTTATTATAAATACTTCACATTCAAGAATAAAATTAATAATTCTTAAATCAATATAACAAACATAAAAAAAATGATTTTCAAGGTTATTTGGTTCAGTTTGTTTTTTTTTCGGTTTTCATAAAATGCAAAACCGAACCGTAAATTTCGGTTCGGTTTACACGGTTCAGTTTTTTTTTTTCCAGTTTTTTTGTGAGGTTTGGTTGTTTCAGTTTCGGTTCAGTTTATTCGGTTTTCTGCTCACCCCTAGTTGAGGTTAACGTTTGTAACATTTGGTGTCATCTTATAACTATTCTTTTTCTTTATCAAATTCAGTCAAGTTTCATTTGTTTCACAGGCTGTGAAAGAACAGTTGGTGCAGTTGTTGTTCGAAACATTTAACGTTTCGGGCTTTTACGCTTCAGAGCAAGCGGTATTATCACTATATGCAGTAGGACGCATTTCAGGCTGCACAGTTGATATCGGTCACGGGAAAATCGGTACTCAACAAAATAGCTCATGCGTATCATCTAAACCTACAAATTTTACTTTAACGATCCTGTTGTATTTTTTGTATTAGATATTGCTCCGGTAATTGAAGGTGCGGTTCAGCATGTAGCTTCGAAAAGGATAGAAATAGGCGGTGCTGATTTGACGAAGTTGTTCGCGCAGGAACTCGCAAAGTCGAATCCACTTATAAAGCTTGATATTTCGGAAGTTGAGAAGTTAAAAGATCAGTATGCTTGTTGTGCTGAGGATGAGATTGCGTATGAAAAAAAGTTACAATCCTGCGATGAAGAGCAGCATACTTTGCCAGATGGTCAGGTGGGTCCCGTTACCTGTCAATCCATCGGTCATAAATGCATCTATATGTTTATGCATGCATGCATAATGTTTTGGGTTTCAGGTGATTTCGATCAAAAGAGAGAGATACACAGTAGGAGAAGCATTGTTTCAACCGTCTATATTGGGCTTGGAGGCCCATGGGCTTGTTGAACAGCTTGTTCGGATTATCTCAACTGTATCATCTGATAACCATCGCCAGCTGTTGGAGAACACCGTTCTGTGTGGCGGAACAGTTTCCATGACAGGTGATACTTCGTTTTTTTTCTTTTCAGTTTCATTTTAATATTATATTTTGCAAATATAGACCCACTTAAAAAGGGTCATTTTTATATCTTTCTTGATGGGTCAAACAGTTCTATAGCCACCCAAAATGTATTATTAATGCATACAAGTATGCAATCTAAATTGTGATATTGAAAAAAGTTGATTATTATTGTGATAATGTATATATTTTACAATATCACTAAACTGCTTATAAAAAAGTATTAACAACCTTTTGGAAGTATGAACCTCTTGAATTGTTTTTCCCAACACGTCTTGTATTGTTAACCTTCAGGTTTTGAAGAGAGATTCCAGAAGGAAGCTAGTCTTTGCTCTTCGTCCATTCGTCCTTCGTTAGTAAAGGTAATAACTAACAAACACACACACACACACACACACACACACACACACACACTCACACTCACATATAGGGATGTTCAATTCAGAACCTATTTTAAGTAGAGAACGGCGGAAGTTTTTGTCGTTATCAAAGTTCCCTACTTAAAGTTGGTTTTATATTGAATGACCTTTGTGTGTGCGTGTGTGTATATATATATTTATTTATTTACTTTAAATATATATTTAGAAAAACGGGAAATATATCTAAATTGGATTATAAATTTATATAATAGTGTGAGGGATTTTGAATTGCAGGCACCGGAGTACATGCCAGAGAATTTATCCATGTATTCAGCATGGGTGGGAGGTGCCATACTTGCCAAGGTTGTCTTTCCTCAAAATCAGCATATAACAAAGGCAGATTATGATGAATCTGGGCCGTCCGTTGTCCACCGCAAGTGTTTCTGAGATAATGTGGTGTGTATCTGGGCCCTACTTGTTAGATTTATGAGGTTGTTAGGTAAGAATCTATTCAAGCATGTAGTGTATATGGACATTAACATTTGCTAACTTATGAACTCTAAATTGTTGTGTCTTGATATTGCTTGCTTTCTGCACAATTAATCAAATTGGGGTGCGTGTGGGTGTACAAAGGTACCAAACTGAACTGAATCAGATTCGTAGATAATGGTGTATAGGGATTCAGAACCATTTTATTGCCGATCTCTAGTTAACCTGTAACTTAAGTTAAATATGATTTTCGTTAATGCAAGAATATGAGTGGTTTTCGACTGTCCTGGGACCGATTAAGCCGATGCTAAATCACAGGTTGAAGCCATTGTTTCTATAACGGACGATTACACGGGTTCTGGTTTGTTTGTATTTTTATTTTATTTTGGGTGGCTAATTGATAGGTATTATGATTTTCTACGAGATTGTTTCTAGGCTAACATCCCTTTTTTCGTCTTTTCATATTAGTTCGTCTCTATTTGTTTAAGTTGGCATATACTACTTAGAATGACTTTTCTTATTCCACATACTTATGCCCCTAGAAATGCCTTGTCGTCTTTTATATCACTTAAGGGTGGAGGGTCACCATACCGGGATACCCCCAAGTAGCGTCGAGTTCACTCAAGTATATTAGGTAAACCACCACAAATGGGGCAAGTAGTTGCAGCGGATAGAATTCAACCGAGTATCTTAGGTAAACTGCCCCAAATGGGGCGAGTAGTTCATGCAGCGGGTTTGTGAATTAGGGGGGATGAGGATGACAACCCGCACCACAACCTTTGCCACCTTCCCCATCAAGAACCCTAGTTCACACCATCGCAAAATTCGCTTTCGACAGTTATAGATTAACAGCCTTACCATGGGGATTTTGATCAGCATAGAGAGGAGTTGATTGCCATCAAAATTACTTCAAATGTTGCTTGATTTGATAATGGCGAACTTTGGCCAGAAAACAAAAACGACAGTGACATGGCTAGAAAACAAATGTGAGCCATGGTGGTTTGATTTGATGATGAATGATGGTGGCAGTGGTGTCGGAAAACAGACCTGCGCTCATGGGCCGATTTAATGATGAACGAAGGTGGCGTTGGTTAGCTCTTTTTATTTAAAAAAATTGTTTCGGTAGCGAGTACCTGTGGGTTAATTAATGGCCCTTTCCAAATTAAGTACTTTTGGGTGAATTGGGTTCATTGAGGTGGCAGAATTCGATTGGCTAGTTGATTGGGTACTTCAAACTTGTAGGTTGTGGGTTAACGTCCCCTTCCACCCTATTGGTTGCATCATGTATCACAATTTTACGAGGCTAATTTTTTCTTCCGCTTATCTTATCTCACCCTTTCATATTTTATTTTTTAGTTTAATGTTTTAAAAAGGTCAGTCAATCATATTTTCAATATTATTGTTTTATTACTTAAAGTATGTAATTTTAATCATATCTTATTTCAAATATTGTTTTATAATTTTTAAATCTTCGTTACTAACGATCAAACATTTTTTTATTCAACTTGTATAATACACGCGTTTTAACCTACTTAAATAATAAATGTGTAAACAATGACATGATAATGACCAAACAAACTAGCACAAGCATGCCTATTTCCTTTTTTTAATGGCGGTGATAATCATATAAATAAAAAGGATTGTTACATATATCCCCTCTCTAGACTAGAAACGATACAAAAAAACAAAAAGCAAAACATGAAAAGCAATCCGGATTACACAACCAATAAGTTAAAAGAACGCTAATAGACCAAATTTAAATTCTTAAGCTTAGACTACTCTTTACCCGTAAATAAGAGACAATTTGCAGCTCTTCAAGCAACTTGGGGATAAAAGACACCTTTCTTTGCAAAAACTGTCTTATTTCGGCCCACCAACTGCACCAACAGGTAACCAAGATGATCAAATGAACCGATCTCTTCCTCAAGTCGCAAGAATTGATGTTTTTTTGGAGCTCCAAGAGGTCTGGAATAGGAGAGGCATATATAGGAGCGATATTACACCTGCTGCTTGTTTTTTTTTTTTTTTTGCCAAATAATGGTAGCAACATAACATGAGTCACGGATATCGGATACCCTCCACACATTGGGCACAAAAGATGATGTTCCTTTTTGCATGCAGAGTATAGTCGGGAGCCTGTCCATCTCTGCTCTCCAAGCAAAGATGTTCATTTTCAAAAGTAGCCACGAGTTCCATTTGAGTACAAATTTATCTCCCATTGGTTTTTCTAGCAAAATGCAGATCGACTTAACAGTGTAGATATATAAACAACTACATTTTATATATTTGATATTATAATTAGACAAATTATTATATTGTACATTTGTACGGGTTTTACTTAAGAGTATCAACACTATAGATATATAAACAACTACATTTTATATTATTCAGTTATCTCACGTAAAAATGTAGACACTTAATAATATGTGAAATACAGATTTTCGAAGCTACTTTTATTTATTACAAAATAAAAACTTCCTGTATTAAATTTATAACTACATTTAACATATACATAATCAAACAATGCATTTCACCTTCTTTACTTTTGGGCCACAATACCTCTAAATGGGCTATGTAATTGGGCCTCTTTGGCAATTGATTTTAACACTTTGAGTTTTGTATCCACGTCACGACTCACGAGCACTTTAACAAACATCTGTTGACTTTTTTGGTCAATACGATTTCATGGGTGAAAGCTGATTTGCCTGACCATCACCGCGCTTCGTATGGAGCGGAGAATGGTGTGCCGAGTGATAACGACGGTCACGCTGTGGACCCGGTTGGGTTGCATGGACCTTAGGCTCCTTTGGTTTTGTTTTGATAGCGCCAATCTCTTTCAAACTAACCAAAACATCTTTCATTTCAGGTCGGCCTTTTGGGTCCGCGTCTAGACAACTCAAGATGAGCTCTGCGGCCTTAGTCGCTCCTTTTGGCGGGTAATCATTTTCTAGCCGTGGGTCCATGATTTTTCTTAACTTCCTTCTGTCAGGCAACGCTGGACGAGCCCAATCCACCAAGTTATGTTGTGAGCCCGGTCGGTTAGTGTCTAGCACACGTAGGCCCGTTATAATTTCTAGCAGCACAACTCCAAAGCCATAGACATCACTCTTAACGTATAAATGACCTGCGTTTAAATCACAAAAGTTTTGTCAACAATTTTTTTTTGACCATGTCCTAATTGACAACTTTTACGGACCATGGCTCACCTGTGGCTATGTATTCTGGAGCCGCGTAACCATATGTACCTACCACGCCTGTTGAGACATGAGACTCACCATTCACAGGACCCAACTTTGCGAGCCCGAAATCCGAGAGCTTCGCATTGAAGTCCTGAAAATAATAATTCAAAATTAGTTTTAAATAAAATACTTTTAATATTATTCTAAATTATAATAAATTAAATTTCAACTAACCCCATCTAATAAAATATTGGCTGATTTAAAATCCCTATAAATAACAGTTTTTTCTGTAGTATGCAAAAAATCCAGCCCTTGTGCTGCCCCTGTGGCTATTTTAATCCTAGTACTCCATGAAAGTGGTTCTGCACCTTCTGCAATATTTAATAAAAATGAATTAAATAATTATAATATCATTCTTATATTATAAAAAATAATTAAATGGTATTACTAAAATACTTACTTTTAAAAAGATGATTCTCAAGACTACCCTTTTGCATATATTCATACACAAGAAGAAATTCTCTATCTTCCCAGCAATATCCCACCAGTTTAACAAGATTTGGATGGCTGAATTTTCCCAAAAATTTTACTTCCGCCTGCAGAAAAATAACTAAAACTAATTAAAGCTAAAATAATGAGGGTTGTTGGAAAAATAACTATATTATATTGTGTAAATAAATCAAGGATGGGTGACCGTGACCTACTTGATATCGACTTGCTAGTTCATCGACACATGTCTAGTTTAAACGAGTTAAAACTTGAGCCTTATTTATGCTAGTGAGAGTCTAAACGAGTCTATTGCTTGCTACAAATGTAATAGTATTTATATAACTTTTAATGGGGAATTAAAATTATTATGCGTATCATACAACTTCTACTACTACTAATAATAATAATAATAATAATAATAATAATAATAATAATAATAATAATAATAATAATAATAATAATAATAATAATAATAATAATAGTAATAATAACATTAATAACAATAATAATAATATTAATAAAACGAGTAGACATAGAGTCAGTGGCGAAGCTTGAAAATTTCCACCGGGGGTTGGAAGTCACCAAACCTAAAAATTCTATATAAGTAAATTTTTTTTATAAAACCGGGGGGTCGAAAACGTATATACCTAAAAAATTCTATACGAAATGTACATACATAATACTATTGAGTGAAAAGTTTGGGGGGTGGAGCGCCCCCGCTCCTTCAAAGCTACGCATATAGTCAACCGCAGTATCTAAATTGCCTGATATAATAGATGTATACATTTTGGACCGGCAATAAATGATTTAATATTTATATATTTTTTCGAACAGCATTTAATATTTATATATAGGAATTAAAATACATGAACTTTGAACATGTCAAACCAAACTTTGCTCTCAAAATGTCAACGCTTGGAAAAAAGTAGAGGCACCCTTTGACCCAGAAAATTAGGGGCCCCAAACCCCAAATAAATACTTTAATACAATTATTATTAAATTAAATTACTTGTAGGAAAGAAATAGTGATTAAATAATAATACGTTGAAAAATGACATGTATGTGTGGAAAACCTTTTCTATTAGGCGTTCATACCATGCCCTCTTATTTTATGTTGCATAATTTAGTTGATATTGTATTTTTATAACCATATATCATTTGTATCTAGTGTAGCGTATTTAGTTGATATTGTATTTTTATAACCATATATCATTTGTATCTAGTATAGCGTATGTATGTGACGTTATCATATGATTTTCAAAGGTTAATGACAGAAAACTAAAATATTTAAACGCTTACACTACTACACCAACCGTCGAAGGTTAATTGTGCTATACTAGCTTGTGCTAAATACTAATAAAGTATTTTTCAAATCTAGACTTCGGGGCCGTTTGTTTAGTTTTTAATGGTTTAGATCTTTTACTGGTTCAGCACTTAATGGTTCAGACTGTTTGTTTCGCGAGCAGATGTCTGAATGGTTCAGACATTACCTCTGAATGGTTAAGCATTATACTGAGTCTGAATGGTTAAAACCTATAATTTGAATTGGTCAAACATTTGCCTCTGAACGGTTCTGGCTCTTAATAGTTCAGACCTATTATCGATTCAGACATCTTATTGCTTTAACACTTAACCATTCAAAAGTTGTTAAAAACCTTTCCTCAATTATTAGCACATTGACCCGAATTTAGAAAATATTAATCTAGGACAAAAACAAGACTATCATCACACACGTCATGCATGGCGTTAGACATGCAATAAATTATTATGCATTAATTAATATTAATAAAATAATAACACAAAGCAACAAACAATTGAATAACATAAAAACATGAAGAAACAAACCTGCCACTCTTTGAGGCCTTGAGGGCTGTCCGGACTTGACTTTTTAACGGCGACTGCGATCCCAATTCCAACCTTCGACGGCGCGTAGGTTTCACCGTCCACCCACCCTTTGAAAACCCTCCCAAAACCACCTTCTCCGAGCACCGTGTCCGGCCGGAAGTTTCGGGTTGCGCTTTTTAGCTCAGCATATGTGTAACATTTTAAGCATCGTGTCGCCATTTTAGGCGTCGCAACCGCTTCGCCACCGCCACCTCCCTCCACCATGGCTTGTTTCTTTTTCTCAGCATTAATATTATTTGCTGAAAAAAAAAAACAATAAAATTTAATTGAATTTATTAAAAATGTAAAAAATATATGTGTTCTATTTTGAAGGCAAAAAAATCAAGAAAATATGTATACCTTGGGTGGAAATTTTATTGGTGCTTGAAAAATTATTTACAGGTTTAGGGTAACAGTTTCCCATCTCTCTCTCTCTTCCCTCTCTCTCTAGATATATATGTGTATGTATATATATCACTTACACACACAGTTAGTGTTTTAGAAGATGTATTGGAAGAGAATTTGAGTTTTTCTGGGAAAGTGGAGAGAAAGTGGACGGAAAGGAGATGAGTTTGTGACAAAGAATGATATTTTGTGTGTATATACAACATATATATGGTGTGGGTAGCTAATGTATTGTATTATAATATAATTTAAGATGGAGAAAAGACTTTTTCCTCTTTTGACTTTTTCTTGTGTTGAACTTGGTTTAGGGGTTCACACTCTTGACTTCCTAAATTTACCCTTTTACTTGCTAAGTGAAGTCTTTTACTGTAAAAAAGATTGTCATCTATTAATGGTTTAGTGACACAAATATGAGGTCATGTGACACTAGCCAGTAGCCACGCTTTAGTGACGGCCAAGTCTTTAATGTCGCAATTGCGTATAACTACAAATCTTTGATAAATGTAGGGGTGTGGATTTCAAATACGAAAACACGATACAAACCTCACATAAAATTCGCGGGTTTGTTTTTAATATTAACAATCTAGGTCAGTTGTATCAAACCTATCAAAACCGGTTAGGTAAACTGGTTGGGTTTGTGTCATAAATGTGTTTTATGTCAAAATTTAAATTGGTTGGGTTTTTTAATTTAACTTATTTAACCTGATTATTTTTATTTTGTTTTCTTAATATATGTTTTATGTCATAAATAAAATTAGTTAGGTATATGCGAAAATCTAAAACTTAAAAAAAGAAATTGAAAAATAATGTTTTATATACATGTAGCTAATTTTAAGACTTCCTAACATATGTCTCTAAGCACGTCGCTAATTGTCGCGTATGGTGACTTCCAAGTAAAATCGATAATTTCATGACTACCTTACACGTATAGTTTTGTGACGTTCATAAATTGGCCACTAGACATTCCGCGAATTGCAGTAGATTTGACATCAGAAAGTTTATCTTTATATCGTATAATATTTTAAATATACATATATAATAGACATGCAAATATTATGATATCCTTTTATAAAAGAGTAAATTACAAAGTTCGTTCTTTATGTATGTCATATATTACAAAGTATGTCCTTTATTTTTAATAAGCTCAGAAAACATACTCAATGTTTGTAAACCCTTACAAGTTATGTCCTTTAGTCATAATACAATTAGTTTTCATGGTTAAAGTTGACTAAGTCAACCCCACATAAGGGTATTTTAGTCATTTTATCCTAAATATTATAATAAATAATCATAAACCCAATAAATAAAATAATTTTAGAATTATATATGTGTATATAGTTATAAATATATACAGATAATGTCTTCTCCCTCTCTTTCTTTCTAATTATCCTACCCCCACAGCCACAACCCACCTGCCACCGCCACCGCCACCGATCTGCCACCACCACCACTTCACCTGCAAGTTTACTCTGCTCCAAACCAGTTTTCCGGCAAGTTCCAAACCAGTTTTCCGTTGAGTATCAAACCAGTTTTCCGGCGACCCATACTTCTCTCTGTTCTACACAACCACCACCCGACCACCGCCACTCGACCACCACCATCACCCGGGCACCTCCACTCTCAGATCTGTGAGATCTTGGCAACCTGCAAGAAACGAAAACCCTAATTTACTCCAATCTCAGGTACGTTGTTTGTAATCGCAAATCAGAGGCAAATATAATAATAACTTGTTAGAGAGTTTTGAAACTAAACTTAGGGGTTATTGATGCTGATGAAACAGAAGAACTTGAGGTTTGGGGATAATTTACTCTAAAAGAAATTGAGACCACTGGTGAACATATTAAGTGTGTAATGAGTGTTAAGACATTGAGAAGTGGTATATGTTGGTGATGATAATTAAATGTGTGTTGTCTTGAGATGGATGAGGAAGGGTTTGATGGTGGCAGGTCTTGAGATGGGCGGTGGTGTTGGCTGTAGTTGGGTGATGGTGGCGGTAGATGGGTGGGTGGTGGTGGTAGGGTACTTTTATATATAGAGAGAGTTGAGACCGAGTGAGGAAACAAACGCCGTTTCTGTTGAAGATGTACATCATATGCGCATTGTTGCCGGATGCCGTCGGTACCGGCGGTGATGGACTGATCTCAGAGCCTCCGAACTGCATTGCTGAATTGTAAGTGGTTGATTAGCTACACAATTAATTCAAAGCAAGACTACTTTGATTCTCCAAAATCCTTGCGACGGAAGTTTAGAGAGAGAGAGAGAGAAAGAGGAGATTGTAGATAGAGATTGAAAGAGAGCAGGTAGAGTAAGAGAGTGAAAGTGGTGGTGGTGGCAGATCGGTGGTGGTGATGGTGGTGGCAGGTGAGTTGTGGTGGTGGTGGGGGTAGGTGAGAGAGAGAAGGAGAAGGGGTTAATAATGTCTGTATGTATATATTTACATATATAATTCTAAAATTGTTTTATTTATTGGTTTTATGATTATTTATTATAATATTTAGGATAAAATGACTAAAATACCCTTATGTGGGGTTGACTTAGTCAACTTTAACCATGAAAACTAATTGTGTTATGACTAAAGGACATAACTTGTAAGGGTTTACAAACATTGAGTATGTTTTCTGAGCTTATTAAAGATAAAGGACATACTTTGTAATATATGACATACATAAAGGACGAACTTTGTAATTTACTCTTTATAAAACTATCAAATTTGATTTGACTTCACAGAATTGTAACATGATGCTCTATTAAGTATAGATAATTTATTTAACTAAAGCAGTAATTTTACTAAGTTGAATTACTTAAGGGTGAGGGTATTGACACATCCCTACTTTTTAAGTGTACATTCCCTCAGAGGTGGCATATAGGGCAATAAGGGGAGTATATAGTGTGAAAGCAATTAATGTGCCAGAAAAAGGGTTTTGATAAGCCTCTCATTGCCCTATGAGAGGCGTATAAGGTTGTGGTAGTTGGAGCATTAAACCCTATACGCCTCTCATTGAGCAATGAGAGGCTTATCGGCACGACTTTTGATGAATTTAAGGTATAATTACTGACATGAAAGGAGTTCAGTATGAAAAAGCGTGAAAGTGACTCATATGACCCTTATCGAGCTATACGACCCTTATCGAGCTATACGACTGTTTATTTACCCAAGCATACGGGATTTATGGCTTTCAAAATTTTTCAAACTCACAAAATACCGATAAAATGATGAAAATTCTTAACTAAAAAATTTGGTTGAGACCGTGAAGCATAAAGATGTCGTTTTGGGACATTGGTAATATTTTTGGCGAAGATTCGAACCAGTCGTACGTCTCCGAAAGCGTTTGGTTATCCGACGTTGATCGAGGTGAGGAGGAGGTTGTGTCCGTGCCTCGTTGTGATGACAGGGGTGTGCGACCCGTGTTACCTGACTTGAACCAGGTGTTTGTAGATGAGGGGGAACCATCTTACATTGCCCAAAGTTATCCGCGACACGAATACGGGACTTACCATTCGTATACGGAAAACCAACACAAGTTAGAGTATGAGGAAGGTGCTAAGGAGTATGAGAAAAATGATAACGAAGTCGAAGAAGGTGCTAACGACTTTGAGGAAAATGATAACGAAGTCGAGGAATGTGTTAAGGACTTTGAGGAAAATGATAATGAAATCGAAGAAGGTGTAATGCACTTTGAGGAGGGTGTTGATGACGACGAACCTGCTAACGAGGAAGGTGTTCACGACGACGAACGTGCTAACGAGGAAGATGCTAATGACGAGAAAAAAACAAAAAGGTATGACATAGCCGTCAATTACGTGTTATTCGTGTTATATAATGTTGGTATAATTTTAGAGTGAAAAAAATGATTTTGTATACGTGTTATTCGTTATATATAATTTTTATTAGGTAGGAGAAATCTAGAAAATGTTTGACCCGTCCCGACCTTAACCCGAACCCGACCCGAAAATTGTGTCATACATATTAACCCGATTTCGTTATCATTTTGGTGAAATATTATAGTTATATATAATTTTTATTAGGTAGGAGAAATCTAGAAAATGTTTGACCCATCCCGACCTTAACCCGAACCCGACCCGAAAATTGTGTCATACATATTAAGCCGATTCGTTATCATTTTGGTGAAATATTATATATATTCTGGTGAAATATTTTGTTAAAAATAGATTACTTAGGCTTGTAAATGAACCGAACGAACACGAACGAGGCATGTAAAATGTATGACACGAAATTTCATACAAACCAAAAAATGTGTCATACATATTAACCCGAACCCGATGTTGAACCCGAGTTTTTTTATTGTTTTTTTGACAAATTAATATATTAATTTCATTTATGTGGATTTCTAATGAACCCTTTTTTTAGGTATTTGGGTCACTTGAAGAATTGAAGAATTGGTATACAAAAGAGAAGTTGCGAAAGGTTACGTCATTGTGACCCAACGAACGATAACAAAAGGCGAAGGTGCGTCAGCAAGGACAGTGAAGACATGGTTGCAATGCGATCGTGGTGGCGAACCCAAAAGTAAAGCATCAGTTCGGCGTTCCGGTAGCAAAAATGTTGGCTGTTCTTTTAGTCTGATAGGGAAACTAAACTCAAGTAGTGGTAATTGGAGCCTTGTGGAGAAGAAAAACATTCACAACCATGAGCCTGCTGAATTTCTCGAGGGCCACGCGTTTGCTAGAAGGCTGACCCCGGACGAAGAATCACTGGTGGAGAGACTTTATCTGCAAAACATGGAGCCTACAAATATACATTTAACCATAAGAAAACAGTACCCCACATAGCGTGTGCATTCTACAAGACATACAAAACATGATTAAAAAGATTAAACGAAAAATGTACGGCGATCGAACTCCAATGCAGATATTGGAGAGCATGTTGCAAGAAGAAAGGTACGTTTATTTCACCAGAGTGAATCCCTCCACAAACGCGGTCGAGGAGGTTTTTGTCGTTCATCCGGACTCGTACAACATGTGGCGTGCATTCCCACATGTGTTGATGATTGATGCTACCTACAAGACGAATGAGTATAAGCTTCCATTTATTCAAGTTGTGGGTGTGACATCGACACACAAGTCTTTTTGTATGGCTCATGCGTTTGTCTCTAAAGAAAAAAAAGATAACTTCTTATGGGTCCTGGAGAAACTCAAAGAATTGTTGGTAGATTGCATGGGGCCACGTGTAATTGTAACAAATAGGGATCAAGCTTTGATGAATGCTTGCGATAAAGTATTCCCAAAAGCTTCCAAATTGCTATGTAGGTGGCACATCTCACAGAATATTCTAAAACACTGTCGGGCAAAATTTACGGATGAAGACTGGAAAATATTCAAGCTTTCTTGGTCTCGACTGTGTAGTTCTCCCACTCCAATGCTATACAATTATAACTTTCAGCGGCTTTTCACGCGACTGGTTAACGACGAACGATCAGGTACATATTATATTAGTTTACATACATTCATCCATACATATATACATACAAACATTACAAATCACTGTATTCAATTTTTTTTTCAGATGTTCTGGATTATTTGTATGATGTGTGGCTGAAAGATTATAAAGAAAAGTTCGTTTCAGCTTGGACTAACACAGTCCCCAATTTTGGTCAACATACAACCAACAGAGTTGAAAGCCAGCATTCTAAGTTTAAGAGATACATTAAAGGGCCAAACAACTCGCTCCATAGACTTGTGTATCTTGTTGGCAAAGTTGTAGAGTCACAAAAGATACAAATAAAACTTAGTTTTCAGGAGAGCAGGTCCGTGCAAATGGGGGACCACAGATTTCCATTTTTTGACAACCTACGCGGTAATGTTTCCCAAAAAGCCTTAGAGTTATTGGTTGTCGAGAGGAAGAAGCTACATGCGTTGAGGGCATGAGGGGGGACTTGTGGCCACCAGCTTTCTACGGGTTGTGGGTTACCATGTGCTTGTCAGATGGAGTGGTGGAAAAATACATGTAACATAACAACTATAACATATGTTTCGATCCATAGAATATAATCATCATTATACTTCATGTTTTAACAATGATTCTTGAAAAACAGGTTGCAAAATTCCACTTGCCGCGATAGACAAATTCTGGACAAAACTTGATTTTTCGACATAAAAACTTAATCAAGACGAGTGTAATATTCAGGCGGAAATGGATAAACTCACACAACAACTACAAACGCAGCCACCTCTAGTGTTAAAAAGTATGTTGTCAAATATGAAAGCAGTGTTGAATCCAAGTATGACTAACCATCAACCGCCTGAGGTATAACAAGATACCCGGGCCCGCCCAACTACGAAAGCAAAACGACAAAAGAATGAAGACCTTGCGAGACGTAAAGATAAACTACCCGAATCACAGAGGAACGACAACACTCAAAAGCCAAATGTGCGACGTAGTCGTTTAAAGAAAAGCAAAGAAGAAAAAAATACACTTTCGATTATAGATAAAGACTTTCCACTGTTGGCTGGGCACAGGTACATATGTATATACATACATATATTTAGAATTCTTTTTCAATTTTTTATTTTTTAATATTTTTTAGTTTTTTTATTTTTTGCCAATTATAGGTACAAAAACATGATCGAGCGTTTTAAGGATTGGCTTCCATCTAGCTATCGGAGATACATAACACATATCGAAGATGCCCAGCCGGACGGTAACTGTGGGTTTCGATCCATAGCTATGGGTTTGAGGTATGACCAGAAACAGTGGAAGTGGGTCCGCCAAGAGCTACTCGATGAGATGTTCATTAACAAAAAGCGTTGGGGGCATATACTCGAATCATTGGACAAGGGATGTTACGAAAATGTGTATCGATCGATAAATTGGTTAAATGTTGAACCTGCACCTATGGCATGCTGGATGGTGTTGCCCTACACAGGGTTGTTGGTGGCTCAAAAATTTGGGGTGATTGTTCAACATTTAAGCAACGGTGTTTGTCAAACTTACTTCCCGATGTTTGATGGACCGCAGGTTTACCCGAACCATTCCATTTTAACGATTGCTTATGTCGAAGATGGCCATTTCATCATGGTTAAGTTAGCGGATGATAGCCCGATGCCAGTACCAAATGGACTTTGGAATATATACCGAAGTATGGAAGCTATGGAATGGGAGACAATGTACATGTCTCGTATTGCACAGGGTAGGGCGTTACTACGTAGTAATAGAACTCGACAAAAAGAAGTTATTGACTTGTATTAGGTGTAGCATCCGTGAAACATAGTGTACGCAACGAATTTATTAATGTTTCTCTTTAATATAATTTAAATATATTGTAACATCCGTCAAATATAGTGTACGCAACATTTTTTTTATAATTTTTTTTAATTAATGTGCTTCATATAAAAGAAAGGAGTATAAAAAAAAACTATTGTTTTAAAGGGATTTAAAATTGTTGACTCAAACTAAAAATAAAATATGTTATTGTTTTTTTTAATAAAAGGAATTAATTTTAATATAAATAAATGAATAATAAAAAATGTCAAAAATGCAAAAAACCGGCCATAAACCAGTTTCAACGCGGCTCGAACTCGTGACCTCCCAGTTAAATGCACCCGTCCCTTCCACTGGGACAAGCGTCTCACCCGTTGATTGTCCCGATTATTATTTCTCTTATAATAAGTTTCATAGATTCAAAATTCAAAAAGGAAAGTACAACTCCTATACGCCGCTCATTGAACCATACGACTCTCATTGAAGACAAACACTTTCCCAACTTCAATAAAGGGGTAAAATAGATCTAAAATTTGAAAACTCACACACTAAAACACCAAAAACACACACACAAACGCTCTGGACCACACGATTTTCACAAGACAAACTCTGTACCACACGATGAAGGTTAGTTTGTATTCCAAATTTTATTGCTTAATCTTCAACCTTTTTTTATTTTTTGGTTTTATTTCCGCCGTTTGTGGTGGCGTTGGGTTTGACGGTGGTGGGGGATTGACGGCAGTGGTGGTGGTGGTGGTGGTAGTGGTGGGTGTGGTGGTGGGTGTGGTGGTGGCTGTGGTGGTGGCTGTGGTGGTGGTGGTGGTTGTGGTGGTGGTGGGGGTGGGGATTGACGGCTGTGGTGGTGGTTGTGGTGGTGGGGATTGACGGCTGTGGTGGTGGTGGTTGTGGTGGTGGGGATTGACCGCTGTGGTGGTGGTGGTTGTTGTGGTGGTGGTTAGGCGGGTGTGGTGGTGGCTGTGGTGGTGGTGGTAGTGGTTGTGGTGGTGGTTAGGCGGGTGTGGTGGTGGCTGTGGTGGTTGTGGTGGTGGTTAGGTGGGTGTGGTGGTGGCGGCGGTGGTGGTGGTGGTAGCGTAATCCTTATGGAGAAGTACACTGCGTTCATATTTCAGATTCAAACGCTTAACTGAGTTCGTATTCCAGATTCATGCACCGGAACGTCCACCAACGACAATGCTTCTGCACCCACAATCTGTGACGGTGGAAATAGATATATATCGGTGACTGTGAGGGTGAACTGGAATGTCCTGGAACCTCCACCAACGACAATGCTTCTGCGTCAGCAACCTCGAGGGAGAACTCCTTCTGTATGCCGGGACTAGATATAACATCGTTTTTTTTAAATGTGCATATGTTTTATTATTATTATTATTATTATTATAATAATTATTATTTATTATTATTATTATTGTTATTATTATTATTATTGGTCAATGAGCAACTCAATATGTGCATATGCTTTATTATTATTATTATTATTATTATTATTATTATTATTATACGATACGTCGGGCCAAAACGTATTTAAGCAATGGTGTTTGTCAAACTTACTTCCCGTTGGTTCGATGGTCCGGAGGTTTACCCGAACCATTCCATTTTATCGATCGCTTATGTCGAAGGTGTCTATTTCATCATTGCTAAGTTAATGGGATGATTGCCCGATGTCGGTACGAAATGGACTTTGAAATACCTCACCAACGTATAGAAGCTATGGAATGGGTGACAATGTACATGTATCTTATTACACAGGGTAGGGCGTTAGTAGATAGTAATAGAACTTCACGAAAAATAATTTGTTAACTTGGCAAATGTGTAACATCCGTGAAATATAGTGTATGCAACAATTTGTTTAAAAAAATATCAATTAGGGTGTTTTATAACATAAAAACCCTTAATTACCACATAAATTTAAAAAAAAAAATAATTTCATATGAGTCGTATAGGGCATGAGACCCATATACAACTCCTATATGGTGCTCATTGACCCATAAACCTCCCCTGGTGATTTCCACTTTTTAAAGTGGAATCCACCAGAGGAGGCTTATTGGTCAATGAGACACTCATAAGCTGTCCACCAGGGGAGACTTATTGGTCAATAAGCACCTTATAGGAGTTGTATATGGGTCTCATTGCCCTATACGACTCATATGAAATTAATTTTTTCAAAAATTTTATGTGGTAATTAAGGGTTTTTATGTTATAAAACACCCTAATTAATATATTTTTTTAAATTGTTGCATACACTATATTTCACGGATGTTACACCTTTGACAAGTTAACAAATTCTTTTTCGTGAAGTTCTATTACTATCTACTAACGCCCTACCCTGTGTAATACGATACAACTACTAACACCTTTGCCAAGTTAACAAATTCTTTTTCGTGAAATTCTTTATTGTTGTTATTATTATTATTATTATTATTTATTGTTATTATTGTTGTTATTATTATTATTATTTATTGTTATTATTATTATTACTATTTATTATTATTATTATTATTATTATTATTATTGTTATCATTATTATTTATTGTTATTATTATTATTTATTGTTGTTATTGTTATTATTTATTGTTGTTATTATTATTATTATTATTATTTATTAATATTATTATTGTTGTTGTTATCATTATTATTTATTGTTATTATTATTATTTATTACTTATTGTTGTTATTGTTATTATTTATTAATATTATTATTATTTATTGTTATTATTATTATTTATTATGTATTGTTATTATTATTATTATTTATTATTGTTATTATTATTATTATTTATTGTTGTTATTATTATTATTGTTATTATTATTATTATTATTATTTATTGTTACTATTGTTATAACTAATTTAATAAATTTTCTGTTATAATTAATTTAATAAATTTTTCGGTTTTAATTAATTTAATAAATTTTCTGTTATAATTAATTTAATAACTTTTTCGGTTTTAAATAATTTTCGGATATCGGGCATCGGTTTGTTGACGATCACCAACAGATTTATGAACCCCAACCGATAGTCCACCAGGCACTGCTCGAGGCTGGGGAGGTGGAGATGCCGCATATTGCTGACGTGCCTGTTATGGATGGAGACATGGAGCTTCAGGTTGACCAGGGGCGTCCGCAGGAGCCGCCACAGATTCCACAACGCGTTTATCAGGCAGTGCGGTTGCCTCAGTCCACCCAACGTCTCCTTGAGAGGCTGGTGGCGGGTCAGGATGGTATGATGGTGAGCTAGACACAACAGTTTCAGCGGATGGACAGGCAGATGGACCGGATGGAGGATTTGATGGAGTGGGTGATGGCTAGTCAGGCTGAGAGACGTACCCAGGCAGTGTTGCCGGTTCAACCCCCGCCACATCCACGAGTGTATCCGGGTTTCGACATGGAGGCAGGTCCGTCCGGGACGCAGGCAGGTGGTGGGGATGATTCTGACGACACCGATGAGGAAATGGAGGATTAGTATTTGTATTTGTTGGGTGAATTTTATTTTGTTAAACATTTGTGGCATGTATGAACAAATATTTATTTCTTTTTGTATGTTTAAACATTTGTAACTTGATGAATGTTTGTTCGTTTTGTTATTTATGCTTAGTCGACTTATTATAAAAAACCAACATTTTTTAAAGAACTTAGCATATATAATAACAATGAAAAATAACAAGACAAATAACACAATATTCGATTACATTTTTTTTAAACTTAATATATATAAAAAACGACATTTATAACTAATATTCGATTACATGTCTTGCATAAACTTACATACTAACAATGAAAAATAACAAGACAAACAACACAAAAAAATCCAACTGATTATCAACCAACGTTCCCTCTTACGAACAACCCTTGAATGAATATCTTCAAATTCCGCTTCTTGCAATTTATAAATTCGAACCTCCTCTCTCAAATACTTGACTTCGTTTTGAAGCACAGGCTTCGTATCCATCAGTTCTTTGATGACCACACATGCCCGACGACACATGGGAGGATCGACCCACACAAAGAAGTTGCACTTAGAACGCTGACACGAAAAAAAAAATAAATCACTAATATACAAGGGTTAATGGAAAAAAATACATTAAAAACATACCATACTGTGACAAGTGTAAAATTGACGTCCGGGATTAGCTTCAGTCCAAGATGTTCTTAGTGCAGCCGTCCTACCACATTTGCAAACAACCATTGTGAATTTGTGATTGTGAAGATGGTGTATATTTCTGTGGCAAGTAAGGATGACAAAAATACCCGACATTTGCAACCAACATATACAAGTTTTTTTTTTTTAAAAAAAAAAAAGCAAACCAATATGCCGCTCATAGGCCCATACGCGCGTATGGTGGGTACGGAGGCTGACAACTTTTCAGCCCATATGCCTCGTATAGCCCGATGAGACCCATATCAACCTACCTTTTCTGAAAAGTTGACAGGACATTTATGATACCCCACTTGCATATGACTCTCATCGACCCATACGGGTCTCATTGAAGTTCAGTTTCACCTTCTTTTTATAGTTTAACCGAGAACAAGTACATATCCAAAAGTTATTTTTTGGACGAGTTCTAGACCACACGATGACAATCCGGAAGGGGACCACACGCGTCTCTCGTATAGTTTTCGCTCTCGTATCGGTTTATACGGTCGGAATATTCAAGGTTTGTTTACCCTTGTTTTTTTGTGGTTTTATTTTGGCGGTTTGTTGTGGTGTTGGGGTTGTGGTTGTGGTGGTGGTGGGTCGGCTGTGGTAGTGGTGGTAGGGGTGGGTCGGCTAGGGGGGTGGTGGTGGTGGTGGGTCGGCTGTGTTGGTGGTGGTGGTGGTGGGTCGGCTGTGGTGGTGGTGGTGGGTAGGCTGTGGTGGTGGTGGGTCGGCTGGGGTGGTGGTGGTGGTAGTGGGTCGGCTGGGGTGGTGGTGGTAGGTCGGCTGGGGTGGTGGTGGTGGTGGGTCGGCTGGGGTGGTGGTGGTGGTGGGTCGGCTGGGGTGGTGGTGTGTCGGCTGTGGTGGTGGGTCGGGTGTGGTGGTGGTGGGTCGGCTGTGGTGGTGTTTTGTTTTTTTTTTTATTTTTACAATATATTTTCGAATGCCGAGTCTAATGCTAAATTGTATTTTTTTACAGTAAATTACAAGTTTTGTCCTTTATCTTTACATCAAATTTCAGACGCTGTCCTTTAAGCAAAAAGTTGACAGGCGGTGTCCTTTACGTTTCAAAATCTTGCAAGTTTTGTCCTTTAAGCCCAACCAGGTTAGAATTTTAAGTTAAAATACCTCATGTGCAAGGCACATGAGGGTAAAATGGTCATTCCCTCTTAAAATCATTTAATTCCCCATTTAATTCCTCATTTATATAAAAACTATTTCTTTCTCTCTCTTTCATACAAACCTGCATCTCTCTCTGTCTTCTCTCTCTCCTCACTCTCATCTGAATCAACCTCCATCTTTCTCTTCTCCAGCCGACAACGTCACCTCTTCGTCTTCCCTTGTACAGATCCAGGGACTTTTATCCGGCCAGATCCGACGAGTTCGGTGAATATTTAACAACCAATAGAAGGTTCAGGTGGTTTAATCGAGGCGACTTCCCCGGTACAGATCCAGAGACTTTCGGTAATATGGTAATATCCGGCCAGGTGGTTTATACAATTTGAGTATTATCTTTTGCTCAACGGTGTTGAACACGTCACAATGGAGTTCAAGTCTATCAAGAATATTCACGAATTCGCCATTGAATCTCTCCACACATCTATAGAAAATGATCCCGACCTGGACTTCACAGGTGTGTTCATTGCTTTCAATTTATCCTTGATTTTGGAATTAGTATTTCACTACAACCAACCACATATCTTTTGATTTGATATTTTTTCTTCTTCTTCTTCTTCCGTTTAGCCTCATCATCTGAATAATCAATCCAATGCTAACCACTTTGTGAACAAGTGACTTTTAAGGGCAAACATTGCACTTTCCGGTTAAAATTTTGATATACATAAACCTACGATCAAACCCTTTGTTTTCTTGACAATTCTGGCTTTCGAGTATGGTTCTTCCGATCTGCTGCTATAATTACCGACTTTTGGTGATGGTGGTTGATGGTGGAGTGGAGGTGGTGGGTTGACGACGCAGGTGGTGGTGGTAGGAGATTAGATGTTATGAAATTCGTGTAAGGGGATTTGCAGATTTAAATCATTGAAGAAGAAGGGAAAGTGTAAGGGTGAGGGAAATGACCATTTTACCCTCATGTGCCTTGCACATGACAATTTTTAACTGAGAATTCTAACATGGTTTGGCTTAAAGGACAAAACTTGCAAGATTTTGAAACGTAAAGGACACCGCCTGTAAACTTTTTGCCTAAAGGACATCGCCTGAAATTTGATGTAAAGATAAAGGACAAAACTTGTAATTTACTCTATTTTTTATTAACAGGATATCGAAAGTCGGTGTTTTGACGGTGGTGGTAGCGTAATTCTTATGGAGAAACTACGTTCGTATTTCAGATTCATGCACTAGAACGCCGATCTAGGATTACATGTTATCGAAGTAGCCTGTTGCCTCGTCAGCTCCCAGTGACGCTAGCCAACGCAGTTTGCCCTGTGACATGTCCTTCCAAGAGAGGAGTTCATTAGTGTTCTTATGAGCCTTCCACCAACTGGAATGCCACTTCGCTCACCATCCTGAAAAGACGCGGAAGACTGGACGGTGGTTGATAAACGAAATGGCGACTCCATTGCTCCTACCTCCTGATCCCTTGTGTCATCTCAGTGTGGTAGATGTGAAGCAGAATCCCATTGGAAGGTATGGTTCGGTACGCAATTTCAAGATAGCCGGGCTGTCTTTGTATTGTGTATGCTGCACCCATCGTTTTCCTGTACATGAATTCAAAAATATGTAACAATTAGCGATTTAGGGTTTAGGGTTTAGTCGTTACATTATGTATCAAAGTTACATGTTTTGTGTATTAATATAAAACGGTGTTTAATTACATTTTGAATTACGTTTCTTGTTGCGTTATGGTTAATAAACGACAATTGAAAAACAATTAAAGACTTTCAGAAGTTGACATTTTTAACATACACATTGCGTTATGGAAACAATTAAACACATAATAATAATTGATAAATAAAAAAGTTGACATTTAATAAAACGTTATGATATACCCATTTAATAAAATTTGACATTTAAAAGTTTGACAATTAAAGACGTAATAATACTCATTTAGTAATATTAAATAAAAGTCGTTTAATAAAAATTTGACAGTTAAAAATTTTGACAATTAAACACATAATAATAATTCATAAATAAAAAACTATGTTATAATATATACAATTCGTTTTATTAAAAAAAAAATTGACATTTAAAAGTTTGACAATTAAAGACGTAATAATACTCATTTAGTAATATTAAATAAAAGTCGTTTAATAAAAATTTGACAGTTAAAAATTTTGACAATTAAACACATAATAATAATTCATAAATAAAAAACTATGTTATAATATATACAATTCGTTTTATAAAAAAATTGACATTTAATAATACTTATAAAAAATTGGCATTTTATAATATACACAATTCATTTCATAAAAATATGAAGTTTTTATAATACTAACACAATTTTTTATAACAGCATTTTGTAAAAAAAAAATTAATTTTCTTATATTAATATTTTCACAACTTCCCCATACAAATACCCTATCAAAATATACTTCCTGACACCCCAATCATTGGCTGACACCCAATGATTGGCATTAATTAGATGGTAGGGACCATTTTCAAACGTATTGGGCAATGAGGTGCGTATAGGTGGGGCCAGTTTGAGGCGTATTCGGCAATGAGGGTCATTTAGGGTTAGGGAATGTGTAAATACTTTTGAGGGGATGTGTGGACCTCCACCGTTACTTAATCCTTTTTATAGTAGTAATTTTCAACCATCATGATTTTTTTGTACAGAATCAATGATTCCTACTATATATATTTCTCCATTTATCAAATAGCTTGAAGTTCAATGGATGCGTTTTTAAGTAATAAGGGTTCTAGTCCCATTGTGAATAAAGTTAACTATTTAGAAGTAAATTGGTATGTCGTAAAACAAAAATAAGATATATATATTCCCCAGGTAGGGCTGCTTGAGTGAGCGTTTTTAATAAGGGTCATGCTAATTGCACACGACCAAAATTATTTTCACACCTCAAAGCGCCGCGCTTTGGCCATAGCGCGGCGCTTAGATCGACAAAAGGTGAGTTGATTGACGTTTGAGACATGAGTTACTGTTGAGAGACATAAAGCTGATTATGAGGTTTGTCGTTAACCCTAAGCGCCGCGCTTTGGCCATAGCGCGGCGCTTCGACCCCAAATTTCACCCACTTTACCTTTTAAAAGCAACCTCTGAGAGACAGTTGTGTTTCATTTCAAATCGTGGTTGCCTTCATTTCAGATCAAAGGTCTGTATTGCCTTTATTCCCCATCCGTTGTGTTTCTTCAAAATAACGCGCGGTTTTGCTGTATTAGTTACATCTCTTGAAAAAACGATGTCGTGGTTAAACAACTATATTTTCGGTCAATATTCTGACGAGACAGTTGTTCCTGATTCTTACGAGGGGACCGCTATTTCTGACTCGTATGAGAAACCGGTCTCGTCCAACTTGAGGGAGGCAGAGGTTGTATCTGGCATTCGTTATCGTGATAACACGGTGACGCTGGATTTGAATACCCCTGTGGAGGACCCTTACGCACAACAAGGTTATTCGAATTTCGGTTACGGTGGCGAGTACAGCTTTGTACAGCAGGAGTGTGGTCCAAACGACAGTTACAGTTGTCAACAGAGCTTACAAGGTTATTCGAATTTCGGTTACGGTGGCGAGCACAACTTTGAACATCAAGTATATTCGGACCTCGGTGACGATGGTGAGCATGGGGATGTGTCTGTTGACGAGGAAGGCTGTTACCCGGTTACGTTTTCGTTTGATACAACGCAGACCTTTTCGTCACGTAAAGAGTTGGTGCGTTGGGTACAAGACACGGCAAAAGACAACGGTTACCTCATTGTGATTAAGAGGTCGAATAAAAGAGGAGAGAATTACAAGATTTGGTTTCAATGTACTTTTGGTGGGGAGCATAAGAGTATAGCTACACAGAGGAAAACGGGTAGCAAGAAAATAGGCTGCCCGTTCGAGATGATCGGGTTTTCGGAATCATCCGGAAGTGTTTGGAGGATCGAGGTGACGAAGGCGAAGCATAACCACACTCCTATTGAAAACTTAGAGGGTCACGCGTATGCGAGAAGGCTTTCTTCGGAGGATAAAAAACTGGTTAAGGAGCTGGCAGAGCAAGACATTCCCAACCAAAGTATCTGGCGAACGCAGACAAAAAACAATCTGGCTAGAAAGCTTATTCCGAAAGATATACACAACGCTGTTCAGAAGATCAACGCCGAAAAAAATGTCGGTAAGTCTCCGATGCAAAAACTTGAAATCATTCTTCTCGAAAAAAATTACACTTATTACATGCGCACAAATGAGATATCGAACGAAGTTGAAGATGTCTTCTTTGTTCACGAAAGATCATTCACTATGTGGTGTGCCTTCCCGCATGTGCTAATGATTGACGCCACCTACAAAACGAACATGTACAACCTGCCATTTGTTCAGGTCGTAGGCATGACGTCGACAAACAAATCGTTTACGGCTGCTTGTGCGGTAATTTCCGCTGAGAAGTCAGAGAACTACCTATGGGTGTTGCAGAGGATCAAGTCTATGCTGGTAGGATGTATGGAACCGCGCGTGATTTTAACAGACAGGGATTTTGCGCTAATGAACGCGTGTGAACAAGTTTTTCCAAAAGCGCATAAGTATCTTTGTCGGTTCCATATTCAACAAAATATTAATAAGAACAGCAAGAAGAAATTCTCTGACAAGGAATGGAAAGAATTCGTACGTAGATTTTGGTTATTGTGCGAGTCTACGACCGAGGAAATATACAGGTATAACTTGGAAAACCTTGAAGCACAGCTGAAAGAAGATGACCGTGAACGTAGGTATTTCTTACATAATTATGTTCAAATTTTATATAATAACAAAAACTGACTATTTACGTTTTTTTTTTAATTTTAGAGGTTTTTGATTATTTGAAGAAATCCTGGTTGGATCCGTACCGTGAAAAGTTTGTATCATGCTGGATTAACAAAACTATCAACTTTCACCAAACTACGACCAACAGGGTTGAGGGCATGCATGCAACACTAAAAAGTCACTTTCCAAGTCATCGCAACACACTGGATAAACTTGTACTGTATGTTGATCATGTTGTTGATAGACAATACACCGAGATTAGTAGTAGCTTTGAAACAAGCCTCCGAAAAGTGATGACGCACCACAAGAAGCAGCCCATGCTTGCATATATTCTCAGAAAGGTTTCAATATATGCGATTGAGCTTTTGAGTAGGGAACTAAAACGTAAGGAAGACGGGTTGAGAGCCTATGGTGCAAGCTGTGGTTGCCAACTTTTTACCAGCTGTGGTTTGCCATGTGCCTGTCGTTTGGAAAAGTTGGAAAATAAAGGTAATTAATATCTTTGACCTTTCTCGTTATGATTTTGCCACCTAATTTGTTTTCATCCACAGGTCAGCAACTCCGGATCACACACATAGACGTGTTCTGGAAGAAGCTTAACTTCAAGCCTGCAAAGAAAAACATAGAGGATATCGATGTAGACGCGGAATTTGAAAAATTGAAACAAAAGATCGATCCAACACCCCCTCAAGTGAAAAGGAGCTTCTTTGAAAAGTTTCAGCAAATCCTCAATCCAGGGAACAATAACAAAAAACCTCCTGCTGTTCTGAAGAAAACTCGTGGTCGCCCAACATTGAAAACGCAGGAAGAAAGAAAGGTTGAAGCCGCTAGAAAAAGCTCGTACATTCCGTCGGAAGAAACTTGGGTCGAGGCCTCAGATGATCTTCCCCGTCACAGCTCGTACATATCACCCGAAGATTCTAGAAGACAAAAGAATACCAAACCGATCAACCTACACCCTGATTTCCCGATGATCAAGCTCGGTTCTAAGACGGATATAGCGATCCGCAACTACGCATCTCAGATTCCCGAAGTGATCCATCCATACATCGTTAGAATAAAGGACGTGAAACCAGATGGTCATTGTGGGTTTCGATCGATGGCTGTTGGGTTAGGAGTGAAACAAAATTCATATTTGATGATCCGGAAACAACTTATAAAGGAGTTACGTACGAACCAATCGCTTTGGAGGCAGGTTTTCGATCCGGAAAACATAGGACATTATGATGCGCTGGTTAGACGGATCGATTTCAAGGGGGTGGGACGAGCAGATATCGAAAATTACATGACGATGCCTGACACGGGGTTTCTTATTGCCCAACGATACGGTGTGATTGTTCACACCTTCGACATGCGTGGGAGCGATACAATTTTCCCTCTGCTGGGCGGGCCAAACGAAGCTGAGGAACCTCACCAGGTGGTTGCGGTTGTGTTCGTCGACCGTGGGCATTTCATACATGTAGAGCTTGGAGGTTGTTATCCAATGCCTCCCCCAAACCCACTCTGGACAGCGAACAGAACAGAGCGGGCAGCAGCCTGGCATACATTATACAGGGATCAAATCAACGCGTACGAAATGCTTACGTATCGTGCCCCTGACCTTAATGTAACCCCATATGTTCACGATGTAGGTTAAATGTGTTTAATAATAATCACGTTTGTGTTTGTTCAATATATGCGTTACATCACGTTAAAAACCGAATGTCACCGACACGACCCAATCAGATTCAATACGCACTTGTACGACCCAAAATGACCATATACATCATAATACTACAATTAATGAAAAAATACGTCATGTTCATGTGCGGTAGGCGGCTGATACACATAACACCTCTCACAGGAGTACTTGTGCTTTCAAACCAAAATGATACGATATAACGGAATAAGACATCACACGTAACCAATTTGATCCGGAACTTGCAGTATACTCCATATATAATAAAAAATGATGTATAATGGAAAAAAACGTAAAATTTAGACTATTATCGACGCGTTTGTGAATTAAAAACAATTTTAAAAAATTTAAAAAAGGCCCAAAGCGCCCCGCTATGGCCA
Source organism: Helianthus tuberosus (assembly GCA_030545235.1). Lineage (NCBI taxonomy): Eukaryota > Viridiplantae > Streptophyta > Magnoliopsida > Asterales > Asteraceae > Helianthus > Helianthus tuberosus. Next base: position 8,912,522 of record CM060433.1, on the reverse strand, counting down.
AAGCTAAGCGCTTTGCCCTTAAATAAGAACAGAAGCACCCCGCTATGGCCAAAGCGGGGCGCTTTGGTCCCTCGTTATACCTGAAGCGGGGCAGCTTCTCCCCCATTTCAACACAAAACACACACAAAAGGTGCGATTACACACACTGAGCTCCGGATATCTTCGTTTTCAAGCTTTCAACCGCTAAAAGGTAAGATCGAACTTCATTTATTGTTCTGGTTCAAGTTATGTGTTTGATTTTGTTTGATTTGGGCGGAGATCATGTCGCTGTTGGGGCTGTTCTTCATAACGAAGAACCAAAGCGCCGCGCCGAGGCCAAAGCGCGGCGCTTTGGTTCATGTTTATTTTTTTTTAATTTAATATTATTTGTTTATTCTTTTATATTTAATTTTATTTGTTTATTATTTATATTTAATATTATTTGTTTATTATTTATATTTAATATTATTTGTTTATTCTTTTATATTTAATATTATTTGTTTATTATTTATATTTAATATTTTTTGTTTATTATTTATATTTAATATTATTTGTTTATTCTTTTATATTTAATATTATTTGTTTATTATTTATATTTAATATTATTTGTTTATTTCAACGTGCAGGGATGGATTCCTCCGATGACGAGATTGAGCATATGGAGGCTGAGGGAGAGGTGGGTGATGACGAGATTGAGCCGGCATGTCCGTACCTGCAGTTTCCGCCGGGGTCACGGGCGAGGGGGAGATGCGCGAGGTTGCGCGCCATCCCCATTGGGGAGCATGTAGGGATAGACTGGGGCCTGCTGGATACCGTGGGAGAGGCCGCACGGGCGTGTGAGATAGTTGGACTAGATACTCCTTGGTCGCGCCTATTTGAGTTAGCGATGGAGGACTCGTACCCTGAGCTTACGTGGGAGTTTCTTTCCACGTTTACATACGCGCCGCATCCGGCGGATTACGTGGAGGACCCGGATTTTCCAGTCCACGAGGTTACATTCCGTCTCGCCGGTCAGGAGTTTCAGATGAGTGTGCGGCAGTTTGTTGTCCATACAGGTTTGTTTAAATAATATTATTTATTATTTTATATTTAATATCATTTGTTTATTTAATGTTATTTGTTTATTTAATATTATTTGTTTATTATTATTATTTGTTTATTTAATATTATTTGTTTATTATTATTATTTGTTTATTTAATGTTATTTGTTTATTTAATATTATTTGTTTATTATTATTATTTGTTTATTTAATATTATTTGTTTATACAGGTTTGTACACAGAGGCCGAGCTTGATACTGATTTATATACGCAGGCGGTTAGGATGATGGACAGGCAGACGCTTATCAGTTTCTGGAGGGCCATTTCCAGGGTTCCCTTTAGGAAATCCTGGCAAAAGGCCACCACCATTAGAGACCCCTTGTTCCGATACCTGCAGCATATTATCGCGGCAACTATCGTGCCGCGGGGTGCCAGCAGGGAGAAGGTCAACCTCAGTGACCTTTTCTTTCTATACTGCCTACTGCGACGACAGCCCTGCGATCTAGCAGCCTGCATGGCAGATTACTTTGCCACAGCATACCACCGGCAGCTCCGCGGGTTCGTGCACACTGGCTCATACATCACCGCCATTGCACGCTCTCTAGGGCTCGTGCCCGAGCATGATCCGGAGCTGTCCGATCCGGTCCCGTCTACCAGGTTGGGCCGCGCGTCAGTATCTGCCATGTAGATTACCCGTACCTTTGATGTTGGTCTGAGGTTTCGGGGACGTGACGGGCTGATTTGGCATCCGGAGGTGATGCCGGAGGTCATCCCGGTTGTTATTGAGGTGAGGCCTGGAGTGTTAGCCCCTCCTGATGTTCAGGCGGCCGCTCGGCAGGCTCAGCTACAGGCTCTGGGACTCGATGAGTTCCCGGGCCAGCCTCAGGCTGAGGCTCAGCCTGTATTAGAGGATCCGGCTCAGGAGGAGCATATCGAGGAGATCCCGGTACCACCAGTTCAGCCAGCTCTTGAGCCGCCATAGTACCCGCAGCACGTTTACGCTGACCTGCCTCCGGTAGCGCGTGAGGTGGCTCGGGACTTCGACCGGCGCCTCAGACGCCAGGGCGCACGCATTGACTGGATCGTCGAGACGCTCGTTGCTCTACGAGAGCACGCTGGGTTGCCTCCACTTCCCCTCCCACCGTCCCCACCGCACGAGGATTAGTACCTTAGTTTGTTTGTATAGTGGTTTGTTATGTATTATGTACTCAGTTGTACCTTTTTGTTTTGTATGTACAAACTGATATATATAAATATATATATTGCAGTTAATCTTCTATTTACATCACGTTGGTTTTGGATTGTTTACGTTTAATTCTTATGGCTTTTTGTACATTTTAACGTGTTCGTTTAATTTAACAAAATAAACAAGGTTAACAGTTTATAAAGACGCACTTATATTATATACGTTCTATAAAAATAATGACGTAAAAAAACGTAATTATAAAAAAACGTATTATAAAACTCAAATACAAATTTTTCCTCCAAAAAACACTACCAAACTAACCCACATCTCACCTATTTCAAAAAAAAAAAAAACAACACAAACTCCAGCCCACGCTTTTTGTCTTTTTGCACACTCAAAGTTTGTCAGTCCTTGTCTGTTGACCTTGGCCAAAGCGCCCCGCTATGGCCAAAGCGGGGCGCTTTGAGTGTGCAAAAAGACAAACACCGTGTGCGAATAGACCAAGCCTTTTAATTAATCTATAAGTGGTGGTAATACCCGACATTACACAGAAAAACCGGCGACTGTAGTCCTGTACGATATATGTATATTGTTTCTATATGTGTGAATATATGTATGTTGTTAAATGCTCTATTGTTTGTAATAACCTGCGACTGTAATCCTGTACGATATCATTGAGTTATTCCTCATCTTCATCATCGAGTTCTATTGTATGTATATATGCGTGAATGTATGTATTTTATTGTTTATATATGCATGTTTTGAATACTATTATTTTTACTGACTAAAAATCATCACTAATTGCCTTACAGGCCCAAAAAATGATCTTTTCCACTTGCCTTTCAAGGGCCCATTACACAAAAAGGTTCTAGCCATGACTCCATGAGACCCTTTAACCGACCTATAAGACCCTTTAGGACCGTAACGACGCATGCTTCTAAGATTCGGTCCATGGTTCCCAATAGGCTTAAAATAAATAGAGTGTCCTGGGTGTTGAGACATCGACTACCCAAAGTGTTTCAACCATTCCCAACAAGTTCGGGCACACGCTTTGGCCTAATAGACTCATGCTCTCACCGTAATACGGCTAATGACATTTGTCCTTCCAGTTACTACGTGCCCCGAGTCATTGGAACAGTCGAGAATTTGGTGAGATCTTTTAAAAAATCAGTTTAGGGAGTGGAATGGGTTATTAAGATGCGGGTTTCACCCCTAACTTAACAACTTCGCTCCTAACTGTGGTAAGAACAACCACGAGATAGAAATGGAGATTTCCGTCGAGAACTCAACGAAAGGTCCTCATGCTAAGAGTAATGCGCAGAGTGAGTGATTTTATCGAGAGTTCTTGGTTTTCACACCTAGTCTCGAAGCACTCACTCGTTTGTGTTATATGAGTGTCTTCAAATCTTCAAACGTGTATATTTTGTTAGCCTTAGGAAAGGCGTGTAAATATTTAGACCGAAGAGCATGTTAGCCTTAGGAAAGGCTCCTTTCATTCGAAGCCAGTGGGTTCGTACGAACCGAGCAAGTTCGTACAGAAAGGGCTGTTTTGGTACTTAGACTATAGACTAGGTCGAATCATGCAATTCTACCTAAATTCCCTATAGTTATGGCTCTGATACCAACCTGTCACACCCCAACCGATAGCGGAATCATCGGGATGTGGCATGATGCGAATAGGTTGCTCGAGAGAATCCATAACGATTATTTGTGACAATATTTAATAAGGTTCAATTTCCCATACAATCAAACAAATATTGTCACAAAAACGAAACGAAATCCAGTAGTTTCTAAAGCAACAAAACACGACATAACAAAACTTGCAATTTAGTTAGGCGGGTTTCTAGAGTCCTAGACCATTTCCAGCAGTAAATCCATCAACCTATCACATACGTTAAAATAAAGTCAATACAATAATGTAAAGGTGAGTACATAAGTTTGCATAAGTATAGTAATAAAGCGTTTACGTATAACCAGCATGTAACACGTAAAGGGGCGAATCAAGTAAGCTATCGACAATGACACAAGCTAACCAACATGATTGCGAGGTAGAGTATGCGCGATACGTGTTCACCACAGTGAGCATGTAAAGTAAGAAATCCTTAACAACCCCTGAGTAAACAGGTGCTGAGTCCAAACTATAGTACTATCATTGCTAAGGGTGGTAGGGCAAGTCATCACTGTGTAAACATAGCAAACAACAATTTAACTATTCACGTATAACATGCGAGAGCGGTTAGCGTTTAAAAGAGTTTAAGCGTTGTGTGCGTTGTGTTTTGATAGACAACGTATGTAACACCCCAAAAGTGCGTTAAGAGAAAAAGGGTTCGATTGTACTCACAGTGCTTGCTTAACAGGTAAACACGGTCTGGAAATGAGTGGAGGGAGTGCTGGATCAGCCTGCGTACGGGAAGAGAAGTGCATAAGTCTTCCAAAGTGCTGAAACGGTCGAGTTAAAGTATCGAGTGGGAAACAGAACCTTCGTACGAAGGGCCGCTTCGTACGAAGGCGGTGCCTTCGTGCACGATGCTTGTTTCCGTGTCCAAAATCGAGTGTTCTTCGCGTCTTTCTTCGGGAAATCGAGTGTTCATCCCTCCAGCCTTAAGCTACGGATCAAACTTAGAGCCGGAGAGGTCTTTTGAGTGATTCAGTCACATGCGGCCATGTCTTTTGAGTGATTCAGTTGTACGAAAGGTGCCTTCGTACGAGGCCAGTGCCTTCGTACGAGGCTAGTGCCTTCGTACGAAGCCGGGCTTCGTACAAGCCAGTTCGGCTCACGCAAGTGACTGTTTTTGGCGTTTGGAGCTGTGTTTTCGCAAGAATCAGATGTGTTTTCGAATCCTTTTCATGACGGTTTCGACACCACTTCGTCCCACTATCCAGTGAACGAAACATGTGTCGGTTTTGGTACGTTTTAGTGTAAAAATTGAGTTTAAAACACTTTTTCTTGGATTAAACACTTGGTGAGTGCGAGATATTCAGATCTCTATCTTGGGAAGCCAAAGCTAATCCCAATACACTCGTTTAAGTGTAAATCCGTAGCAAAATCAGAAGTTTTGATGAAAAAGATGAATGTTTTTGTAAAATAGAGAAGTTTTTTAGATGAAATCAGAGATAAACTCGTGAGAAATCGTTGTGGAAATCGTTGTGATACTTGTAAAAATCAAACTAAATACAAATGTATAAACCCTAGAAAATCTTATAACAATCTACACCGGGATGAAACCGAGGAGACTAGCCGCTCATGGTCGAAGGGACGCGATCACCAGATAACGAACACGAACACCATGCCATGACCTTGACTCTTGAAGGAAGGAAGGATGAAGGTTAGGGTTTGGAAGGTGAGTGTGAAAGGATGAAGATGATGGTGATGGTGGACTAGAGTTTTGAAGTGTGGATAATGATGGGTTAGAGGTTAGGGTTGTTAGGTGTATGTTAGAGATGAAGGAGATAAAGGGAATGGCTCTAAGAAGGTGTTTTTTGTTCCCCCCCCCACTCATAACTCCTGAAAACGGACCAAAGAATGTGTTTTAATTCGTCAAAAAGTGAATCGAAAGTGAAAATCCCATCGGCCACCAAGAGGGGGCGTCGCTGACACGGCGTCTGTGGTTCAGTTTTCTCCGACACCTAAAATCACTGCCTACGCCCATTTTTGATGACGCGGGGCGTCGACGACGACCCCGGTAAGGTGCACTTTGCCGATTTTTCGTATTTCGCGTTTCCGGTTGATCTCGTTCGCTCCCGGTGCTCCGAGTAGCTTCAAATGATTCCTTAAACTCTGTTAGACCTGCAAAACACAATTGTCACACCCCGAATTTCCACGTATTACCGGTGGGCCCGGTAGGGGAGTATCGTGACGTGGTTGGTAACATAATAGTCAAACAACACAATATTTAAATGCACAGCGGAAGCAAAGTATAGATTCATTTCAACCAAACAATATTGTAATATTAAGTATCACAAGTAGTTGAATATAAATCCACAGGTAGATCAAAATAAAAGGAAACAATGTTCAACAGTCTATGACATCCAAGCTTGCAAGACTTATTGTGGATGCTAGGAGCAAAGCCAGCCTATTACGCGTAGTACCTGCACTTATCCTTTTTGAGAAAATACGTCAGTTTACACTGGTAAATACAATCAACCGACTCATTTTGAAAAGGTTTAATAAATAATGGATTTGAATGCACATGGCACAAATAATATTTTATAACTTGGGATAATTATTTGAATATAATACTCGTAAAAGATTTACATGTTTCTTATGCGTTCAGTAGCCGGATCGAGCCGGGTTAAAGATCAATAGACACACCACATTATGTAAATGAGACACTAACAGGTGTACGCCTACACCTGTGTGCTAAGGTCGTGGCCATTTCGTAAAATGATGCCAGGGATATCCGGGACATGGTCATTAACCCCCCAAAGGCTTTAAGCAAACAAAACAATTTAAACGGTCATCTCGATAATACTTAATCCCCAAAACGATTAAGGTCGAATGACCGACCAAGCGGTATTTTATATACCGTACCCCAAGCCCGTATAAGGGAAAATAAGTTAAAAGTATTTACCTGAGCAAGTATAGATCAAAATCAGCGAGTGCAAGTATCTTTTACTGGTTCTCCTAATCTAGAACGAAGGTTTATAATAACCTATTAGAATCCTAACGGTCTTTACTTAAGCTTAGACCGGTTAGTTTTAAAGATACGGTTCGTACGCACGATTAAGCGAAGACCGGATAGAATGTGATTTAGACCCGTCAAGTTTGAAGACTTGCTTAATATGGGAATATTATACACATTCTGGATTTTGAGATAAAACTGATAAGGTTTGACCCGTTTCGGCTAATTTATGTAAACTAGTTACATAAACCGAACCGAACGCGCATGAAGCGTAACGGGTAACCGTAAGAGTCCTAAACAGATTTCCTAAGTTAACATGCCTTAAATATGTTGTGATATCAGTAGGATACCTTCCATTATGCCCGAAACGAGTTTAATCTCATATTAAGCCCCGTAGGGGTATTTTGGTCATTTTAAATATTATAAAAGGAATTAATTTATCTTCTGTGATCAGGGTCTGAATAAATCAGTAAAATAGCTTATTTTAACAGGTTATAACATTTGATTATAAGTCTTATATGCCAAAATAGTTTTAAACCCAAACTAGGCGTTTAATACGCGTATAAAGCCGTTTTAAGCGACGTACGGGTTAAAAATAGGATTCTGAGTTTTCTGATCAGTTAAACAGGTTCAAAACACTCCATTTATTATTTAAAATCAGTAGCAATTGGATTGGCATCAAAAGGATTTATAAAACTCATTTTATGGCCGAAAAGGGTATATTCGGTATTTACCGAATCAATGCACTAATCCTAGCTTATGATCAGTTTAAAAATAATTAAAAATCTTCAAAAATCCCAAAATATTATATTACATCAGTGGGTAAAAGGTTTGGTGCCAAAAATTGGGTTTAGATAGGCTTTACGCTAATGACGCCGTTTAATTACTAAGAAGCGTTCTAATTACGTCATTAAGCATAACTCCTAATCTAGACCTCCAACTGATGTGAAAATTTACAGACATGTTTAATAATCGGTAACTAATATTATTGTACTTTCACATTTCCAAAATTCTCGTTTTATGGTCATAAGGGCATTACGGTCAATATTTAGGCGATTAACGGAAACGTCGGACAATTCAGGATTTATGTGGTATAAACGCAGAGGGTTATACACACATGTAACTAGGTCCTAATGGAACTTTAAGGCATGTCTAAACCTATCAAAACCGGGTCAGAACTGAAGTCAAAGCAAAAGTCAAACTTTTGCGTCTTTCTGTTCCGAATCGGTTCAAAACAGAAAGTTGTCGAATCAAACAAGCTTACACAAGTTCTTATGCTTATTATCAGGTTATATGAATGATAAAATAGGTGATACGCCTTTTACATCATTAATCATACGTTAAATCGAAAATAACAATTATGTTGACGTTTTCTAATTACAGTTGACTAGACAATCGACCTAGTTAGGATGAATATCAGTGGGTGCCCTTTTAAGGGTTTAAAGCCCACATAATTACCAACTTATAACCACTTTCATATCGGCAAAACACTGGACCGTTTGTGTTTTATCGTTAAGTCAAACCGTATTTACGACGGTTTGACTAATAAGCTAAATACTAATCAAAACTTAATTAAGAAGGGTCAAGGGTACTTGCACGTGTCTAATGGATGATTAGGAAGGTCTTGTGGCTGCTGTTGTGCTCCTCAAATGATCAGAAGTTGAAGTGTGGTTGCATGTTGCAACATAAGCCTTATATAGTGACTTTGATCATCCTAGATTGATGCCAAATGGGTCTACAATTGATCAAGGATGTAAACATGTGTCTTCTATAGGCTAAATACCAGTATAGGAAAGCCCATGGTATGCCAAAATGGCATTTGAGTCGGTTACAAGCTGAACAGACAGCTGTCTGTTAGTTTCTGCATCTGTAAGTCGGATGCGGCCCGCGTAAGATATGGTTAAGTCTTACGCGGCCCGCATGGACCTCCGGTTCAGATTCCAAACTTTTCTTTAATTGCACATTTGGCCCTCGGTCCTCCTAAACGTCGCTTTCACTTCAATTCTTGCATTATGAGGCTTTAAAATTAACATTTAGGGGCTTTAAGGCTTATACCATCTTTGTCAAGTCCTCGGATAACTTTGGGATCACCCGAAAAGCCCTAATTTTCAATGTTGACGATTCTAACCCTCACACACGAATTTTTATCATAATTTTCTCATACGTTAACGAAACTTTGTGAAATTTTTATGGTACATTCTAGTGAGCATAATTAATCGTTACAAGGCTTCGGGTTTGCTAAAAGGTCACTCAGAGGTATATCTTTACATGTTGACACATTTAACCCCTGTAGTTTGTAATCTCTCACTTTCTTTCACAATTCGCTTCGTATGATTCATGATCCATTCGTTTAAGGTTATAAACATCATGTAGGGTTATTGTAAAGTATATTTATTCATTGTTGATACTTTGAACCCTCAAATTCACATAGTTTCATTGTTTGTCAACTTTAGTCCTTCAAGAACATTCTTTCACACGTTCAAAACTATGACACGTGTCAACACATCATAGGACGTAAATTTTCGAGGTGTTACAACAATTCCAATCAAAAGTAGGCTATTCGAAACTAAAAGTTATGTAAAAACACACACGCGAAGGCACTCAAGAAGATCTCGCTCAGGCTCTGAAGAAGCAACAAATGTAGGTGGTCCCTGTGAACGAGTGTGGCATATAAGGAGGAAAATTACTAAACTAAAAATTTAAAAACAACCTAAACCTAAAAGTACAAATTGCAAGCAAAGGCACTTAAAGGTAAAAGAAAATCTAAGAAAGCAAGTAAACAACTAGATCAATGACTCCGAACGTACTCAAAAGTGTCAGTGTCCCAACAACGGCGCTAAAAACTTGATGTGTGAAAAGTGTGTATGTTGATTTCAAACAAGTTTTAAAAAGGAATAGCTAACTAAACCACACACAATCAGCAAGTGCACCGGTCGTAATGTACTGTAGATGGCAAGACCGGATATCAATCCGTGGACACTATGGGCAAACTTTCAATACTGAACTTCTGTCCAAAACTACCAAATTTGGATGATGATTTTTATGAATTTCTATTAACCTAAAGTGTGATTAGCTATGAAAACAGTAAATGTGACATTTTAAGCAAACAACTCAAGACAGCAGACTGGACGCAACATGCAAGCAGACATGAGAAAACTGGATCTAAGATCAGATATGATGGAAGGGAACTACCTAAGTATCGATTCCCTAGAAACACGTAATGATACCCTGACTCTAGTGTATGATTGAAGACCCTAATCTACCTGATAAACCTCTTATTAAGGATGATAAATTGTGCACGAAAGTGGGGCAAAGTGTTTAAGTGCTAAAATGGACCAGCTCGCCCTATCGATACCAAATCCCATAATTATCAGATGTATGACAACTATGGTGTCAAAATCCTCAAATCGTGAAGTTGATTAGACCTTGCAACCGAAACCCTAGGAAACCCTAAACACGGATAAATAGTCGAATCCGAGCTATCGGTCACCCAACTATCACATAATGTTTAGCAAATAGCCTAGCAACCCTGAATTATCTTTCGAATCATCGGGACGGAATTACGCACTTTAACTGATTGATTTTTATGGTTGTTTAACTTGTTATATCCCTAAACACAAGATCTAGACCGAAAACCTAACGATAACCGGACAAGATTAGTTCGTGAATATAGGGTATATTTCTATGTGCCTAAATCACGTAACCAACAAACTACCACAAGATCAAATAACAGAAGTGTATGAAAACCAGGAATAGAAACAAAGCACAAACATGTAAATCAACACTTTCAATCAAAACGAATGTCAATCAATCATCACAATTCGTCTAGATCATCTAACCTAGGTAGATTTAAACAATTAGCTACTCTTAATGATCATAAACAAGACAAACTCATATTTGAAAATCAAAGGGAAACATGTTTCTAATGAAAAAAGTACGAATAAACAAAGTAATCGAACCCAAAACACTCAAAACTTGAATCCAAAGCTTCCTAGACTTCCATCCTGCTCCAAGTACTCCCAAAATCGTCCAAGAACTGCTCTCTATCCTCTGGTTTGCGAGATATCTAAACCCTACGGTTGTAAGGGTTTTAAACAATTTTTTTCGCAATTTTGCAACCCTACGGCTCTGGACGCGTGAAGAGCAAGAGTGGATTGAAGTGCCGGTTGGCGCGAAGAGAGTCTTTGGAGAGTGACGGAATGGCGACGGAGTGGATCGACTAATATGCTCCCAAAGTGCGCATGGATCAGTTAAACACAATTCTACTCCCAAAGTGCGCATAACAATTCCATGCAAAATGTTGAAAACATAACTATTATAAGTTTGTAACCTCCAGCTGCTTCAAGGAAGTCTAACACGATTCCAACATTACCACTTGTAGCCTCAACAAGCACTGTCTTCATTAATATGATTTAGTTAATGATTTTGCATCAATAATATGTTATATTAAAATCCAATGATCTAACCTTTCTAGGAGTAATAAGACCATTATCTTATGCATCTTTAACCAATCTTAATGCAATCCTATTTGTTCAAATTCAAAAGAAAAAATAAAAATAAAAATAAAGAACACACTAATACAATGACGTTGGTAGTAAATGGTGGTGCCGATTGGGAAGCAGTGGCATGGAGGTTTGCATGTCGGTTAATGATGTTATGTTGGAGGATGATCGTTTATAGTGATGGAGTTGGGTTGATGAATAGATGGTGTAATGGGTTCAATAGTTTAAAAATTGCATTTATTATTTAATAGTTTGCATATTCTAACACTTCTAGTCCATTACTTTTAATCCACCACTCTACTGTATGACTGTTAGAGTGGTAGACTAGAAATGTTCGAATATGCAAACTATTGGATGATAAATGCAATTTTAAACTATTGGACTAATAGTGTTAAAATTAGCAAACCACATAGACGAAAATTGAAGTCTACTCTTTATTTTATCATTTTTTCAAGTAAATTACACAAATGGTCCCTGATTTGTGGAAAAAGGTAAATAGTAATTATTCCATATATAAATTAGTAACTTTTTTGTGCATCATGGCTTGTACCCTATGCTTGGGGACTTTTTCAAAAAAGAAAACTTGATTTTTTACTTTCAACCTTAAAGTTTTTTCTTTTACATTTTAACCCAATTGAAATTTTTACTTTTAACTCAAACTTTTTCATCCTTTGTAATTTAACACAACACTTTATTATTTACAACTTTGGTCCCCCACACTTTTTTATCTTTCGCAAGTTTTTCGTTTTACGTTTCGTTCTAAATTATGCGAGTTAACGTGTCGTAATGTGCATGTGAGGTTCAACGTTTTTGTTCTACTTTTTCATATTTGACAGACCCGTCGCAACACGTCCATTTTTCCCTTTTGAAAACTTCCCCGCAATGGGCGGGTCCTAGATCGACTAAATTATTATTTTGTACGTTTTACGTTTCTGGTTAATTTCTTCGCATTAAGACACTATAACGGGTGTGCGTGGTTCAACGATTTTAGTCTCCTTTTCGTTCAGTGTAATTTTTACCATTTTTCTATTTTATTTTTACGATCTTGAGAGTCGATGTCGTTGTGGCATTGATGCTGCTTGGCACGGTTTTACGAACGTTTTTAATCTATTAAATCTTTTACTAATATTTTGTTTCGGTTTACCCCTATAGTTCCTTTACTTATAAACTATTTTTTACTTGCATATTTTATGTACGGGTATGTATAAATATGATTTGTTCTACATTCCAACGTAAACTTTTTTTTATAGACGAGTCAGGTCAAATATAATACGTTTTCGTTTAAAGAAACCATTTTTACGTGCATGTTTTTATGTACGTTTTGCTATAAATTCAAGTTGTTCTACGTTTCGACGTAAACTTTTTTGGGAGTTGATTCAGGTCAAATATAATATGTTTTCGTGTTTATTTTGTATATGTTTTGTAAAGTTTTTTTTTTGAACCGAGTGGAGTCAAATTATGGTTTCTTTTTCTCCCATTTTTCCGAAAGCTCTAATTAATCTCTTTCGATTACATGTGCATATTTTCCTTCATACCCATTACGTTTTCTATGTATGAGTTGGGTCACATATAATACATTATGATTGTTCGATATGAATTCCATTTACTTTATGTTTGATCCAATCACAATGCTTATATAGGTTACACTGAGTTCAACTGGATACGTCGAAATGTGTGTTTTCATATGGTTAATGCATTATATAACTTTTGGTCTAACCCATTCAATGTTTACGATGTACCCGCGCCGCAATGCGGGCGGGTCTTAACCCTAGTTTTATATAAATTAATAAAATTTTTAACGAAATTAACAACCACATAACCCAAACGGCTAATGTCGGATCGTTTTCACGACCAAAACGAGTCGTTCAGAAGCGTTTTTATCAATACGAAAGGCGGAAACAATCGTATCGACTTGGAATCGGCTTGATTTACACACATAATCACTTTTAATGTCTTGTTTATTGATTTGACAAAGATTACAGACAGTAGACACGTCGGCAGCAGTTCGGTACCGGAAATCAGAATCGTTTCAGATGACTTGACACAACAACTATATATAGGCAGTGTATTTCGTACGAAATGACTCTTTGTCATTTCGTGCGAAATGACTTCTCGTACATATTTCTCGTTTTTCGTGCCCTGATCTTTCTAAACTAGTACAAGACTCGATACAAGACGAAGTCGACAGACATATGCACCTACAGCTAAACCAGTTACTTTTCAAATAGACATCAAACGTGTTATTTTTATCTTTTTTTTAACTGCAAATTTGGATCACTGATGTACCACTGGAGTATCATCGTGCCACCAGTGGAACCACCCGATCATATCCATCTCCACTAGGCATAATGCATATACACCAATTCAGGAGGAAACCCAATAAATATGAGAAAAACCCACTTGAGGGAATCGAACCAAGGATCTATTGGTCACAAAGTCTTATCTCACCCAGAAGATGTCACTAGGCTATAAAACCATAAATAGAAACTCACAAATTCGTAACTAGTTTCGAAAACCAAACTTTGAAAATCAAAAACCGAACTTAAAATTTAACCAAATTCAGAATTTTAGTTCTATTCGTTTTGAGGGCAAGTTTTTCCAAACTTCATTCACATATTAAGCATCCCTATTAATTTAAATCATAGACATATTGAACCATTCTCACCGAATTTTCCGCGGTTAAGGTGTAATAATTAAATGAAACACAACCGTGTGGATCGGGTCGCCTTGGGCCCACATAACTCATTTATTCCATTTGATTTGACATCTGACAAACACGACAGCACGTGTTGGTGTATGCTAATCTCCTACAATAACTTGTATATGTCTTGTTTACACGTGTAACGTGTGTAGTATACTTTGACATACATAAATAAATATACAAATATATAGTCTTTCATTCTATATGCGACCTGAGCCGAATCCGAGTTTAACCAAGCCGGAGCTTTGTTTTTAAAGTTTGAGCTTGGTTTATTGATAGTTTCTTAAGTTTGGGCTCAGATTGTTTATTGTTTATAAATTAATATATTAAATAAATATAATATAAATAATAGACTCGTTTATGCTTGTACGCTCGATAAGTGAGGCACAGGCTCGGGCTTGTTTATTAACAAGCTTATTTTTAGGTTCGGGTTCGGCTCGTAAACAAGTTTAAATAAGCTCGGCTCGGCCCATTTACTAGACAACTTTAAATAGGGGGTATATGTTATTAAATATTAATAAAAACTAATATTACACTAAGGCTCGACGAGCCTAACGAGCTTCACAGGCCAGGCCTGAGCTCGGATTTGATAAATAAACGAGCTTTGTTTTAAGCTCAAGCTCAGCTCTTTCGAGCATTTTCTCAAGCTGATCTCGAGCAGCTCGCGAGCCAATAGACAGGGGCGGTTTTTAGAAGGTGGGTGCTGGGGCCGCGGCCCTGGCACGTTTTTGGCTCAGAAGTGCTAATTTTCCGCGGTTCGTTCGAAATTTTTTATACCTCCTGTGTTTGGCCCTGGCATATTATTTTGGATAAACTGTTAAGTGGTTTTTTATTTTGATAACCCAACCCAATTGAAGTAACAATAGCCCATAACTCCATAACTCCATAAGCCCAAAAAAAACAACCCATTAATGATTAACCCCCTCCCACGCTCACAGACTCACTGCCGATTAGGAATTAGGGTTCCATTCCATACCTTCGTTTGATTCATTGCAGCCACTAGCGAGCCAGGGCCAGGGAACTCGAACCATCAGACGGTCTGCAGCCTGCTCGAACTCGAACCATCACAGCCACTGATTCAGACCTGCAGCGATTTGAAGTTGAAGACGCCTGCAGCCTGCTCGAACTCGAACCATCAGAGGTTTGTAAATTATAATATTGCTTCAATTTGATAGAATTAGATAGAAATAGAATCTGAATTGTTTCATTGCTTCAATTTGATTTGTGTTTTTGCTTCATTGCTTCAATTTGATTTGGGTTTTTGCTTCATTGCTTGAATTTGATTTTGGGTTTTTGCTTCATTGATTCAGTTTGTTAGCTGTGGTGTTGTAAATTACCATGGGAAATCCAAAGACAATAGATTCTTTTTTCAAAAGAAAGAGTAATGCAAATGAAGAGGAATCGAGTAAGCGTCAGAAAGAGACAGGAAATGAATAGTAGATTCAATGAGCACGTGATAGAGTTGTTCAGTCTGAGTGCTTCTTTGGTTCCAAAAGATCACCCTAATGGGATTAATGTTGAACAGATCGGTCGACTTGTTGAGAAGTATTATCCAGAAGATTTTACCGAGCAAGAAAGAATTGATTTAAGATGTCAATTAGATATTTTTAA
Organism: Helianthus tuberosus; assembly: GCA_030545235.1. Lineage (NCBI taxonomy): Eukaryota > Viridiplantae > Streptophyta > Magnoliopsida > Asterales > Asteraceae > Helianthus > Helianthus tuberosus. Next base: position 8,896,881 of record CM060433.1, on the reverse strand, counting down.
TATTGACATGAAAGAGAATCCCAGGCTAAGTGGTGCATCAACTGTTGCTAGCCTTTGCAAAATTCTTGTGGACACTCGGAAACGTGAAACATATTATCTGATTGATAGGGTGATTCGTCCAATCTTGACGCTTCCAGTTTCTACCGCAACAACAGAGAGGGGTTTTTCAGCAATGAAGATATTCAAGAACCGCCTACGCAATAAAATGTCCAATGAATTTCTTGCAAATAACTTGGTGATTTACATTGAAAGAGATATTGCTGACACGTTTGATTCGTCCTCCGTAATTGATGAGTTTAAAGAGCTTAAAGGTCGTCGAGCTGAATTGTAATTTCTATTTCAGGTACTCATGTTTTCTTTTGCATCTTTATAAACATTTTAGGTCTTTTGTTATAAAAAACCGTTGTTATGTTTGAAAATGACAATTTGAATTATTAAACGAGAATCTGACCCGACCCGACCCGCTGACCCGAGGCGAATTGCCTATCGGAACGACCCGTAAAATCGCGCCAAAATTAATTTTTTTGTGGCCGTGGCTTTCGGCCCCAGGACATTCAACTGGCAAGATCCGCCACTGCCGATAGACTCGTTTGCAACTTACTTTTATGAACACACAAAATGAAGTTGAATACCGAAGAAACACGAGTCTAATTAGCGAGGAATATGATCTAATGTTCAACCGAGGAGTTTATCTTATCTTTACAAGCTTAAATATAGAGAGTAATATGCAAAACTAGAAAACACGTGAGACTCGTTACGAGAAGGAGATGTGGGGGTTCTTCTTGTAACCATCATTCGGCGTGAAAATAAGTATTGTTCTTCTAGAAAGGAAGAAAGGGGGAGCATAGTATAAAGTGAGAGTGTAAGTTGTAGGGTGAAGGAGTGATCCTTAAACCCTTGCAAGAGTGTAGTATTTATATTCGAGAGTTTGAAAAAGAATGAGGAATGACTGGAAGAGGTGTCATTGTCAATGAATATTCATTTGGTCTCCTCTATCGTGGTAGTTAGTGCCCATAAAGGTGGGAGTACCTCTACTAGCCGTGACTGGCTACACGTTGCTTTCTGGATGTACTTCTTGTCTCGTCTGTAATCAGTTGTTAATGGAGGTTGATTTGTGTAAAATACAACATATAAATTACATCAATTAAGGCATAAAACTAACCCTTTTTAGTACTAATGTTGGAAAAAGTGTGATTTTGTCTTCCTTTTGTATTTTCAGGACTAAATGAGCATAAATGAACAAAAGGAACAAATATGCAGCAAAATCTAACATAAATACAAGGAAAGGAATAAACGTGGCATGCCCGACCCCTCGACAGCATCTTCCCAAGCAAAAATAAAGAAACAGCAGGCTGACCACGGCCCCGTGCCCAGCGGACACGGGGGCGTGGCCAGGTGTCTATAGAAAGGACAAAGCTATAGAAGCTTCTATTCCCGACACGGGGGCGTGCCCAGCTCGACACGGGCCGTGGTCAACGCTAAGATTCGCAGAATCCAAGCAAATCTTGATAGTACAGATACGCTTCTGCACACGGGGCCGTGCCCAGCGGACACTGGGGCGTGTGGAGGCGTGGGGCTAATGCAGACAAATTGCAATTAATGAAGAAAGAGAAAGAGGATGGACACGGGGCCGTGCCCAATGAACACGGGGCCGTGTCCGGGCTTCTGTGCAGGCTATAAATAGAGGTGCTTGGTTCACTTCAAAAACATCCCTTGGAAAACCACCTCTCTCCCACTTCACCCACACTCCACCACCACTACAACCCACATCCACCACCATCATCCATCATCCATCATAGAGTGTGTGTAGTAGTCTCAGGATCCAAGATTGATAGTAAGAGTTCTTGACAATCAAAGGCCATGTTTGCCTAAGTCTCTTACATCACTTGGTGAAGACAAACATTTAGTGTAATACTTATGATTTTTAATCTTTTCGCACTTTTTATTTGGTTTTGTATTAATGACTTTAATAACTAGTTTCTTATGTTGAAGGTGAAACTTCCTTATCATTTGTCTGTGGTGTCTTGGCGTTATTTTACTGTCTATATAAAATAAAAGATTTACACCATTCATATCTCTACGGTCTATATAGAGATATGTTGGCTACCTGGTCGGGGGTTAAATGAATGGTTTGGTAAGGTTCTTGCCTTGTTCAGTGTATAGATCCTGCAAGGACTTGGGTCAAGCTTACTAGGACCTCCTTTATTACCCACTGGTATTGGATGGCGGGGGTGCGAATGGCTTGATCCCCTCATATGTAAACTACTATTAATACATTAACCCGGCTACTTGGGATTGTATCCCTGCTGACTCAAACCACTTAGCCGAGGGTAACGTCACCTTCAAAAGAGGGGCCTACCACATTACGCATTAATAACTTAATTAATTATCTTTCAATATTCCGACCCTTTAGGATTGTATCCTTGCTGACTCAAACTACTGGGTTGAGGGTAACGTCACCTTCAAAAGAGGGGCCTACTACTATAACTAAGATAATCTCTTAAAAAGTGCAAAAGTGCAGAAATCATCAAAGGTTACACTAAAGGCGAGTCGGATCCAAGTGATTCATCTTGTCTATCTGTTTTTATTTTATTTTTACTTTCAGCATTTTTAGTTTTTATTTTCATGTTTAAAAATCTTTTCTAAAATTTTGATTTGATTAGACGTTGATGATAAACCGGTATTAAAAGCTCTTGTGTCCTTGGACGACCTCGGTATCTTACCAACGCTATACTACGCTCACGATGGGTGCACTTGCCCATATGTGTGTTTAGTGTTAGTAGAATATCGTGTTTTATAAATTTAAAACTTGACGAAAGTGTAAAAAGAGATTAAAATATAAAGAAAAATATAATACACCCGACACACATCAAGTTTTTGGCGCCGTTGCCGGGGACATAAGGATTTTAAGAAAGCTTAAAATCGGCGGCCTAATCAGTTTTTCAAAACCTTTTTAAAATCGCGCGCACATTTTCTGCATTTTAGTTAGTTTTTGCATTACAGGAGACTAAACACGGGGCCGTGCTGCATATTTCTTTCAAAAACTCCCTGATACAGAGTCTGAACACGGGGTCGTGTTCGCTGAACATGCCCTCGTGCTGCACAAAACCAGTCACTTTTATTAAAACGCCCAGATACAGAACCTGAACACGGGGCCGTGTCCAGCCTCTGTTTCCGTTTTTTTTACTGATCCCGAGACTCTGTTGTGGTCTGCTGAGTGATTCTTATGGATCAATACTCAGGAGATTACAACTACCACTATGAGGAGGATGATTATAGGGAAGACTATTGCACCATTTGTGGTAACCCTCACTCGGTACAATATTGTGACCTCTTTGAACCATCCACTTCATACAACTACTGCGAGGAGCCAAGGTACGAGCCATCAACTTCATATACACCCTATGAAGAACCAAGGTATGAACCTTCTCCCTCATATTCTTATTTTGATGAACCAAGGTATGAGCCTTCATACTCATACTTTGAGGAACCAAGATATGAGACTCCACCTTCACATGCTTACTATGAGGAACCATGGCGTGAACAACCCACCTCATATGAGTATTATGAAGAACCAAGTTACGACTCTTATCCATCATATACTTACAATGAGGAACAATGGTATGAACCATATACCTCATATGAGTACTATGAGAAACCAAGGATCGAACTTCCGAATTCAAGCTTTGATAATACTTATTCAACTCGCTTTGACAAACCACCAACTATCTCACCCGTAGCCGAAAAGATAATAGAACACCTTAAAACTATCGAGCGCTATATAAAAGAAGCCCGCGCAAGGGAAGAGGAATCCCGCGCAAGGGAAGAATTAACTTGTAATAAAGAAGAGATAGTTGAAAAGGTAAAAATGGAAGAACAAGTAAGTGAAAAGCCGACACTTGAGTTAAACAACGAAAAAGGTGAGTCCGACGACGCTAAAATTCAAAAAGAGTCTAATTTTGAAGAAATTAATCTCTTGTCACCTTCTTTCAAAAATCATTGTTTAGTACCCACTCATGCTAAGTTTTTAAAAGAGTTAATCATTAACACAAAAATTGACGAAACGATAAGCGTTAAGTTAACAAATGATCAAACCACACTAATAAAAGAAGATCCATTTGAAATTAACATTACACCGGTTCCATGTTTCTTTCAAAATTCCTTTATTAGTAATATTACAATTGATAAAGATCTTTGTGTTAATATAATGCCAAACTACATTTTCGAAAAATTAAGTATTAGTGATTTTTCTCCACTTTAAATACTCATTTTTCTATCTAATCGGACAACAATAAAATCAATAGGGATAGTTGAAGATGTGTTAGTCCAAACAAATCAAATGGTAATCCCAACCGACTTCGTCATCCTTGATGACGCTCCGTTGGTATAGGGACGACCTTTTGTGAAAACTTATGAAGCTTTGAATAATCGGAAGAAAAACAATTTGCCTATTCAATTAGGGGCATTAAAAAAAGTGTCGATCTTGAGCGTTCAATGAAATATCCATTTAGCAATGATGACCCCCTAATTGAAGATGAAGATGAACCACCCGATACAAGAGAAGAATTTGACCACTTTGTTGAAGAAGAGGTCGCCCTAGAACAAACCTTTTTGGTTCTTGATCAAAATGAGCAACCAAATAAGGAGTCTCCTAAAGACCCACCTCTTGAGCTCAAAGAACTTCCAAAAGGTTTTGTTGGTGCATTCATCTGTCGTCTTCGTCTTATGTCGAGTCTCAGGTTCGTTGCAGATCTAATCAAGCGTGACATCATCTTATAGAATGATGACATCATATGTGTGACATCAAGGATGACATCACAACAATGACATCATCATTTACATAAATCAGATTTGAAGATTTCGCTTGAAGACAAAAGTTTAGAATTGAAGATTTCGCTTGAAATGTTTATATAGATTTCGCTTGAAGTGTTTCCAAGCGAAATCTGAATAGTATATATAGGCTTGTGTAGATTTCATTTGTAACGGTTTTCTGAAATTCCATACTGAGGTGCTGCCGGTGTGAGGACTGATTGTAAACGATAGTATATCAATATAATCAGTGTTAAAGTGATACGCAAGCTGTTTCGCAATTGGTTTCTTAGTTTCCGCCTCTGAAACTGATAAATCTCTTCTGAACGACTCGTTCGGGTCGCAAACCGATCCTACAAGTGGTATCAGAGCTCAGGAGGAAGAGATTTCGCCAAAACAACTCGTTTTTGTCACTTTTTCTGATTTTCTACACCTTCTTTCAAAAATTAATTTTTTTTACGGATAAAATCGGTTCATATTCTCACATAATGTGCGTAAACATGTTTTAACAAACCCTTGAGAGTTTCAGATCTAAAATCGGCTTAAATCTTGTTCAATCGGACCAAAATCAGATCGTTATTTGCTGACATCATGTTGGATTTCGCTTGAAAAAAGTGAGAGTTTGAAGCGAAATTGAGGATTTCGCTTGAAAACAGCTGTTTGTTTGAAATACGTGTGGATTTCGCTTGAAATAAGTTGACTGTGTACGTCGAGTTGTGTAAAACGTAAAACGAGGTTGTCAGTTAGTTGAGACAAGAAAATAAAGTTCAATCTAGACATATCACTTGTAACTCACCGCTTGAAAACATGTATCGAATGTTGTGAAGGTGCATTGTGTTGTGTGTAAAAAAAAAAACAAGGTTTCGTAAATTGAAATCTGATTGCATGTGACTTTGTAGTAATTCAAAGTAATTCAAGTTGCATATGCTAATTGTCAGTTCATAAGTTTCAAATTTCAATATCAGTTGTCGGCCACCATTGATTTTGCATGTGAAAAAATAATTGATTTCATCGATATGTGTTGAAGTTGTCATCAGTCCATGTGTTCACGTGAAATTGTAAACCTGGTGGTTTTTGTTGGTCCAATGAGAAGTTAGTGTTTTTAAAATTTTCGGCATATGATATTGGATTAAAGAGAGATCAAATCAGTTTGAGATATGAATTAGTCTTGGGCAAATGTTTACCAATATTAATGTTTGTATGTGTTGGATAATAGATGTCAGACTAGTGGTCACGTGATTTGTTGAGTCCATATATTACATTTAAAGTTTGTCGGCATAGTGGATCTAAAGGCCCAATCAGAATTTTAAGTAATTGGTATTTTGTTTGAAAGGTGATCTAGCTTGGACTTGATATTTCGCTTAACGGGACTGTCTTGAAAAACGTGTTACAAGAATCATGGATATCAATTTCTTTAAAATGACAAGAGAAACTATTGATAGAATAAATGTATTAAATAAAGAATTTGATTCATTTTCAGGTTGTCCAGGAGAAAGTACAAAGAGTATTATTGAGAGGTATAGCCATCTTGTTCGCTCAATGTCTGAGAAGGGTATTAAAAAGGAATCAGAAGAATGGGTTGAAAAATTTGTCAGTGCTTTACCTCGAGAAGAATGGGAAAATTATATCTTAAACTTGAAGACTTCTGGAGAATTTTTCCAACTGACAATTAGTCCACTCGTTAAAAAGATTGAAGAACAGATGGTGATCAATGCTGAGAAGAAGAAAAGTCAAAGTGTAAAATCAATATTAAAGAAGAACAAGAGTAAAGGTGTCCAAGTGGGAGAGGAACAGACTGAAGAAATTTCAGTTTTGAAAGACGAGATGAAAGCTGATAAGAAACATATTTTTGATTTGCAGGAAAATTGTGAGAAGTTGAAATCTGAAAATGACAAACTGTTAAGTGATTTGAACAGTTTGACATTGAAAAACAAGATTTTGAAAGAAAAAGAAAAAGAATTTGAAAATGAAAAATTAAAATTTGAAAAAGATTTTCAAAGTCAAATGAAGATTTTAGAAGATGAGAAATCTGCCATTTTTAAAAATAATCTTGAAAAACAGATTGATATAAACTCTCATCTTCAGAAAATCATTCGACTTGAAAATGAAGCTGAAAAAGCTCGGATTAAAATCAAAGAGCTTGAAGAGAAATTGAAAGGTTTTGAGACTTCGCCATCAACACCAGTTTATCCATGTCCAAAACCGATCAATTCTGTTCCAATAAGTGACGGTGTCACAAACTATGACAAAGTCATAGTTGAAGATTGCGATGAGAAATCTGATGTTGAAAATGAAAAATTGTCGAAAAAGAATTTATTTTTGAAGTTAAAAGAAAAGTTTCAAGAAACTGTTCCGCAATCAACTGAAAAGGGAAAATGCTCTAAGCAAAAACCTTTGAAGAAGAAAGTGGAACAAAAACAAAAGGAGAAAATTTTGAAAAATGTTCAAAAAGAAAATAAAAGTTCATCAGATCAATCATCCAATCGCAATCAAAAATTACAAAAATCGAAAATTAAAAACTCTAAAGTTGTTGGTAATAAGTGGTGCAGGTTTGACCACAGTGTTTCAAAGCCAAATCCAGTTTTCAGGAGGGATGATGATCACCACAAAGCCAGACAATGCTATGATCTGAGTGTTTGGTGTGATAGTGGTGAATGGTACGATAACAGAGTGTGTTACAACTGTGGTGTTCAAGGACACATTGCTGTTAACTGCCAAAATCAGTGGTTTGAGACGAGAAGATGCTTTAATTGCAACATCATTGGCCATATTGCCAGAGATTGCCCAATGAGATCAAAGGGAAGATCGAGGGCTGAATCTCAGAAAATGGCAAAGAAGAAACTAGTCAAAGTCGAAGCAAAGCCCAAAGAACAGAAGGTTCAAGAACCTAAAGTTCAAGAAACGAAAGTGAAACTTTCTCAGGGGCAGAAAGACAGACTGAGGAAAAAGAGAAAGAAGGCGAGAGAGTATCTCGAGAAGATCTTGTCCTCGGGTTCATTTGTTGGTAAAAATAAGAGTTCTGATGAATCGACTTCCTCGAATGCAAAGTCAAGCAAGACAAATTCATCAGATACAAATCTGAGGACGAAAAAGGAAAAGAAGAAGGTGAAAATTGGCGGCGATGAATCTGACATGTTGAAGTCAGACAAGCCACCCTCAGGCGATGAATCTGACATGTCGAAGTCAGACAAGCCATGTGCAGGCAATGATTCTGGTTCGTCAAAGCCAGATGAGCCATTGGTTGAGGTAAAAATGGAGAATTCAGGTTTAACAATGGATGATGCAAATTTTCCACCATTGTTGAACAAGAATTCAAAAGCATCCAAGGACCGTCAGGCTTGGGTGAATCTGTTTAAATGAAAAACCTGACTTGCCGGAGTTCCCAGGTTGGTAAGCGTGGAACATGAATCGGCACATTTCTTGAGAAATTCACGAAAGTGATTTCGACTTACAAGTGGTAAATCAGGGACATTAAGTTGTACTTGATTTTCTACAAGTGATGTTTGAGAATTGATCTTAAAAATGTTAGTTTTTACAAATGAATGAAGAGAACAAGGTAATGAAACTCCGAATTTGTGAAATGACACGCAAAACTTATTTTCCGAAAAAACAATTTTGATTTAAACAAACTTAAGTGTTTTGAGATCACAATGGGAAAATAGTTTGTTGTGAGGGGGAGTTCTGATTGTTTATGCCAAGTGGATGGAGAATTGAAGTGATTCTCATCATGTTGTCAAGTTTGTACAGTTTGTTTCAAATTTTCCCAGAAAATCAAAATTGAGACATATTTTGATTTTAGGGGGAGTAAAATTTTAAAAAATTAGAAAATTTGAAAATGTCAAAAACTTGAAAAATTTAAAAAATGAGTTTTGCTGAAACAAGAGGAAATGATAGAAAATCAGTGGACTATCACAACATGCTAAAGATATGTAAAGTCTAAATGTGATAAACGGTCTCACTAATGATGTGACGGTAGGCTCAGCTAGACTAGTAGATTTGCGATAACGATACAAACTTAAATGAAAAAGCCTAGTTCTAGTGGGAAACATGGTTGAAAGCATAGTACTTAGTTTTGTCCTTCTTGATTGCGTACCTACTCAGTAATCGCTGATTGTCTAAAGACATAAAACTGGTTAAGTTTGTGAACTTTCACAACTTTGCTGAAAAGTCACTGTGATTGTGCATTTTATTTTGCAAAGATTTAAACTTGTTTTATTTCTTTATTTTGTTTAAGCATCGGACATCCTCTGCGTATACGTGAGTATCGACCTGGATGTTGTTGCCTAAACGTTCTGCTTTATTTTCTTTGGTGTTTCGTTTAAGCTTTGGATCACCTCTGCGTATACGGGAGTATCGACCTGGTGGTTAAAGCCTAAACAACTTCAACTTCTTTTATTTTTTCTTATTTTGTTTAAACATTGGACTTTCTCTGCGTATACGGAAGTATCGACCTGATTGTTAATGTTTAAACATTCTGCTTTGTTTTTCGCACAAATCACAGTTGATAAAAGTTTAAAGGCATTACTTGAGTCAGTGTATTGCATGATGAGGGGATATGCTGAGATCGTGGGGTCCATAAGAACTTAGTGCAAAATTAATATACCTTAATGTATCGGTAAGCGTTTCGAAAGTTTTTAGATTGAGTTTAAGTGGACAACAATATCGTCAATCAATGTGAATCGTTTATAGCTTAAAATGAAATCAAGCTTAACGGTGTTAGTGATTGGTCACATAAACTGATATGATCCTCTTTCGCAAACTCACAAAAATATTGTCTGTATATATTTCTTTACTGCCTTTCATTTCTGTTATAAAAATCCAAAAAGATTTTTAGTGTGTTTTAGCATAAATTATTGAAAAATACAAAAAGATTTTCGACAACTTATGTTGGAAAGCTGATATTCAAAATTTCAAGTGCTGAACATGATGAACAGGTTTGGGAGTGTGAGTTTTACAGAAGAAAGTTGTTTTGAGAAAGAAAGTTTGATTAGTTAATCAAGATCATTAATCTGAACTTGATATAACTATTTCCAGTAAGTTTTTCTTATTGATTGAAGTAAAAACTTTTGTTTTGGTGAGAAGTGTGCAGGAAATGAGCTTAAACAGAGATAAAGCCAGAGATTGATCTCAAGGTGATAGCTAATTCCAGACGGCGATCCCATCATGATGAGAGGGGGAGTCTGACGAGGTTAGAGCCAAAGAGAAGATCTTGGTATATGCTAATAAAGAAAAAGACCGATAAAGACTGAAGATTGAGAATACTCGACATTTAAGACTCGTCAACATCTGAGGGGGAGTCTGTTGGTGCATTCATCTGTCGTCTTCGTCTTATGTCGAGTCTCAGGTTCGTTGCAGATCTAATCAAGCGTGACATCATCTTATAGAATGATGACATCATATGTGTGACATCAAGGATGACATCACAACAATGACATCATCATTTACATAAATCAGATTTGAAGATTTCGCTTGAAGACAAAAGTTTAGAATTGAAGATTTCGCTTGAAATGTTTATATAGATTTCGCTTGAAGTGTTTCCAAGTGAAATCTGAATAGTATATATAGGCTTGTGTAGATTTCATTTGTAACGGTTTTCTGAAATTCCATACTGAGGTGCTGCCGGTGTGAGGACTGATTGTAAACGATAGTATATCAATATAATCAGTGTTAAAGTGATACGCAAGCTGTTTCGCAATTGGTTTCTTAGTTTCCGCCTCTGAAACTGATAAATCTCTTCTGAACGACTCGTTCGGGTTGCAAACCGATCCTACAGGTTTGGAATATGCTTTTCTCGACAAAGATGGTAAATTACCTGTAGTTATTTCGTCAAAATTAACTAGTGTAGAAAAAAAAATTAATCACACTTGGAAGCTTGTAGACATTAAAGGAATAAGTCCTTCCATGTGCACGCACAAAATTTTAATGAATGATGACTACAAATCGATGATACAACCACAACGTAAAGTAAATCCAAACGTCCAAGAAGTGGTTAAAAATGAAGTCATCAAATTACTTGACGCCGGACTCATTTACCCAATCTCCGATAGTCCTTGGGTAAGTCCCGTCCAAGTAGTTCCTAAGAAAGGAGGTATGACGGTAGTAACTAACGAGAAAAATGAATTAATACCAACAAGAACCGTCACAGGATGGAGAGTATGTATAGATTACCGTCGACTAAATGAGGCAACAAGGAAAGATCACTTTCCTTTACCATTTATTGATCAAATGTTAGAAAGATTATCCGGTCACAAATTTTATTGTTTCTTAGATGGTTTTTCATGTTACTTTCAAATACCGATAGCACCCGAAGACCAAGAAAAGACAACATTCACATGTCCCTACAGAACTTTTGCTTATCGACTCATGCCTTTTGGTCTATGTAATGCCCCCGCAACCTTTCAACGTTGCATGGTGGCCATCTTCCATGACATGATAGAAAAGACAATGGAAGTCTTCATGGACAACTTTTCTATCTTTGGAGACTCATATGACCAATGCCTCGATAACCTTGAACGAATGCTATCCCGATGTGAGGAAACTAACCTCGCCCTTAACTGGGAAAAATGCCATTTCATGCTAACAGAGGGAATAGTACTCGGTCACAAAATCTCAAGCGAAGGAATGGAGGTTGATCGAGCAAAAATAGACGCTATTTCTCGATTACCACCCCCATCCTCCGTTAGAGCTATCAAAAGTTTCCTTGGGCATGCCGGATTTTATAGACGATTTATCAAAGACTTTTCAAAAATCTCAAGACCTCTAACAAAATTACTTGAAAAAGACGCCCCTTTTATCTTTGAAAAGGACTGTAACCAAGCGTTTCTAACACTAAAAGAAATGCTAGTCAATGCACCTATCATGATAGCGCCTGATTGGAAATTACCCTTCGAAATCATGTGTCATGCAAGTGACTTTGCAGTTGGAGCTGTCTTGGGACAATGAAAAGATAAGCATTTTCACCCAATTTATTACGCTAGTAAAACACTTAATGATGCACAAGAAAATTACACAACAACAGAAAAAGAATTACTAGCTGTGGTATTTGCTTTTGATAAATTTCGTTCTTATCTTGTTCTTTCTAAAACGATAGTTTATACAGACCATGCAGCCATTCGATATCTTTTTAAGAAACAGGATGCTAAACCACGTTTAATTAGATGGATTCTACTCCTCCAAGAATTCAACATTGAAATAAAAGACAAAAGAGGAGCATAAAACACCGCTGCATATCATCTTTCCCGCTTGGAAGATCCAGCTTTGGAGGCAACTAGGGACGAGCTAATCAATGAGAAATTCCCAACGGAGTCCCTAGAAATGGTGGAATACCGAGAAGAGCCATGGTACGCCGACTATGCTAACTACTTAGCTAGCGGTATAGTCGCAAAAGGATGGCCACATCACCAAAGAAAAAAATTCTTTGCCTATGTAAAGCATTACTTTTGGGAAGATCCTTATCTTTTCAAAATGTGTGCCGACCAACTTATCCGTCGATGCGTACATGGTAGTGAAGCAAGAAGAATTCTCCGCCATTGTCATGAAGGTCCATACAGAGGACATCATGGTGCCACTAGTACCGCACGAAAGGTATTTGATTCAGGATTTTATTGGCCAACCATTTACAAAGACGCCCAAAGTCTTGTCAAAACATGTGATGCATGCCAACGATCAGGTAATATTTCTTCCAAAAACGAAATGCCACAAAATGCATTCTTGTTTGTGAAATTTTTGATGTGTGGGGACTCGACTTTTGTAACACCCTTACTATTATAAAAGGGTTTAAGTACTAAACACGTCAATTAGTTGTGCATTTACATATACACATCACATATAAAAATACGGGTTTATTAAAAACTTTTACAGTTTAAAAAGTTTTACAACATAATGTAGTTGGGTTCGTCGTTTAAAAGTTACGACGTAAGGCCGTGCGGAAGCTTTAATATCGTGTGTTCGGTTCTTCGTCGTGCTTGATCTTCATCCGAAAACCCTTGACATTTACCTATGATCAAAACCAACTAAAAAGTTAGTTTTGATAACATATAAATAAGTTTAAACGAGACCGGAGTTCAAAATAAACAAAATTAAAAAAATTTCGAAATTAGGGGGCATCGCCGTACGCTAAGGGGCATCGCGCTACACCTAGCCCCCTTTTTGACAGAAAGTTCCTTTATTTGTTGCTGCACTTTCCCAGCTCAACCTTTTATCAAGTCCAAACTTAAAACCACCATAACTTATGATTCGTAAGTCCGTTTTAGGTGATTCTTTTTCCTATGCGTCCGTAATTAAATTCTCCATCTCGTGGAGTAAAAATCCGACATCTGAATTCACAAAATTTTAGATTTCAAGCTCTTGGCTTGAAATTCTATTTTAACACCTTTTGACTCGTTCGTGATTTTATCAATCAAACTTGTTTATTACCTTTAAAATACCATGGACATCATGTCATATTAGTTTACCAATATTTAAGGTTCAAATTACGGGTTTCTTGTGCAAATCTTAACCCGTTTCGCATATCTACTCATTTTGACCCGTTTAGAGCGATTTTTATGCATTTAAGCATCAAACTCGCACTTCTCTTTCTACACCTCGTATTCTCATTGTTAAGTAGCCTCTTATATATTGACCCGTTCTTAGGCGATTGACCCACAAGGTTTATACTTACAACTCTTACATATATCTGAGAGTTACATAATCATAATACTAGTATCTAAACGACCTCTTAGGGTCATTTGCCCGATTTACCTATCAAGGGCGTTTTGGTCATTTTTAGTCCCTCATTTACAACGAAGGACTCCCACTAATTATTTGACCAAAATTGCATATTTAACTAACAACTTATTTATGCGTACCTGGCCCGGGTCATAATATCGACCCATTACAACCCTTTCACTATTAATCACTAGCTAATAGTAACGCGAGCCTTATGTTAATTCCTGTAAATCACAAAACTCAACAAGCGATTGTCAAATGTTATTGTCAAATGGTGTTAACAACACCATTTGACCCATTTAGTCTAATTGACCATTTGTCCATATGAGATGGTATTTAATTACCATTTCATCCCTTTAAACCTATCCCGGTTTTCTCTTTGAACTCGTTTTACTTAAAAACCATTTCTTATTTGTTTGTCATTACATGACTTGATTTACCATTTTACACTTTTACCATAATCCATGATTTCTTATCATTTTCCCTTGTTCCGACTCTCATTAAATCATGTCGGAACATCATATACCAACCACTTAATAGCATACATATACACTACTTACAATTAAGTAATTTGTAAATAATGTAAAGGGGCGTAAGCTTTACTTACATTGCGCTAAAATACACTTTTCCTTCATACGTGACCCGTTTGACTCGTTTCTTCTCCAAGTCTCCACCTAGCTTGTCGAGCGTCAAACTATCATCATAATTCGTAAGATGGTTAGATTAGTCATTAACAAATAAGACTATTCCACCTTACGTATTTTCTATGTCGAAATCACTATTCGACTTCATCATTGATTAATTTAACTTTCTTCTAGTTAACTACCTCTAATCATATGAGATGTGAAATTAATTCAAATCCACATTATGATTAGAATCCGTACCATCACATATCACCCCTAATTAATCAAATTAGGAATTTACGCGTTTCGTTCAAAATTTTGACATACGAACATTCATTTAGGCATTTTAACAAACACCTTGCGGGCAAGATTTTTATACTTCTTTTGTCAAGTTCATATCTAATCATGTAGCCAAATTTAATCATCCATTAAGCAAGTTCATGTAAATTTTTCACATCACATTCTGAAATCACTTCATAAAACTCAATTTACACTAGAATAACTATCAAAATCCTAGTGTTTAACATGTTTCTACAAAAGCCACTTAACACCTTCAATGGTGATTATGGAATTCTCAAGCATTGAGCAAAATTTTAACAATCTAATGACTAGGGTTTATTTATAGATACTATTTCATTCTAATTTCATCCAAACAACATTCATGCAACACTAATTTTGGATTATAATTGTTCATCCAGAATCTTGAATGAAATAAAATAAAGGATTTTCACATACCTTATGATCCCTTTAGGAAGGATATCACTAATCTTTGCTTGGATTTCGATTTGGGTCGGATTTGTGCCTTCAATTGATCAATTTTAGCATGAACTAGGGTTGAGAGCAAGCTCCTGGTCGCCCCCTGTGTTTGATCGACCAGACACACACACTAATGTGTGTTTGGTTTTTAATTTTATTGTTATAATCAAACTTATTTCAATTTTGACACCTTTAACCCTCCAACTATCATTTGGTTTTTATTTTAGGTGTTTTAACTCACTAGCATGTTACTACAAGACTTGTGATTAACTAGGTTATATATTCCTAGTTATCTCCTCTCATTTATATCCGACATTAATTTTTTATAATATAAAGATTTATATCTTCGGGTACGACTCAGTTTATTTTAAGTCCCGTTATCTCGGGCCGTTTATAAACTTTTATTTCCTCAAAAGTTTTCGTTCGACTTTTATTTAATATTAGGTTTATTTATTTAAATCCTAACATTTACCGAGTTACTTTTACCACTAACGGTACTTTACCCGTCTTTTAGTATTAACGTGGTTTGATTACCAAACCCGTTTTCGGGGTGTTACAAGTCTACCCCCCTTAAAGAGGTTTCGTCTCCGAAATCTTATTTACGTATTTCATTGGTTTAATCAAACGAACCAGGTTTCGTTTTCAACGTACTCATTTCTTTTAGTGTTTTCCGTTTTCCAAATCCTCTTATAATATTTATATTTGTTAAAACGTTATTTCTCACTAAAACTGTCACACCCCGAATTTCCACGTATTACCGGTGGGCCCGGTGGGGAGTATCGTGACGTAGTTGATATCATCATAGTCAAACAACACAATTAAAATCCACAGCGGAAGCAAAGGATGAATCACATTACAAACTGAATAAAAAGTAATATCAAAGTATTACAAACGGACTGTAAAGGATCCACAGGCGGATCAAAAGATAAAAAGATCATTGTTCAACAGACTTTAACATCTAGAGCTTGCAAGACTTGATTAATGATGCCAGGAGTAGCCAGCCTATTTCGTCTAGTACATGCACTTAGCCTTTTTGGAAAATACGTCAATTTACACTGGTAAATACAATTAACTGACTCATTTTGAAAAGAGTTTAAGAAAAATATTTTGAATGCACACGGCACAAAATATCTTTTATAACTTGGGACAATTATTTAAAAATAATCTTGTATACAGTTTTACTTATTTGTCGTCCGTCAGGGCCGGTTAGAAGAGCCGGACAAGATTAACTGACACGCCACAGGTATAATGCCCACAAGGTTAATTCCTTAAAGTGGTATGACTAGTGATTTATCAGCTAGATTTAACTTTAACGATCGGTACATGCTTCCTTCGAAGCTTCTTAACCTGTCGATTCTCAATCGACAAAGGTTTCTCCACAAACTTCAGGCTCTCATCTATGTGCACATCCGTATGCGGTATGACTAGTGATTCATCAGCTAGACATTTCTTCAGATTGCAGATGTGGAATACATTATGAATACCACTGAGCTCTTCAGGCAAATTTAACTTATAAGCTACTGTTCCGACACACTCGATGATCTCGAATGGTCCTATATATCTTGGGCTTAACTTGCCCTTTTTGCCAAATCGCATTACCCCTTTCCAGGGTGATACTTTCAGTAACACTTTGTCACCAACCTCGAACTTTAGAGGTTTATGCCTTTTATCTGCGTAGCTTTTCTGCCTATCCCTGGCAGCTTTGAGACGGTCTCGTATCTGTACAATCTTATCTGTCGTCTCCAGGACTATATCAGGTCCTGTTAGTTGGACATCTCCAACTTCTGCCCAACAAACGGGCCTTCTGCATTTCCTTCTATACAAAGCTTCAAAAGGTGCAGCTTGAATACTGGAATGATAACCATTATTGTATAAAAATTCGATTAATGGAATATGATCATCCCAGCTTCCTCCCAAGTCAATAACACAAGCTCGTAGCATATCCTCGAGTGTCTGTATAGTACGTTCACTTTGACCATCCGTCTGAGGATGATATGCAGTGCTGAAATTTAATCGAGTGCCTAGGGATTGCTGAAAGCTTTTCCAGAAATGCGATGTATACCTTGTATCCCTATCAGAGATGATAGACACTGGCACTCCATGGAGAGATACAATCTCATCCACGTATAGCTGAGCTAACTTATCTGAGCTGTGTGTTTCCTTAATAGGTAGGAAGTGGGCTGACTTAGTCAGTCTATCCACTATAACCCAAATAGTATCATTTCCTAGTTTCGTCTTTGGCAACTTGGTGATAAAATCCATAGTCACCATTTCCCACTTCCAGGTGGGAAGTTCAGGCTGTTGTAGCAGACCTGACGGCTTCTGGTGTTCAGCTTTAACTTGTGCGCACGTCAAACATTTGGCTACATAAGTAGCTATAGACTTTTTCAAGCCTATCCACCAATAATTTGCCTTCAAATCCTAGTACATCTTATCACTTCCAGGATGAACAGAATACTTAGAACTGTGGGCTTCTTGGAGGATAACATCCCGAAGTCCTCCATAGATCGGAACCCATATTCGTCCATTAAATCTTAGGATTCCATCCTTGCCATAAGATAACTGCTCAACAGTTACTCCCAACTTCTCATTTGGATAGTTAGCTTCTAATACGGCTTCCTTCTGAGTGGCTAACAATCTTTCATTCAAACTGTTCTTTAATTCAATGCTCTTGGCATTGATCTTTATGGGCTTAACTCTTACCTTTCTGCTTAAAGCATCGGCGACCTCATTCGCCTTACCTGGATGGTATCGGATTTCACAATCATAATCATTCAGTGTCTCCATCCATCGACGCTGTCTCATGTTCACATCCTTCTGATTGAACAAGTGTTGAAGGCTCTTGTGATCAGAATAGATCACACACTTGGTACCATATAAATAATGCCTCCAAAGTTTTAGTGCAAACACAACGGCACCCAACTCCAAATCATGGGTGGTGTAATTCTTCTCGTTTACTTTTAATTGTCGGGAAGCGTATGCAATAACTTAACCCTTCTGCATTAGCACACATCCCATGCCAGTGTGCGATGCGTCGCAGTAAACTATAAATTCTTCAATTCCTGCAGGCAATGTCAACACAGGAGCATTGCTTAACTTCTGTTTAAGAATATCGAAGGATTCTTGTTGCTTAGGACCCCAATCAAACTTAATGTTCTTTCTAGTCAACAAAGTTAGGGGTGCTGCAATCCTTGAGAAATTCTCAATAAAACGTCTGTAGTATCCTGCCAGACCTAAGAAGCTGCGAATCTCTGTGGGCGTCTTCGGCTCTTGCCAATTCATGACAGCTTCAACTTTAGCGGGATCCACTTGGATACCACGCTCACTAACTACATGTCCAAGGAATTGGACTTCACGAAGCCAAAATTCACATTTTGAAAACTTGGCATAGAGCTTTTCTTATTGAAGAAGTTTAAGAATACAACGAAGATGCTTCTCATGATCAGCCTGATTTTTCAAATAAATAAGAATGTCATCAATGAAGACAATGACAAACTTGTCCAAGTAGGGTTTGCAAACGCGATTCATGAGGTCAATGAACGCTGCTGGTGCATTAGTGAGCCCGAAAGGCATCACTAAGAACTCGTAGTGACCATAGCGAGTTCTAAATGCAGTATTGTGCACATCTTCATCTCTAACCTTCAGTTGATGATAACCCGATCTTAACTCAATCTTGGAGAAGTAACTTGCCCCTTGCAGTTGATCGAACAGATCATCGATCCTGGGCAATGGATATCTGTTCTTGATTGTAACCTTGTTTAGCTCACGATAATCAATGCACAACCGCATTGATCCATCTTTCTTCTTTACAAACAGAATTGGTGCTCCCCATGGGGATGAGCTAGGGCGTATAAAACCTTTTGCCAACAAATCATCTAGTTGAGTCCTTAACTCTTTCATCTCTGTTGGTGCTAACCTGTAAGGTGCTCTTGCAACAGGTGCTGCTCCAGGTATAATGTCAATTCTGAACTCCACTTGCCTATCTGGCGGTAAACCAGGTAGTTCTTCAGGGAAAACTTCGGGATATTCAGAAATGACGGGGATGTCTTCAATCTTAGGTTTCGGCTCATCGATAGATACTTGTGCCATATAAATGACACAACCTTTCTTCATACACCTGGATGCCTTAAGCACATACACTTGCTTAGGCAACCCATACTGAGTATCTCCTTGTATGGTAAGCGGCTCACCATACGGAGTCTTGATCACCACTTGTTTCTTATTACAAACAATCTGGGCTTGGTTATGAGATAACCAATCCATGCCTATTACTATGTCGAAACCAGCTAATTTCAAAGGAAGTAAGGATAATGGAAAGGAGTGGTTCCTAATGGATATAAAACATCCATCTAGCACAGTTGAGGCAGTTTCTAAGGTACCATCGGCCAACTGTACTTCATATTTCACGCTTAGGGTTTTAACAGGTAAATTCAACAACTTACAAAACTTATCATCTACAAATGACTTATCCGCACCCGAATCAAATAATACCCTTGCATAAACATCATTGATGAGAAAGGTACCTGTGATCACATTATCATCCTGAACGGCTTCTCGTGCATCCATTCGAAAGACCCTTGCATTGGTCTTCTTGACTTCTTCAGGCTTTTTGGCATATTTAGGGCAGTTGGTTTTGATGTGCCCCTTCTCGTTACAGTTATAGCACGTTGCTTCCTTTATCTTCTTGCACTCTATCGTCTTGTGCTCCTTGATTTTTGCATAACCCACATGCAGATGGTTTTGACTGAGACTTGGATTCAAACCTGCATCTTTCGAAGTGACGTTTCTGGCAGGTTTTGCACTTTGGCTTTTCATCTGCTTGCTGACTACCCTTGCCAGACCCAAACTTCTTCTTGTGGTATGTTTTTTTCCTTAAACTTCTTCTCAGACCGTCGTGAGTTATCGTCCTCACGTTTTCTCTTACCTTCCTCCGAGTTCTTATGCGATCTTAGCCTGACCGCATCCAAGGTAAGGGATAAAGATAGGTCAGCTGCTGACCTAAAAGTAGCAGGTCATGATGCCTTGACACTGGCCTTGATCTCTGGGGCTAAACCCCCAATGAAACTAGCTATTCGCTTGGGCTCCGGTGTTACCAAATATGGAACCAGTCGAGACATGGTATTAAAGCTAGTAAGGTAAGCCTGACAGTCTAGGTTTTTCATTACCAGAGATAAGAAGTCGGACTCAATCTTTTCGACCTCATGCTGAGGGCAGTAATTCTCTTTGATGAGTGCAACAAACTGATCCCAAGATAGATTGTATAATGGGATCTTCCCAGTAGCCTGGATTAGAGACCTCCACCAGGCTAGTGCTTCTCCTTTAAACGACTGAGACACATACTTCACAACATCCCTATCAGCGCAACCACTGATGTCAACCACGGTATCCATTTCGTCCAACCATGTCATGCAGTCCACAACCCCTTTCTCCCCAGTGAAATCCCTGGGCTTGCAGGAGACGAAATATTTGTAGGTACAGGACTTACCACGTGGTTCTCGTTTGAGCTCAATCTTCTTTGACGAAACACTATGCTGATTTGAGGAGTGATGATCGTCATCCCTCCTTGATCCATTATGTTTAGAGGGTGGCTTACTATGAGCCTCAGAGTGAGTCTTAGGTTTAGAATAGGGTACTGATAAGGTCCTGCTTCGAGTACCACTAGATTCATTAAACTGCCTATCCAAGGCCTTGGTAACATCATTATCAATCAGTGCTTGAACTTCCGCACCAGTTACGTTGATCCTGGTGGTATCATGATTCTCCCTTGGATGACTGTTGACTTCTTCAGACTCAGCCATGTAGCTTGATTGCTACATAAAATGATGACAATGACTTCTTAGAAGTTTATAATAGATTTGTCATCTTATTAATTTATTAACCGTGGCATTAATAAACCACATTTGGTTAATTTGTAATGTATATTTATTCAGGATTTTCATTATAATAATCCTTAGTTATCATTAAATATAATAATGGCAAAAAGGCCAAGTCACAGGGACAAATTTAATTTATAAACCATGATTTCAGAGAATCGAGGTATTAAGGTTTGAATCATATTTCATTACCTTTCTTGACAGGGAGTTATAGGCTACGACTGTCTTTTGTCTTATATGACAATAATTATGGCTCGTAGGCCCTACATCACAAATGGATGATTAAATAATAAAGAAGGATTTTGAATAATCCAATTTAAGGATGACACGTGTGATTTTACGGATCATGTTAGCCAGGAATGTTAATATGTTTTCAGATGTTAACAAGGATTTGAATCTCTTTTTAAACAGGTTTTACCATTATGGCCAGGTCTTATAATGACATGCAGGCTAGGTTATACCCTTTAAGATTCTTATTTAATATTTAAAGGCAGACCTTGTAAAAGGAATGACATATTTTGAATTTTATTTATTTATTTATTTCATACATTTTACATTTATGCATATAATGATAATAATGAAATTTAAATTATAACATGCCATTAATAATTCAAAAAGTACATGGTTGCCCTAAACAGGAATTTTAACAGAACAACTTGCCCACGCAGGGGCTAAACAGAAAAGACATGCCCACGCAGGGGCTAACAGGAAAAACAAGTCCTCGCAGGGACTGATAACAGAAATAGATGTCCACGCAGGGACTGATTAAACATTAAAGAAATACAAATAAACAAATAAAGGATTTAATGACCCTTTTTTCTCTTCCCCTTGATTAAGCTCGCCAAACCCTTGAGAAATCCCCGGTTGTTTCTGCGTTCTTCTTGGACCTCCCGCTCAACCTGGCTCAACCTTTCGAGAACCTCCTGTTGTCGCTCTGGTGGTATCAATTGCGGCTGCGGCAGCTGTTGATGTGGAGGTTAAGGAGGTAGCGGGTATTGGTACCCATAGGGTGGATACCCAATCTGATATGGGACTCCAAAGGGCCCCTCGGGATGATAAGCGTTGTAGTTTGCCGTTACCAGGTATGGGTCAGCCTCGGCGTAGTTGTAGTTAGTATGGGCCGGCTGCTTGAAAGGGTTATACGCCGATACACCGGCGTACGTAGGAATTGGGTTGTTAAAGCCCACTGGTGGCGGTGTGACTGGCGTAGACGCCACTTCAGAAACAGGGTTCGAAGGCCCACCCATCTGTGGGTCTTCGTATAGTGGCGGATAATGATTGACACTAGATGGTTGAGGAGTGCTGATTCGGACTCCCCCTTGCACGGACATCCGTGCGGTTGATCTCCTACGCCTCGGTGGCTCCGGAGGCTGTTGCTGCACTGGTGGTGGTGGGGTGACTGCTACAAAACGGGAATCCTCGGAGGGATCCTGCTGTGGCTGCTGCTGCTGATGCGGAGACGAGTGGTAACCGGGAGTAAACACCAAGTCGAATTGGGTAAACCTCGCCTCGTAGCTGTCGGGACCACTATAAGGTGATCCGAGAAAAGGTGACCCATCCGAAATCTCGATGGGGTGAGTAGGTGTTCCGGTTGGCGGCTCGGCGGGTTCCGGATCCTCTTCCATATCCATGGAGAAATGGTCCTCCGGTCCCAACGGGTTATAACCCATTGGTTCTTCAATTAGGTTTGCCGGGTTGAACCGTCTTTGGAAGTAGGGTGTTGGGTCGTTGAAAGGTGAGTTGGAGATTTGCAGGGGTATGAAAGAATGGTGTGAGTTATGGGACTCATTCTCAGACTGAGGCCCAAAAGAATTTAGGTAAGAAGGTGCGGAGCTCAGCGAGACTGAACACCTCGCGGGTTCTATATGGGTCCTCTAGTTTTCTTGAGGACTTCTTCTTAGAGAGTCAGATGGAGTTCACCGGTGCGATGGCCCGGCCTCATGATCGTTGGGGGAGACGAGTGGCCCCTTGCCTCTACCTCTTCCATGAAATCTAGGTGGCATCTAGTTGAACCTGTCAAAACAAATAAAAGAACAACAAAGAAATATAAAGGACAAAAATAAAACAAATTTGGATTAGTCCTAAATTCTTTGTCTAGACTCGGAGTCGAGGAATGTGCAAACTGTGTCATTGAGATTAAACACAAAAGGCTAGTGTTTAATTCACTCAATGTTGGCTCTGATACCAACCTGTCACACCCCGAATTTCCACGTATTACCGGTGGGCCCGGTGGGGAGTATCGTGCCGTAGTTGATATCATCATAGTCAAACAACACAATTTAAATGCACAGCGGAAGCAAAGGATGAATCACATTACAAACCGAATAAAAAGTAATATCAAAGTATTACAAACGGACTGTAAAGGATCCACAGGCGGATCAAAAGATAAAAAGATTATTGTTCAACAGACTTTAACATCTAGAGCTTGCAAGACTTGATTAATGATGCCAGGAGTAGCCAGCCTATTTCGTCTAGTATCTGCACTTAGCCTTTTTGGAAAATACGTCAGTTTACACTGGTAAATACAATTAACTGACTCATTTTGAAAAGAGTTTAAGAAAATTAGTTTGAATGCACACGGCACAAAATATCTTTTATAACTTGGGACAATTATTTAAAAATAATCTTGTATACAATTTTACTTATTTGTCGTCCGTCAGGGCCGGTTAGAAGAGCCGGACAAGATTAACTGACACGCCACAGGTATAATGCCCACAAGGTTAATTCCTTAAAGTGGGTTACCAGTTTTTACATATGCAACTGTCAGGTGTATGCCTACACCCCGTGCTTAGGTCGTGGCCATTTCAAGGAATGATGCCAAGGATATCCGGGACATGGTTATTAACCCCCCAAGGGCCATATACCAAATAAAACAGATTAAAACGGGTTATGAAGATATATTAATCACAATCTGATTTAAACAACTACATACCCGACCAAGCGGCATTATTATAATACCGTATCCCAAGCCCATATAAGGGAAAATATGTTAAAAGTATTTACCTGAGCGAATATTCAAATTTATATCAACCGTATTCAATCAGCAAGTACAAGTAGCTTTTACCGGGCTCCTAATCTGGAACGAATGTTTTAATAACCTATTAGATTCCTATCGGGTCTTAATTAAGTCTAAACTTAGACCGGTTAGTTTTAAAGGAAGATATACGGTTCAAACGCACGATTAAGCAAAGACCGGATTAGAATGTGGTTTAGACCCAACAAGTTTGAATACTTGTATAATATGGGTAAACTAAACACATTCTTGATTATGAGATAAAAATGATAAGGTTTGACCCGTTTCGGCTAATTTATGCAAACTAGTTACATAAACCGCACCGAACGCGAAAAGTGCGTAACGGGTAACCAAATGAGTCATTAACAGGTTTCCTAAGTTAATATGCCTTAAATATGTTGTGATATCAGTAAGATATCTTCTATTATGCCCAAAACGAATTTAAACTCAAATTACGCCCCGTAGGGGTATTTTGGTCATTTTAAGGGTTATAAAAGAGTTTAGATATTAGTATGAGTTTCAGGTCTGATATATTAAGTAAAAATACTTATTTTTATAAGCCATAACAGTAGGGTATGGTATATAGGTGAAATTTACCTTTTATAACTAAACTATGCACCGAAGGGGCATTTCGGAAATTTTACATAAGCTTTAAAGGTTAAAATAGGGAATCTGAGTTTAAAACTTTTACCTACTGTTAGAATATAAAAATTTACTAAAAATATCAGTAGGTATCAAGTCCTATATATTTAAAATAGTTTTAATACATACTATGCGTTTAAAACGCGTAAAAAGACGGTTTTAAGCGATTCCCGGGTTTTATAAGAAAAGCTGATATTTTTATTATTCCAGAAGGATAAAAATACTTTATTTATTATATAAGATCAGTAGAAAAAGGTTTGGTATCAAAATGATTTGTAAAACTCATTTTATAGGCAAAAGGGCAAAACCGACAATTACCGGATCAATGCTATAATCCTAAGTTATGCTCAGCCTAAAAATAAATAAAAATCTTCAAAAATCCCAAAATATTATATTACATCAGTGGGTAAAAAGGTATCAAAAATTGGGTTTAGATAGGCTATATGCTAATTACGTCGTTAAATTAATAAAAAGCTTTCTAATTACGCTATTGAGCATAACTCCTAATCTAGACCTCAAACTGATGTCAAATTTTTAGGACAAGATTATAAATCAGTAATAAAGGTTTCTATTCTTTCACATTTTCAAAAATCAAGTTTTAAGGTCAAAAGGGCATAATAGTCAACATTTAAGCATTTAACGGAAACATGCATATGAATCAGATAACTAATGAACCAAGTTGTATAATCACAGAGGGTTATACTAACATGTAACCTGGTCCTAAGAAGGCTATAAGGCATTTCTAAAATATGCTCTAATGGGTCAGAACTGAAAGTCAAAGCAAAAGTCCACTTATGCGACTTTCGGTTCCGAACCGAAATTATATTGAAAATTGTCGGGTTGAACATGTTTAGACATGTTCTTATATTAATTACCAATTTATATGAGTGATAAAACAGGTTGCATGGCTTCTACATTGTTAATTATGTATTTATTTGAAAATTAGCTTTCTGTTGACTTTTTATGATTAACTTTGACCTGACAATTGACCTAGTTAGAGTGGGAATCAGAGAGTGCCCTTTTAAGGGTTTATTACCCACATAATTACCAACTCATAGGTACTTTCAATTCGAGATTTGACTGGAAAAATTTTAATTAATCATGAAGTCAAACCTTAATTACGACGGTTTGACTTTAGGCTAATAAACTAAGTAAAACTGAATTAAGAAAGGTTAAGGACACTTACAAAGGTCCTAAGTACGATTATGGATCCTAAGGAAACTTGAAGAAGACCAGAGAAGCTCCAGAGAATGCCTTGAATGATTTTTGAATGTGCAAGTCCAATGTTGCAACAAAGAGGAGCTTATATATGAAATTTGATGCAACAAGATCCTTCCAAATAAGTCTATGCATGATCCCTGATCAATACAAGTGTCCCTAGTGCATGAAATACCATTGGGGCAGCCCCTGGTATGTAAAACAAGCCATCTAAGTCGGTTACACAGCTTTAACAGGAAGCTGCCAAGAGTTTCTGTCGCTGGCAGTGCTAGGCGGCCCGCGTAAGTGACCACACAGGTCTTACGCGGCCGGTATGAGTGGCCAGAACAAGTTAAATAAGTTTCATCTTTTGCACTTTAGGTCCCTGGTCCTTTTAAACGTGGTTTTACCTTTATTTCTTGCATTTTCAACCTTCTAAATTGATGTTTAAGGACCTTAAGACATAACCAAACTTTGTTAAGTCCTTGGTTAGTTCTATGATCACCCGAAAAGCCTTAAATTTCAACGTTGACGCTTTTAACCCCTCATATACGAATGTTAGCATAACTTTCTCATACGATAACGAAACCTTGTGAAATTTTTATCACGTATTCTAGTGAGCATAATTAATCGTTACAAAGCTTCAGGTTTGGTAAAAGGTCACTCTGACGTATAACTTAAACATGTTGACACTTTTAACCCTTGCGTTTTGTAATCTTTCACTCTCTTCCACAAATGGCTTCATACGCCTCATAAATCATTCGTTTAAGGTTGTAAGCATTGTGTAGGGTTGTTGAAAGGTATAATTATCAATTGTTGACACTTTGAATCCTTTTATACACGTACATTCTTCGTTTGTCAACTTTAGTCCCTCATAAGTAATTTGTTACACGTTTAAAGCTTATGACACGTGTCGTTATTAAATTGGACATGAAATTACGAGGTGTTACAAAAACTGTATTTTAGTTTAATGTTTTCTCTTTAACTCATGTCAATCTCAAGGAATTTACATCCAAGGATTTATCCCCTTCTGTTGTCATTTTGGTAATGACGTCGCCCTTTTTGTGGTGTAACACAATTTAAATAATTGTGGATTCTTTTGTCGATTTTGCCCGTTTAAATGTTTTAGTGAAATTCTTCACTTTTGTCAACCAAACCTTTCACATTCTCTTCGCTATAACCCATTCAATTAACTTAGCGAAACCCATCTCTTTTATACTAACTTTACCTCCCATTATTATTTTACGCGGGGAGTTACAACTAGTTTCCTCGTTTTACATTATTGACCCGTACGTTCTTTCACATAGCCTCGCATGTTTTTTCCTTAAATTTCCACCTTCTAAGGTAGAACTCCATCAATTTGTTTCTTTCCATTCATGACCCGAGGCCCTTTTTGGTCCCGTAGACTTAACATTATTTATAATCCCGTATGTTATGATGATCCCGTGGACCATCTTCTATTCGAGTCTTTATTCAAATGTATATATGTTTATACATGTATATGGCGTCAAAGCACCCCTTTTTATGTTTAGAATCATTTACTTCTTTTTTTTTGGATTTCATTTAACCATGACCGTAGTCTAAGGCTACATTTTTTTTTCTTTCGAATTATCTTTCCGACTTTATGACTTCTAACGTCCTTTACACATTGGTTTGTCCTACGCTTATCGTTACCTGGTTCTTACCCATACTTCTTTACGACCCATTATCCGGGTTCTTTATCTTAGTGTTTTTAACATTCTTGTTTCGTTATTTTGCGTTTTTCCTATCTACATTCCTTTACGACTCATCACATAGGTTCATTAATATTTCGCGCTTCCATTATTCGGTTTGCGCTTACTTGCACTACCAATCTTTTATACTTTATTGATCTCGTTTGACTTATTCGTGTGAGATTTCATTTCTCATGAACGTCAAACTTCATTCTTTATTCGACCCGTTCAACTTTAAAATAGTTGAACGTAGTTATCAAAATTTATGTTTGCAAATTCTCATCGTCTTTTAGTCTTGACTCTAAATCCGAGTCCTCTGACTTTCTATTTCGCGTTCCCATCTCTTGGTTTACGCATACTTTTAAAATCCTACCCATCTATGGGGTATCTTTACCGAAGTTATCATCAAGTAACCATTCTTATATGGTTTTAGACGTCACTTTAATTTATTTGGTCGTCTTAGCGAAATTCATCATTTTTATTCAGTCGAGTCCTTTATTCTTTATCCTACCCCTTTGACTTGTCTGTGTGAATTTCATCACTTATGACAGTCAAACTTTATTTCCTATGTCTTAGCATTCACATTAGTTGGTTCGTATTTTTCATTTACTTTAATCTTTGTCCCTTCTCTCGGGCTCGTTATTCTAACGTAATACGCTTTCGTCATCCGACTTGCGTTTACGTTTACCATCAAACATTTTACTTATTTGACTCATTTGGGTACCTTTTTAATTTGTCCCATTAACCCCGTCCTTACTACATTGGATGTAAATGCGTCCGCTATAAGAAGTTCATGGTATCATATGCCACTACTTACTTGGCCAGAGTAAGCGATTAACACATGACACACATGACCTTTTTATAGTTTTCACATCACGCCCTATGTAATTAACTCCTCTATTTAGTTTTCTTGGAAATAATATCCTGGATAGGTATTCTATTCAGGTTTTCCAAGTTTCTAATTTGCATATGCAACAATTATTCTCTACATGTTTGTTGCATATTGCTATTTGTGCGATTATATTTAAAAGCGTGCACCTGATAATGCTTGCCCCGATGGGCATTCCTTACCATTATTCCTATTCACGATTGTTACGCCATTTGGTCCTTAGTGAGCATGCTCCACTTGTCATACTTTGGACCGTTCTTCTATCCTATCCGTCACTTGTTACACCCTCGCCATCTTCAGATGCGAGTATCCTTTCATTTAAAACATTTACAAAGATTAGTAATGTCAACTTCACTAAACGCCCGTATTATAATACAACGCTTTTCTACTATACGTGTCAATGCGCGTAATTTTGTTAGCTATATCTATCAATTATCGATTTGATTGGTGTAACTTGAATTACACAATAACTCTATGTGTTGTTCAACACACTTTAATCATATAGAACCATTAATATACATGTACTTACCTCATTTGCGATCAAGCCTCGAACCGAACACTCTTTACTCTTTAACCATGAGTTCTGATTACCAACTTGTAACACCCTTACTATTATAAAAGGGTTTAAGTACTAAACACATCAATTAGTTGTGCATTTACATATACACTTCACATATAAAAATACGGGTTTTTAAAAACTTTTACAGTTTAAAAAGTTTTACAACATAATGTAGTTGGGTTCGTCGTTTAAAAGTTACGACGTAAGGCCGTGCGGAAGCTTTAATCTCGTGTGTTCAGTTCTTCATCGTGCTTGATCTTCATCCAGAAACCCTTGACATTTACCTATGATCAAAACCAACTAAAAAGTTAGTTTTGATAACTTATAAATAAGTTTAAACGAGACCGGAGTTCAAAATAAACAAAATTAAAAAATTTTCGAAAATAGGGGGCATCGCCGTATGCTAAGGGGCATCGCGCTACACCTAGCCCCCTTTTTGACAGAAAGTTCCTTTATTTGTGGTTGCACTTGCCCAGCTCAACCTTTTATCAAGTCCAAACTTAAAAGCACCATAACTTATGATTCGTAAGTCCGTTTTAGGTGATTCCTTTTCCTACGCGTCCGTAATTAAATTCTCCATCTCGTGGAGTAAAAATCCGACATCTGCATTCACAAAATTTTAGATTTCAAGCTCTTGGCTTGAAATTCAATTTTAACACCTTTTGACCCGTTCGTGATTTTATCAATCAAACTTGTTTATTACCTTTAAAATACCATGGACATCATGTCATATCAGTTTACCAATATTTAAGGTTCAAATTACGGGTTTCTTATGCAAATCTTAACCCGTTTCGCATATCTACTCATTTTGACCCGTTTAGAGCGATTTTTATGCATTTAAGCATCAAACTCGCATTTCTCTTTCTACACCTCGTATTCTCATTGTTAAGTAGCCTCTTATATTCCACCACACTATTTTGTGGATTTAACATAACGGACCGTTATCATAAATTTTACCCTTTGGATAGTCATTCTACGAAATTGACCCGTTCTTAGGCGATTGACCCATAAGGTTTATACTTACAACTCTTACATATATCTGAGAGTTACATAATCATAATACTAGTATCTAAACGACCTCTAAGGGTCGTTTGCCCGATTTACCTATCAAGGGTGTTTTGGTCATTTTTAGTCCCTCATTTACGACAAAGGACTCCCACTAATTATTTGACCAAAATTGCAAATGTAACTAACAACTTATTTATGCGTACCTGGCCCTGGTCATAATATTGACCCATTACAACTCTTTCACTAGTAATCACTAGCTAATAGTAATGCGAGCCTTATGTTAATTCTTGTAAATCACAAAACTCAACAAGCGATTGTCAAATGCTATTGTCAAATGGTGTTAACAACACCATTTGACCCATTTAGTCTAA
Source organism: Helianthus tuberosus (assembly GCA_030545235.1). NCBI lineage: Eukaryota > Viridiplantae > Streptophyta > Magnoliopsida > Asterales > Asteraceae > Helianthus > Helianthus tuberosus. The sequence continues at coordinate 8,866,723 of CM060433.1, read as the reverse complement.
TTGACCATTTGTTCGTATGAGATGGTATTTAATTACCATTTCATCCCTTTAAACCTATCCCGGTTTTCTCTTTGAACTCGTTTTGCTTAAAAATCGTTTCTTATTTGTTTGTTATTACATGACTTGATTTACCATTTTACACTTTTACCATAATCCATGATTTCTTACCATTTTCCCTTGTTCCGACTCTCATTAAATCATGTCGGAACATCATATACCAACCACTTAATAGCATACATATACACTACTTACAATTAAGTAATTTGTAAATAATGTAAAGGGGCGTAAGCTTTACTTACATTGCGCTCAAATACACTTTTCCTTCATACGTGACCCGTTTGACTCCTTTCTTCTCCAAGTCTCCACCTAGCTTGTCGAGCGTCAAACTATCATCAAAATTCGTAAGTTGGTTAGATTAGTTATTAACAAATAAGACTATTCCACCTTACGTATTTTCTTTGTCGAAATCACTATTCGACTTCATCATTGATTAATTTAACTTTCTTCTAGTTAACTACCTCTAATCATATGACATGTGAAATTAATTAAAATCCACATTATGATTAGAATCCGTATCATCACATATCACCCCTAATTAATCAAATTAGGAATTTACGCGTTTCGTTCAAAATTTTGACATACGAACATTCATTTAGGCATTTTAATAAACACCTTGCGGGCAAGATTTTTATACTTCTTTTGTCAAGTTCATATCTGATCATGTAGCCAAATTTAATCATCCATTAAGCAAGTTCATGTAAAATTTTCACATCTCATTCTGAAATCACTTCATAGAACTCAATTTACACTAGAATAACTATCAAAATCCTAGTGTTTAACATGTTCTACAAAACCCACTTAACACCTTCAATGGTGATTATGGAATTCTCAAGCATTGAGCAAAATTTTAACAATTTAATGACTAGGGTTTATTCCTAGACAATATTTCATTCTAATTTCATCCAAACAACATTCATGCAACACTAATTTCGGATTATAATTGTTCATCCAGAATCTTGAATGAAATCAAATAACGAATTTTCACATACCTTATGATCCCTTTAGGAAGGAGATCACTAATCTTTGCTTGGATTTCGATTTGGGTTGGATTTGTGCCTTCAATTGATCAATTTTAGCATGAACTAGGGTTGAGAGCAAGCTCCTGGTCGCCCCCTGTGTTTGATCGACCAGACACACACACTAATGTGTGTTTGGTTTTTAATTTTATTGTTATAATCAAACTTATTTCAATTTTGACACCTTTAACCCTCCAACTATCATTTGGTTTTTATTTTAGGTGTTTTAACTCACTAGCATGTTACTACAAGACTTGTAATTAACTAGGTTTTATATTCCTAGTTATCTCGTCTCATTTATATCCGACATTTATTTTTTATAATATAAAGATTTATATCTTCGGGTACGACTCAGTTTATTTTAAGTCCCGTTATCTCGGGCCGGTTATAAACTTTTATTTTCTCAAAAGTTTTCGTTCGACTTTTATTTAATAATAGGTTTATTTATTTAAATCCTAACATTTACCGAGATACTTTTACCACTAACGGTATTTTACCCGTCTTTTAGTGTAACAACTCTCGTTAAAATTATTAATTCTTATTTTATTAATGTCCATTAGGAAACCCTAATTGAGACCCCCAAGTAATATTGCATGACCCCTAAAATTTTCAGAACAGTTGGAACTAGGATCAGCGCCCCCTAAAACTCAAGGGGGTATCCCCTAATTGACGATTATCTTCACAGTTAGCTGTAAACTTCGAAATTCATCGAACCTTGACTCACCTGGGCTATGTGGGACACGAGGCTACCCTAGCCTAAAAGTGTACCCGTCGAGCCACGCGCCAGGACCAGGTGGGTCTAGCGCGCCACGCGACAGAGACCATTTTTCAGTATAAAGTCCAGGGGTTTGGCACTTGCATGGCGCTGTTGTTACGACGATCAAATTCATTTCGTACGGCAAGTTATTCGCTATTTAGTTCAAAAACACACACAAGCACGAATCTTTGCTGCGACAACAGGGTAATAACTCGATCACTGCAACGATACAATGTCCGATCGATTGAAACCAATCCGATGGATGTTTAAGTGCTACCCGAACTCAGGCTATACTTTGTCATTCATCGTGAGGGTTTTGATTTCGTAAGCTTATCGTAAAGAGTTGTATTAAGTTACTGACTTAGTTTCGTGTGCATTGTTGTTTAAATTAGGTTATCAGGCTTATCAGTAGGCTAAACTCTGCCCAACTAAACTTGCAATGTGAGTCATTCTCTTTTTATCAACAATGTTTTATAATATCCAAACTATTTTCAAAAGTTATAATTACAGGGATTAAGTCTTGGTTATCTTGAATCACTGGCAAGTGGGGTATTGTGCACATTACTAATTTCTCACGGTTAGGTTCACCAACCTAACAGTGATAATCATCACTACTTGGGTGAAAGGACCCAATAGTGGTATAACCATCGTCACCAGGGTGTGACACGACGCCAGATAAAAATAAGATAGTAGCCATTGTAATCGCTCTTATGCTGTAATTTATAACTAATGTGTCATTTTATTTAATCTGAATGACTCGCCAGTATTTCCCCGCTGATAAAATATTTTTAAACATGTTTCAGGTGACTTACTGTGAATCAAGGAAAAGTGCTACGGAGCACTAACAAGCTTGAAGTGGTGGCTCAATAAAAGAAATAAACATGTTTGCAAGTTTTAAAAAGATCCTGTTAAACTTCCGCTGTCAACTCAAATAATAAATACCACGGGTTTCTGTCCCGCGGCTCCTGGACCGGGTAACACCGGGACGGGGGCCGTGACAGAAAAAGGTGGTATCTGAGCCACTGATTTAAGCCGTTAAGTATTTAAAAATACTTAATGTAATTGATTGCCATTCTGTGATTCTGTAAATAACATTCTAACTAGGATTTTGTGTTTCCTTATATTCTGATAGCATGAATGAGTTATCTGAAGCTCTTCAGAATCTCACTATCTATCCTACTGACATGGAAGTTTTCGGGGGCTTTTCCGGTTATTGGGCCGACACTGAAAAACCTATGGAATCCAAGCCCAACCTCAGGAGAAACCCAAGTCGAAAAAGAGAAGGAGAATCATAGGCTGGAGATGCGCATGGAGGAAGAAGCCAGCCGCACAGAGGGTTAAAAAGACTGAGGATCCAAATGATAAAGGGAAAGGAAAAGAGATCGGGGAAAGTTCAGGGCAAGCCCAGGAAATGCCACCCTGGGAGGAGCTTGATCGCAAACTTGCAAATTGTGACCTCATTGGACCTGCCAATGAAGTCCTCTTCAATTACCCCACTGAATCACAACTTCCAGTTAACTTAGCACCTGCTATCCCAGACCCCATTGTTAACCACCAACTTCTACCCGGAGAGCTGGAGGAATGGTGGGCAAGTGATTGGCAATTTCAGAATCTCTTGAATAACCCTAACACCTTCTTCCATAGTTTGACCCTGAGCCTGTACCAAACCCACCTATGAGCACAGAAAACTTGGCTGAACTCTGCCACTATGGCAAGGAGCTGGTGGACGCAGGAACCAGAATCCGGGAAGTGGGGGAAAGGATATCATGGAAATATGACGAGAGGGAACATCGTTTCTGAAGTGCCAGCTGACAGGGATCGTATGTGGTTTTGTGGTTACATGTTTAATAATAATAAATTTTAATAAAAATATAATCATGTAAAATAACTTAAAATAAAACTTTTGTAATATAATCGGTGTGTATGGATGCATACTAATATACAAAAATATCAACGTCGCAAAGTCGACAATTTTGGGCTATACGTGTTGACATGATTATTGTGATTGATTATTAATTATTTTATTTTATGCAATTAATTTATACATTTGTATATTGAAAATTATCAGACGGAACCCGCCATCAATGAGCCAGTTAATGAAATTAACCAATCCGAGCAAAACAATGAGGACCACTTTCTTAATAGGCAAGATATAGAGAATATCGTTGCTCAGGGAATAGCCAATGCTATTCCATCAATCCTTGCTGCTGCCCGAAATCAAGTTGAACCTCAACCAACTACTCCCAGCAAACGTACTCGTGATGACTACTTCAGTAATAGTGTAAATGGAGGCGGCAACAATAATAATAATGATAATGATGGGATGCAAGCCCCATTTCTTAAGAAAATGAAAGCTGCAACGCCTGGTTGCACTTACAAGGAATTTCTTGCCTGTAAACCAATCGAATTTGCAGGCAATGAAGGGGCAACTGCTGCACTACGTTGGTTAGAGAAAACTGAAGCAGTAATTAAAATAAGTAAATGTGCCGAGGAAGACAAGGTCATGTACGCGTCGCATATTTTTAAAGAAGGGGCACTAGAATGGTGGAACACGGTACTACAAGCCAAGGGAAGCGATGTGGCTTATGCTTTGAATTGGGAAGAATTTAAGAGACTAGTAGAAAGAAAATTATGTCCTGAATATGAAAAGGAACAAATGACAAATAAGTTCCTAAACCACCGGATGGTGGATGTTGATTATCGAGGGTATACTTCGACATTCTTCGAGTATGCTAGAATTGTACCTACCCTGGCTTCGCCAGAACCGGTACTTATTTCTCGCTATATTTGGGGTTTAATTAGCGAGATTCGCGATATCGTCAAAGCTGCGAGACCTCGCACAATTGACGATGCAGTGGAACTAGCCAACACTTTGACCGACGGGCTGGTACGCACAAGAATAGAAAACCCGAAAAAGGAAGTGGCCCAAAAGATTACCCAAGGTTTCCACGTGGGTAATAGTAATAATTTCAAGAAAAAGGGAACTGGGCAATCTTCCACTGCTCCATTTTGCAGTACTTGTAAAAGAAAGCATTTTGGAAGATGCAAAGGGTATTGCAATTTCTGCAAAATTCCAGGGCATCAAGAAGAAGATTGCAGGAGGAAGAAATCAACAATCTGTTTCAACTGTGGAGAAGCTGGACATTTTAGACCAGACTACCCTAAATTGGTCAAACCAGCTGACAACAAAGCCAAACCTGCAGAAGGAACTACTAAAAAGAATGCAAGAGCCTTCCATTTGACTACCCAAGAAGCAGAGATAATCCCCAATGTGATAGCTGATACGTTCCTAGTTCACGACGTTTATGCAAAAGTGTTATTTGACTCTAGGGCAAACCAAAGCTTTATAAATACTTCATTCTGCCAAGCTCTTAATCTACCTTTAACCAAACTTAGGCAGATTTTTGCAGCAGAAACCGCAGAGGGTAATTCTGTTCACATAGATAAGGTTTTGCAAAAAGGAAAGATAGAACTCTTAGGCCATAAATTTTTTGCAAACCTGTTACCGATGAATTTAGCTGGATTCGATGTTGTGTTAGGAATGGATTGGTTAGTAGCTAACCATGCTCGAATCCTGTATGATAAGAATTCCATAGAAATTCCTACACCCACGGGAGAAGTAGTGGTGATTGCAGGAGATAAGCCACGTAAGCCAATGAAATTCATTTCAGTAATGAAAATGGCCAGTTATTCAAGAAAACAAGGAATAGTGTATATGATTTCGGTAATCATTAACACTAAAGGTAAAGAACTTAAGGAAATTCCAGTAGTATCAGAATACTCAGATGTATTCCCAGAAGAACTACCTGGATTACCACCCAATAGGGAAGTAGAATTTAGAATTCATCTAATTCCTGAAACTACACCGATAGCTAAGGCACCTTATCGGTTAGCACCCACCGAAATGTTGGAATTGAAAAAGCAGTTAAATGAATTATTAAGCAAAGGATTTATACAACCTAATTCATCCCCGTGGGGAGCACCAGTATTGTTTGTGAAAAAGAAAGATGGTTCGATGCGAATGTGTATCGATTATAGGGAATTGAATAAGGTTACAATTAAGAATCGATACCCATTACCTAGGATTGATGATCTTTTCGATCAACTTCAGGGAGCTAGATATTTTTCTAAGATAGACTTACGCTCCGGATACCATCAGTTGAAAGTACAAGAAGAAGACATACCTAAAACTGCCTTCAGAACTAGGTATGGTCATTACGAGTTTACAGTCATGCCCTTTGGATTAACAAATGATCCTGCAGCATTCATGGACATGATGAATAGGATCTGTAAACCGTACTTGGATAAATTTGTAATTGTCTTTATCGACGATATACTCATTTATTCCAAAAGTCAGGACGAGCATTGTGAGCACCTGCGTGCACTCTTAACTTTGTTAAGAAAAGAGAAGCTTTACGCCAAATTCTCGAAGTGTGAATTTTGGCTACAAGAGGTGCAATTTTTAGGACAAATGGTGAATCACGAAGGTATTCACGTAGATCCCTCCAAAATAGAAGGGATCACCAAATGGAAGGTCCCGCAATCAGCTATGGAAGTTAGAAGTTTTCTAGGATTAGCCGGATACTATAGACGATTTATTAAGGATTTTTCCAAAATAGTTGTACCATTAACTAAGCTAACCTGTAAAGCAGTGAAGTTTGAATGGGGATCTAGACAAGAAGAGGCTTTTAAGATTTTAAAGCAAAGATTAACAAACACCCCAATTCTTGCCTTACCAGAAGGGACATAAGATTTTGAAGTTTATGGTGATACCTCTAAGTTGGGATTAGGATGTGTGCTGATGTAACGCAAAAAGGTAATTGCGTATGCCTCAAGGCAATTAAAAAAGCACGAGGAAAACTATACGACACATGACTTAGAATTAGGATCAATAGTTTTTGCCCTTAAGATTTGGAGACATTATCTGTATGGAAGTAAGTTTACCATTTATATAGATCATAAAAGCTTGAGGTACATATTTGGGCAAAAAGAATTGAACATGAGGCAAGGGAGATGGATGGAAATTCTAAGTGACTACGACTGTGATATTCAATATCACGAAGGAAAAGCAAATGTAGTCGCAGATGCTCTAAGTCGTAAGTATCATGAAAAGCAAAAGCGAGTTCGTGCTCTTAGATTAAATCTACAGTTAGATTTAATGGAACAATTGAAGCATATCTAGGAAACAGCAATCAAGGATGATGCTGAAGGAATGAAAGGACAAATAAAGGAATTAGAGCAAGGAAGTGATGGAATTTGGAAATTCCACAAGAAAAGGATTTAGGTACCTAAGCAAGGAAACTTAAGAGGCAAAATTTTAGAAGAAGCCCATAAATCTAGGTATACTATGCATCCTGGTAATAATAAGATGTACCAAGATTTAAGAAATAATTTTTGGTGGATAGGAATGAAAAAGGACATAGCTAAATATGTATCTAAGTGTCTAACTTGTTCGCAAGTTAAAGCAGAACACCAGAAACCTTCAGGGTTACTCCAACAATTAGAAATGTCTGTTTGGAAATGGGAACTAATAACCATGGATTTTGTTACTAAGTTGTCCAAAACCAGAAAAGGTAACGACACAATTTGGGTAATTGTGGATCGATTAACCAAATCAGCTCATTTCCTGCCCATGAAGGAAACTTTCAGTATGGAAAGATTAGCCAAATTATACGTAGACGAGGTAGTATCCTTACATGGAGTCCCACTCTCTATTGTATCGGATAGAGATAGGCGTTTCACTTCACATTTCTGGACGAGTTTCCAAGAAGCAATGGGGACACGATTAAATTTAAGTACTGGATACCATCCCCAAACAGACGGACAAAGTGAAAGGACGATCCAATCCCTGGAAGACATGCTTAGGGCATGTGTGATAGATTTTGGAGGAAACTGGGACAACCATTTACCTTTAATTGAATTCTCCTATAACAATAGTTATCATTCGAGCATTGAAGTTGCCCCGTTTGAAGCACTGTATGGACGAAAGTGTAGAAATCCAGTTTGTTGGGCAGAAGTAGGAGAAAGCCAATTATCAGGTCCTGAAATCATACAGAAAACCACTGACAAGATCACTCAAATCAAGGAAAGACTGAAAACGGCTCGAGATCGCCAGAAGAGTTATGCAGACAATCGACGCATGCCACTAGAATTTCAAGTTGGAGACAGGGTACTCTTGAAAGTTTCTCCTAGAATTTCGGTTCGGAAAGAAAGGAAAGTTAAGTCTAAGATACGTAGGACCATTCCCAGTAATCCAGCGAATAGGACCAGTTGCTTATCGCTTACAATTACCAGAAGAGTTGGCTGGAGTACATGACGTGTTTCATGTATCTAACCTCAAGAAGTGTTTGTCCGACGAATCCCTGGTAGTACCTCTCCAAGACATAGAGGTAAATGAAAAGTTAAAATTTATAGAGAAACCACTTCAGATAGAAGATAAAAAGGTTAAGTTTCTCAAGCACAAAAGACTAGTACTGGTCAAAGTCAAGTGGGATTCAAAGAGAGGGCCTGAGTACACTTGGGAACTGGAATCAGAGATGAAGCGAAAATATCCCTACTTGTTCCAGTAAATCTCGAGGATGAGATTTTAATAAGGTGGGGAGGATGTAACAACTCTCGTTAAAATTATTAATTCTTATTTTATTAATGTCCATTAGGAAACCCTAATTGAGACCCCCAAGTAATATTGCATGACCCCTAAAATTTTCAGAACAGTTGGAACTAGGATCAGCGCCCCCTAAAACTCAAGGGGGTATCCCCTAATTGACGATTATCTTCACAGTTAGCTGTAAACTTCGAAATTCATCGAACCTTGACTCACCTGGGCTATGTGGGACACGAGGCTACCCTAGCCTAAAAGTGTACCCGTCGCGCCACGCGCCAGGACCAGGTGGGTCTGGCGCGCCACGCGACAGAGACCATTTTTCAGTATAAAGTCCAGGGGTTTGGTACTTGCATGGCGCTGTTGTTACGACGATCAAATTCATTTCGTACGACAAGTTATTCGCTGTTTAGTTCAAAAACACACATAAGCAAGAATCTCTGCTACGACAACAGGGTAATAACTCGATCACTGCTACGATACAATGTCCGATCGATTGAAACCGATCCGATGGATGTTTAAGTGCTGCCCGAACTCGAGCTATACTTTGTCATTCGTCGTGAGGGTTTTGATTTCGTTAGCTTATCGTATAGAGTTGTATTAAGTTACTGACCTAGTTTCGTGTGCATTGTTGTTTAAATTAGGTTATCAGGCTTGTCAGTAGGCTAAACTCTGCCCAACTAAACTTGCAATGTGAGTCATTCTCTTTTTATCAACAATGTTTTATAATATCCAAACTATTTTCAAAAGTTATAATTACAGGGATTAAGTCTTGGTTATCTTGAATCACTGGCAAGTGGGGTATTGTGCACATTACTAATTTCTCACGGTTAGGTTCACCAACCTAACAGTGATAATCATCACTACTTGGGTGAAAGGGCCCAATAGTGGTATGACCATCGTCACCAGGGTGTGACACGGCGCCAGATAAAAATAAGATAGTAGCCATTGTAATCACTCTTATGCTGTAATTTATAACTAATGTGTCGTTTTATTTAATATGAATGACTCGCCAGTATTTCCCCGCTGATAAAATATTTTTAAACATGTTTCAGGTGACTTACTGTGAATCAAGGAAAAGTACTACGGAGCACTAACAAGCTTGAAGTGGTGGCTCAATAAAAGAAATTAACATGTTTTGTAAAACAAGGGATTTCCTCGTGAAATTCCCTTTACTGTAAATTACGGGGTTTGTCCCAAATTATGAAATAAAATAATTGGGCATTTGCAAGTTTTAAAAAGATCCTGTTAAACTTCCGCTGTCAACTCAAATAATAAATACCACGGGTTTCTGTCCCGCGGCTCCTGGATCGGGTAACACCGGGACGGGGGCAGTGACATTTAGTATTAATGTGGTTTGATTACCAAACCCGTTTTCGGGGTGTTACAACTTTATGGGACCTTTCCCACCATCAAAAGGAAACAAATATATACTTGTGGCAGTGGATTACTTGTCTAAATGGGCCGAGGCCGAAGCGCTTCCAACAAACGATGGAAGTGTTGTGGTAAGATTACTGAAATGATTATTCTCTCGTTTTGGAACTCCAAAAGCATTAATAAGTGATAGAGGTACCCATTTTTGTAACCATCAACTCAAAAAAATCTTAACAAGGTATGGGGTCTATCACCGAGTCTCAACATCATATCACCCTCAAACAAACGGACAAGCCGAAGTGACTAATCGAGGTTTAAAAAGAATATTTGAAAAAACCGTATGATTAAATAAAAAGGAATGGGCTGATAAGTTAGACGACGCTTTATGGGCTTTTCAAACTGCATATAAAACAACAATAGGTACAACCCCATATAAGCTTGTCTATGGAAAAAGTTGTCGTTTGCCAGTAGAGATAGCACACAAAGCCTACTGGGCAATTAAAAACGTAAACTTAGACTTAGAAATGGCCGGTAAAAATTGATTTTGTCAATTAAATGAATTAGACGAATTAAGGAATCACGCATACTCTAACTCCGAAATTTATAAGGAAAGAATGAAAAATCTGCATGATAAACACATTAAACCTAATGAATTTCGGGTAGGAGATCAAGTTCTATTGTTTAATTCACGACTTTGATTATTTCCTGGTAAGTTAAAGTCTAGATGGACGGGACCTTTTTCCATCACCCACATTTTTCCACACGGTGCAATTGAAATTAAATCTCGGAATGGAATCCCATTCAAAGTCAATGGCCAACGTCTAAAGCTTTATCGAGGATTCATTGAGGTTTAAGCATCAACATCATATCTTGTAAGTAACGAATGACGGGAAAGCTTCTAAATCGGTAAGATTTCTAAAACCAATTTTTGGGAAATAAGCCACTCACACGTGCACCTTAAAAAAATAAAAAATAAATAAAAAAATTTTTTACCCGCCCACGGGGCCGTGTCCGCGTAACTGTCGGGATAAAACCCCCTTTTTCTAGTCATTTCTTCACTTCCACATGACCCGTTTCCTCGCAAAATCTATGGTTCCATCGGAAATTTCTGCAGATTTCCACATTTTTCCGACTTCTGACAATGTCAAGGTATGATTCTATCATCATAATTAGTTAGGTTAATCACTTGCATGTAGTATAACATCAAAAATTTGGGAAAAATCTAAGGTTCTTCAACTTGAACCGAATCAAACCTCAAATTTTTGCTTAGATCTATTAGTATTAGCATAGATGCATGTTATAGGAAGTGTATCAACTTGTATTGTTTGTATATTTTCCCGATTTCTCACAAAAACCTCAAACCCTTGTTTTGACCCGAAAAAGATGAACTTAAAGGGGTAAACGGTTTTTTTTTTTGGGAAAACGGCACTTGGGGTTTCATTTTCGGGGAAAACCGCCCCTACTGGACAAAAAATTTTCAAGTTTTCAGAACCGGGTCGAAAAATGAAGTTTTTGGGAAACAGACGCCTGAGCACGGGGCCGTGCTCAGCGAACATGGGGGCGTGGCCAGCTGATTTCTGGCGAACATGGGGCGTGTTCACTGAACACGGGGTTGTGTTCAACCAACTGTTTCCAGTTTTCTTCGAAAATTTTACTGTTTAATGCTAATTGTTTGGTGTTTTCTTTTAGATGGCCAAAAAATTTACTAGGTTCAACTCGAATGAGTGGGCTACTCAAGCACGGTTTGAGGTTCTCAAGACGAGGCCCGAAGAAAACCCCCGACAAGTTTGCTTGGATACTCTAGAAGCAGTAGGCCAAATCGATCGCTTCAACAACCTTGTTACCGGTCCACTAAGAGCAGCTCTCTGCACCAGGCTCCACTCCGTGCACGAGTATAACATGGAATTTTATAGCACACTTGCCTTCAAGGCAAAAGCGGAGCCATTTGACAATGAAGGGGTGGAATTTCGTTGTGCAGGGGAAACGTTCTTAATATCAATTGCACAATTTGGGGCTATCATCGGGTTATATGATGAGGCAGATGCTGGGAATGAGGAAAACACGGGTGGTCTCCGTGAACTCCCATCATACCAACGTCAAGCAGCATGGGCTCAGATTGGGGAAAGACACTATAACCTGAGCCAGACCAAGAGCACACTGTTGCAACCCCCGCCCCTTATCTGTCCCGAGAATGGGTTGCCGCGAGATCAGTTTTGGTGGTATCGGTGTTTATCAATTTGGCAGCGAAAATTACATCAGGACCGTAGTTAGGAAATATTTTATCAGAGTAAATACCATAATTTTATAATATTAAACATATTGGGATAAAACCCAAGTTTTCATTACAAACTAATTTATAGAGATACTTTCTATTTTATTGAATAAAACATATTCTTTTATTTAGGTAACTTTTATAGCCACTTTTTCAAGCCTTCAGTACTGTTCAGCTGGCTTCTAGTTGGCATTCACATTTTGTTACCTGAAACGCGTTTAAAAACATTTTGTCAGTGGGAAATACTGGTGAGAGAATACCAGTTTAATCAAGAAGAGTTTTATCAGTTTACAGTATTGAGAGCGATTACAATGTTTACATCTACACAATTACTCATGCAGTACTGTCAATCCTGACTGGTGGGTCATATTACACATTGGCTAACTCTTTGTCCAATGGTAACGTGTTCCACATTTTGTATACAAAACCCCAACATACCGGCAGTAATTGAAGAATTACAAAGACTCAATCACTGCTAATCACATTGTAAATTATTTAAGATTTTGTAAAACAGTTTGTGAAAAGGTTTACAAAAAGGAGATTACTCACATTGCTGTCTTAGGTTTTCTTTAAGGGTTTCCTGGTAATTATCTATAAATTACACAAATGCACAGCGTTAGTATAATAATCTAATATTTACATTACTAATACCCTCCCCGAGACGGCATTCCAACGACTACGTCGGGCAGAACCTCGACAGCCGTTACGGAATCCTAGATCAATCGGGCAGCGTATCTAATACGTAACCGGGGTTATGATACTTACAACGGGGCAGAACTTCGTTATTTAGGGGGTATTATGCCCAGAAATTACTATTGCTCTGTGGAAATTCGAGAGAGAGAAAGAAAATTGAGCGAGTTGGACTGAAGGCCGAAGCCCTCCATTTATAGGGCTATTCCTGGACTTCGTCGCGCCCCGCAAAGGCTGTAGCCAAGGGCTACGCGGCCCGCGAGGGTGGCTAGGGTCGGCCCTAGCTGATCCAACTCAGGTCCTAGCTTCGACACATTGCATGACACGTGGCAGCACCGGGCTACGCCTCATGTCCCTTCTCTCGCGCCCCGCGTAGACCAAGGAGGGGTCTTACGCAGCCCGCGACAGACTAATAAAATTTGTTTTTAATTAATTTTAATAAAAATAAAGGTATTCGGGGCCTGTTTTCGTATTCGGGGTGTAATTAGGAGTGTCTAGGGTCACGTTAAAGGTTCCGGGAGAACTGCTACATCTGGGGAGGTAAAGAAGTGCATGACTTTAAATTTTATGTTAGATTTGTTGTCATATCTATTTGCCTACCTATGTTTAGTTATCTTCAAATATGTACATATAAGTGTATTTTAGGACATATAGGGATACTCTAAATATTTTTAGGATGTCGGAAATTATTTAGGAGGGTTGTTATACACACAGTTGCGGGACCCTCTCTACCGCTACATCCATCGGGTCCTGAGCTACTCCCTCTGCCAGAGACATGACAGTAGTGGTGTTGTAGGTTTGCGTAATCTGATGGTCCTCCACTGCATTCACAACCGTATAAACCTCGATGTTCCATACTTTCTCCTACGCAACATGCACCTGAACCAGCTAGCCAATCCCCTGACCCCTATCTTCTTCGGAGGATGGGTTTACCGCCTCTTCAAGCAGTTTGTGCAAAGGATGCCAAGGTCCTTTAAAAAGGGGCCATGGTCGGGTAAGGTGGATATCGTCATATGCCACTCCATGGGATTATAAACGAAGCGGGTGACGGAACTATTTGTTTTCAAACAGTTCAAGGGCATGTGTGGAACCCTCAAGAAGCTCTCGTCCTTCACGCTCCACAAATCCGTCCTCCTCCCCGTACCAGTATCAGCATCATGGTGACCCGGGCCAATGCTCCTCTCAAGGAGGTGGTTTTCCTAATTTTCAAAGTTTACATGATCTTTTGCAGGAAAACCTCATGTGCCCCCGCAACACCTACAATATGGCAAGCAACATGTACACCCAGGTCAGAGTTATAGAAAAGAACATCTCCGACATGAAGGATGACATCAGCAACATCCGGGAGTACATGGCGGGCCAAGGAGGAGATGATGAGGACGACGACATGGATTGAGATGGAGGCGTTGGAGGTGATGTAACATGGTTGAAGGTCGTAACAGGTTAACCCCCTTATCTCTAGCAAACAATTTCATGGCCTGCGTGCCATTTGTTAAACAATTTACATTCCGTAACCCTTTTACTTTCCTGCGTTTTTCTGTTTTTTTTAGTTGTGTTGTGGATGTTGAAACTATGGTAAAGTAGGATGTTTGTTATGTTGTGTGGTGTGGTGTGGTATTTTTAAATAAAACAGGTACATATGAGGCTTGGAAGCACTAAGTATTAGTGCTACATAAGCCCGGAAGCCAGAACCAAAAGCCAAAACCTATTTTTGGAGATTGCAGATTGTCAACACGGGGGCGTGCCCGACTACCCTGTTGTTGCTGTTTGTTTAATTTCTGCCCAACACAGGGTCGTGTTCATCCAGCACGCCCCCGTGTCCACCTTCTGTAAGTTTTCATTATTGGCAGTCTGACCACGGGGCCGTGCTCATCCAGCACGGGACCGTGTCCAGATGCCCAGTAACTCCGAAACCTTGTTTTTTACACCTTTTTACACATTCAATCAACCTAAAAACTTATTTTTGGGACACATTGAGGACAATGTGTAATTTAAGTGTGGGGGGGGGGATGCTAAAACCTTGAATTTTGCAAGTCCTAATAACAAGCCTTACACAAAACTCTATTGGAACCGCTAACTGTCACACCCCAACCTATGGCGAAAACATCGGGGCGTGGCACTGAGCGAAACAGATTGTCCAGAAGTTTCCATAACAACTAAAATTACCAATTATTTAAAACAACATGTCCCATACCATGTCATAAAAGATAACATAATTATTACAGACAAGATCTAGGCAAATTGTTCTGTTCCGACAACTCCAATTTCTATTACAGACACTTTATTGTTGATCTAGGTCTTTCCTAGCCTCGATTTCATAGCAAGCAAAGCATATAAACATCCTAAGCACCTGTCACATACGTTAAAGTAAAAATCAATACACATAGTGTAAAGGTGAGCATACAAGTTTAATAGATATAGTAAAGTTCGAAATTGTTTACGCATAACCAACACGTACACAGAATGAAATGAGGCATGTTA
This sequence comes from Helianthus tuberosus, assembly GCA_030545235.1. Lineage (NCBI taxonomy): Eukaryota > Viridiplantae > Streptophyta > Magnoliopsida > Asterales > Asteraceae > Helianthus > Helianthus tuberosus. Next base: position 8,851,472 of record CM060433.1, on the reverse strand, counting down.
GTTATCGACATGAACCTATCGACACAAATGATTGCGGGTTAACTGCCCAAGGCAGTTCGCGATACACACTCACCACTGTGAGCCATGTAACTAATTGTCCTTAGCAACCCCTGAGTGAACAGGTGTTGAGTCCAAACTAATAGTACTACCGTCACTAAGGCAGATAGACAGCATTCCATGTGTAAACATAACAAACAAGCATTCATTTAGTCACATGCGATAACGGTTAGCGTTAAAGTATTGAGTAGTGTGTTCGATGTGATTTAGTATAAGTAACGTATGTAACACCCAAAAGTGCGTAAAGCAAAAAGGGTTCGAGTATACTCACCGCGATGATGGATTGATGGGAGCGCTTAGAGCGGAAATTAGCCTGAACAGTTAACGATAGCATAAAAGATAAGCGGCGCATAAAACGGAACAAGTGTCAGTGGATCGGACGGTAGTCCGGTCGGACGGCAATCCGATCGGGCAGCCGGTCGATCAGGTGACAACCTCTTGAATGGTCATCCGATCGGGCGACCTTTTGAGTGAATTGTTTCTTCGTTTGGGAAGGATGTGTTTGTGTATGATGGCTTGTCTTTTGAGGTTTTCGTTGTAGCATTTTGAAAACAGAGAAGCATCTCTACCCTTCACGTAGGTCGATCGAACCGCAGTTCGATCGGACGGCAACTCGATTGGCGAGGCTTCTCAGGTTGAGAACAAGTTCACCGCAGGACGGTTGCTCGATCGAATGATAGTCCGATCGGGTGGCAACCCTGGTGCATTGAACATGTTGAAAATTTTTTAAGTGTTGAAGTTCCAAAACACCACATGGAAGGATGGTCGGTCGATCGGGTAGCAACCCGATCGGACAGCGACCCGTTCGGTGTTCCAAAACTCCTAAAGTTTGAAATAATAGTTAAGTGTGGGACCAAAGTGCAAGCCGATCGGGTGACAATCCGATCGGACAGTAGTCCGATCGGGCGACACTCCAACCTGGTCGACCTGATCGTCTTCTTCCTTGGTCATTTTGATAGTTTGTCATTTTATCGAGATGATTTGATAACGTATTAAACAACAGAAAACCTCTTCCCGACTTAGTAACCTGATCGGGCAGGAATCACCCAAATCTGACCAGTTAGCTGTTCGAGACGGTGTTCCATGTTCAACCCGAAATCGGTAATCTCGTGGATAGAATCCAAGTCTTGAACCGACACATCACCGAGAAGGAGTAGAAGGTTAGAACAAGGTCTGATTCTATCGGTTTTGAGTGCATTGAGTGTAAAAGAGTTGAAAGAAAGTTAGAAACCAACTTTCAATCCTTTTCACCATGAATATGTTCAGATCTACGTAAGATCTTCATTCATTCATGTGGAAATCGTTCAGATTCAAGTTGTTCTTGGTGGATTGAAGCCAAAACATGAAGTTCCTAAGAACACCATGATGACATCATCCTTGAACACCTCAAATCTTGATGATTTCACGGTTAAAAGTTAAGATTTAAAAGATAGAAAGGTGTAGGAGTGCGTGTAGATCAAGAAAGTACAAGATTTAGGTTGAGATCTTACTGGAATCGCGAGAAATCGAAGAAAAGGTGACTGGAACGAGTGGAGAGCAAGTGTGAGCTGAATACTTTCCCAAAGTGGAAAATGAGGGGTATTTATAGGGTTTCCCGAAGTAGAAAGGGTGGTCCGATCGGGTAGCGGCCCGATCGGGTGGCAGCCCGATCGGATGGCTATCCGATCGGTTGGCCACTTGACCCCATGGTTTGGCGCGACGAGTTTTGTCGTTACGATTCGCGTGTTGTGCGTTGCGTTGCGATTCGAGCGAGCGATGCGATAGTATTTCCTATTCAAATTACTTTTAATCCCAACTACTATATCTAACATACAATCATCCTAATGTTCTTTCGTTTAGCGTTTACGATTCGATTGCGATAGCGTTGCGATTGCGTTTCGATTGATTCACCACATATAACATAAATAATAAACATGCACCAGTAACACATGAAAGGCATACACACATAAAATCATAACCAAAGCGCGTAAATTCGAGTTGTGATTGCGATAAGCGATAAACACGCGATTAATCCTCGATTATTAATAAGTACTCCACATAATATAGCTAAAGCAATAAAATAAATGGATTCTCTATAAGTCAAAGAAGTCGAAATAGTCAAACTTGACTTTGACTTTGACTTTCGAAACACGGGGTGTTACACTAACACCCCAAATTTTTTCAAAAACTTTTAATTTTTTTTACTTGCCTTGGTTTAATTTGGGAATAACAAGTTCTAAAAAGGTTATATTTTTACAAATTTACAACCGATAGCGTCGTGATGAAAAGTGCCAACATAAGAAAATTATGAAAAGGCATGACAAATCTAGTTAAAATTTGATTATATATACTTGATCACATTCTAAACCCATTCCCACAAAAAGTGAGTTTTTGAGCCTTTATTGAGCATAAAAGCATACATCTTTAATTTAAATTCTCATCTTTCGTTTCTTGTGTGAATAGCCGCTTGGTTTCTTACGACTCTAGAACTTGCCATAACGATACATTCCCGGTCCTTACCAACTTAAACCCAAGTAAATAAATGATGGAGGCATTAGGACTAACCCTTTTTCTTTTCAACACCATTATTTTTCATTTTTTTTATAACCTACCCAAAATCCCCCTAGTTAACCCCTTTGAGCCTAAACCTTTTCATTTCTAAACCCACAAAACAAATACCCTTTACCCACCAAAACCCTTTTTATTTTTAAACCCTTTATTTTAGTAAAAAGCTCGGTTTTTATGTGACATTCCTTATTAAAAAAAATTAAAGTATAGCAATAAACAAACAAGTTCCTCAAAAGAAACTTTGTTTGAAAATGCTTCATTTGAATAAAAGTCACAAAAACAAAATGTTTTACGACGACCGATGCTTTTTACGTTTTTCGCCCTTTTTACTAACCACCTACCTTTAACCCAAGCCTAACCCTTCCCCAAGTCCTCTTGATATTTACAAAGGTATATAGTTAAAAAGGAGGATGCTTGATTGCTTGGCAAGCATATGGTAGAAGTAAGTTCCATGCCGGTCTCGAGTGTTTCACAAAAATACATCTTCGGCCGAGTGTTGAGTGATCTCCCGTGAGGTATGTGAACTTGTATATAAATGGAATTTTAAAGAGGCATGTTATGCCCAAATAAGTAATTTCTCTTATGAAACGTTCTAAATAAATCATAACGAATAGGATTGTAAATATCATAGAAATAACGCCTAATAAAAATCTTGGATTCTCGGCACTCAAGACAAGCCCAAAACTTCTCTTCTACCCATTCCATTTGGGAGTGTAAGCCACATTATAAAGAGTTTTGCTTGAGGACAATCAAAGATTCAAGTGTGGGGGTATTTGATGTGTGTAAAATGCAACATATAAATTACATCAATTAAGGCATAAACTAACCCTTTTTAGTATTAATGTTGGAAAAAGTGTGATTTTGCCTTCCTTTTGTATTTTCAGGACTAAATGAGCATAAATGAACAAAAGTAAAAAATATGCAGCAAAATCTAACATAAATACAAGGAAAGGAATAAACGTGGCATGCCCGACCTCTCGACAGCATCTTCCCAAGCAAAAACAAAGAAACAGAAGGCTGACCATGGCCCCGTGCCCAGCGGACACGGGGGCGTGGCCAGGTGTCTGCAGAAAGGACAAAGCTATAGAAGCTTCTATTCCCGACACGGGGGCGTGCCTAGCTCGACACGGGCCGTGGTTAACGCTAAGATTCGTAGAATCCAAGCAAATCTTGATAGTACAAATACACTTCTGCACACGGGGTCGTGCCCAGCGGACACGGGGGTGTGTGGAGATAATGCAGACAAATTCCAATTAATGAAGAAAGAGAAAGATGATGGACACGGGGCCATGCCCAATGAACACGGGGCCGTGTCCGGGCTTCTGTGCAGGCTATAAATAGAGGTGCTTGGTTCACTTCAAAAGCATCCCTTGGCAAACCACCTCTCTCCCACTTCACCCACACTCCACCACCACTACAACCCACATCCACCACCATCATCCATCATCCATCATAGAGTGTGTGTAGTAGTCTCGGGATCCAAGATTGATAGTAAGAGTTCTTGACAATCAAAGGCCATGTTTGCCTAAGTCTCTTACATCACTTGGTGAAGACAAACATTTAGTGTAATACTTTTGATTTTTAATCTTTTCACACTTTTTATTTGGTTTTGTATTAATGACTTTAATAACTAGTTTCTTATGTTGAAGGTGAAACTTCCTTATCATTTGTCCGTGGTGTCTTGGCGTTATTTTACTGTCTATATAAAATAAAAGATTTACACCATTCATATCTCTACGGTCTATATAGAGATATGTTGGCTACCTGGTCAGGGGTTAAAGGTTCTTGCCTTGTTCAGTGCATAGATCCTGCAAGGACCTGGGTCAAGCTTACTAGGACCTTCTTCAATACCCACTGGTATTGGATGGCGGGGGTGCGAATGGCTTGATCCCCTCATATGTAAACTACTATTAATACATTAACCCGGCTACTTGGGATTGTATCCCTCCTGACTCAAACCACTTAGCCGAGGGTAACGTCACCTTCAAAAGAGGGGCCTACCACATTACGCATTAATAACTTAATTAATTATGTTTCAATATTCCGACCCTTTAGGATTGTATCCTTGCTGACTCAAACTACTGGGTTGAGGGTAACGTCACCTTCAAAAGAGGGGCCTACTACTATAACTAAGATAATCTCTTAAAAAGTGCAAAAGTGCGGAAATCATCAAAGGTTACACTAAAGGCGAGTCGGATCCAAGTGATTCATCTTGTCTATCTGTTTTTATTTTATTTTTACTTTCAGCTTTTTTAGTTTTTATTTTCATGTTTAAAAACCTTTTCTAAAATTTTGATTTGATTAGACGTTGAGGATAAACCGGTATTAAAAGCTCTTGTGTCCTTGGACGACCTCGGTATCTTACCAACGCTATACTACGCTCACGATGGGTGCACTTGCCCATATGTGTGTTTAGTGTTAGTAGAATATCGTGTTTTATAAATTTAAAACTTGACTAAAGTGTAAAAAGGGCTTAAAAAATATAAAGAAAAATATAATACACCCGACACACATTAGAGGTCAAGGAGAGGTTAATTAGCGTCTCGTGATTGGCCACACGTCGTTGTTGGTTGTACCCTTTGCCTCTTGCATGATGACACATTGTAGTAGGGGTGAGCAGAAAACCGAAATAACCGAACCGTAACCAAAATAACCGACAAAACCGAATCGAAAAAACTGAACCGAAACAAAAACCGACGGTTCGGTTTTCGGATTTTTAATAACCGAAAGTTCCGGTTCGGTTTTCGGATAACCATTTTCAATAATCGAAAAAAACCGAACCGAACCGAAACAAAAAAAAACATATATTTTTATGTTTAAGTTTTAGTGTTTAACCCATGCTATTATAAATTATTAATTTTATTCTTTAATATTAAGTACTTATAATAAAAACATTAAGATGTTTATTTGTAATTGAGATGATTTATTTATTGCCTATAACAAATAACAAAATTTAATATAAAAATTAAACAATCTTCAAAGTATTATAAAAGAAAAAGTCCTAATAAAAACTTTGAAGAAACATAAAAATAAATTAAAAGGTTAGGTTTATGTAAACATTTTTAGTTAAAAAGATTAAGTATAATAACTTAAATGTAACCATATAAGAAATATTCTAAATTTTGAATTATACCTTTTTATTTTTGAATCTTACTTACTTTTGTTTCAAAAACCGAAATAACCAAAAAACTGAACCGAACCGGTGTAAAAACCGAAAAAACCGAAACAGAAAAAAACCAAAACCGAACGGTTTTGAAAAACCGAAAACCGACATTTCGGTTTTGGTTTTTATTTTGCCCAAAATCCGAACCGAACCGAATAGACTCGTTTGCAACCTACTTTTATGAATACACAAAATGAAGTTAAATACCGAAGAAACACGAGTCTAATTAGCGAGCAATATGATCTAATGTTCAACCGAGGAGTTTATCTTATCTTTACAAGCTTAAATATAGAGAGTAATATGCAAAACTAGAAAACACGTGAGACTCGTTACGAGAAGGAGATGTGGGGGTTCTTCTTGTAACCATCATTCGGCGTGAAAATAAGTATTGTTCTTCTAGAAAGTAAGAAAGGGGTAGCCTAGTATAAAGTGAGAGTGTAAGTTGTAGGGTGAAGGAGTAATCCTTAAACCTTTGCAAGAGTGTAGTATTTATATTTGAGAGTTTGAAGAAGAATGAGGAATGACTGGACGAGGTGTCATTGTCAATGAATATTCATTTGGTCTCCTCTATCGTGGTAGTTAGTGCCCACAAAGGTGGGAGTACGTCTACTAGCCGTGATTGGCTACACGTTGCTTTCTGGATGTACTTCTTGTCTCGTCTGTAATCAGTTGTTAATGGAGGTCAATGAGAGGTTAATTTTCACCTTTAGTCCCTAACTTTCTAAAATTACACATATAGTTCCCAACGTTTGCAATTTCGTTCCCGAATAGTCCCTGACGTGGATGGGGGTTAGTTTTTGGTGTTAAGTAGGTGTGAAATGACTATAATGCCCTTACTGGTTAAAAAACTTCATCTTCCCCACCCTTCACCACCATCCCCACATTTCACCACCACCATCCAAAACAACTCGCAAATCAACACGATGGGAATCTGGAACGGTCTCAAATCGGTCGTCAGCCGGTTCATCAAGATCTGGAACGAAAACCAGTTGTCGGGTTGCTGGATCCGGTTTGCAAAGAAACGATAAGTCGTGTTCTTACCGGTTTCGTCAAGTTTGTTGTTGATTCTGTTGTTTATGATCCAAAACTTTAACATAATCAAACTCACCGGAGACTCGAGTTCAGCCGCATTGTATAGAAACAACAAAATGGTTCCGTTGATCTACCACGTCGTTAGGTAACTGCTGTTTTTGAACATCAACTGTGAGGTTAATTTTGGTAACTGTTGTTTATGATCATCAACAGTTTTTGTGATTAAATTATTGCAACACGTAACTGATGTTACTTTTTTATGATCATCAACTGTGAGGTTGATTTTGGTTGCCTCTGATCGGTGGTGGTGGTTATTTGGGTTGTTGTAGGTTAAAGAGAAAGAATGAGGAAGAAGACATGGGCTGGAGGTAGGGTGGGTAGGTGGATAGATGGGGTCCACATGTATTTTTTTAATATTTTAATGTTTTATTTGTTATTTTTTTAATAGTAAGGGCATTATAGTCATTCATACCAACTTAACTGAGAAAACTAACTCTCATCCATTTCAGGGACTATCTGAGAACGAAATTGCAAAAGTTGAAGACTATAAATGTAATTTTAAAAAGTTAGGGACTAAAGGTGAAAATGAATCAAACCACAAGAACTATCGAGACACTTTTCTCTAAAAGTAACTATACTTTTTTTGAACGTCCAACATAAGAATCGCCGGGTACTCCGTACGCGGCACCCATTGGCCAAAAGGTAGCCCACGAGAGTATCAAGTTGGCCCGATACAAACCCTACTGGGTTCGTAACTATATTTTTTTCGTGTGAAGTTGTAGTACGCGGTGTTCACACAAAGTTGTATCTTTTAGAAATTTCGATCGAGAGTATCAAGTTGGCCCGATACAAACCCTACTGGGTTCGTACGAGTCAGCCTGTTGGTACTTAGACTATAGACTAGGTCAATTTCTAAGACGTCGACCCGGACTAGGTCGAGTCTGGCCTAATTCCCTATAGTTATGGCTCTGATACCAATCTGTCACACCCCAACCGATGGCGGAATCATCGGGGCGCGGCACTAGGCGAATCAGATTGCTCAAGAGAATCCATAACAACTATATTGCGATAATATTTAATACATTCATTATCCCATACTAACAAATAATACAATCACATAAGTTATCACAGATTTCTTGTCCTCTCGAACAATGCAAACCCGACAACCTAGATTTTAGTTGAGTTTCTAGACCCCCCTAGCTTGATTTGATATAGTCTGCGATCTAACCTGCAACATACGTTAAAATATTTGTCAATACAAAAGTATTGGCGAGTATACAGGTTTGATATGTATAGCGTAATAGATAAAAGTGTAGCGAATTTCCATATGCAAGAACGTAACACACGACATATATACTCACAAAGCTGATACTACCAACTAAGTCCTCGATGCTCGAATATGCGATGGCAAACTAGACCCCGTCGGGCGCAATAGTACTATACTAGTCATGGTGGGACGTCGCGAGTATAAGCCCTAGCACATATGCAACTAGCATCACGTATATCTATGCATAACAGTTATTCGCAAGTGATAATTCGATTGATTGAATAATTCGTTTGATAAGTTCGATTTGTTAGAAACATATGTTACACCCAAAATACGATTAAAAAGGGTTCAAGTATACTCACAGTGCGTAATCGGTAAGTAAACACAGCTTGATTTGGGTTGCGTCTGTGTTAGCCTGATCGAATGAGAGTGCGTTAAATGGTGGCGGGTGAAACAGGTGACTATTGACCATTCGGTCGGATGGCAATCCGGCCGGATGGCCATTCGTTTGAATGATGCGCGCCTAGTGACTATCCGATCGGATGGAAATCCGGTCGGATGGTCATTTGCTTGAATGATGAGTTGGTCCGTCGTATGGTGCTCGTCCGTTCGAACAAGTGTAACTCGTGCGGATTGTCATGTTATCCGTGCGGACAAGGGTAACTCGTGCGGACGACATGTTATCCGTGCGGACAAGTGTAACTCGTGCGGACTGACATGTTATCCGTGCGGACAAGTGTAACTCGTGCGGACTGACATGTTATCCGTGCGGACAAGTGTAACTCGTGCGGACTGACATGTTATCCGTACGGTCGACAGGTTATCCGTGCGGATTGATATGTATTCCGTCCGGATGACATGTATCCGTCCGGATGACATGTTATCCGTGCGGATTACATGTGATCCGTGCGGATTACATGTGATCCGTGCGGACAACACGTCTGTTTCGCATTCTAAATCCGGTTTCTGAGTGTTTATCGGAAGGAATACGTGTAGAGTTACCGGGATAGTGAAATTTCGCACTAACATTTGGAATTCCATCAGTTCCGACCCGCTCTAACGGCCGGGAATCACCCCGCTCCATCAGAACTGGCCGTTCTTGACGGTTTCTCGAGGTTAACTCGAAATCGCACAGTTCCTTGGCTAGGTACACAAATTTAGGCTAGATTTGTTATCAAAACATGTGGAAATCACCCAGATCTGAGTCGTTTATAGTGAAATGAGGCCACCACTTGAAGCTCATAAGAACTCTTGGTGACATCACCTCAAAACGCCTCAAATCAGCAGATTTCACGGTTAGGAATTGAGTTTTAAAAGATAGAATGATGTAGAATCGAGTGTAGATCGTAGAAGTATAAGTTTCTAGGTTGAAATCTTACCGGAATCACGAGGAAATCGAGAGAAAAGGGTCCTGAGCGTGTTTGGCCGAGCGGGAGCTGTCACATCACTGTTCAAGTGATGTGACATGGTATTTATAGGCAAAAGTGGAGCTGAAGTGGGTTTTGGTCCGGATGGCCCAATCGTGCGGATGGCCCAGTCGTGCGGATAGCCAAGTCGTGCGGATAGCCCATCCGTGCGGATAGCTGTCCGTCCGGATTGCTGTCCGTCTGGATTGCTGTCCGTCCGGATTGCTGTCCTTCCGGATGGCTATCCTGACGCGATGAATTTCTTCGCTTTTTAATAGTTGCGATAGTTTCCGAAGTACGCGCTTTTCATAGTAAATTCATATTATTATTATATACGTATATATATCACTAGGGGTCGTATTTACGTATCCGTAATTCAAAGTTTCGATAATTAACAATCGGTTTTCGCTTGAGTATGCGATTATTAGCGACGTTTCACAGCCATTAATGAGGGTAGTATAGGTCCTTTCTTGATGTCATCGTGAACGTTATTGCGTGTAGTGCCACAGAGACTGACGGGGTACCATTCACTCGTATTGTCGTCATCGTCACAACGACTGGAGCTATAGCACTCACCCGAGAGTCCTTGTTAGCGTTAATTGTCTGTGTTTCGACACACCACGGCCACTGAGAAGTGTAGAATAGGTCCTCACTCAATGCCTCCGTGAGTGTTAGTGTTTGTGATAATAGTGTAGTATAGTGATATTGTATTTCGAAAATATGCGATTATCCTTCGAGTAGCGATATATACGATATAGTTACATTATGATCCGAATCTCTGGTGCTAGGCGTAACGAGTATATCGAGTAGTAACAATCGCCCGAAAGTGCGGGTTGTTACAGTCTCCCCTACTTTAGGAAATTTCGTCCCGAAATTAATCCAACAGGTAGGCTTTTTAGGTTTGATCTTACATAAGTAGCGATGCAGCGAGTGAATCGGGGAAGAGTTGACAAGCGAGAGTGCTTCGAATAAGAGAGATCGATTGCGATAGCGAGAAGCGACGTAATGACGAAAGTAATATCCCACGAGTTGGCATTCCAAAGTACCTTGTGTTGCGTAGAATTCGTAAGTTCGATGCGATTAAAATTTTAAAGAACTTTGAAAGGTTTCTCATAACGTAGGGTTAACTGAGTCGATTGTTAACCAAGGTTGCAAGAAGGTTTAGGTTCCAAATATTTTAAGGAATTCGAAAATGAAAACTGGGTTACGGAAACTCTCCTAGGACCTGGGTTCAATGCTGAACTCGATGTCGACCCAACGTCTTACGAAAGATTTCGTTTTGATATTGCAAAAGTTTTTAAAGAAAAACTGGACTTATGAGACTTCCCTTGGGCATGGAGTTAAGCTGATTCGATGTTACCTCCACATTGTGAGGAAATTTCACCTGTCCAATGGTTTTAATAAAAGTTTTATGAAAATCAGTTTTTAACAGTTTGAAAAGTTAATTAACATCGAGCCCCACTTGGCACCTTCCCACGAAAGTTTGGTAATATGGTTAAAACACTTATATATAGGAAGTACCAACGGCGTATCCACCATGTTTCTCCATATCACTTCCGTTTCATGAGGCGGTGTCATGTGGGCCGATATGACACAGATAGAATTTCGCTACCTCGGTCCAATCGATAGGAAGTCAGACCAAGTTAAAAATAGAATCGAATAGGTTAAACAAGCGAGTTGAATTTCGAACGTTGCTATAACAGCGTGCGAGAGTAACCTGGTGACACGAAATGCTTATGCGTTGTGTCTGGTTAGGCGTCGAACGGTAGACGATAAACGATTAGCGCGATGTCGATTGGATTCCACGTTGAACCCGCATGGCACGTTTCCACGAGAGTTTGCTAACATGGTGAAACACCACGTTTAACCAGACTAGTTTTTGCCCCGTGAAGCAATGGCATGCGTGTTATTACCACATAGGTTGTACCAAGCGAGCGAATAAGCGGTAGATTATACACGATACGATAAGCGATTAGGTGATTTAGCAAATACCACAACGCCAACAATGACGGTGATGATGAACGAGTTACGATGAGCGGCAGTTGTTGCTTTGCAAGCGATGGAGGTATACGCGATTTATGCGGTTCGATCCGATTGATTTACATCACAGAGGTTAACTGACATCAGACCCCACATGGCCTTTTTCCACGAAAGCCCGCCGATATGACTAAAACACCTTGCTTTAATCATATGAGCTTCATCTCGTGAAGCGAGGTCATGTGTGCTAACTTAACACGAACACCACAGATAACGGTAGGCGACAGCGATAGATTGATACACAGCAAGCGATATAGGTTCACATAATAAGCGATAGAGATTGCGAGATACACATGACAAGCGATTGCGATTAGTCGAGTTTTGTTTCGAATAAGCTTAACGTTACGTTGTGTCGCATCACGGCTACTGAGGAGGGTAGAATAGGTCCTCGCTCAACAATACCGTGAGCGTTTATGTACTTGATGAGATTCGTTGCAACAGACTTACGACCAGTCTTGCGTCGATGCAATTTCCCCGCGAGGTAGACTCCCCAGAGTCCATCGATGAGGTGATTGCACTGCGTTTGCAGACTTACGACAAGTCTCGCGATGATACGGTTTGTTACGCCTTGCGATTGAGTGTAGTGTGTTGAAAATAATCACAATAGTATATAGGTCTAATAACGTTCAACTCCACGTGGCACTTTCTTTACGGAATTTCGGTAGTATGATAAAGCACACCTTGCTTGACCCCTACTACTTAGATCCCGTGGTTTGGTGTCATACTTCGTCGAAACGCTTATGGCACCTTAGGATTTACTACGATCTCCATGCACTGACCCAAATAATCCCGTGTGCACCTGTGATTAGTCGTTCCTTGCACGTTTATCGTACCTCGTTCTAAGAGTGTAGTGAGGGTAAAACACATTATTTCGTGATGTAGTATATAGTATGTGTGTGAATCTAATCTAAGTGTGACGTCTAGAGAGTGAAAGAGAACACGAGAGCGAGAGTTATCGTTACACATAGTGGCAACATCGAGTAATAGAGTAGGTTCAAAACTTAGAAATTAACGTCGAAAATCGTGTCATTACAACTTCATACTGCGCTTGCTAGGTGTCTGATGCTGAAGACTTTCGCTGGAGCTGTTGTTGTTGTACTTAAGTTCGCGGTTCGATGCGGCAGTTGCGGGTGAAATGACCGTAACAGTTGCAGTTGTTGCAATAGCGACAGTCAGCCCCAACTGGGTGATGATAGGTACATGAGTAACACTGAGGATGAGCTCTAGTGTAGGCTCGTTTTGGAAACATCGGAACTGCTTGAAGAGGCTTCGGCTGTGGCAGTTCGGTGGTCGATGAGTTCGGGCTTGAAGTCTTTCGTTTGCGGCTGGGTTTGTCGGTGTCTTGCGAGGAGATGTCGTCATTGGAGGATTCGTCTGAGGGCTCACTTGCAGAATCTTTGACAGAGTCGTTGGAAGAATCGTCGGCAGAGTCATTAGAAGAATTTCCGGTAGATCCGTCAGAGGAATCGTTAGTAGATTCGTCCGAAGGATCGTCAGTAGATTCATCAGAAGGCTCGTTGCTAGGATCCTCTGAAGGATTAATGTCGAATGCCTGATAAGCTTGCTTGACAGGATTTTTGGAGAAAAATCCTTCCATGAGTCGTTTGTTGTTGATTTCTGCGGCTAAGCGGTAGGCTTCTTCGATGGTGGCAGGTCTCGCAGCTTCGACAAAATCACCCACACACTCAGGCAAGCCACGAATGTACTTCGAAATGGCTCTTTCTGGGGTGTTGACTTGACTTGGGCAGATTATGCTAAGCTGTTTGAACCTTGCGATGTAGCCAGCATTGTCACTTTCGAGTAGCTTGATTTCCCAAAATTCGTTTTCTAGTTTCTGGATTTCGTGAGGGGGACAGTACTCTTTCTTCATGAGCTCTTTCAGCTCATCCCAAGAGAGAGCGTAAGCCGCCGAGATTCCACGTTTGTTACGTTCGGCGGTCCACCAGTCGAGTGCTCGTGATTGAAATACTCCGGTAGCACAAGTAGTACGGAAGCTATCGGGACACCCATTTTGACGAAGGGTAACTTCGATAGAATCGAACCACTGGAGTAGTTGAGATACACCTCCTTCACCTGTGAACTCCATCGGGTCACAGGCTTTGAAGTGTTTGTAGAGAAAAGTAGATTGCGGCGCTTCCGTCTTAGAGTCTTCCGAGGCTCGAGAGTGGCTGAGAGAGTGCACTCGAGCAGCGATTTGAGGAATAAGCTTACCCACTTCCTTAGTCACAAGTGATGCAATCCTCTTATCGGCGCTTCGTTTGGCTCTTCTCCTGGCTATTCGTCTCGAGGTAGAGTTGTGGGAAGGCATCTAGACAGGAAGAGACTTGGAATGAGATTCGATCATAATGATTTTTTGAGTTTCGCGATGCGATAGAGCGCCTTCAAAACTTGATGCGATAGTATATTAGTAATGCGAATCACATAGGAGCCACATAGGAGACACGAAGTTCCTAAGTTCTCACACAATGACTTGTTTGTTTATACGTATATATATATATGTATTTATATATTTGTAATTTGTATTCATACACATACAGGTCGATCTAGAATAAGCGAGGACGCGTTGAGGTGAGAAAACGATAGCGAAGGCGATAGATTATGCATTAGTTTTGTTGCGAACATTCGGGTTTCGTTTTAGATTGTGATGGTTGTGCGAATTGTGCGTTTATAAAGTAGGGAGTGAAAATTGTTAAATCGAGAAATCGATAAAGCGTAAAGTTTCAAAACGTAAATAAGTTCTAACCATTGGTAAGATCGACGGTTCGTATGATAGAGTGCCTTGGGTGTTTAGGCGTCGACTACCCAAGGTAACCCAACTATATTTAACAAGTTCGTGCGCGCGCGTTGACCTAGAAGACTCCATGCTTCCACTGGGATGCAGCTCATGGCATTCGTCTTCCTAGTCCTCACGTGGCTCGAGTTATCATGATAGTCGATTCCTTGGTGAGAGCTTTTGAAAACCAATTTAGAGAGTGGAACGGCTTATCAAGGTACGGGTTTCACCCCTGACTTAACAGTTTCGTTCCTAATTGTGGTTATGCTCTTCGAATAAATTCGTGAGTTCCACTAGATTTCGAAATGGAGACTTTTGTCGAGATGTGGATGTCACTCCTAACTCGATGAAAAGTTCTCGTGCTAGAAAAATGCGTTGGGTGAGCAATCCTATCGAGAGTTCTTGGTTTTCACACCTGATCTCGACTGGATCGCTCGGTTTCGTTATGCGAGTATTTTCGAAAACATGTGTATTGTGTCGGCCTTAGGAAAGGCTAAGTAGTATTTCAGCCTTAGGAAAGGCTTCTTCGTGTGAAGTTGTAGTACGCGGTGTTCACACAAAGTTGTATCTTTTAGAAATTTCGATCGAGAGTATCAAGTTGGCCCGATACAAACCCTACTGGGTTCGTACGAGTCAGCCTGTTGGTACTTAGACTATAGACTAGGTCAATTTCTAAGACGTCGACCCGGACTAGGTCGAGTCTGGCCTAATTCCCTATAGTTATGGCTCTGATACCAATCTGTCACACCCCAACCGATGGCGGAATCATCGGGGCGCAGCACTAGGCGAATCAGATTGCTCAAGAGAATCCATAACAACTATATTGCGATAATATTTAATACATTCGTTATCCCATACTAACAAATAATACAATCACATAAGTTATCACAGATTTCTTGTCCTCTCGAACAATGCAAACCCGACAACCTAGATTTTAGTTAAGTTTCTAGACCCCCCTAGCTTGATTTGATATAGTCTGCGATCTAACCTGCAACATACGTTAAAATATTTGTCAATACAAAAGTATTGGCGAGTATACAGGTTTGATATGTATAGCGTAATAGATAAAAGTGTAGCGAATTTCCATATGCAAGAACGTAACACACGACATATATACTCACAAAGCTGATACTACCAACTAAGTCCTCGATGCTCGAATATGCGATGGCAAACTAGACCCCGTCGGGCGCAATAGTACTATACTAGTCATGGTGGGACGTCGTGAGTATAAGCCCTAGCACATATGCAACTAGCATCACGTATATCTATGCATAACAGTTATTCGCAAGTGATAATTCGATTGATTGAATAATTCGTTTGATAAGTTCGATTTGTTAGAAACGTATGTTACACCCAAAATACGATTAAAAAGGGTTCAAGTATACTCACAGTGCGTAATCGGTAAGTAAACACAGCTTGATTTGGGTTGCGTCTGTGTTAGCCTGATCGAATGAGAGTGCGTTAAACGGTGGCGGGTGAAACAGGTGACTATTGACCATTCGGTCGGATGGCAATCCGGCCGGATGGCCATTCGTTTGAATGATGCGCGCCTAGTGACTATCCGATCGGATGGAAATCTGGTCGGATGGTCATTTGCTTGAATGATGAGTTGGTCCGTCGTATGGTGCTCGTCCGTTCGAACAAGTGTAACTCGTGCGGATTGTCATGTTATCCGTGCGGACAAGGGTAACTCGTGCGGACGACATGTTATCCGTGCGGACAAGTGTAACTCGTGCGGACGACATGTTATCCGTGCGGACAAGTGTAACTCGTGCGGACTGACATGTTATCCGTGCGGACAAGTGTAACTCGTGCGGACTGACATGTTATCCGTGCGGACAAGTGTAACTCGTGCGGACTGACATGTTATCCGTACGGTCGACAGGTTATCCGTGCGGATTGATATGTATTCCGTCCGGATGACATGTATCCGTCCGGATGACATGTTATCCGTGCGGATTACATGTGATCCGTGCGGATTACATGTGATCCGTGCGGACAACACGTCTGTTTCGCATTCTAAATCCGGTTTCTGAATGTTTATCGGAAGGAATACGTGTAGAGTTACCGGGATAGTGAAATTTCGCACTAACATTTGGAATTCCATCTGTTCCGACCCGCTCTAACGGCCGGGAATCACCCCGCTCCATCAGAACTGGCCGTTCTTGACGGTTTCTCGAGGTTAACTCGAAATCGCACAGTTCCTTGGCTAGGTACACAGATTTAGGCTAGATTTGTTATCAAAACATGTGGAAATCACCCAGATCTGAGTCGTTTTTAGTGAAATGAGGCCACCACTTGAAGCTCATAAGAACTCTTTGTGACATCACCTCAAAACGCCTCAAATCAGCAGATTTCACGGTTAGGAATTGAGTTTTAAAAGATAGAATGATGTAGAATCGAGTGTAGATCGTAGAAGTACAAGTTTCTAGGTTGAAATCTTATCGGAATCGCGAGGAAATCGAGAGAAAAGGGTCCTGAGCGTGTTTGGCCGAGCGGGAGCTGTCACATCATTGTTCAAGTGATGTGACATGGTATTTATAGGCAAAAGTGGAGCTGAAGTGGGTTTTGGTGCGGATGGCCCAATCGTGCGGATGGCCCAGTCGTGCAGATAGCCAAGTCGTGCGGATAGCCCATCCGTGCGGATAGCTGTCCGTCCGGATTGCTATCCGTCCGGATGGCTATCCGTCCGGATGGCTATCCTGACGCGATGAATTTCTTCGCTTTTTAATAGTTGCGATAGTTTCCGAAGTACGCGCTTTTCATAGTAAATTCATATTATTATTATATACGTATATATATCACTAGGGGTCGTATTTACGTATCCGTAATTCAAAGTTTCGATAATTAACAATCGGTTTTCGCTTGAGTATGCGATTATTAGCGACGTTTCACAGCCATTAATGAGGGTAGTATAGGTCCTTTCTTGATGTCATCGTGAACGTTATTGCGTGTAGTGCCACAGAGACTGACGGGGTACCATTCACTCGTATTGTCGTCATCGTCACAACGACTGGAGCTATAGCACTCACCCGAGAGTCCTTGTTAGCGTTAATTGTCTGCGTTTCGACACACCACGGCCACTGAGAAGGGTAGAATAGGTCCTCACTCAATGCCTCCGTGAGTGTTAGTGTTTGTGATAATAGTGTAGTATAGTGATATTGTATTTCGAAAATATGCGATTATCCTTCGAGTAGCGATATATACGATATAGTTACATTATGATGCGAATCTCTGGTGCTAGGCGTAACGAGTATATCGAGTAGTAACAATCGCACGAAAGTGCGGGTTGTTACAATTGGAGCTTTGGCCGAAATCACTCACACCCGAAAACACCCACTCGACGAAAACATCCGTCTCTCTGACAAAATCAGTGTTTTCGTCACGATTGGGCTCCAGCCCAAGGGTGTTCGGCTGGCCCAAATGATGTTTGTGATATAACTTGTGAAAACAGTTACGTTAGAACACTTTTAAGAAACCCTAAACTACTCTTCCCTTGTGTGACGGTAGCAGCAACATTTGGAACCTTTCTTACTGATCGATCCGTTAGTTTTGTTCATCGTGGTTAGTGTTTAATCTTTACATGATTACTAGCTCAATATCTTTTTAACTGTCTAGTCGAAATTATTGTTTGCTGATGTTAAGTAATGCTTAAATCTATATTCGATCGATTGTTGATGTGTTGGTTAATAGATGAGTATGATAGGGATATTTAATGTGATGTATGATTGGTTGTGTCATGCATATTGTCCATGTTCGATTTGATATTGATGATCTGATATGTCTAACAGATTAGGGTTTATGTTAAAAAGATGTGACGGAAACTTGATGACCATGACAACTTGCTGATGATTGATGGTTGAATAATTATTGAATGATGATTAGGATTGTTTAATGATTTGGTAAATTACATGATTACATGGATGTTCCGATTGAATGATGGTTAGATGATTGTTAGGAATTTGGAATACGTAACTGTTGGTGATGAAGACATCATTCAGACGAAAACACTTGGTGTTTTCGCCATGACCCAAGCCGACGAAAACCCCCACCCCGAATTGAATACATCTCGACGAAATCCCAAGGGATTTCGTCGCCCAAGGGATTTCGCCCTAAAGGATTTCACCCGAAAGGGTTTTCGCCTAATGATCTATTACTTGGTTAACTCTGTTAGTTGTTAAATCCATTAGTTGTTAACTTTGTTAGTTTGTTAATTCTATTCAGTATGTAACTCTGTTAAGCTTGTTAACTTTGTTAATTCTGTTAAGTATATAACATTACTAGTTATTAACTCTGTTAAGTTAAGTTGATTATTTCTGTTAATCAATTAACTCTCTTAACTCTATTTACTCAGTTAGCTTATTAGTTCTGTTAGATGCTAACTCTGTTAAGTGTATTATTGGATAATTATATTAGAATAAACTGCAAAAGACATTGATGTGGTACATGAACTGTATGAATGTGATTAACTGTTGTGTGATGCATGATGTTAACTGCCAAACATGCTCTGTGGTATTGATTGTACGTGAAACTTTACGAACTTGAACTGATTGAATATACGTGCATACTATAGGATTTGACTGATTTCTTGTGAGCACATAGTTTAACATACCGAGCAAACCAAGGTGAGTTCACACTCTTTCCAAGGCATGGGATTCCCAAGGGTTGGGAATGGGTTAATGATTTAAACGGTAACTACAACCATCCTCCGTGGGTAGGATGCCAAGATTACACACTGGACCAAACCTCTATCATTGAAGTCCCTCATTTATATCGACTTAATCGCCGAGGCCTATGGCGAGCGGGTCATTAGTTAATAGCGCTATTAGGTTTAACAAACCTCACACTGTGCCAGTCGGACAGGCGTGTACTAATGGACTATGGGCAAAGGGTCAATGCTGATAGACATTGACTTAGGGCACCACTTACATTTTCGTAGTAGTCGATACGCACGGTCTAGTAACACATGGGAGGCCCCCACTAATCTTCGCAAACATGTCTGGGAGACCGCGATACGAATTAATACGATACATGGTTTACAAAATGAACATACGATTTATGAAACGAATGCTATAACTAAACAACCAACTGTGAACTCGCTCAACTTTGTTGTTGACTCGTTGTTACATGACTTGCAGGTCGTTAGGTACTCATGGAGCTTGCACAGGGAGGCGTGGTCGTTGTGGGACATGGCAGTGTGTGCCATGCTAAAAAAAACATTTCTTTATTTCGTACTTAATACTTACATTGGGTTTTACAATTATGCTTCCGCTAAACACTTAACTACGTTTTTGGTTTGAAACACCTTTCATATTGTGTGGTTGAATTTTACTTATTACTTGTTATGTTCAATATGAGTGGTGGCTTGATCCTGGTCAGTCACGCCTCCTAGCGGTGATACTCCGCATGTGGATTTTGGGGGTGTCACATTATACCTATAACATTTTACAACTCGCATGAACAGTGATTTGTATTTTTTTTCTTTTTAACTTTTTGGGTCTTTTGTCTTTTTGTTTTTTGATTTTTATTGCATGAATATTGGTTGTCACATATATAGCATTGGTTGTTTTTAGTTTTTTTCCTTGCTTCAACTTTTTTTATTTGCTTTCCCTTTTATCTTTTTGAGTTTTTTTTATAGTTTTGTATTCTTTTATATTTTTGTAATTTCTTTTATCTTTTGCTTTTTATTTATAGTTTTCTATTCTTTTACCTCTTAACTTTCAACGTTGATACTTACGTGTTTATTTTTATTTACGTGTCGGTATAAATTAAAATTGATTTGCGTTATTTTGCGTTTAGACATAATTCTTTTCGCGGAAATGAGTTGGGTCAAATATAATATGTTCCCATCCGTATAATTATGTACATTTTTAGTTAGTCAATATTTTAACGTAATTTTTTGGAAAATGAGTCGGGTCAAATATAATACACTTTCGCGCTTATTTTATTTATGTTTTCAATTTCTCTACGTTTTGCCGTAAATTTTGTTCGAAAACGAGTAGAGTAAAATATAATACGTTTTCATTAGACGGTATAAATTCGAGTCACTTTGCGTTTTGACATCGCCGCAACGCGCCGTAACTATTTTCTTGCATGCTTATTTTATTGCACGTGTCGGTATAAATTCAAGTTGATTTATCGTTCGATGTAATTTTTTTCCAAAATATATCAAGTCAAATATAACACGTTTCTATGCTTATTTTTATATACTTTTTTTTCTTTCTTGCTTTTTTTTCCTAGACTTTATTATTTCTATTTCTATACTTTTCTTTATGTATAGTGTTTTAGTTTTATGTTCCTTTTTTATTGAAGTTATATTTAAGATAACGTTTAAGTTTTCATTTACAATTAATTTAAAATCCGCCCATCTCGCTGTCCAATTTAAATTTATGTTTATGGTTTTTGATCGATGTAAAAGATATATCAATATTCTTTTGAGTTTATTTCTTTCGGTTGGTTATTATATTGAACCAGAATAGATATCGAACGAAACCCCACAGCGTAGCGCGGGTAAACTCACTAGTTCAAATGAAAATAGATACATCGCACATGTGGATTCATGCGAAAACAATATAATAAAAATTAATAGAAAAGGTAAAATAAAATTAAAATTTAAATAATAAAATGATCATGTGAAAGGGTTGTAGTCTTGTAGATAGGGATTGAAGTCATGGAGCAATGAATTAGAATCCGAAACCCGAAAATTTCAAAAAGGGTAATTGATTATGGAGTGAGAATGAAATTGGTTTTAAAAATTTTCATAGACATAGTATTAAGTGGTATTTTTGATTACCCAAAATATGTATATACCCATTTGCTTGAATCATACCGTAAACAACTTTTTTTTTTTTTTTTCATTTGTCCTTGATTAACAAAATAATCTACAAATGCACTATTTTTTCATTTTTATATTTCATATTTTCTTGCATATTAAAATTATATATAAACGTTAAATGGTGAAAAGGTATTGTGAACTTTGAGGAGCGCTTTAAGTTCTCTAACTCTCAAACCTAACATATATACGTACCCATGGATATATTTGATACGTGACGGATAATTAATTACCCAAAAGATACAAGTTACAAACTTGTTTCTATACCTTCCGGTGTAGATGTAATTCAAATGTGAATGTAGGGCTAGTTCACTTGGTACTTAGATAGATAGATTATTGGTGTAAAGTAGATAGCAGTAACCTTTGCCGATAAAAAAAAAATGTAATTCAAATGCTGCAAACAAAATGACCAGATTCATATACATTCCATCACTTTCGTAAACTAAAATGCAAAGCCATAGTAGGCAACGACCTCATAAAAGCAGTGTTTTAAAAACCGATAAATATCGGCTGGTTATACCAGTATTACCATTTCCAGATGTAAATCCGGTACGAAACACCCCAGTAAATAAGTGAAACGGCATAAGGTTTGTACCGACGGTAAAATCCGGTATAACGGTTTGAAACGTAATACCGGTACCGGCCCAAGATTATTTTAGTTTGGGTTGTTACTTATTTTATTATATATGTTACTTATTTTACTTAATTTTTATATATTATAATTATTCGTAACTAAAACTTCTTATTTAATATTGTATGAAACGAAAATAGTTATTCTCTAGTTGATGAGGATAGCGATAATAGTGAATTTCATCTTTATGCGATTATGAACTTGATGTATTAACGCTCAAATGGCTTAAACATATTGTACACTTTCATTTAAAAGTGCTTGTTAGAAAATTGAATGATTTTCAATTATCTTTTGTATTATTTTTTTTATTATGGATTAGCTTTTGGATTATCTTTTAAGGGTGGAGATAGAATAGGAAGTTTATTTGGCTAAGAAGGCTAGGAAGTGATCTTGACCATCCATTTAGTTAATCAAGGGCTAAGATTAAATCAGGGAAATTGAAGGGAAGAAAAGAGGCGCGTGAGTTAGTTTAGGGGTATTCTAGTCAATCCAAGGCAATAGTTTCTCACTTCTCCAATTCCCCCCCATTTTTTAAACGTTAATAACTCTTTCATACGACATTATTTTTTTTTTATAAAAATTGCACCAAAAAACGAGCGTTTTTTATCTTTAAAACGAGTATACTAATGCTATATTTTCGAATTTTTTTTTAAAACCCAGTTGCGTAAAACGCAATGGAAAAAAACCCAGTTGCGTAAAACGCAATGGAAAAAAAAACCTAAAAAATGACAATTTTCTAAAACGCAATGCACAAAAAACACAAAGAAATGTCTTATTTGTAAAACGCAATGACCAGAAAACACAAAGAAATGTCTTAATTCTAAAACGCAATAGACTGAAAACACATAAAATGTGTTTTACCTAAAACGCAATGCACAAAAAACACAAACAAATGTCTTATTTCTAAAACGCAATGGACAGAAAACACTTAAAATGTTTGTTTTCTAAAACGCAATGGACTGAAAACACATAAAAATGTGTTTTGCCTAAAACGCAATGCACAAAAAACACAAAGAAATGTCTTATTTATAAAACGCAATGGCCAGAACACACTTAAAAATGTCTTCTTTCTAAAACGCAATGGCCTAAAAAAACAAAAGAAAGTGTTTTCTGTAAAACGCAATGGACTGAAAACACCTAAAAATGTGTTTTACCTAAAACGCAATGAATAAAAACACTTAAAAATGTGTTTTTCTAAAACGCAATTACCAGAAAACGCATAAAATGTCTTTGTTCTAAAACGCAATGGCATAAAAACACCAAAGAAAGTGTTCTCTCTAAAACGCATTGAACCAGGACAATAGTTGTCTGTGAATTGTCTGAACCAGGAATGCAGTTCTAAAAACGCAATGGCATAAAACTTACAGAAAATTTACAGTTTTCCAGAGAATTTGTCTGTGAATTGTCTGAACTACGAATGCAGTTTTCCAGAGGCAAATTTCCAAAAAATTAATTTTTCTCATGCATTTTTATTAAACCAATTTAATCGAAAAAAATTAATTAATATTCATTTATGCTTAATGACTGTGCTTAATTACAAATGCAGCTCAACCCCAGCCAGGGGCTCTGCCCCTTGGACCCCGCCAGGGGCTGCCGCCGCTTGGACCCTGCTACCAGGGGCTGCCGCCCCCGGACCCCCGCCAAGATCGTAAAACGCAATGACTATATCAAAAACCCAGATCGTAAAAATGAAATTAAGAATTTCTTACATGGATCGAAGCCGATTTCTTCAACGATTGACGAAATTTGAATGATAGAAACACTTATGAGCGATCGAATCGAACGGATCGAGTGATTATCTTCAAAATCACAGGAAAAAAACGAGATTTTGAATGAAATTAAACTGGGTTTTCTTCAAAAAAAAAAAACTGAAGAACACGTTGATCGTGTTTGATGTGACAACCGTCAAATTTGCATGCATCCGTACAATTAATTAATATTGATTTATGCTTAATGACTGTGCTTAATTACAACTGATGACTTAAACTGTTTTCTGATTTTTGTATCATACATACATATGCATCACATTTCATACTGTCACACCATTTGTTACACACAAACTTTAGTGACATACTTGATGCACAAAGCACAGTTAGCACAGTAAGCGGATAACTCAGAAATATACTGATAGTGCCAGTACAAAGTGTCACACCCCGATATTTCCACGTATTACCGGTGGGCCCGGTGGGGAGTATCGTGACGTAGTTGATATCATCATAGTCAAATAACACAATATATAAATGCACAGCGGAAGCAAAGAATATTACAATCCGAATATAAAGTAATATCAGAGTATTACAACGGAAAATAAAGGATCCACAGACGGATCTTAAAACATAAATATTGTTCAACAGACTTTAGACGCCTAGAACTTGCAAGATTCCTTATTAACGCCCTGAGCTTCCAGCCAATTACGTTCAGTACCTGTCACTTAACCTTTTTGGAAAATACGTCAGTTTACACTGGTAAATACAATTAACCGACTCATTTGAAAAGGTTTAATAAAATTGATTTGAATGCACAAGGCACAACATATCTTTTATAACTTGGGACAATTATATAGAAATAATCTTGTATACAGATTTACATGTTCGTTGTACGTTCAGGGCCCGATGTAGAAACCGAGTCAAGATTAACAGACACACCACAAGTATAGGCCCACAAGAGAGTGAGATACCGTTTCCTTTATGCACTGTCAGGTGTATGCCTACACCTCGTGCATAAGGCGTGGCCATTTTATAATACAATGATGTCAAGGATATCCGGGACATGGTCATTAACTCCTAAAGGCTTTTATTTCAAACAATACAGATTAAAGCGGGTTACCTCAATAATTTAATCACAATACGATTAAACATTCAATACCCGACCAAGCGGTATTATTATAATACCGTATCCCAAGCCCGTATAGGGAAAATAAGTTAAGAGTATTTACCTGAGCTAGCTCCTGTCTTAAATAGCAAGAATTTAATAACTCAGTCGTATTCACTTAAGTAAGCGTAGGTACAATTTACCGGAAAGCTCTAGTCTGGAATGATGGTATAAATAACCAATTAGAATGCTAACGGGTCTTTAATTAAGCCTAAGCTTAGACTGGTTAGTCTTAAAGAAAGATACGGTTCAAACGCATGATAAGGCAAAGACTGGTTTAGAATGTGGTTTTGACCCGACAAGCTTGTATGCTTGTTTAATATGGGTAACTTAAACACATTCTGGATTTTGAGACCAAAAAGATATGGTCTGACCCGTTTCGGCTAATATATGCAAACTAGTCACATAAGCCGATCCGAACGCGACAAGTGCGTAACGAGTAACCAAAAGAGTCATATACAGGTTTCCTAAGTTAATGTGCCTTAAATATGTTGCGATATCAGTAGGATACCTTCCATTATGCCCAAAACGAGTTTAATCTCAAAATAAGCCCCATAGGGGTATTTTGGTCATTTTAAAGGTTATAAAAGAGTTTAAATGAAGTTCTGAGATGCGGGTCCAAATACTTCAGTAAATAACTTATTTTAATAGGTCATATCAGTTGATAATAAGTCTTATATGGCAAAATGGTTTTAAACCCAAACTATGCGTTTAATGCGCGTAAAAAGTCATTTTAAGCGATTTCCGGGTTATACAGGAAATCTGAGTTTTCTGATCAGGTTATAAAGTTCAAAATACTTTATTTATTATATAAAATCAGTAGCAATTGGATTGGTGTCAAAATACTATGTAGAACTCATTTTATGACCGAAAAGGGTATATTCGGTATTTACCGAATTAATGCCATAACCTTAGGTTATGAGCAGGTTAAAAATAATTAAAAATATTTAAAAATCCCAAAATATTATATTACTGCAGTGGGTAAAAGGTTTGGTGTCAAAAATTGGGTTTAGATAGGCTTTATGCTAATTGCGCCTTTTAATTACTAAAAGGCGTTATAATTACGCTAATGAGCATAACTCCTAATCTAGACATCCAACTGATGTAAAATTTTAGAGACATGTTTATAAATCAGTAACAAAGGTTATTGTCTTTTCACATATCCAAAATCCTCGTTTTATGGTCAAAAGGGCATATTGGTCAACATTTAAGCAATTAACGGAAACATGTAAACGAATCGGATAATCAATGAACCAACCACAGAGGGTTATGCTAACATGTAGCCTGGTCCTAAGGAAGCTCTAAGGCATTTCCAAATCATACTAAATCGGGTCGGAACTGAAGTCAAAGCAAAAGTCAAAGTTTTGCGACTTTCGGTTCCGAACCGGGTCTAAACAGAAAATTGTCGGATCAAACAAGCTTAGACTAGTTCTTATGCTTATTAACAAGTTATATGAGTGATAAAATAGGTTACATGCCTTCTACATTGTTAATTAGGCGTTAATTCGCAAATTAAGGTTCTGTTGACTTTTTCTAATCAACTTTGACCCGACATTTGATCTAGTTAGAGTAGGAATCAGAGGGAGCCCCTTTAAGGGTTTAATGCCCACATAATTACCAACTTATAACTACCTTCAATTCGACTAATCACTGGACCATTAATGATTAATCGCTAAGTCAACCGTTAATTACGACGGTTTGACTTTTAAGCTAAAACTAAGTAAAAACTCAACTAAGAAAGGTTAAGCATACTTACAGAAGTCCTATGCACGATTAGGAAGGCTTAGGGTCTGCTCTTAAGCTCCAGGAAGCTCCAAAAATGCAGAAGGAATGAGTGAACACAATGTTGCAACACAAGGCCCTTTTATAGTGCTTAAATCTCATTAGATTGTTGACAACTAAGGCTACAACTGATCATGGATCACCCACAAGTGTCCCTAAGTGCCTAGGAATGTTTAGGGGTCGCCCATGGATGAGAAAATATCTTCTTAAGTCGGTTCCAAGGCTGAACAGCTAACTTTCACGTTTTTCTACATCTGGGGGACTGACGCGGCCCGCGTAAGATCTTAATGTGTCTTATGCGGCCCGCCTAAGGCCTGACTTCAGGTTTAAAAGCTTTTTCAGTTTGCATCCTTGGCTCTTGGCTCTTTGAAAGGTCAACCACACTTTGTTTCTTGCATTTTGAGCCCCTTAACTTGACTTATAAGGGCTTCAAGTCTTATACCCACTTTGTTAAGCCCTTGGTTAACTTGGTTATCACCCGAAAAGTCATAACTTTCAACGTTTACGCTTTAAACCCCTCGCATACGAATTTGATCATAACTTTCTCATACGATAACGAAACTTTATGAAATTTCTATCATGTATTCTAGTGAGAAAAATTTACCATTACAAAGCTTCAGGTTTGCTAAAAGGTCACTCAGATGTATGCTTTAAACATGTTGACACATTTAACCCCTGTAGTTTGTAATCTCTCACTTTCTTTCATATTTAGCTTCGTATGATCCATGATTTATTCTTTTAAGGTTATGAGCATCATGTAGGGTTACTGTAAAGTATATTTATCCCTTGTTGACATTATGAACCCTTAAATTCATATACTTTCCATGTTTGTCAACTTTAGTCCCTTTAGAACATTCTTTCACACGTTCAAACCTATGACACGTGTCAATGCATTATAGGACGTGAATTTTCGAGGTGTTACATCCTCACCCCCTTAAAAGAAATCTCGACCTCGAGATTTGCTACAATGCTGGAAGTACTTTTTGTCGCATAATGGACTTAACTTCTATATCATATCTGGAGTCTTTCCAAGCTCTCAAAGTGACCCCTATATTAGGTACATGTATCCTTTTGGAGCTTCTTCACCTGTCGATCCTTAATCGACATAGGTTGCTCATTATATCATAAATCTGCATATCATTATGTGATAGTGCTTCTTGACTTATTGGCGAAGCACATCCTTCAGTCACTAGGGTGCAATGTATTGCGAGCTCCGCCAAGCTCCTTAAATAGGTTTTAGCTTATAAGCTACTTGATCTTGATACATTCGATTTCCTTCGAATGATTCTATATACTCAGAGCTTAACTAGCCTGATAATTTAACAAATTTGGCACACCCTTCTAGGGTGTTATCTTCTGTTGAATCTTATTCCTTTAACAAGAACTTAGGAGGTTTGCTATTTTCATAAATCCTTGATTTTCTGCCGAATACTGGCATCTTACAGATGATTATGCATTTGCGTGATCTTATTTGTTGTTTCTAATGCAACTTTCAGATCCTGATAATTGGACTTACCAATCTATTGTCCCAACAATAGATGTTTAACATTCCATCTATACAAGGTCTCCAAGGGAGCAGCCTTGATACTTATATAAAAACTATTATTGAAAAGCTTATTTTAAGGTGAGATGGTTAATCCAACCACTGCTCGAAACTAATCTTAAGGAATGGCTAATCCTTGTCGTTAATCGAATAAATCGACGATCCTGGGCAGCTGATGGCAAATTCTTAATCGTTGCCTAAATAGGGTTGCGGTAATTAATGCATAAGCAAAATGAACCGTCTTTCCTAACTAGCTATACGCAATTCTCAGGATATTGAGTTAGGCTATATGAATCTTCTATTTTAAAACTTACTTAATCAGGGTTTCGATTCCTCCAATGATGGTACTAGCCGTTTTGGAGATTTCATATTATTACAGCCTTAAATGGAATATAAATTCCTAACTCTACTTGCCTCTAGGAGGTAATCAGGGTAATCTTTGCAGAAGATAATCAAGACACACGGAGATTACAGAGATTTTCCAAATCTTGGGCTTCAGTTCATTCATATTTGCCTAGATAAGTGGCATATTTACGTTACGAGTCCACAGATTTAATCAAAGACGCTTACTTGGAAAATTCCATTCTGGATATCATCTTTGAATACCATTAGTTGACTTTAATACCGTATGACCATTGGAATATCTTTGTGGTTCCATGCATTAAACCTCCATACTGATCAGGCATGGAAGCAATCTATGGAACATATTAAGATACACCAATCCTTATATGGAGCTTTTGTCATACCATTTGGTATTCGTAATCAATAGGGATCAAAGAGATATCTATTACATATGAATGCATTTATCTGGAGAGAGGGTACTTTAGAATTTTATGTTTGAAGATTTCTGACAGGAACAGAAGAAATGGTTCCTATGATTTGCTATCTGTAAGCTTTACCTTACACTTAATATCTAGGATTCTTGTGATAGATTTTTAAAGTCTAATATACTTACCATTTATGAAGGATTTATTGGTATCCGTATTAAAACAGAATTCTTAGCATTTATACTTAAAGAACGTACCCAACGTTATTATTGATATGGACTACTCCTGACACTCTTTAGGAGAGTTTAAGCGCTATCATTCTTAGGCTTTCTATCCTTAGCCGTATTTCCTTTGACAGATTTGGGGCACGTAGCATTTGGCTCCTTGAACTTTTTCACGGCCTTCTTAACAGCTTTTCCAACAGCTGCGTCTATCATAGTCTGAAGAACATCTTTGGAAATTCTAAGGTTTACAATTGTAGCATCATTAGCATGCGTCGCATCATCAATGGCACGATTGACTGTTGTCTTATCCGAGTTTGTCATACTCAAGATTTGGCTCCTATTACCAAATGAATCATTTACTTAGTTGCAATTCAACAACTTCGATTCATCACCCTGATGGCCTTAACATGTACTAACAACGGTTTCATTAAACTATACTGGCCAATATGGCACTAACATTCTTAATGAACGTTATTTTACGAACATATTAATATCACTTAGCCTAGGTCACAAAAGACCATCAATGGAATTTAAGGGTTGGACCTAGTCCATCACCTTTTTTGACAGGGGATCAAAATGTCACATCTGTCTTTATTATATTGATGAATTTGGACAGCTTGAAAGCTTGCCATAAGGATATCAGAAAAGAGTGATTCCTAATAGATATAAAATATCGATCTAAGGTTTGTTGGAGCATTCTCTAAAGTATCATCGGTCAATTTCTACCTCGCATTAAATGACCGGAGTCCTAATCAGCGGAGACAACAGTTCTCAACATTTATCGTTCATTATAGAATCATATGTGTCAGTATCAAATAAATTTCTGCATAAGCTGCTTGATAAGGAAAGGTACCTGCTATATAGTTATCATTCTGCACCATCTCCTGGGCGTTCATCTGGAAGACTCATGCGTTTGCTTTCTCGGCCTCTTCAGGCTTCTTCTGATTCCTAGGGCAGTTGGTCCTGATAGGCCCCTTCTCATTGCAACTATAACAGGTTGCGTCTTTCAACTTCTTGCAATCCAAGGTTTTATGTTCCTTAGACTTGCAAATCCCACAAGGTAGAGGTTGAGATTCAAATCTGCATTTCCCGAGGTGGTATTTCCTACAGGTTTTGCACCTGGTCTTCTCACCCGACTGCGGGCTATCTTTTTTAAGCCCGGAACTCTCCTTATCCTCAGAGTTCCTCTTTGTCTTCCTATCGGAGCGATGGGAATTCTCATCCTCCCTTTTACGCTTTCCATCTTCAGAGGCTTTGGCAGCCTTGTTTCTGACCACATCGAGTGTGAGAGATAGCGACAGATCTGCCGCTGACCTGAATGTAGTAGGTCTCGATGCTTTCACACTGGCCTTTATTTCTGGGGCTAGACCCCCAATAAAGCAAGATATTCGCTTTGGTTCCGGTGTGATCAAGTAAGGAACCAATCGAGACATGGTATTGAAACTTGTAAGGTATGCTTGACAATCTAAGTTCTCCATGACTAATGTCAAGAATTCAGTCTCAATCTTCTCAACTTCATGTTGAGGACAGTAATTTTCTTTGATAAGAGCAGCGAACTGATCCCAAGTTATGTTGTACAAAGGGATCTTCCCCGTAGCTTGGATCAGTGACCTCCACCAAGCTAGAGCTTCTCCTTTAAAAGATTGTGAAACAAATTTCACAACATCTTGTTCCGCACAACCGCTGATGTCAACAACGGTGTCCATCTCCTCGAGCCATGTCATGAAATCGATGGCTCATTCTTCTCCTGTAAAGTCTCTGGGCTTGCAGGAGACAAAATATTTATATGAGCAGGTCTTAACTGGTGCCTCTTGATGAAGCACAACTTGTCTAGACGGAACACTCCTCTGGTTTGACGAGTTATGAACATCGTCTTCCTTTGACTCATGTGATTTAGAAGGGGGCTTACTACTAGCCACAGATAGAGTCTTAGAGTGTGTATCACTTGATTCATCACACTGTCTGTCGAGGGCTCGTGTAACGGCATTATCTATTAATTCCTGTAGTTCCGCACCAGTTATATTAACTCTGGTAGCATCATTATTCTCCCTCAGGTGGCTGTTGACCTCATCTGATCCAGCCATGTAGTTTGATTGCTACATACATAATGACAATTATTTATTCAGAGGTTATTACGGAATCATCATTTTTGACGATTCATCACCCATGGTAATATAAACCATATTGGTTAATTTTTAGTTATATTTAATT
This sequence comes from Helianthus tuberosus, assembly GCA_030545235.1. Taxonomy (NCBI): domain Eukaryota; kingdom Viridiplantae; phylum Streptophyta; class Magnoliopsida; order Asterales; family Asteraceae; genus Helianthus; species Helianthus tuberosus. The sequence continues at coordinate 8,820,329 of CM060433.1, read as the reverse complement.
AGTATTTTCATTATAATTTACCCTAGTTATAAAACATTAAGGATATAAAAGTGGCGCAAAAGGCCTAGTCACAAGGAGAGTTTTAAATTTATAAGCTATGACTTCAGAGAGTCGAGGCATTAAGGTTTGAACATATTTCATTACCTTTTCTTGACAGAGAGTCAAAGACATCAACTGTCTTTTGTCCCTTAGGACAATAAGTATGGCCCGTAGGCATTTCATCACTTATGGATGTTTATAATATGATCATCTTCATTTGATGATATTAGTCAGGATCGCATTGATCATACAAACTATTATGCTTGGACGTCGTCCAACATCTTTAGACGGGGGTCAGAGACCACCACGGTCGTTGTCTTATTGGACAACAAGTTTGGCCCGTAGGCACTTCATCACTAATGGATGATTATTTCAAATAAGGGAATTTAGATTAACCCCCGTTTTAAAGATGGCCTGTGTGACTTTAACGATTAACAGTTTGCCAAAAATGTTAACATACTTACAGATGTTAACAGGGATTGGAATCTTTTAGATAAGTTTTACCGTCTTGGCCATGTCTACAATGACATTTAGGCTAGGTTTTACCTTTAAGATTCTTTTAATATTTAACGCAGAACAATCCCAAATTGAGATGTAAACAAGGATCTGAATCTAATTGTGGAACTACCGTCTTGGCCCTGTCTTAAAATGACACATGAGATAGGTCTTGTCCTTTTTAGATATTGTCATTTTATTATAATGGTAGATCTTATAATATAGGAATGATATTTTAAATATAATCGTTCCATAAAATTTAAACAAGTATATGGTTGCCCTAAACGGGACTTCTACAGAAAATGACTTGCCCATGCAAGGGCTAATCAGAAAATAACAAAGAATCAAATAAGGGTAAAATAAAACGAATTAGGATTAGTCCTATGTTCTTGTCTAGACTCAAGAATGTGCAACTGTGTAACTGAGATTAAACACAAAAGGCTAGCGTTTAATTCACTCAGTGTTGGCTCTGATACCAACCTGTCACACCCCGATATTTCCACGTATTACCGGTGGGCCCGGTGGGGAGTATCGTGACGTAGTTGATATCATCATAGTCAAACAACACAATATATAAATGCACAGCGGAAGCAAAGATAAATATATTACAATCCGAATATAAAGTAATATCAAAGTATTACAACGGAAAATAAAGGATCCACAGGCGGATCTTAAAACATAAATATTGTTCAACAGACTTTAGACGCCTAGAACTTGCAAGATTCCTTATTAACGCCCTGAGCTTCCAGCCAATTACGTTCAGGACCTGTCACTTAACCTTTTTGGAAAATACGTCAGTTTACACTGGTAAATACAATTAACCGACTCATTTGAAAAGGTTTAATAAAATTGATTTGAATGCACAAGGCACAACATATCTTTTATAACTTGGGACAATTATATAGAAATAATCTTGTATACAGATTTACATGTTCGTTGTACGTTCAGGGCCCGATGTAGAAACCGAGTCAAGATTAACAGACACACCACAAGTATAGGCCCACAAGAGAGTGAGATACCGTTTCCTTTATGCACTGTCAGGTGTATGCCTACACCTCGTGCATAAGGCGTGGCCATTTTATAATACAATGATGTCAAGGATATCCGGGACATGGTCATTAACTCCTAAAGGCTTTTATTTCAAACAATACAGATTAAAGCGGGTTACCTCAATAATTTAATCACAATACGATTAAACATTCAATACCCGACCAAGCGGTATTATTATAATACCGTATCCCAAGCCCGTATAGGGAAAATAAGTTAAGAGTATTTACCTGAGCTAGCTCCTGTCTTAAATAGCAAGAATTTAATAACTCAGTCGTATTCACTTAAGTAAGCGTAGGTACAATTTACCGGAAAGCTCTAGTCTGGAATGATGGTATAAATAACCAATTAGAATGCTAACGGGTCTTTAATTAAGCCTAAGCTTAGACTGGTTAGTCTTAAAGAAAGATACGGTTCAAACGCATGATAAGGCAAAGAATGGTTTAGAATGTGGTTTTGACCCGACAAGCTTGTATGCTTGTTTAATATGGGTAACTTAAACACATTCTGGATTTTGAGACCAAAAAGATATGGTCTGACCCGTTTCGGCTAATATATGCAAACTAGTCACATAAGCCGATCCGAACGCGACAAGTGCGTAACGAGTAACCAAAAGAGTCATATACAGGTTTCCTAAGTTAATGTGCCTTAAATATGTTGCGATATCAGTAGGATACCTTCCATTATGCCCAAAACGAGTTTAATCTCAAAATAAGCCCCATAGGGGTATTTTGGTCATTTTAAAGGTTATAAAAGAGTTTAAATGAAGTTCTGAGATGCGGGTCCAAATAATTCAGTAAATAACTTATTTTAATAGGTCATATCAGTTGATAATAAGTCTTATATGGCAAAATGGTTTTAAACCCAAACTATGCGTTTAATGCGCGTAAAAAGTCATTTTAAGCGATTTCCGGGTTATACAGGAAATCTGAGTTTTCTGATCAGGTTATAAAGTTCAAAATACTTTATTTATTATATAAAATCAGTAGCAATTGGATTGGTGTCAAAATACTATGTAGAACTCATTTTATGACCGAAAAGGGTATATTCGGTATTTACCGAATTAATGCCATAACCTTAGGTTATGAGCAGGTTAAAAATAATTAAAAATATTTAAAAATCCCAAAATATTATATTACTGCAGTGGGTAAAAGGTTTGGTGTCAAAAATTGGGTTTAGATAGGCTTTATGCTAATTGCGCCTTTTAATTACTAAAAGGCGTTATAATTACGCTAATGAGCATAACTCCTAATCTAGACGTCCAACTGATGTAAAATTTTAGGGACATGTTTATAAATCAGTAACAAAGGTTATTGTCTTTTCACATATCCAAAATCCTCGTTTTATGGTCAAAAGGGCATATTGGTCAACATTTAAGCAATTAACGGAAACATGTAAACGAATCGGATAATCAATGAACCAACCACAGAGGGTTATGCTAACATGTAGCCTGGTCCTAAGTAAGCTCTAAGGCATTTCCAAATCATACTAAATCGGGTCGGAACTGAAGTCAAAGCAAAAGTCAAAGTTTTGCGACTTTCGGTTCCGAACCGGGTCTAAACAGAAAATTGTCGGATCAAACAAGCTTAGACTAGTTCTTATGCTTATTAACAAGTTATATGAGTGATAAAATAGGTTACATGCCTTCTACATTGTTAATTAGGCGTTAATTCGCAAATTAAGGTTCTGTTGACTTTTTCTAATCAACTATGACCCGACATTTGATCTAGTTAGAGTAGGAATCAGAGGGAGCCCCTTTAAGGGTTTAATGCCCACATAATTACCAACTTATAACTACATTCAATTCGACTAATCACTAGACCATTAATGATTAATCGCTAAGTCAACCGTTAATTACGACGGTTTGACTTTTAAGCTAAAACTAAGTAAAAACTCAACTAAGAAAGGTTAAGCATACTTACAGAAGTCCTATGCACGATTAGGAAGGCTTAGGGTCTGCTCTTAAGCTCCAGGAAGCTCCAGAAATGCAGAAGGAATGAGTGAACACAATGTTGCAACACAAGGCCCTTTTATAGTGCTTAAATCTCATTTGATTGTTGACAACTAAGGCTACAACTGATCATGGATCACCCACAAGTGTCCCTAAGTGCCTAGGAATGTTTAGGGGTCGCCCATGGATGAGAAAATATCTTCTTAAGTCGGTTCCAAGGCTGAACAGCTAACTTTCACGTTTTTCTGCATCTGGGGGACTGACGCGGCCCGCGTAAGATCTTAATGTGTCTTACGCGGCCCGCCTAAGGCCTGACTTCAGGTTTAAAAGCTTTTTCAGTTTGCATCCTTGGCTCTTGGCTCTTTGAAAGGTCAACCACACTTTGTTTCTTGCATTTTGAGCCCCTTAACTTGACTTATAAGGGCTTCAAGTCTTATACCCACTTTGTTAAGCCCTTGGTTAACTTGGTTATCACCCGAAAAGTCATAACTTTCAACGTTTACGCTTTAAACCCCTCGCATACGAATTTGATCATAACTTTCTCATACGATAACGAAACTTTATGAAATTTCTATCATGTATTCTAGTGAGCAAAATTTACCGTAACAAAGCTTCGGGTTTGCTAAAAGGTCACTCAGAGGTATACTTTAAACATGTTGACACATTTAACCCCTGTAGTTTGTAATCTCTCGCTTTCTTTCATATTTAGCTTCGTTTGATCCATGATTTATTCTTTTAAGGTTATGAGCATCATGTAGGGTTACTGTAAAGTATATTTATCCCCTGTTGACATTTTGAACCCTTACATTCACATACTTTCCATGTTTGTCAACTTTAGTCCCTTTAGAACATTCTTTCACACGTTCAAACCTATGACACGTGTCAATGCATTATAGGACGTGAATTTTCGAGGTGTTACACAAAGACAGACAGTGTTTTGAGACCCAGTATGGGTTAGGGACAAGGTACTACCCTAGTATGGAGTGTAGGGAAGTGAGGACCATAAAACTGCGTCACTAGGTGATAGTTAAAGTACCGGGAAGTGCCTAAAACCCACTAATAATGCAGAATTATGCATTATTTATCAGAAATTCAGCATCTAATATGCTAGTAATGTGTCAAAAATATGGCAGAATGGTCCTGTACGCTTTCCTAAGTGCTGGGAATTAAAAGTGATACAAAAAGACACATAAAGGACACTATAAGGAATAATTAAGCACTTTAACAGAACAGTATCTAACCGAACAATCGGACATTACCCGGAACACCAAAATTTTACCAGAAACATTGTTTAATTATTTTTGAACTAGTTATGGTCCCCGAATACCCCAACACACTATATAATGTGTCATACACTTATAACACTAGACTTTTCACTTACCATCAAAATTTACACATGGACCCCCTCCCCCCCTCCATATTCACGACACCAAGGAGGTGGCCCCACTCCAAAATTTCAAAATCTCTACTAAATCCTTTCTTGATTTTATTAGATTTATTTTGATATTGCTTGGATTTGAAAGATTCATCAAGATTTGCTTAGATTTCTTTGGATATTATAAGTAACCTACCTATCATCCAAATTTTACAATTTACCCCCCCCCCATACCCATTTACGGTCCAAGGGACCTACCCAAAATCACCAACAAATCTTACTAGATCTCCTTCTAATATTTTATTTGATATTTTGCTTGTGATCTTGAACAAGATATAGAGATGATCTTTATATGTATGGTGCACAAGATATTAAGATCTTTACATATCTTCACAAAGATCACACTCCATCTCCCTCACTCTCCTCTCCCCTCTCGGCTCACTTCCAACCGCTACCACCACCACCTTATCACCATCATACTCTTCCATTTTCAAGCTTCATTCAAGTGCTAGAAGGAGGATCAAAGGAGCTTGAAGTTGTAGATCATCAAGGAGCTCTTTCACTTGCTTTTACACACCATTTCATCATCTTTTTCTCTTGAGTTCTTCCCTAGCCTTTGAGCTAGTTGTAAGTTCTTGTTAACCCTTGTTTACTTCATGTTTTGAGTAGTTAAAAGATATAGTATGTTGAAATATACAAGAACACTAAAGAACATGAACTAAAAGTTTAAACATAAAGCTTTACATAAAGATCATGAGATGAAAGATGACGATACATGATAAATCTTAGTTAAATAAACAATAACCTGCTCTAAATGACTTATGATCTTATATTAATCGTTATTAGAAAGTATGGTGATCGTATGTATGCATTTTAGTGGCATTTAAGCTATAAACAACATGTTGAGTAACATTTTCAGCCAACTTCAACTGGCTGTAAACGGACCGTTATAAATCGAAAAATTGATTTTCTGAAGTCTAAATTATGTATTTTCGAAAAACGGATCAAATGGCACTGGAATCATATTTTTTTGAGGTACTTTGCTATTTTTAAAGGGGCGTTTTTCACAGCAGCAAAAGCTGCGTTTTTACCAAACATATGATTTTGGGAAGAAGTGAAAATATGATTTTGTGCATATTACCAAACATATCATATTTTCGACAAAGAGAAAATATATTATTTTTGGGAAGTTAAAATCTATTTTCTTAGCATATTAGAATATATATGATTTTGGGAAATATATATTTTCTGGACGATACATTATTTTTGGGGCAAAATAAGTTATTATATATTTTCTAAGTGAGACTTGAAAATATAAGTGTTTTGGAAATATATATTGAGAATATATTGACGTATTTTATTCGGAATAATACACCGGAATACGACACTAATACATGGCAAGATATACCAATGCAAGAATACGAATACCCAAGTATGAGATACTCCCATCCTTGGGAAGGAAATGCGAATAACAATACTTGAGAAGTATTATTACAAATATATTAAAAACACTTTAAAAACGTAACTCAAAGGCACTAGTCAATAATAAGACAAGGCACGACCCGCTCGTCTAACAGACCATAGTACGCATGTAGGTAGTCGTGCGTTCTAGAGGAAGCTTCAAGTTACGAGCATAGAAGATGCAATACTGTGAGTTCATGCCCCCTTTTCTTTTAACTGTTTTCAGTTTTATACTTCGGGGGTGAAATACATGTTACAATTATACAGACATTTTTATACATGGTATGGTTAGCTTAAGGAGGGCATACTACTTAGATCATGTGAGTGGGTAGGCGGATACTTAAGGCCATTAATCCTCGTTGTAGGACCGAGGGACATGAGTGATAGATCTATTCGGGTGTAGTGAGCCCCACTCCTGAGTCCGCTGAGTGGACCATGAGGTGACTATGTCTTACCGACGAAATCTTCTAGGTTTGAGTCTTCCTGCATCACTTCACACATATCAATGGCCTTGCAAACCATTGGTGATCTCTTTTTCCTTATTGCTACATACCAGGGACTTACATACATACTTATGACATTTACAAAGGCTTATACATACACACAAACGAACACATGAACTCGCTCAACTTTTGTTGATGTTTTTCAAACTACATGTATTTCAGGGAATTTATAAGTGGATCTGGCGGGTGTTGGAAGTTTTTGTGCTGCGTTAAGAATAAAGATGTCATCCATGGTCTTTGAGTTTGGCTAGTGTGTCTTATTCCTGGACGAGACACGTCATCCAAACCTTGGTGTTATTCCATATCTTTTGACGAGTCCTTAATGCCTCATAAACAATTTGTACGGTTTGTAAAACTTGAATTTGAAGTCTACAATGTTGTTATGTTTTAAACTTATTTAATGGATGACAAACCTATGGTTTTATCATATAGTTGATGTTATGATTGAATGCAATGATATTAAGAAAGTCACACCATAATCACGCTTCCGCAAAGGTCAGGGTGTGACAGCTTGGTATCAGAGCCTCGATCGTAGCGAACTAGGATTCTTTCTCGAGTCTAGACTACGATCATTAGGGCTCTCATGAAAATGCTTTTCACAACATGTTTTCATTGCATGCACAAAATGTCCAGATCCAGGGAAAAAACATTTTTACAAACAAAAGGCACAAATACACACTTCAAAATTTATGTTTGTAATTCAGTCTTAGAGACTGAGGGAGTTCAGCCTTAGAGGCTGGGGTGGTTCAGTCCTAGAGACTGAGGGAGTTCAGCCTTAGAGGCTGGGGAGGTTCAGTCTTAGAGACTGGGGGGTTCAATCTTAGAGACTGGGAGGTTTAGTCTTAGAGACCAGGGATTTAGTCTTAGAGACTGGGAGGTTTGGTCTTAGAGACCAGGGATTTAGTCCTAGAGACTGGGGAAGTTGGTCTTAGAGACCAGGGAGTTGGTCTTAGAGACCAGGGAGTTAGTCTGAGAGACTAGGGAGTTCAGTCTAAGAGACTGGGTGGGATAGTCTGGGGAAGACTAGGACGATTACTTGCTTACATTGTTATCACATACATGCTTAATTGCTGATTATTGATAAACGTGCATACGTGGAAATTGTTTGCATACGCTAACTGATAGTGATTACTATGGAAATACATACTATGACTGCCATGTACCGATACACATGCCGCCTTGATCAAAAAGAGGGTTGTCAAACATTGATGACCCTATGGCTGCCGCCACAAATAATGAGACTGCACTTGCGCCGGAGATATTTACGTCAGACACTGAGAGTGATCCTAATATGCTGACCAAGGGCAAGGATGACTTACAACAGTCCGTGCTACCAGATTTTGGGGATGATTTATCCTTGCTGAAGGCTTCTCTGACAAGAATCCTCCTGTTACTCTTGTTTCGGTCCATGACCACTTCATCACTGGTCATTCCGATAGTGAACACACCATGGCTCCGATCCTTGACAATACGCCTCATGTGGACCCTTCCTTCCAAAGGGTGGCTACTCGACGAATAGTTGATGACGTTGACATGACTATTGATGGTCCTCCTGACGACATCCATGGTGATGGAAAGTTAGACGAGAACGTTATTACAAATTTCACATCTGAGACCTCTGTTATCAGGCTACCCTCTGCGCCTAGAATACACTCGATTTCAGACTCCTCTGAGTCTGTGACATTTACAGCCTTATAGATGGCCGGATTACAACTTTCTACTACTGACACAGACGACGACACCGTTATGACTGCTGCACTATCACTTGCTCGAGGCACCACACCGTTACACGACCCAGAGACTGCCTCTGAGCTAGCTTCTGCACCTTTGTGGGACAGCTTGATGTTGCACCTGCTGATCCTGCACCCTTGCTTGATTATGACCCTGTTTCTTTTGGTATACCGGATATTACACCCCTTATATCTGACCCAGTACCTGTGCCTGATGATCTCCTTATCGGTCGAGACGTTTGTTCATGCACCTTCACCCGCTGATGTTGCTCTTGTGAAGACCGACGTCCATTGCACCAACATGCCTAACGCTTTCTTTCAAGACATACCTGCACCCCGGGAAGGTACCCCATGTCAGCACCCGCGTAATGATCCCTTTTTGCTACAACAGCATTTTCTACGACCTCGCAGGCTGCACCGGTTGCTACATTCACCTCTACATCGCTGGATGAGCCATTTCGATGGTTCTGATCATACACTACGCTAATGTTAGACCCTTACACTATGGAGGCTACACCAAGGATGAATTGCTACTATAACATCAGCTACAGTTTGAGAATAAGAGTCGCAGAATGTTGGAGCTTGGGCTGACACCACGTCCTCCACCCTGTCTATTGCCAGCATACTTTGATCTTCCACATTTATCAAGAGCGGCAGAACAGATAATTACTTCGACGTGTACACAAGCCCGAGGAGGAAGTCCACGCATGTTAACAGTTTACTTTTCTTTACTCCTCCACCTCAGACACCGGTATAGTGGTATCTGGATTTTGCGGATTGCATTACATTTGGGGTAAAGACACTAATGATAAGCCGGGATTGTGGAGACTTTGGGAGACCACATCTGATTATGTAATTTTGATACACTAATATACTTAATGGACAAGGGAAGGGTGACCCTGTATCCCTATTGATGTGATACATTTTGGGAGACAATACAGTGGTGGTCAGGGAATAATGAGAGCCCAGTCAACATTAGACATGCGACAATACTTTGTGGCCAATAACCGACGAAAGGTCAGTCGCCATGTCTTCGTTAAGCACGTTATTGATCTATATGTGTGTGCTATAATTATAACGCTACGTGCTTGCTTACTATGCTCTCATTAAACAAAATTACCAAATCACTTGGTTATGCTATGATTATGCTATTGCTTGATTGGTTGATATAAAATACATGTATGTACATATGACCTCGAAACAACTATATGCATCCCCTGAACAAATATAACCTGACCTAACCAGTCTTCTTCTTAGAAGATGTCGATACAAGGGAACATCGCTACCAACAACCCTCCGCCAACAACAGCGGCAGAACTACAAGAGCGCATCTCACAGGCTATTATACAGCTCGAGGCCCTTCGCTCCGAACACAGCGAAGGCTGCACCTACAAGCAGTTCTTAGACCACAAACCTCGAGAATTCGACGGCACCGGTGGTGCCTTAGCCTTCGTGCGCTGGGTTGAGAAAACAGATTCTGTCTTACGATTGAGCAAATGTGCCCCAGAACATCAGGTCACGTACATAGCTGGACTATTTGTAGATGAGGCTCTGTCATGGTGGAACCTTCATGTTCAGACAATAGGCGAGACCGCTGCGTATGCTTTGATGTGGGACGAACTGAAAGAACTGATGCGTAAAAGATATTGCTCGAGGGCAGAAGTCCAGAAGTTAGAAACTGAACTGTGGAACTTGAAAATGGAAGGACCAAAGATAGCTGAGTATGTGCAGAGATTTAACGATTTATCACAAGTTGCTACGCTCCTGGTGGGACCAGAGTTTAAGAGAATTGAACGTTTCATAGGGGGATTGGCACCTCAGATTCTAAGCCTGGTAACAACATCTAAACCTTCGACGATCACCGAGGCTATCGACATGAGCGTGGCGCTCACTGAAGAAGCGGTTAGACTAGGAAAATTTTCCATTATGGAAGAGAAAGAGGAGACTCCTGTAGAGTCATCTGGAGATAACAAGAGAAAGCTCGCAAATTTAAAAAAGATTACTCGGGCGAGTAACAAGAAGAAGGCCAAAAAGGGAAAAGACTACATGGGTATCCTACCTAAGTGCGACAATTGTCTACGTTATCATGTCGGGCGATGTAAATATGGAAAATGTGATAACTGTGGCAAGAGGGGGCAACCTAAGGAAACTTGTAGGCAAGATGCTGAACATAGTAATGGAGGCCAAGATGGTAGCGAGAATCACAGAGGAAACAACGACAATGACAATTATCAAGGCAGAACGAGTGACAGACAGAAACGTGCTCAAGGTTGTTTTAACTGTGGGAGCAAAAAGCATTTCAGAAAATACTGCCCTAAGAAGAACCAGGCACAAGGACGAAAGCTCAATAGCGGAGCTAGGGGAAACACATCAGAATCCAAACAAGGTTATCCATACGTTCCATAATAGGCAACATTATGCATCTGTGCTACTTGATATTATTACAAATTTTAGCTTCAGAGTTTGAAAGTGTACTTGGTTTGGTAGCAAGTAAGTTAGATAACCCGCACTCGATGGAATTAGCTAAGGGGAAGCGAGGGGAAGTCAACGAAGTAATTGGAAACGGCAAGATAGAACCCGGAGAGCATGAGTTCACGCTTGATCTACTGCCGGCTAAGTTGGGAAACTCCGACTACGTATTTGGAATGGATTAGTTGTCAAGCAATCGAGCGGAGATTGTTATCCGCATTCCGATGACGAACGACGAAACGATCATGACTCATGAAGCAGGATACACCTCTACGAATTACTAATTGCTTGAAGGCACGAAAATTGTTGCGAATGGGATGTGTTGTTTTCTTGACCTATGTCGTGGACGAGGGAGCCGAAGAACCAAAACTCGAAGATATTCCTGTGATAGGGAAATATCTGACGTGATGTCGTGGTCACAATCAAATTTAATCCCAAAAACAACTATAGATAGCGGTAATAGGGTATCGAACTCAGGGAGTATGTGGAAAGTGTGTTGATTTTATAGCTTTGCAATTAACTACAATTAACCTAATTTGCAGAAAAATAAAGATCAATGATTTGGATTGTTGTTTTAGAAAACTAAATTAATAACTAATTGTGAATCAAAATTGGTTGTTAAGCAGATTAAGAGAAAGCGATCATCCTAAACTTCCGGTTTGCTTTTGACAATTGTGTTAAATTCACTAGAAAGAATCACATAGACATGATTCATGTATGATTGTTTGTTGTGATAAAAGGGAACTAAGTACTCGGATTATGAAAATGCGAGGTTGTTACCCGATAACCAATTGATTAATATCCAACCCTAATCCCTCCCGTGATATCTCGATTGTTAACAACACCAAGAACGTACGATTTAGGATATGATTATAACATCAATCAACAATTTACAAACAAACATTCACACACCATAATAAACAAATGCATTGCAAGTCTATTATTTTAGAAATACGAATCCAAACACAAAAGTCATAGACAAACCTTCAATTCAGGATGATCACCATAAGTTTAGCCGGACATAACTTGGTGAATCATCATAACAACAAGTTTAGTGTTCATATGAATCGAAAACATAAACCAAATGTTAGAAAAATTGTTTGCAACCAAGTACCAACAGCCAAAATCGCCCCTAGGATCTCCAATAACCGACCAATGATGAGAATACTTGAAAAGACACAATAAAACTGCATAAATGATGGCAGTTACAAAGTTTCCGTCGCCTCCATCGTAACTTACGGTTCCACCGTAAGTTACGGTGTACCTCAAAGTGTTACGGTGCAATCAATCTGAGTTACGGTGGGAAAATGGTGGAATTCAGGTCCACCGTAATTTACGGTGAGACCGTAAATTACGGTGTCAACTCCAACAACCCAATTAATTGTCCAACATGTGCCGTGAATGTTGATGATGATGATGTCTTTCATGTGCAGTCCAATATTCGGCCCAAAGAAGAAAGTCCACGTGCAACCCATCTCTAAATACTCCAAAAGTCACTATGTCGGCCCAATCAATATTCACATGTCTCCAAATTCGTGATGATGATGTTTATTTCTTTGAGAATGATGATGATTAATTGTGATGATGTGATGATCTGCCAATTCTGTCGTCGCATGTGATGTTGTTTTAGTTGTTGACTTTTGTGTCCTATTATATGTGAGATGATGATGTTGTTGTTTGCTTATTCACATGTGCCGCCCCCAAAAATCACGTGTGCTCCTTTGGTAACCTTTCAATGTATGCGTGTGAGATGATGATCTCTTTATGGTCATGTGATGTTGCCACTGAAGTCTCTCAAAAGTCTTTATGTTAACTGCCAGCATGTGCCAATCTTCACGTGATGTAGGGTTTTAACCTTACACTAACTTTTAATGCCTTATCAAATAACATCACATCCATTGGATTATTGCCTTTAATTCCTCAACTGTAGCCTACGGTTCCAATTTAACCGAATTAAGCGATTTACCTGTAAAACACATGAACACTCGTAATTATCACATTCACTATACATAACCGTGTAAAATATGGGATATGCACGTATTTAGCTCGTTTAAGGGTTTTCCTACGGACCACCCGTCACATCCCCACACTTAACCGTTGCTTGTCCCAAGCAACTCATCAAATCAATTTCTCAACAAGTGATCAATGTAAGCCAAGCAAAAACAAGCAATCCTTTTACCAACCCCTTTTTAACACCCAACTAATGCACCTCTCACTATGTCTCTCCTCTCGGCTACAAGTAAGCACTAGCAATATGAGCTAGACACACCAAAGGCTAACGGGCGGTTGCACAACTATAGGCTTGTACCTAAATCGATCCTTCTCCTAACAAGTGCCAAACATGAATGCAAATCAAAGGGACTTTCAAGGTTGTAACGTGGCTAGGTGTATGGGTAGGAAATGTAATATATATGAAGTAGCGAAAATTTAACCCGGTCTTTTTATTACATAAATAAGCAAACTAACAACTACCAAACTAAACTACTATGTACAAGACAACTTAACATCCTTTCTTTTCATTTTTCATTGCTTTTTCTCTCTCTCTTTTTTTCTTTTTTGATTTTTTTTTCTTTTCTTTTCTTTTTTTTTTCTCAATCAAAGGAAGCAACCATACAATAAAGCTTCAAACATATCTACATCATACTACTAAAACTACTACTACTATTACTAACACTATAAGACCGGGTCAAATTTGCGTAAGTTTTTAAGTAAGTAGCTAGGGGTAACAAATGATAGGCTTTTAGGCACAAAATTGGGCAACTAAATGTCCAAACCCCCACCCCTCTCGCAACCATGCTCATATATATAACTTATGAGGTCCAACCCCCCAAATCCCACACTCACACACACTAAAGATGAGGCTACCTAGATGCCCTTATCCTTTTCGCATTCATGTTCAACTAAGGCCTCGAACCGCATTCAAGCACAAGTTCTAACGCACCCCCACCCGTTGCCACTCTCATCAAAGATAAGCATTATTTATGTACAAATGTGGCTTCAACTCTCACCAAGAATGAAAAGGGTAGCAAGGGCTGCCGGTGCATCAATTTAGGGCTAATCTAGGGTGTTCAAATTCTCACAATGTTTTGCTTGACTAAAGATTTCAAAATCTTAAAAAAATTCCTCCCATCCCCACACTTGGGATACATTGACCCCAATGTATGGTTTTAGGAGGCTTTGATCACTAAAATTCATTCAACATCAACTAAAAGCTTTTCAACTCAAACCACAACTTTCTTTTTGTATTTTTCATTTTAAAAACATCAACACCACCAACTAGCACAACCCAACACAAAACATTAAACTAATACACCCCCAAACCTCCCAACCATAAATAAAAGCAAACAACTAACTACCAATATTTCAAAGCTAAAGAACTCAACAAGACTAAGGAAAGAGTACATTGACCTGGTGAAGTTTGCCACAACAGATATTGTAAATAATCCGACTTCCTATCACCAACTTCACACAAATATCCGTACATCCTCCCCACACTTGAGTGTTGCCATGGCCCTGAAACATAGAAAGATAAAAACAACAAGATCAATATAAAATCCCGGGTTGCCTCCCGAGCAGCACTAAGTTTCGAGTCTTCAGCCAGACCGTGCCACCACCATTTATGGTGGTTCAAATAATCGGTTCCTATCACCTCCCCCACTGTAGCTTATCATTGGGCAAAATGCATCCGTCTCATTTTGACTCGGTGGGTAATCAAATACACTCCTGCTTGAACCCATATGTGTTTCTTCACGGTCCGGTGGGTGCTTTTTTCTCAATCTTTGAAACACATTTTTCATACAATCACTAGACTCACCACCCTTCCTCTCAATGGGCTCATAACTAATCACTCTAGTTTGAACATCAAAGTATAACTTACGGTTCTTTTCGGTCATGGTAATAATCTCGTCTCTACAATTAATTTGAGCATTTGCTGTGTATAGAAACGGTCGACCTAAGATTACCCTTTGTTGTGCTGCCATGTTGGTAGAAGCATAGTCCAGAACTAGAAAATCTACCGGGTATTCAAACTCTCCTAACTGAATCTTAACATTCCTAACCATTCCCCGTGGACGCCTCCAACTTCCATCCGCCAAGCTCACCATGGTGTCTATACCTTCAAGTGGACCAAAGTCGTACATATCGTATAGATCGCTTGGTAGCACACTAATGCTTGCCCCGTAGTCCAATAATGCATGAGGGATTTTAAATTTTCCCACACGGATAGGCACGATTGGCGCTTCATACTCTTTATCATTCTCGACTTCGGCATCTTTTTCCAAACCTGCATTCACTTGATACGAAGAAGTTAGTAATGTTTCATTAAATTTAGTATTTGGAACGGTGCTTACCACATTGATGTTAATGCTTTTTGTGTTCTTGGGATTTGTCACCGTGTCACTTGGTAATTGACCTTTTGCTTTCTTCAATATCGCCACGTCACTTGCAAGTTGACCCATTTGAGTGGTCAACGATTGGATGCTTTTGTCACGAACCTCGTCCTTTTGCATCCGAACCTCATCACGTTGGTTCATTCGTTGCATTTCACTTTGCATTGCCTTCAACATCTCCATCATCTCATTTCCACCTGAAGAGCTTTGACCCGTTTGATATTGCCTTTGAAATCCTTGGTTTCCTTGGAAATTCGGGTTAGCTTGATTTGAGGGGTTCCCATAGCGAAAATTTGGGTGATTCCTCAACCCGGGGTGGTATGTATTAGAATTCATGTTGTTGTAGTTTCTACCACCCCCTCCTTGACCTTGACCTTGAACCGCATGAACCTCTTCATATTGCCCTTCCACCATTCCTTGGCAATTTTCAGCCGCATGACCTATTTCATTACACAAAGCACAAACATCATAAATTTGGTTAGTAGTTTGAACATTACCATCATCTATGGCGTGCACTTGAGGTCGGGCAATGGCCGGTCGGGCTCTCCTCGATGCTTGAGCCTTTCTCTTTGATGTATCTAAGAACTCCCAATCATCATTTTCATAATTTGTGCCAAAAGTTCCACCGGTAATGGACATTAAATCGCGAGCATCTTTGGCACTCAACCCCTCGTGGAAGGCATTCATTAACTCCCAAAGTTAAATCCCATGGTGAGGGCAATTTTTAATCATCATATTGAATCGTTCAAACGCCTCATGGAACATCTCACCATGTTGTTGTTGGAAGCTCCTCAACCCCTTTCTAGCATCGTTGGTCTTTTGGGCGGTATAGAATTCGTCTAGAAAAATTTGTTGCATCTCCGCCCAAGTATATATAGATGCTGAAGGCAAAGTGTAGAACCACTTCTTTGCCTTGTCCTCCAACGAAAATTGAAATAAGACCAACTTGATATCATCAGCCGAAAAACCTTGACTCCCAAGAGTATTGCAAATCGAGTCATAGGCCTCTAAGTGGAAATACGGTTCCTCCGTTGCTAGCCCCTTGTATTTCGGCAAACTTTGCAAAGAATTTGTTCTTACTTCAAAGGTTCTCCCTTGGTTGTTGTGAGGGATAACCACCGGTGAAGGGTTTTGAGTAATTATCGGCCTGAAATGCGCTTCTATTCCTCGTGCTTGTTCCCTAAGATGCCTTCTTGGAACACCCAATCGACCCCTTGGACGAATAGGACCCATAGGTCTTGGTATATGCCCTTGTGGTACGAACGGTGGTTGAAATTGTTGTTGTGGCATCGGTGGTTGTTGAATCGGCCTTTGAAATTGTGGTTGTACATTTTGTGGCCGAACTTGTTGCAATGGAATAGGGCGTTGCATTGGTGGCCCTTGTGGTCTTGGCCGAATATGTTGCGGTATAAGTTGTTGTTCTTGTGACACTCCACCTATACTTGCCATTCCTTGAGATTGACTTTGCACATAACCGAACTCTCCTTAATCACCATCACCCCCATAAGCATAAGTATACCCATCTTCATCATAACCCTCAAAATCTTCGTATCCTTCCTCATATCCATCTCCCCCTATACCCGAAGTTTGCCCAAATGGAATGGTCGAGTGTTGAAAACCCGACTGGTTTGATGGTCTAAACGTAGAGGTAGTATGGACAACAGTTGAACCTTGTGGTACTGTATAAGTTGAGGATGATTGCCCTGAAGCTGGGAAGAAGTGAGTGAGTGGTGGAATCGTAGTAGATGGGCTAAAAGTAAGACTAGGTTCGACTTGAGTAGTGATTGGTTGTGTGGTGTTGGTTGGTGTAGTATCATGAAGTGGAGTAGGCATTGTGGTGATGTTTGGAATAGTGGTGTTTGGTGATGGTTGTGTGGAAGTAGGTATAAAAGTTGAGGTCGTTTGACCCGTTGTGGGTGGTACTTGTGTTTCGTCCATGATGTTTCTTGGTGTAATTGGTGAAGTGGGTGAACCAATGATTCTGTTTTCGCGTAGTAAAACTCGGTTTTGCCTTAGCGTTCTTTCGATCTCCGGATCAAATGACAATGGTGAAGCTTTGTGAGAGCCTCTAGTATGCATGCACCTGTAGAACCTGCACACTAAACACACCAGTGTAAACCCGAAAATAACAAAGCAAAACTAACAAACTGACACACGTTGCGCACAACTCCCCGGCAACGGCGCCAAAATTTGACGTGATGTCGTGGTCACAATCAAATTTAATCCCAAAAACAACTATAGATAGCGGTAATAGGGTATCGAACTCAGGGAGTATGTGGAAAGTGTGTTGATTTTATAGCTTTGCAATTAACTACAATTAACCTAATTTGCAGAAAAATAAAGATCAATTATTTGGATTGTTGTTTTAGAAAACTAAATTAATAACTAATTGTGAATCAAAATTGGTTGTTAAGCAGATTAAGAGAAAGCGATCATCCTAAACTTCCAGTTTGCTTTTGACAATTGTGTTAAATTCACTAGAAAGAATCACATAGACATGATTCATGTATGATTGTTTGTTGTGATAAAAGGGAACTAAGTACTCGGATTATGAAAATGCGAGGTTGTTACCCGATAACCAATTGATTAATATCCAACCCTAATCCCTCCCGTGATATCTCGATTGTTAACAACACCAAGAACGTACGATTTAGGATATGATTACAACATCAATCAACAATTTACAAACAAACATTCACACACCATAATAAACAAATGCATTGCAAGTCTATTATTCTAGAAATACGAATCTAAACACAAAAGTCATAGACAAACCTTAAATTCAGGATGATCACCATAAGTTTAGCCGGACATAACTTGGTGAATCATCATAACAACAAGTTTAGTGTTCATATGAATCGAAAACATAAACCAAATGTTAGAAAAATTGTTTGCAACCAAGTACCAACAGCCAAAATCGCCCCTAGGATCTCCAATAACCGACCAATGATGAGAATACTTGAAAAGACACAATAAAACTGCATAAATGATGGCAGTTACAAAGTTTCCGTCGCCTCCACCGTAACTTACGGTTCCACCGTAAGTTACGGTGTACCTCAAAGTGTTACGGTGCAATCAATCTGAGTTACGGTGGGAAAATGGTGGAATTCAGGTCCACCGTAATTTACGGTGAGACCGTAAATTACGGTGTCAACTCCAACAACCCAATTAATTGTCCAACATGTGCCGTGAATGTTGATGATGATGATGTCTTTCATGTGCAGTCCAATATTCGGCCCAAAGAAGAAAGTCCACGTGCAGCCCATCTCTAAATACTCCAAAAGTCACTATGTCGGCCCAATCAATATTCACATGTCTCCAAATTCGTGATAATGATGATGATGTTTATTTCTTTGAGAATGATGATGATTAATTGTGATGATGTGATGATCTGCCAATTCTGCCGTCGCATGTGATGTTGTTTTAGTTGTTGACTTTTGTGTCCTATTATATGTGAGATGATGATGTTGTTGTTTGCTTATTCACATGTGCCGCCCCCAAAAATCACGTGTGCTCCTTTGGCAACATTTCAATGTATGTGTGTGAGATGATGATCTCTTTATGGTCATGTGATGTTGCCACTGAAGTCTCTCAAAAGTCTTTATGTTAACTGCCAGCATGTGCCAATCTTCACGTGATGTAGGGTTTTAACCTTACACTAACTTTTAATGCCTTATCAAATAACATCACATCCATTGGATTATTGCCTTTAATTCCTCAACTGTAGCCTACGGTTCCAATTTAACCGAATTAAGCGATTTACCTGTAAAACACACGAACACTCGTAATTATCACATTCACTATACATAACCGTGTAAAATATGGGATATGCACGTATTTAGCTCGTTTAAGGGTTGTCCTACGGACCACCCGTCACATCCCCACACTTAACCATTGCTTGTCCCAAGCAACTCATCAAATCAATTTCTCAACAAGTGATCAATGTAAGCCAAGCAAAAACAAGCAATCCTTTTACCAACCCCTTTTTAACACCCAACTAATGCACCCCTCACTATGTCTCTCCTCTCGGCTACAAGTAAGCACTAGCAATATGAGCTAGACACACCAAAGGCTAACGGGCGGTTGCACAACTATAGGCTTGTACCTAAATCGATCCTTCTCCTAACAAGTGCCAAACATGAATGCAAATCAAAGGGACTTTCAAGGTTGTAACGTGGCTAGGTGTATGGGTAGGAAATGTAATATATATGAAGTAGCGAAAATTTAACCCGGTCTTTTTATTACATAAATAAGCAAACTAACAACTACCAAACTAAACTACTATGTACAAGACAACTTAACATCCTTTCTTTTCATTTTTCATTGCTTTTTCTCTCTCTTTTTTTTTTTCTTTTTT
Organism: Helianthus tuberosus; assembly: GCA_030545235.1. Classification (NCBI taxonomy): domain Eukaryota; kingdom Viridiplantae; phylum Streptophyta; class Magnoliopsida; order Asterales; family Asteraceae; genus Helianthus; species Helianthus tuberosus. Next base: position 8,800,514 of record CM060433.1, on the reverse strand, counting down.
TCTTTTTTGATTTTTTTTTTCTTTTCTTTTCTTTTTTTTTTCTCAATCAAAGGAAGCAACCATACAATAAAGCTTCAAACATATCTACATCATACTACTAAAACTACTACTACTATTACTAACACTATAAGACCGGGTCAAATTTGGGTAAGTTTTTAAGTAAGTAGCTAGGGGTAACAAATGATAGGCTTTTAGGCACAAAATTGGGCAACTAAATGTCCAAACCCCCACCCCTCTCGCAACCATGCTCATATATATAACTTATGAGGTCCAACCCCCCAAATCCCACACTCACACACACTAAAGATGAGGCTACCTAGATGCCCTTATCCTTTTCGCATTCATGTTCAACTAAGGCCTCGAACCGCATTCAAGCACAAGTTCTAACGCACCCCCACCCGTTGCCACTCTCATCAAAGATAAGCATTATTTATGTACAAATGTGGCTTCAACTCTCACCAAGAATGAAAAGGGTATCAAGGGCTGCCGGTGCATCAATTTAGGGCTAATCTAGGGTGTTCAAATTCTCACAATGTTTTGCTTGACTAAAGATTTCAAAATCTTAAAAAAATTCCTCCCATCCCCACACTTGGGATACATTGACCCCAATGTATGGTTTTAGGAGGCTTTGATCACTAAAATTCATTCAACATCAACTAAAAGCTTTTCAACTCAAACCACAACTTTCTTTTGTATTTTTCATTTTAAAAACATCAACACCACCAACTAGCACAACCCAACACAAAACATTAAACTAATACACCCCCAAACCTCCCAACCATAAACAAAAGCAAACAACTAACTACCAATATTTCAAAGCTAAAGAACTCAACAAGACTAAGGAAAGAGTACATTGACCTGGTGAAGTTTGCCACAACAGATGTTGTAAATAATCCGACTTCCTATCACCACCTTCACACAAATATCCGTACATCCTCCCCACACTTGAGTGTTGCCATGGCCCTGAAACATAGAAAGATAAAAACAACAAGATCAATATAAAATCCCGGGTTGCCTCCCGAGCAGCGCTAAGTTTCGAGTCTTCAGCCAGACCGTGCCACCACCATTTATGGTGGTTCAAAGAATCGGTTCCTATCACCTCCCCCACTGTAGCTTATCATTGGGCAAAATGCATCCGTCTCATTTTGACTCGGTGGGTAATCAAATACACTCCTGCTTGAACCCATATGTGTTTCTTCACGGTCCGGTGGGTGCTTTTTTCTCAATCTTTGAAACACATTTTTCATACAATCACTAGACTCACCACCCTTCCTCTCAATGGGCTCATAACTAATCACTTTTGTTTGAACATCAAAGTACAACTTACGGTTCTTTTCGGTCATGGTAATAATCTCGTCTCTACAATTAATTTGAGCATTTGCTGTGTATAGAAACGGTCGACCTAAGATTACCCTTTGTTGTGCTGCCATGTTGGTAGAAGCATAGTCCAGAACTAGAAAATCCACCGGGTATTCAAACTCTCCCAACTGAATCTTAACATTCCTAACCATTCCCCGTGGACGCCTCCAACTTCCATCCGCCAAGCTCACCATGGTGTCTATACCTTCAAGTGGACCAAAGTCGTACATATCGTATAGATCGCTTGGTAGCACACTCATGCTTGCTCCGTAGTCCAATAATGCATGAGGGATTTTTAATTTTCCCACACGGATAGGCACGATTGGCGCTTCATACTCTTTATCATTCTCGACTTCGGCATCTTTTTCCAAACCTGCATTCACTTGATACGAAGAAGTTAGTAATGTTTCATTAAATTTAGTATTTGGAACGGTGCTGACATATATGCCATTTCAGTTAACAAAACAGAAAGTACTTAAATTTCTTTTGTTGAAATCTTCACTTTTGCTTCTAACGAGTAGATGTTTGCATCTCTACTCCCCTGAATGGTAGTTGCATTACGTCAATTCTCTTCGCTGAGAGCGAACACACATTTGCATCGATACTTGGTCATTACCTCATACTCATTGTGTCATTACTTGAAAACTCATATGTTACGCATGCACTATTTGCTATGCATGCAGTTGCATTTCAAACGCTTCATTGAAGTTCGAATATTACGTTGCTAAATCTAATCACTGGTTTATGATCCGAATGACCTACATTATTGTAATTATTGGCTCTGTTGTTATCAAGTCAACACACTCTCTCGAAACTCCTTTTTATTTCGAGTTACATTCATGGTTTATCTTTGCAACCATGCCGAGATTCCTTTGTTAATACATACGCTTATTGTCAAGTTACGCTGAAACCAAGTTCAATTGCTTGAACTTATCCACTTCGCATATTCAATTTAAGACGCCATATGATGTATTGGGAACATCATATTCAAATATTTTTGCAAAGGTTCTTTCGTTTCGAGTCGTAATAGATTTGATTGGTCTACGACTCCACTAAATCGTTTGTTGGTTTCAATACCTTGTGGAGATGATTTCACAAAATTGAGCTTGCGCTAATTTGGTTACTCACTTCATACACGGATTTAAATTATTTATTTGCTCTAAATCCGTCTCGTTTATCACGAGTAAAGCGGTCTCAACACAGTTGTGTGTTAAGGTAAAGGTACATAGATTCATTTCATATCACAATGTACCTCTTAACGATCCTTTCATGGTCGATCGAATGCCTTGTGGTACATATTACTTTTCATCTTCGATCGGAAACGGTGGCTCTTTGATGTTCCGTGTTCAACTGGAAACTTTACGACATCGTGTAAATCAAATCTTCAGGTTGTCTCAGTACACTTCCATTTGATTTCAGGCACGGTGAACTTGTTCAGTCACCACTATTATTGAATCTCGTCATTTCGACACCTTGTGGTGTCATTAGCTTGTGCTAATCATGGTCAACTATGTCACACAAAACTACATATACTTTTGTCAATTTGACATATAAACATTTCTGATACAACTACGAATTAAAACAATGATACACCAGATTCGCTTGTACCCCACTCGGTGTATTTTCGCAATTCGAGAATGTCAACACACAAATCCTTCCCATTTACTTATTCAAAAGTTGACAGGTCATTTTCATCCCCAAGTTGTTGATTTTGAGTTCATATAGCGGATGCTATGGTTTGTGAAAATTTGCATACTGTGACCAATCGCTTGAGAATCCCATTGGACAAAACTCCTCTTTTGTGGAACCCCTGTAACTGGATTACACTAGACTATACGGCGATACGTCTTGTACCTTCGACACCAAATGCTAAAAGCACACACCTTTTAACCATTGGATTCGTCTTGCTATATATTCTTGGACTCACCTGATGTGAATAAGGTTTGATTCGGTTTGGTGATTATCTACCTCGGTATTATTCATATACATACACACATAATGAAATCCTAAGGAGATAAGGTAGTACAAATTTCGAGGATGAAATTTTCTTAACGGGGGGAGAATGTGACAACCGTCAAATTTGCATGCATCCGTACAATTAATTAATATTGATTTATGCTTAATGACTGTGCTTAATTACAAATGATGACTTAAACTGTTTTCTGATTTCTGTATCATACATACATATGCATCGCATTTCATACTGTCACACCATTTGTTACACACAAACTTTAGTGACATACTTGATGCACAAAGCACAGTTAGCACAGTGAGCGGATAACTCAGAAATATACTGACAGTGCCAGTACAAAGACAGACAGTGTTTTGAGACCCAGTATGGGTCAGGGACAAGGTACTACACTAGTATGGAGTGTAGGGAAGTGAGGACCATAAAACTGCATCACTAGGTGATAGTTAAAGTACCGGGAAGTGCCTAAAACCCACTAATAATGCAGAATTCTGCATTATTTATCAGAAATTCAGCATTTAATATGCTAGTAATGTGTCAAAAATATGGCAGAATGGTCCTATACGCTTTCCTAAGTGCCGGGAATTAAAAGTGGTACAAAAAGACACATAAAGGACACTATAAGGAATAATTAAGCACTTTAACAGAACAATATCTAACCGAACAACCGGACATTACCCGGAACACCAAAATTTTACCAGAAACATTGTTTAATTATTTTTGAACTAGTTATGGTCCCCGAATACCCCAACACACTATATAATGTGTCATACACTTATAACACTAGACTTTTCACTTACCATCAAAATTTACACATGGACCCCATCCCCCCTCCATATTCACGGCACCAAGGAGGTGGCCCCACTCCAAGATTTCAAAATCTCTACTAAATCCTTTCTTGATTTTATTAGATTTATTTTGATATTGCTTGGATTTGAAAGATTCATCTAGATTTGCTTAGATTTCTTTGGATATTATAAGTAACCTACCTATCATCCAAATTTTACAATTTACCCCCCCCCCCCTATACCCATTTACGGTCCAAGGGACCTACCCAAAATCACCAACAAATCTCACTAGATCTCCTTCTAATATTTTATTTGATATTTTGCTTGTGATCTTGAACAAGAAATAGAGATGATCTTTATATGTATGGTGCACTAGATATTAAGATCTTTACATATCTTCACAAAGATCACACTCCATCTCCCTCACTCTCCTCTCCCCTCTCGGCTCACTTCCAACCGCCACCACCACCACCTTATCACCATCATACTCTTCCATTTTCAAGCTTCATTCAAGTGCTAGAAGGAGGATCAAAGGAGCTTGAAGTTGTAGATCATCAAGGAGCTCTTTCACTTGCTTTTACACACCATTTCATCATCTTTTTCTCTTGAGTTCTTCCCTAGCCTTTGAGCTAGTTGTAAGTTCTTGTTAACCCTTGTTTACTTCATGTTTTGAGTAGTTAAAAGATATAGTATGTTGAAATATACAAGAACACTAAAGAACATGAACTAAAAGTTTAAACATAAAGCTATACATAAAGATCATGAGATGAAAGATGATGATACATGATAAATCTGAGTTAAATAAACAATAACCTGCTGTAAATGACTTATGATCTGATATTAATCGTTATTAGAAAGTATGGTGATCGTATGTGTGCATTTTAGTGGCATTTAAGCTATAAACAGCATGCTGAGTAACATTTTCAGCCAACTTCAACTGGCTGTAAACGGACCGTTATAAATCGAAAAATTGATTTTATGAAGTCTAAATTATGTACTTTTGAAAAACGGATCAAATGGCACTGGAATCATATTTTTTTGAGGTTGTTTTCTATTTTTAAAGGGGCGTTTTTCACAGCAGCAAAAGCTGAGTTTTTACTGCAGAAAATATGTGTTGTGTTCTTCGTCATAACTTGAAATCTGTATAGAATTAGCACATGAAATTTGTACTGTAGATGACCACAGATGTCGTTATAATTCTCCCACTGGAATTTCGTCAATCGGGCTTACGATGAATTTTAAATAAATTATTCCGTGGACTGTAGTCAGAAAGTGATGAATCTGATTTCAGTCCGGCAAATGATTTTTTTTATAAAATATGAGTAATGAATTGGATCCCGATATTTTTACACACTAATATTTGGATCGTTTAAACCATTCTGTAAAAATTTGAGAATTTTTGAAGTAAGTTAACTATTTTATTCAAATGCCCGAAAACAGCCCTGTTTTGAATATTAAAGCTGAAACGACATAAGTAGTTTGTTGCGTGTCTACATGTCGGGTAGGTTATCTGAGAACGATCTAACGTGTTATATGTCAAAGAAAATGAAATGCTATTTAGCATGGACACCTCCATTTACAAAGGAAACTATGGCAAAATTTTCTGAAAATTTCAACACTTAGTAAATATTTTCTAGACAAGTGTTTACTAGTATATTTTAGACTATGTTTTTCAAACATAAACCGCGCCCTAATTTTTGTAACAAAATACAAAGTATCGGAGGTTAGTTTTATACATGAAAATGGTTAAATATATATTTAGAATATATATTTTACACTAAGACACTTGTGTGAACATTTGTTATTTTGTGGAATAGTTATATTATTTTAGGGTAAAATAATATAATTTACAAATTACCATGACAATTACAACTCCAAAATAATACCAAAAATTACAAGGAATAAATATTTAAGTTACACACTTGTCATTGTGAAACCGAACGCGAAAACGTAACTTATGAAATATTCCGGAAGACACCGTTACAATATATTTTTGGTAAATACTACTTTGGAAATGAAAGAAGTGAAAATATGATTTTGTGCATATTACCAAACATATCATATTTTCGACAAAGAGAAAATATATTATTTTTGGGAAGTTAAAATCTATTTTCTTAGCATATCAGAATATATATGATTTTGGGAAATATATATTTTCTGGACGATACATTATTTTTGGGGCAAAATAAGTTATTATATATTTTCTAAGTGAGACTTGAAAATATAAGTGTTTTGGAAATATATATTGAGAATATATTGACGTATTTTATTCGGAATAATACACCGGAATACGACACTAATACATGGCAAGATATACCAATGGAAGAATACGAATACCCAAGTATGAGATACTCCCATCCTTGGGAAGGAAATGCGAATAACAATACTTGAGAAGTATTATTACAAATATATTAAAAACACTTTAAAAACGTAACTCAAAGGCACTAGTCAATAATAAGACAAGGCACGACCCGCTCGTCTAACAGACCATAGTACGCATGTAGGTAGTCGTGCGTTCTAGAGGAAGCTTCAAGTTACGAGCATAGAAGATGCAATACTGTGAGTTCATGCCCCCCTTTTCTTTTAACTGTTTTCGGTTTTATACTTCGGGGGTGAAATACATGTTACAATTATACAGACATTTTTATACATGGTATGGTTAGCTTAAGGAGGGCATACTACTTAGATCATGTGAGTGGGTAGGCGGATACTTAAGGCCATTAATCCTCGTTGTAGGACCGAGGGACATGAGTGATAGATCTATTCGGGTGTAGCGAGCCCCACTCCTGAGTCCGCTGAGTGGACCATGAGGTGACTATGTCTTACCGACGAAATCTGCTAGGTTTAAGTCTTCCTGCATCACTTCACACATATCAATGGCCTTGCAAATCATTGATGATCTCTTTTTCCTTATTGCTACATACCAGGGACTTACATACATACTTATGACATTTACAAAGGCTTATACATACACACAAACGAACACATGAACTCGCTCAACTTTTGTTGATGTTTTTCAAACTACATGTATTTCAGGGAATTTATAAGTGAATCTGGCGGGCGTTGGAAGTTTTTGTGCTGCGTTAAAAATAAAGATGTCATCCATGGTCTTTGAGTTTGGTTAGTGTGTCTTATTCCTGGACGAGACACGTCATCCAAACCTTGGTGTTATTCCATATCTTTTGACAAGTCCTTAATGACTCATAAACAATTTGTACGGTTTGTAAAACTTGAATTTGAAGTCTACAATGTTGTTATGTTTTAAACTTATTTAATGGATGACAAACCTATGGTTTTATCATATAGTTGATGTTATGATTGAATGCAATGATATTAAGAAAGTCACACCATAATCACGCTTCCGCAAAAGTCAGGGTCTGACATTTGAATCATTGATTGGTGATGAAAATCGCACTATAATGTAGAGATTATTAAGATAGAAAGTGAAGAAATGGTTGAAGATGGTGGGTTTTGAAAATGGTGGGTTGTGAAGTTATTGGGGAGAAGAAGGAAGAAGAAAGGATATGATTGACTAAAATACCCTTCCTCTTTATTTTAAATTTTGGCACATGTCATAATCCTATTGCTTCCTAACCTTCCTAGCCAAAATAAACTTCCTATTTGATCCTTTCCCTATCTTTTAATACGTAATCATGCATTTTTTGATTAACTTTTGAGTTGATGTTGTAATTTATGAAATTATAGAGTTAACTAGTCAACCCGGTTGAACCGCTCGATACAACCTGATTCAACCGATTCAACCATTTTTTAGCATAATCCGGTTTTCGATACAACTTGATTCAACCATTTTTTAGCATAATCCGGTTTAATTTAAAAACAGATTTTTAAAACATTGCAAAAAAGCGATGAATACCTGGTCAACAGTCCAAATGCTTAATGTCCACGTAAATTAGAGTGACAAATTACAAGCCTTACATTTTAAACGGAATAATAATTGTACTAAAAATTCTGAATAGGATAGAGGTGGATTGAAAAGTTTTTAAGCCACAAAAATATATATATATATATATAGAACCTTCTGATTGTTTTTATGTAAAAAAGAATATAGACTACTAAATTATATTCCAATCGAACACATTAATTATTATATTGAAACTACATATGTATATTTTGCTTGAACGGCATTGAAACCATATATGAATGGTAATTACCCTCAAGATTTTAAGTTGGTATTCGAAGTAATATATTTGGTTTAAAGGTTTGACACTTTATCACGAATTTAGTTCTTATAACATCATAGGAATTATAAATGAGTGTTAGAATGAGAAAATATTTAATTTGAAAAAAAAAAAGTAAAAAAAAAAAACTCCCAACCCCCTGTCCCACCTTATTCCCCGATCGAACGCCAAAGCTAATACCAACAACGACACTGACTTTTTAGGACATGTCATGAGAGAATGCGACTAACGGTGACTAGAGTAGAGATTTTTGTGTTCTAGAATGAACGAAAGAGGTATGCTTCTGTGCGCTTGACGTGTTCTAGGGTTTTTTTTTTAATGTGATTATTGTACTCACGGTGACTAGAGGAGTGACATTTGTGTTCTAGAAGGAACGGAAAAGGCATGGTTTGGTGTGCTTGCCGTGTTCTAGGGTTTTTTAATGTAATTATTGTAAGAGTTATTTTTTTAACATGGTATTATTTCAACTCGTTAAATAATCTAATCAAATCTAGCTGCCTAAACTAAAACTTGTATAATAAACAGGCTCAAACTCTAGCTTAAAGCTTCGTTAATCTTGTGAACCGAGAAAAGTTTATTATTTTTATTAAATTTAAATATTATAGTACTTATATTTAATTTATTATGATCATAACAAAGTCGACGTTATGAACAGTAAACTTGTCCAGTGAGATTTTTCCTTTTCTAATACTAACCTTTTTAATAATAATTAATACACATCTATTTTTTATTTTTTATTTTATTTTTAACATTCTAGTATAGATTTTATTAAAAATAGAGTCCTGTTTAAAATAAAGTATTTTTTTAATCATTAATAGGTTTCATGTGCATGAATTGGAAACATCAGCTATTCAGCTTAATATAATAGCTTTTACTACCCGAAAATGATGACGAGTATATATTTAATATGCTTTTTTTATTTATGTTTATTCGCATGTTTTTTTTTTTTTTTTTTTTTTAACGGCAAATTTGGATCACTGACGGACCACTGGAGTATCATCGTGCCACCAGCGGAACCACCCGATCATATCCATCTCCATTAGGCATAATGCCTATATACCAATTCAGGAGGAACCCCAATAAATATGGGAAAACCCCCCATGTGGGAATCGAACCCAGAACCTATTAGTTCAAAGTCTTATCCCACCCCCAAGATATCACTAGGCTATAAAGCCATGGGTTATTCGCATGTGTTTTGATCGCTAATTTTGACGGAATATAATTACGTACTTTAACTCCCTGATGACGATGTAAAGTAGATATTAATATGTTTTTTTTATTTTTACGTTTATGTCTAGTCAAATAAATTACTTTTTTGGTATTGTAAACGATTTTGGCGTGTGTTTGTATTAGTAACTTCAATGCGGTATAATTACGCACTTCGACTACCCAACAACAATGAAAAGTAGATATTTGATTTTTTTCTTTTTTGTATTTTACGTTTAAGGGGATGTTTGGTAGCCTTCGAACGATTCCATTAAGAGACTACATCTGAACCGGGAGGTAGAATGTGTTTGATTCACTTAAAAGACACCTTTAAATAATTCATGGATAGCCTCTTAATATGTATGTTGTAGAAACATGCTAACCGATTTAGAGACTACCTCTTAATCAGCCAAGCCTTTTAATAGCTCAACACAAGGTCACCAAACAACCTCTTAACTTAGGTAAATATAGTATTTAATGTTATTTTTTCATATATGTATGCTTACGTGTGCAAAGTCGATTCAGGCCGGTTATGAAGGCTTATCCCATAACCATAATCATAACCAATAGTCAGTTAAGCATGGTTAGTTAACTGTCGTTTATAAGTCATATTCGGTTAATGGGTTGGATATCACGTTCACGGTTGGTAGGTCACAACTTTAACAAAATGGTCAAAATATAATATGTTGCTTAGGGTACACTATGTGAACATACCAGATGCAAATTGGAACCAAATTGCAATCCACGTGACAATCGGTATGAAGGGTACCGCTAGAATTCGGCAAAAGGGGTCTTGTGTTTACTGATCATAGTGTGGAGAACGTGTGTCATGATAGCATGGGCGGACCTACCAACGATGGTGGGTGGGCGACCGCACCCCTTGAATAAAAGGTTTTTAGTGCTAATTTTCGTCGAAAATCTCAACCGCACCCCTTAGATTTTTTCAACCGCCCTCCTTAGAAACAATATATTATGAATTTAGAAAAAAAAATTAACACTGATTATTATGAATATATAAGTATATAAAACAATTTGTATAAATATTCTTTAACCACTTATTCACTTTACTTAATACAATCTACAATCTAATTTTATTAACCCAACTACCCAAACCCAAATCCAACTCAACTCAAAGATTTTTCCTTTTTTTATTGATTGTTTTTTTGTTGTTTTATGTGGTGATTAGGAGAAAATATAGATGTATAAGGGTTTGATCTTTTTATGTTTTTTGATGTTTTTTTAGTTGTTCTAAACTTGTATTTAATAATTTTGTTGTTTTATTTTAAGCTTTGTTTGTTTAAATAATTACTAATCAACATTTAAAACTAGGGCTTGAATGTTTGAAAATTAAAATTGAAAATTATGGACTATGGTATTGGTTGAACATGATTGTTTATTTTGTTTAAGTGTTTAGTGTTGTTTTATGAACTTACGGAGCAAATTTATATGTGATAAGTACCATGCGTAGAGAAGTTATGGCGTGATTTCTCAAGAGGAAAAGGGTTGGACCACTTTTTTTGTCGGATTCTTCTAGTTAAAGACCAAGTTATGTCTTAGATAAGTTTTTTTGTTGTTTTAGTTAATGATTAGGAGAAATAGAAGTAGGTATCATTTGAACTTTGATTGTTTTTTGTTGTTAATTTACTTACTTATAAAGGTTTTTTCTGTTGTTTACTGTTTTACATTGGTTTGTATATTTGTAAGTTAATTTATGTAAATATATCAAGTTAATTATTTAAAAAATGGTTGTGGTAAGTTTTTGAATTGGCGTATGTACATCCTCACTTATGAAAAAAAAATATGAAATTAGTGGAATCTGATATGACGCTGACGTGGAAGAAATAGATGATGTAGTAAGAAATGTCTGAAGATTATGTATAGCCTATTAGCCTCCCCCTTGAAGAATGCTACCTGAAGTTGTCTGTGGCATTTGTTCTTTTAATTTTCTGGATTTTCATTAAGGCTTGAATTCTATGTTAAGAAGATACAAATGATTATTGTTAATAACATCTTCCTTATTCTTTTTGGTTAATGGTTCAGTTTCCCAATTCATCACATTGGAAAAACCTCATGTTATTAATAACAAACGACTTAACTTTGAGTTTTAGAGATAGGGCTCAAAACAAATCGTACTCTCTTATGCTAAACGAGTCAAACTCAAGCTTAATCGAACTCAACATGACTTATCAATTTGTGATAACCTAACAAGACTTTTAGAAACAACATACCAGATCTAATGCTTAAAAGACCAAATCCAAGTTCTCCACAAATTCTAGTAGTTTTTTTTTTTTTCTTAATTATATTATATATACAAACCTTGAAAAATTTTGACAAATTTATTTTACATGCAATCCACCCAACACTTTGACCCATTTAAACCCATACTCAACCCTGAGCGCCTATTTGGCTTCATCTAGAATATTATAACCTTCAAAACTTTAGTTCAGATCTTATCAATATATTTCTTGGGTTATGACATAATTTAGTTATAAATCTCTAAAACGTAATCCATGCCCTAATCCGAAATCTAACCAAAATGCAATAAAAATAAAAATAAAAAAATGTTAAAATTTTGAAGAGTCTTAATACTTCCAAGGACCATAAAAGCCCACCATCGAACCAATTTTAAGCAGAAAAAAAGAGAATCACATAAATATTTGTCAAGATATAACTTGAGGGATAAAGAGAGGTGGTTACACAATAGTTATATATATCGCAGTTAAAACAATATGTACGTTCTCATATACAAGGTTAAAAGCTCAAGTATTAACCAACCATATAGTGGGCGTTCACTTTAGAACCAATATTATGTTGAAAACCGTATAAGTACGTGCATACGGCGCTTCAATGAAAGGGTAAAACTGGAAAAAAAAAAGATAAAAAAAGGTTTATTTCTTTCTTCTCATTCTTTCTTTGATTTTATACTCTACTGAATTCTTGTAAAAAATGTACACAAATGCATATACATGTGCATTCAGCATATATGTACATGTGAATTAAGCAAAAGACTATCAATGCCATATTTTGTAAAGATAAATCTATACATGCATTCTCGTCAACACACACACACACATTAAATACTACAAGGGTTCTTGGTTTTAAAAAAGCCAAAGGCACACAAAAGCGACGAGGTCTAAAATTGAGGCCCGAAAAGCGCAAAAGCGATGGGCTTTTTGTACACGAGGCAAGGTGATTATATAATTTTTTATAGAGTTAACTGCCATTTTCGTCCCTGTGGTTTGGTCACTTTGGCCATTTCAGTCCATTTTTAAAAAATGCGCCATTTTCCTCCCCGACGTTCTGGAAAGGTGCCATTTCAGTCCAAAAATCATAACCCAGTTAAGTCGGTTTGTAAATAAGGACTGATTATGTAAATTTGTAACATAAAGGACCATTTAAGTAAAATGTATAAATATTAATATAATTATAAAATATATAATATATATATATATATAATGTATACACACACTCTGATTCAGTTCACACACACATTCTCTCTCTACTCTCTCTCTCTATGCTCTGCAATCACCACCACCATCACCTTTACCTCTCTACTCCGGTGACCGGAGTAAATCCGGCCATCTTTCTGACACCCCACACCCCCACGAACCAAACTAACCACACACCCCTCCACATCTCACAGATCAGACGAGAGAGGGAGAAAGTCGGAGAGAGAGAGAGATAACGACGAGAGAGAGAGAGAGAGAGAGAGAAAGAGGCGGGAGAGAGAACCGGCGACGGTGGGGGTGCCGTTTTTCCGGTGAGTTGCAGGCGGCGACAGTGGTGATGAAGGTCTGATGATGATGATGATGAAAGGGAGGCGGCAGGTGTGGTGGTGGTGGTGGTGTGTTAGTGGTGAACGAGGTGGAGATGGTGGTATGAGATGTTGGTGGCAGATCAGAGTGGTGGTGGTGGCAGTGGCTGTGGTGGCGGTGGTGGGAACTGGTGATGCAGGTGGTGGAGAGTGTAGAGATATAACAGGTTTGGTTTTGGTGGATGGTGGTGGTGGTGGTGTTGGAAGGGGATGTGGGTGGGGTCTGGTGTGGCGGCGGCGGTGGGGGTGAAGGTGATGGTGGTGGTGGTGGTTTAGAGAGAGAGAGAGAGAGTAGAAAGAGAGAGAGTGGCGGTGATGGTGTGGTTACAGGTTACTGAATGTGTGTATATTTTGTATAATATAGATTTTATAATTATATAAATATTTATACATTTTACTTAAATGGTCCTTTTATTAACAAATTTACACAATCAGTCCTTATTTACAAACCGACTTAACTGGGTTATGATTTTTGGACTGAAATGGCACCTTTCCAGAACGTCGGGGAGGAAAATGGCGCATTTTTGAAAAATGGACTGAAATGGCCAAAGTGACCAAACCACAGGGACGAAAATGACAGTTAACTCTTTTTTATATATATATCCCATAGGTTTTTAGCTTCCTTCACCCAAAATATAGCTATAAATAAGATTTTATACCATTTTACCTACATGTACAAGCCAAAAACCCAAAGGTTCAACATTTTTCTGCATAAAAACGCCTCAGATACATGAGGTGCGCGCCTCAGGACAAAAATCCCCAAAAAAACCCTAAAATATGCGCTTTTTGTGCGCTACTTGTATTTACTCTAGGCGCTGAGCGAAAAAACCCCCCAACGCGCTGAGGCGCACTTTTTTAAAACCCAGCAAGGGTTAAAGCAGTTCTTGCAAGTTTCAACATATCATTGAATCTGAAATGAACGCTTCTAGACAATTTTATATAATATACATGTTCAAAACTCAAATCAACTTTTGATTCTCCTATAAGAACAACCAAAACCACATGCAACACATTTATCTTAAACAAATCAAGAACACCAAACTATAATTACATATTTAGATACAAATGACAATAAATTTACTTGAAAATACCTGCTGGCTGCTCATACAAGATGAAATCTTTACCCTTTTACCTGTATAACAATATTCTACCTACTCACAAAATACATGGTGTTTGACTTTTATACCCATCCCAGCACAAGCATCAAGTCATCAACCCTGCAGCACCATACTAAATGAGGTCATACTGGTAATTTTACTCATTGGTAGGAATAAATAGTGTTTTTTGTAATATGAGATACCCACAACAAAAGGGGCTGCATACCTTATGATTTAAAATAGCGTGAATCCTATTTGCAAATAATGAATCTTTCGTTGACTAAAATCTCAGCAATGCGACATTTCGGTTCATCTTGCAGGGGCAATATGGTCATTATCTATCTTTGAGGGTGATGGGTGAGAATTTTCAGAAAATTCAGCTTGAGATGCTAAGTACTCGAGAGCAACAACAATATCACCAATTAACGGACGGAAGTTTGCTTGCTCTTGAAGACACATTGCAATTATGGCAACCGCATGGTGCATACAACGCGCTGGGAACCGATCTTGCAGTAACGGATCAGCTAACTGAACAAACTTCTTCCTGTCTTTCAAAAACGGGCGCGCCTGCACAACACGTCAAGTTGGGTTCAACTTGTATCAATAACGAATAAAACGAGCAAAAATTTCTACAAAAACAATAGATTAAACAGAAACAAACAAAAAGAGTTGTACAATATAAACATATATGGCAGAATGTGCGGGTTGGGTAACGGGTTTCGGTTGAAACGGGTCAATTTTATTAAGGGTCATAACAGCTCGGTACAGGTTGGGTTAGGTTAACTTTAAAGTCTTTATTTATCTTTTTTTTTTCATGAAAATTATTATAATTAAATATTGTGTTGATTATGAGCACAACAACAATGTAAATGGTTTGCAACTTAACTTAATTCATGATCTTAACCGTTTGAGGTAAAACACAACCCAAATTGACCCGTTCACAAATAAATATTACAATATTGCCACCTCATATTCCAATACCGCCCAAACTATACACAAGTGTC
Source organism: Helianthus tuberosus (assembly GCA_030545235.1). NCBI lineage: Eukaryota > Viridiplantae > Streptophyta > Magnoliopsida > Asterales > Asteraceae > Helianthus > Helianthus tuberosus. The sequence continues at coordinate 8,785,078 of CM060433.1, read as the reverse complement.
TACAACCTCTTAAATTCTTTAACAAACGGTGTTCGTTCAATTCGTTTGCAGCCCTATATCCACCCAATCCGACCTTTTTTGACAGGTTCTAAGACTTAACCCATTTGACCCAATCTTTTTTCAACCACTAAGCAACCCGCCCATTTTGCCACCGACACTTGTTATGATGAAAGAAAAATAAACATACGAAGGCAAGAGAAGTTACCCATGAAACTAAATTCTGTTCTCCAGCTTTTTTACTCATATCAATTGCTTTACGCCCGGTAATGAGCTCAAGCAGAACAACACCAAAGCTGTAAATATCAGACTTTATAGTAAGTTTACCGCTCATTGCATAATCGGGAGCACAATAACCATATGTTCCCATAACTCGAGTTGACACATGGGTGTGGTCACCTACAGGGCCCAATTTAGCAAGCCCAAAGTCCGAAAGCTTTGGATTGAAGTCACGGTCCAATAATATGTTTGATGATTTCAAATCACGATAAATTACGGGCGGGTTTGCTTTGCAGTGTAGATATTCAAGACCGCGAGCTGCACCGACAGCAATCTTTAGTCTTGTTTGCCAATCCAATGGCTCCTGGTAAGGCTCTAGATCTGAAAAAAAAAAATGAATCCACTTAAGTATAAAGGTGCCAAATGGTAGGCTTTATTACAGCAATCGAAACGGGTCAACTTGAGTTATATTTTATTGATAACTAGTGGGTTACTACCACCCGCACTCCACAGCGGGTTCGAAACTTAGATAAAAATAAGCAAACAGCGAGAGTTAAAGTTGTTTGATGTAGTTAAGGTGCTAAACATGTCATTATCAAAGTTGAGGGGCTAAACATGTCATTATTAAAGTTGAGGGGCTAAAGTTGTTTGATGTAGTTAAAGGGCTAAACATGTCATTACTAAAGGTGAGGGGCTAAAGTTGTTTATTACTAAAGTTGAGAGGATAAATCTGTTTTAGTTTAGGGGCTAAACATGTCATTATTAAAGTTGAGGAACTAAAGTTGGTTAATGTCAAAGTTGAGGGGCCAAAGTTGGTTGATGAGACAAAATAGCATATTTACAGTATGTATAATGGATGAAGCTCGTAAATATATGAAAAATTACTTGATAAAGAAAGTAATAAGAAAAAAAATGAATGAAAAATTACCGAAAAGATGACTTTCGAGGCTACCAAGTGGCATATACTCATAAACCAAAAGCCTCTGGTCGCCATCTGTGCAGTAACCGATCAATGTGACAAGGTTTGAATGGCGAAGAAGACTTAACATAAGAACCTCCACTATGAATTCTTGGTTCCCTTGAGATCCGTTCAAGTTAAGCTTTTTTACGGCTACTAGCTGTTCATATAGTTCAGTTATCAATTCCACAATAATGAAATTATCCACTGTTGATTAATTTGGAAAGGCACATCAACAGTTTCAGATGTTTGAAATTACAAGTACAAATGAACAAGTTTTACCTTTCCGGATTCCAAACGGCCCTTGTAAACACTTCCAAATCCACCTTCTCCGATTAAATTTGCAGCGCGGAAGTTCTGTGTGGATGCAGCAAGCTCACGAAAAGTAAAGCTTCTAGCCACATTAGCCCTCTGATTAGACAATGCAGCACCTTTTCCTCTCATAGAATCTACACACCAAACACAAGAAAACCAACAAAACCCCAAATTTCAAAACAACTTTTTTCATTAAACTCCCCAAAATGAATATATAAATAGTTATGCTAAGCGTACCCCACCCCATTATTATTACTGAATGTACCCATCTCCATACTAAATCAGTCATTTCATCCCTCTACTTTCACTTTATTAAACCAAAAAGACCAAACCATGACAGGAAAAACTGAACCAAAATATTAATCAAAACCTTATTCGATTCGGTTTTCGGTTTTCGGTTACAAGAATTAAAAATCAAAACCGAATAAACTGTTAACCGAACCAATCAACACCCTACTTTTAAGTACTTTTAGCATGCAAGGGGTACATTTAACCAAACAAAACCTCTACAAATCTTGACAATCTTACCAGTCATTTCATATTTTCAGCCCTCTACTTTTACTAATTAAAGTAAACCAAAAAACTGAACCGAATAATCAATCAAAACCATATTTGATTATCCGGTTCGGTTTTCATCCATTATAACAATTATAAAGTTCCAACCAAAACCACCAAGTACAATAAAGTGGCAGGTAACAAGCTGCGCTGCAACCCCTTTTGGATCCCAGAACCGATCCTACTAGAGCCAGAGCTATGAGACTTATGGGTCGAGAAATTACTATGCACGGCCGATTAAAAATCAAAACCGAATCCGTTCCTTCATTTAAGTATTTAACCATAACCTCTATATATAAATGTTGATAATCTTACCAGTAAGAGTAACATCCTTGTATGTCCTCCTTCCCTTTCCATGACCACCTGCAATGGCATAAACGTAATAAACTCAAACACAATGCCTAAAAAGTTGTTAACAAAATTACTGCAATTTAACTCACCATCAGAGTTGTTGTTAACATCTTCAGAGTGATATTTCAATTTCAAGCAAGAAAAACAAGTCATCTGTAACAGAATAAGGGTAATTTCAACAGACTCACAAATTCATATATCCAATGGATAAGGTTTCTTCTCTCTCTCTCTCTAACAGATTTCAGAAACCCTAAGTGAGAGAAAATTTGGGGGAATTGCAGACAGTTAACGAAATCTAACGCTAGATCTACCTAATCAACACGGCATTGAATGAAATCTAAGCAAAATGTTGAATCAACCAATGGAGTTACAGGAAAATTGTGATTAAATTAAGGCAAATTGTGATAGAAAAGAAGAAAAATCTGAGATGAAAATGAAATGGGATATTTTTGGGATCTAGTGCAGAGAAATAGTGTCAGTAAAACGTCTGCTGTTGCTTCAGTTTGTCCGCTTTTAGCGGCAATGGCTACCGTCTCTTATACATTTTTTTATTATTATTTGTTCTAACGAATATTCATTTTTCTAATCGCTATTTCATGTAATATAAGATTATTTTTACCCGAGATGAATCAAGAAAAAAAAAATATTCAGCGTGATAAATCTAGAAAGAATATTCATTTTTTTTTCAAAATAAAATATGGACTTTATTTAATATATAAAATAACAAGTTTCTCGAGTTACACCAAAACAGAAGGTAAATAGGCAACAAACTGCGCCGCCAAGATTTAAAAAAAAGTTGTTTTTACCTTATATTCGAAGGACGGAGAAAATATGTTTTTTACCGTCGATTCAGAGTAGTAAGTTGAATGGTATCCCAGCAACCATGATTTTTAGTCATGTGGTGTTTAAGTTGAGTAACGTGTTTACATAATTAGGCAATATAGTGTAGATTAAAGAGTTTTTATGGATTCAATCCTTAGACCCCATGTAGTGGCTGGGGCGGACCTAGCATATAAGAAGGGGCAACCTCCGCTACGGTTTGGCGCTCCGGCGGTAGTGTAAAATTTGGAAAAATTTGACCTTTTTACAATTTCGTTACGGCTTTTTTATAAAACGTTACGGCTTGGCGGATTTTCTAGATCCGCCACTGTGTAGTGGGGCGTTTTGTGCCTGGGTTTTTGCCCCATAGCGCCCAATGGCGCCTGAAACACCACGACGAGGGGCTTTATGAGTCCAAAAAAAATAAGAAGCTATCTCCATAGCGGCATGATGGAGGGGGTTTTCAAAAGTTTGACCAATCAAAAAATAGTTAGTGTTTTTTTAATTAATTAATAAAAATGAAAATTAATAATTAAGTAATGATGGGTAGGGGCTTTATGACTACAGACTCTAGTGATATAACACCCTATAAAGCCCCTGTGTGACGTGACACGACACGTGTCACATAACGCCCACAAAGGGGCTTTATGACTACGGATGACCTTAAGTTTAATATTGGTTTTAGTATGTTTATGATGATATTGGTGATTATATCTCGTGACAAAACTTACCAAGCGAATCTTGTTTTTTTTCCTGCACATGTGCTAAAACAATCGGTAGATAGTGTTTGTTTTTTTTTTTTTTTTTTTTTTTTTACGGCAAATTTGGATTACTGACGGACCACAGAAGTATCATTGTGCCATCAGTGGAACCACCCGGTCATATCCATCTCCACTAGGTAATAATGACTATACACAAATTCATGAGAAAACACAATAGATTTGGGAAAACCCCCTTGTGGGATACCCAATAAATTTGGGTAGATAGTTATGTTAAGGTCGGAGGGTGTGGATGCGCCACCCTTGCCACATCAGCCTCCATAGAGCCGCTACAGCGCCATCAACCACACCGAGAGAATTAAATGGGGGGCGCCACGGTGGTTTCGCCAACATGGTAACGGAAGAAAGGGGGCGGTATAAAGGGAAGAAAGGAGGCTGAGATTGGTTAAAGGGGGCGCTATAGTGTAAAGGAGGCTTTATTCCACACCCTGCAAGTTGAGGGGAGGGGCCTTAAAACCTCCTGTGTGACATGGCGTTGACGTGACGCTGAGTTGGCGTGATAAAGCCCCCACCCACACCCTCCAGCATAACAATAAGTAATAATAACTCAAAAATAAAAATTATAGAAGTCGTTTATTTTACAGATATTTTACCTTTTTGAAAAAATCAAATGTTATAAAAGTTTAGTGATGATGTCTCAATAAAAGATCTATATAAGAGATGACGGGGCGGTCAGTTATATTATCACGGGAACAAACTATAACTCGTTATTTCCCACCGCCGGTCCAAACTCTAACGCGTTAATCTTCCACGAAAATTGATTTCCGTTATTTTCTTCACGGACGTGATACTTTTTTTGTGAGGGTAATTGTTGGTTAGGGGGAAATTGTTGGGTGTGGTGGTGAGTGATGACCACCCCCACTAAAAAATGTTGTGAGTGATGGAAAAATGGTTGATGACATGGCGGAACTTGATTGGTGCTTGCGAGTGATAGATTCTATCACTAGTGAACCACCCCCTCCCCTAAGAATATGATTTCAAAGCTCAAATCAAGCATTAAAAGATGTCGTAGTCTATTTAAATGTATAGCAACCTCTCTTTGTAAATATTCAACATAACTTTCCTACCTTAAACATTCGACGTTTGCAACTAACAATAGGGTCCTTTTAAACATGATTGGTCAATTTACTTTTTTTCCAAAAGCTCTTAGTTTATTGCTTCTAGTTTTATATAAGCAACATAGAAGATTTGACTAAAAACAATGGCTACAATTTTGTGAGATTAAGTTGCTCAAAAGAGGAGCACAATCGACATAAGTGTTAACTGTGAATTGATCATGAGTTGTCTCGCGGCTTTTTGAAGAATTTCACGCGCACATATTCTAATAAACTTTCCGCAATCACCTAAACTCGCCTCTTAAAGCTAAATATTATAGATATCTTAAATATTACTGATGGTCAAAAGTTCTAAACCCATCTCATAAACTAGATTCAATGTCAAGATAATTGTGGATTAAGTAGAAGTTTTTATGGCAAATTATGTCAAGTATCTTATAGATAAACTTTTGTGGTGATGTAATATTGATCTCTACTAAACTAAAGCAAAAGCTAACAAATAAAGTTTTCAGCTAAAGACTATTGCGTAAAGTAAGACAAAAGTGTTAATATCGAGCACAAACATTGGGTGCTCGATATTAAATGGAATTTGAATTTGAATTCAATTTGTTAATGTGTTTAGTTCGCAAAATATGTATACATTGTATATTAAATCACTTAATAAAAAACTTTAACTAATAAAATATTTTTTTTTGTACTTTTTATATTTTTGTTTATCCTAAGTTATTGTATAGTTAAATGATGTATTTATAAAAACATGTATTGTTAAGAATAACTAATAATCACTCAAAGATATAGTTATAAAATTAAGATGTTTTTACAAATATTATAAACCTTTTTTTTACAAATATTCAAGCGTATAGCAACATCTCTTTGTGAATATTCAACATAACTTTCCTACCTACAACGTTGGCAACCTACAATAAGGGCCTTTTAAACATGATTGGTCAATTGAATATTTTTCAAAAGCTCTTCGCTTATTGTTCTAGTTTTATATAAGCTACATAGAAGATTTTGACTGACAACAATGGCTACAAGCTTTTTGAGATAAATTCGCTCGAGAGAGGAGCACAATCGACACGGGTGTTGACTGTTGTGAACTGATCTAGATCGCTTAAACAGTGCTAAATCGACATAAGTTCTAAACCCATCTCATATATTCAATGTCAAAGATAACAACGGAATAAGTGAGTTTGTGTTCATATCTAAACATCATTTGTAACAAGTTTTTTCTATGTTAATTGACAAAGTCTATTAGGTAGAAGCTGAAGTGGTGGTCACCACTAAAATCAGGGAGAACCTGAAATGATGATCCCTAACCAAATTAAGGATAAGCAAGATGGTGATCCATACCAAGTAACTTTTGTGATGATTTGTAATATTGATCTCTACTAAGTCAAAGAAAGTCTAACAAATAGAACTTTCAGCTAAAGACTAATGGATAAATTAAGACACGATTGTTAATACAATCTTAATGTGTGTTTGGTTCGCATAATTCAATGGAATTGAAATATGGATTCAATTACTTGATGTGTTAGGGTTGCATAATCTATTGAAATTGGAAGATGACTTTCATTTCAAATGTGTCAAATTTCGAATTGTGAAGGAATTCAACCTAATGAACTGGAAACTTTGACTACCCATCGTCATCGCCCCCACCATCACTGCCCTCGACACCCACGACCCCACCACCCGATCATTTTCTCAGATCCAAATCAAATTTCTTCATATTCTAATATTTTTAACAAATTTCAATTCCATTAAAAGAATTTGCGAACCAAACTTTATGTATTAACTATAATACTCTATCTTATGGTGTACAATAGACGAACTTATTTTTACAGTTTTATCTACATATTAATTTTTGGTCTTTGTATAAATTTTAACTATTAAAATTGTTTTTTTTTTGTACCTTTTATATTATGTCCATCCTAATTTTTTATATAATTACATGTCGTGTCGTATCTATCATATAACTAGTGAAATTTTCAACTTTAGCAATTGTATTTGTTATAGCCTTCTCCATTTTCTATTAACTCTATTAACCTAAGTAAAAACATGTATTGTGGTAAAATCACTAATCAAGATATGCATGTATGTTGTATATCTCTTGAGAGTGTTTGAAGGAATAAGGAAACATGTGTTCTTGCCCTTCTCGCCTTCTCGGCGTGTTTGGTTGCAGGTTAGGTGTGCTTCCTTAATGAGTCCATGGCAACGCTAAAACCAATAAACCTCGACCATACATGGACGAAATGATTGCTCCTTGTGAATTCAATGTCATAAAATACTCGCGAGACAAGTTCGTGAGAAGTGGTATTTGTTTATCTCTTTGAGTTATTCCATGGTTGTTAAAATCGATACTCTAAATTTTATTAAATGATGGTTATGCAATAGTGGTGGCATATATGCTTAGGAGGCCCATGCCTATGAATTAAGTTGGTGGGAGATCGTTATCCCGGGAATGTTATGTAAGGTGCCATGATGTATGTTGGGAATCACTTGCTTTGCTCTAGTGGACCAACCCAAAGGATGGATCATGGGTGGGTGTTAAGGAAGAGCAACGAAGCGGTTTAGGGGAGATGGTTGCTACACGCTGCGATCGAATGTTGTCAAACGTCCTTTTAGCCATGAATCTAACCAATCTTTCAAAGGTGTTGTCAAGGAAGAATGAAGAGTAGCGATGCATGAGGGTATGCATGAATTTGGTGATGGAAGAATGTGATGAGCTATATGTTCGGGAATCAGGTCTACTCGATACGTGCTTAAGCGTGTGGGATATTGATCATCATTGCATATTTATTAGGAGAGTTTTAACAATTAAGGAAAGGTGCATGCCCTAAGTTTTTTTTGTTTTATAATTTAAATCTGAACAACATTTTCTTACACATACCTAACGTTTCACTTGTAGGAATTTATGCTTACGCCACTTTTGTAAGGAGCAAACACCATACCACTAAACCAGTAGTTGATAGGTATGTATGCTTAAAGTACATGCACTTCTCGATACATCACTATCCATGAGTTGGGGCCATTTCCCTAACAAGTCAAAGGAACGAAGAAGCCGATATATAGTTTAGTTGATCCTTGTGGATTTAAGGTCACCCAATTCCCGTGAGTGGGTGCGTGACACTATGCCAACACATATAACATATGTGAATTTGAACCAACATTACTTAATTTGTATTATGTACTTGCCATCATGTGATCGTTTAACAACAATACAAATATCACGTGACATACTGTGTCCATGACTCAACTACCCATTAGATTTTCATTTAGAAATTTCAAAGTTCATATGGTAATATTATCTATATCTATATGTTAAAAAGCATCTCCCATGAACAACAATTTAGAAATTTCAAATGGTAATTATTATCTATATGTTAAAAAGTATCTCCCATGAACAACAATAGTATGCATATTAGCTTTTCATTACATATTTATCTACATTTCGATATAATTTTTTTTTCAAAGCTGAGTTGTAAGTAATAATATACAAGTAATCAAAGTACAAACGTATATAGCATTAAAGCTACGTTACATTCATTTTATTATAAAGTGACATCGGTTACCTTTTTCGTAATTTTAATAATACAATGTAGTGCTTCATAAAATTTTAATAAACCAATCGATCTAGAGTTTGTAACATTACTCACACGCTGTGCTCAAGCTTCAAACATAAGACTTGAAACTAGTTGAATCGAACTCGAGCACTCTTAAGTTAAACGATATGAGTTCAAACTAAATCAGAGTCAACTCTACTTGCCTCATTTACACTCGTATGTATCTCTATATTCTAGTTACATATTTACATTTCTGATTTCACCTCTAGCATTCAAGTAAGTTTCATTTTGCACACCCCCAAGTGATACAAGTTTTCCGACGTAGACAGGTGATGTAGTCATCCTATGAAGTTTTTTAAAAAGTAAATCCTAAGGATAACATTATTAATAAAATATAATATTATTGTGTAATGCTTTGTTTCCTAAAGAAAAGTTAAAAGCACATGAGAGGTGGTTCGTTGGAAGACATTAATGATTGAGTTGCACAAGACCTTTATTTGATGGTTCATTCGATGGTCCACACCATTCAGGACCACTGGTCCACATTTCCAAGGTCATGTTCAAATCACCTTAACCAAACACCCATAAAGTGTGTGTTGTATTGTTTCTAATTATGTATTTATATTATTGTGATAATGTTGTTTTCATGTTACAAAAATAAAGTTCTAGTTGGAGTGTTCATGAGAATTAAGAAGCAAAACCTTAGAAGTCAGCATAGTTTGGTTTGGCTAGAACCGAAGCCCAAACCAAAAGTTTGGTTTTTCGGTTCCATTAAACTGAATCTGATATAACAAGATTCAATTATTTTAATAGTTTTGTTTTTAGTTTTTAGTTCACTATATTTGGGACGGATCTTACATGTGTGATTTGATCAGCAACTTATAGGCATGGGCGGCCCTGAGGGTGGGCGGGGAGGACCACCGGCCAGGGCCCGATATTTCGAAGGGCACGTTATTTAAAAAAAAACCTGATATGTATACGTAAAAAAATAAATTAATAGGTTATACTCGTACAACCACAAACAAAGACCCACTAACTAAACTATTTTTATGGTTTAGATTAGTTATTAGCTCATTGGCACTAGGTTTAGACCTTTAGTGAGCCAAATACCCAATTTCGTTAAGGCCTAAGGACACATTTTTTTGAGCTCGAACAGGGTACACAAATTCTTAGCGCCGGACCTGCTTATAGGATCTGTTTAAAAGTAACAAGTTGAGAAAGATAAGTAACTAATGTGTTCGAGTTCATGTAGAGGAATAGCTAGTGTTACCACGATCAACACTATTGGCCGACCATGCATCAACCATCCACTAGACATTTTCCAACAAATGAACAAGACCAAAACACAAGTCAACTTCAACGATGCTGCATCTATGATATCAAAAATCATATGAGACTTAAGTGTATTGAAATTTGAAAGGTTATCACAAAATAAATAATCCCAAGTAGGTTTATAAAACCCACATCTTTATACTTGATAAATAAGTAAATGTAGTTTACATCCTACACATTTCTATGACCCCAAGATTGTATTAAGAAAATAATGTGCACCAAGGTTATTGAACACCCACTGATCGAGGGTTTTTTTTTTTTTTTTTTTTCATTAAGGAAATGAAAGTGTTCACGAACACAAATAAAATTGGCGAAAGCTAGAGGTGGATGGCAGGAGGGAGTGGCACAAGACATTGAAGCCCTGATCGTGGAATCGAGGTCGATTCCATTTATCATGTAAAGGAAATGAGAACGGTGCATAAACAAGGTGAGAATAAGGTGTCTTATTTATTTGTTACGATAATAAAATAAATAAGAATTAAAGAAATAAAAAGTTTAGGTAAAATAATAAATGCACAAAAATCTTTAATGAACAACACAAAAGGAACATGAATGAATGTTCACAAACACTTTACCGAACGTTCACGAGCACAATTGAACAGACGGGACATCTGTTCATGTTCGTTTATTTAACTAATCAAATGAAATTTTTTATTCATGTTGGTTTGTTTATTAAACGAATGAACATAAACGAACTTCCCGCCGAACAGTTCAACTGTTCACTAAACGTTCGATTCGTTTCCATTCCTAGCATTTCCCCACCCGTTTTTCCCCTTCTCTTTTTATTTCCAAAGAAATGACCTACATTTTTGGGGACCCTTTTCATAATTACAACAATTTTATCAAAACCAATTTAAAAGAAAGGACCATTATTTCAAAGATTTAAAAAAAAAAAAAAAAAAAACCAATCATTTATTCAGACAATGTAATACACAAGTTTTGAACCTATTACTTAATTAAAAAAAAATCCATTTATAATACGATTCATAAATAAAATCTGAAAGGAAACTTTTTAAGGCGTACCTTTTCAAAATCAAAACCTAGTGAAGGTGGTTTAACATTGAGAAATTGTTAAAAGTTTTCTAGAAAGAAATAGAAGCTCCTTTGGTCTTGGAATGAAAGATTCGTTGTATTTTGAGGTAGTCCTCTTGGAATAAAGTTTTTTTAAGTGACCTATTTTTTAATGTTTTCCCACATTTTCTTGAAAGAAGCTTTAAAACAGGTTTTGAGATATTGCACCAACAAAAAATTGAGATAAAGAATATTTACAGTTCTAACACAATCAAATGCATAATTCGACCATCAACCAGGGGTGGACCCACCCTTTGGCCAAGGTGGGCGGCCACACCTCTTGAAAAAAAGAATTTAGTGTATTTTAGGCAAAAAAACCCGACCGCACCACTTGAAAATATGTTGAACACCTCATTCGCACTCCTAGCAAATAATTCATAGATCCGCCACTGCCATCAACTGACCTAAGGCGACTAACGAAATTCTAATCTTAAGTTTCAAAGCAAGAGTAAGATCAAGAAACATATGGAACCATCCTACAATAACAATTTTTTAGTTATTAAAATTTTGAGTGTTATCTCTTGCTTAGTTATTGCAAAAAAAAAAAAAAAAAAAAAAAAAAAAAAAAAAAAAATGAATGTTATCTCTTGCTTATTTATTTAGTTATTAAAATTTTGAGTTATTGCAAAAAAGAAGCCTGAGTGTTTATAAAAATAAACATTAGCAAGGTTTTAAGAACTGGATCGGACTAGCCGGTCCGACCGGTTCAACTGGGGTTCGTCTACCTTAACGGCCCGGTCACGGCAGTTCGTTAACTTTACAAAATACCAGCCAGTCAGTTGATTTTTCCCGTTCGGTGCTTCGGCGAGGTAGACGGTCGAACCGGTAAGTTAGCGTTTTCCTTCTTTATTTCCCTAAAACTTCTCCTATCGCCTGTAACTTTCAACCCTCGTCCTAATCCCCCAGACTTCTTATGCAGCGACAATCTTTCAGCCGTTTTCAAAACCATACTAAATAAAAAACTATGAAATTAGACCCACATACAAACTTTCATTTTTATACTCTAAATTTCTGAATAGGGATTATTATTTTATATCATGTAAAAATAAATAGAATTAAGCTATTTTAAAAAAAAAAAATTAATAAGTCAATCAGGTGATAAATGTTGTAAATAACTATATAAAATTGGGTAATATTAAACTTAGAGAATTCATTTTTAAACTAATATGTTTTTACTTTATTATGCGATTCTTAAATCCAGTTCAACCGGTCCGACCAGTGAACTAGTAAGGCAGCCTGTTCGTTGTCCGGTCCGGTTATGAAAACATTGCGTATTTAGTATTCATCATTCTAGGTTCTTACAATATCCTCACTCTATTCTTGTGGACCATTATCTTAACGATTAACACCCTCAAGTTCATTGTTCTCAGCCACCAACAAGCACAACTTGAGTGAAAAAAATTCTTCGCTAATAGAGCAAAACTACAGCAATCATACCCGGTAAATCCCACAAATAGCAAAAGGTGATAGAGAATAACTGATTCCTTTAACTTCTTTTTTTTATAGTTGATTTATCTATTTTACTAGTTTGACCCGCTACCGGTAGCATAAATACGAATAGACTTGTTCCAATTTAAATGGGTTGCAATTGCCCGGTTGCCACCTCTATACGCAAGAAAATGATACAATTAAGAAAAAAAAAAACAATTACACACAACTGACACTATAAACAGACATGTTTTAAGAACAAGCTACTGAGTATTGAAATAGCAACCAAAAACAAATAAGAGTACTATTTTAATCACAAAATCTACTTGCATGTTACCCTATACACGCATAATGTGTATATACAAATTTAACAAATTAGATCGACTGAAACCTGGTCTACTTTTGAGCATTCCATCCTTTCCACTTCATATTGCTGAGCCATCCAAACCCAAGATACAGTTGACCCGACTTTAGTTTCACCAAATGTTGTCTGTACGGTATCAATATACTTCTCAAACCTGCATTTTTTATTACTTAGTTGGCCATTATTATTGTCACAAATAAACATGTCATGCTAAATTCGGTATATAAATGACAGCAATCATGTATTTGTAATTAGCGGAGGAACTGTCAACTAGTAATGCGCAAAAATGATCAGTTTGACCAATAAAGAAAGTCAACCTATGACACCTTTTCTGAAACCAAAGGTGTTCACTGTTCGGTGCGCAAACCACTAAATACGGTTTTGTGATATGACAAACCAAACCGTCTGGGTCGGGTGGGTCAGCCGGACTAACCGGTTTGGCAGTTTAACAGTTCGTTTTGGCTGTTTGAGCCAATTTTTTTCAAAATCGTTAGCTGGTATTAAAAATTCTAAAATGATAAGGACGGTTCATGATTATTGTAATATACATAACTACATATTCCAAAACAGTAAAATGCCAAAATTGTCCCTGACGTTTGGGCTGATTTGCATGTTACATCCAAAATAACTTTTTTTTGTATCCGGACACCTAACGTTTTGATTTTGTTGCCATTTCCATCTGAATCACAAACCCGGTTAAAATGTATCGTTAACTCGGGGACAATTTTGGCAACTTCATTAACTTAGGGACAATTTTGAACCAATTTTTTTCAAAATCGTTAGTTTGTACTTTGTACTAAAAAAATTAAAAAGATAAAGACGGTTCATGATAATTGTATTATGCATAACTACAGATTCCAAAAATGAAAAGGAATACATATATAAATAGAAAAGGCTAATCAGCCAGTTAGGTTTACTCGGCCGTTCCAAGTTTCTGACAGGACCATTAAACCAACAAAACCAAACTGTTTGGACTTTGGATCCTGACCTGGCCAAACCTGCCTACTTGCTTTGGTTTGAACGCTTGGGTCTGAAACGTAAAGAGTGGGTAAGGGAAGCTAAACAAACCTGATATGCACATCGTCTTATAAAGATGAGCAACCCGAACATCCCCTTTCGTAGCCATGTGGGGCCTCTCCAAACACTCAAGAAATGCCAAATCGGCCTTCAAAAGTTCCGCTTGATCATGAGTATCATAACCCATGTCATGACAATAACAACAATAATCCAGCCAATCAATCGGCCGTTTATCCCAAAGTAACGACCCACCATCTTTCCCACTCGACCAATTTGGTCCACAGTAATGCCCGTATCTTGGAAACAACTGCGAAAGAAACGCCCGTGGGCCCGTATGCCACGGAACCTTACACACATACGGCCTGAACCGAACCGTAGCGTAACCTAAACCCGGTTCAGAACCATTACTTGATCGAGACCGTTGGGCGTGTTTCTTTAGCTTTTTGTTTAAGAAAGTTGGCATTCTGATTTTCTCGGTGTTGATGGCCCACGGAACGATTTTAGTAAGAGACATTCCGAGAAATTTGACATCGAAAGGTTGGGGTTTAGGTGATGATTCGTCTAGAGTTGTTGGTATATCGACCTTATCGGAAATCATTTCTGATATAGAGGTTGTTACACTACACAGAATTGCGTAAATTGTAGAAGAACTGAAGAAGTCCGGTCATTCACATTTTCGGGACACTATCGAGCAAGAACATAACCTACATGTATGAATAGCATCGATGAGAACATTTTATACTAGCCTTTTGATTTTGTATTATTTTAGCATCGATGACTATTATCACACAAACATTCCTATTTCCTATTTGTTCTGCTCGCATACTCCATAGGCAAGTAAGAAACCTTCTACAAATCATTATGACCTCAAATCTCAAGTATTATATACTTCTATAGAAAATTTGAAACGAACAAATTGCACATATTAGATGCTTATTATACGTTTTGTACTTTTCTTTATAAAAACTAAAAAGTAAAACCCTTAGACATTAACAATACTGATTAGGGTTGTAAATAAACCAGACCAAACAGAGCCTTGTTCATGTTCGTTTGTTTAGCATTGAACGTGTTCACGAACACATAGCGAACGAAAAACCTTGTTCGTGTTCGTTCATTAAGGAATTGAACTTGTTCACGAACACAAACGACCATATACCATTTTTTAAAAAGTAAAAAAAAACAACATTCTTCAGACCAAACATTAGACACAATCACCTTGTTAGGCACTTGATGTAATAACCATAAACATAATTATCCCAAAACAAAGGCACATGCTAAACATAATAAAGCACAACCATAAATATCTCAAAACAATGATTCACAAATCTAAGTTTCTAAACCATGAACGAATGTAAACAAACTTAAACGAGCATATGACCGAACGTTCACGGAACGCAATTGAACAAAGGCAACCTGCGTTCGTGTTCGTTCACTTAATTAATCAAACGAAATTCCTTTTTCGTGTTCATTCATTTATCAACTGAATGAACGTAAATGAACTTCCTGCCGAACGGTTCGCTAAATGTTCGGTTCGTTTACAGCCCTAAATTACTGATATTGACTATTCACAGTAACCACACATATTACTCACAATAATTCACATACTGTAGCGTTAATAGTGTCAGATGCCAAATCTATCAAACCTTCACAAACTAATAATCAAAAAATCATCACAACAACACAAAATTCAAACACAATAATCGATAATTCCCAAAATTAAACCTAAATTTTGCAACAAATATGAACGACGATTGATCAGTACAAAATTCAAATACGAAGGTGAAATTAAACAAACGATACTAACCGAAAGGCTGTAATTGAGCAATAATTTGTAGTGTAACAGTCGATGATGAGAAAAAAATAGGGTTTTGATGAAGAAAATATATATAAAAAAGGGATAAAATGAGAGTAAACTTCACCGACTAGGAAACCTTTTCTGCTCTTTGGTTACAAGGGTGTGTGTGTATGGTCGCGAATATGCTTTTCAGCAGAAATAATATTATTATTATATTTTAGGTAAATTATAACTTTTTTTTTCTATAATTCGAAATTGGAAATGATTGGTTTTGGCTATAAAATAATACTAGTGAGATTCTCGTGACGGTGAGTATATTCGGTAATGGTTTGATTTGTTAGAAGACAGGTATGGTAATGATACCTATAGTAATCGAAAAAGAAGCTATAAATTAAATTGTGATATACCTAAAAGGATATTGACATATGTTTTATAGGGTGGGGATCAAATAAAAATTTTATTTTGTATAGGAAGCAATAGGATTAGGACATGTGGCAAATTTTAAAATAAAGAGAAAGGATATTTTAGTCAATCTTATCCTTTTCTTCTTCCTTCTTCTTCTCAGTAACATCAAAACCCACAATTTTCAAAACCCACCATCTTCAACCATTTCTTCACTTTCTATTTCAATAATCACTACATTATAGTGCGATTTTCGTCACCAATCAATGATTCAAACACCCGATCAACGTGTTCTTCAGCTTTTTTGAAGAAAACCCAGTTTAATTTCATACAAAATCTCGTTTTTGCCGGTGATTTTGAAGATAATCACTCGATCCGTTCGATTCGATCTCTGATAAGTGTCTCAATCATTCAAATTTCGTCAATCGTTGAAGAACCCGACTTCGATCCATGTAAGAAATTCTTTAATTTCATTTTTATTATCTGGGTTTTTGATTTAGTCATTGCGTTTTACGATCTTGGCGGGGGTCCGGGGGCAGCGCCCCTGGTAGCAGGGTCCCAAGGGGCAGAGTTTTATGACCATTGCGTTTCACAGACAGTTCAGCTTGTGCCATTGTGTTTTAGAAATAAGAGAGTTTTATGCGTTTTCTGGCCATTGCGTTTTAGAAAAAACACATTTTTGAAGTGTTTTTAGTCATTGCGTTTTAGGTAAAACACATTTTTAGGTGTTTTCAGTCCATTGCGTTTTAGAGAGAACAATTTCTTTTGTTTTTTAGGCCATTGCGTTTTAAAAAGGAGACATTTTTAAGTGTTTTCTGGCCATTGCGTTTTATAAATAAGACATTTTTTGTGTTTTTTGTGCATTGCGTTTTAGGTAAAACACATTTTTATGTGTTTTCAGTCTATTGCGTTTTAGAAAACAGACATTTTAAGTGTTTTGTGGCCATTGCGTTTTAGGAATAAGACATTTCTTTGTGTTTTTTGTGCATTGCGTTTTAGGTAAAAACACATTTTATGTGTTTTCAGTCCATTGCGTTGTAGAAAGTACACTTTCTTTTGTGTTTTTAGGCTATTGCGTTTTAGAAATAAGACATTTCTTTGTGTTTTCTGGACATTGCGTTTTACAAATAAGACATTTATTTGTGTTTTTGGAGCATTGCGTTTTAGAAAAATGTCATTTTTAGGTTTTTTTTTTCATTGCGTTTTACGCAACGAGGTTTTTTCCATTGCGACTGGGTTTTAAATTTTTTTTTTCGAAAATATAGCAATAGTATACTCGTTTTAAAGATAAAAAACGCTCGTTTTTTTGTGCAATTTTTATAAAAAAATAATGTCTTATGAAAGAGTTATTAACGTTTAAAAAATATGGGTAATTGGAGGAGAGAGAAACTATTGCCTTGGATTGACTAGAATGCCCCTAAACAAACCCACGCGCCTCTTTTCTTTCCTTCAATTTTCTCATTTAATCTTAGCCCTTGATTAACTAAATGGATGGTCAAGATTACTTCCTATGCTTCTTAGCCAAATAAACTTCCTATTATATTCTAACCCATGTTTTACATCAATTGAAAATCATAAAAATAAATATAGGCATTGTTGTTACAACAAATACGAGACCAATGGTAGTGGACAGACTGGTTAGGCAAAAGGCTTGAAGGGTTCCGGTTTGCCTAACACAGGTCGTGGGGTCCCCCTACGTTTGCTAGACGTAGGAGGAGGTTCACTAGTTTTATTGTTATTCACTTGAAATCCTTGATTGAAAGAGATTCAGCCTCGGATGTTGTTGTTAGTGAAGTTATGTTATTTGAAGTGAAGAAGAGAAACATAGTTCATCTCTCACCCCACACCACCACTGTCACGGCCCCCGACCCGGTTTGACCCGTTTCAGGAGCCGCGGGACAGAAATCCCGTGGTATTTAATTAACAGTGGAAGTTTCGTCAGGATCTTTTTAAAACTGCAAATTTCCCGATTATTTTATTTCACAACTCGGGATAAAACCCCGATAATTTACAATCATAAGATTTCACGGAGAAATCTTTATTTTTACAAAACATGTTTCTTTATTTTTATACTGAGCCACTTTCTTAAGCTGGTAGTGCTTCACGGCACTTTTCCTGGATCACAATAGATCACCTGAAACATGTTTGAAAAAGGTTTTGTCAGCGGGAAATACTGGTGAATCATTCATTTTACAGAAAACGACACATAGTTATTAATTACAGCATAAGAGCGATTACGATGGTTTCTATCTTATTGTTATGGCACCGTGTCACCTCCTGGTGACGATGGTCATACCACTATTGAGTCCTGTCACTCAACTAGTGATGATATATCACTGTTAGGGCTTATTTGCCTAACCTGTGTTAGGGCTTATTAGCCTGACCCGTGAGAAATTAGTAATGTGCACAATACCCCACTAGCCATTGATTAAGATTACCACGACTTAATCCCTTTAATTATAACATTTGAAAATAGAGTATTGTAAAACATTTGATAAAAAGAGAATGACTCACATTGCAGATTTAATTTGAGCAGAGCCTAGCCTACTGATTAGCCTTTTAACCTAAATTTAATAACAGGCACACAATTCGGTTAGTAACTTAATACAGCATTTACGATAACTCACGAGATCAAACCCTCACATCGAATGACAAAGTGCGATACTTAAACATCCATTGAATTAACAACGAATGACAAAGCATAAACCCTAATGTGGGCAGCACTTAAACATCCATTGGATAGTTTAATCGATCGGACATTGAATCGTATCAGCGATCGAGTTATTACCCTGTATTGCGGCGACGATTAGTGATCCGTGTGTGTTGTGATAGTAAACAGAGCGTAACTCAGTGCATGTAGCGAAATTTTACGGCGTTTTAACTCCAGAATTCAAGTCCCAAGGCCCTCTATTTATACACAAAATTTGACCTGGCTTACGGACCGTAAGCCTTATCCCTTACGGTCCGTAAGGGACACCTGTTTTCCATAGGGTAGCCACGTTCTTGACTAGCCTTGCTGACTTGACGGTTTCGTAAAATTCGTTTTTGACAGCAATTTATTTAGATAATCCTAACTAGGGTTTTACCCCCCCTGAGTTTTAGGGGCCCTGATCGTGATTCTGATGATTCTGAAAATTTTAGGGTTTGTGCAGAATCACTTGGGTGTCTCAATTAGGGTTTCCTATTGGACAATTAAAATAATAATTAAGACTTTTTGATAGGAGTTGTTACATTCTCCCCACCTTAATAAAAATCTCGTCCTCGAGATTTACTGGAATAATTGAGGATACTTTCGCTTCATTTCTGATTCCAGTTCCCAAGTGTATTCGGGTCCTCTCTTTGAATCCCACTTTACTTTAACTAGCACTAGTCGTTTGTGCTTGAGAAACTTCACTTTTCTGTCTTTTATCTGAAGAGGTTTCTCTACAAATTTTAATTTTTCGTTTACTTCTATATCTTGGAGAGGTACTACCAAAGATTCGTCTGATAGACAATTCTTGAGATTGGATACATGAAATACATCATGTACTCCAGCTAACTCTTCTGGTAGTTGTAAACGATAAGCAACTGGTCCTATACGTTGGATCACTAGAAATGGTCCTACGTATCTGGGACTTAGCTTTCCTTTCTTACCGAATCGAACTACTCCTTTCCAAGGTGAAACTTTTAATAGTACTTTGTCTCCAACTTGAAACTCGAGTGGCTTGCGTCTATTGTCTGCATAGCTCTTTTGACGATCTCGAGCTGTCTTCAGTCTTTCCTTGATCTGAGTAATCTTGTCAGTGGTTTCTTGTACTATTTCGGGACCTGACAATTGGCTTTCTCCTATTTCTGCCTAACAAACTGGAGTTCTGCATTTTCTTCCATACAGTGCCTCGAATGGGGCAGTTTCAATACTTGAATGATAACTATTGTTATAGGAGAATTCGATCAGAGGTAAGTGATCGTCCCAATTTCCACCAAAATCTATTACACATGCTCGGAGCATGTCTTCTAGAGTTTGGATCATCCTTTCACTTTGTCCGTCTGTTTGAGGATGATATGCATTACTCAGATTTAGTCGAGTTCCCATTGCTTCTTGGAAACTAGTCCAGAAATGAGAAGTAAAACGACTATCCCTATCCGAAACAATGGAGAGTGGAACTCCATGTAAGGATACAACTTCATCTACATACAACTTTGCCAATCTTTCCATGCTAAAGGTTTCTTTCATAGGTAGAAAGTGAGCAGATTTGGTTAATCGATCCACAATTACCCAAATCGCATCATTACCTTTTCTGGTTTTGGGTAACTTAGTAACAAAATCCATTGTTATGAGTTCCCATTTCCATACAGGCATTTCCAGTTGTTGTAGTAGACCTGAAGGTTTCTGATGTTCTGCCTTAACTTGTGAACAAGTAAGACACTTAGAAACATATCGAGCTATATCCTTTTTCATTCCTATCCACCAAAAATTATTTCTTAAATCTTGGTACATTTTATTGTTTCCTGGGTGCATGGTATACTGTAGGACCGGTTTTAACTCCGAAACGGTTGCGAAACGAACGTGTGACGTGCTGAATCCGTACACGAACGCGACCTAACACACGTGACGTAATATAAATGTGATTCTATTAGAAATCTAACAAGAACAAGCACCTTGAATCACTTTCTCTTTCTAGATTCTCTCTCTAGATCTAGAGTTCTCCTAAACACAAATGAGCTAAAAGTCTCTAATCTAAACATAAAGCTCCTATTTATAGGCCTTGGCTTTTAATGAGATTTCTCATTAATTACAATATTGCCACCTTGCCTTTTGCCTAGATATTCCATCATAACGACTCGTTTTCTTCTGTTTCTCGCTACGGCTCGGATTGACGAAGGCGATAGACATAAATGCACTAACAGACTCCCCCTTGGATATTGCCGCAGTCAATCTCGATCATTGAGTCAAACTCGTAGCGTCTTCTTTTTCTCTCTCTCTTTGAATCTTCTTGAACAGAATCCTGGTGGATCTGTCTTCAGCTTCAGCTTCTCCTTTTTGTAAACTCTTTTCTTCATCAGGCTCCCCCTTTCGTCAAGCTTCCGTGCTTTGGGATCGACACCTTGCTTTCCGTATACAAGCTCTTCTGGAATAGTTACATGGCTCCTTGAATCCACGCTTCCTTTTGCGTTGAGCTCATCTTCAGATTCCCCCTTAGACTCGGCTCTCGGGATCGTAGTCTGGACTCTTACCTGCAATCACTCATCCATTTATAAGTAAAAGCATTTCAAATTTCAGCTATCCAGAAATTGTAACCTGGCTCTATTCAACTTTCTAAATCACTCCCCCTATCAACAATCTTTACAGATTTGGCAGTGTTAAGTATCCAAAATCCCTCACAGTTAATCATCCAAGTCCAAACTAATGACCTTGGAGATATCACAAACTGTTTTTGATTTTTGAATTTAAAAACTTCAAGTTTCAAATTAATGAACTTGTTTTATTTTCAGAAACACAATCAGCTTACTTAGATTTTGAAACTCAGCATTTCAGACATCGGTTGTCGAAAATAAAGCAAAATCAAAAATCTTTTTGTATTTTTCTAAAAATATAAAGCAGTAAAGAAATATGTACAAACATATTTACACACAATATTTTTGTTTGAGTTTGTATCAGAGGATCATATCAGTTTTTGACAAGTCACAAGTACCGTTGAGCTTAGTTACACATTAAGAATTAAACAATTCACTTAGATTGTCGATATATTGATCCACTTAAATTTTCACACAAAGTTCAACTGATTCAGGATACGAGTTAGGTGTATTAAGAACTTAAACCCATTCATGTGTCCCACCTCTTGAATATACTCCCGTATCCAGATCCCAATATTCAGTCTTACAGGTGAGTATACCTAGATGATATCTGTAAGGGGAATAAATTATAGTATGAAACCGTGAGAGCTCAGGTCAGAACTTCCGTTTAGCAGAGAGATGACGGCTCGACTTTTGGTGTGTCCCCTTTAGAGGATCTTTTGTATTACAACAGCAATGACTATCAATTTTATTGTTTCATCAATTTGCTAAGGGCGACGCTATGTTTCAAGCAATGCAGAAAGTATTCTCCGGGGACTAGGCCATTGCTTCCGCAAAATCAGAAGTCCCGAGATAATACCCCAGATATCACTAAGCATAAAGACCTAGTATCTCAGAAAGAGGGACCTTTCAAACGAGATTTCAGGGGTTACCTATATATCCAAGTAGTGTTCCCCACGAAATAAGTAAGTTTGAATTTAGGTTTATATCCCGAAAAAGTTTACTAAATGTATAAAAATCTACCGACACATCCACGGTGAGATCGTTTAACACATTTTAACTTTCCAATTCTTTAGCGTACTGTAACTGTCTACTGATGTACTATCATTTCCTCTTTTTATGCAAAAACTCAATTTTTTTAATTTTATCATGTTTTTGATTTTTTCAAATTTTCAAATGTTTTTGTATTTTCTAACAAGTTTTCTCCCCCTAAAATGCAAAACCATTAAAAGAAAATTTGACAACCAACACTAATAGCTTTGTCTCGCCATCCATTTTCTGCTTCTCATGTACTGATTTGCAGAAAATCTAATGTACCCCCATGATTTACAACACATTGATATTTACAGTTTGAAAACCGTTTTTCAATCTTGTGAAAATAATCATGTTTGTTCAGCCGTGAGGGTTTCGGCGTATTCAATCAACACATATTTTTGTAATTTTCTATTTTTGACAAAAATTAAAAACAAACATATTTTTGGTTTTTCAAGTTTTTAACAAACTAAAACATATTTTTGGTTTTTAATTTTTTCAAATTTTTAGGGTTTTTTTTGAAAATATTGTTTATTTATCTACAGAATGAAAATAAACTTCCTGTTTCAACCAACACAGGATTCAGCAGCCTCCTTTCCTCGTTGTGCCAGGCTGCTCCAACTTCCATTTTTCTTGAGCACCTGCACATTCAACTAATTCAATTACTTGAACAATTTAGCCCAGGTCTGTTGGACCTTAGGCATTTCAACACAATATCCATCATTTAACTTTGGAAAATCTTTCTCATCAAAGACTTTTTCAACTTTAATTTCATCTTTTTCATCTTTTACCAAAGTGACTTGTTTCTTAACACTCCAAGTTTGACCTTTTGGAGTACCTCTTTTGTAAAAATAAGACTCTTTTTGAACATTCTGTTTTTGAACAACTTTTGGTTTCCAAAACTCTTGTGATTTTGTCATATCAACAGTTGTTTTCCAACTTTGAGTTGTTTTGACTCTGGGTGTATAAAAATTCCAAGTCTGTCTAGAATCGAACCTATATGGGTTTGACTTCCAATTTTGATTCGAAGCAAACTTGTTTGTGTTGTACCTCCAAGTTTGTTTTGAGTCAAATCTGGTTGACCTTTGTCTCACATTCTCAGATTTTTGTTTCTCAGCATCAATCTTCTTTATGTCAACATCCACAGGTTTCAGATTTGGACATTTGCGAGCAAGATGTCCTTTTTGATCACATTTAAAACATGTTCTCATGGACACATCTTTGACCTGTGGTTGTTGCTTTTTCTTATGAGCTAGAAACTCTTCAATAGACTGTTGTCCAATTTTAAGTTTTTCCTCTTCTTCAAAACTTTTTCCTTGAACAAAACTCATTTTTGTCTTTAAATTCGGAGTTTCATTTCTTTTCCAACTTTGTTTCTTCTTATAACCCAACCTAGCCTTCATGTTTTTCTTCTTGTAACTAGGTTTGTTATACGAACCTCTATGACTCTTACCAACAAACTTTGAAATCTCAGACTTCTCAATCTCAACCATTTTGAACACTTTATCAACCTTTTCTGAAATCACATTCTGAATCGGGAATACAACATCTAAGAACAATTTGTCCGATCCAATCATGGTATAAACCAATCCTTTTGAATCATCATTCAAACTTTTCTCGGATTTTGTGTTTTTCAGATAACTATCATGAAGATTTCCTTCATCTTCATCCTGTGATTCAGATTTACCTGTATCAACCGACTCTTCTTTCAACACACTTTCAACGACTTTACCTACCACCTCTGAATCATGAGAATCATCAGATTTGGAATAGGTTATGTCAATGTTGTCTGGCAATTGATCAACCATGTTGAAAGCTTTTTCGACCTTTTCCTCGTCATAAAACACAAACTTTTCCGGTGGTGGAACTTGATGAAACTCTGAACCAATGCCTTTCGTGTTATGCTCAGAATCTTTTCCATCCGGTTTTATTTTGAAAATACGTTCAAGCACATATGACGACGCGTGATAACTTTTTAATTTGTTGTTATCCTGTTCTAAATCAGCAATCTTACGCTTAAGTTTAGCAACATCTTCAATATAAGAATTTACAACTTGTTGTTTAATTTCATACATTCGTTTTAGTTCATTTGATGTTTCAAAACAGTATTTCAATCTTGATTGAACAAGTTTCATTTCACTCTTTACTTTTTCATATGATTCCTTTGTAATGTGATAAGCCAATTTTATTGAATCATATTCCTTTTTCATTTCTTGGCAAATATTTTCTTTTTGAGAACATTCTTCTGTCATTTTAGAAACATCTTCTTTTAAAAATTCATTCTCTTTTTTTAATTTTTTACATTTTTCTGAAAGTGTTTCATTATTTTCTTTTAAAACTTTTTCATTTTCAAACATTTCTTTGCACTTGTTCTTGAAAACTTCTTCAAGTTTTGTGAAATCAAGATCTCTTGTTCTGATCTTTTCATCTTTTTCAGTACAAGCACTGCACGTTTCCATGCATTTCTTGCACTGTTCAACAATTTCAGTCAAGATGTTAGAATCAGAATTTACCTCAGTGATTGGCACTTCGGTGTTTGTTACAGTCTCTGTCTGCTTCTGATCAGCATCATTTTGCTTTTCTTCAACACTAACTTCATCACCAGCATCACCAGCTTCCAAATTCTCATTCTTGACTATTTCAACTTGTTGTTCTTCAATAACAACCTTCTCTTTCTCAACTACCTTCTATTCTTCAGACATCTTCACATCCTCAACTTTCTGAATTTCATCTTTCACTTCTTCAATCTTGACTTCCTCAGCGACCTTCTTCAATTCATCAACCATATTCTCAATATTCTTCTTCATTCTTTCTTCATTTCTCTTTCTCAATTTGATTGTCATAGCATCCCTGATGATTTTATCCAACCTTTTTACATATGTTTTGTCTTTTGCAACATTTGAGTAGTATTCACCGGATCGAGGAATTACTAGAAGAACATCATCGTGAACTATGTCACTTCTGGGAACAACCGGTTCACCTTGTTTGTTGACATAACATTCTTGTTTCTTATCCCATCTTTTGTTCGCAACAGCATTCTCATATTCCTCCTGCATTTTCTCCATTCTGCACCCCACTATGAATCTTTCTCTTGGAGTTTTCTCTTTCAAAATCTCTTCTCGAGTTTTCTCTTTGATTTCAGCCATGATACTATCTTCTTGAATCACCTTGAATCAAACAAACAAATAGTGATTAGATTTAAAAATTATCAAATTGCTGAATAGAACAGGTATCCGATCGAGTAAGTCAACAAAAGTCAACAAAATGAATTTGTGAAAATGGATTGGGTGGGGATCCGTTTGGGCGAGTATCCAATGCTTTGACCTGAATCACAACAACAAATGAAATGACTAGGATCGGGTGGTAATCCGTTCGGATTGCCACTCGATTTGTTGCACTTTAAACTTGAACAAACAAAATGCCTTGAATCGGATTGTGATGACTTTTGAACAAGGTGGTAATCCAATCAACCTACCACTCGATTGATAACACTACACGACAAAAACTTTTGGATTTCAACAAAGAAATGTGATTTTCAAAATATACCCATGCAATTCATTAATGATTTCACATGCACATTTAATAGTCGACAAATTTGAATTACAAAATCAACTTCTGAATGAACCTTTAATAAGTGGGCTGACAACAAAAATTAATTGGGCCGCTACAAATGTGAACTTATCTCTACTATTGAATCACATGCATACTGATCATTTGACTTTCAAAACAATGTCACATGCAAACTTCAACTTTTATCAGATCACATGGCCGACAATTTAATTTTTCTTCAAATGTAATTGGACCACAAAATGGGCTAATACATTCAATTTATCACTACAAAAGCCACGTGATTGTTTAGAGAACAATTTAGTCTGATTGGGCCGCACCTATTGTTCACATGCTATTTATTTTTAATGATGTATTTAATTAATGAATCATAAGATCTACTGATATCTTCAGTTAAAGTGTCCGACAAATTTTATTGAATTATGAAATGCTTATTTAACCAACGTCTCAATTTTTATTTGTCCGATGAAGTATTAATGAACTGACAAACTAAGTTTTTAATTGGACCGTTAATGAGTATTTACATGCAGCCGACAACTATTCTTGTTTTAACATTTTGATTTGGGCCAATACTTTGTATCACATGAACTGACACACACAGTTATGATTTCACACAAGATATATTTGTTCAAGCGAAACCAGGTAAAAATGTACTTTTCAAGCGAACTCACTCATTACTTTCAAGCGAAACCTGATTATATGTACTTTTCAAGCGAAACCAACAAGTATTTTCAAGCGAGAAGCCAGTTACAAGCGGACTAGGTGACAATTTCAAGCGAACTAAGACATTCACTTTCAAGCGGACAAAGGCTGTTAATCACGAAATCGCACCAAAAAACTCAGATTTCTCCTAAACGGCTAGGAATTAGGATCTGAAACTTGGTAGGGTTGTAGATCAGGTGTTTTCGCACAACATATTAAAAAATCAGCCTATTTGGACCGTAAAAACCCGTTCAATTTGACGAAAATCAGTGAAAAACGTGATAAAAATGAAAAAGATGAAGAAATAGATGAAATTCAGATCTGAAATCGATGAAATCACGAGCGGAAATGTGTGATAGATCAGTGCAATTGAGCTCCTGCTCTGATACCACTTGTAGGACCGGTTTTGACTCCGAAACGATTGCGAAACGAACGTGTGACGTGCGGAATCCGTACACGAACGCGACCTAACACACGTGACGTAATATAAACGTGATTCTATTAGAAATCTAACAAGAACAAGCACCTTGAATCACTTTCTCTCTCTAGATTCTCTCTCTAGATCTAGAGTTCTCCTAAACACAAATGAGCTAAAAGTCTCTAATCTAAACATAAAGCTCCTATTTATAGGCCTTGGCTTTTAATGAGATTTCTCATTAATTACAATATTGCCACCTTGCCTTTTGCCTAGATATTCCATCATAACGACTCGTTTTCTTCTGTTTCTCGCTACGGCTCGGATTGACGAAGGCGATAGACATAAATGCACTAACATATACCTAGATTTATGGGCTTCTTCTAAAATCTTATTTCTTAATTCTCCCTGCTTAGGTACCCAAATTCTTCTTTTGTGGAATCTCCAAATTCCATCAGCTCCTTGTTTTAATTCTTTTATTCGTCCCTTCATTCCTTCAGCATCATTCTTGATTGCTGTTTCTTGAATATTCTTCAATTGTTCCATTAAATCTAACTGTAGATTTAACCTAAGAGCACGAACTTGTCGTTGTTTCTCATGGTACTTACGACTTAAGGCATCTGCAACTACATTTGCCTTTCCTTCATGATATTGAATATCACAGTCGTAGTCACTTAGGATTTCCATCCATCTCCTTTGCCTCATATTTAACTCTTTTTGCCCAAATATATATCTTAAACTTTTATGATCTGTATAGACAGTAAACTTACTTCCGTACAGATAATGTCTCCAGATTTTCAGGGCAAAAATTATGGCTCCTAATTCTAAGTCATGAGTCGTATAGTTTTCTTCGTGCTTTTTCAATTGTCTTGAGGCATACGCAATTACCTTCTTGCGTTGCATTAGCACACATCCAAATCCTAGTTTTGAAGCATCACAATATACTTCAAAATCTTCAGTTCCTTCTGGTAAAGCTAAGATTGGAGCATTGGTTAACTTTTGCTTTAAGATCCTAAAGGCTTCTTCTTGTTTAGGTCCCCATTCAAACTTAACTGCTTTACAGGTTAGCTTAGTTAATGGTACAGCTATCTTGGAAAAATCCTTAATAAACCGTCTATAATATCCGGCTAAACCTATAAAACTTCTAATTTCCATTGCGGATTGTGGAACCTTCCATTTGGTAATTGCCTCTATCTTAGCAGGATCTACATGAATACCTTCGTGATTCACCATGTGTCCTAAGAATTGCACTTCTTGCAACCAAAATTCACACTTCGATAATTTGGCGTACAACTTTTCTTTTCTTAACAAAGTTAAGAGTGCATGCAAATGCTTACAATGCTCGTTCTGACTTTTTGAATAAATAAGTATATCATCGATAAAAACAATTACAAATTTATCCAAATACGGTTTACAGATCCTATTCATCATGTCCATGAATGCGGCAGGTGCATTCGTTAATCCGAAGGGCATGACTGTAAACTCGTAATGACCATACCTAGTTCTGAAAGCAGTCTTAGGTATGTCTTCCTCTTGTACCTTCAATTGATGATATCCGGAGCGTAAGTCAATCTTAGAAAAATATCTAGCTCCTTGAAGTTGATCGAAAAGATCATCAATCCTAGGTAATGGGTATCGATTCTTAATTGTAACCTTATTCAATTCTCTATAATCGATACACATTCGCATTGACCCGTCCTTTTTCTTTACAAACAACACTGGTGCTCCCCACGGGGATGAACTAGGTTGTATGAAACCTTTACTTAGTAATTCATCTAATTGCTTTTTCAGTTCTAACATTTCTGTGGGTGCTAACCGATAGGGTGCCTTGGCTATCGGTGTAGTTCTTGGAATGAGATGAATCCTAAATTCTACTTCCCTATCTGGTGGTAATCCTGGTAATTCTTCTTGGAATATATCTGGGTATTCTGAGACTACAGGAATTTCCTTAAGTTCTTTACCCTTAGTGCTAATGATTACTGAAATCATATACACTATTCCTTGTTTTCGTTCATAACTAGCAACTTTCATTACTGATATGAACTTCATGGGTTTACGTGGTTTATCTCCTGTAATCTTGATTACTTCTCCATTAGGTGCTTGAATCTCTACGGAATTCTTATCACAAAGGATTCGAGCATGGTTGGCTACTAACCAATCCATTCCTAATACAACATCGAATCCAGCTAAATTCATTGGTAATAGGTTTGCATAAAATTTATGACCTGAGAGTTCTATATTTTCTTTTTGCAAAACCTTATCTATTTTGACAGAATTTCCATCTGCCGTTTCGACTGTAAAAATCTGCCTAAGGTTGGTTAAAGGTAAGTTAAGAGGTTGGCAAAATGAAGTATTTATAAAACTTTGGTTTGCACCAGAGTCAAATAATACTTTTGCGTAAATGTTGTGAACTAAGAACGTACCAGCTATCACATTTGGAATCATCTCGGCTTCCTGAGTAGTTAACTGAAAAGCTCGAACATTCTTCTTTGTAGCTCCGTCTGCAGTTTTGGCTTTGTTGTCAGCTGGTTTAACTAATTTCGGGCAATCCGATCTGAAATGTCCAGCTTCTCCACAATTATAACAAATTGTGGATTTCTTCTTTCGGCAATTTTCTTCCTGATGCCCTGGAATTCAGCAGAAATTGCAATATAATTTGCATTTTCCAAAATGCTTCCTTTTGCAGGAATTGCAAAATGGACCAATGGAAGATTGTCCAGTCCCCCTTCGCTTGACATTATTACGGTTACCCATACGAAATCCTTGGGTAATCTTTTGGACTACTTCCTTTTTCCGATCTTCTTCTCTTATGCGTACCAGTTCGTCAGTTAGGGTGTTAGCTAATTCCACAGCATCGTCAATCGTACGAGGTCTCGCAGCTTTAACGATGTTACGGATTTCACTAATCAATCCCCAAATATAACGAGAAATGAGTACCGGTTCTGGCGAAGCCAGTGTTGGTACCACTCTAGCATATTCAAAGAATGTCGAAGTATACCCTCGACAGTCTACACCTAACATTCGATGATTCAAAAACTTATTTGCCATTTGATCTTTTTCATATTCGGGACAGAATTTTCTTTCTACAAGAATCTTAAATTCTTCCCAGGTCATGGCATATGCCCTATTTCTTCCTTTGGCTTGTAGTACTGTATTCCACCATTCTAGCGCCCCTTCTTTGAAAAGATTTGACGCGTACATAACTTGATCGTCTTTGTCACATTTACTTATTGTGATTACTGCCTCAGTTTTCTCTAACCAACGCAGTGCCACAGTTGCTCCTTCATTGCCTGCAAATGCAGTGGGTTTGCAAGCAAGAAATTCTTTGTAAGTGCAACCAGGCATTGCAGCTTTCATTTTCTTAGGAAGCGGAGCCTGCCGTGGATTATTATCATGATTAGTATGATTACCGCCTCCATTTACGCTATTACTGAAGTTATCTTCAGAAATACGTTTGCTAGGAATGATTTGTTGAGGTTCGATTGGATTTTTAACAACAGCAACGATTGCTGGAATAGCATTGGCTATCCCTTGAGCAACGATATTTTCTATATCCTGCCTAGTCATATATTGATCCCCCGGTTGTTGCTCGGATTGATTAACCTTATTTACTGGTTCATTATTAGCGTTTTCCATCTGATAGTTTAATTTTTATTAGTATCAAATAAATAACAATTATACACAAAATAATCATACTAATTTTCACAATACACATATAACCCAAAACTATCGATCTCTCGATTTCTCCTTTTCATATATATTATGCATCATTACACACTGAATATTTTTACACAAGTTTTATTTTAGATTATTTCACATGATTATTTTATTATTGCTAATTTACAACCACAGTCTCAAAATCCCCTTATCCCTCGTCAGCTAATATTTTAATAACGGCGCTCCCTCTCATCATACTTCCAGGAGATCTGTTCTCCTACTTCCCTGATCCTATTTCCTGCATCCATTAACTCCTCGCCAAAGTGGCGGAGTTCAGCTAAATTCTCATTGCTCATAGGTGGATTAAGTATAGGTTCTGGGTCAAACTGAGGGAGAAAGGAATAAGGACTATTGAGAAGGTTTTGGAACTGCCAATTATTCGTCCACCATGCGTTCATTCCTAAAGGCAGGGTATGGATTATAGGTTCTGGGATTGCTGGGTCCAAGTTCATTGGTAGTTGTGTTTCAAGAGAATGAATAAAAACATTTTCATTAACAGGCTTAATAGTATTATAGCTTGCCAATATAAAATCTAGCTCTTCCTGAGATGGTAACCCCTCAATTTGCCTAGAGCTTTCCCCAATTTCCATTTTCTTAGGCTTGGGTTTCTCGAGAGGTAAAGCGTTGAATTCTATAGGTTCTTCTATGTCTGGTATATACCTATTAAAATCTATGGAAACCTCTATTCTTACAGGATAGAGATTTAAATTCTGAAGGGCGTCAGACAAGTCACTCATGCTGTTTAGCAAAATACACACAAAATAAAAAAATCATAACAAAATTTTATAGAAAAACTTTTAAATATTATTTCATACTGGGTAACTACAAAACAACTGAAAATTAAAACACACTAAGGTTTATTGTAACTTATTTATTTACTGGGTAAGGTTTCTGGATTTGTAGGTAATAAAGTTTGCTAAAACTTGAGTCAGATTAATTTAAAGATTGGTTTTAACTGCTACGGTGGCTAGCATATAAAGATCCGCCAATTTTTTCATCTAACTTGTCTTCCCAAGGTGATTTACTGATTAATTCCTGGGTTTCCTGTTTAATCTTCTTTTCTCGGAATTTCTTTATTTTCTCTTGACTTTTCTTAAAAATCAAACTTCTTTTATTAGGAGAAAGTGGTTCCTTATATTGGGCTTTTTGAACAAATATTCCTTCTTCAGGAGTCTGGGATGAACTTCCCTTCTCATTTAATGACCTATCTAATTTAAGATAGATGTTTGACAGCTTTTGTTTACCCATACTGTACACAATATTCAATTAATAAAACACATAATCACAAAATGGCAATCAGTAAAATTAAGTATTTTCTAAATACTTAATTGGCTTAAATCAGTGGCTCTGATACCATCTTTTTCTGTCACGGCCCCCGACCCGGTTTGACCCGTTTCAGGAGCCGCGGGACAGAAATCCCGTGGTATTTAATTAACAACGGAAGTTTCGTTAGGATCTTTTTAAAACTGCAAATTTCCCGATTATTTTATTTCACAACTCGGGATAAAACCCCGATAATTTACAATCATAAGATTTCACGGAGAAATCTTTATTTTTACAAAACATGTTTCTTTATTTTTATACTGAGCCACTTTCTTAAGCTGGTAGTGCTCCACGACACTTTTCCTGGATCACAATAGATCAGCTGAAACATGTTTGAAAAAGGTTTTGTCAGCGGGAAATACTGGTGAATCATTCATTTTACAGAAAAGACACATAGTTATTAATTACAGCATAAGAGCGATTACGATGGTTTCTATCTTATTGTTATATGGCACCGTGTCACCTCCTGGTGACGATGGTCAAACCACTATTGAGTCCTGTCACTCAACTAGTGATATATATCACTGTTAGGGCTTATTTGCCTAACCTGTGTTAGGGCTTATTAGCCTCACCCGTGAGAAATTAGTAATGTGCACAATACCCCACTAGCCATTGATTAAGATTACCACGACTTAATCCCTTTAATTATAACATTTGAAAATAGAGTATTGTAAAACATTTGATAAAAAGAGAATGACTCACATTGCAGATTTAATTTGAGCAGAGCCTAGCCTACTGATTAGCCTTTTAACCTAAATTTAATAACAGGCACACAATTCGGTTAGTAACTTAATACAGCATTTACGATAACTCACGAGATCAAACCCTCACATCGAATGACAAAGTGCGATACTTAAACATCCATTGAATTAACAACGAATGACAAAGCATAAACCCTAATGTGGGCAGCACTTAAACATCCATTGGATAGTTTAATCGATCGGACATTGAATCGTATCAGCGATCGAGTTATTACCCTGTATTGCGACGATGATTAGTGATCCGTGTGTGTTGTGATAGTAAACAGAGCGTAACTCAGTGCATGTAGCGAAATTTTACGTCGTTTTAACTCCAGAATTCAAGTCCCAAGGCCCTCTATTTATACACAAAATTTGACCTGGCTTACGGACCGTAAGCCTTATCCCTTACGGTCTGTAAGGGACACCTGTTTTCCATAGGGTAGCCACGTTCTTGACTAGCCTTGCTGACTTGACGGTTTCGTAAAATTCATTTTTGACAGCAATTTATTTAGATAATCGTAACTAGGGTTTTACCCCCCCTGAGTTTTGGGGGCCCTGATCCTGATTCTGATGATTCTGAAAATTTTAGGGTTTGTGCAGAATCACTTGGGTGTCTCAATTAGGGTTTCCTATTGGACAATTAAAATAATAATTAAGACTTTTTGATAGGAGTTGTTACAACCACCACTATCTTTCATCTCTCACCCCACCCCACCCCACCGCCACCACCCCATCGCTCACCGTCGTCGCTCCGCCGCAGTGATTTCCTTCCGATCTATTCTGTCAACAGTCAGATTTTTCACTTCGAACACCATTTACAGGTTCCAATGACGGAAAAAGTGCTAAAGCAATCTTCACTTCAATGATCTTCCAGGTTTAATGGTTTTTGTTTTGAATTGTAGAAAGAAGAAAAGAAATATTTGTGGCTGAATTTGTTTATTGCGTTTTAGAGAAAGAAAAAGATTTGTGTTAGTGTTTGAGTTTGAGTGTGAGATATTGAGTTTGCGGCTAAACAGAATGAAGGATTCTTAGGGTTTTGTTGTTTAAGTGTGAGAGAGAGAGAAAGAATAAGGAAAAAGAATGGTTGTTGCGTTTTACAAATAACTGGGTAAATGATTTGTAACAACCTATCAAATATTTGACCAACTTTTGCTTTGTGGTTGTGAAAGACTGTTTAGACTTTAGAGCCAAAAAACATTTACCCAGTTTTACATATATGAAAATGGTGACAGCCTACACTAGTTGTAAAACGCAATATTGTAAAAAGTCAACATTTTAGTGTTTTTTAGTTATGAAAAGGGGGTTGATTCTTGGGTATATGTAAAATGCAATATTGTATTATATAAAACACATTAATTCATTGCGTTTTGTTATGTTTTTTTTATTGCGTTTTAGAAAAAGAACACTTTCTTTTGTGTTTTTAGGCCATTGCGTTTTAGAAAAAACACATTTTGAAATGTTTTTCGTCCATTGCGTTTTAGGTAAAACATATTTTTATGTGTTTTTAGTCCATTGTGTTTTAGAAAGGACACTTTCTTTTGTGTTTTTAAGCCATTGCGTTTTAGAAATAAGACATTTCTTTGTGTTTTCTGACCATTGCGTTTTAGAAATAAGACATTTCTTTGTGTTTTTGGTGCATTGCGTTTTAGAAAAAAAGTCATTGTTTTACGTTTTTTGTCCATTGCGTTTTACGCAACTGGGTTTTCGAAAAAAAAAATATAGCAATAGTATACTCGTTTTAAAGATAAAAAAGCGCTCTTTTTTGTTGCAATTTTTATAAAAAAAAATAATGTCGTATGAAAACGTTATTAACGTTTAAAAAATGGGGGGAATTGGAGGAGAGAGAAACTATTGTCCTTGACTACAATGCCCTTACACAAACTCACGCGTCTCTTTTTTTTTCTCTTCAATTTCACTCATTTAATGTTAGTCCTTGACTAAATTAATTGATGGTCAAAATTATTTCCTAGCAAAAAAAATTCCTATTAGACCATGCGTAGTGGGCAAGATCCACCCTTTGGCGTTTTGCGCCATGTGGCAGCCCAGTCGGCAAGGGGTATTATTGGGCGTTTTTCTAAATTGTGTGTAGTGGGGATGTGGGCATTATGTTAAAAGGGTGTAGAGAATTAAATATAAATAAAAAAACCAACCAAAAAAAGCTATTGGCCATAAAAAAGGAAGCTTCAATGTGATTAGTCAACATTTTGCCCCAAGAGCGTGATTATAAACACGCCTAAACCAAAAAAACACCAAACACGCCTATGCGTAGTGGTTACGCGGCGTGATTGGGCGATATTGGGCAAAGAAAACGCCCCTCTGGGCAGCCACTACGGGTGGTCTTATATCCTAACCCTTATTAAACTCCGGTAATATAATTTGATAGGGAAAATATATAAAAACCTCGTATTGTAATTTCAACGTGAAAGAACAGAAGGAGCAAGCAGCAGAACAAAAGCAAACAAATTTGAGTATGAAGGATTGTTTGTTCTTGATTTCTTTTCGTTGTATCCCGCTGAACTGATCTGCGAAGGATTGTGTCTTACCGCTGCACATCTGTCGGACCTGTGGTCATAGCCGGTTCGTTTTGGGTCCAAGGTAATTCTACAACACTGAATATTCTGTAAGTTATCTCATAATTTCATAAACCCGTATTTGGTTTCTTTAAAAGTGAATTAGGTTGTTGCAGAACGATGTTGTTGGGTTGTTGTAGAACTAATGTTTTAATTACTCATAAACGGCGGATGTTGAGTATTCATATAATCATATTTGTAAACTGAGTAATAGGCAACCGCATTGTGATGTAGAGTTTTGTGTCATGTTCATACTTGGTGAATTGGGTGAAACCCGCCGAGTGTTTGATAAAATGCTTAAATGAGAATTTTAGTCTAACTTGAGAATTTCTTGCCTTGGGTGTGACCTAAACGTTATAGATTAAAAAGCATGGGTATAAAACTACCAAGCAACTTAGTTCTACAAACATAAAATTTAAATTTGGATTGATCAACTCACATATATTTAAGCCATAAGTGTTCATATGAATATGTGTGCATATACTTGCATGTCTAGATTGTGTTTTACGAAAACCCGCCAATATTTGAATTTTAGAAATTTATTTATTTACAATCTTTATGAGCATAGTGGATGTGGGAAATGGGTTAAATGGTTAAAATTAAGTTGATCACAACGAATGCGGGTTGAAGTTGTCAAATGAGTCGATTGTCATTTACTTTGTCTTGGTGTTGAGTCTTGATTGTTGCTGCATTTCGTTCGTGTTTTAGTGTGCCAGAGTTGCCAATAGTTGGATTCGCTAAAAATTTAGCGTATACCATTTTGGAAATTCTGCAGCTTTTAATTGATCTAATGTTAGTTGGCAATTGTCTGATTTCTTCTCAGGCTTCCACAGTTTCCGGTTTCCGAGTTGGAGTTTCCTGTGTTGCAATCAACATCAATTAGCAGTACGTGACTTTACTCTAAGGTTTTGTTTTTGATTTAATTTACTTTGTGTATCACTGGCTTTATGATGGTTTTTCAAATCATCACTCAGATGTGTGTTGGTAGATGGACTGAACATAATAGATTGTAGTTGGGTAAGGGGGAGTTAAGTGCAGCACGGGTCTGGTTGATCTCGCCCTCAAAATAATTTGTCTTACCTGAATTGTCCACATGTTGTGGATCTTGAACCCGTAGATCTAAAACATTTTCAGTGGCATTGGTCGAAAGGCCAGCCTGCCATAGTCAGTAATGTTTTAGAAACTACTCTTGGGTTGAGCTGGGAGCCCATGGTTATGTGGCGTGCTTTTCGCCATATTACAAATGTTAACCATGACCATCTCTTGGATGTTGCTGCTCTTAACTGTTTAGATTAGTGTGAGGTTTGTTGATCATGTCTTATTATGCTCTTTACATATTTGTCGGGCAAGCATCCAGAATTAACAACTAAATACACATTACTTCTCAAAATTATGGGTGAGTTTTTAGTAAAAAAAAAGTCAACAATGTTAAGTTGTCCTTTAAAGGATACACATGCTTTTTTATAAATCTATTATTTATTTAACTTATCTGGCACATTATCTAGAATTTTGGTCAATTTGTCATGTGTTTTGCTAAGTTGCGTGCTTTTTAGTATATGATTAGAAACTTATATTGTTAAAATAAAACTATTTGGAAGAATTTTATAAATTGTGAACACACTTCGATACTTCATGACCTGAGCCACTCAACCTTCAATTTATATATTAGCTGTAAACATATGGTTTATTGTCTCTTTCATCCATATGTCAGGCAAAAATGGGCAACTTTTCTTCAACTACCAAACACTTGCTCTATTCTTTCTTAGGCCTGGAAATTGGGTAACCAGATATAAACTGACTTACCAATATGTTTAGAAATCGTTGTTGATTGTAACGATATTTAACTTAGTTGATTAACACCAAGCAGCAAAATTTAAGATATCTTACTATGTTTCTCCTTTTTTTTTTCTTCAGTTGATTAACACCAAGCAGTAGAATTGTTGGTGGAAGAACAAAGCATTGTTAACATGTATGTGTATTGCCTTTTCTTGCATTTATGTTCGATAATGTTGAGGAACTTTGGTTTTCAATTTTTGTTTTGACCCTTGTAATAATCAAGCTTTCATAAACAAGTTACGTAAGAAATATAGAAGGTTATTAAACATGCCCTTAAATCATTGACAATTATAGATTTTATTTGATTTTAACATGTGTAAATAGTTGAGTTCACATTCCATATGCTGAACTCTGTGATCATCCACCATTATCAAGCAAAGTTGTGAGTTCATTATCTCTTCTTATGTTGTATAAATATCTTCCATTTCATACAAATTTAGGGAGTTAATTGCATTCCTGTTACAGTTGTTCCATGTATACATGATGCATCTGCCTATTTGATTGGAAATAGCTCCTGTTGAGTCTCATTTAGGATCTAGGTCTGGATTGGTATGAAATTGTTTGATTTACCGTTTACGCAACTTCTATACTCTAGAATTATCAAATCTAGTTAATACTCTTTGCATTCATTGCATTTTCATGATCACACCTTGTTTGTTTGTTTCCTCTTATGCAATCATTGCATTTTTATGTTTTTTAGCTCCAGTATTAATTTGATTCCCTGAGTTTCGTTATATAGGCGCGGAACTACGAATTTGTTATTGCATAAGCCGGAATGATGAATGCCAGTGGTAAACACAAACCATTTGCTTTCTCTGATTTCACTTATTAAGTTATTATGTATGGATGATAAGTGGTAAACACAAACCATTTGCCTTCTCTGATTTCCAAGGGATATGCTTAGCAAAGTGTGGAGAATGGGTTAGATTAAAACGGGTTTGGGTCAAAATGCATATTTTTTTGTCGAGGTCAAAATGGGTAAATTTTTGCATGGGTTCAAATGTTTAGTGTGTTGACTATAGTAACAAATGCTATATTATTACAATATAATTTCATTTTTTTTCTGAATAATTAATTTAGTAGGTTTTACGCATGCCGAATACATTTTGGGCATGCTATACTTTTAACCTATTCGACCAATTTGAATTGTTTCTATATTAACTTTTACCCGTTTACATGAGCTGAAATTCCCACCAATGTGCTAGAATAACAAATCTTTATTCTTCTATAATTTCTTTTAAACTAAAAAACACCACAATTTATAAGACTATGTACCCCACATGATACATGACCCTTAACAGCTTTTGGAGCAAATATATTGCCCACTATCGGATACATATATGAAAGACAAGCTACACAAGAGCTCAGAAAGAAAGCAATTTACCTTAGGGTACCCTTTTTGGCCGAGTGGGTTCGGAACAAAGGGCATTTCTGGAAATCACAAATTACTGCAGCAAAAGGTAACTAGAAGCATTTTTTTATCAGAATTCTATTTCACTTCACAAATTTTTATGTACCATATCAAACTTTCAGAAAATTTGATTGAAGGAACATTTTATTTCCTAAAGTATGAGGGTTTATTTTTATAAAACATTTGAACATAGTTGGTTATATATTTTTTTTTATCAATATTAACCTGAAAATGGCAGGTAAGTACATTTATTAATTATCAATTTACCATTGTACCTTATATTGGTAAGAAATTATTCTAGGGGCTTTTCACACTGGAAATTAAATGTTGTTGATATCGAAGTTACCCTTTTACATGTTTGTCAAATGGTGAGTGAAATTTGTTATAAACTATTTGGTTATCGACAAAAAAAAAAAAAAATCATAAGCCTTACATAAAAAGTTAAGTTCCCTAGTTTTCTTGTGACTAAGCTATTTTATTTTGTTTTTAGAAACAACTATAAAGTTGATGTCATTTTATGATTGGTAAAAGGTGAAAAGTGGGATAATTCTCCTCTACTATAATAATATATTAAAAAAAGAGAGAACTTTTTTTTTGTTGGAGAAGAAGTGTTTTAAGGAGAATCTAGTTTCAAGAATATTTTAATGTGGGTTTATAACCGACCTCTTGAGCCAGAGTCTTGCATGGAGCCGCTAAAGGTCGTTGCTTTCTGTTACAAAATTTTCATTCAAAAAAAAGATTCCGTAGTTAGTTACTCATATGATTAGTTTTCTGTTTTCATAAAGATTCCGGTGTCACCTTCGCCCCTATAAACTCACCATTCAGAGTCTCAAACACTTCATTTACATTTCACCACCCACCGTTGATATTTTCCGGCGACCTTTTAAACTCTATCTTCTACTGTCCTTGTTAAACACCCACCCACCCACAAAACTTGTCCTTGTTTTCTTTTCCGCACACGATGGACATCCCCACCGGAGCTCGTTGTTGGGAAGAAGTTCGTAAAGTTCCGGCAAGATGGTTGTATGTTCTTGCCGGAATATACATTCAACTCTCATTCGACTTCAGCACTGCGTTTCTCCTCATACAACCTTCTCTGCAGGAGATGACTATGTTCAATATGACTACCATGTCATTTGTTAAGGATGTTGGCACACATTTCAGTATTATAGCCGGAATCGCGTTTTGAGTGATTATGGAATCACGTCACCATTCACCCAACGCTCGTATTGCAAGATGTGGTTTGTCTGTGGTCGTCGTGTCTGCTACTTTACTTTTAAGTCTGGGCTACATACTCATTTGGTTGCAGGTAGCTAATAAAATGAATCATTCAAAGGGGTTATACCATCTCTATGCATTCTTGATCAGCCAATCCACATCACTCGTTAACACAGCAAATATCATGGTGTCTGTAACAAATTTTCCTAACCACCGTGGCCTTGCAGTAGCTTTGTTGCAGGTAAGTGTCATTTGAATTCGCTGTATAATTGTTGTTTAGGGTTAATTAATTTCTTGTTAATAATATTCGATAGGTCTTGTATAAATTTTTTCACGTTTGTCTAAATACGATAGGTAGGGTTTATGAGGTTTTATTGATTTTTGCTGAATATTGACAATGTACAATTAAAGTTTCACTAGTTAATTGGGGTTTGTTAGGTTTTGTTAAAGTTTCTCCTTTAGCTTAGATTAAATAAGTAATAACACATTAGCTTAGAAATAAATGATAAGTAACTTTTTATTAAATAGTCATCAAACTTAAGATTAAAATGACAAGTAACTTTTTATTAAATAGTCATCAAACTTAAGAAAAGATAATCTTTGATACCAAGGCTGACATTAAGCAAAGTTTTAATGTTTCATTACCTTTTTTTATTCTTATATCATTATTAAATTTGTTACTTGGGATTATGGTAATAATTGACATGAGTTGATTGAAAAAAAATAAGAAAAGTTATATTAGGTGTAAAAGTTATAATGAATGATCAGAGAAAAAGAAAATATTATATTGACTTTGACCGAATAAAAAGGAATTAGACTTGTGACAAAAAAAAAAAGATTGATGGAATAAAAAAGTACATGAGAAGTATTATGTTAGTTTCCATAAAAAGGACTGTGCTGATGTAGATAAATAATATAATTATTAATTAGGTTTTATCGCATACTAATTAACTACTTAAAAAAATTATTTTAGTAAATATTTTTTAAATAACTTAAAATAACTATTTTGATTAATATTTTTGAAGTAACACTTTTAATAAATTCTTTTCCTGCCAATACTTTTTTGAGGAAAAAAAAATCAATAAACATTGGATATAAACTCAACAACAGGAGAATTTGTTGATATGGTATGGGTATACTGGCTAATAGAACAAGTGCATTTATTAAGAGGTGAGAATAGTGTCACGGAGTTAGTCTTTCAACTCGCGTTCGGCCTTAGAACACGGTCTAAGTAAGCCTAGCCGACTTAGTATCGTTGGGTTTTGGTTATGAAAGTTGCTAAAGGGAACGTTGGATCCCAAGGAAGTTGCTTGTAATACTTGAACACAAGTATACAAGAGAAATGCTGTGTATTATACAAAGGAAGCTTACAAGAGTGATGATGTTTACAAGTGTTTGGGGATGCTTCTAATGAGGCCCCACGATCCCTATTTATACTACATTGATCACCATCTAGAGTGTTCTATATCTAGAACACTCCTTACAAAATATCATGCTTAAATATCTAAGATATTTCCTACTAAATATCATGATATTTGTTGAAATCTAGATCCTTCCATGGCAGAATTTTATGGTTGTTTTGTCCAGCCATTTCTAGCGGGTTCTAGAGTCTTCTTTGCTGGAAGTTTATGTGTTTTGTGCCCCTTACGTTGCTGGAAGAGTACCGGCTGTTCCGGAGTCTTCCGGGCGGCTCTTGAAGCGTGTAGAAGGCCCCGGAAGGTTCTAGAATGCTGAATTTTTTGGCTGAATTTTAGCGGGGCGTGACATCCTCCCCCACCTAAATTCGCAACGTCCTCGTTGCGATGCCCGAATGCCTCATGAGTTTTCATGAGTTATATTGCGGATAATATTTGGCCTCGATTTTTGGACTTCAAGGGTGCGGTGTGCACGTTATCGCCTTTGATGATGTAGAGTGTGTTCATGAATGGTGCCGGCATGGCCTTTTGTTCTCGAAAAAAAGTCCACCCCGAGCACAATATTGTAGTCTTCGATTGGAACAATCGAGAAGTGTAAGTTGCCTGCCCATGTCCCGATTTTGGTTTTTACTCCCCAAGCGACACCTTCGATCGGTATGGGATCTCCGTTAGCGGGTTTAATCCAACCTTCTTGAGTTGTGATTCTTAAGCCGATTCGTCTCGCCTCGTTTGTTGACATAAAGTTGTGACTAGCACCGGTATCGACCAATGCTTCTAAGGTTTCTCCTTTGATTTCTAGATTGACAAAGCGAAGACCTTTTCCCTTCGAATTGTCCACGACTGTTGTCGGGTTAGCTTGATTTGCCATCGCCAATGGTTTTCCTTCCATTTCGGTCATAGCATTTAAAACTTGAAGTTGCATTGCACCTAGGCGAACCTCTTCGGTTTCCTCAGGTTCATCATCGCCGGTCCTTATAAGGGCCGTTAGTCTGGCTTTCTTTGGGCAGTCTCATGCATCATGAGGCCCATCACAAAGGAAGCAACCTTTGTTTACAACTTTTCCTTTGTTATATAATGTTAATGCCCGGTCATCATTCTTCCGGTATTGATTTTGGTTGGTGGGTTTTGCTCCCCTACCTTTTGCATCGCCAGTCTCTGTAGTTGCTGATCTTGTCGAACGATTTTCATTACAGTCATGCAAGTTTTCAGCAACAGAGATTGCCGATGATAAGTCTTGAACCTTTCTTCGTTCAAGTTCGGTTTTGGCCCATTGTTGCAAACCATCGACAAAGTATATGAGAGCATCCTTGGGTGACAAGTCCGGAATCTCAAGCACAAGGGTAGTAAATTCATTGATATAATCTTTGATGCTACCCTTTTGCCTAAGGTTTCGTAGCTGAATCTTTGCGTCGTGTTCGACGTTTTTTGGATAAAATTGCTTCTTGATTTCTTTTACAAAATCTGCCCAAGTGTTGATGGTGCACATACATTTTTCGATCTCCATGTGCTTTCATCGCCACCATAGAGCCGCGGTTTCCTTTAAATATAAGGTCACCGTCTTGATTTTCTTGCCATCGTCAACGATGTCTACAGCTTCAAAGTACTGCTCGATCTCCCAAATGAAGTCGTCAACGGCTCGTGCCTCCCGTTTTCCAATAAACGGAGATGGCTTTGGGACTTCAGTCTTTGAAGAAATGATGGTGTCACCTCGGTTTGCTAGTGCTTGTTTGCAAATGTTTAGCTCCATTTGCAACTCATTGAATTTTTCAGCAAACTTGCTCTCTATATTGCTTTGTACTTGCCCCAGCTCCTTCATAAACATCCCCTTTAATTCAGCTTGCATGACCTGCATAGCAAGTTTGATGTCATCTCTTAACTCGCCGAGCTCGCTACCTACTTGTTCCAGCGACTCGTTAGTGTTTGTTTGGAAGATGTCGACTTCAGCCTTGAATTCTTCAACTTGTGTCTTGAATTCAGCTATCGATGTCTCCACGTCTTCCATGTGTTTGTCTAAGCTTGCGACCAAGTCCTTGGACATGTCTCGATTCTTTCTTCCTCCTTTGTGAGTTTCATCACGCCCACGGGTCTCTTCTCCAGTAGCCGTGGTTGTAAGTTGAGTCTTATCATCAGCCATCTTGGATGATTCGAAACGTTGCTCTGATACCACTTGTCACAGAGTTAGTCTTTCAACTCGCGTGCGGCCTTAGAACACGGTCTAAGTAAGCCTAGCCGACTTAGTGTCATTGGGTTTTTGTTATGAAAGTTGCTAAAGGGAACGTTGGATCGCAAGGAAGTTTCTTGTAATACTTGAACACAAGTATACAAGAGAAATGCTTTGTATTATACAAAGGAGGCTTACAAGAGTGATGATGTTTACAAGTGTTTGGGGATGCTTCACATGAACCCCCATGATCCCTATTTATACTACATTGATCACCATCTAGAGTGTTCTATATCTAGAACACTCCTAACAAAATATCATACTTAAATATCTAAGATATTTCCTACTAAATATCATGATATTTGTTGAAATCTAGATCCTTCCATGGCAAATTTTTATGGCTGTTTTGTCCAGCCATTTCTAGTGAGTTCTAGAGTCTTCTTTGCTGGAAGTTTATGTGTTTTGTGCCCCTTATGTTGCTGGAAGAGTACGGGCTGTTCCGGAGTCTTCCGGGTGGCTCTTGAAGCGTGTAGATGGCCCCGGAAGGTTCTAGAATGCTGAATTTTTTGGCTGAATTTTAGCAGGGCGTGACAATAAGGTGTAGTTAAGACTTAGAATATGTGTTTTCTTTGATTTGAATAAGAATATTGACCATGTACAGACGAATTTTTGTTTTACTGGGAATTTAACTAAGGTAAGTATCTTTGCAGGCTTTTTGGGAGCTCAGTGGCTCCTTAGTCACAGATATTAACGAGGTTCTTTTTGGTAAAAATGTTCATGGTTTCATCATATTCATGGCAA
Source organism: Helianthus tuberosus (assembly GCA_030545235.1). NCBI lineage: Eukaryota > Viridiplantae > Streptophyta > Magnoliopsida > Asterales > Asteraceae > Helianthus > Helianthus tuberosus. Next base: position 8,740,876 of record CM060433.1, on the reverse strand, counting down.
TTGCACCAGCTATTATTGCTTGCCTGTGTTGCCCTCTCATAAAGTTCAAACTTGTACAAAATGCTGATCAAGATTATGACAACACCATGTTTAGAGGTTTCTTTAGTTGTGGTATTGTTATCAGCATCGTATTCTTCTTTATGTCTTTAACCGAGAACATATTTCTCTTCAAAGAATCCACAAATCGTAGGATAGTAATTGTCGTTGATATTTTAGTGCTTGTTCTCATTGCATTGCCCATATTGGTTAGAATCTGGAATGTTGCTCGTGCTCCTGCTGTTGTGCAGGCTGCTCCTACTCCTGCACATGATGATGATGTGGATGGTGAAAGTGGGTTCGGGGATGTTTTGCGGAACCCCACATTTTGGATACTCGCTTTTGCGTATGGGTTTGCGATAGGTTCCGCAAACTCGTCATTTAACAACATGAACCTTTTTTCCGAAACCTTAAGCTTGACGGACTTGCAAATAGACTACTCGTTATCTCTTTGGAGCGTTAGTTGTTATGTTGGATGTTTAGGTTTCGGGTATATGAGTGATTGTCTATATAGATTTTGTGGATTAGGACGACCGTGGCTAATGACCCTTGGTACCTTAGTTCTCATAGGTGGGCATGTCTTATGTTTGATTGTCCACTTAGTGATTGGAGTTGCCTTTTTAGGTATCGGGTTTGGCGCGCTTTCTGGGCTGCTCCTGACAATAGCAATAGAGCTTTACGGTTTACGCAATATTGGCATAATTCTACCAATTATGGAAGGCTTAAGTGGGCTGTTCGCTTTACTCGTTTCTTTATCGGTAGTTTTTCAAGATGGATCATACAAGAACACGGGTCACGAATGCTTCGGAGTAAAGTGTTTTTTCTGCTCCTATTTGTTGTATATAATCACGAGCAGAGTGGCAACTGTTCTTTCCTTGTGCCTTGGGTGCCTCACCCAAGCCACCTACTAAGGTATGGCAGCAGAGTAGAATCTTATGAATTTTAGTATTGAAGTCTTTGTATTGAACAATTCACTTTGGTTTTCTGTTCTTACTTGTAATATTGAAATGTGCTTACTTGTAATATTGAAATATAACAAGGACCCTTTGGATTAAATCTCCCTCGAAAATGTATGATGATGATTGGATTACTTTTCAATTTTAAACATGTATATACATATATGTATATTTGACAATATACACATATGTATAGTTAAAAGATTAACAATATACACATGTGTATAAATCTCAAAATACATTAAAAAAAACAAAACCTTAAAAAAAAGGCTCTGATTTTTCCAAAAAAAAATTGCATTTTTTTACATTTTTTTACTTAGGAGAAATGTGTGGTCCAGAATGTTTCTCAAGTTTCTCAATTAGCCTACTACTTCTCACATGATCCTTATCCTATATATATATATATATATATATAGGGTCAGGATTTAGAGAAAACGGTGGAAAGTGTGAGAACGGTGAGAACGCTTATGGATCGTCCGATCAAAACAATCTATGGACTAGATTGGTGCGGTGGCGTTTTCGTAAGTAACACGAATTCTATTAAGTGGACGCGCTTCATTAAGTGTAAAAAGGTCTTTACACTTCTATACCAAAACGCCAAACTAATGAATAAAATGCCATTACGGACAAAAACACATCCCTATATAAACAAAAACATCCCAGACATAAAAACACACCGCCCAGAACCAGAAACGCCATATTTTCTACTATATACCATTCATCTTACAAACGCCAAAATCCCCAAAACATCAAACACACCTACTAAAAAAAACGCCATATTTTACTATATACCAGTCATCTTAGAAAACGCCAAAACAGTCAAACATCAAAGATTCCAAAAAATCGACGTTTCTTTCAGATACACTATTTCCTCAGTAAAACGCCAAAAATGGCAAATATCATTTCTTGTATATACAAATATTGTTCTACGCCAAAGTTTCAGAGAATGCATTCTTCCCTGAGGTGCTGTGACTCAAATAACATTTTGCTGCATGAGATGCTGGTGTCAGACTTATGTCATTTTTTGTATTTTGTTATTGATGAATATTATAATGACATGAAAAGACGAATGACACTGATGAGTTGCTTGAAGATACATATTCAAACAAAAAACTCATGTCATTTTGTCTTTCCAAACGGCCACAAAAACACAAGCATAACAAAGCCAAACCGCCGGTGAACATGATTCAAAGAAGAAAGAGACTGATGACAATGAAGATTTGGAAGATGAATTGTTTCTATTTTTATTTTTTTAATTTTCTTTTTCTGTTGTTTGTTATGTATTTTTCAACTTAGAATAAAAAAATACATTATATTAATAAAACGCCAAACAGTCATAATGCATGTGAAATGCCATAATGCAGTAAAAAACGCCAAAAACTCCCAAACTATAATAAAAGTAATTTGCAGAAGTATTAATAAAAGCTAAAAATGGAAAAAAAAACCGCCAAAAACTACTTAAAGCCATTAAAAAAGGCCAAACTTGAGAGATGGAAAGTCTATGACCCTAAAAACTCATAAAAAGTTGAACAAAAACAGTAAAAATACACAGTAACTGAAAGACGGCTACTTGATTAATATCATTTATTATAAATAAAATCTCGCCTAAACTACGCGCTAAAAACATCCTATAAGAGAGACGTCTCTGCACAATCAACTGATCACAAACCAAAAACAACGTCATATTTCCTAGAAACCATTCACTTTAAAAACGCCAAAAAAATAGTTAAAAAAGCCACAGATGCGGAACCTCGTTTCTTCTATATTGAGTATTGTTCTGAATGAAGTTTCACTGAATGGATTCTTCTCTGAGTTGGGTATCTCTATAATCTTTTGCTGAATGAGATGGACAAATATTCAAGAAAAATAGACTGATGACACTGATATGTCATCATGTCACTTTGTTCTTGATAGATATATTGATGGCATGAAGGGATCAATACATTAGAGCAGGCGTTGGTCTTCAACATGTCATCAAACAATTATATATCAACCCACAATAAAGGATGCCACAAAAAATAAGCATCTTCTAAAGACGGGCGTTATGTAGGAAAATAAAGATCTACATAAGGTATTCAAAAACAGGTTCAAAACGCCAAAAAGGTTAAAGTAGAAGAGGCTGATGACAGTGAAGATTTGGATGAGAAATTAGATTATAATTTTTAATTTTCTTTTTCATTTTCTATTATTTGTTATCTAATTCTCTGTTGTTTATTATCTAATTCTCTACTAATTTAAAAAATTTGAGTATAAAACGTCAAAAACTACAAACACCAAAACGCCTGATAGTGTGAAAAACTGTGAGAACGGATGCTAGCAAAGCACGATGTTGCTATATAAAACGCAAAAAAATGCCAAATAAAGTATTACAGGAAAAATCTACACTAATTGACAGATGAAATTGAATGAAACAGTAATTCCTAAACAGTAAGATGAAGAGACGGTATCATTATTGCCAAACATTTATTATATTAAAAGCCACTACATGGAAAATTGAATTTATTTATCTTTTCAAAACGCCATAATTGCCTGTCACATTATAGGCCTGTATCCTACATGGCACAACACTTGATATAATAAACATCAAGGAAACTACTGATGTTTTTTACATTATAGGCATGCATCCTGATCTAAAAACAATAAAAACGCCAAAACATACTTAAAACGCCAAAATATTTACTATGATCCTGATCTAAAAACAATAAAAACGCCGCGTATTAATTAAACGCCAAAAATAGAAAGATGATGTGACACGCGTTTAAAAAAAGAAATATGAAAGGACAAAAAAGCCCCTCCGCCCTTCTCTATGCCGCGTGACACGTGTTGGCCCAGGATGCGTTCTCACTGTTCTCACACTATTTGAGAAACTTGAGAAACATTATAGACCACACATTTCTCCTAAGTATAAAAATGCAATTTTTTTTTTTTTTTGGAAAAATCAGAGCCTTTTCTATTAGGTTTTTTAGGGATTTATACACATGTGTATATTGTTAATCTTTAAACTATACATATGTGTATATTGTTAATCTTATAACTATACATATGTCAAAACTCTCGAAACCCTAATCCCTAAACCCTAATCCCTAAACCCTAATGCTAAACCCTAAAACCTAAACCCTAAAGCTAAACCCTAAGGCAAAACCATAATGCTAAACCCTAATGCAAACCCAAAAGCTAAAGTTAAACCCTAGAGCTAAACCCTAACGCTAAACTCTAAAGATAAACCTAAATGCTAAACACAAAAGCTAAACCATAATGCTAAACCCTAAATACTAATGTTAAACCCTAATACTAAACCCTAAAGCTAAACCCTAAATACTAATGCTAAACCCTAATGCTAAACCATAAATACTAATATGTAAGATCCTAATTCATTTAACCTTTAAACGACGCAGCGGAATTTCGAGTCTGAAAATTTCTTTCATGTCATACATCTTGGAATTCTAAAACTTCATATTATAATATAAGAACATAACTTATCGACACTAAATTACATATTTAAACATTTCCGTACAATCTGTCTTGTGACTCGATCTTCGATCTCTACTCCTTGGTAACCTTCATGTCTTGTACTACCTGCGCTCACCACATAAAATTCATAACGTTAGTACGTAGCATAAACATACAATATTTTTACACGTTTACTTTCCATTCCATTAACTCTTTACATTCCGGCTTTCTTTCTGATCATACGATCCGTAGTGAGACTTCCTTGGTATCCTGCGTTACACTTCATCATCAGGCACGATGTTATTATCGTTAGTACTCAATTTCATTGAATGCATGCGTACATACTTTCATACAACCTATACGTACACTTACGATCACACATAGCAGCATACATACCTATGTACCTACATACATACGTACGTACATACCTAACCACATTCATTCATACATACATACCTACATACTTACATGCCTTCATACATACATACATACCTACCTATATACATAACATACAAACCTACATACATACTTACATACAAACATACATACATACTTACATACTTACATACATACGTACCTACTTATTCCATACCTTCTCACAACTTACATACGTACATACCTTCGTACATACTCACTTGACTACATATACATACCATCTGTATACTTACTTACGTACAAACATTTATACTTATACAACATACATACGTATATACCTAAATACATACCCACACTTATATCTTCAATCATCCATTGCAATATACCCGACTTATACTTGCCTACTTATATACGTCTGCATATATATTGTTGGATCGTTGTTTGACCCGATTTAGTCGATCAGAAGAGTTTAAGTCCAGTTCAAAGGCGGAATCAGAGAACTAGACACGAACACAGCTTGTTAATCTTTAATCTGTCTCTTATATTGCTTTAACAATGATTACAACCTTGACAGAAATCCAGCAGCACTTCGTTACACTTTCGGAAGTTGCATACCAAATGAATAACAAGTGCACCTATATATAGTAGTGAGATTTCGCTTGAAATAGATCAGACACCTTCAAGCGAAATCTATTGATTCTGATTTCGCTTCAAGCGAAAACTATTGATTCTGATTTCGCTTGAATCGGTTTCAAGCGAAATCATCACCTATTTCACTAAAAACAATTTCTCGAACCTCGTGCACTAGATATCCTATCCTATCTCATGATACAAGACGAAGTCAATAGACATAGTGCACTAACAGACTCCCCCTTGGATATTGACTAAGTCTTCAGTGACTATTCTTGCAATATGACACCTTCTTCAGTCTTGATCATTCTGCCTTTTCTTTCGTTCAGATTGTAACATTGTACGCATCCATCACTTCCCTTCTTCTAACAGCTTCAGGCTCCCCCTTTCATCAAGCTTCCGTGCTTTGGGATCGACACCTAGCTTTCCATCTACAAGCTCCTAACTTTTAGCTTGTCTTCAGACTCCCCCTAAGACTCTGCTCTTGGGATCGTAATCTGGACTATCATCTGCAATTTCTCAAACATTTATGAATAACAGCATTTTGAATTCTCAATCAAAATCTCTAATCCACTTCCCCTATCAACAAACTGTATAGATTTAGCAGTATTAAAGAATCCAACTCCCTCACAATTTATCATCCAAGTTCAAGTTAATGACCTTGGAGATATCACAAACTGTTTTTGAAATTTTTTATTTTAAATCAAGTTTCAATTTAATGAACTTGTTTTATTTTCAGAAACACAATCAGCATACTTAGATTTTGAAACTCAGTTCTCAGACATCGATTGTCAAAAATAAAGCAGAAATCAAAATCTTTTTGTATTTTCTGAAAACATAAAGCAGTAAAGAAATATGTACAAACATATTTACATACAATATTTTTGTTTGAGTATGCGTCAGAGGATCATATCAGTTTTTGACAAGTCACAAGTACCGTTGAGCTTTTTAACACTTTAAGTATTAAACAATTCACTTAGATTGTCGATATACTGATCCACTTAAATTTTCACACAAATTTCAACTTATTCAGGATATGAATTAAGTATTTTAAGAACTTAAACTCATTCATGTGTCCCACCTCTTGAATATACTCCCGTATCCAGATCCCAATATTCAGTCTTACAGGTGAGTATACCTAGATGATATCTGTCAGGGGTTAAATGCGAGGGCCGTGAGAGCTCAGGTCGATCTTTCGATACGCAGAGAGATGACGGCTTCGACTTTTCGGTGTGTCCCCTTTAGAGGATCTTTTTTACAACAGCCATGATTAGCATTTTTCAATGTTTCATCATTTTTTAGCTGAGGGTGGTGCTCTATTTCAAGCAATGCAGAAAGTATTCTCCGGGGACTAGGTCAGAAATTCCTTTCAGCAGAAGTCCCGGGATAATACCCCAGATATCACTGAGTATAAAGACCTAGTATCTCAGAATAAGGGACCTTTCAAACGAGATTTCAGGGGTTACCTATATATCCAAGTAGTGTTCCCCACGAAATAAGCAAGTTTGAATTTATGTTTATATCCCGAAAAAGTTTACTAAGTGTATAAAAACCTATCGACACATCCACAGTGAGATCGTTTAACACATTTAAACTTTCCATATCTTTAGCATACTGTAACTGTCTACTGATGTACTATCATTTCCTCTTTTTACGCAAAAACTCAATTTTCAAATTTTATCATGTTTTTGGCTTTTTCAAATTTTCAAATGTTTTTGTATTTTCTAACAACATTTCTCCCCCTAAAATGCAAAACCATATAAAGAAAATTTGACAACCAACACTGATAGCTTTGTCTCGCCATCCATTTTCTGCATCTCATGCTCTGTATTGCAGAAAATATAACATACCCCCATGATTTACAACCCATTGATCTTAACAGTTTGAAAACCGTTTTTCAATCTGATGAAAGTAATCATGTTTGTTCAGCCGTGAGGGTTTCGGCATATTCAATCAACACATAATCAAACAAAATTAAAAACAAACATATTTATGGTTTTTCAAATTTTAACAAACTAAAAACATATTTTTGGTTTTTAATTTTTCAATTTTTAGGGTTTTTGAATTATTGTTTATTTATTTACATAAAACATATAAACTTCCTGTTTCAACCAACACAGGATCCAACAACAGCCTCCTCTTCTCGTTGTGCCAGGCTGCTCCAACCTCCATTCATATATATATATATCCTTAGGTACTCGCGTACACACTATAATCTTACATACATTCGCGCATACACGCTTACATACCTTCTTCATACGTGTAAAGAGATACACATCATCCAAACATACCTATCCACACATACGCTTACCATAAAGGTCATAAAACATGAGTTAAACTGATCATACGCAACTTAAAACGCGTTTAAGCGAGTTCCCATGACAAAACGGGGCTCGAAAATAATTTTCGAAGAAATAAGACCCGTCGCGCGACGCGACGGGCCGTCGCGCTACGCGACGCCCTCAAAAAGACAGCAGGTTGTTGCTGCTGTGCTGCAGATTTCCCGCGCGATCCCGTTTCACGGGAACGAGCATAACTCCCTCATTTTTGATCCGTTTTACCCGATTCTTTTTCCTACGTGTCCGTAATTTTATTCTCCATCTAATGGAACTAAAATCCAACATCCGACTTAATATAATTTCCGACTTCTAACTCTTCGGCTTATTACCCTTTTACCACTTTTCGACCCATTCATGCATACGTCAACATAACTTGTTCCTTTTACCAAAACCTTTTATAAACATAATAACATAAGTGACGTCTATCATAAATTAACAAATTCTTGGATGTCTTGCATCCTCTTAACACCTTATCGTTCCTATGCTTATTTTTGACCCGTTAAGGGTATTCGTGCATTAATTGGTCTACGACTAACCAAACCGTAATCCCCACTTCCATACTCGTCCAAAACATTACACTAACCGAATAACTTGCTTCAAAACTACTTTTAAGCTCGTTTACCCCAAAATACCCATCAAGGGCATTTTGGTCAACCTTAAACCCATCTTTTACGACGAAAGACTTTAACACATATCTGACCTTAAACATCATGTTTAATTCATTACAACACATTATTACTTACTAGTACTAAGAAGTGATTACGGAAATCACTTACCTTATGCGTCCGTGCTCGTATCCGATTCCTTGCCTCTTCTTGACCCGTTAACACCTTATGCTTGAGTCCGTCTCGGCGTGATTCCTATACTTTCATTTCATCGAAATCACGCTCTTATTAGCATACTCATTTGTACATGTAACCATCATATCATTCGCATAATTCACACTTAACTTTCCTTAGTCATTTCTAACAAGCATTAAAACATACAATCGACCTCATACTCTTTTCATCACACGTAATTCATCATGTGATTACAAATAACACATATTAACATAACATGTACCAAACGTCTTCCTATCCTCCTACCTTTACGACAACGAGTCCAATCATGTTTCTTAATCTTGTTGACTTTCAGAAGTCAACTATTAACCATAAGTAACCATCAACTCATCTACATATACCCGTAACCTTGTAATCGACCATACGGACGACACTATATTCATTTTATCATACACTTGATGTGAGTACTACCTTTTAAGCATAACGTACAACTATTTCATGCACAATTCTTCTAAACTCATACATAACCCATCAAAACCAACTACTAATCATCATGTATCATTCCAAATGAACATTAAACATAACATCATCATATTCCTATACTTTCATCTAACAATAATTCATCATACCCACATAATACATCAATCATTCAACAAGACTTGAACATAAGAGATGATTCTAGGCATCATCTTCACCCTAACTAACGGGTGTCACCTCTAAACATCAAATTAACGCAAACCTTTCATAACCCATGTTCTACACGAGGATTCTAACCCTTGTACATGATTAATTTCATCTTAACTCACGGATTAGAACATAACCCACTTCACCCATGATCACCAATCTTAGATTTAAAACATACCTTATGATCCTCTCGTGTTGGTGATCATTAATCCATGCTCGGTTATGGATTTGGGCCTTGATTCATCCTTCAAATTGAAGCTTTTGAAGAACTAGGGTTTTGGGGCTCTTGAGAGCCCCTGATCGATCCATCCAGAACACACACGAAGTGTGTGTTTGTGTGTGTGTTCTTTTCTTTTTAATAACCCAACTTTCGTTAGTTCCACTTTAGCCCCTCGGGTTTTGTCTTTAAAACATAACTGACACTTCCTTCATTATTTAATACTTTTGACCATACCCTTAACTAGGTTAAATAGCCTAGTTATTTATTTCATGACGTGTCACATAAGAACATACGACAATTATTAACATTCAGATTTTTGGGGCGTTACAAGTCTACCACCCTTAAACAAGGTTTCGTCCCCGAAACCTTTCTCACTTTCATCGAACACACATTTTCTTTTCTTCCAATTCATCCATACGACCACTAGCCCATACTTTCCTGATCATTCTTTCCTATTTCATTTTCATTTTCATTCACTTGACCTGTCAATAACTGGTCAATGCACATGACCTTCCGTCCTTTAATATGATCCATTCTCAATGGATCTAATATCTCCATCTCACTTCTAAGAATTTACATTCTCTACATACTCTGTATAGCATTTAACTTTTGTTTTGTTATCACAACAAAACTATTATTACTTAGTCACGCCTACGCGCTTAATTCTAACGTTAACCTCATTCTACATTTTCTACAGTTACTTTTATCCTGCATACCTTTACATTTCCTTTAAATCATTTCGTTCATTACACATTACTACTACTTTTACTTCATGCATTACTTAATTTACACATATACAGGTGTCATACTAGTTCATATCTATCCAATCATGAGTTAAATATTTTTACTAACCTCTTTTTCATTTCCCAAACCACGATCTGCAACCCAGATTGATTCATCTTTTCCTCGAGTACCAGACATAATAGGCCAGATTTCATTCATCTGTGTCATGAGTTTCCACTCGTGCACATCCTTTCACCAATACGATTGGTTTCATCACATCAATAATTCTAACATTATCATCAACAACTTCAGCGGTTAGCATATGTCATTCAAACATTCCCTACACTAGGTGATTACCCACCTATAACTCTTCTACAATTTCCTACGTGCCTGCTATAACGTGCCACACATTCTATTTCTTACATACAATCCTTTCATTCAATTCATCATTTTGCCAACTGAAGTACATGCTCGTACTTCCTTCCATTCATGCTTACTCGCGAAAACCTTATTACATCGTCTCAATATTTCTTACCAAACTTACCATTCCCGCCCCTACTTAAATTATTGTTCGGGTCACAGCCCGTCATCATTCCGACTTCTAAGAGTCAATTACTCACATATCTTATACGTAACTTATACAAAACTTCGTCTATTATACTATCACTTTTTACTTTACACTTACTCCTACGACCCGTTCGACTCAATCATGGTCAAACTGTCGACATCTTCTTAGGCGGATTAATTTCATCTTTTTATATTTTTGAATCCGTCTCACGGATTCAGACGCATCATTCATGCTTTTTCATTCATTGAATCCGCCTTACGGATTCAAACATTACATTCATACCTTTCCTTCTTGAATCCGTCTCACGGATTCAAACATTCATCCTTACCTTTCATCCTTGAATCCGTCCCGCGGATTCAAACATATCGTTCATGCCTTTCATCCTTGAATCCATATCACGGATTCAAACATATCATTCATGCCTTTCATCCTTGAATCCGTTTCACGGATTCACATCGCATTCATACCTTTCATTCCCTGAATCCGTCTTACGGATTCAAACATATTATTCATATCTCGTTGATCCGTACTTAATCACGGATTCAACCTTCTTCATTCTTATCAGGCATGTTTTTCATTCTTACATAGTACTCTCAATTTCCCGAGAGTCTTACTTCCCATTTCACCCACACGCCCGCCTGCTACCCAACTCTACCGAACATACCTGTAACAATTATCATGATCTCACGAACGTCATATGCTTCTCGTGTACTGGCCAGGTACACAATCCACATAGTAGTTTCGTGCCTTCATGTAATTGTTACTTTATGTCCGTAGACTTAGGTTTCGGCGCGTGTATTTCTTCCAATACTTCATTACTATACTATCATTGTCTTTCATCTTAAAACTTTCCTTCCCTTAATGAACTTTACCATTACTTACATCCACATATTTAATTCACGTACCTGGGCTCATTTGCCTACTTGTCTTATTACCTCTTTGCCTGTCTTAGTACTCATCCTAGACTGCATTCACGGATCATCCTCTTCCAACACTCATGCTTACCTTGCACATACAAAACCGCCAGTTTCTTTATACGTATACATAAATACATACTTTCATCAACCTTTACCTTTGGATCTTGATCGAGTCTTAGATTGTACGGATTTCTTATCCCAAGAGCACACAAGTTTGAGTTCAAGTACTTACCTTCTCGTACTTGATTCCCTCAAACCAGGGCTCTGATACCAACTTGTAAGATCCTAATTCATTTAACCTTTAAACGACGCAGCGGAATTTCGAGTCTGAAAATTTCTTTCATGTCATACATCTTGGCATTCTAAAACTTCATATTATAATATAAGAACATAACTTATCGACACTAAATTACATATTTAAACATTTCCGTACAATCTATCTTGTGACTCGATCTTCGATCTCTACTCCTTGGTAACCTTCATGTCTTGTACTACCTGCGCTCACCACATAAAATTCATAACGTTAGTACGTATCATAAACATACAAGATTTTTACACGTTTACTTTCCATTCCATTAACTCTTTACATTCCGGCTTTCTTTCTGATCATACGATCCGTAGTGAGACTTCCTTGGTATCCTGCGTTACACTTCATCACCAGGCACGATGTTATTATCGTTAGTACTCAATTTCATTGAATGCATGCGTACATACTTTCATACAACCTATACGTACACTTACGATCACACATAGCAGCATACATACCTATGTACCAACATACATACGTACGTACATACCTAACCACATTCATTCATACATACATACCTACATACCTACATACTTACATGCCTTCATACATACATACATACCTACCTATATACATAACATACAAACCTACATACATACTTACATACAAACATACATACATACTTACATACATACGTACCTACTTATTCCATACCTTCTCACAACTTACATACGTACATACCTTCGTACATACTCACTTGACTACATATACATACCATCTGTATACTTACTTACGTACAAACATTTATACTTATACAACATACATACGTATATACCTACATACATACCCACACTTATATCTTCAATCATCCATTGCAATATACCCGACTTATACTTGCCTACTTATATACGTCTGCATATATATATATATATATATATATCCTTAGGTACTCGCGTACACACTATAATCTTACATACATTCGCGCATACACGCTTACATACCTTCTTCATACGTGTAAAGAGATACACATCATCCAAACATACCTATCCACACATACGCTTACCATAAAGGTCATAAAACATGAGTTAAACTGATCATACGCAACTTAAAACGCGTTTAAGCGAGTTCCCATGACAAAACGGGGCTCGAAAATAATTTTCGAAGAAATAAGACCCGTCGCGCGACGCGACGGGCCGTCGCGCTACGCGACGCCCTCAAAAAGACAGCAGGTTGTTGCTGCTGTGCTGCAGATTTCCCGCGCAATCCCGTTTCACGGGAACGAGCATAACTCCCTCATTTTTGATCCGTTTTACCCGATTCTTTTTCCTACGTGTCCGTAATTTAATTCTCCATCTAATGGAACTAAAATCCAACATCCGACTTAATATAATTTCCGACTTCTAACTCTTCGGCTTATTACCCTTTTACCACTTTTCGACCCATTCATGCATACGTCAACATAACTTGTTCCTTTTACCAAAACCTTTTATAAACATAATAACATAAGTGACGTCTATCATAAATTACCAAATTCTTGGATGTCTTGCATCCTCTTAACACCTTATCGTTCCTATGCTTATTTTTGACCCGTTAAGGGTATTCGTGCATTAATTGGTCTACGACTAACCAAACCGTAATCCCCACTTCCATACTCGTCCAAAACATTACACTAACCGAATAACTTGCTTCAAAACTACTTTTAAGCTCGTTTACCCCAAAATACCCATCAAGGGCATTTTGGTCAACCTTAAACCCATCTTTTACGACGAAAGACTTTAACACATATCTGACCTCAAACATCATGTTTAATTCGTTACAACACATTATTACTTACTAGTACTAAGAAGTGATTACGGAAATCACTTACCTTATGCCTCCGTGCTCGTATCCGATTCCTTGCCTCTTCTTGACCCGTTAACACCTTATGCTTGAGTCCGTCTCGGCGTGATTCCTATACTTTCATTTCATCGAAATCACGCTCTTATTAGCATACTCATTTGTACATGTAACCATCATATCATTCGCATAATTCACACTTAACTTTCCTTAGTCATTTCTAACAAGCATTAAAACATACAATCGACCTCATATTCTTTTCATCACACGTAATTCATCATGTGATTACAAATAACACATATTAACATAACATGTACCAAACGTCTTCCTATCCTCCTACCTTTACGACAACGAGTCCAATCATGTTTCTTAATCTTGTTGACTTTCAGAAGTCAACTATTAACCATAAGTAACCATCAACTCATCTACATATACCCGTAACCTTGTAATCGACCATACGGACGACACTATATTCATTTTATCATACACTTGATGTGAGTACTACCTTTTAAGCATAACGTACAACTATTTCATGCACAATTCTTCTAAACTCATACATAACCCATCAAAACCAACTACTAATCATCATGTATCATTCCAAATGAACATTAAACATAACATCATCATATTCCTATACTTTCATCTAACAATAATTCATCATACCCACATAATACATCAATCATTCAACAAGACTTGAACATAAGAGATGATTCTAGGCATCATCTTCACCCTAACTAACGGGTGTCACCTCTAAACATCAAATTAACGCAAACCTTTCATAACCCATGTTCTACACGAGGATTCTAACCCTTGTACATGATTAATTTCATCTTAACTCACGGATTAGAACATAACCCACTTCACCCATGATCACCAATCTTAGATTTAAAACATACCTTATGATCCTCTCGTGTTGGTGATCATTAATCCATGCTCGGTTATGGATTTGGGCCTTGATTCATCCTTCAAATTGAAGCTTTTGAAGAACTAGGGTTTTGGGGCTCTTGAGAGCCCCTGATCGATCCATCCAGAACACACACGAAGTGTGTGTTTGTGTGTGTGTTCTTTTCTTTTTAATAACCCAACTTTCGTTAGTTCCACTTTAGCCCCTCGGGTTTTGTCTTTAAAACATAACTGACACTTCCTTCATTATTTAATACTTTTGACCATACCCTTAACTAGGTTAAATAGCCTAGTTATTTATTTCATGACGTGTCACATAAGAACATACGACAATTATTAACATTCAGATTTTTGGGGCGTTACATAATACTAAATCCTAAAGTTAAAAGTAAATCATTCACCCCAATTAAAGATTTACAACACTTATTTTTCAATTCTAAACATGTATATACATATATGTATAGTTAAAAATTGACAATATACACATATGTATAGTTAAAAGATTAACAATATACACATCTGTATAAATCCCTTAATAAAGAAAAACCTAATAGAAAAACCTTCGATTTTTCCAAAAAAAAAAGGTTGCATTTTTTTACATTTTTTTTTTTTGCATTTTTTTGCTTAGGGAAAATGTGTGGTCCAGAATGCTTCTCAAGATTCTCAATTAGCCTACTACTTCTCACATGATCCTTATCCTATATATATATATATATATATATATATATAGAAACGGGTTCAGGAGAGAACGGTGAGAACGGATCCTGGCCCAACACGTGGCAGGGGGCCCTAATTGTTAAGCGGGGGTACGATTGTCCTTTTATACGTTCCCTCCTTATTCGCGTTATAAATCTCTTTCAAATTAAAACTCCAAAGATTTATTGTTAGTTGTTACCTCCTTTGCAAACTTTCTCAGATCTATGGCGTTTAACGTGGATTCTGTTCGACAAAGTAAAATCCGTTGGCGTTTTCTATTTTTCGTTCCAGCAAATCATGCAACAGATATGGCGTTTTGTTCTTTTATCATTGTTTTGTGGCCTTTTTTTGTATTATTATTTTTATAATATGTTGTATGATTTTCAATAGCGTTATTCAATTATGAAATTTAATCGCGTTTTAATTTATATTTAATCTATTATTAAGAACTGCAAATGGAGTTTTCGATATTAATTTTAATTGTCGTTTATGTTCTAGTGTATTTCTTATGTTTTTACGGTCATTGGCGTTTTTCGTCTATTTGATTAGTTTTGAATTTTATTTAGTAGTATTTGTGAATATCAGTTATTACTATTTTGTTATTTTGTGTAAACATTAGTTTTGTTAATTTTGGCGTTTTTATTATGATATTATATTTTGTTAATTATTTATGTTGTTAAGTGTTTTTAATTATTCATCTCATTGCTTTTTTATCATGTCGTTTTTAAATTATGTGTTTATTACGTCTTGTTTATTATTCAATTAATGGCGTTTTAATGTATAATGTTATTACGAGACATCACTCTGTTTTTCTGATTTTTTTGTTCCTCCCTGTGTTTTCTCAGACGAAGCCTCTTCCTCGAGTCAAAGGCATTGCCCCAAAACTGGAATACCATTTATCATTCCTGACGTCAGTGAAGAATTAAAGCCCAGAAAGGACATGCTATTCTCAAGCCTTGATGATTGTTATTCAATGTATGTTAAGTATGCCAAGGAGTGTGGGTTTTCAGTCAGGAAAGGGACTACAAAGACAAACTCTAAAGGTGTCTTACATATTAAGTATTTCTTGTGTATGAGAGCTGGGGTATATAAGGACAAGAAGGTTGATACGTTGGACCCCAATCAAAAGGAGCGAGTAGTGCGATCTAACTTTTCAAAGAGGACTGATTGTGGTGCACTGTTATGTGTAGAATTTGGGGATGGATTTTGGAAGGTGTATAAGTTTGTCGAGGAGCACAATCATGAACTTGTTGAACGTCCTGATAAGCATTTTCTTCCATCTGAACGACACCTCACTTAGCTCCAGAAGCATGTTATACACAGCATGTCTAAGCTGAATTTGGGCCCTGTCAAGGTGTTTAATGTTATGAAGATTTGTTTTGGCGGTTTTGAAGACGTGGGCGCAAGCAAAGTTGAATTTAAGAACTATAAGAGGCAAATTAACTTGTTCATAAGGGAATATGACGCTGATATGGTTGTGAAACATTTGAATGAAAAAAAACATTCCCAGCCTAATTTCTCGTATGATTACATCACAGACGAAGAGAATCGTTTGAAGGGTCTTTTTTGGTGTGACGATCAAGCCAAACGTAATTACCACGTGTTTGGTGATGTGATTTCGTTTGACGCCACGTATCGTTCCAACAAGTAATTTTTTATAATTCAACTTCTTTGTTTTTGGCGTTTTATTAATTTACATGCAATGACGTTTTTATATTTTACATGCAATGGCGTTTTACTAGTTTACATGCAATGTCGTTTTATTATTGTTTCATTTCTCATGGCGTTTTCATATGCAGATACTCTATGGTGTTTGTGCCATTCACTGGTATAGACAATCATCACTGCAATGTTACATTTGGTGCAGCATTGTTGGCGTCTGAAACTGCTGATACGTATATTTGGTTGTTAAGAGTATTTCTAAAAGCTGTTGGTTCTCAACCAAAAGTTGTTGTCACTGACCAAGATGCAACGATGAAAAAGGCTATTTCTGTTGTATTTGTTGACACGAGGCATCGGTTATGCATGTGGCATATGATGCATAAACTTTCTCTGAAGGTTGTTATGCTTTTTTTTACCTTTGGCGTTTTAGGATTCAATGCGTTTTAAGATACATGGTGTTTTGTTCCTTGTTACTGTTTTTTAATTAAGTTTTGTCTTTTGTTTTTTTTAATTTTATGCATGGCGTTTTCGTGTTATTTATAGGTTGGTGTTAGGCTATGCGATTCCACCAATTTTAAAGAACGTATATGTGGTGTTGTGTGGATGGATATTCTCACACCTGAAGAGTTTGAATCAGAATGGGAAGCGGTTATTGCAGAATTCAATTTAGAAGATAATGACTGGCTATCTGATATTTTTGCACTTAGGGAATCTTGGATCCCTGCATACTTTAGAATGGAGCATATGTCTGGTCTTATGCGAACGACATCCAGGTCGGAGAGTGAGAATCATTTTTTTGGTCAAGTGTGCAATTCGAAAGCTACTCTTGTTGAGTTCATGACGCATTATGAGACTGCAATAGAAGCACAGCGTCACACGCATTGTAAAAATGATCATGAATCTCGATACAAAAGACCCCAGTTGAAGAGTAGTTACAAATTGTTGGAAGGGCAAGCTGTTGATATATACACAAAAAGTATTTTTTGTGACGTTCAAGCTGAGCTTATTGGAGTTGCGGATTGCATAAATCAACATTACGAAGATTAGCCTGATGGGTTTGTTAAGTTTTACGTAAATGACTTCCAACAGCTTTGTACATCCTTATTTGAGGTAAATAATGGCGTTCTGGTTTTTATGGCGTTTTCTGTTAATGGCGTTTTATCATATGCAATGTGTTCTTTTCTTTTTTAGACAAACATTCTATGCATGGCGTTATAGAGATATTATTTTTGGCGTTTTTCGGGGTAATGTTCCGTAAGTCTGATTGCACATGCAGTTGCTCATGCAGACGTTTTGAACAGTTTGGTTTGCTATGTAGACATATATTCTAAGTTTTGAGACTTAAGGACATTAGGGAATTTCCAAAATAATACATTCTGAATAGATGGCACAAAGAGGCCTCCCCAAACTGCTCTCCTGAATTCTCAATTAGTCGTGAATATATGACCGAGCTTGATCCTGATGTGCAAAGTATGATGCGAGATATTATTTATTCAACCGAATACACTTTGAACCGTTTATCTGGTAATAAAGAGGAGCTATCCTTATATAAGGATCATGTTCAATCTTATATAAAGAAGGTTCAAGATATGCAGTTGCTCCTCCCGCTAGTTCTAGGGATAGATTTACCGAGATAACTGGTCAATATATAAACGACAAGAATCCGATAAGAGTCCCTGTAGGTTATAAATCCAAAGGTTCTGGTTCTCGGAAGCGCCTGAAATCTAAACAGGAGATAGCAATCGACAAAAAGAAATCAAAGTCGAAACCCAGGGCCAAAGAAAGACAGTGTCAGAACTGCAAAGCCTATGGACACTACGCATCAACATGCAAACAGGCCGTAATTAAAAGAAGATCGACAAGGTCTTCGAGATCCAGTGAAGTGTAGTTTGGCGTTTTGTATTTGTCATTCCTACAGAACACATACAGATGGTCTTTGAGAGCCAGTGTAGAGTAGTTTGGCGTTTTTTTTATTTCAATGCTATAGAACACAGACATTTCTCAGTTTGGCTTTTTTTTTTGCATCTTTTTTTTTCTATCTCTTTGTTCATAACATGCTACTTCGAAGTTAAATAACAAACAATATAAGATCGGGCAAGGAAATCAAACGCCAAAAAAAAACAATAACGCCACTAAATAAAACTTCCATAAACTTCTATTTTTGGCCGTGCTAAACTCAATAATGTTTTGCTGAACGAAATGGATAACATTGTTAATCCTCAGTCAAGAAAGATGTGTAACAATGTTATCTATCCCGTTTAGCCAAACTTTATAGAGAACAAAAACAGAATCTCCATGAAATGACTTTTTTGAAGTTTTGTGGTTTTTGTATGTTTTGGCATTTATATTGAGGATCTTGCTCATTACATAGAGCGAAAGTTTATTGAGAAAATAGTGTATATCAAAGAAACATGGATTTGAATCTTTGATATTTTGGCTTTTTGGCGTTTATAAGATGAATGGTATAGAGGAAAATATAGGTTTTTGTGGTTTTGGTGTGGATTTTAGTAATTCTGAGAGTTTGTTTATATAGGAAGTTTTTGGCGCGTATTTTAGGCGCGATTTTTATTGCAGTAAATGCTAGTAATAAAGTTCCGTCGTTTTAGTACTGTTTGTTCAGCTTTATCGGTTAAAAACAAAGTTTGGCGTTTTATCTCTTTAGCGTTATATTATGATGACATGTGCTATGTGTGTTGAGGAGGGATTTAAATAGTGTGAGTTTGGCGTTTTATGTTAAGTCAAAAGACCCTTTTACCCTTAATGAAGCGCGCCAGATTAATAAAAGTGATTTTATTTACGAAAATGCCACCACGTCATCACCACGTCATCTAGTCCATGGATTGTTTTGATCGGACGACCCATAAGCGTTCTCACCGTTCTCACACTTTTCACCGTTTCTCTAAATCCTGACCCTATATATATATAGGGTCAGGATTTAGAGAAAACGCTCAAAAGTGTGAGAACGGAGAGAACGCTTCTGGGTCGTCCGATCAAAACAATCCATGGACTAGATTGCGCGGTGGCGTTTTCGTAAATAACATCAATTTTATTATGTGGGACGCGCTTCATTAAGGGTAAAAGGGTCTTTTACTGCTCATATTCAAAACGCCATCAAATGATAAAACGCCAAACAAAAAAAATAAAACACCATTAAAAACAAAACGTCAAAAATTAGTAATAAAACACGTTGAATATTACAGGAAGATGAAACAACACTGTAACTGAATTTCAGTTATTAACATTTATTATAAGAAAATTCCTTCCTAAATTACGCGCCAAAAACATCATTATATAAACAAAGGTAAAACATAGCTTCCATAATCATTTCAATCTATCCCATTTTCTACAAAAAACATCTTTAACCAAAAACGCCAATTTAACCAAAACGCCAAAAATGGCAACAATCGTTTCGTGGAGATACACTCTGGGAATCAGGCAATACGTCCTCCTTTTTGACAACAGAAGGAGGGTATATGTTAAGACGGTCAAGGCAATTCTGAAGATGGAAGAAGAGATACAGAGGCGAATCTTATCCATTGACATCGCTCTAGACAACGAATGCCATGAAACGCATATGCTTATGAAAGCATTAACCAGCAAATTTGGACCAATCAAAGCAGATGTGAAGCCGGACCCTGTCATGACATCATGGCGTTTTGATGATGAAATAGACATGGTGACGGTTACATACGACAACGGAGAGCAGGAAGTCTACTGGCTAGAGAACATCATGACAAAGTAGCGTCTGGGTTTCATGGAAGAATTGCATAACGCCACTTGTACCAACACAGAAATAGACTCAAAATTGGAGTTAATGCAAGACATGTTCAGGTGGAGGCTTCAGAATCTTCAGGAACAAGAAGCTGATGAAGGTGAAGGTGATGACATGGATGAAGATCCAGATGAAGACTCCGAGGAGGAAGAAGATGACGCAAGTGATGAATACTTTTCGGATAAAGTACCTTATGACGAAGGCTTTTAATTTTTTTTCCTCTTTTTTTTTCTTCTATGTAATCTTCTTCTTTTTTTTTTTTAAGATAATTAAATGATATATTTCTATCTTTATTAGCAAAACGCCAAAAAAAAATACTAAAATGGTTAACCCTTACAAAACGCCAAAAATAACAAAAAATATTTTTCCTGCTTAATATTTTATTTACTCCGTTATTGTATTTTGTCATCTTGGTCTGCATAACGCCATTTAAAAAAATGCCAAACTTAGAAGATGGGACGTCTATCACCTGTAAAACTGATAAAAAGTTGATCAACACAGTAAATACAAAAAACAGTAACTGAAAAGCCAGTTACTTTATTACTATCATTTATTACAATAAAAAAAGTCCCGCCTAAACTACGTGCCAGAAAACTCCTATAAGAGAGGGATCTGTACACAATGAAAATTGATCACACCCAGAAAACACAAACGCCATATCCTCTAGAAACCACTCACTTTAAAACGCCACAGATGGCAAAGCTTTCACTGAAATGGATTCTTCTTCTGAGGGGGTTATCTCAATAATATTTTGTTGAATGAGATGGACAAATATTCAAGAAAAAGAGACTGATGACAGTGATATGCCATCATGTGAGCTTTGTTCTTGATGAATATCGGCATGGAATAAAGGGATCAACACAAGTGTAAAATGCTATTTTGGACTTCATTATTACAAATAGCATCAAGCAAGAGTTGATCTTCAATGACATGCCACCAAAAAAGAATATTACACCAAAACACAGGATGCTACTAAGCAGCTTCTTCTGAAAAAGACGGGGTTTATGTAGGAAAGTTGGCATCTAGCTAAAGTATTCAAAAAAGGTTCAAAACGCCAAAACAAATGCAAGAAGATAGAGGCTGATGACAGTGAAGATTCGGAAGAGAAATTAGATTATCATTTTTTATTATTTTTGTTTTCATTTTATATCGTTTTGATATCAAGTTATATTTTTTTTGTTATCTAAATCCCTATAAATAAAATACATTATTATATAAAACTACAAACACCAAAACGCTAGAAGTATGAAAACTTGGAGAACAGCTGCTGGCAAAACACCTTGTAAAGGGTATTAAACGCCCAAAATTCACTAAACGCCAAAAAAATTTGGTATTATTGTAATCTTATGCAAATATTAGTGACTCGTAGAGAATTATTATACAAAACGCCACAAACGCCAAAAAAATTAACCAGAAAACGCTATAACGCCAAAAAATTATATATGTGACACAAAAACAATTAATTCAACGCAAAAAAGTTTAATAAATACAATGAATGCCAAAAAAAACTTAGACGCCATAAAATATTATACCGCGTTGTGAAAATAAAAGAAGAATGAAAAGACAAAAAAGCCCCTCCGGCCTTCTCTATGCCGCGGGACACGTGTTGGGCCAGGATGCGTTCTCACCGTTCTCACACTTTTGAGCGTTTTCTCCTGATCCCGTTTCTATATATATATATATATATACTATATTATAATGCATGAGGGAGGGGTAGTTTAAGATACCCAAAAAATAAGAACTTTCCCCCCCTTTATTTATAGAAAGACCCCTAAAATAAGGGTAGTTTGGTCTTTAAACACTATTTATTTTTTAGTCCCCCATCTTATTACATTTAAATCCATTTGTTTTAACAAAATTATGGATAATTAGTTGCATTTCCCCCCCACAACAAACTTATAATTCTTTTACGTATTTCTGTCGTATCTTATAAACTATAATGTTTTAAAAAAATCCAAAGCTACCGTGACAACCTACTCATTTTTGTCGACGTTTTGATAGTTGTCTTGGTCATTATTGTTGTGCGGATTAAAATGTACAAGTAGATGATGCATTAATATACAAGTGATTAAAGCAATGTGTCATATCACATTTTAAATGCTCAAAACTCTCTATTTTATTATCATTATTATCAATTTAATAATAATGTTTTGTAACATGACTCCCTGTAAATATGGCAAAACAAGTTGGGAACAATTTCCATATGCTTTTGCCCGATTTAATAAAAGAATAAAAGCATAAGAAAATAACTTAAAGTTCGATCATAAAATCCATATACAAATCCTCACCACTAATTATATTTTACTTTATTCATTTAAGTAATAGTTACACCTTTACCCTATTTTAAGCCAACTACTTTCACGATTGTTAAATGGTCATAGCTTTTCATACATTAACAACTTTTAAAAAAATTACATTATAAAAACGAGCATTTTATTCTTTTTTGAGTATAATATTGCTATTTTTATAATTTGAAAAAATTGACATGTTATGTGATTAACAATATATAGGGGTAAGCAATAACTGAACCGTTGACCGAAGCCAAACAAAAAAACAAGCAAAACTAAATCAAAATCAATCGAAAACTGAATTAACTTAAAATCGGTTATTAGTTTTTTTGTACCCTTAGTTAACTGAAATTAATTAAACCGAAACTGAACCGTTCATATATTTTTAGATTTTATACCTTCATTTCATGTTCTTTTAAGCAGAAATTTAGCTAAAGTTTTGTTTTGAGTATTAACCAAAATTTACTGAAACGAACTAAAAACCGATAATTTAACTAAATAAAGCAAACCAATTAACCAAAATTCTTGGATTTAGTTTTCAAATTTCGAAATTCCCAAGTAAACTGAACGAACCGAAAATCTACGATTTAACCAAAATCAATATTCTCGGATTCGGTTTTCAAATTTCAAAATTCCCAGATTCAAATATTTAGCCAAAGCAGATTCATTGTGCACTTACTCTTCTACACTTCGTTCTCTCTCCCTCCCAATTCCTTTACATGCTCAACCAGCAACAACCGCATCAGCAACAGTTCCCTGGTGAAGTGTTTTGTTTTGAAATCATTCATACCAGCATACAAAGAGAGAGAAAGGGAGAGAGAGAGAATGGGGGAGAATAGTGATGGTAGTACATCTAGGGTTACCCCGACACTGGTGGTGACCAGATCTGGCAACGTCTTCGGCAACATCAATGGTGGAAGAAGATTTAGGGTTTACGGTCAAATCAAATTAGGAGAAGAAAATATAGGGTTTGCATATTATTTGAATCCCTGTAGAAACTCCAGTTAAATCGAATTTGAACAAAAGGTTTGGTGTATATTCATCTGATGGTGCTACTCATGGTATAGGTTAATGAATTCTTCCGTTATTTTTCTATACTTCGTTCAATTAGAGACATTCACGCTTCAGGAACAAAGATGAACAGATGGATGTTTAATCTTGAAAATTGAAACTAGGGTTTCATTTTAACCCTACAATAATTTAACTTTCTTTGCAGGTTCCTTTTCATGTGTTTTGGTGGTATAATGATGGTATGTTGAGCAAAAATCATATGTGGTTGGACAAGTGGCACTATATTTATCAGAGCTTGATGAAACGCGAAGTGAAGAAGGATACTTCAGTTATATCCACTATAGCATCTAGCACTATAGATGCAAAAAGTAACATGAGTGAGGAAATTGAGAATCCATCAACTTTCCTGTTGGCTGTATGTCAGGATTTTTAGTCTTTAAGTCAGTTTACTATAATATGGTGCTAATTAAGGTATTCCACCATTCATCATCGAAAACCCCAATCCACAACCCTCAAACACCCGATTTCATCCATCATTCTGCCATGTCTCATCATAAAAATCGAATTTGATTTTGGGGATTCAAGTCCAACCGAATTTTTTTTTTTTTTTCTTTCCTCTTGCTTCTCACAAATTCCAGTTAAAAGTTAAAACCTCATCGACATTGATCTTCTCCGGTAACTACACATTCCCTTCATCTCCATTTTTGTGAATGACAATTTGACCCACCAGGTGTTCGATCAAATGCCTCAATGAAGATAAGGTTTTAAAAAAACCTTGTTTTTAGCAGTCTTGTAGAGTGGGTATTGGTTAAGGCGATTTGATCTTGTAATTTAGATTCAATTGTGTTAATCTTTAACTACGCGGCATGGGGTAAGAGACTAGGTAGGACACCATTTAGAGGGTGGGCAACCAGCGGTTGCTGCCCTCCTTCATCTTCTATAGAATTTTACCGGTTTTCTACCCCCCACAACTCATCTCGAGTTTGGTGTATCGTTAGTTAACATACGATAACATACGCGCATGGCTCCTACAAGGGGGGGTCGGAACGTTAAGTCAGGCGGCCATATGCAGGGCTCTGCCAGTGGTTTAAAGACCTGTCCTTTCAAAATTTTCCACGAATGTAAAGATGGTAAACCGGGGTCTGTGGGTTTTTTCCGCCTATTTGAACACATGCAAAGCACCCACCTCAAGACAGAAAACCGAAGGCTATCTTTGAAGGAGGCTATTTCAAAGGACCTGGACCTTTTTATGGATGTTGCAGAAGTTCTTAGGGCAGGGGATAAATGGTTATGTGGTAAGTGCATGGTGATGCACGCACTCAGTAGGGGATGCAAGCATGATAATGAGGTCGTGTCGTTTGCCATGATCTCGGGGGGTGTTGAAGATTTCATTGTTGGGATCGGGAAACCATGCCAAGTGGTGGTTGACACAAACCCACCTCACCCAGCAAGGCTCGGAAGTGATGTTAACCTCCTCGAGCGTGTTTTCTCCCTCCCTATTCAGACTGTTAAAAGCATTCCCCCTAGTTGTCGGTTGTTGTTTGCTCAGGTCCTAACAGGTGCTTTGCGCAAAGTGGTAGCGTCACCAGGATCGGTCAACAATTGGGTCCAATTGCTTCTACTACCGCGTTGCACCTTGCGGGTGGTTAGACCATCCTCCAGACAAGAGCGGAGATCAGGGAATAGGAAATCTCTACAGTGTAGTAACATCTTGCACGCGCTTACAATGTGGAAAGATGGGTCTGGGTTTGATGATTTGGTCGCTTCCCTATTGGATAGTGTGGGGGAGACGGAGGCCCCTAGGGGAGAATGCAGGAAAGAGGAAGAAAAAGAAATGGACCCTAATATTAAGCAATGTCTTCGGAAAGTCAGGGATGGACATTTCACAGCTGCGGTTAAGGTCCTATGCTCTAGTGGAGTTGCCCCTCTAGGTGATTCGACCTTGAAAGCTCTTATTGATAAACACCCAGTGGTGTCGCCCCCGTCATTGCCTTCCAACCCTTTGGCCCAACCCACTCTTGTTGTTGATGGGGATTGTGTGCTCAAATGTATTCGATCATTTCCTAAAGGGACATCATGCGGTAGAGACGGGATGCGGGCCCAACACCTGTTAGATGCTATTGGTGGTGAGGGCTCGGTGACTTCCTCAGGTTTGCTTACGAGCATTACTGAAGTTGTTAACTTATGGCTTGGGGGGTCCTGCCCTATGGTGCTTGCTGAGTTTGTTGCCTCGGCCCCCCTCACCCCCTTATTGAAACCTGATAAAGGAATTCGGCCTATTGCTGTGGGGGGGTATTTGGCGAAGGTTGGTTTCCAAGGTGGCGATGAAGAAGGTCGGGAAAGAAATGACCCAATACTTAGGTGACTATCAGTTTGGGGTGGGGATGCCAAATGGGGCAGAGGCGGTACTTCACAGTGCAAACAGGTTTCTCAACTCGTTTCATGCAGATGGTTCCTTAGCCTTGCTTACTGTGGATTTCTCCAATGCTTTTAACACGGTCGACCGCACAGCCTTTCTCCAAGAGGTTCATCAGCGTTGCCCGTCAATCTATCGGTGGGTCCAATTTCTTTACGCTCAGCCTGCTAGGTTGTATGTTGGTAACGAGTGTATTGGGGCTACTACCGGAGTTCAACAAGGAGACCCTTTGGGGCCCCTTCTCTTTGCCCTCGCCTTACACCCCCTTATTCTCCGAGTTCAGAACCGCTGTAAACTCCCGTTTCATGCTTGGTACTTGGATGATGGGACGATTATCGGCAACGCCTCTGAGGTTGCTAAGGCCTTAGACATCATCAACGAGGAGGGGCCATCTCTAGGGCTTTATCTCAATATTAAGAAAACAGAGGTTTATTGGCCGACATGTGACGGCCAGAAAGTTCAGGACGGGCTTTTCCCGAGAGGGATCGGTAGACCAGAGAAGGGGGTTAAGCTCCTTGGTGGAGCTGTTAGTCGGGATCCTAGCTTTATTGGAGAGTTGGCAGGGCGGCGGGCCTCGGGGGCGGTTGACCTTATGAAACTCTTACCCTGCCTGAGGGATCCCCAATGTGAACTCCTTCTGCTAAGGTCGTGCATCGGTGTTGCTAAGTTGCTTTTTGGGCTGCGGACTTGTCAACCCCATTTGATGGAGGATGCGGTATCTCGGTTCGATGATGGCCTTAGAAAGGCTATAGAAGACATAGTAGTGGGTGGCGGCCCCTTCTTTGGTGACCTCCAGTGGCGTCTAGCATCTTTGCCAATGCGTCTAGGTGGTTTGGGCCTCTTCTCAGCCCGAGATGTTGGGGCTTATGCCTTTGTGGCGTCTAGAGCTCAGTCTTGGGAACTACAGGATCATATCCTTCGAAACGGTGGGGTTGTCGGGCTTGACCCAGACTATCAACAAGCGCTCGAACGCTTAAATGTCTCTCTCCCAGACTTGGATATTGGCGGTTTCTCTAACAAGGACACCGCCCCCTCGAAGCCACAAAAAACTTTGGCGAATGCACTTTTTAGCAAAATCGCTCAAAGCCTGGGAGAAGCTTTTGATTTGTCACCCCGCCAGAAGGCGGTGTTTGAGTGTCTGAAGGGTCCCCATGCTCAGGAATTTTTGACCGTTGTCCCGATTGAGGGGTTAGGACAATGCATGTCGGCAGTAGAATACAGAACCATTCTCAAATACCGGCTAATGATCCCTATGTACCCAGAAGATGAAACCTGCCCGATATGTCGTAAAGCTTGTATGGATAAATATGGGGAGCACGCAGTTCACTGTAAAGAGCTCCCTGGGTTTAAATATCGGCATGACTGGGTGCGAGATGTTTTGGGGGACATCTTAAGAAGAGCTGGGATTTCTGCTAAGAAAGAGGCCCCTGTGAATTTCCTCACGGACCCTATGGAAGGGAGATCTACTCTTCGACCAGCGGATCTGCTCGTCTTTGGCTGGGCTGGGGGGAAACATGCTTGTGTAGACCTCACGGGGGTTTCCCCTTTGGTTGGTTTAAGGGAAAACGGGTTTGTAGCTGGACTAGCAGCAAGAAAGGCAGAATCAAAGAAAGTGGATAAGCACGCTAAAGCTTGCGCAGAGAACCAACATGTCTTTATCCCTTTTGCCTTTGATACTTTTGGCTCCCTAGCGCCAGAAGCCATCAACTTCTTGACGAGGGTTCAACGGGTTATCCACAGCAATTGTTCGACCCCAAGGGGGCAGGGGTTTGTGTTCGGGAGGTCGGGGTTTGCAATTCAGAAAGGGTTGGCGGCGCAGCTTGTTGCCCGTCTACCTTCTGTTTTGATGTAACTTAACAAGTTTTCTGGTTATATCAATCGAATGTTTATCTAAAAAAAAAAAAAAAAAAAAAATTAAGGTATTGTGTTTCAGGTAAAAGCTAGCGTGGAAACTCAAGTTGATTTCGTTAAGTCACTTGCAGCGCTGCTTCCTTTACAGACATACAAGATTGTTGGCCTTTCTGAACTGGCTACCCGAAGAACTCTCCTTGGTATGCCTTACATAATTATTATATATAAAATGTTTTATGTTACAGTTTACCAAAATAAAATAAAATTATCTTGTGATGTTTGGAAAGGTTGATGAGAATGTAGTATTGAAGCACTTTGACTGGCCAAAAGGGAAAGCATATGTACTGAGAAAAGCAAGCTTTTAATATCAAGACCTGATGCAACTTAATAACAAGGAACTAACTTTGTTGATGATTCCAGTCTCTCCTATAAGTCTGTTTTCAAGAATGTACAAGTTGCTAGAGAATTATGTATCAAAATACTTGATAATTAGTTTTAAATATATTTTTTATGATCGTTTTAATCATTAACGTCTACAATTTGGTATGATTCAGAATGGAGAGCACCGTTTATGCATTACTACGAACACGGGACTCGGGAGTGCGGGACATGGTTATGTCCCCTTCAAAAGAATTTGGCATCCCAATTAACTGGTTGCAAGAATCCGGTGTTTTAGGAAAACTATGGTTGTGTTTATAATTTTAAAATGATTACGTATTTGAAAAATAAACATTATATTTTCAATTGCAGATCAAGCTTGCTTTATACAACTGGCTAGGAAATTTATGAAGCGGCTTGCATTCAAAGTAGATGCATTGTATGGACCCAATAAAAAAACCAGACATAGTGTTTTTGGTGCTTTTAGGGTGTTTGTTTTGCTTTTCATGTTTATCAGGTAATTTATATCTCTAGGCATAAAAAGGGCGGGTCATGCAAGTTTAGTTGCGGTTCACATTAGGTTTGGGTCAGAAGTGAGCTGATTTTTTTTATAGTTATAACTTCTTAAATTGATTTACTAAAATGCTTAAGTGGGTTGAATGGGTCAAAAGTGACCTGCAGTGTGGGTTAGATTCACAAAATTGTTTTAAAAACTGCCTTTCTTTTATCTTGTCAGATAACTACACCGAAATTAACATGTGCTCTGACTTGTGCTCTGTTCCTTATACAATGAATTATTCCTAATGTGCTTATGTCACTTAAAAATTATAACCGTATGTAACAAAGGTGATGGCTAGGATGTGGCTCAGGATTACAATATGGGTCATACACTAGCAATCTAGCCATTACACATGCTGGTATGACCAAGTAATCTAATGACAATAGTTCGACCCACAGGTAAGCTGAGGTGTCGGCCACCAATAGTTCGATCAGCAGGTTCTTGAAATTCCGATGACAAGGTAAACTTCGGTCACTCACTGGTTCTTTGTGGTCTTGCGTCTCTGTTCTTATTCAGCTAGAACTGATGTGATGACGACATTGTGTTGTGTGAATTATTATTATGATTTTTAGCTATATATAATCAG
The DNA here is from genome assembly GCA_030545235.1 of Helianthus tuberosus. Lineage (NCBI taxonomy): Eukaryota > Viridiplantae > Streptophyta > Magnoliopsida > Asterales > Asteraceae > Helianthus > Helianthus tuberosus. Next base: position 8,710,994 of record CM060433.1, on the reverse strand, counting down.
TTTTTAATATTTGCTCTGAACAATGATGATATCAGACGAAGAAGCTTGACCTCGAGGATTGACGTCTAAATTTTCCTGATGGGTACATATCAAAACACCGTCCAGGTTAGTACATTACGGGTCAAGTTTGGATCTTGACTCACAAGTCACAATCCTACAAGCTTAATGCAAGGAAAACAGATGATGATTTAGAGTTCTTTATTGATAATAAAGGTAATGATGAAGACGAAAAGATTAGATATGAATGATGCTTTGTTGCAGCTCCCAGATCTATGCAGTCTGGTACAAATGAAAGTGGAAAGAAACGAAAAGAAACACATGTTGGAAAGAAGAAAGATGGAGTCAAGTTTCAAAGATACAACCTTGTTGACCATTTGGGGTCAAAATTTGTTCCATAAAGATGATTCAACCGCAATGGGGTATCGTCTCTTCGCTATCAGAACCGAGTCGACTAACAACGCCGAGCCACACAGCTATGACTTCGACGTGTTAACAATCGGCGTCGGTAGTGGCGGCGTAAGAGCTTCTCGTTTTACCGCCAATTTTGGGGCTTTAGTTGCTGTTTGCGAGCTTTGGGGGTGTTCAAAAAACTCGTGGCTCGCAGCTCGCTCGAAACTCGCTCGAAAAAAGCTCGAAGAAAGCTCGGCTCGAAATTGGCTCGGTTGTAAACAAGCCAGCTCGGCTCGGCTTGTGAACGAGCCGAGCTCGAGCTTAGACTAGCTCGGCTCGTGAGCTGGCTCGATAAGGTTTACATCCTTCATTTTTTTGTCCCACATCGCTTAGAAAACAAAAACTAAGAGAATATCTCCCCTATAAAAGAAAGTAAAGACAATGTATAAAGTGAATTAACTATTTATACTTGCATATTTAGCCATATGGTTAAATTAAATGGCAATTATGGCCCTTAGTCTATGAATAAATTCATTTTAAGGGTTTTTTAAGTAGTAAATTTTGAGGTTCTTTGTTAGTTTGAGCTAGATCGAGCCGAGCCGAGCTAGCTCGAATTCTAATCGAGTCGAGCTCGAGCCTCAAATCTCAGCTCGATTTGAAATTCGAGCTCGAGCCGAGCTCGAGCTGGGTCTAGTTTGGCTCGACTCGGCTCGTTTACAGCCCTAGCGAGCTTCCATTTGTTACTATATATTCTGAGACTATCGCAAGTGTAGGCGTAGGCGGAACATAAGTTTCTAATTTATTGTTTTATTTTTAAAAATTAGTTATAGTTGGTGTTGTTATAATCACAGTGGTCTTGATACTAGATTTTATTAGGTTTATGATGCTTAAAAAGTATTGTAATCGAGTTACTATGATATTTATTGTGTTCCTATCAACGAGTTAGGACTGTTGGTGACTTCTTTGTACACGGAACTTTAAATGGGCTTGTTGGAAATGACCCACTTATAGACAATTCTGGAACCACTAATGCCATGGCTATTGCCTAGGAAGATGTTAGGTTTGGGCTTTGGAATGGCTTAAAGACGGGGTTTTGTTTCATGTTCTTATTGATTTGTTAACAATCACTTAACTCATGCATAGTTTCCAGCTTTTCAAAGAAAATATGCAGACTTTGACTTTGAAGGTAAATTTTTTTTTTTTTTATTTCAGATATCAATAAACTTTGACTTGTCCAAATCATTTGACGTGGGCCAATGATCACAATGATCTATTAAGACATATCTACCGCAATATGCTACAGACAAATACTACAACCGTAATGCAAAGTGTTGCCCCCGCCGTATCGTGCGGGCACCCTGCTAGTATATATATATAGGACAAAGATCCGTTAGGAACCACCCTTTATTGCGAGAACCGCGAGAACCAATGTAAACACAACCAAAAATGCCTAAAAATAGCTAAAAAACACACAAATTTTTTTTTTAGCTTTGGGGGGGGGGGGGGGGGGGGGGTTAGGTTTTTTTTAGCTATTTTAGGTTGTGTTTACATTGGTTCTCGCGGTTCTCGCAATAAAGGTGGTTCTCGCATGAACCTTACCCTATATATATATATAGGTAGAGGATCCTGTAAAAAGTGCTCAAAGTGTATTATAACACTATATATAATACTATATAACACCATATAAACACCGTATAACAATATGTAACACCATATAATACCATATAACACTATGTAACACTATATATCATTATATAACAAATATAACACTATAGGTTGTCTGATAGCATGTCTATGATAAATGTATAGTGTTATATTTGTTATATAATGTTATATAGTGTTACCTAGTGTTATATGGTGTTACATATTGTTATACGGTGTTTATATGGTGATATATAGTATTATATATAGTGTTATAATACACTTCTTACACTTTAGGCCCTTTTTACACTATCCTTACCCTATATATCCTTACCCTATATATATATAGGGAGGGGCTCATGTGAGAACCACCCTTATTGTGAGAACCTTGAGAACCAATGTGAACACAACCTAAAATAGCTAAAAAAACCTAACCCCCACCCCCCAAAAACCTAAACACCCCCCCCCCCCTCCCCCCCCAAAAAAAAACCTAACCCCCCCCCCCCCCCCCCCAAGCTAAATGCTAAAAAAAACCTAAAAAAAACCTAACCCCCCCCCCCCACCCCACCCCCTCCCCCAAGCTAAAATGCTAAAAACTAAACCCCCCAAAAAACCTAAAAAAATCTAAAAAAAAATCTAAAAAAATAAAAAAAAAATCTAAATTTTTTTTTTTGATTTTTTAATATTTTTTAGGTTAAAATCGCTACTTTTCGAAGCAAAAAAAAAATTTTAATTTTTTTTTTTTGCTTCGAAAAGTAGCGATTTTAACCTAAAAAATATTAAAAAAATCAAAAAAAAAATTTGTGTGATTTTTAGCTATTTTTAGGCATTTTTTTTTGTGTTCACATTGGTTCTCGCGGTTCTCACAATAAGAGGTGGTTTTCGCATGATCTTCTCCCTATATATATATATATATATATATATATATATATATATATATATCCATGCGAAATTGAAATACACATCAACATGCGATTTCATGTTTTTGTAACATGCGATTTTCATTTTTGGAAACATAACGTGCGATTTTGTCATCGTGTACGCAGCTGTATGATACACTATATATATATATAGCAATATTATTCTCATATTAAATATAAAAAAAATGCTTAATTTTATTGTGTAACGTTTTTAAAATTAATAAAATATATAAAAAAATTACCTTTAAAAATACTAGTGGAACTAGTTGGAAAAAATCGACAAGAAAATTTTAGTTTTAATCCTTTTTTAAGGGTAAATTTGGATCACTAAAGGACCACTTAAGTATCATCGTGTCACTAGGGGAACCATCCGATCATATTCATCTCCATTTGGCTATAATGCATATCCACTAATTCAGGAGGAAACACAATAAATTTGGGAAAAAACCCCTTGTGGGAATCGAACTCAGGACCTCATGGTCCCTAAGCCTTATCTCACCCCAATATACCACTAGTTTATTTAATAAAATTAGCACAATTACTAGATTACCCTTAAAACTACTAATAATAAGGGTGATGTGTAATCAATAACATCCATTGATTAAACATTTAGATGTTCCAAATCTATTCTCACAGTTTTTACAATTAGCATTATACCGAATCTTTACTCAAAACTATAAATACACATGTAGTGTTAAATATCGAGTTTGGTATGTTAGAGCATTCACAATCCGACCCCTAAATTATGTGAGAGAGAAACTGTTACTGAAATGAGAGAGAAAATGTAGTTTTTAGTGTTAAATAACAGTTTTCACATGCGGAGACGGTGGACCACTTGCTCGCTGCTTGTGTCTACGCTAAATCGGTGTGGTGGCAGGTGTGCGTGTGGCTGCATATCCCTATTCCAGTGGTGTTTTCATCAGTGGCATGGCTGCTTAGGTATGGTCAGCAGTGTTTTTTTGCGACGGTTTGGAGGCTGTGTGTTATGGATCGAAGCCCATGCATAAGGAGGAGCCCATGAAGCCCATGAACAAACTGTGAAGTCTGCAGATCTCAACGTTCTATTTTCAAAGTTATTTATTTGAATTGCTTTCTGTTTATGATGTGCTAAAATAATGGAAATAATGGGGATGCCCATATTCCCTCGTAACGTTTATTTCCCATTAGTTAGGAAGTAGTTTTGGAATTACTCTTGTTTGTTTTCCTAGGCACTGCCTTTAGTTTTAATAAACATGCAGAAAGTTTAATGGTACTACATCGACTTCGTTTAAACTTGTTGAAGATATCAAGGAGACCACTTATCGGTGGGTGCTTAATGTGTCCAAGATGACGGGTGACTCTTCATAACTGAAGCAGGTTTGGGGGCTTAGATTTTGGTTAGTTGTTTCTGTTTCGAGGTGGTTGCCTTGTGTTGGCTTTTGTTTGGGTGTAGTGGTTCTGTCTTTCCTTGTGTTTCTTGTTCAGTTGTTTGTAGGCTTTGCTAATTATAATTATAATAGATTATATGCATCAACCATATACCAAATATAGAGATCTGCGATTTTGCTAGTAACATAATAAAAATACAAAATCTCAGTTCAAATGGCATATCCAATTAACAATTACATCTAAAGATTTTAAGTACAACATTCAACTTGATCAATGTATACATTTAAAGCTAAAACAATACAAGTGACAATAACTCAAAACTACTACTAAATAAACTGTTTGTTTTCTCCAAATAATAATAAATTTACAACCCAAAATAACCCCTCTTTTTTTTTCTTATTTCTAATCCAGGTTTGTCATCATAATCTTGATTATCTGATTAATTACCAGTCCAATGTTACAAAGATAGTTATGTTTTCATCTGTACAGAATCATTCCTACCCTATAGAATTACCTCCTCCTGCTGCTGCTGGCTTCAACCGCTTGTACATTATGCTTTGAATGTCGTACATTGGCGATCCCTCAGTCAATATCATCTCCAGTACTGTCATTAGACTGCCAAACACAACAAATATCAGTTTAGAAATTCAAGCTGCAATTTTAAATCGGGTTGAACCACAAACGGACTAAGGGTTGATGACGGACGGACCATACCTGCGCCAAGAAGTAGGCTACACGGGTCCACCACCCGCTTCACCTACTCTCTCGTGTTCCACTGTCATACTCCCAAAACCGCTATTGAAACCGTTTCTAACATGGTTAGACGACACGCCTGTTCTAATGCCGGAATCGTGCTCGATCATCTCGACTTTCGGGTGGTTTGAGGTGGAAGGATTTTGTCCTGAAGTGGTTGGAGTTTGAGGTCTGTTTGAAAACCCGTCTGGCACCAATCCGGGTATGGGTCTCGGGTTTCCAGGTGGGATAAACGTTGAGGGCGGAGAAGGGTCTTCGCCCACTACTCCTGGACCAAACTTTGTGCCAGGTGGCAACGCTTTTTCTATTTTCTTTGAAGCAATTTTCCACACAACGGGCCCGAGATTTGCAGCAAAACGAGCTAGACTTCTAGCATACCCATGCTCCGCGTGTAAACCCACCTGAATTGAGAACAAAGAATAATTAATATATCATATAATAAGTAGGGACAACCTGGGCGTGACACATGTTTTAATTTAAGGGGAAGGGTATTATGGTCTTTTCAACGCGTGACCTACTTCACCCCCGATTTTCAAACGGCTATAACATTTTCATAAGATAATATATTTTAAAAAAAATACACCGCATCAACGAGCATTTCATTCTCTTTAATTTGAGTAGGCTATTGCTATAGTTTTCTTAATTTAAAAAAATATATATATATTTTACAAGCTATAAAGTTACGTGATTATGTTACGTTACGTGATTATGTTCCATCTAAACATACCGGCATTAACTGCTTCCTTTCACCACCAAAGTTGGATAAAAGAGAAGACTCGTAAGCATAAGCTGAAGGATGAAAACTGCTTGTAGGTGTCACGTCTTGTCTCGTCAATAATAAGATTCTTATTCCCATACTTCATGTCGGCTTTCCGAATGCGTTCTGAAGAAGTAGAATAAACAATAAGAAACATAAAAATGAAACCGAAGCCAACATTGTAGCGCCTGATTGTTGCAATCAACAAAAACAACACAAGACCATACAAAGTATGAAGTGGTAAGATAATTAAGCTAGAGACTATATCCAAAAATTTTGTTAACCACAGGGACCATCCGTGTACTTTACTCTTAAATAAAAGTAAAAAATACCTGGAAACTCTTCATTCCAATCAGACATAAATTCTGAATAATGTTCACCGTTGCGAGAACGGTGTGAGCCAAGTAAACCATCAGCTTGAAATCTATAAAGCATGGGTGGTGCTTTTCTTAAATTGTAAGGAGTCGAGTCGTTGGTATTGTCTTCAGGGGTTGCCAGGGTGGCACCTGAGGTAGACTCAGGACCAACACGGTCCAACGGAGGCCTGCCAGGTGTCTTCTTTACCAGCTTGCCAGGTGGCCGGCCTCTTTTCACCACTTTTGGTTGTAATTCACCATCTTCGCCCTCTAGCCTCAGATTTTCAAAGTCCCGTTTTGCCAACTCTTGTATAGACCTCGCCTAAGAGAATAAATAATAAGATAAGTTTAGTAGAGAAAATATATGAATGAATTATTATTAGAGTAGAATGCGATTTTCGTCCCTGAGGTTTGGCCAGTTTTGTGACTTTCGTCCAAATGTTTGTTTTTTCGCATCTGGATCCAAAAGGTTTGAAATCTTGCCATTTTCATCCGGCTCATTAACTCCATCCATTTTTCTCTGTTAACTCAAGGGTATTTAAAAGGCAATTCGGTCTTTCTCTCATTTTATATACAAGCATTTAAAATACCCCTGACCGAATCCGTTAGACCAAATTGCCCTTTAATGGAACTAAAAAGACAGAAATACCCCTGACTTAACGGAGAAAATGGATGGAGTTAACGAGCCAGATGACAGTGGCAATATTTCAAACCTTTTGGATCCAGATGCAGAAAAACAAACCTTTGGACAAAAGTTGCAAAACTGACCAAACCTAAGGGGCGAAAATGGCATTTTACAACTCCTATTATTATATGTATCAAGTTGTAAACAAAGTGAACCCTACCTGCCGGAAGTAGACAGTATCAGATGAATTATACTGCATTGCATTGGAGCAAATCAAATACACATCCGACTGCAAACACAAGAAAAATTTCAAGAATAAATACGCAGATTAATTAAAATATACAAATGCTTAGCAATAGCAATATATACAAACATATATGTAAATATAAGAGTGTATGCATGCAATATTGCAAGAAATAGACGGTGTATAATCAACATGCCAAATTTAAAAGGTTACGCAAGAACCAAGCATTTATATTATACCATATAGAAAAAGAAAAAAACAAGATCTTGCAGTAACTATAATACAGAGTCATCATACGACAATTTCTACTAATGAGCATACAATTAGACCCATTTATCGTAAAAACAACCACATCATACTGAACAAGAGAAACATATACACAAACATTCAACAATTGAAGCATAACAAACCAACACACATTACGCACCTCCAATTCTTCCAAATTTGAGTAAAGTCCCCCATCAAGTTTGCTCCTAACAGTACCAAAATCCATAGGGTGCTTAATAATATCATGGTAATCAGGGAGCTGCATACAAACAAACCTCTTCATATATAAGTACCTAAAACAAAAACAATGCATGACACTCGGAAACTATCGAAACAACGCACCTCATTCGGATCAACAGGTTCAGAGAAAACGGCATGAGTATCCTTCCTGCAGAACAGTTTAAATAAGTAAATAATCATAAATAAAGCTCTCTAAATCAAGAAACAGTAAAAGCAAAAAACAAAAAAAGACTCACTTTTGAAGCCTATC